>CM066038.1:369019679-371419679 GCA_033557465.1 Ichthyophis bannanicus | reverse complement strand
GGACTGGCAGAGCATTATTTAGCATGTTTTCCTTCAGTAGCCTGTAAATACCCATTGTTTTGGCCCATAGCTAGGCGATATGGATGCAGCAAGTATCATTTTCTACTGACATCAGACGTGGAGCAGGGCATATAAGAGTATGTTGACTTGAGTGTGTATGGATCTGAATGATCTTTTCACTTTTATTTTCAGTGCTTAAAAGGACAATTTCATTGCGAGAGGGTTTTTTTATCCCCTTTATGAACAGTACGACAAAAAGATGTTTTTTACTCTATTAGCCTGGTCCTATGTTGCTTGTGCTCATGTTTACTGACTACTGCTTTTTAAGGGTCTCTCTTTTAATCCTTTAGAAAGGGCTCTGCTAAGCGTTGAGCCTTTTCTAAAACATGACTAAAGCGGTGCAGGATTGCCTGTGTACATGCCGATATGTGGTGCTGGAGGAGGCATTTTATTAGCCTCCACATCACAAAAGTCAATGGAGGCAGCTCAGCACCTTGAACGAGTAAGTGCCAACACTTACACTTACCTGTTGGTTGGTATTTTGCAACTTCAATATATAAGTGTTGCCACTGGCATATGGAGATTGCCCATTTTGCAGAGTTACATGTGCAAAAGCCAACAATTAATTACACTCTTCACTGTTTCTAAGTTAAATTTTGAGGGAGAAATCAACACAGAGGAATAAGGAGGATAACCCCCCTATTTCCTGTAATGGGTTGGCCAAAACGCAAACATTTTATAAACCTATACATGCCAGGGAGCAGGAGCAAACCCCAATGTGGACAATTTTGCTAATATGGGTTTATTCCCTATCTGAAATGGGGAATATACATACATGTATATATGAGCTGACCAGACTACTCCCTAACCATGTGCCGCATACGCCTCGCAACTTCCAGTAAAATGACCTTTTACATGTGGATGCCATTTACATGCATATATGCCTGATTTTACATGTGTAAATCATGAATATGGGGCCCAATTTTCGAAGGCCTTTACATGGGTAACTACCCTAATTACCCATGTAAAGACCTTATCTGGGATTTTTGAAAGGCACCTACATGGGTAGTGCCCATCGAAAATCCTGGACAAGTCCCTAACGCCCGAATGCTATGCGGGTAGCATCAGGGCGTGTTGGAGGGATTCCAGGGTGGAGTTAGGGCAGAGGAAAGGGCTACACGGGTAACAGCAATTCGATGCTACCCATGTAATCCTCTGGGCCTTAAAGATAGGCGAGGTTTTTCCTTGTCTATCTTTAAGGCGCAGGGGCGATACGGGTAGCAGAAGTGAAAATCTGGGTTAAGGGGATCAGTGGGCAGGCTATGTGCCAAGGTGGCGCATAGCCTGCCCAACTCACAATTGGGCCCATGGTTTCTAAGATAACCCCCTGTGCCTATTCTATAAAAACAACGTATGTATCTATGTGCTTGTATAAACTAGTCTGGCAAAAAGATGTCACCCAGTTATACTTGCTACGAGACAGGAGTAACTTTGTGCATTCATGTGCTGGAAAGAATTGATACATATGCGCCAATTATCCCCCCCCCCTCCATCTCTGCCCATTCTCCACCTATAGTTTCCTAGCCCCTAAGGGATAAATTTATAAATGTCCATGCAGATAATGCTTTAACATACTGATCTTTCAACTTTTGTTCTTTCCTCCATTTCTTTCTTTATTCCTTTTTCATCCACTCAAATTTTATCCTTCCATCCTCAATCCCTACGTAGATTTTTCTTCCCTCTCACACAAAATATTTTTTACTTCTCCATCCTCACTCTCCCAGTTCCATCTCCTTCTAGTCCTCCCCCAACATCAGCTCTCTTCTAGTTTCAGCCCCACCCAACATCCACTCTCTTTTAGTTCCATTCCCCCACCCCTCGCATCAGTCTATTTCTAGTCTATGCCCCCCAATCAGCCCATTTCCAATCCTAGCCCCTACATCAGCCATTTCCAGTCCTATCCTAGCCCCCATCAGTCCATTTCCAGTCCAAGCCTCCGATCAGCCCATTTCCAGTTTAAGACCCCCATCAGTCCATTTCCAGTCCTAGCCCCATCAGCCCATTTCTAGTTCAAGCCCCCTGTCAGCCATTTCCAATCCCATCCTAGCCCCCCCATCATCCCAATTCCAGTCCAAGCCCCCATCAGCCCATTTCCAATCTTAGCCCCCAATCAGCCATTTTCAGTCCTCTCCTAGGCCCCCCATCAGCCCATTTCTTGTCAAAGCCCCCCATCAGCCCACTTCCAGTCCAAGCCCCCCCCCATCAGCCATTTCCAGGCCTATCCTAGTCCCCCCATCAGCCCATTTCCAGTTCAAGCCCTCCCCATCAGCCCATTTCCCATCATAGCCCCCTATCAACCATTCCCTGTCCTATCCTAGCCCCCCCCCCCCCCCATCAGCCTATTTCCAGTCCAGGCCCCTTGATCAGTCCATTACCAGTCCCAGCCACCCCCTCAACCCATTTCCAGTCCTAGCCTATCCATCAGCCATTTCCAGTCCTATCCTAGCCTCCCCCCCCCCCCAAAGAGCCCTGTGTCTGCCTAAGCATCTTCAGAGGAATCCAGGGAGGCCCAAAGCCCCAGCTCACCTCTGCACAGCCACCAGAGTGAATAGCATCATGTTCCTTCACTCTGGCAGCTGTATTCTCTTGAAGCCTGCTGGCGCTGAAGATTAAAGAGCACTTTCTTTTTCCCAGCACTCAGCGTGCTTCATGAGAACACAGATGCCAGAGTGAAGGAACACGCTGCTCTCTCACTCCAGCAGCTGTGCAGAGATGAACCCGGGTTTCAGGCCTCCCTGGCTCCTTCTGAAGCTGACCCTGCAGACCGACCATGTGCGGAACGAAGTTGGCGTGGGGACCCCTGAAGCACGGGGCCCTGTGCGAACAACATTCTTGTACAATGGATGGGCTGGCCCTGGTAGTATGTCTTCATTGGTTTGAAAAATCACATCCACAAAATACCAGTTACAGAAAGAAAAAAGATGTCAGCATCAAAACCACAATCTTCATTCCACAACATCCAATGGGTTCAAAATTGTTCACATATTGGTTACTTAAAGGAGAAAAGGATCTCAGAACTCTTCGAGTTGACCACCATGGGCACACCATTCTATGACCCTTGACTTACACTCAGTACACCAGTGATCCTGAAAAAAGAGTAATTAGGCCTTATCTGCTAATTAGCGTTCCTGTAGGAACTCCAGTCCAGTCCCTATCTTCTGGGTTGTGCCCCCCTTCCAGCAGCGAGGAGACTGAGCACGTCATCTTCTTTTGATGACCCTCGGGTACATATAGCACTGGCACCTCCAACCAGCTTCAGTATCCTATTGGCAAAGGACACTTAAAGGAGAGACCAATTATGCAAAAACAACTATAACTTATTAACCTTATAACTCTAACAAAACACCAATCCCCCCTCCCTGGGACGGTTTATCCCACTCCCCCCAAGAGGCAGAACCTACCTGAGCCTGCCGCTGGCATCCCCGCGGCTACTTGCCCAGCCACATCCACACCGCCTTGTCACCAGAGACCCCGTAGGCCATGTTCCTGCTTTTACCTTCCGTGGCTCCTCTGCTTCGGGCCATCAAAATCTGTTAAGAAACCACAATTACCTGGGAGGGATCAGGGACTGGACTGGAGTTCCTTCAGGAACGCTAATTAGCAGGTAAGGCCTATTTACTCTTTCCTAAGCGTCTCTCCAGTCCAGTCCCTATCTTCTGGGATGTAACAGAGCAGTTCAAACCTGGGAGGGGCCTGCAAGGCCTGCCCGAAGCACCGATCCTCCAAACCCCACATCCCCAGATGCGAGAACATCCAATCTGCAAAGGTGTGCAACAAAGACCAAGCGGCCGCCCTGCAAATCTCTAGCGGTGGAACCAGACTAAGTTCCGCCCATGATGCCGCTTGAGCATGAGTGGAATGGGCCCGGAGCCCCACTGGTACCTGCTTTCTCTTAAGGATATATGCGGAAGCAATAGCTTCCTTGACCCATCTAGAAATTGATGCCTTGGAGGCTGATTCACCCTTACACGGACCCGCAAACAAAATGAACAATCTATCGGACTTACGAAATGAAGCTGTGTGCTTCAGGTAACGCTTTAGAACTCTAAGCACGTCCAACAGACATAAACGAGCATCGCTTCCCCCCTGTCCCGCTCCTAAGAAGGACGGAAGAGAGACCGCCTGATTAACATGAATAGACGAAACCACCTTAGGTAAAAAGGAGGGGACCGTCTGGAGAACTACCTTCTTTTTAAAGAAAGAAAGAAATGGCGGATGACAAGACAGGGCCTGTATCTCGGAAATATGCCTGGCCGAACAAATGGCTACCAAGAAGACTGTCTTAAGGGTTGTGTCCTTCAACGAAGCCCTGTGCATCGGCTCGAAGGGCTCCCCGACCAAAGCGTCCAAGACTAAATTGAGATCCCAAGGAGGAACCAGCGACCTCACCTGAGGCCGCAAACGTCCTGCCGCCTTTAGAAACCGACTTACATCCGTATGTTCCCCCAAGGACTTGCCCTGAACCTTGCCCCTGTAACAAGATATCGCCGCTACCTGCATTCATAGGGAGTTGGCTGTCAAACCCTTGTCGAAACCGGCCTGCAAAAAATCCAGCACCTCAGGTACCGATACCGAAAGAGGCTTCTTCCGCTGGTCTGAGCACCATCCTTCAAAGATACGCCAAACCCTTAGATAAGAAAGACAGGTTGACCGTTTACGGGAATTCAGCAAGGTGTCAATCACTGCCCTAGAATATCCTCGCTTCAGGAGCCGTGCACTTTCAATAGCCATGCCGTAAGTGAGAACCGATTCAGCTGCGGCATACGCACCGGCCCTTGTACCAACATATCTTCCTGCACCGGAAGATGCCATGGTCGATCGGCTAACAGCCGCACCAGGTCGGCATACCAAGGACGACGAGGCCAATCCCGGGCTATAAGTATCACCAGACCTGGATGAGTCTCTACTTGGTGAAGGACCCTGCCTATGAGCACCCAAGGAGGGAAAACATACAGCAGGCCCTCTGACGGCCACCTCTGAACCAGAGCATCCAAGCCTTCTCTTCTTCTCTTTTCTTCGGCTGAAGAACCAATCTGCCTTGGCCGACTGGAATCGTGCCATAAGGTCCATCACCGGGATGCCCCAACGAACCACTATGCACTTGAACACCTCCGGGCAGAGCTCCCACTCCCCGTGATCCACTCTGTTCCTGCTTAAGAAGTCCACCGTTACATTTTCCACTCTGGCCACATGTTGTGCCGACAACGCTGATAGATGAGCCTCGGCCCACTCTAGCAGTCCTTACGCTTCTTCCTCCAGAGGAGGACTGCTCGTTCCTCCTTGTCGGTTGATATATGCTACCGTCGTCATGTTGTCGGACAGCACCTTGACCGCCCTTTGGAGTACTAACGTCTGGAGGGCCTTCAGAGTCAGAGCTACTGCCCGCAGCTCCAATCTGTTGATCGACCACTGGGATTCCTGAGCGTCCCAGAAGCCCTGGGCGAAGCGTCCCTCTCAATGCGCTCCCCACCCGGACAGGGAGGCATCCATTGTCAAATGGACCCAGGATGGGGTATCGAGAGGCATGCCCCGTTCCAGGTTCTCTGGGCTTAACCACCACTGCAAGGCCTCTCTGATCACTATCAGACAGACGAGCATCACTGACATGGACTGGTGCTGATGAGACCGGTGTCGCAGCAAGGCCCATTGAAGAGGTCTCATATGTGCCCTGGCCCAAGGTACCAGTTCTACCGTCGCCGCCATGGTTCACAGAATCTTCAGATAATGCCAGGCCGAAGGAGCCTCCATTGCCAGAAACTGAAGAATCAGCCTCCTCAGCTCCCCCACCCTGCAGGCCGACAAGAACACCCTGCCTTCTCTTGTGTCGAAACTTGCCCCCAGATACTCGATCTCCTGCGAGGGTTTCAACTTGCTCTTTGCCATGTTGATCACCCAACCCAGACTTTGCAGAAAGGCGACCACCTGGGCCATTGCCTTCCGACTTTCCTCCTCTGAATTTTGCCCGAATCAACCAGTCGTCGAGTTAAGGGTAGACCAAAATCCCTTCCTGGTGCAGCGCCGCAGCCAGCACCACCATAACTCTGGTGAAGGTGCGAGGGGCCATTGCCAAGTCGAAGGGCAAAGCTTGAAACTGGAAGTGACCTTCTGGTATCGCAAACTGCAGAAACTGCTGATGTGCTTCGCGCACGGGAATATGCAGGTAGGCTTCTGTCAGGTCCAGGGTAGTCAGGAATTCTCCTTGTCTTACCGCCACCAAGATGGACTTTAGCGTTTCCATCCAAAAATGAGGTACCCTGAGGTAACGATTGACGCCCTTCAAGTCGAGGATCGGCCGAAAAGTCCCTTCTTTTTTGGGCATCACAAAATAGATGGAGTATCGACTGCAACCACATTGTTCTGGAGGCACGGGGATAACTGCGCCCAACCTCTGCAGCCTCTCCAATGTCTCTCTTAAAGCTGTCCTCTTGGTAGGAGACTTGCATGGGGATAGTATAAGGGAGTGAGGAACGGGTCTTGAGAATTCGAGAGCATAACCCTCTCGTACCACCTCCAAGACCCACTGATCTGATGTAACCCGGGCCCAGGCTGGGAAGAACTGCCGCAGGCGTTCTCCTACTGGCAATTCCTCCTGCTGGGCCCCCGTTGTTTCATTGTGGCTTTCTAGGGCCATAGGCAGCGGAAGAGGCAGCAAACCCCTTTCCAGCCCTCCAGAATCCCCAGAAATTCTGTCCCCTGCAGCTAAAATGTCCCCTCTGAAACGGGGTCGACTGAAACCCCCAAAACCTACGCGACTCTCTGGGCTGGGATCGCGACGGAGTGGGGGGCCGACTCTGCTTAGGTCTATCCTCAGGAAGCCTACCTCCCTTGGACTTCCCCAGCTCCTTTACCAGTTTCTCCAGGTCCTCACCAAAGAGAAGCTTTCCCTTAAATGGGAGACTACTCAGCCGATCCTTAGAAGAACCATCTGCCGCCCAATTGCGTAACCAAAGATAGCGACGAGCCGCTACCACTGATGGCCAAACTCCTGACGAGATCATACTGGCTATCAGCTAAGTAGTCTGCTCCCGGCTCAGTCCTCGCCACCTCCCCAGCTGATTGAGTCTGGGACTCTCCAGACAGCAGAAGCTGTTGCAACCACCTCAAACAAGCACGGGTTACCCAAGCCCCACAAACAGACGCCTGGAGAGCTAGGGTACTAACGTCAAACGCTTGCTTTAACAATGCGTCCAACTTTCTATCCTGTGAGTCCTTAAGGGCAGCGCTGCCCTCCACTGGAATTGTGGTCTTCTTGGTGACCGCCGACACTGCCGCATCTACCCTGGGGGAACGAAGCAACTCCTTCTCCCCTTCCGGCAATGGATAAAGTCGAGCCATAGAGGGAACTCCTCTCAGCCGCGACTTCGGTTGGTCCCATTCTTCCTGAATCATCTGCTTTACCACCTGGTGTACTGGGAAAACCTTCTGGGATTTTCTCACTGACTGGATCAGTGGATCCTCCAGCGCCTCTTCATCTGCTGGGACTCCCACTGACATATTAAGGGTCTTTAGGGATTCCCCAATCAATGCAGGCAACTCCTCTTGGCGGAAGACGCAAACAATCCTAGCCTGTTCCTGCTGCGGGATCTCACCTTCCTCAAGTTCCTCCTCGTACTCTCCTATGTCTCTGTCTGAGGATTCAACCTCCTGATTCTCAGACAGTAGAGGATGGAGAACCTCGTCGTTAGAGATCCTAGCCCACTTTGCAGGCACTTCTGCTTCCTCCTGGTCTCTAGGACCTAAAGCCCTACCTAGTGCAGGTCCCTGCTCCTGTGTTCCCTGTTTGCGTAAGCAAAAAGCTCTGTGCATCAGCAGGACAAATTCCATGGAGAAAACTCCCCCGTCACCAATCTCCAGGTCCCCTATGGAGGTAGAAGGCCCAGATTTCTTCCCAGACATGGTCAGCTGCTCTGGTGAAGGAGGAAGAACCGGAACCGACTGTTCCCCTCTCTCCAGGTGATCCACGGGTTCCTGAAACCCAAGAGTCAGAGGGTCCTGGGATGTACCTGGAATCTCCTGTTCTGCTGTGGGTGCCTCTGCTGCGCAGCCGCTACAGACCCCAGCTCCTGACACTAACCCCTTGCTGGAGCCACAAAGCAAGCACTGGGCCTTAGGCATGATGAACACTCTGAGTTAATTATTATTTTTTTTAACTTACAAATTACAGCCTAACCTCCTGTATCCACTACCGATCTCTGTGATATCAGGGGCCCCCGCTATTAAAAGCCCCAGCCGGAGGCACCTACTTGAAGGCTTCTGCGATGTGCGCCAAGGAAAAGCACGCAAAACAAAAGTAAGGCCTCCAACCAGCTTTCCTGTCCTGAATGGCCCTTCCGACGTCCGTCTGCTGCGACCGCGTGGGCGTGTGAGCTCACCCCGCTGATCGCAGCCTCATCCTCCTTTTCTCTGCTCAGCTCTCCTGTGTAAGGCCCGGCCTCTTCAATCCGGACTCACGGTGGCTGCAGGCGTCTTTCCGCCCACGTGCTCAGCCACCCGGAGGGCTTCGGCAACGTGGTGGGAAGATGCTACTGGGCCTCGGGGCTGGCGGCAGACTTCAGGCAACGTTCCTCCTCTTGTGCGCACCCAGAGCACTGCCAGAAACAAACAGAGGAGACAGCAAGGACCGCACTTACTGATTGGTGCCAAACTCTCCCTTCCCCTTCGGGATAACGCTTTCCACCGGCGCGTCTGCAAAGACCCCCAGGAGGGAAACTACATATCCTAACTAAGCTGCCAGAGATAAAATAAAGAAAATTAGAAGGTAAAAAATCAAACCCAAAATTCCCCTAGCCTAAGTCTCTCCAGTGACCTATGCTCTAGGTTACTGTCTCCCTTCCAGCTGCTTTGGAGACTGAGCAAAACTGAAGCTGGTGGGAGGTACCAGTGCTATATGTACCCTAGGGTCATCAAAAGAAGATGACGTGCTCAGTCTCCTCGCTGCTGGAAGGGGGGCACAACCCAGAAGATAGGGACTGGACTGGAGAGATGTTTAGGAACTCTTTTTAAGCATGCTTTCAACTCCTTAAAATAAAATTTGAAGAATTTTTTAATCTGGCATTTCTGGGATTGAGGCTTTCTGTAAGGTTTGTGGCTTCTCCTGCTTTTCTGTAGGGTTTGAAATGTAGTTTGTGAAGAGTGTTTTAATAGTGGTGGTCTTGTCAGTTTGATTAATGTTTGGTGCCTTCTGTTCCTCACAGCATTACTTTGTGAAGTGGAGGATTTCTAGCCCCCTGAGGAAGCCTTGGTGAAATGCCAGAAATGGCATCATGAGTGGCGTTGGAGAACCCTCAATCTATCCAGGTAAGTGTTGCTGAAACCTGTTATGATATCAGGGGCTTTATTCATTCAGCATAGAATTTGGACAAGTTGGGTAAATGCTCTGTGGGAAGAAAGACACTCAAGTAATTCTAAATGATAAGATAAAAAAATTCTTCAACATTTTTATTAAAGAGTTGAAAACATGCTTAAAAAGAGTTTTTCAGGATCATTGATGCACTGAGTGTAAGTCAAGGGCCATAGTATGGTGTGTCCATGATGGTCAACTCAAAGTGTTCTGAGATCCTTTTCTCCTTTAAGTAACACCCATTGGATGTTCATTGTTTTGAAGACAAGCAAAGTTTGCTTAATGCCATGAGAAAGAAAGACCAGATTATATATTGTGGGTCCAAAATAAGAATGTTCCAGGACTTATTAGATATAGGGGTATGTTTACTAAACTGCGTTAGTGCAATTCGCGTTAGGAGCCGCGTTAGTGGAAGGAAAGCCAAAAAAGGACATGGGCGGTACATCGTAACCGATAACGCGCAGCAACGATCATTACAGCGCGTGCGCTACTGCGTGCAAGCATAAGACAGCGCGCAGACACCCAAATACAGAAACAGAGCTGTAGTACAATGGTTGCTACACAGACTGATGGTACAAGGGTCATGGGTTTGATTCCCCAGTGTGCCTAATGAATAAGGCTGGCTGAGGTGTCCTTTGAAAGCCACCTATAATATTTTAGTCTGCAGGCGGGTTACAGTTTGCATATGTCAGGAAAATTGTACCCGTCCTATGAAATATGTTCCAATAGTGACGTTCTCTCTGACATGGTCATGTATTATATACCAGTTGATAGGAATATTTAGGCGATCCCTATAGGGCGAAGTGTAAGGCGTGCCCTATAGGGAGCGCCTAAATATTCATATCAAACGGCATATAATACATATAATATAGGGCGAAGTGACGGTACCCTGAGGGTGGTTGTGCTGGCAGCACTAATATACAGTAAAAATAGACAATGCCTAAGACAGCCCTATCAATGAACCCCACTGTGGGTTGTGAACCTATGACCTCTGGCTCCATGGGCAATGACGTAACCAGTGGGCTAGAGCTGCTAATAAACACATGGCTGGCTACAGGAGGACTGCACGGCACCACACCACATTCTGCTGTGGTTACCAGGGAGATTACATACCACCACCCAACGCACCCTCTAGGGCTCAGGGTGGGGGACAGGATCTCCCACCCACAGAGCCACGTTCAACCCCCTACAATGGTGGCAGTAGAGGGGACCATCACCCCAGTCCTACTAGGGATCAAACACCCTACAGGGCAGGCAATGCAGAGCAGTACACATCCATAACGCAATAGCAGACAGACGGCAGGTCTGGAAATTCTCAGCTGCCCCCCACCATTATCTGAAATTCTCCAGCAGCAAGCCTCCAGCAGCTGCACCCTGCACAGTGTTCCAGCAAGACACATACTAGCTGCAGACAGTCCGCCAGCTAGTCCATAGTGCATGATCCTGGAGGAGATGCATGCACCCAGAAAGGGGATATCAGCATACATACCAAGCAGATAAGTCAGTGATTGGGCCCCAAAAAGAAACCCATAAATATCACTTAAGAGAAATAGTGTATAGCACTATGGTGGAACCTAGCCATGCCATGGTCACTGCTCAGTCAGGGTGAGAGTGACCTCCCAGCAGGACAAGCTATGGCCACCCTGTCCGTGCAGGTGGTACCGGGCACTACAATGTCCGGCCATTGCCCTATGCCCTGTGCAGATGCGGACAGGCCAGGCCACCCTATCCAGGCTATTCCCACGGTACCTTGCTCCTCATTATGCACATTGGCAGGCCAATACTGGCAACAGTGCTAGCAGTGTGGGCTGTGGAGGGTGTTGGCAGCCACCACACACTGGATAGACAGACACACACTCCCCTCACCTATGCCAGCATTGTGCAACTATAGAGGTGTTGGGCAGCCCAGGCCACCACACCAGTCCTGGGCACAGTGCAGGCATGGCTATGGTACGCAATACTGTAGGCGTCACTCCCCAGGTTGGTAAACACTGTCAGACACAAGACCAGTAGCACACTCCACAGACATCAGAAAGGTTGCTATGATGCAGCTCACTCCGAAAATTGTACTTAACCTAGGAATTGCTATCTGCCAGTACTCATAGCAACCTTTTCATAGCTGTGTACCATATTTCCAGGTTTAGGGTGGCATTACTAAGGTATGCAAGTGCTAGTATTGGGAGATGCACGCAGAGCCCAAAGTCCTGCCTCTCCAGCAGGCTTTGGATAATGGGGCCTGTGAGTGCGGGTGTGTCTGCCCCTGTTGGCTGCTGCTTTACGGCAGAGGTTCCCAACTCCAGTCCTGCGGTGCCAAACACTGTTCGGGTTTTCATGCTGTCCCTCATGCATATACATGAGATACATCTGCATACCATGGGGGTGGCGCATAGAAATGCAGCACAGGCATCTTTATCAGAGGCAGCATGGAACCGGGATGGTGTTTGGCCCTCCAGGACTGCATTTGGGAGGCTCTGCTCTAGGTACTGTGCATGTTTATGGTGTCTGTGCTCTGTAGGGTAAAATGTGGGTGTTCTGGGCATGTTTACATCATTTGCAAGAACGGTTCTGTCTGTATTAGCACGTTATAGTAGTGGGTAAAATATGAGGACTGGGTTGGTGTAAATCACAGCTGGGACTTGAACCTGTGCCCCTCTGCTTCTGAATACACTGGTTCTGTGCACTGCACCACCATGTTCTCACAGAGATGGTGCATTCCCTGGTGATACCATGACTGTTGGTTAGACAGGGCCTGTCTGTTGCAGTGCATGCCACCCACCTACACAGGGATAGGCCACGGTCTGCTCTGGGCAGCTGCCACTGCCCCCTCCACCACCAGTATCCCTCAGCCACCATGCTGACATGCCCTTCCGCTGGTGGTGCTGGTGGTGTGCGGTCTCAAGCCATCCAGTGTGCAGGTAGGTGGCTGCCTATGGTGCGTGTTCTGGGGTGGGGGTGCCTGCATAGCTGTCCACGCTTTCCCCCAGCACCGCCTGCCAATGTTCCGTGCCATTGGGGGTACCTGCTGGGTACTATTCCCTGTGATACTGTGGGAAGCACACTCTTGCCCATGTTGGGCCCTCAGCAGTTGCTGTCTGGCTGCTCTACTGTTTCAGCATTCCTATGGGTCAGCTAGGCATCACCCTAGTCCCCACTGTGGCCCAGCTGCACCACAGCATGTGCCGCCTGCAGCCCTCTGTATCCCCTTTTCCAGCATCTGCCCGGTTGCCCGTTCCGACATGCCCGCCCTGATGTTGCGGGACATGTGCCTGCCATAGGAACCCTGTCCGATGGTGGGGAAATCCCTGAGCAGTGCTATTTCACTGTGGGCCCATGCACCTTGTATGGGGACGGAGTATGGACCCTTCCGCGATTTATATCTGTTCAATGGAGCTTACTCAGGGGGGGGGAGGGGTTGATGTTTCTCATTGATACCACTATTGGCCAGCTTGGTTGTTGTTTTTTTCCAATTTGTTGGGGTCATTTTCAGTGTTTCTGTGCTCTTTTGATCTGTGCACATGTATCACACTTATCACCTTTTTTTGGTTTCCCTGCCTAGGCTGTACATTGCTGACACTGAAATGGTTTCTCTTCCCTTTAAAGTGCTTTTACCGGTAGGTTTTCATTCGCGTTGGAATTCAGCTCTGAAATTCAGCGCGTTAGTGTAATGGGAGCCTCTCCCCGCCCACTCCCCACCCATTGACCCCTTCTCTCTGCCCTCTCTCCACCTTCTGCGGTGTTTTACCGCGCCGCGGAGCATTACGATCGTTAGCGCATGATAGCACGCGCTATAGCGCGTTTACGATTGTTAATGCGCTACAGCGCACGCTATAGCACGCTAATGATCGTTAACGTCGTACTGCTCAGATATAAAGCAATAAAATATTTCTGGAGCTTTCCCTTTTCTTTGTAATTCATGTGGAAAAGAACTAAGTACTGTATCTCTGACCTTGACAAATGTCTGGATCTGGCAGAAAAAATATTGGGCAAGCAGGGACAACATCCTACTAGTAATTTTTCTTGGAGAAATATTTGGAGAGTGGTATCCCCAAATAAAAAGAGATGGAATGATAGAAGGAAACATCTAAAACATTCTTCACCCAAACATTCAGATCCTTCAACTGAATTTCTCTCAGCTAGACTAGAATGTTTGAAGTGTTAAATGCCATGGTTTTGAAGAAGTATGGCACACATATTGCATCCTGTTTGAAAGTAGAATAGCTGTTATTTCTCCATGTCTCTAACAATGATTTCTCCTGTGCTTCCTTTAATATCAAAATCCTGAATTCTCCACAATGAGGGCCCCTTTCTAAAGACAAATATTGAGGCTTTACATCAAGTTTTCCTTTCTGCAGGAGGCAACAGGAGCCCTTTACAGCAACCAGAAAATTACAGACCCCAAACCTATGAACACTGGGAGGGGATGGGAGAGTACCAAATATCAAAATTAGAACGGTTCCAGAGTAAAATACAGTAACACCTCACTTTTCCCCCCTCATCATGGTTATCAAACACTGCCACCAATCTCAATTCTCCAATGTAACTATTTCAAATTCAAAATGTAACAACCCTTCCTTTCATGCCTTACCTAAATCCCTGCCCACTCTGCCTAAGCACCCCTCTGCTGCCACCAGAGCTAGGCCTCAGTCACCAGACCTAGCAGGTCCACCCATTAAAGCCAGCAAAACCTGACCACTGGCACCCAGCCTCACCATACAACTCCCCTCCCACCTCATTACTTCCAGCAGGGGCAAGACCTGCAGCATCTTTATGAGATTTTTATAAACATTTCCTAGTTTGTTTCAAATGAAAGCAAACCCAACATCTGGAAGAAGGAGAGGCAGCCAGTCTTTACTAGACTGATGCAATGTTCAGTCGTGGACTTAAGCCCAAATAGCACAGATAGCAAGGATTATTGAATACCATAATGTGGCATAATGAAGACTTATAAGAGTACCATTATGCTCAAAACCCAAGACAACTAATTTTCCGTCCAGGTGAAAGTACTCCCTTACTGGGCAATACGTTTTCAAAACAAAAATGCAATGTTATATGTGCCTTCGAGTCAGTCCTGACTCCTGGCGACCCAGAAGCTCCTGCACCAGATTGCTAATCAGCTTACTTCAAAAAAATTCTATCGGTAGCAGTTATTTAGTACAGGGTGCAACATAAAACTCAGTATCAGCATATCCCCCATTTTGCTATAGTGGGACAAACATGCTGACACCTTTGTTTTGTGATTTCATTATAAAATGAATGCTCCACTTCCTCTCTTATGCCCCGTAGATGACGTCGGGGCAGGCACCGCGTGAGCGCCGGCCCTACAGGAACCCAGAGAGTCCACACCACAGCAGAGCACAGTCGGGCTGACCTCCTTCCACTCACTCCCCTGTCTTTGTCGGGAGTGAGTGGAAGGAGGTCAGCCCGACTGTGCTCCGCTGTGGTGTGGACTCTCTGGGTTCCTGTAGGGCCGGCGCTCACGCGGTGCCTGCCCCGACGTCATCTACGGGGCATAAGAGAGGAAGTGGTTTCCTGTCTTTGTCGGGAGTGAGTGGAAGGAGGTCAGCCCGACTCTGCTCTGCTGTGGTGTGGACTCTCTGGGTTCCTGTAGGGCCGGCGCTCACGCGGTGCCTGCCCCGACGTCATCTACGGGGCATAAGAGAGGAAGTGGTTTCCTGTCTTTGTCGGGAGTGAGTGGAAGGAGGTCAGCCCGACTGTGCTCCGCTGTGGTGTGGACTCTCTGGGTTCCTGTAGGGCCGGCGCTCACGCGGTGCCTGCCCCGACGTCATCTACGGGGCATAAGAGAGGAAGTGGTTTCCTGTCTTTGTCGGGAGTGAGTGGAAGGAGGTCAGCCCGACTGTGCTCTGCTGTGGTGTGGACTCTCTGGGTTCCTGTAGGGCCGGCGCTCACGCGGTGCCTGCCCCGACGTCATCTACGGGGCATAAGAGAGGAAGTGGTTTCCTGTCTTTGTCGGGAGTGAGTGGAAGGAGGTCAGCCGACTGTGCTCCGCTGTGGTGTGGACTCTCTGGGTTCCTGTAGGGCCGGCGCTCACGCGGTGCCTGCCCCGACGTCATCTACGGGGCATAAGAGAGGAAGTGGTTTCCTGTCTTTGTCGGGAGTGAGTGGAAGGAGGTCAGCCCGACTGTGCTCCGCTGTGGTGTGGACTCTCTGGGTTCCTGTAGGGCCGGCGCTCACGCGGTGCCTGCCCCGACGTCATCTACGGGGCATAAGAGAGGAAGTGGTTTCCTGTCTTTGTCGGGAGTGAGTGGAAGGAGGTCAGCCCGACTGTGCTCTGCTGTGGTGTGGACTCTCTGGGTTCCTGTAGGGCCGGCGCTCACGCGGTGCCTGCCCCGACGTCATCTACGGGGCATAAGAGAGGAAGTGGTTTCCTGTCTTTGTCGGGAGTGAGTGGAAGGAGGTCAGCCCGACTGTGCTCTGCTGTGGTGTGGACTCTCTGGGTTCCTGTAGGGCCGGCGCTCACGCGGTGCCTGCCCCGACGTCATCTACGGGGCATAAGAGAGGAAGTGGTTTCCTGTCTTTGTCGGGAGTGAGTGGAAGGAGGTCAGCCCGACTGTGCTCCGCTGTGGTGTGGACTCTCTGGGTTCCTGTAGGGCCGGCGCTCACGCGGTGCCTGCCCCGACGTCATCTACGGGGCATAAGAGAGGAAGTGGTTTCCTGTCTTTGTCGGGAGTGAGTGGAAGGAGGTCAGCCCGACTGTGCTCTGCTGTGGTGTGGACTCTCTGGGTTCCTGTAGGGCCGGCGCTCACGCGGTGCCTGCCCCGACGTCATCTACGGGGCATAAGATCATCTCCGCTCCGCGGTCACGCTTGAAGGGGCGCGGTTAAAGGGGCATATCCTGCTCCTTATGCGCTCCTTTGGCGCTCTTGGCGTTCTGGTGGTGGTTATCCTGGCATGGGCAGGCGTAGGAAGCGCTCCCTCAACGTGAGTACTGTTAATTCTCCTAAGATAATTAGAACTGTTGGTCCTATGGATAAACACGTTGTGTTACTGAAGGATGAGGAGGCTGCCTCCGGGTCTGTTGCCGAGTGTGTTTCCCCTCCAGATGACGCCTCTCGGGGGTTATTAAGCTCTGCCCTGCTTACAGAACTGGATGCTATCGACCCAGTGACCTCCTCACCAATGATGGAAGATCCGGTGCTAGTTGGGGAAGTTGTATCCCCTTTAGCTTCATTGGACGGTACTAATGTGCCTCTGGTAGTACCTCTGCCACAGGCTATTCAGTTACCGGGAGACTGTGTGGATATTCGCTCTGAAGTTGCTCATGTTAAGATGGATTCTCAAAATGTATCTTTGGTAGATGTTTTATCTGTTTTATCACGCATTGAGTCTTCTATTTCTTCTTTAGCTATGGTTGCCTCTCAATTTTCAGAGTTCTCTAAAGGATCAGTTGCAAAAATGGCTCAACATGATTCACAAATTGTTGCCTTAGATGCTAAATTTCATAAATTAGAAAAAGCAGTATGATTCCTTACAGAAATCGTCTTTATCTTTCATGAAAGATAGTATGACTTTACATATGCAACAGGAATTGTTAGAGAACTCGCTCCGGGCTACTAACATTCGTTGTTTAAATTTTCCTCATACGAGGTTGATATCCCCTCAGATTTTATTTGACAAATATTTAACTGAAGTTTTGGGATATGATAACAATTTGAAACCGCTTATTAATAAGCTTTATTATCTGCCTGGGGCTAGAGCTCCTCCTGTTGCTGACCCACTTGCTGTAGTTTCTAAAGTTCAAGCTGATTCTATGGATCTGTCAGCATTCATAGAGTCATCTCGGGATTTGATTTCTTCTCGTGCTACACTTCTTGTATCCTTTACCACAGAAGCGGATAAGAATTCTGTGATGAGATTATTTTTTGCTAATAAAGGTGCTCTTTTTTGTGGGGCAAAAATAACCATTTTTCCCGATGTTTCGAGACAGACACAGTTGAGGCGCAGGGCTTTTTTTTAGATCTGAAGCCCCGGGTCTTAGCTGTGGGTGCATCATTCTTTCTCAAATTTCCCTGTAAATGCGTGGTGGTCTTAGAGGGAACTAAATATGTTTTTTCTGAAACGTCGTCGTTAGAGACATTTATTATACATCAGGCTCCTTCAAAGCTGTAAGTTTTTTCCTTATTATTCTGTTTTCTGTAATGCAAAGTAATTAGAGCTTATGTATTTTTCAGGGCTGTATTTCCTTTGTTTTCCTGTAACGCTGTGTATTTTCTTATATGTTTTCTTAATGATTCACTTGTACTCCCCCTTAATGTGGACTAGGTTGATTGCTGTTATTTTCTTATTTCAAATATTGTTATTGTTTCTTTGATAATTTGAATAAAAATATAATTCAAAAAAAAAAATAAAATAAAATAAAAAATAAAAAAAAATAAATAAAATGAATGCTCCAAACAGCAGTTAGTTATCTTCAAGGTAAGCTACCTTCCAGCCTCTTCATTCTAAGACCAGTTGTCTACAGGGTGCTTTAATTTCTCTGTATTTTGAGCCAGAGTTTTCCTTTAAAATGAGCCCTCTCAATGTTATGGTGCTACAAATCAAAGAATGTGATTCTGTGACTGGCTCAGTGGTGAATAGTGTTGTCAGTACAAATTTTAGAAAAGGATAAAAATGTTCTATTAACCTCTTGGTTCTAATTCTAATTTAAAAGGAGAACTCCTAGCGAGTTGTAATGAATATTGCAAATAAAGTTAATCAGGAAAATTGCAGCAGTAAGGCAAGCCTTTTAACAATAGCTGAGTCATCTGTCAAATGCAGGAAAATAAGCAAGAACAAAATGGTAAAATGGCAGCAACCATTTCGCAGTATTCTGTCTCTCATCACTCTAACATCGGTTTACTTAGTTTTGTGTTTGTCCTTGTGTTATAGGGTCTGATTTACTTTCTCCCACTCTCCTGTGGAGGGTAATTTTATAAACTGACATGCGTACTTTACCTTATAACAGGGGTATAAGTAGTGGACTGTATGTTGAAGCTAGGTATGATCACATATGCCCTGGCTGGTGTAAATGACCCTGTGTATCTAACATACGTACACCCACAATTTACAAAGTATGGGCCTGATATTGATTTGTGACAGTTATGCGCCTCTAAGGTGCATAGCCATCACTGCCGAACTTTAGCCTCGGATATTCAGTTCAGGGCCATATCTGGCCACCGGCATTGAACATCCGGGTTTGCCGCACAACTGCACATGGCTCAGAAGCTATCCGTGCAGCGGCGATATTCAGCTGCTGCCCAGTTAGCTTCAGTGGTGAAAATCAGAACAGCTTTTGCAGCGCCACACTTTTGCCACTGTGGGCCAACTAGGCAGCGGCTGAATCGCAGCTGCACGGTTATCCCCGACATGCCCCTATGCATGGGGCGTATAGCGGCATTACTCTTGGATATTCAGCGGTACTAATCATTCTCTTGTGCCATCTTTCATTAGAGGTGGCGGGCGGCAGAGAGGAGGGCTAGATTTGCACATAAAGTGCTAGTGCATGGGTTGGGAGGTTGGAGGATCAATGCACAGCGAGGTGAAGAAAGAAAAACAGAAGATCTCAGACATGGGGGTGGAGGGAGACTGAGGATTTGCTGGAGATGTGTGTGTGTGTGAGGAGACATTAGGTGACAGAGGGGTGATGTTAGACATGGGAGGGGGCATAAGGAGACAGAAGAGTGGTGCTGAACATCAAGGGGTGCATAGGGAGACAGAGGGGTGATGCTTAATGTGGGGAGAATGAGCCAAGGGAGATAAGAGATACTGAGGCTAGGGGGAGAGAGAGAGAGAGAGGGGAGATGCTAGACTTGGGGAATAGGGAGATGCGATTGTGAGGGAGAGAGAAGGGGAAGAACTTGGGCTAGGAGGGTTAGAGATAAGAAAGATGCTGGGCAGGGAGGGGAAGAGAAAGG
The DNA here is from genome assembly GCA_033557465.1 of Ichthyophis bannanicus. Lineage (NCBI taxonomy): Eukaryota > Metazoa > Chordata > Amphibia > Gymnophiona > Ichthyophiidae > Ichthyophis > Ichthyophis bannanicus. Next base: position 371,400,368 of record CM066038.1, on the reverse strand, counting down.
GAGAAAATATTGGATGAGGGTGAGAGAGAGGGGGAAGATGCTCAGCAGAGAGCGTGAGAGGGCAAGAGTCTGGATAAGGGCAGGGGTTAGTACAGACTGGGGAATAAGAGGTTGAGGGGAGAAAAGTGGCAGATTAACTGCAGTCTCCGGAAATGAGAGTTAAGAGAAGACAGGATGCAGATACCAGACACTGGGACCAAGGCAATTATAAAAATGAAAATAGCCAGACCACAAAGATAAAGAATTTTTTGCACAGTATGGGAGGACCTACATCAGTTTATTTCTCTGGTGTTGTACTGCACGCAGAGCCTGGCTTCTTTGGGATTCAATATAATTTTTGTATACGAAATGGAGCAGGAATGGGGGAAGGTGCAGGACCAGCAAAGAGGGGGAAGGAAGGAAGGTTGGATGATGGACTACCTGGGAAGGAGAAATAGGGAGGATAGAATAGGTTGTGTGGCAGAGAGATGCTTGACATGGGGGCGACAGAGGGAACGGGGACAGAGATGATGCAGTGAGGGGAAACAAGGGAGACAGAGGAGATTGTGAGATATGGCCTCCAAAACTGAACACAAAGGATATAAATAGACTTGAAAAAGGTTCAGGGGATTTGGAGCCTGCACCAGAAGACATATGAGAAGAGACTTGAAGACCTAAATATGCATACCCTAGAGGAGAGGAGGAACAGGGGAGATACATACAGACCTTTAAATACTTAAAGGGTATCAATGAACAAACAAACGTTTTCCAAAGGGGAAGCTGTAAACCTAGAGGGCATACAATGAAGTTGCAAGGTGCTAAATTTAAAAGCAACATCAGGAAATACTTTTTCACTGAAAGGGTGGTGGATGCTTGGAATGCCATCTCGATGGAGGTGGTGGGGGCAAATACAGTGACGGAATTCAAAATGGCATGGGACAGATGCTGTAGATTCCTTTATAGCTAGAGGATGAAATCAAAGCAAACTTAAATATCTTTTATACTTCAATAAATAGAGGGGGCTGACCTGTATGGAGCGGCAGGTACAATCCTAAACACAGGCAAAGAGGGGAGTGACCCGCAGGGAGCTGCAGTTACAACCACTCTAGCCACCTTACTGAGCAGACTAGATAGACCATACTGGTCTTTATCTGCTGTCATATACTATGTTATTATGAGATACAAGACAGGGGAGGGAGGGAGATAGACAGGAGATGCTTGACATGGGGGGGGGGGTAGTGAACAGGGAGACAGGAGATTATGGATATGGAAGGGAAAATGACTGGTGAGAAAGATGGTGGAAATGATGGATTTGGGGAGGAACTCGGGGATATAGATGAGATATTGGACATGGGAGGGGGGACTAGGGAGATACAGGAGGTAACAGTCGTAGGGGGGAAAACTATCAAAACAGAAGAGATGCTGATATGGGAAGGAGGAAGACAGACAGAATTGTTTGACATTGGGGGAGGGGGGATACTGGGGAAGAGAGAGAGAAGAGATGCTGGACATGGAGGATGCAATGACTGGTGAGTTGTTAAAACCCATGAGGATTGTGGAAAATTGCAAGAAGATCTTGATAAATTGGGAGACTGGGCATCCAAATGGAAGATGAAATTTAATGTGGACACGTGCAAAGTTATGCACCTAGAAAAGAACAACCCAAACTATGGTTACACGATGCAAGGTTCCACATTAGGAACCACCACCCAGGAAAAAGATTTAGGCGTCATCGTAGATAACATGTTAAAAGCCTCCGTCCAGTGTGCAGTGGCGGCCAAGAGAGCAAATAGAATGCTAGATATCATATGGAAAGAATGGAAAATAAAACAAAGGATATTATAATGCCTCTGTATTGTTCCATGGTGCGACCGCACCTTGAATATTGTGTGCAGCTCTGCTCGCCGTATCTTAAAAAGGATTTAGCGTTATTAGAAAAGGTACAGAGAAGAACCACCAAAATGGTAAAGGGGATGGAAGGATACTCCTATGAAGAAAGGCTAAAGAGGTTAGGGCTCTTCAGCCTGGAAAATAGACGGCTGAGGGGAGATATGATAGAAGTCTATAAATTAATGAATGGAGTGGAACGGGTAAATGTAGATTTATTGTTTACGTCATCAGAATATAAAAAGACTAGGGGACATGCAATGAAGCTACAGGGTAACCTATTTAAGACTAATAAGAGAAAATATTTTTTCACTCAATGTGTAATCAAACTCTGGAATTTGTTACCGGAGGATGTAGTAAAAGCTGTTAGTGTAGCTGGGTTTAAAAAAGGTTTGGACAAGTTCCTGGAGGAAAGGTCCATAAACCATTATTAAAAGGGACCCGGGATATCACTGCTTGACCCAATACAAGCATTGAGGAACCTGTGTCTTTTGGGGAGACTGCTAGGTACTTATGACCTAGACTGGCCACTGTTGGAAACACGATACTGGGCTTGATGGACCTTGGCCTGACCCAGTATGGCATAGCTTATGTTCTTATCAGATTGATCAGTAAGTGTAAGGCTAGGGAGACAGATAGAAAAGATACTGGGAATGGGGGCAGGACTAGGGAGACACAATAGATGCTGAATATGTGTTGGGGTGTGTGTGGGGGGGACTAAGAACATAAGAACATAAGATATGCAGGGTGGCAGAATGAACATGGGGGAGAAACAGAGAGAAGCCCCTTGATGGGGAAGGTGAGTAGGGAAGATGCTGAACACAAGGGGAGAGTTAGTAAAAGACTAGGCAATAAGAGTCTTGGGAAGAAGAGAGAGAAGAAAATGGAAGGGCTGGATGAAGGAAAGTGATGAAAAGCTGCAGGTAAAAGCAATGAACAACAGGAGATGGACAACTAAATGGCAAAGGAGAAGGAAGAAAAGTGAAAAGAAAGATTAGTGTTACAGATTGATGTAGGTGATGATGTTGAAGACAGGAGAAAGAAGAAACGGAAAATAGACAGGTGACCCTGGGGAAGACAGAGAAGAACAGAAACCAGAACCACATGATTAGAATTATGAAATGGCCAGAAAACAAGATAGAAAAAATAATGTTATTTTCTATTTAGTGATTGCAATGTACATCTGCCAGAACTGTTGATAGATATGGCTGGGGATCATCTCAAGGTAAAACTTTCATGGGGGACCACAAAGCCCACTAGCAAACTGCTTTCTTCAGCGTCAGACATACACACACTGCTCCCGGTCATTTATCCCTCACATTTGTACACACATACATGTACAGTACACACATACAGCCCTGAGACACTCAGCCCCTGCACTGCAATATACACACACACTGCCCCCCAGATTCTCAGCCCCCACACTTCAAATGTTCAAGAAGCTATATCAAAACTTTGAAATCCATATGCATCAAGCATGTTGAGTACCTTGAATAATTAATTTAAAAAACATAGATTTGCATATTTATATCTTTATACTGATGTTGTTTGAGTAATAATTGTATTTGATTAGTATCCAGGGTCACATGAATTTTCCTCTGCTAAAATGGGGTCACATCCAGAAAAACGTTTGGGGAGCACTGCTTTCACTGATTTTAAAGTTCTTGCTCTCTGCTAGGACAACAGTGCCATGGGATAAACTACACTCATCAAGGAGGTTGATGGCCAAGGCATCTTGCTTTATTCAAGTCACATACAACAACTCATTTCACTCTACAGGGCAGTAGACATAGAAATTAATTCTGTCATTTAAATAGGTGTTCCACTGTTGCCTTTAGTAGACAGCATAACATTTATAGGTAAAATGATTCCAAGTACTTTTTAGCATCATTTGTCTCCCTACAGCTCAGAGTTCTGTCCCCATCACACACTGAGGCTGATTGGGGGACTTGGTCTCTGAGTTAGGCGCAGGAAGTCTGCCTCTATTGTGCAAATTAAGGATCTAACCTACAGTGCCTTCTACTCACCTCATTTGCTGTTTTTTTTTGTTGTTGTTGTTATACATTGGTTGTGGGGTAGAGTCCTTATTTATTGCAGTCTTCCCCAATTACATTAAGTGGTTCCTGTCCTTGGGTGGACCTCCACCTAATCATTATTTAGTTCCACCCAGAGCAGTTTTATATTGCCTCCAAAGTAGGGTTGCCACTGCAGGCAGAGAGCTAAAATCAGCCATGCAAAAGCCTTTTATTTTTGAGGGAGTCAGTAGCCTTGAACTGCTGATGTTGCTGTTACCACTGCTGCTGCTTCTCCCAGGTCTGCGACACGGCAGCATCAATCACCCCTGACTTCCCGCAAACTGATGACAGCGGCAGCAGCAGCTTTAAAAAAACACAAGCAAAAGCATGGTCACAATTACAGCACACTTGTAAGTCTCTCACCAGAGAGAGGCCACATTGTGCATTGGTGGGGGAGGGGAACTGGAGGTGGCAGAGAGAGAGAGAGAGAGAGATGCTGCACAAGGGAGGGGGGCAGTGGGACAGATTCTTCACAAGGAGGTGACATAGAGACAGATACTGGACAAGAGGAGGTAGGGAGAGAGATGTTGGACACCAGAGCCAGGGAAATGATGCTGGACATGGGAGGGGGTGTGAGGTGGAAAGGGAACAGATACTGGCTAGGGAGGAAGGAGGGAAGATGGTGGTCACACGGGGGAGGGGGTGGGCAGGTGGTGGCCATGGGATGAGGGGGCAGTGGGTGGAAGGTTTCCAGAGGAAAGATGGAGAAAAGATGCTAGACATGGGGTGGGGGGGATAGGGGAAAAAGGGCAGATGTGGGGGGACATAGGGGTAAAGGGCAGATATTGGGTATGATGAGGGGCATAGTGGAGAAAGGGTAGAAGCAGGACATGGGGGTATGGAGTGCAGATGTTGTGCATAGAGGAGATGGAGAGAAAGGGCAGGTGCAAGACATGGGGAGATGAGAAAAAAGGGTAGATGTTGGGCAGAGGGGGGAGATAGGAGAGGAAGGGCAAATGCTGGACATGGGGGCATGGATGGAAGATGGTGGACATTGGAGGAAGAGGAGAGAAAGGGCAGATGCTGAGCATGAGAGATGCTGGGAAGGGGCACACTGAGGAGAGATACTGAACATGGGGAGGGGATGGGGACACAGAGGGGAGATTTTGGACAAGGAAAAAGAAAGGGCCATAGAGGGGAAGTGCTTGACATGGGTGGGGTCATTCCGATGTGTGAATAGCGGGGAAATATGTCCAGTTTGGGCGTACATCCCCCGCTATTCGCTAGAGGCCAATTCCGTTTCCAAACTCCCTGCAGCTACAGAGGATACGTGCAGGGAGCTCTGGACAGGGGGGGAGGGGGAGGTCCGGAGGTGGAGAATGGGTGTGCGGAAGCGGAACCATGACCCCGGATGTACTGGGCTGATTCCGGCCATAGCCCTCTATGTCCAGGATGGCAAGGATGGCCGGGTAACTTATTCCACCTCAGAGGTGCAATAAGTCATCCTGAGGGAGGTGATTGGCAGCAGAGGACCTCCCCAAACCAGCTGAGCGGTAGCAGGAGGTTTTCCACTACCCAACCCAGCATTGGCAGGCCCTATGATAGAAACATAGAAACATGATGACAGAAAAAGACCACATGGCCTATCTAGTCTGTCCTTCCATATCAACAACTACAACAGTCCACTTTTTACCTTTAGAGATCCTCTGTGTTGGTCCCATGCTTTTTTGAATTCAGTTACTGTCCTCATCTCTACCACCTCCACTGGGAGACTATTCCATGGATCCACTATTCTTTCTGTAAAGAAATATTTCTGCATATCACTCCTGAATCTATCTCCCTTCACCCTCATCCCATGTCCCCTCGTAGCAGAACTTGCTTTCAATTGAAAGAGGCTATCTCCCTGAAAATTTATGCCACAGAGGTATTTAAACATCTCAATCATATCACCTCTATCCCGCCTTTCCTGTAAGGTGTACATATTAAGATCCTTAAGCCTGTCCTCATATGCTTTATAATGAAGCCCACTAATCATTTTAGTAGCCACCCTCTGCACCGACTCCATCCTGTTCACATCCTTTTGAAGGTGCGGTCTCCAGAATTGCACACTATACTAAGACTTATACAGAGGCATTATCACCTCCTTTTTTCTGCTAGCCATTCCTCTCCGTATGCACCCAAGCATCCTTCTAGCTTTTGCCGTCACCTTTTCTACCTGTTTAGCTACTTTAAGATCATCAGACACAACCACGCCTAGGTCCCGCTCTTCTTTAGTGGACAAAAGTACTTCACCTCCTATACTGTATTGCTCCCTTGGATTGCTGCAGCCCAAATGCATGACCTTACATTTTTTAACATTAAATCCCAGCTGCCAAATTCTAGACCATTCTTCAAGCTTAGCTAGATCCCTCCTCATGTTATCTACACCTTCCTGGGTGTCTACTCTATTGCAGATTTTGGTATCATCTGCAAAGAGGCAAACCTTACCCGACAGCCCTTCCGCTATATCACTAACAAAGATGTTAAAAAGAATCAGACCCTGGGGCACACCACTGGTAACATCCTTCTCCTCAGAGTGAGCTCCATTTACTTGTACTCTTTGTCGCCTCCCACCCAACCAATTTCTAACCCAAGCAGTAAATTTAGGGTCCATCCCTAGGGTGCTCAGTTTGTTTACAAGTCGCCTGTGAGGAAACAGTGTCAAAGGCTTTACTGAAATCTAAATACACCACATCTAGAGCTCTCCCTCGGTCCAACTCCCTGGTCACCCAGTCAAAGAAATCAATCAGATTTGTCTGACAAGACCTGCCTCTGGTGAATCCATGCTGCCTCGGATCCTGTAATCCGCTGGACTCCAGAAACCTCACTATTTTCTCTTTCAGCAGTGTTTCCAATAATTTACTCACCACCGAAGTTAAACTAACCACCCTGTAGTTTTCAACCACATCCTTACTTCCGCTTTTGTGTAAAGGCACCACATGAGCCTCTCTCCAGTCCTTTGGCACCACTCCCGACTCCAACGAGGCATTGAAAAGGTCAGTCAGTGGAGTTGCTAGAACGTCCCCAAGTTCCCTCAGTATTCTAGGGTGTATCCCATCCGGTCCCATCGCTTTGTCTACTTTAAGTTGAGCTAGTTTCTCACGAACACAGTCTTCTGAAAATTGCTCAAGATGTCCCTCGCTTCTGTTCCTATTTGTGGGTGTTTTCTGAGGTCCTGCTCCTGGTTCTTCATCTGTGAACACAGAACAAAAATATTTGTTAAGCAATTCCGCTTTATCCTTATCAGCTTCTACATATTCCCCCCCTGTACCCTTGAGTCTGACAATACCACTTTTGCCCTTCCTCTTCTCACTAATATATCTGAAAAATGTCTTATCCCCCCATTTTATTGCATTGGCTATTTCCTCCTCCTTTTGAATCTTTGCCTTCTTGACTACTTTGCTAGCTTCTCTAAGTTTTTCCAAATACAGATGTCTGTCTTCCTCTCTCTGTGATCTCTTGTATTTCATGAAGGCCTCCCTCTTTTTCTTCACTTTTTCAGCTAGTTCCTTCGAAAACCATAGCGGTCTCCTTTTCCTTTTGCCTTTATTTACCATTTTAACAAAAAGGTTGGTTGCCCTTAAAATACCCCCTTTCAGTTTTGCCCACTGTTTTTCTACATCCCCCAGCTGTTCCCATCCCACTAACGACTCCCTGAGGTATTGGCCCATCTTCGCAAAGTTAGTTAGTCTTCCTAAAGTCTAAGATCCTCACCTTGGAATGGATTCTAACAGCCCTAGTCCTAATACTGAACCACACCATCTGGTGATCACTGGATGCAAAATGATCTCCCACTACAACATCAGAAACACTTTCACCATTGGTAAGCACCAAGTCCAGTATGGCCCCTTCACGTGTGGGGTCTGTTACCAATTGCCTGAATAGTTCTCCCTGTAGAGAATCCAGGATCTCCTTACTTCTAGATGATACTGCAGCAGGAATGTGCCAATCTATATCTGGCATATTGAAATCTCCTATCAGTAGCACTTCCCCTTTCCTAGCAATGCTGCGTATGTCTTCAATTAACTCTCTGTCCACCTCTTCCTCTTGTGAGGGAGGTCTGTATATCACACCAATGCAAATAGATTTCTCTTTCCCTCTTTCTAGTTTAACCCACAATGCCTCCTCTCTCCCTTTTAAGCTCTGTAATTCCAAAGCTTTAATAGTAGTTTTTACATATAGTGCCACTCCTCCTCCCCTTCTTCCTACCCTGTCCTTTCTGAATAAAGTATAGCCAGGTATAGTTACATCCCAGTCATGGTTTTCTGTGAACCATGTTTCTGTAACTGCCACTAAATCCAAGTCAGCCACTCCCACCAAAGCTTCAACATCAGGGATCTTATTTCCCATGCTACGGGCATTTATACACACTGCTTTCCATATGTTACCCCTGTTACTCATTTCCATAAAGGTATTTAATGTATCATCTACCTGGGGGCTTTCACTTACCTGGGGGCTTTCTTCACCTATCCCAACGAATCTAGTTTAAAGCCCTCTTCAGTAGATTAGCCAGTCTACTACCGAAGATGCGTTGACCTTTCTTGGACAGATGGATGCCATCTCTGCTCTGCAACCCTTGGAACAGCATCCCATGGTCTAGGAAACCAAAACGCTCTTGATGACACCATCCACGCAGCCATGCATTCATCTCCAGGATGCGAGCCTCTCTGCCTTGGCCTTTACCCTCAACAGGGAGGATTGAAGAGAACACCACCTGTGCACCTAACTGCTTCACCCTCTGTCCCAGAGCCATGAAGTCACTTTTGATACGTTCCGAGGTATACCTGGCAGTATCATTTGTTCCAACATGGATTAGCAACATTGGGTAATAGTCAGTGGGCTTGATGAGTCTCGGAAAACTCTCCGCAACATCTTGGATTTTGGCACCAGGCAGACAGCATACCTCTCTGGACATCAAGTCTGGTCGGCAGATGGACGCCTCAGTACCCCTCAGAAGAGAGTCTCCAATCACCACTACCCTTCGTTTCCTTCTGGTCACTGATTCTGCAACTTTGGGGTACTTGAACTCTGGTTCTTCCCTTTCCAGGGATGCTTTCACCTCCTCCACTTCCAGGGCTGCATAATGGTTCTTCAATTCAAGGGCTGGAAAAGTTCGATTGGTGATTTTGCAGACCCTGGTGACTTGTGTCCAACCATTGACTTTCTGTTGCACCCATCTTCTCCTGTGCTGGAGAGCTTGGTTGCTGCAAGTAGCATCTCATCAATGTACTTCTCACTGTCTTGAATGCTCCTCAGCCTCGCCACCTCCTCTCTGAGTTCCTCCACTTGTTTCCTCAGAGCTTCAGCATGCAGGCACCCTGCACATGGAACTGGTCCTTCAATTGGCATTAGGACCTCTGTCTGGACCGAGGCAGAAGTTGTAATGGGGGCAACAGCTTTAGCAATACGATTTTTCCCAGCCATTGTTCTGTTCATGGAGCTTAGGTATCTGTTAAAGCAAAAGAGAGAGCTCTACCAAGTACCAGCCGGTTTCGCAGCTGTCCTTTCAGAGAAAAAGCAGTTAAATCTCTTTAATTATATTCAAAATGTGCTGGTCCAATTCTCTGTGATTTGTTAAAGGGGGAGGTGCCCTATAAAGCAAGACTGCTCACTAGGGGTGGGTGGGAGTAGGGTTGGGTAGGGAGGGAACTAACACAGGGAACTAACACCTGATTAGGTGTTAGCAGTTTCCAAACCTGAGGAGGTTACTACAGTTCAGCAACCTACTGTGCTCAAGGAAAGTTCCCCTAAAGCACCAAAAAGAAAGTAACCTTGCTTTAAAAAATATACAAAAAACCCTTTTAAGAGCTCCCAGTCAGAGAGCTAGCAATGTAATATAATAAAAACAGGGGCCAGGCAGTGAGGAACAAGATCTTTAATCCAGTGAGGGGAATCAGGGCTCCTGAATAGTGCCCTTGTGCCATGGCAATGGGATGCCACTGCACAGAGACTCCATGCAGGAGCACTGGGAGGGCTGGATGGGGTGGGAGCTATACATGCAGTCGGACGGAATTAGGCCTGTCCAGGCCCGGGAGAGCGTGTGAGGAGAGGAGTTTGCTGCTCACCACTGTGCCCCGCTTGTGTTTCTTCTTCTCGGCGTTGGAGTGCACGGTCCATCTTGGCGGTTCCTACCCCTGACGTCATCAAAGGGGGTATTAAATCTGGAGGCTTGCTGTTTGCAGTGGGAGCGTGTGAGGAGAGGAGGTTGCTGCTCACCACTGTGCCCCACTTGTGTTTCTTCTTCTCGGCGTTGGAGTGCATGGTCCATCTTGGCGGCGCCTACCCCTGACATCATCAAAGGGGGTATAAAGTTTGATCACTAAGCGGTACGCGGAAGTGGTTGCGTTCTAAAGGGGCGCGTTATTAAGGGGCTTGCTCCTTATGCGCTCCTTGGGCGCTTGAGGAGCTTGGGAGCTGGCTTGTGGCTGTGCACAATGGGTAGACGGCGCAAACAACCTCTAAATGTGAGTACTGAAAATCCTACTAAAGCTGTTAAGATCTCTGGCCCTATGGATCGTCATCTGGTGGCTTTGACTGATAAGGAGAGGGAGGCTGTTGCTGCGCCCCCGATTCAGCTCCCAAGTATGGGCTCCTCATCTTTTTCGGGGGTTAGTATCTCTTCCCCCTCTGCTGCTGTTGTAAATGCTGTTCCTACTACTTCCTCTCCAGTGAGGAGGGTTGTGCCCTTGCAATCGGACATAACATCGGCTTTATCTGCCTCTGGATCTGTATTGCCTACCGGGAGAGTTCCTTTACCCCGGATCCTTTTAGTTCCTGAGAGTCCTGCCTCGACGCAACGGGATGGTGTTTCTTCTATGCCAGTGGACCCTAAGGATGTTTCCCTTTTGGATGTGTGGTCTATTCTTACTAAGATAGAGTCCTCGTTGAGTTCCGTCGTTGTACAAATGTCGGACTTCACCAGAGACTCTGTAGCTAAATTTACTCAGCATGATTCTCAGATTGATGTGCTGGGGGACAGATGTCAGAAGTTGGAAGCTCAATGTAATATATTACAAAGTTCTTCATTGTCGTTTATGAAGGATAGTCTTATTCTCCATACTCAGCATGAGATTTTGGAGAATAGTCTCCGTGCTTTGAATTTGCGTTGTATAAGCTTTCCTCGCACGCGGTTTTTATCCCCTCAGATACTGTTTGATAAGTTAATGATAGATATTTTGGGTATCGAGCAGATAAACCGTCTGTGACTAAAGTGTTTTATGTTCCTTTTAAAGGGGCCTCCGAAGTGGGGGGCTCTGCTGAGTTAGCACCATCTCGGTTTCAGGAGTCCCTTAATATTTCAGAATTCATTGAATCTTTTCGGGGATATAATTTCCACTCGGGCAACCATTCTGGTGTCTTTCGCCTCGGAAGTTGACAAAAATGCAGTGATGCGTTTATATTTCCTAAATAAGGCATCGCTTTTTTGTTGAGAGAGGGTTAGTATCTTCCCCGATGTCTCCAGGAAAACTCAGCTACGACGTAGGGCTTTTTTAGCGTTGAAGCCTCGCGTTTTAGCCCTTGGTGCTACTTTTTTCCTTAAATTTCCATGCAAGTGTTTAGTTACCTTTCAGGGCACCAAGTATGTTTTCCTGGAGACATCGGCATTAGAGTCCTTTCTCCTATCTCATGGTTCGCTGGGTTCTTAATTATGGATTATTTCAGTAGTAGATAGGTCAAAAAGAGTTTGTATATTTTGAGTTAGCGTCCTTTGTTTATTCACATGCTTCTCCTGATGTGGACTTTATTACGGATGCCCTGTTTAGTTTTTCTTTTGTATTTTATATGTAAATGCTTGTTGGACTATCTGTATTTTCTTTGAAGTTTCTTAATAAACGGAATTTAAACTTGAAAAAAAAAAAAGGCCTGTCCAGGCCCTTTGCCCTGATTCTGCTCCCGCAGAATCAGGTGCAAATTGGGCCTTTCCAGATTTTGGACGTCCAGACAGGGCGGAGTGCCCCAATCAGAATGGCGTCCAGGGGGAGAAGGATAGAGACAGGAAACAGAGAGGAGATAAAGGACATGGGGAGGGGAGGGTTAGGCACACAAAGGAGAGATTCTGGATATGGGGGGAGAGAGAGGTGGAGAGTTAGTTAAAGAGCTGGAAATATGAGGCTTGGGAAGGAGAGAGGGAATGGGAGGGTTGGGCGAGGGAAAAGATAGACAGCTGCAGCTAAATACTGTACAGTAAAAAAGGAAAGTAAAATTGAGACGTGGTTGGTAAGGAGGAGGAGTGAAATTTGGATTGAGAGGCTTAGAAATGGAGAAAATTTGAAAAAAATAAATCAGTGTTAGAGACTGACCTAAGGGAGGAAGTGATGGCAGGAGTAGAGAGAAGATATGGCAAATGAATAGAAGACAATGAAAAGAGAGTAAAAGAAGATAGCGGAAAACAGACACCAGAGAATGGGACAAAAATAAATAAATAAATAAATAAAATGACCTGACATCAAAGGTAGAAAAATAATTCTATTTTCTATTTAGTAATTGGGGTGTCAGTTTTTGGAATGTATATCCACCAGGACTGGGGTTAGACATGGCTGGGATTTAGGATCCCATCCAGACAAAAATTTGGAGGGATCCTAAACCCTACTAGCAAGCTGTTCCTTCGTCAGTATCAAAGTTGTTTTGGGGGCCTTCTCTGTCTTGGAGGTTCAGAGCAATTACCCTAGTTACATTCTTCCTAATGCCAGTGCTGACATCTGCTATTTTTTGTTTTGTACAGTATATGGGGAATGCATCTCTTTCTGTTTCTCTGCTGTTGCATTGCATGCAAGGTCTGGCTTTTAGAAGTTTCGATTTCACTTTTTGGTGACTTCATTTTTATTTGGTGAAGATCCATCTGTGTTCTGCTTGTGCGACCAAGGCTAGGTATTCTGTTAGCATGGAATTTCTATTTAGGAATGTGTAGTAATCTGACTTGTTCAGCTTTCCTAATAGATGTATTGATGTTCTAGGGCCCACTGCAATATTTACAGTGCTGCCTCTTCCTTATAGGGTCCTTGGATGAGTTTTGGAAGTTAGTGCTAACATGATAGATTTGATCTTGGCTCTGAATAATGTTTTTGTATTAATGTCCAATAGGTCTGGCACTCGGAAGGTTTGTATTGCCGTTACTGAGATCTATGTTTTGTATGGTTAATTGTATGGGGAAGTGACCTAGGGGTGGGGGAGTCTATAGATGCAGAATATATATTTGGATTCAATATCATATGGGTTAGCATTTGTGTATTGAGGGTCTGAGATGGGGGTAGTGACTGAATGGATGTGGAAGAATGCAACCTCTTGCATTCCCCCTCCCCCTCGATGTGCCCTGCATATACTAAAGTCTGCAGTGCTACCCTTTCCACAGTTATTTGTTGGGGGTGGGGCAGGGTAAGAGATGGACAGGATGGTGCAGGGGTGGAATAGAAGGTGGGAGAAGGGATGGGGCACAAGTAGCCGCAGGTGGTTGGTTTTCTTTTTTCAAAAAGGTTGGCAACCCTACTCTAAAGGGTCCTTATTTCTTGCCCCTTCACTCAATTAGTTTTCCCCTACCTTGATTAATCCTATCTATAATCCACATGGTTTACTTCCCAGTTTCCCTATTTCAGTGCTGAGGCTCTTATTTGCTCTATGTCTGTATGTCTTTTCAGTCTCTCTTGACTAGATTGCAAAATCCAAAGAGATGGAATTTACAATCCAAACATTGAGTTCACCGGACCATACCAGTGGGCCATTCATACCTACAAGAATGAAAAAGGGCTCACATGTATAGTTGAACAGCAAAGTTGTATCATTAATTGATTGCAGTTATAATGTTTTCTGGCGGGCTGGGTGGGGGGGGGGGAGAGGTTGTCTGTTAACTTGATGCAGGGGAAGGGGTAGGAGCAAAGGGGGATGCAAACCTATACCACCTATTCCCAACCAATTGCAGAGATCCATTTTACAATATTGGGTATCTTATTTGTCCCAACCCTTCAATGGCCATTTTGTAGTCATTACCTAATTAGTATAATCTATTCATTCCCTTTTAAATAGGATAAAAGAGAATTATTGTTCATGCACTGTGTAATTTACAATCCAGTAAATGTTATTTTAATGTGCTTGTGCTGTTTGAAAGGATGATGTTGTGGTTTATATGCCAAGTAAATGATGCCAATTATGCTACTTTTCCTAATAATTCTTAATGCAATCAGACTGAATGGCGAATGCTAGGTTCTGTGTATTATAAATATCATAATATGTTGAATTGTTTTAAAATGATTTTGTTTATGTAGCTTTGGCATGTTTTACAATCATGCTTATTTAACTTGTCTGAAATTGATAATATCTTTTTGTCTGAGCTCATTGTATCATCAATAGGAGCAAGGCTAATTGCGTCAGTTTCAGTAGTCTCTTGAGTCTTACTTAACTCTGGTAGATCTATTTGTCAGACATTATTATTTTTAGTGCTCACAATCTTCTTTTATTATTAATCGTTAAAAATAACATGGTGGAACTTTGAGTGATCTGGTCAGCAACTGGCTTGTCACTGCTGTCTGTGCTTTTCAGAGTTTTTGCTCTCTTTATTTATTTATTTATTTAACATTTTTATATACCGCACTATTTATTATCAGCGCGGTTTACATAGAACTACAAAACATCAGATAAGATAAGATACATATATCTGTTTTTACATGGAACAGGAAGAAAAACTTGGAAAACAGGGGTAATTGTAACAAATTGTAACAGAAGGAGTTTTTTTCTATTTGGTCAAAGGTTACCATTTTCATTCTACTGCCCTTCAGAAACATAAGACCTATGCCAAAGTACTCAGGACCCAGGACACAAGATGGTTAGAAAATCCCAGCATTTCCCTACTTCCTGCCTCTCCACCAACCTTCTTTCTATTGGCCTTTTTTTACCTGCTCCAGCTTATATGAAATCTGATGTGTGGTGAGAGTGAAATCCTACCATAGTAAAGACTATTTAAAGATTGAAATATTCTGTACCTATTTTAGTTCTACAGGAAATGCTGACATACTGAGCAGATCTAATACCACTACTTTAGTTGCTTGGAAGACTCTATTGAGCACCTCAATACTTGTCTTCAGTATTATGGAGTGGCTCCTTCCTTGCCTCATCAAGCCTTTGAATCCCAGCTTGGGATTGGCCATCCACATGAGATTTACTTATTTTTATTTTTTTAAATACTGCATATCAAATCGTTCTTTGAGTGGTAGAAAATATAAATCAACACAAATGCCAGACATACAAATAACAGTATTATTATTTAGGTTCAGTACAGTGTAACCCAAGAGGAAACACTAGTACCAGCAACAGTAAAAGTGCTGACTCTTGTGTGGTGATTTCTGCAATCTGGTTTGGGTAGATATTGGACAGGAGGGGTAATTGTAAGTATGGAATGTGGTTTGTGATAGGAGGATAGAGGACATCATCTCAAAAAGTTTGTGTATTCTGTGTGAAGTGGTTAGAGCAGTGGTTCTCAACCCAGTACTCTGGGAACCCAAGACCAGTCAGGTCTTCAGGATATCCACAATGAATATGCATGAGATAGATCTGCATAAGAGGCGTGCATCAAGATCTATCTCATGCAGATTCATTGTGGATATCTTGAAAACCTGACTGGCTTGGGGGTTCCAGAGGACTGGGTTGAAAACCACTGGGTTAGAGACTGGGGACAGTTCTGGGGAAAGCTTAACATGATAGCGGGACATCCATCACTAGCTTTCAACATAAAATTTGCGAAAGAGAAACCAAATGTCCATGGTTTACTGTGTATCCTGAAAATTCGATAATCCTTAATGGCTCTTATTTTTTGGAGGGACAGCATTCCACAGTTCTGGCCCTAGAAAGAACGCTCTATTATTACTTCTGCCCATCTACCCCGAGCTGTTAATGAATGTGCATCATGGATCGATACAGATGTATTATAATATCCTTTGTTTTATTCTCCATTCCTTTCTTTATGATACCTAGCATTCTATTTGCTCTTTTGGCCACTGCTGCACACTGGGTGGAGGGTTTTAACATGTTATCCACGATGACACCTAAAACGTTTTCCTGAGTGGTGGTTCCTAATGTGGAACCTGCATTGTGTAACCATAGTTTGGGTTGTTCTTTCCTAGGTGCATAGCTTTGCACTTGTCCACATTAAATTTCATCTGCCATTTGGATGCCCAGTCTTCTAATTTATCAAGATACTCTTGCAATTTTCCATAATCCTCATGGGTTTTAATAACTTTTTTTTTTTTTTAAATTTTTTATTTATATTTTCAAAACACAATAACAACACACACAACACAGCAACAACCCCTGACCCACCCAACCCCCCCCCTCCCCGTCTCCATTGACCCACAGAACAACACTATTGATACAGAGCTAAGTGACAGCAAAACCCCCCGCCAGGACCTAAAACAAGCAATGTGCGTCACCCCCTAGGCAGGCCCTGGGGTGTGTCCCACCTGAGGCTAGCCCCTGGGAGACACGCCAGCCGACGCTGCATAAGTATCCAGAAGCTCCCATTTGTTCCCCACATCCAGAGATGGGACACCTAACCCTTTCCGGCACCTCCTCTCACGGCCGCAAGCCCAAGCCTTCTCATAACTGGCATATAGTGAAACTAAGTTCCACCAATGGTTGCACTCCAGCTTGTCCGCATCTTTCCAATGAATCAGGATCAGCTTCAGCGCAACAGCCATTAAAAAATTGAACAAAAAAGATTGCTCTTTCTGCACAGGCAATAACGGGCTTGCGGACCGAAGGAGAACCAGATCCCACGATAGAGGTGCCCGAAAGACGAGAATATGCTGAATCCTATCCCAAACCTCCCTCCAAAACCTCTGTACACAGGGGCAATCAAAAAACTGATGTTTCAAAGTGCCCAGAGGCGCCGCACACGACCAGCAACGCGCCGCTACTCCAGGAGCCCACCGAGAGAGACGACTGGGCGTCAAGAGGGCCCTATGGGAAAAAAAAAATAAGGATTGGGTAATCGCTGCAGCACTAGAAACCCTATTCGCCCTAGACCATAGGGTAGACCATGAGTGTGAGGGAATAGAGAAGGCTACCTCCGCCTCCCAACTCTTTTTCAAGCCGGATAACGAGGTAGACCAAGGAGTTTTGAGAATCGCGTATAATTTGGAAACTATCCCCTTCCCCTCAGAGCAGGCAAGCAGCACCTGCTTCAGGCCCCATGCCTCTGAAAGATTAGCAACAGAGATCTTTGCTTGTTTAAGACAACTTTGAAGCTGGACCCATTGAAACCGGCACCTCTCAGGTAGATCAAACTCCCCAGCCAAAGCCTCCCAAGACTTCCAAGCATTAAGATGAGTTAAATGCCCGAGCGTCCAAATGCCTCTGTCTTGCCAACACGTCCAAGCTATCATCTTGCCTCCAATCTTTAATTTGGGATTGTACCAAATAGGAAATTCTTTAGAGACCGGGTTGTCAGCTGTAATAACCTCTGCTAGACCGGAAGAGGCCCACTGTGTGGCTAAGATAGCAGGAGAGAGCGTAACGGGTGTAGGAAGCCTCATGGCCAGCAATAGCGGGAGTGGGACCCGCGAAAGTATTCTCTTCTCCACTTCCAGCCACACTGGGCCAAAGTCGGAAGCCTCCGGTGCGCACCAGCCTGCGGCCTGCTTCAGCAGGAAAGCCCGGTGATATGCCCTAAAATCAGGAAAGTTAACCCCTCCCTGATCTTTGTGCACTTTAAGCTTGACAGACGCTATTCTAGGGGGTTTCCCTGCCCACAAAAATCGCAACAACTGTCGTTCCCAACCCTTATACCACCGCGGTGGTATCTCCAACGGGAGCATTTCCAAAATATAGTTTATCTTGGGAGATAAGACCATTTTGATGGCCTCCATTCTGCCCCACCAGGACAGGTACAAAGGGGACCAACGTACAGAAAAGGATCGCAGTAATTCCTCTATGGCCTGACAGTTAACAGAGACTGTCTCCTCAATCGAAAAACAGTACTGAACCCCGAGGTACTTAATGGGCCCAGATGACCACACAAAGGGGTGATCCCCTAGCGCGGAGGCAAAAGTGACCCTATTCATAGGAAATGCCACAGACTTCCCCCAATTTATCTTGTAGCCAGAGATTTCGGAATAAGCATCCATTATCCTGAGAACGTCACCGATCTGGTCCGGTTGGATAAAAAGCAGCAAGTCATCAGCATACGCTGATAGCTTAACCTGTAAGTCCCCTACAGAGAGGCCCTGAATCATCTCAGAGTGACGAAGGGCAATGGCCAGAGGCTCGAGAGCGAGATTAAACAGGAGCGGAGAAAGGGGGCAACCTTGTCTCGTCCCACGTTGTAAGGGAAAGGGGGCGGACAAGGTGCCATTCACTAGGATTCTGGCCTGAGGGTTGACATACAACACTTTGACCAAGTCTATAAACGCCGTCCCGAAACCGAACCAATGCAAGACGCGATACATAAAAGCCCATTCCAGCCGGTCAAATGCCTTTTCGGCGTCCAGAGAGAGCCCGACCAAGGGTGTGTCTTGAGAACTTGCCAGGGCAAAAAGATCTACGAGAAGGCGGGCGTTATCCGCAGTTGATCTTCCTGGAAGAAACCCGCATTGATCCGAGTGGATCAGCCCAGAGGCCACCCTCGAAAGATGTCTAGCGAGCACTCCAGCGAAGATCTTATAGTCGGCATTTAGGAGCGAGATCGGGCGATAACTACCCACCTCCAGGGGGTCCCTTCCCTCCTTTGCTAGTACCACTATCGTTGCTGCGTTGAAGCTCCCTATGGACGGGGCTTGCTCCACTAAGATCTGAAAAAACAAGCCATCTGGGGGGCTAATTCGTCCTGGAAAGCTCGGTAAAATTCAGCCGGGAGGCCGTCAGGGCCCACCGCCTTCCCTGCCGGGGCATTCCTGAGGACCTCTTGGACCTCTGCTCCATCTATAGGCAGGCCCAACCCTTCCTCTGCTGGGTATTGAGAACCGGATGAGGCAACTTCTCAAGAAAAGCTTGGTAGGCAGAGTCATCACATTCGCCCGCCGAGGAGTACAGGCTTTGATAAAAGGATCTAAAACACTCCCCGATCGCACTACTCTCCGTGAGCAATCCTTGGGATCCTGAGGTGAGGGCCACTATACTCGTCTTCCCCTTAGGGGGGCTAAGCACAGATGCTAAGAGCCTACCGGCTTTGTTTTGCTCGACGTAGTACCGCGCATCTTGCGCGCTCTGGACCTTGCGCACTTCCCCGCTCAGAAGAGAATTATACTGATATCTTAGTTTCTGTAGGCGCAAGAGAACACAGGGGTCAACCCGGGTCCTCAATAACCTCTCACCAGCGGAGATCTGCATCTCCAGTTCAGCTAGCTCAGCCTTCCTGATCTTAGACTGACGGATAACATAGCTGGTGATCAGGGCACGTATAGTGGCCTTGAAAGCCTCCCACCAGGCCCAACCTGCCGTCGCTGAAGGGAGGTTCTTCTCAAAATATTCTCTGACTCCGAGCCGAATCATATCACAAAAAGACGGCTCCCTCAATAGTTCCCTCGGGAAGAACCATCCTGAGTTCCGAGGAATGGGTTGACCAAATGTAAAGAGCGAGAAGACCGCCGCGTGGTCTGACACCGTGGCGGCACAAATACCCGCCTCCATTGCCGACTCTACTAGAGATCGTGAAACTAAAAGGAAGTCAATGCGTGAATGTGATTTGTGGGGAAGGGAGTAAAAGGTAAATTCCTTATCCGCGGGGTGTAACGTCCGCCAAACATCATACAGCCCCAAATCTTGCATCAGAGATAAAAGAACAGAAACGGACCTGCCCTGTTTCGCCGATCGAAACGGCTGCCGGTCTAGCAAAGGGTCCAGCACCAAGTTGAAATCCCCGCCCAAAACCATGGGGAGGGACCGAAGGTCATGGGCCACCAGTGCTACCTTCTGAAAAAAGGGGACATCGTCACAATTTGGCCCATAGATATTCAGTACGGCTAGCCTCTCACTCTGAAGGGAAAGTGTCACCACTGCCCAACGCCCTTGCGGGTCCGCCAGGCCCGAGAGAATCTGGGCCTGAAGGGATTTCCGTACCAGGGTAATAACTCCATTTCTTTTGCCTACTGCTGCAGCGTGTACCGCAACTACATAGTGACCCCCGCCCATTTTCATTGCCTCTGACGAGGATAGGTGAGTCTCCTGGAGTAGGACGACATCCGCCTGTTGTTTGACACAGTACAATAAAATTTTCTTCCTCTTACTGGGGTTGTTGACCCCTTTCACATTCAGTGAAAGGACCTTAAGGGACCCTATGGTAGTGAGTAAACAAGAGACAAAAAATGCAGGGTTTACAGACAATAACATCAAGTTCCAGCTCTGAATAATACCCCCATACTTGGTCAATGGAGACAACCCCCCTCCCCAACCCACCCCACCCCCTTGGGTGAACCATCGATCTCACAAGATTGCCCTCTGAAACCCAACTCCCCCTTAGAAACAACAGACATAAAATCCCCTCCCGCCAAATAATAAACAGTACAGCCCATAACGCACCATCTGTCCCCCACCCAACAGAAAACTACAAACACTCACCCATCCACACTATGTCCGACACCTATCATCCACCCAACACTCACACGGCCCTCTAAAGGCAGCTCTACTGTAACATCGAGGATTGAAGACTGAAAGCAACAAAATAGCCTTCCCCTTGAGAGGCCCCAAGAACCAGTTACAGGCACAAAAGGGATCGCCAATAGTACACACTAGATAATGTCCTCAGCGCATCACCGCAGCTTCTTGGTCTTCAATAAAAGCCAAAAGGGATTTCGGGTCTTCAAAGGAACGAGTCTGGTTGTGTAATGTGACTCGGAGCCTGGCTGGAGCAAATAGGCCGAATCGAGCCTGAAGGTTTTGCAGGCGCGGTCGTAGCGCTAGCAGCTGTTTCCGACGGGCCACGGTGGTCTTGTTAAAATCCGGGAAGAAAGCAATATTCGCTCCCTCGAACTGCAGTGGGGCCCGTGCTCGTGCCGCTGCCATTACCTGAGTCACATGCTGAAAGCGTAAAAGCTTCATGATGATCGGGCGAGGCCGCGATGAATGGGGATCCTGCTGCGTGGGGACTCGATGAGCCCTCTCTATCTCGAAGGGCCGATCAAACTCGAGCCGCAACAGCGCCGGAATGGTTTTGCCCAAGAAGGCCATCATATCCCGTCCTTCAGCACCCTCAGGTATCCCCACTAGACGGATATTATTCCGTCGAGTCCGGTTGTTAAGGTCCTCGAGGTTCCGCTCCAGCGCTGCGATGCGTTTAGAATTTGCAGCCACCTCCTTGAATCGCTCTTCGTGCACTTCCACTCTTGTAGAGAGCCCTTCCATTTTCTCAGCAAGCGAATTGAGTTGGACCTTCATAGCTTTAAGTTCAGCTACATCAGCTTGCACCCCGCTCAGGGTATCTCCGTTAGCAGTGACCAGCTCGCGCACAGCTCTGATCTCAGCCAGGAGCTCCGAAAGACCCACAGTGGTGTCCTTCGGGCCTACGGCTTTTTGCGGCGAGGGGGGATCCGCTTTCAGGCGCTTAGTTCCCGAGGCCGCAGGAGCGTTGAAATCAAGCCTAGCAGGTTTACTGGATGACATGTCAATAACCTTGCTAGTGAAGGAGCACCGATGGCTATATTTCCGTGCGGAGGGTCAGGATAATCAGCAGGATTCCGGGGAGAGAAAGGATCAAGCGGCCATCTTGCACTGTCGTAGGCTCCGCCCCCCGGGTTTTAATAACTTTTAATAGTTTTATGAAATTTGCAAATTTGATAAACTCACTTGTTGTTCCCATTTCCAGGTCATTTACGAATATGTTAAAAAGCAGTGAACCCAGCACAGATCCCTGGGGGTATTCCACTATTCACCTTTCTCCATTGGGAAAATTGGCCATTTAACCCTATACTCTGCTTTCTATCTTTTAACCAGTTCCTGATCCACAATAGTACACTGCCTCCTATCCCATGACTTTTTAGTTTTGCCAAAAGACTCTGATGAAGGACCTTGTCAAAGGCTTTCTGAAAGTCCAGATACACTATATCAACTGACTCACCTTCAAAAAAACATAACAGATTAGAAAGACAAGATCTTCCTTGTCTAAAGCCATGTTGGCTGTCTCCCATTAAGCCATGACTATCTACATGTTCAGTAATTTTGTTCTTTATGATGGTTTCAACCATTTTTCCCAGTACTGATGTCAGGCTCAACGGTCTGTAGTTTCCCGGATCACTCCTGGAACCCTTTTAAAAATTGGCGTTACATTGGCAAGCCTCCAATCTTCAGGTATTACAGACGATTTTAATGATAGTTCACAGTTTACTAATTGCAGGTCTGCAATCTCATATTTCAGTTCTTTCAACTCCCTTGGATGTATACCATCTGGTCCAGGTGATTTGTTACTCTTCAGTTTATCAAATAGTTGAACTACATCTCCCCGGTGTATAGATATTTCTTTCAATTCTTCTGCAGTATCACCTTTAAATACCACCAGTCATGGGTAGCATCTCTACATCTTCCTCAGTAAAGAGTGAAGCAAAGAATTCATTCAGTCTCTCCGCTATGGCCTTGTCCCCTCTTAGTGCCCCTTTTACCCCTCTATCATCCAATGGTTCAACTGACTCACAGGTTTTTTTTCTACAAATTTACTTAAAATAGTCTTTATTATGCATTTTTCCTTCCACAGCAAGCTTCTCAAAATTCTCTTTGCCTGCCTTATCAAAGCCTTGCATCTAACTTGCCAGTGCTTGTGCCATTTCCAATTTTCGTCATTTGGCTCTTTTTTCCATTTCCTGAAAGATGCTTTTTTGGCAACAGCCACTCTGACCTCACCTTTAAACCATGCTGGAAGTTTTTTGGACTTCCTTCCACATTTCTTAAGGCATGGAATACAGCTGGTCTGGGATTCCAAGATAGTATTTTTAAACACCCAAGCTTGATATAAGTCTTTAACCTTTGCAACTGCTCCTTTTAGTTTTTTCTTAACTATTTTCCTCATTTTATCATAGTACTGTGAATTTCCTTACCATCCCTCCTCCATTAATTAAATCAAACATGATCATGCTATGATCACTATTGCCAAGTGGCCCTTATCTCTTGCAGCAGATCTGGTGTTCCATTAAGGAATAGGTCCAAAATGGCTTCCCCACTGGTCAGTTCATGAACCAGCTCCTCCAAAAAGCAGTCATTTATTTCATATAGAAATTTTATCTCCCTAGTATGTCCTGCTGTAACACTGGCCTAGTTGATACCACGGTAATTGAAATCACCCATTATTACTGCGCTGTAACTTTTGTTAGCTTCCTTGATTTCTTTGAGCATTTCAGCATCCATTTGTTCATTCTCGCTAGGCGGTCGATAGTACACCCCCACTGCCATCACCTTCCCCTTTGTACATGGAATTTCAATCCATAGAGATTCTATAGCAAATTTTGTTTCCTGCAAAACTTTAATCCTTTGTGACTTAATGCCCTCTCTAACATAGAGCACAACCCCTCCACCAATTTGATCAGCTCTATCATTACGATATAGTTTGTACCCAGGTATCAGTGTTCCACTGGTTGTCCTCCTTCCACCTTGTCTCTGAGATACCAATCATATCTAACCCCCCATTTAGTGCTGTATATTCTAACTCTCCCATCTTAATTTTTAGACTTCTAACATTTGCATACAAGCATTTTAGAGACTGTATTTTATTCATATTAATCTGGCTATTGGTAGGCAGGGGTAATTTGGAATCTTTAAGCTCTGTCTGCTCTATACTCAAGGGCATTTTGGCTACTTTTGCCTTTGTTGGAACCTCTCTGCTGATATGCCCTAACTTTATTCTTTTGGTACTATTCTTCAAGGATACATTGTTCCGAACCATGTGCTTTTGGGCAACTGTTGGCTCTCTCCTATTATTTAGTTTAAAAGTTGCTCTCTCTCCTTTTTAAAGGTTAATGCCAGCAGCCTGGTTTCATCCCGGTTAAGGTGAAACCCATCCCTTCGGAAGAGCCCCTCCTTTCCCCAGAATGTTCCCCAGTTCCTAACAAATATAAAACCCTCATCCTTGCATCATCGTCTCAGGAGCTCCTGCCAACAGCCACCCCTCTCCGGCTCTCTTATTGTTGTGCCAAGTAGATAGCTGACGGCTCCAAGCAGAACAAACATTTACTCAAAATCGTGGGCAGCATCGATTTTTACAAGAATGAGGTTTGACATTCCTAGTAAGTAACCGGCTTTTAGAGAAAATCGTGTAAGGTAGGTGAGATTTTGACACTAAATCACTGGTGGTTTTAATATATGATTTGCTTTGTATATTTATAGTTTGATCCCGAATCCCCTGAAGAACCATATAAGTGAAACGCGGGGGAGCTTTCGACAACAGCGTTGGGAATTCAAGAAGAGAGGATTGAATTAACAACTTCAATATAATTAGAATTCACATAATAGACAAGCAATGAGTTTTAAGATATTTTGAAAGAAAAAAAGGGTCGTTGATGTAACTAGGTAAAACACTGGGTATATTCAACAAACCCAGAATTGTTTACCGTTGACCAGACTGAGACCCAAAAAAGTAACAAATATCTTACACATCAATTGCAAGAGTGATTTAGCATTATTTGGATGAGCGTAGGAAAACAAAGCAACACTTGGAAGTAATCGCTCAGATAGTAGACCGAATTTATTTATTTATTTCAGTGGAGTCTGACAAGGCCTTAGGTTGGGGAAGGTCACAGACCTATTAGAAGACCTGATTTTGATTTTTACAAATTCTTGGCGCAAGCTCTGTGGTTTGCAAGCAAATATACCACCCCCAAGTAGGAACCATATTTACATAAGTTAGATTGTGGCTAACTTACTTGAAACAAAGCCAAGCAAAGCTCTTGGCAGAGTGTGTCCAGATCCTTGTGGCAAAGATCAATGCTCTTTAAGAGCTGCTCTTTGAGAGACTCTCCTCTTCTTCTGTCATCATGTCCAAGAGACTCTATAAAAGAAAATAAAGCTTCAAAACATGTACGTTAGCAGGATAATTGACAATGATCAACAGATCTTGGTCCCTCTTCCTAACAGTGTTCTCCCCCAGAACCCCTTGAATGGTTGTGCCAGCAGCTGATTTTACAGACTTCCTAGCTAACCTAATCAGAGGAACTGACATGGCAAAATAATGAGCAGGAATGGAAAAATGATCTAAGTGATTTTGTTACTGATACTTAATAATGTAACAGTATATGCAAATATAGCATGGTTACTCACCTATAACAGGTGATCTCTGGGAACAACAGGAATCACTCTTCATAGATGGTGAACGCCACTGAAGGAGTCCGTATGGGAACGCTCCCCAGTGTCCAATAGGAAAGCCCCTGGGAGCACTCCACTGTGCATGTCTTCCCGCCTTCCCAATGTTATAACACAAATATATTGCTTGCCTATCCCCCAGTTTCTAGCCCCCTATGGCTAAAGCCACCATGATGGGAAAACCCCAGAAAGCTAAAATTACTGGTGAGGCTTTACAGTATCCATAGCTCTGTCCATCCAACTGAAAACCATATTCCTTGAAAATATTTGCCAGATCTCAAGGAGTCAGCCGTGTCTGAATAATTAAGGGTTCCTATTGAACGTAGGTTCAGCTTGCCATTTTCATACCCCATTATAATGGCACAGGAATTGTTGCCACATTGCTGAGTCCTACCTTGTGGCTGAATGATTCTCAGGAGTGGTGGTCATGGCATCTACCTGTAATGGTTCAAGACATCAGCTGAAAAATGCCCTCCTGATGGAAATAACCCAGCAGGCATAGTTCAACAATATGGATGTGCATTGGAAAATTGCTTCCTTTAATTTTTTCCTAGTACCCATTTTTTTCATTTATTTTCTTCTAAGAAGGGTTTCATTTTGGGTATTCTTTTCAATATGGGCATCTGCTATTCTGCTTAGTCCATGTTCGTCTTGTATAGTGAGACATGTTTACTAAACCTTGCTACCTAGTAGCAAGGGGTTTAGCATATGGTTTTGGTGCCATGTTACAAAGTAGCACAGGCCCTAGCACTACAAATCCCATGATACCCTAGTATCAAACTTCAGGGCAGGGCACGGGAGGGACTGGAATGGAATGTAGCCATTGCCAGTGCATTGTGACTTGCTTGAGCATTAGTGGCCCATGCTAACTGCACTTGATGTCTTTTTCTTAGGTGCACTTAATGCCACGTCAATGGGTGGCACCAGCTTCCATGGTGCGGTGTCCTGGGCTCAGATTAACTGCAGGAGAATGGAAACACACGCCCCCTGAAGTAAATGGTGACTACTGTGCTAGTAACATGGCCCAAACATGCATTACCAGCCTGGGGCTTAGTAAAAATGCCCCAGTGTGTACTACTTAAGCATAACACATGCTAAATAAGAATCATGTGCTCTAATGATGACAATGAAAACCCCCCAGCTTCTTTGTGGAGGTGGGGGAGGTTCTATTGTCCAGTTTTGAACATGATATGAAATGATATAGGATACGTGGTTAATATAGGATATGTGGTTTCAAATGACTGCACATCCCTTAGGAATTGTCTCCACCCATCTAGTCTTTGAGGGACTGCTGCATTCTCTAGACCCCCCCTAGCTTATCAGGGGGTAATATGGACCTCATTGCCACTGAACAAAGCACAATTCCTGGAATGGTAAAGACTCTAGATGGGCCTAAAATTTGCCTCTCATCCAATAACTTACTACAGCATTAACAACTGTTTGGAGAGGAGATCTTGACAGGAATTGAATGTTTCAGTACCAACAACCAAGAAATCATCCCAATAAAGAATAATGTAATTGCATCCTGCTGCTTGAACTGTGTCCCAGTATACTCAGGAAATTAAGGCCTCAGAATTGGAGCAGGAAATCAAGCAGCCTTATCAAAGTAATATTCATTTCTGAAGCTGAATCCAAACAGATGTGAAGCTGTATCAGGACAAGTCTTAATATAGATTTAGGGGGTAATTTTACAAGGAGCTTCCTAAAATTAATTTTACAAGGAGTTTCCTAAAATTAAAACTACACCGAACATCATATTACAAGACACAATCATTACTGTCAAAGATGAGATAAAATAACTTGGTGTGATACTTGACCGCAACCTGAATATGACTTCATTCATAAAAATACCACAAGAAAAATCTACTATAAATTGAGATTATTAAAGCAACTTCACCCCCTACTGCACTCCAATGACTTTAAATCAGTACTTAAGGCAATTGTGATCCCACACTTTGACTACGCAAACTCACTACTCCAAGGACTGCCTAAGCAAACAATTCGCCCCCTACAAATTGCACAACACATCGCCGCCAGAACAACAACACACTCTAGCCCATTAGACCATATTACCCCCATACTAAGCAACTTACACTGGCTCCCGATATAATTATTTTGTATTGGGTACAGGAGTGTAACTTCCTTCAAACTAATAAATGACATTTCTCCATCCTACCTATCTTCACTTATCTCCATTGATAAGGCCACTCGTAACCAAAGAAACTGTAACAAAAACAAACTGATAACAGCACCAGACTACATTAAAGCTAAAAAGATCACAAATAACTGAGCATTTTCACACTATGCACCCACTCTTTGGAACACACTTCCTGAAAGCCTGAGAGAGACAAAAGACCTCTCCACTTTTAAGAAAAAACTTAAAACACATCTATTCTCACAACACTTCGGCTCTATAACTTAACCTCAATACCCTAACTAAACACCCCTCTCTCTACATACACACTACCGAGAAGAATTCACTAGGAACACAATGGCACACAGTCCTTGTAGATAGTTATTAGTTATCTTGTTTATTTTTATTGTACATAGTTAACAATGCTTCCTGTAAACTGAACTTGTAACTCCTTACAATTCATTGTTCAATGTAAACTGCAAGTGATCTTAGGGAATTTGCGGTATAAAAATTTAAATTAAATAATTTTATTTATTTAATTTTTTTTATGTGCCATCAATGCACATATGTTATAAGTATGCTTGACAGCCCAATGGCATGTACTTGTACTGTGGGCATGAGCATGGGCAGAGTGCACAAGTATGCATGCAAATTATTAAATACTATAGTTTACGCACGTTCTTTATAAATCTAGGCACGGCAGTAAGTGATCATGCCTTAAATTAGAGTGTTTTCTACCACTTCCACTAGTATCATATAAGGAAAAGTAGGTGCCTACTTTCTAGTTTAAAATATTATTTATTATTTTAGTGCCCTCATGTCAGTGCTGACTCCTGGCGACCCAGCTGCCTCTGGGTTTTCTGGGCAATGTATCTCCGGAAGTAGATTGCCAGGTCTTTTCTTGCAAGACAACGAAGGGTAAAGTGACTTGCCCAAGGTATGTGCTCCCTTAAAAAATTACCCTACATATGTTTATCTTGGCATTAGGGCATTGAGGCTGCAGTCCCTTAGAAAACTCCCATGCCATCAACATGCGCTTCAACACACATATTTTGGGCTTATTTTATAAAGTGAAGCAAGAACATACAATATTTTAGACAACAGGGGTGCACTGATGTGGGTTATCCAAGTCGTGGCAGTTATGCCTGCCCTAAAGCAGTCTGAATTTTGCGCACCTAGATTAGATGGGAATGCTTGTAAGTCATAGTATTCTACAACATACATATATAAATGTAGATCCTGTCGACACTCTAACCAAGCTCCACCCTGTGCACACCCCAATTGAGGTACGTACGATGGGACTTACATCAGGGCTGGCCCGTCTACTAGTCAAACTAGGTAGCTGCGTAGGATGGCAGACCATGGCAGGTGGCATGCCATGTGCTTCGGAACACATGGCCTGCTGCTTCTGACCCCCCTGCAACACAACCTCATGTCAGAGCGGGGCTGAATCGGCAGTGGTGTGGCTCAGTGCAGGAGGAGGAGTGGCTCAGCATGAGGGGGTAGCACGGCCGTGGCTCTTGCCTGGGGCAGCAGAAACCCTTGGGATGGCCCTACTTACATGTACACTTACAAAATAGTGACCACCCAAAGCGCATGCATAAGTGCTCATCAGGGCAGGCCCAAGGGTTTAACTCCGGCTGTGCTACCCCACCCCAGCTTCCACTGCCACCACCACTGCTGCTGATTCTGTCTCGAGAAGGAGAGGCAGCAGCAGCAGTATTTCTAAAAGGGCAGCAAAAAGCAGTTGCTTTTGGAAATACTGTTGCTGCCTGCCTACGCCCCCCAATACGGAAGCACCTGGGGGGGGTGTGGCACGGCTGATCATGTTTGCCACTGCCACCCCCACCCAGGCAGGCCACCCTGGGTGATCACCTAGCTCGCTTAGTGGACAGGCCAGCTCTGATTCTCATCATGCACATAGCCCCTTTAAAACAGGGACTTATGTGTGTAAATCGCCTGTAACTTTCTGAGCACTGCCTTATAAAATCGGCTCCTATGTGGCAGGAAAGTCTAGTCCAAAAAAAGTATGATTATAACTTCTGTCTAAATATCTCTGTCCTCTCAATCAACTGCAATTCCAAGGGAAGAGAGTTCGAAACAGTTGGACCAGCTACTGAAAAAATATGATATCTAATTTCTACCAACCTTACTTCCTTAAAAGGCAGAACATCCAGTAAGAACTGGCTTTGTGATCTTAAGGACTTCAGTTGATGATGTATTTTTAATGATGTAGCAAAACACAGTAGAAGCTCACCAAGGATGAATATCAATATTTTAAATTGTATCTTTCAGGAGATAAGGAGCCAATGCAAGTTCTTTAAGACTGGCAAAATATGATCCCTACAACTAGCTCCAATTGCAAATAAAGCGGCCACATTCTGGACTGTTTGTTACACATGGAATATAAATTTAGGTAAGCCTAAATATAGAGGGTTGCAATAGTCTGAATGTGGCCTATTTAAACTCTATTGTTTGACAGTTCTCATGCCGAAGCATGTACTTTTATGCTAGTCAGTATTTTATATGATGTCATTTATGCACCTATTGTCACCAGCACCCCTTTTTGGCCCTGTTAGGCACCCGCCTAGGGCCGTGAGGTGTGGGTTGCCTTATTAAAGAAATAGTCAGTAGCCGTGTAATTAAGGCAAAAGAAATAATTCGGGTTTTATTCCCCGTCCCACATAGGATTCTTTATGAACAGCACAAAGGAACACAAAAGAAAACTGTTTCTTCACAGTATAGAAAATAAACTCTTCACCAGCACAATGTATCACAGAACTCTTGCTTGCCTGGCTAACATAGGGATGTAATTTCATCAGACAGACAAAGGGGCATGTTTACTAAACGGCGCACCTGTGCGGGGCGCACCTGAGCGCCCTAAAATGATGCATTTAAGTGCTCTTAAACGCCCCGTACACGTGCGGGTCACATTAACGGGCCCCGCACACGTGCGCCGACAACGCGCACATTTGCGGGGCGGTAATGTGCGAAAGAGGCGTGCCAAGGCGAAATGAGGGCGGAGGAAGGCCCCCTAGGGGCGGAGAGACGGGGTCAGTGGGCGGAATGTGGGAGGGGAGAGACTCGCCGCACAGGAGCGTGCCCGAATCTGCAAAGAAATTTACCGCCAGTGAAACACTCGCGTTAGAGGTGCTGTGCAGGGAAAAGAAACCGTTTCCGTCAGCAATGTGCAGCACAATAGTGGAAGCCCAAAAACCGTGAGCAGTGTGATCTATGTGCACAGATCAAACGCCGTAATGTCACAGGGCACTAACCACACGGGCGCCGCGCACCTTAGCGCATCTGTCAATCACAGCTTCTGTTCTTCACGACGGAACGCCCACTCCTTATACGGCACCCGCTCGGTACCGCGGACCGCACAACACCGGCCTTTAGTAAACAGACCCCAAAGTGTGCAATCCAGGGAATCCAGTTCTATATCACACTCCTGGTTTTCCCATTGCATCTGCTCATGGTCTGTATTTGGAGGCACGTAACAATCATTACAACTGAAATCCTCACAGCTCTTCCCTTGAATGACACTAGTTATTCTATTTGGTAAGTGCTCTACATCAACAGAGTTCAAGAGTCCTGTGCTAGGAACTATATCTCTCAGGTTCCTTCTCCAATAGGGATTTTCCTCCCTATTACTGGGCTTTGCTCTGCTGGCAATGCCTGGCTTTTTCCCTCTAGCTACAACAGGGTACTTAGCTTTTGTCCCTGGGTAATGAGCTTCTCTCTCTGGGCTTTGGCTGGCTCCTCTCCAAGACTTCCACGTCTCTGTAGCTGGGTCCAAGCTGAAATCACTTTCTGAAGAGAGTCTGTGTCTGCTGCCTCTTGCTATCGGGATACTTCCTTTACTTCCTGGTTCTAGCAAGGTCTGCTGGTTGAGAGGACTTCCTTCCTCTTGGTTACTCACTCTCCAGTGACCGAGGCCCCCTCTGTCTTGGGAGACTCCTCTGCAGCTTCAGCCTGCTCCACCCTTTGGCTTCTGCTCCTGCCTTTGCTGCCTTGGCTCCAGCCCCTCCCTTTGCTCCACTACTGGGCTTTCCCTGTAGTTTTTATGCTCCTGTTCTCTGCACGTTGTACGTGTCCTTCCACTCAGGTGAGCTTGATTAGCCTTTTGGCTTTCTGCTGTGTCACCTTTGGTGAATGGAAAGTTTTCTCCACTATACTTGGGCTTTTTGAAAGCTGAATATATTTGCTGCCTATGTGTTTGTGAGGTAAGCTCTTCCTCTTTTCCTATTACCATAGGCTCTGAGCTAGCCATTTCCTCATATAACATAGGCTCTGTACTAGTTACCTCATCACACTATGTGGCCACATACGTGTGGGAATGACCTTATCAAATTACCTCCTCAAAGGCTAGGCCAGTGCCATATGGACCATGTAGGGGATAGGAAGGGTTGAACTAAAATATAGCCATGTTGGCAATCCAACATGAGGTATAGGTAAGCAGGCTAATGAGGTGCCCAACTGGGACCCAAGAGGTAGTTGAATCACTTGCTTTATACCTGGGAGAGCAGTATGTTCAGAAAACATTCCTTGCAATAAAGGGCTCAGAGGCTGCAAAGGTACTTACCCCTAAATTCCAGCCACCAGTTTCATATGCTGTAGCTCTAACTGAACTACTCCCTGATAATGTACCTAGTCAACCCAGATCTACTCTCAGCTTCCCACGGTATTCTTTTTCCCTCCCTGGAAGTCATTCCCTTAGGAACAATGCTTACATCTATTTTTGATGCAGGATGGTCAGGAGAGTAGGTAAATTGTGTTGGGGGTTCTATTGGAGTGGGGTGAGGATTGTTATGGACCATCTGGGATGAGTTAAACTGATGTCATCCAGGAAGAACCTGATGCCTTTCATTTAGACATGGATGCCACAAGGCTTTCATTGCTGTAGATAACAGAGTTGAGCACAGCAATCCTCTTCTCTTTAGACAACAGTAAAACAGAATTTTAATTTCTGACCGATTTTCAAGGCACTTGACAATAAAAGCCCATCATTGGCATTATGGAAACTATCAAGAAGAAATCAACTTAGGGGCATGTTTACTAAAAACCGCTAATTAGCGTGGCACAAAATAGCGCACTAAAAGCGGTACTTAAGAGCGCTTAAACGCCCCGCAAACGTGCGATGAAGCCCCGCACACTTGCGCGTCACAGTAACGGGTGCCGCACAAGTACGTGCCCGCAAATGTCCGATAGAGGCGTGGAAAGGCTAACGGAGGGCGGAGGAAGGCCCCGGAGGGGCGGAGAGAAGGGGTTAATGGGCGGGGAAGGGGAGGGGAGAGGCGCCCGCACATTATCGGGGCTGAATTTCAAAAAAAAAATAGCGCGAGTGAATCACTCTCGTTAGAATGCATTTAAAGGGAAGAGAAACCATTTCCGTCAGCAATGTACAGCAAAACCGGGGAAACCTGCAAAACGTGAGCAGTGTGATACATGTGCACAGCACAAAAGTGCAATTATAAATAGAAAATGACCACCACAAAAATATGAAAAATAGTAAATCAGTTGGGGAACAGTTATAGTGATGGGCAAAACTAGATAACACACCCAGGAAAGCTCCAAAAAAAAGAAATGATTTATGGAAAGGTGTACGGAGCGGAGACTCGTCCAAAAAACATTTCCCTTTTTCTGGAGCTGTCCTGGGAGTGTTATCTAGGGTTGCCCATTAATATCACTGTTGCCCAGCTTGGGTTGCCCATTAATATCACTGTTGCCCAGCTTGGGTATATGTTTTCCCCCTTTGTTCCATGGTCATTCCCGGGTTTTATTTGCACGTTTGTCACCACACAGGGTGAAGGAGCCCACAGTAAAAATGCATACAGCAGGGTTTGTGACTCCATCCTGCCAGGTTTACTACCTCCAGGGGCTGCACTGTCTCTGAGGTGCAGAGGATATAGCCATGACCTCTAGGACTAGAAGGCCAGAGGTTCAAATCCCAGCTGGGGCACTTGCCAGCCCAGTCCATATATTTTACCCACCACTAAACAAAGATAGAGCAGACACCCCTGTATTGCAGGGAACATAAGCATGGGGGAAACACCCATATGTTACCCAACACCGCACACACACCACAACAATGGGCATACCTACAGCCAAGTCCCCCAAATGCAGTCCCGTACTGCCACATTGCAATCAGGTCATCTGCTTTTTCTGAGAGAAGCTCATGCCAGCATGTTGGCGCACGAGTAAATGTGGTGCAGGGGGCAGTGGCAGCTAGCCACAGAGAACAGAGACCAAGCCATGTGCAGGCTGGCACAGTCCACTGCAACACACAGGCCCTGCCGGATCCACAGGCATGGATGTTCCAGGGAACCAAGCCAATCTGTGGCTACAAGGTGGTGCAGTGCACACAGACAGTGCATACAAGAACAGAAGGTCACAGGTTCAAAGCCCAGCTGGGGCTACCACCAATCCTTCCCACATATTTTCCCCACAGCTACACAGTGATAGTAAGGACAAACCTTTCGTGGCGAGGACATATGCAATGGTACTACGTCTATCTTTTACCCCACTGAGCACAGACACCATGTACAGGGGCAGTACCTAGAGCGGAATCTCCCAAATGCAGTCCTGGTGGGTCACACACCAGTCAGGGTCCATGCTGCCACTCATACAAATGCCTGTGCTGTATATCTATGCACCACCCCCATGGCATGTAGATGTAGCTCATGCATATTCATGAGGAACAGCAGGTAAACCCGATCAGTGTGATGCAAACCTGGACTGGAGTTGGGAATCTCTGCCGTAAAGCAGCAGCCAACAGGGGCAGACACACCCACAGGCCCCATTGGCCAATGTCTCCTGGAGAGGCAGAACATTGGACCCTGCGTGCATCTCCCAATACTAGCACCTGCATACCCTAGCAATGTAACCCTACACCTGAGGTATACGGTACACAGCTCTGAGACGCTTGCTAGGAGTACTGGCAGATAGCTATCCATACGTTACGCACATACTGCTAGTTGACCCCATCCGAACAATCTGTTTGGTGTTTGCGGTGCGTGCTCCAGCCCTTGCCTCTGACGGTGTTTACCACCCTGGGGAGTGACCCCCAGCAGTACTGAGTAGCATATCCATGCCTTGCCGTGCCCAGCACCGGTTTGGTGGGCAAGGCTAATTACCTCCTCAATAGTAGCACCATGATGGCATAGGTGTGGAATTGTGTGTCTGTCTATACAGTGGGTGTTGGCTGCATGCCCCTTCCACAGCCCACACTGCCAACACTGTTGCCAGTATTGGCCTGCCAATGTGCATAATGAGTAGCAAGGGACCATGGGTATATCTCAGACACAGTGGACTGACCAGGATGCAGCTGCACAGGGCATAGGGCACTGGCAGGGGCATGGTAGTGCCCGGCCACCACCTACACAGACAGGGTGACCTCTGTATGTGCTGCTGGGGGATCACTCTCACCCTGAGTGTGCAGTGACGGCAGCATGGCTAGGCACCCCCATAGTGCTATATTGTGATTCTCCCATGTGATATGTATGGGTGTCCTGTGGGGGCCTCTTCATGGACTTATCTATCTGTGTGTGCTGCCACCCCAGTTGTGGGTGCATGCATGTCCATCAGGACCAGCCAGCAGACTGTTCACAGCTGATATGTGTTGTGATGGAGTGCCCTGCAGGGTGTAGTGGCTGATGGCTTGCTGCAGGTGAATATCAGATAGTGGTGGGGTGCATCTTTGAATATCCAGGCCTAATGTCTGTCTGATATTGTGTTATGGATATGTGTGGAGCTGCTTGGACTGCCCTGTAGGGTGTCTGTTCCCTAGCAGGACTGGGGTTGATGGTCCACTCTACTGCCATTGGGGTGGGGATCTGTTGAGGGGAAGCCCTGTTTTATCCACCTGGGGGTCCCCACTAACTGAGCCAGACAGAGATCTCCAAAATGTTTATACAGCACCTACCTATTCCACAGGTTATTGCTGCTTTGGAGCTCTGACATGGCCGCATTCAGCCATTGCTGGTGTTGTGGACCTGGTCCTGGGCGCAACATCTCACACTCAGGGTGAGCACAGTAACCGCACAATGTGATGGTGTTTAGCTACTCTTTGCCGTTTGTCCACCCACTCAGGACACCCTACCAGGCCGAGGTGCTGTGTGGGTGCACACGGACACTTCCCCCTACCAGGCCGGGGAGCTTTAGGGGTGCATTTCCCATCCTGTGTTCAATCGTGGACAGCTGATTTGCATGTGCAGTGCATCATGGGTATGGGTGGTTCACAACAGCAGACTGTCAGTGAGGTGACGTACAGGCTATCTGCAGCCAGCCAGGGATTGCTTACAGTTATAGAGCTGTAGCCCAATGGTTACATCACTACCTGTGCAGCCAGATGTCATGGGTTCAAACCCACAGTGGGGTTATGTGATAGGGGTGTCCACAGATTTATTTTAATTTACTGTACATATGTTGCTGCCAGCAATACCACCCTCAGCATACTGTACCCATAAGGTGCCTCTGAGGGTGCTTTATGGGGCGCCCTATAGGGCACGTTACGGTTGCCAGCCATATAGGGTGCACTATACATTATCCTGTGTCGCAACATACATGCTGCCCTATAGGGGACATTCTAGGGTGCCTTGGCGGACGGTGCACTGTAACATGTGCCTTATGGGCCGCCTTATATTAATATGCTGTGAGAATGCGTTTGCTAGTAGTTATCACAAAATAAAATTAAAAAGCCTCCTACAGCTCTCCACAACATATAACATACTGCCTCAGCTAGCCTTTTTCACTGGGCATTGTGAGGGATCAAACCCCTGGTCCCTGCACCATTGGTCAGTGTCTTAACCATTGTGCTGTGGCTGTGTTCCTTTGCTTTGGCATCAGAGCGCCGCCTTATGCCCATCAGCGCGCCACCTCCTGCTGCCCACAATTCGTGCGCCGCCTTGTGCCGTCCAAATAGTACAGTGCGCCGCCTTATGCCATACAAAACGAACAGTGTGCCGCCTTATGCCGTCCAAAAGTACTTTGCCTCCTGAAACACTTTTACACATTCAAGGTGTTGCCTCAGCTGGCCTTTTTGTTGCACACAATGGGGGATTGAACCTGTGGCCCCTGCACCATTGGTTAGTGTGTTCACCGTTGTGCTACAGCTCTGTTCTGATATGTGCTCAGCAGCGCCCCACTTAGCCTTCCCACGCGCTAATGTGGGCCCCGCAAATTAGCGCGACGCGCACACGTACGGTCGGGTTTTTTTTCTTCTTTCTGCCTGAACCGCCCACTCCTTATATGGCACACGCACACTACCACGGCCCCGCACGTTAGGAATGTTTAGTAAACATGCCCCTTAGTGTGAGAGAGTTGAATTGCTGAGGGAATCTGAAAGGTGTTGAACATCATAGCATGGGCAAAACATGCCCTAGGCCAATAGAATGACAGCTCTGATGGTCCCTTCCATTCTAAATGTGCTTTTCAGAAATATGGTACCTGGAGCATTCAAGAAAGGATCAGCAATCCCAGACAAACTATGGAACATTGGAACATCTCTACACAGCTAGCAAACAAGTGTGGTTTTGGATGAAAGGAATGTTTTCTATAAGTGGAGCTGAGCCCCCTGTCCTGTATCTGAGCCCATGCTAGCGAGCTATGTGGTGCACAGTTATGAAAAAGGTATTGCCTACCTTCTTATCTAATATTTCATTATTTATGTAATTGTGCTGTTAATTACTTATTCTAATACTTGAAGTGAGTTATAGTATAAATAACAAAATAAAAATGTAAGAACATTAAAAGGGACTTATTCAAAGGATTTATGCTCCTAAGTTTCAGAGTTCCTAAATTTATGCTCAACATTTCACTAAACTCCTAAATATAGGGGCATAAAAGTGGATGGCAAGAGGGGTAGACAAAATTGTTAGGAGCTTAGCACTAGTTTTCAGCACTAGGCTCATAAATCTAATCAAATGAATGGCAGGCCTAAATTGAGGATAACTTTTAAGCTCCAAATGAATATGAATTTTCAGCTGAAATCTTAGGAATCCTTTTGCTAAAGTGTGCTAAGCAGTTAAAGTTTGTTTTTGCATGTGGTAACTGCACAAGGGCCCGTTGCGACTGTTCCCATGGGAGCATGACAGTTACTGCACGCTGATTTGCACACTAACTGCCACTTGTGTCTTAGGGTGCTGCATGGATGGAGAGTAGGTGTGGTGAGCACATTGAGGTTAGCAAATGGGGACATATTGCATGTTGGCATTAGCGTGGGAACACCTAACGCCACCTCAATAGGTGGAGTTAAGTGCAACTACGGTGATCGGGTGCTCATCAATGCATTAACTGTTTGGAACATGCTGTCCTTGCCCCCAACAATTATCACAGAGGCTTTGTATTTAATACACTGAAAGCCTTTTAGGTGCAAAAATCTAAGACACTTTAATAAAAGGGGGCATTGAGTCAGAAAGGATTAAAGTTTTGCAGGAAACAAAATTTGCTGTAGAATCTCTATGGATTGAAATTCCATGTAAAAAGGGGAAGGCGATGACAGTGGGGGTGTACTTTCGACTGCCTGACCAGAATGAACAAATGGATGATGAAATGCTCAAAGAAATCAAGGAAGCTAACAAAGGTTACAGCACAGTAATAATAATGGGTGATTTCAATTACCCCGGTATTGACTGGGTCAGTGTCACGGCAGGACATGCTAGGGAGATAAAGTTCCTAGATGAAATAAATGACTGCTTCTTGGAGCAGCTGGTTCATGAACCGACCAGAGGGGAAGCCATATTGGACCTAGTCCTTAGTGGAACACCAGATCTAGTGCAAGAGATAAGGATGTTGGGGCCACTTGGCAATAGTGATCATAGCATGATCGCATTTGATTTAATTAGTGGAGGAGGGACAGTAAGGAAATCCACAGTACTACCTTTTAATTTCCAAAAGGGAGACTATGATAAAATGAGGAAAATAGTTAAGAAAAAACTAAAAGGAGCAGTTGCAAAGGTTAAAGACTTACATCAAGCTTGGGTGTTGTTGAAAAATACTATCTTGGAAGCCCAGACCAGCTGTATTCCACGCTTTAAGAAAAGTGGAAGGAAGTCCAAAAAACTGCCAGCATGGTTTAAAGGTGACGTCAGAGAGGCTGTTGTTGCCAAAAAAAGCATCTTTCAGGAAATGGAATCCAGCTCCAAAAGCCACCCTAATCCCACATCTCCTACCCAAAAACAGCTTGCAACCAATGTTCTTGCTAAGTTGCGATGAGTTCTCTGCTGGCATTCCTGCCAGTGGGGGGAGATGCAAAGCAATCACAAAAGTAATCATGCTTAGGATCGCATGGCATAGGCAGGTCCTGAGGGTCTGCCGATGCTATGCGATCCTAAGTACGATCGCTTTTACGATCACTTTGCACCTCCCTTCACCAGCAGGAATGCCGACGAAGGACTCAGCATAGCTTAGCAGGAACAGTGCCTGCAACCCCACCAATCAACTTCCCAAAGCACTCTAAAGCCCCCCGCCAATCCCAATCGAACAGGGAGAGAGGGCGGGCATCAGCTGAGATCCTCCTTCCTGCCTCCCCCACGAGTTGCAACAAACTGCCCACTCAAAAATAAAGGTAAGCAACTGTGGGAACTCACACCTGCCTGCCCAATGAACCCAGCCAATAGTCTCTCTGAATCCAACCCCCCTCTCTCCCAATCACCCATGGCTGCCCAAACGGAGTGTGTGGGCTCAGCCAATGTTATCTAACCAGCTGCCAATATCTTCGGAGAGGGGAGCTGGGCTCATATATACACACCATCCAGACCAACAGGTAACAGCACAATGATCAAGCTGCCATCATACAAAGATAGAAATCCTAATCATTGCAAAACTAAAACCAGTCAGCTCTCATGTCATAAAACTAATAAAAAAATGGATAAAAACTGCCCAGTCAGTAACCAGCTCACCCCTGCCCCCCCCCCCCCCCAAAAAGAAATAAGAATAGTTCACTAAACTTAGATTTGAGCAAGCTTTTATGATGGAAAGATTCCAGAGGTGGCGGCTTTTTGGTTTTGTTAGATTTATCCTCAGCCTTTGACACAATTTCACATAATTTACTTCTGGCTAGGCTGCATTTGTTGATCGTGGATGACTTAGCTTTAAAATGGTGTGATTCATTTTTAACAAATAGATCTTTTAAAGTGGAGTTTAATAGAAATGTTTTGAAGATTTTTTCCTCTATGACAGGTATACCACAGGGGTTTCCATTATTCCCATTATAATTTAACATTTATTTTAGTCCTTCGTACAATATATTTGGAAACTGGGATTTTCCCTATATATACAGTATATGCAGATGATGATCAGTTTTTATACCAATGAAGACAGTTTTTCAGTTTTGGTTGAATCAATTGGGATATGGTTTATGTGTTCTGAGGGATTGGCATGAAGATAAATTAAAGCTGAATTTAGGAAAAACTGAAATTCTATGGGTGGAGAGGCTAAGATTCCAGATGATACTAAAGTTGTTCAGTTGATAAGACAGAAAGTTGATATATCTTCTGAATTATGTAGTTTAGGAGTTATCATAGATTATAATTTGATTCTTGAATCATAAGTACAACATGTACAAAATATGACATGGTATAAATTGAAGTTGGCAAGGCAATTGAGATCAGTGTTAAGACCACAAGATTTCTGGGTGGTGGTTCATTCAATAGTCCTGACCCATCTAGACTATTGTAACGCTGTATTTTTGGGATTTTCCAAACAGTCGGTACATAAATTGCAATGGTTCCAAAACATTTCTGTTCAGTTGATCACACAATAGTTATAGGGAGAGAGTTATCCCTTTATTGTTAAACCTTCATTGGTTACAAATAGAAACACGAGTTTTGTTCAAGGTCTTATGCTTGGCTTTTAAAGCTATTCATCAGATAGGCCTGAATTACCTATCAAATAGGTTGTTGCTTTGTTCCTCATTAAAGCCTTTGCATTCTACAACTCACTGTACATTGGTATTGCCCTCTGCCTCCTCTTTTTGACAGAAAAAGGTTAGAGATAGGTGTTTCTCCAATACAATACCAAAATTATGGAATGATTTACCTTCTGAGATTAGGGATCTTGTGGACTATACACAGTTTTGTAAAGCTCTGAAGATGTGGTTATGGAGGAAATGTTTTAACTGTAATTGATTTGACTTGTTTTAATATTATTATTTTTATATTTTGCTTCGTACGTCTGTTGATAGTAAAAGCAGAATATAAGCAATGTGATTAAATTAAAGTAACAAATTAAGGCTTTAGTCATACCAACCCAATCATAAATTATTTAATCAAATGCCTGCCTAAATAAAACTGTCTTAGCCCCTTGCATGATAAATGGTCAGTAATTACCCAAGCCTCTAATGACAGCTGGTTCCATAATCATGAGACAGCAGATCTGAAGACACATTGTCTTCAAGGCGTGATTCCTTCAGAGCTGGCTCAGCTAATAAAGCTCCCTGTGAAGAATGTAAAGTATGTCCAGGGATACACTAGTGTAATTTATCCTGAAAGTAAACTACACTTTTGCCTTTCAAAGATTAAAGACCCGGCAAAGGATCTGAAAGTGCACAAGAAACTCAATCAGCAGCCAATGCATAGATTCTAGAACTGTAGTAATCCTATGCCACATATAGCAATGGGCAAATATCTTGGCTGCCAAATTCTGCACTAGCTGTAGGCTATGGAAGTGATTTCATAAATATTTTATGTGTAAAAAAGCCACTTACACATGTAAATCAGTCTAAGAGATTTTAGAACAGACATTACTTATACGCATATGTACCAGTGGCACACATAGGAGCCCTTTTAATAAATGGCGCTATGATGGTACCCTGAACGTGCTGATAACGCGCAAATCCATGTTACATTCAGGCAAAACCACAATGTTAACTGCCAGGAGCATGGAAAGCATGTTCCTGGCAGTTACTGTGGTGCATATGGCCCTGCCATGGAACGACAATAGCCCGGGTGCACTCAGCGACACCTCTTCCACTCTCCAGCCCTAACCCTACCACTTACAACCGTAACGGGCCATGGACAGTTAGTGCCAAAACCAGCAGCCAAAGTCTAGCCTTGTACTCGCTGTCAACATGTACCAAAAAAAAGCATCTTTGGGATGCACCAGACCCGTGCTAACACTAGAGACCTTTAGAAAAAGGGTCCCATATATTTCAAGAAGGCATACAATGAGCATGGATTGGGCAGGACTTTGAGGTATACTGATACTTTGTACTTTAGAACAGCAATACATGTATATCTGGGAAATTTCAATGTTGACATTGCCACCTACTTAAGTCACAAAGAAGTGTTGACTATCTTATTGTTTAGACCTGGGCTTTAAAGGAAAGGTTGTGGTGGAAATTGTGTTTGCAAAATGCAATGTGTGCCTTTCAGTCAATGTTGACTCCTGGCGAGCCAGAAGCCCCTGGGTTTGCTTGGTAGTGTGACCAGAAGTAGATTTCCAGGCCTTTCTTCCAAGGCAATGGAGGGTTAAGTGACTTGCCCAAGGTCACAAGGAGTGTTAGTGGATATTGAACCCTGGTTTCTTGGTTACCAAACCAGAAATGCAAAAATGTAGAATTTTACAGCTCAGCTCACTAACTGGCTCCCCTTAGATGTGCAGTTTTCAAATTCACCATTTTATACGCCAGCATTATGTGTTTAGCTGCATAAATAATAAAACTGAAGCTTACATGTACAAAGCCTGAGTGAAATACATTGCACATTTTCAATATCCTGACTTGGATGTCCCTTTTTTGACCTAGGCACTCTATGTAAATACTTCCTTATGGACACAGGAAAAATGGGAGGCCTGTAACATTCATTTAAGAACCAATTGAAAACTCTGTGGTTTATGATGGCATAGGATATCATTGCTCCAACTAAATAATCCAAGCGTCACTAATAAAGCATTCACCATAGTTTAAAGACGACTGTATGCTGAAAGAGGTTCTCAAGGGTTAATTATGATCATGATTTACTATGAAACCCCTTTGAATATAGCATTTCCCTTCCCCTTAATGATCCCTATTTACCCTTTAGTTTTAGGACAAAGCGATATGACCAGAGAATTAAAAAGATTGAATCTGAACTACTTCTCTACTGAAAACCATCCAGAACTTTCCAGTTCTTTATGGTTAATTTATCTATTGGTGAGTCACTTTAAAAGGTAATTGTGAGACACACGTTTCACATGTTCTCATATCTTTCCAATGGGTCTCTTTCTTTTGATCCTAGATGGAAAGCTCTTTGGGGACCTTCTTAAATGTTGTAACTATGCCTAGTGTTCATTAGTCATTGTATTCGTCCATTGATTTATCTGTTTTTACAGTGTGCAGCACAGTAAACAATCTCAGTGCTGTGTACAGCATAAATGATAATCATAATTAACAAGCCTGGGGGATCTTTCCTGATGAGGTGTGAAACACACATACATTTTGATATTTACTGTAGGCATTCCATTCTGCGGCTTGCAGTGTAGGTGATAAGATCTGTACTGAAATATAACTGTAATCTGGATTTAAATACATTGTTGAGTAAGTAACCAATTCATTTTCTGCTTAGGTAAACACAGGTTTAACTAGCTACTCTTTTCCATAAATTACACGGTTCATAAGAGATGATATGTGTAACATAGGATATTCTTATTCTAAGTATTGTTGAAGACCTAAGCGATTTTTGAAAGGTGAACAGTTTAATTCCTGGTGGGAAAAGTATCACTGGTCTTACAACTGCAGCCTTCCCATGAAAACTTTAAAAATAGAAGACATTTCTTAAATGTTTTGGGGGTTATCTTAGAAGCCCTATTCACATTTTAAATGTGGATGCAGCATCAGAAAAACATGGAAACAGTACCCATGTCTAAAATCCAATTTCAGAAAGGCCACAAAGACATGTTTTTGCACCAAGCCTATCAATCTTTACACGTCTCCACAAGAGGCATGTC
Source organism: Ichthyophis bannanicus (assembly GCA_033557465.1). Taxonomy (NCBI): domain Eukaryota; kingdom Metazoa; phylum Chordata; class Amphibia; order Gymnophiona; family Ichthyophiidae; genus Ichthyophis; species Ichthyophis bannanicus. The sequence continues at coordinate 371,357,138 of CM066038.1, read as the reverse complement.
AGGGGAGGGCGGGGGAGTACATTGAGCAGCACTGCCGCCTGCACGTCTATGGCACATTTCACAGAGGCAGGCGATGTGCAGGGCATATTTTCTGAACTTACCAATTTACACCTGGCATAAATCAGGAGTAGCCTAGTGTTTAAAGCAACAGCCTAGTACCCAAAAGATCAGTGCTCGATTCCCACTAGCACTCCTTGTGACCTTGGGCATGTTGCTTTATTTACCCTTGATTGCCTTTGAAGAAAAGGTCTGTCAATCTACTTTCCATCATACCTTGCCAAGAAGACCCAGGAGGGTCAACACTGGCTTGATGGCACATAACCCCCCCCCCCCCCCCCCCACAAATAAGCATGGTCTTTGTTGTCTTTTGGGATTGTTTGTGATGCTGGTGACTGGAGAAACTTAGCTTGGGAGTTGGCCTTACTGTCATCTGTATACATGTAGGTGTCACTTGAGCTACCATCTCTTTCCCTATAGTGTATCTTGTGCCCTTCTCCGCCTTTCCAAGACCCCTGTATATTCCCACTTCAAGATTCCCTCCTTCCCCCAGCTGTGCCAATCCCACACTTCTAGTGTCCCATTTCTCTGGTGTGTCAATCCCACACTTCTAGTGTCCCATTTCTCTGGTGTGTCAATCCCACACTTCTAGTGTCCCATTTCTCTGGTGTGTTAATCCCACACTTCTAGTGTCCCATTTCTCTGGTGTGTCAATCTTCTTTTTGCCCTCTTGATTGATGCCTTATATCTGTGTGTGCCTCAGGCTTCCTCTTCTTTATCAAAACCAATTGAAATTATTGATGCTTACTTTTAGAGCCCTTCATACTGACATCCTGTCTACTTTAGGGACATGCATTTGTTTGAAATGACAAGGCAAATATCAATGATATTTCCTATCAATGACTTTCCCTTTGTCATTTCATATTGCTTTTATTCCAAACGTGACATTAAAAACCAAAATAATTTTTCTCCCCCCCTCCCCCCATGTTGTCACAATCTGGCCTCAAACGAGAGATCTTTGGATTGGAAAGCAGGTATCTTGCCAGAGGAGCTATTATGTCTCCAAGATGACTGTTTTTAGTCAGCCTGCTCATAAATATGCAGGTCTTTTACTAAAGGGCACTAGCTATCAGCAAGCATTCTTCCACATGCTAAAAGCATGCTGTGGCACATGTTGACAGATAGCGTGGGGCAATGGCAGCTCAGGTAGATTTCAGTGCTAACTGTGAATCGCGCATTGGGTGGTAAAAGGACAGGTTGGGGCAGAGAGTGGACGTGGTGAACACTGCTCTTCAATAGATGGAGTTAAGTGCACCCACGGTAATTGTGCATGCTGCTGCCTCACATTAGGGTACCATTCAGTGTTGTAATTGCCGGAAACATGCTGGACATTCCCCCGGTGATATCAACTAATGTGTGTTACTGTTTGCGCTAAGTACACGTTAGTTGCAAAACCTCTGCACACTCTAGTAAAAGGGCCCCTATGTCATGTATTTCTGGTGCTCTTCTTTCCTGTTTTATGATTGGCCCAAAGCTTCATTGTTCTTGAGTTCTGTAGAAAAGCTTTCCTGGATTCTTTGCCTATTAACTCCTGATCTAGATGCTTACTCCAAAGACTGTTTTTTTATTCTGGTGCCAAAATTTCTGTGAAACCATGTCTAGGTATACTATCAGAGACATTTACCAAACCTAATTCAGATCCTTGTTGTCCAATTAGTGATCTGGAGTAGGCTTGGTAAATGTCTCCCCTAGCATACTAATCTCTTAAATTGCTATACTACATCTCAGAGTCTCAGATTCTGTCAACAATCACTTTTGGTCGTCTCATCTCCTATCCAAATTAGGCGAATACTCCTAGCGAGTCACCTTTAATTATAAAGGCGCAGTTCTCTGGAACTCTTTACCACTGTACCCTTGTCTGGAAACCTCCTGTTCTGCCTTTAAAAAAGGCTTAAGTACTTGAGGGCCCTTTTACCAAACTGCGGTAACAGTTACATGGGGTTTAGCATGCAGTAATGACCCATTATAACTGTTCTTAGCACTTCAGGGTGGGATCAAGCAGTGAGTGGGCATGTCAGCCGGTGATAGCTAGCATGCAGAATGTTGCTGCACTCTAACTGTCATGACTGCCGATAATGTTGCTGCACTTAATGGGTCTTAACCTGGATTTCCTGCTGGTCTAAATGTTTAATTGGGCAGGAGTGCTCCCTCTCAGTTCCTGCCCTGGCTCTGGCTGTTCTCAAAATGGCATCAGTAACCCTTAGCGGCGAGTCACTTTAAATAAATAAAAATATAATAAAATAGGTCCTAAAAGCAAAGGGGCCGATATTCAGAGTTCTGAATATTTAAATGCCACATTCAGCTGAAGTATTTAGATATCCTCCAGATGTTCAATGGCAGTATCTGGAAAGCGACTGACACTGAATATCTGGACTGTGCAACCATGATCCAGATAATCACCCCCATTATTCAGATAATGGTGAATCTCAGCCACTGTCCTGATAAGTCACCTAGACAGTGGCCAGCATGGCCCTCACTCCACTCATGGATCTCCCTGGCGCTCTCCAGATAGTGCTGTGGAATATCTTTCTCCGTGCCCTTGTCCCAGTCATTTCTATGGTTAACCAGATAACGGTTTTTGAAAGTTGACCCCAAAACACACTCAAATACACAATAAAGATGTATATAGAAAAAAGAATATATAAGAACGTTCTCTCTGTCTGAGTTTTTCATGTATATTTTATGATGTCTTCATGTGTCATGCACACACCAGGGAAACAAGTGGAGGGAAAGGGATCTGCATTGCTGGGTGCCCTTGCTTCTCTAAGGCATGGAGGCAGCAGACAGTGGTGCTCTTTCATGATCTGCTGCCTGAGACTTGGAAACGAGAGCCCTCATAGACCCAGAGTAAAGGAAACAGATGAGATGTTCTTGATGTTCACCGGAGATGAGCTTCTGGACTATAGGCAGGGCCAGCCCAAGGGTTTCTGCTGCCCCAGGCGACTACATTTTAAAAGCGGTGGCTTTGTGTCGCCACTTTGTTGCCTGCAGCAGGCCATATGCTTCAGCACACATGACCTGCCGCTTCTGAACCTTCTCCAACAGTAAGTTGCATCAGAGAGGAATTAGAAGTGGCAGGTCATGTGTGCTGAAGCACATGGCCTGAAGCAGCCAACAAAGCGGAGACACAAAGCTGCCCACCCGGGTCAGCGGCCTAGTGGATGGGCCGGCCCTGACTCCAGGTCCCTCTCCCACAATACCACAGGCTCATTGGCTGTCGAAAGAGGCACGTCTGATCATGCCTTTTACTCTGAGCATACATGTTTTCTGAGACAGGCTACCATTTTTCACATGTAGCCATCTTTTCTGAAAGACTATAGGCTGGAACAAATGGAATACTGCAATTGAAAGCATGGACAGGATGAAATGTAACTATGAACTGTAGTTTGGACTACCCTAATCTAGTCTATCTAATGGGTAAACCGGCCCTTTAACTGGACAGTCTATATATGCCAATTTGGCCTCTTCCTTTCATCATTTACTATGTTACTATATTACTGCAGAGCAGAAGAGCAGGGATATTGAATTAAGGTACCTAGGGATGTCTGAAGAGAAATAGGAGTCCCTAGTGTCTAACTATTCAAAGACTCTGCAATATATAAGCAAAGGGAGACTGGTTTTTGTGGCTCGTAATTGTGTAAATTGAAGAAACAGAGTCATCTAGAAAATGTACTATCTGCCAGAATGTCACAGCTGAAGAAGTTTTGATTTAGTAAAGGTTTAAGTTGAAATACTATCCAGATTGAGGCAACTATTTATTATCATCCAAGGGGCAGAACCCAAAGGAACTAGAAGTGGATCTCTCCTCCCTCCCTCCCTACCCTCCTGCAGCCCTCCTGTTCAGAGAGAACATAGCAGGAAGGTTACATATACATTTTCTAGTAAAATTTAAAGAGAAAATAAGATGTTTTAGTTTGGAATTTGTATTTCTAAGAAAAAAAAACCCTCTAAAATTCTTTCAGCCAGGAAATTCATGACTACCCTGGGCAATGAAAGAACTGATGATGCGTAAAAAAGAAAGAATAAAAATTGATGGGCCAATATTGAGCCTGCAGCAGTAAGCAGTTGTTTTAAATGCTAGCCCCAGCAGACAGAAAAATCTGTCTCTTCAGTGGCAGTATTTGGATCGTGGGCTGCATCCGAATATCTAGAGTTCCAACCATTTGCCACACTACAGTATCCGGAGAGCAGCAATATAGTCAGATAGCTCATCCGGAAAGACCTTAGGAAATCATTTTTGCCATCCTATGTTATCTACTGTAGATAGCACCAATTTTCAGTGCAACTATTAGGATAGCTATCTGGATAACTTAAGTCTCTTCCCTGACTCTTGGCTTTGTCCTCCGGATAACCAGTTATTACAGAGGTGGTCTGTGAAGATGTTCTGCAGCTCCAGCCTGAAAGTGCCTCGGAGTATCTCACAGCAGGATTTATCTGGTTATCAGATGCATTTAACTGGATAAGTCATTTTACGATTTATGGTGTATTAGTTGTATATACTACCTGTGTGGAGTACCTACATGAAATGCTGAGGGTTGTAAAGAAGAATCATAGAATGCAATGTGGTAAAGGCCCCAAAAGCAGTGCGAATGAGGTTGCAGTACTGTTGGTGACAGCCCATAAAATCTGAGGAAGACCAACGTAGCAGCAAGACAGGCTGGAAGCCCCTATAATGAAAGACTAATGCGGCAGAATACCAAGAGTCTAGTAATGGTGAATTGTGGATGTGAAGGCAAAACGCCACCCTATGACAGCTAGCGTTGATTCAGCTATCAGGCTGACTAGGGGGTGGCCCCTTCCTCCATCAGCGCTCCATGCTAATCCCTCGTGATAGAAATTTCATTCTTTGATGAACAGCGTGATTCCATAATGTATACATCCAGCCCACGAGGCAAAAAAACAGCAAACCCTGCCACACGAAGAAGCAGAGGAAAACCAAACCAAGACAAGTGGGCAGAGGGTCCACACAAACTTTATTAATGAACTTTAAAATTAGCGGCCAAAAACCCTACACAAGTTGTGTTTCGTATTATACTTCATCAGGGGTCATCAAGGGGTCATCAAGGCACACTATAAAATCATAAAAACATGAAGGAATAAATAAATAAATCCATAATTAACTCAAAACAAACATTAACAAATTAAAAATTAATAACATCCTGGATAAAACTGCCAAATCCAGACGTCACTTCTCTCACCTTGCTTCTCCATATGCCTGGAATAAACTACCTGAGTCTGTACATGAGGCTTCATCCCTGGTCCCTCTCAAATCCAGGCTGAGCGCTGGCCTCATCGGTACTGCTATTGTGTGGATATTGTGTTAAAAAATAAAATAAAATAAAGTACCTAGTGTTCTGTGGTGTCAGGATAGCCTGTGGCCCAGAAGATGGAGCCTGGGGGCAGGATGAGGCCTCTGGGATAGGCCGCGATAGAATGTGGTGTTCAGGAGCCAGACTGTGGACTTAAACAATTTAAAAAAATGTTCCCTTGGCGTCCTGGGGCTCTCCGATGCTGAATCGCAGCATCAGGAGTGTGGGAGAGGCCAGCAACGTTTTCAAAGTAAAAGAAAGTAGTGGGTCCCTGGGTGTCCTGGGGTGCTGAGGACCCGATTCAGGGGGTCGCCAGGCTGTTTAGAGGCTTTGGGGAGGAGCCGGAGGCAAGAGCTCCTCACCTGTCAAAACCGTGATGCCAAATGAAGCTCCGAGGGCTGTGCCCTGCTGAGCTCTGGTGAATTTAAAGGGGCCACAACTTTTAAAAATGTACATTTTTTTTAAGGAAAGTGGGATTTGAGGTTAGATTTCAGGTAAGGGGGTTTAGGATAATTTGACCTTGTGTTTATTTTTAATTTTAAAGGGATGGTATCAAAATTATTTAGCAAAGTTCAGGCGAGGGGAATTGGGACCCTGGGGAATTTTCTCATTGACAGGGATAGTTTGAGGGGACCTTGATGAAAACAGCCTGAGGGTGTGGTTCTGAAAATTTAAAGGGCCAGTGTTTCCTTTTTGGGAAAATGCTCCAGCACAGGTTAGCAGTGGGGGATTTTTGGGGCTATGCTGCGGAAAAGTGCAATCAATGAATCAGTCCAGGAGTCGATTGACAGGGTCCAAGTCAGTTTATTGTGCACAAGGCCCAGTCAGACAAAGCTTCAAAAGGTACTGAGCAAAGGTTTATACAAAGACATAACCATTTATACCTCTTTTTCAGTTTGATACATGAGAACTTTCTATTGGTTCCAACTCGATACATGCAAACTTTTCATTGGTTATACATTCCCTTCATTTGTCCAATTAGAAATCCCTCCGAAGCCTAGCAACCGGCCCCCTCCTTTAGGATTGCTTGAACAATGGTACAGTTCTGAATTTCGTTACTTTTCTACTGCAAGGTTAACTTTGGCTTCTGGAATGCATATACTGAAACATTTCTGCTCTTTCACACACAAGAGAATAATAGAAGACTTATGAATTCATGAAAACTTCTTATTAAGCATTTTAAAACAGTTTTCTTATTTTTCACAGATTTTTGGTTCTTTTCTAGCTATAATGGGAGTTAGGATCCAGGCCTAACTTACAGGCCTTTCAGTAGCAGGCCATGCTAGGCCATAGCCTACCACATTCCCCCCTTTGATTATTCGCACCCGCAAGTGAGGAAGGGTGAGAATTAAATCACTCATTAGTCAATTAATACATTAGACTGGTGTAATGGCATCATCATCGTGGGGTATAGGGTAATATTGCCACATAGCTAATACTTTCGCAGCTGCCTTCCACTCTATAGTGTTATCAATCGATGATGCTATCATGCGTAAGCAAAGGGGTAGGAGACAAGGGAGCAATAAGCACATGGCTAATATGAATAGTACGATAAACATAAGGGATTTCAGACCACCAATCCAAGAAAACAATGAACCAAACCACCCATCCATCTTTAAACTGTGCCAGGTCAGGACAGGCACAAATGTCTGCTCTCTCATCTGGGTGGCTAAATCTTCAACTACAAGCCCATTATTATCAATCTGTAAACAACAATTACTTAGATTCAACTTCCCACATACCCCACCTTCTGCTGCTAACAAATAATCTAAAGCTAAACGATTTTGATAAATGGCTGTGCGCATTTGCGTACTTTGCTTTGCTAGAAGGGTTAGTGCTTTACTAGTTTCATTGGTTATTATTTCAACAACAGCTTGCAAACGTATTATTTGATTAATCATATAAACAGGAGTACGATATCCACAAGTCCCATCCTGCTCCCAAGTAGCAGGTCCATAATATGCGATGATTCTTTCTGGTGGCCATTCTTCAGATGACGCATCCCATTTGTCCCATTGGCCTATTTTCAAGGCCTCCTTCAGCTGTCGACTTCTGTACACAGGATATCCCAGCTGCTCTCCCTGGGATGTTGGCAGAAGGAAAAAGGAAGGTCGTATGGTTCCCAATACACATGCGCCTCCCCAGTGATGAGGAAGTCTGGCATATGCTCGGGTTCCACAAATCCAGTACAGTCCAGGTGATGCTTGCCAAGGACTATGTGCTGCTAAGTTAGTCCAGATACTGGCAAGTTTGGGGAACTGAACTAGAGGATTGGAAGGTTCAGTAGTGTTGACTCCTGACCACCAAGATGTCTTCTTAGTGGTACTGTTGTAGAACTTCTGAGTGAGACAGACCGGCTTCCCCACTTACATATTAAACATTGGTCCATAGCGAGAAAAACATAAGTTACCCACAATGGAGTGGGCCAATACCCATTCACTTGTGGTATTGTGTATATTAGTCTGATTATACGGAACAGAATAGTTCAGTTCTTGTGCCTCCCAAGGCCATTGGTCTCCCATTGTTGTTCCTCCACAAAACAAATAGTCTGAAACATGGAGACTAGATGCGACTGCTCCCGCTAATTCAAGAAATAAGTTCTGGGAGGCAGGAGGAATTTCAAATTCTGATTTCATGGCTTCATAGAAGGAGTGATGTATACGATAGGGTGAGGATACATGAGTTTTGGTGTTTAATTGCAGATATAAGATGGTCCCAGGATCTACACCTCCTCCTGCAATACGCAACCCAGACTTGTATCCTTGCTTCCAGTGGCTGGGGTTGGCTATGAAGAGTTGTAGAGGATTACAGGCTCCTTTCTGACATTTCTTGGGTTCTGGTAGTCTGATTTTTGTTAGACTGCCTTTGCGATGATCTCCATCTCGTCCCGTCGGTGCATTCTTCCAGGTAGCAAAATATACACATTCCCATTTTCGGCAAAAGTAATCATGTCTAGATGAGGTGGTGTAGATGGTGGCTGCAGTACTCTTTCCTGTATACCATCCCCATCCATAGGCTCCTTCTGGACACATGTATTTATCATCATGGTAGTATGCTCGCTCCCATGACCCACATCTGTGGTAAGCATTTCTGTTGATTGCATCGCAAGCATCAAAGTTCAGGATGATAGGTTTTGTGGGGTTGGTGAGGGGTTTTGTCACATTCAGGATGGCTCCATCTTCATCATTCCAGCGTATCTCAAATGTATAGTAGGATGGGTTCTGTCGAGGGTTATAACAAGTCTTACTTTTCCCCTTAGTGCAAATGTTCAGTTCAGTGCCATTATAAACACACCGGCTGACTGTACCAGTGCAAGTATAGTAGGAATGAGAGAGCAAAGTCTGAGTAATCTTTTGTCCTGTTCGGGTGGTGGTTATGCAAGCTGCACAAGGGGGTAGAGCAAAAGTCTTTTCCAGGATTCCCAGGATCACCATTCCCACAAGGCAATAGTGTAAGAACATTGTGATTGCAGTCTTTGGAAGTTAACTGGAAAGTTGAGGATAATGAACTGTGCTGAGGTTTCTTCTGTTTCTGCTGTGATGGTCACTTTCACGTGACGTAAGTGGATTCTGAAGATTCTCTATAAAGCTGGCTGTCTCCTCAAGGTGAGTCACAATGGAGTCTCGGGATCATTCACTGACGTCGATTGGCCAGGATCAAGAGCAGCTGCCGGCTTCACTCGACTGTGGTGGATCCAGGGTTCAAATTCTGCAACTTTCACTGCGGTGGGGGTTGACAGGATGACGATGTAGGGTCCCTTCCAATGCGGTGCCAGTGGGGTCTTTCTCCACTCTTTCACCCACACGGATGTTCCTGGCTTGAAGGGATGCAGAGGCTCGGTCAGGTTGATGGGTAGTCGGTCTTGCACCCACGTTTGGTGTTTCTGCAAAACAGAACCTAAAGCTAATAGTTCTTGTCTTGTTATTTCAGATCCTATCTGTCTCATGTCTCCCTTTATTCCCTGCACTATGGGTGGAGGTCGCCCACACAAAATCTCAAAAGGGGAGACACCTAAGGATCTGGTGGGAGCTGAACGTATCCTAAGAAGGGCTATGGGTAGAACTTGGAGCCACTTCAGGTGTGTTTCTTGACAAAGCTTGGATAACTGAGTTTTCAGGGTTCTATTCATTCGTTCTACTTTCCCTGAGCTCTGGGGTCTGTAAGCAGTGTGTAACTTCCATTTTATTTGCAGAGCTTGAGCTAACTGTTGAGTCACTTGAGATACAAATGATGGACCATTATCTGACCCTATTGTTGATGGTATTCCAAATCGGGGAATGATCTCATGGAGCAATACCCTAGTGACTTCTCGGGCTTTCTCAGTTCAGGTGGGGTAGGCTTCTACCCACCCTGAAAATGTGCAGACTAACACTAACATATAGTGATATCCATTTGCACGGGGCATTTCAGCAAAGTCTATCTGTATATCACTCATGGGGGTCACCCCTACTGACTGAACTCTTGGGGGTGGAACAGGACCTTGCTTGGCATTGTTCTTGGCACATATCAGGCATTGCTGTGCCACTGAGGCGGTCAGGGATCCTAGCAATGAAATACAGAAATGGGGTCTCAGGGCTTTCTCCATGGCTGTTTTTCCATAATGTGTGGCTTGATGAAAAGCTTGAACAAAGGCTGGCCCTAATGCTTCAGGGATGATGGTAGGACCTGGAGGTGGACTACCTTCTGAGGGTGGCAGCACTATCCAACCTTGTTCTGTTAAGACTCCTCCCTCCTTTTCACAATAATAGTCCAACTCTCTTGTAGTATATCGGGGTGCCCAGGAACTAAGGGGCACAGGGAATAGGGCTGCTTGCATTACAGTATCTTGGGTCCTAACTTGTCCTGTGGTGGCTGCCTTTCGGGCTGTGGCATCTGCAAATCTATTCCCTTGGGTGACTTCTCCTGCTCCTGCCTGATGACCTCGGCAGTGCATGACTGCCACTTGTTTGGGGGCCCATACAGCATCTAATAACATCAATATCTCGGGCCCATACCTAATGTCCTTACCCCCTGAGGTGATCATCCCTCGCTCTTTATACAAGGCTCCATGTGCATGCAAAGTAGTGAAGGCATATTTGGAATCTGTGTACACATTTATGCGGAGTCCTTCTCCTAATGTCAGGGCTCTGGTGAGGGCTATCAATTCAGCTTTCTGTGCAGAGGTTCCTGGGGTCAGGGCTGAGGACTCAACTACCAGATCAAGGGTCACCACTGCATATCCAGCACAATGATGTCCATTGATGACCAGACTGCTTCCATCTACAAAGAAAGTCCGTTCTGGGTCCTCTAGAGGGACATCGGTCAAATCAGGGCGACTTGGGAATACGGTGTCCATGGTTTCTAAGCAATTATGATCAGGTGGCCCAGGACCAATTGGAAAAAATGTAGCAGGGTTTAGAGCTTGACTAACTTTCAACTGTATCCGAGGGTTTTCACACAACATGCTTTGATACTTCAACATTCGTGCATTGGTTAGCCAGAAGTTTCCTTTGTGTTCCATGAGAGTCAGAACAGAATGTGGCACGGTGACTTGAAGAGTTTGTCCTAGTGTGAGTTTGTCTGCTTCGCCCACTAGGAGGGCTGTTGCTGCAACAGCTCTCAGACAAGGGGGCCATCCTTTTGCAACTATATCCAATTGTTTTGACAGATAAGCTACTGGCCGTTGCCAGGAACCAAGAGATTGGGTCAATACTCCCAATGCATTTCCTTGTGACTCATGGACAAAAAGATGGAAAGGCTTCTGAACATCTGGAAGACCTAAAGCTGGAGATGACATCAGGGCCTTTTTCAAAGTTTGGAATGCTACATCTTGTTCAGGTCCCCAGTCTAGTGGGGATTTTTCCATTCCTCTGGTGACTTGGTATAGTGGTTTTGCAATGAGGGCAAAGTTGGGGATCCATATGCAACAATATCCCGCGGCCCCCAGGAAGGCTCTTACTTGCCTCCTAGTGGTTGGAGTGGGGATATTACATACAGCTTCCTTGCGTTCTGGTCCTAAATGTCAGATCCCACTGGACAACTGGAATCCTAGATACTTGACTTCAGTTTGGCATAGTTGTGCTTTGGCTCTTGAGACTTTGTATCCGGCATCTTTGAGAAGATACAAACGTTCACTAGTAGCTTGTAAGCATTCACTTTCTGAGTTGGTGGCTATGAGCAAGTCATCTACATACTGAAGAAGAACCCTCTTTCCTGGGTCCACTGGGTAACTTGAGAGATCTTGATTCAGGGCAGCACTGAAGAGAGTAGGTGAATTCTTGAATCCTTGGGGTAATCTAGTCCAGGTAAGCTGACCCTGCCTTCCTGTTGTAGGGTCTTGCCATTCAAAAGCGAATAAAAGTTGACTGGTGGGTGCTAGGTGCACACAGAAAAAGGCATCTTTCAGGTCCAGGACAGTGAAGTGAGTAGCCTCAGCGGGGATCAGTCCCAAGAGAGTATAAGGGTTTGGTACTACTGGGTGTATAGTTTCAACTGCATCATTTACTCACCTTAGATCTTGTACTGGGCGGTAATCCCCTGTCCCAGGCTTCTTTACTTGGAGAAGGGGGGTGTTCCAAGGTGACTGGCATTCCTTGAGAAGTCCGTACTTCAGCAGTTTCATTAAATGGCAGTGAATTCCTTCTATGGCTGGTCGAGGGAGAGGATACTGCTTCACATGCACTGGTTCCGCTCCTGGCTTGAGGGTGACAATGACAGGGGCTATGTTCTTCGCTAGGCCAGGTGGATTATCTTCTGCCCATACTTCAGGTGGGGCTATAAGGTTGGTAGGTATACAGGGACTGGTTGACTTTATTGAAGGTGCACTATAGAATCGCTATTCTTCTTCTCGGGGAACAGTAAGCACCATCAATCCAGCAGGCTTTGGGTTCACAGTCATTTTCATTTCTCCCCCTTCAGCAAAGGATATTTGGGCCTGGAGCTTGGCAAGCATGTCTCGGCCCAGTAGTGGAATAGGGCACTCAGGCATATACAAGAACTGGTGCGTTATCTTCTGTCCTCCTAGTTCACACATGCGGTTCTGCAAGAATGGTTTTGTGGCTTTATTTCCAGTGGCTCCCACAATGGTGACAGATCGTGAGGACAGAGGAGTCACTGGCTTGGCTACTACTGAATGTTCTGCTCCTGTATCTACCATGAATTCCATGTATTGGTCCCCTATCTTCAAACTGACCATAGGCTCCTGGGGACCCAGGGTGAACTTGGAGCCCGGTCTGGCCTAGTCTTCATCTATGTCATCCAGGTCATAGCCCGTTGCTACTGCCACTCCCTCAATGGCTTCTTCCCTCTCCTGCTGGAACTGTGTTCGATTCATTCCTCCTCTCCTTCAAAATCTTCCTCCGGTCCTCCAGGGACTCCCTCCTCCCCTTGCAGGGGCGGAGTCCAAATGCGGGCACTCATTTCTCCAATGTCCTTCTTCCTTGCAGTAGGCGCATTGATTTGCACCTAATGGAGGCCTTTCGCTTCCGCGGCCTCTTCCACGTCCTCTGGTCCTTTGATTAGGAATACCTCCTCCACGTCGTTCGGTTATAGCAGCAGCAAGAAGATCTGCCTTCTTCTTCATCTTTCGTTTACTTTCTCTGTCTCATTCATTTTCATGATTCACAAATACTTTCTGCGCGACTTCCATTAACTGAGCTGTATTCATGCCCGCAAATCCATCCAATTTCTGCAATTTTTGTTTTATGTCTCTCTGGGACTGACTAACAAAGGCCGCATTTACCATGCGTAAATTTTCCTGAGCGGCGGGATCATATGGGGTATACAATCTATAAGCTTCAGACAACCGCTCATAAAAGGCCGCTGGGCTCTCATCTGGACCCTGGAGAACTTCCGATACTTTCCCGATATTCATGGCCCTCTGGCCTCCCTTCTTCAGGCCCTGCAATAAGGCCTGGTGAAATCTGGTTAGGGCCGCCGCCCCTCTTTCCTCATTCGGGTCCCACCTGGGATCTTCATTGGGGTATTCTGCAGCCACTGCTTGCGGGGGATTTATTCCTCCCCTTTCTACAGGGTTCTCTTCTAACCATCTGAGGGCTGCTTGCCCGATTCGGCCTCGCTCCTCAGTAGTGAAGAGGGTGGACAGGAGCTGGTGACAATCGGCCCAGGTAGGCTGATGGGTTTGCATAATGCTAGACATTAATTCTGTTAATTCCTGGGGCTTGGCTGTGTAGGAAGCATAATGCGTTTTCCAGTTTAATAAATCTGTGGTAGAAAAGGGTACATAAACTAAGCTGGTTAGTCCTGGCGCCATCTGGCCCTGATCATTTAAAACAGGAATTCCAGGCACTTGGCGTAATGGCATTAGGTGCCCTGCTTTCTCCTTCTTCTTGGGAGTTACGCTTCTTAGATCATAAGGCTCCCGGGCACTAGTCTCCTTGGTGGGTGACCCTGAACTGGCAGGAGAGCTTCCGCTTTCTATCTCATCAGAGGACTCGAGTCCCCCTGCTGTGCTTGGGCCTGACTCGGGGCTTTCACTCGGGGTAGGGCACTTCTTTGGCTGTTGCTTTGGTATTTGCTGGGGCTCCTCTTCGGGCTCTACTTCAAGTCGCGGTGCTGTGGGGACTAACATCTGTGGGTGCCGGGGTAAACTATCCAGAATATCTGAGGACTCTGGGTCAGAATACACAGGTGGCTTCGCTTCCTTAGCCTTTTTGGTTCCCCTAGTAGTAGCTACAAATATTTTACAGTGCTCCTCATAATAGCGCTTCATCCATGAGGGCTGCTGTTCACATACACTTAACCAGGAATCTATATAGGGGAACTGGTCAGGATACGCTCTCAGTATGAGCTGATGGATTCATAAAACTGTCTCAAAATCAAAGGTGCCCCCTCGGGGCCATGAAGCAGCTAATGCGGGCCACTCCCTTTCACATAACATTTGTAATCTGGATGGAGTAATTTTTGTACCATAATCGCCCGTAAATCCTTTACGGAAATTCTTGATCATACATGCCAACGGAGTTTGCGTGGACTCCGTCCCTCCCATAATCTAAACGTACCTACGTACACTACTACCTACGTACTCAACGTACCTGCGTACGTTACGTACCCTACGTCCCTACGTATACGTAATGACGTACAAGACAACGAACAATAAGGATAGGTAGTATGGCTGTAGGTAAGGGGTCTGTACAGCCCACAGAACACTGGGGGGGGGGGGGAGACAAACACCACTCGCTTCCTCCTGTTCGCGACCTGGGCGCGGTCTCCCGGCCAGGAACTGTGCTACTTAGGAGTCCGCTCTCGCTCGGTCGGTATTTCAAGACCTCTCACTCACACACGCAAGCATATTAACAAGATATCATGTTTCAATATTTCAAGTGCCCAGGTTTTCTGACTAACTGACTATTCCAAACAAGAAGGGTCGATGGCTTCAGCTTCCGCTTTCCTTATGCGGAGCATACTAGGACCGCCCTTATGGGAGGTGATCAGGCTCCCTTGTCTTGTGCATACTCATGCGAGATTTCCCAGTTAGTCTATACCAAATATACCAAATCAGTCTTGTGCACGCAAGACGCTGTCCCAGGCTGTTCTTTCTATCAAATACTTCAAAAATGTCTACTCACCGGATCCGGTCCCCGATACCACACCAGCTTCAGAGTTGGAACCTGGACTCCCCCGGGTAGGAGATGTTGGCCAGCTGGACCCGATGGCCCGCCGAGGCAGGCGGAACCTTCTCCGGCACAAAAGGGCCGGCGGCGCCTGATGTTTCCCCCGCGGTCAGACAGACACGGTTCCAACCGGGCCAAACTTCAGGGCGAATTACGTGGATTACTCACTTGAGTACCATTTACCACTCGCACTTCCCGGCCAACGCACCAAGAATATGCTGCGGCAAAGTGCAATCAGTGAATAAGTCCAGGAGTCGATTGACAGGGTCCAAGTCAGTTTATTGTGCACAAGGCCCAGTCAGTCAAAGCTTCAAAAGGTACTGAGCAAAAGTTTATACAGAGACATAACCATTTATACCTCTTTTTCAGTTTGATACATGAGAACTTTCTATTGGTTCCAACTTGATACATGCAAACTTTTCATTGGCTATACATTCCCTTCATTTGTCCAATTAGAAATTCCTCCGAAGCCTAGCAACCGGCCTCCTCCTTTAGGATTGCTTGAACAATGGTACAGTTCTGAATTTCGTTACTTTTCTACTGCAAGGTTAACTTTGGCTTCTGGAATGCATATACTGAAACATTTCTGTTCCTTCACACACAAGAGAATAATAGAAGACTTATGAATTCATGAAAACTTCTTATTAAGCATTTTAAAACAGTTTTCTTATTTTTCACAGATTTTTGGTTCTTTTCTAGATTTAATGGGAGTTAGGATCCAGGCCTAACTTACAGGCCTTTCATAGTAGCAGGCCATGATAGGCCATAGCCTACCACAGCTAGAGAAGGGTTTGTTGGGAGTGTTAATTGTATGTTATTAATTTTATTTTGCTGGGAAGAGTGTTTAAAGTGAGTATAGTTTATTGGAGTTATTTTTTAAAGTAGTATTTTGCTAACTTTATTAAAAGTACATTTCCCTATGTACGTTTATAAGGGTTACTATAGCAGCAATTCAAACTAGCTAACATTCATCTTTCCTGGAGGCAAAATCCTAAGCTCTGGTGAAGCTTTAAATTTGACACCTGATTGGTCACACCACAGAAATACCTAGGTAACAAACAGCTTGGATACGTTCTAGAACTAGGTAGTATCACCTAGGATACCTGCAGTTAATGTTGTCAGAGACCACCAGGGATTTGAAGAGACCAGACCGATGTTAAAGGGGCTGAGGCTCTAGGCCTTAAGTAAGCCTAATATAAAGGTCTGACAGGCATTAATAGGGTTGTTTTGAATGCAGGAATGGTATGACTGATGAGTGATTGTGTTAAAAAGGTGATCCTCGTAATTTTTATCATCATGAATGAGGATGAAAGTTGGTGGGATGAAATGTGTACTTCCATGAATCCAGGGTCCACTAGACTTCACTTTAGAATACTGGAGCATGTGGTTCTTCCTTGAATAGCATCAGGTGTGATAAACCTGAAAACTGCAAACTCAGAAGTGACAAGGTCAGATCCAGAAGGAAGTGGCATAGGCTCAACAAGATTGATGATTCAGAAGCAGAAGGAACAACAGTGCACCAATGTTTGTTGCTCTGGAGCTAATGGTATGGACTAAGTTGACTGTACAGGAAGAAAGGAACTAAGCTTAAGTGAAATTAGATTGAGTCTTCTACTTACCTGCTTCAGAAGGAATAATGTGTTGAGGAAATATTCCTGTTAGAAAAGGTAAAACACACAAAGTATCCATTCTTTGTACTGAATAATTTAAAACTACAGTGCTATTGAATAATACTTGTAGACAAATATAATTGATATGTATCTGATTTTGATGATCCAAAGCAATTGATGTAAGTTGATGTTGATCATCTGTAAAGAAAATTAGACCTGTTAAAGTATTTGGGTTCTAAGTTAAAAGGAGAAAATCTTGTGGCAGGCTATGTCCTAGAATAGCCTGTAAATGTATGAGAGGCCTGTAAGCTAGGCCTGAGCCCCAGCCCCTACCTGAGAATAAGAATGCTGAGAAAACCAAAGTCAGTAAGAATTAGAGAAACTGCTCTAAACTGCTTTAAACTGATTTTTGATAAGGTTGTATAAATCCTTTGTTGAATTCTTCTATGCTGATGACAGACATGTTCCAGTGCTCTGTATTCACACATTTTCTAAGCTAACAGTGACCTTGTAGGAGAAATGTATCAAAGTCTTAGAACTGTGCCTTTGTTAGAGAATTCTGAGCAGGGGGAAGAGAGTGCTAGGCCCACAGAGAGATCCCAATTGGATGGGTGCAAGGGTCAGTAGGACCAATAGAAAGTTTGCCTGTATTAAACTGAA
This sequence comes from Ichthyophis bannanicus, assembly GCA_033557465.1. Classification (NCBI taxonomy): domain Eukaryota; kingdom Metazoa; phylum Chordata; class Amphibia; order Gymnophiona; family Ichthyophiidae; genus Ichthyophis; species Ichthyophis bannanicus. The sequence continues at coordinate 371,339,891 of CM066038.1, read as the reverse complement.
GAAGAAAGGTATAAAAGGTGTTGTTTACTGGACTCCATTGCTCAGACCATTTTGAATGTGACATTTGCCTGAGACTTGTGCACAATAAATTGGCTTGGATCTTCGAACTGACTCCTGGTTTTATTCATTGCGTGCACTTCGCTGCAACATATTCCTGGTGCGTTGGCCGGGAAGGTGGGGTACGTGAATGGTGCGTAAGTGAAGATACCGCGTATTACCGCCTCCAGGTTTGGTCAGGTCGGGATCGCGCCGCCGGTCCCATTGTATCGGAGAGGGTTCTGCCCTGCCTCGGCGGCCTGCCGGGTCCGATCGGCCAACACCTCTGAACCCGAGGGGAGTCCAGGATTCAACCCAAGGAGGGACTGGTTGCGCAGCGCATTAGTGGGTGGATCCGGTGAGTTGCAATTTGTCTGGTTCTTAGTCAGTTAGCTATGGGAAAGTCCCGCATGCATGGGACTAATATGGTTTAAGGTAATGAGAGCCTGATCACCTCTCAGGGTGTGGCCGAGTACTCCTTGCATGAGTATGCGCGAGAACGAAACCCCACCCCTCATGGATAAGTAAGGTAGGCCTTTATGGAATTTTGGGAACTCGGTGGCATGCCTGTCTGTTTGAGTGACTGAGAGGTCTTGAAACACAGACCACGCGAGAGCGGACTCCTAAGTAGCGCAGTTCCTGGCCGGGCAACCGCGCCCAGGTCACGAAAAGGAGGAAGCATTTGCTGTTTGTCTCCCTTGTTGTTCTGTGGGCTGTACGGACCCCTTACCTGCAGCCATACTACCTGCCCTCTTTGTGTGTTATCTTGTACGTCACAATGGGAGGGGCAGGGTCTGTGCAAACTCCGCTGAACTGTATGATCATGAATTTTAAGAAGGGATTTAGCGGTGACTACAGGACGAAAATGTCACCGTCCCGATTAGAAAAATTATGTGGTAGGGAGTGGCCAGTGCTGGACACTGCGTGGCCACCAGATGGTACTTTTGATGTTAGAATTGTGTCCCGTTTGCATGGGATAGTGCGTAGGAATTATCCCGACCAGTTTCCCTATATAGACTCCTGGTTAGATATCTGTGAAAGGCAGCCCTCTTGGATAAAGCGTTGCCGTGAAGAGCAGTGCAGGATAATGTTAGCAACTATGGAGGGAGTCCCCGGGAGTAAGAAAGAAAAGCCTCCCATTTACTCAGCCCCAGAACCTGCAGAAATCCTGAATTATCCACCCCTATTCCTGTATAAGCCAGTCCCGTCGGCTCCACCATTATCCCGAGCAGAGCCAGAGGAAGAGAGAGTTCCCCCAGCTGATGTGCCTCCACCCCATCAGCCTCATCCATCGCCCGAAGGAGAGCAACCCCCTTCCCGGAGCAGGAGTCCCAGTCCCGAACAAAGTTCCCCGGCAGGGCTATCATCTCCTGAAGGAATTGCCAGCGGGGGATCAACTGCCAGTCCAGGGTCACCCATTAGTCCAGGCCCCAGCGGAAGAGCCACCGCTGGGCACGCAAATATACATTACGCCCTCCGAAGCAGGGAGACAAGGGAAGTTCGCCAGATGCCATTATGCCAGGTCCCCGGATTACCCATTCTCAATGACGAAGGCCAGGTTATAGCTGGGCCAACTAGTCTCGTTTATGTGCCCTTTTCTACCACAGATTTACTAAACTGGAAAACGCACTATGCCTCTTATACTGAAAAACCCCAAGATCTGACAGAATTAATGTCTAGTATCATGCAGACCCACCAGCCCACCTGGTCTGATTGCCGCCAGCTCTTGTCTACCCTTTTTACTACTGAAGAGCGGGCACAAATAGTGCAAGCAACTACCCGATGGCTGGAAGAGAACCCTGTAGACAGAAGAGACCTAGATCCCCGACAGGCAGCGGCCATAGATTTCCCGAATGAAGATCCAAGATGGGATCCAAATAGTGCAGAAGGAGAGAGGGTCCTCACCCGTTTCCACCAGGCCCTACTGCAAGGCCTGAGGAGGGGAGGCCAGAAAGCCATGAATGTTGGGAAGGTAGCAGACGTTCTTCAGCGCCCAGATGAAAGTCCAGCTGCCTTCTATGAACGATTAACTGAAGCTTATAGACTTTATACCCCGTATGATCCAGCAGCCCAGGAGAATTTGCGTATGGTGAACGCTGCTTTTGTGAGTCAGTCCCAGGGAGACATAAAATGGAAACTGCAAAAGTTGGAAGGTTTTGCGGGCATGAATACAGCACAGCTAATGGAAGTTGCCCAGAAGGTATTTGTGAATCTTGATCAAGAATGTAAAAGGGAAAGTGAAAGAAAGATGAAGAAGAAAGCCGATCTGCTTGCTGCAGCTCTAGTTGAAGGACGTGGAGGATATCCAAACAGAAGGACCCGAGGATGGGGAAGGGGCCGAGGGAGTGCTCGGTCCCCCTTAGGTGCAAATCAGTGCGCCTATTGTAAGGAAGAAGGACATTGGAAGAATGAATGCCCGAATAGTAGCTCCACCCCCTGGAGGGGAGGAGGGAGCACCAGGAGGGCGGGGGGGCGATTCCAGCAGCGAGGGGGAATGCAGCGTGCACAGTTTCAGTTTCAGCAGGAAGAAGCCGCTGTCGTGGAAGGAATGGCGACTACTGAAGATGACTATGTGGATGAGGACTAGGCCAGACCGGGCTCCAAGTTTTCCCTGGGTCCCCAGGAGCCTATGGTCAACTTAAAGATTGGGGACCAGTACATGGACTTTATGGTGGATACGGGGGCCGAACATTCAGTAGTGGCTAAGCCAGTGGCTCCTTTGTCTTCTCGATCTGTCACCATTGTTGGCGCCACTGGAACTAGAACCACAAGACCTTTCCTGCAGAACCATGCCTGTGAATTGGGGGGACGGAAGATAACGCATCAGTTCCTGTACATACCTGAATGCCCAGTTCCCCTTTTAGGCCAAGACATGCTTGCTAAGCTCCAGGCGCAGATATCCTTTGTCAAAGGGGGAAAAATGGAAATGACTGTGAACTCGGAATCTGCTGGCCTGATGGTGCTGACTGTCCCCCGAGAAGAAGAATGGCGGTTCTATAGTCCACCTTCATCCAAGGCAGCTAGCCCCCGTATACCTACCACCATCTTAGCTCCACCCGGAGTGTGGGCGGAGGATAATCCTCCTGGCCTAGCAAAGAATATAGCTCCTGTGCTTGTCACCCTTTAAACCAGGAGCAGAATCAGTGCATGTGCGACAATATCCTCTTCCACGACCAGCAATCAAAGGCATCCATGGTCACCTAAAGAAATTACTACAGTATGGACTCTTCAAAGAATGCCAATCGCCCTGGAACACCCCCCTCATCCCAGTCAAGAAGCCTGGGACAGGTTATTACCGCCCAGTGCAGGATTTGCGACGAGTGAACAATGCAGTTGAAACCATACATCCAGTAGTACCAAATCCCTATACCCTTTTGGGACTGATTCCATCAGAAGCTACTCATTTCACCGTTCTGGATTTAAATGATGCCTTTTTCTCTATCCGCCTGGCATCTGCCAGCCAACTCTTGTTCGCGTTTGAATGGGCGAACCCTACTACAGGAAGACGGGGCCAACTCACTTGGACTCGCTTGCCTCAAGGATTCAAGAATTCACCCACCATCTTCAGTGCAACTCTCAACCAAGATCTTTCAAACTACTCTGTGACTCCAGGAAAAAGAATCTTACTTCAGTATGTAGATGATCTGCTTATAGCCACCAACTCCAAGACTGAATGTGTGCAAGCTACCAGTGATCTCTTGCACCTCCTGAATGATGCCGGATACAAGGTCTCGAGAGCCAAAGTGCAGTTGTGCCAAACAGAAGTGAAATACCTAGGGTTCCATCTGTCTAGAGGAATCCAGAAATTGGGACTTGAGCGAAAGGAAGCAGTATGCCGCATCCCAACCCCCACCACCAGAAAGCAGGTGCGGGCCTTCTTGGGAGCTGTGGGCTATTGCCGGATATGGATACCCAATTTTGCACTCTTGGCAAAACCCTTGTACCAAGCCATGAAGGGAATGGAACGATCCCCCATGCAATGGGGCCCAGACCAGGATAAAGCATTCAAATCACTAAAAGCAGCATTAATGTCATCACCAGCCTTGGGCCTACCAGATGTGCAGAAACCATTTTGTCTTTATGTCCATGAGTCACGTGGAAACGCACTGGGAGTCCTGACTCAGCCCCTCGGATTCTGGCAACGACCTGTAGCCTATCTATCAAAACAATTGGACCCTGTTGCAAAAGGATGGCCACCTTGCCTAAGAGCTGTAGCAGCCACAGCCCTCTTAGTGAGTGAAGCTGACAAGCTCACTTTGGGACAGAATCTTCAAGTCACTGTACCGCATTCTGTTTTGACCCTAATGGAACACAAAGGGAACTACTGGTTCACCAATGCACGAATGTTAAAATATCAAAGTATGCTGTGTGAAAATCCTCAGCTGAAATTGAGCGTCAGCCAAACCTTAAACCCTGCTACCCTACTGCCGACCAGTCCAGGCCCGCCTGACCATGATTGCCTAGAAGTAATGGATACTCAAGCCGCCCAGACCTAACAGATATCCCCTTGAACAACCCAGAGAGAACTTTCTTCGTGGATGGAAGCAGTCTTGTAATTAATGGACAACGATGTGCCGGTTATGCAGTGGTGACCCTGGACATGGTAATAGAATCATCAGCTTTGGCTCCAGGAACTTCAGCACAGAAGGCCGAATTAATAGCCCTCACTCGAGCACTGAAAATAGGGACTGGGATTCATCTGAATGTATACACAGATTCCAAGTATGCCTTTACAACTCTACATGCCCATGGAGCTTTGTACAAAGAACGTGGATTGATAACCTCGGGAGGCAAGTCCATCAAGTATGGCCCAGAAATATTGACTTTATTGGAAGCAGTGTGGGCCCCCAAACAAGTTGCTGTAATGCACTGCCGAGGTCACCAGACTGGAGATGGAGAAGTATCCCGAGGGAACAGACTTGCCGATGCCTCAGCCCGAGAAGCAGCAATCAATGGAACAATCTCTACCCCCAGTATTACAGTTCAAGCAGCCATATTTCCAGTACCTCTCAGTGCGTGGACACCCCGATATACCCCGAATGAGCTGGACTACTACTGTCAAAATGAGGGAGGACAGTTATCAGAGACTGGATGGATAGTGCTACCACCACCCGAGGTAGGCTTACCCCCTGGTATGACTGTGATCCCTGAAGCCCTGGGTCCAGCCTTTGTCCACGCCTTTCATCAAGCTACACACTATGGAAAAACTGCAATGGAAAAAGCTCTGAAACCGTATTTCTGTATCTCATTATTGGGACCCTTAATTGCCTCAATAGCCCGAAAATGTGTAATCTGTGCAAAGAATAATGCCCGGCAGGGTCCTGTTCTACCTCCAAGAGTTCAATCAGTGGGAGTTACTCCCATGGGAAATATCCAAATAGACTTTGCAGAAATGCCACGAGCAAATGGATATCACTACCTACTGGTTCTAGTTTGTACCTTCTCTGGGTGGGTGGAGGCTTTCCCCACCAGAACTGAAAAGGCCAGAGAAGTCACTAAGGCTCTGCTCCATGAAATCATTCCTCGGTTTGGAATACCCCTGACCATAGGGTCAGACAATGGGCCCTCCTTTGTGTCACAAGTAACTCAGCAGCTAGCCCATGCTTTACAAATACAGTGGAAGTTACATACAGCTTATAGACCCCAGAGTTCAGGGAAAGTAGAGAGAATGAACCGAACCCTGAAGTCTCAGTTGTCCAAGCTCTGTCAGGAAGCTCACCTGAAGTGGCCCCAAGCTCTCCCCATAGCCCTTCTCAGAGTACATTCAGCCCCCACTAAGTCATTAGGAATTTCCCCATTTGAAGTTTTGTATGGGAGACCCCCTTCCATAGTTCAGGGAATAAGGGGGGATATGAGTCAGATTGGATCAGAAATCACTAGACAAGAATTGTTGGCTCTAAGTTCTGTCTTGCAGGACCTCCATACTTGGGTGCAAGACCAGTTGCCTATCAATCTGACAGAGTCACTGCATCCTTTCAAGCCCGGAGCCGCGGTGTGGGTCAAAGAGTGGAAGAAGACAACGTTGGCACCTCATTGGAAGGGACCATATGTCATTTTACTGTCAACACCCACAGCAGTTAAAGTGGCAGAAATTGACTCCTCGATCCACCACAGTCGAGTGAAACCAGCAGCAGTTCCTGAAGGTCGTCCTTGGACTTCGACCGCAGATCCTGCATCACCATTGCGACTTACACTGTGAAGAAAACAATCATCCTCGTGAAGTTTTCAAGCTCTGAATTATCAACCTTTCAGTTTATCCATCATCAAGAGACTATGATCATGATGATTACCTACTACTGTTTCATTTTTGCGGTAACCCTGGGACCCCTTGGGACAACGTTTGCCCTGCCCCCTTGTGCAGCTTGTATAACCACTACCCGAACTGGGATGAAGATCACCCAGACTTTACTTTATCACTCTTACTACACTTGCACTGGTAAAGTCAGTCAGTGCATGTATAATGGTACAGAACTGAATGTTTGCACGAATGGAAAGACTCGTACTTGTTTTAAACCCCGACAGAATCCTTCTTACTATGTCCTAGAACTACGATGGAATGATGAAGATGGAGCCCTCATAAATGCTACAAGTCAACTCTCTGATCCCACCCGACCTGTACCCCTGTACTTTGATGCTTGTGATCTGATAAACAGAAATGACTATTATAGGTGTGGGTCATGGGAACAAGCTTACTACTACGATGACAAGTATATGTGTCCCAAAGGTGCATACAGATGGGGGATATGCACTGGGGTACATTCTCCATCTACTTATGGTAAGCCATCAAAAGATGACTATTTCTGTCCAAAATGGGGTTTTGTGTACTATGCCACCTGGTCTGGTAGCCCTACTGGACAAGACGGAGATAATCGCAAGGCCAATTTGGAGAGATTGCCCCTACTGGAACCTAAGAAGTGCAAAAAAGGTGCCTGTAATCCTCTACGGCTTCTCATCCTCGACCCAAGCCAGTGGAAGCAAGGATTCCGATTCGGCCTACGTATAGCAGGAAGTGGAACTGATCCTGGAACTTTTGTATATATCCAGCTTAACACGAAAACTCATGTTTCTTCACCTTACCAAATACATCATACCTTCTATGAGGCCATGAAGGCAGAGTTTGTAGTCCCCCACGCTTCTCAAAATTTGTTCATTGAACTAGCTGGAGCTGTAGCATCCAGTCTTCATGTCTCTGACTGTCTTTTCTGTGGGGGAACTCAGATGGGTGACCAGTGGCCTTGGGAGGCGCAAGAATTGAACTATTCTGCACCATATAACCAGACTGATCTGCATGCAGCTACCAGCGAATGGGTCCTAGCTAGCCCCATTATTGGAAACCTGTGTTTCGCTCGAACTGGACCACAATTGACTATGTTAGTGGGACAATTAGTCTGTTTGAACCAGAAGTACTATAATGCTACCACCAAAAAGACATCCTGGTGGTCAGGAACCAATGCCCTGGAACCCTCCAATCCTCTGATTATCTTTCCTAACCTTGCCAGGTTATGGACAAATCTGGCTTCTCACAATAACTGGCAAGCTCCACCTGGACTATATTGGATCTGCGGAACTCGAGCATATGCTAGACTCCCTGCCAACTGGGGAGGTGCGTGTGTTTTGGGGACCATAAGACCTTCTTTCTTCCTCTTGCCCATTTCCCACAGAGAACAGCTAGGAGTTCCTGTATATAAGAGTCGACAGAAGCGAGAGGTCCTGAAGATAGGCCAATGGACAAATGGGATGCGACATCTGAAGAATGGCCACCGGAGAGAATTGTTTCCTACTATGGACCTGCTACCTGGGCACAAGATGGCTCTTGGGGTTACCGCACCCCTGTGTATATGTTAAATCGTATTATACGTTTGCAAGCTGTTGTAGAAATAATAACTAATGAAACTAGTAGAGCACTAACCCTGTTAGCTAATCAAGCCACGTAGATGCGTACAGCCATTTATCAGAATCGCTTAGCATTAGATTATTTACTTGCTGCTGAAGGAGGAGTATGTGGAAAGCTGAATTTAACTAACTGTTGTTTGCAAATCGATAATGAAGGACAAGTTGTAGAAGATATAGCCAATCATATGAGAAAACAAACCTATGTACCAGTCCAGACCTGGCATGGCTTGCAACTCGATGGATGGTTTGGTTCTCTGTTTTCAGGAATGGGCGGCCTGAAAACACTTGTGTTCATTGTTCTATTCATATTGGCTATCTGCTTGTTTCTCCCATGTTTCCTACCCTTATGCTTGCACATGTTGAACTCAACCATTGATAGTGTTGTTGAACGTAAAGCAGCTACAAAAGTATTAGCTATGTGGCAATATTCCCCTGTACCCCAACATGATGCTGATGACCATGTATAATGTATGATTTGATTCTCACCCTTTCTCACTTGCGGGTTAGAATAATCAAAGGGGGGAATGTGGCAGGCTATGGCCTAGAATAGCCTGTAAATGTATGAGAGGCCTGTAAGCTAGGCCTGAGCCCCAGCCTCCACCTGAGAATAAGAATGCTGAGAAAAACCAAAGTTAGTAAGAATTAGAGAAACTGCTCTAAACTGCTTTAAACTGCTTTTTGATAAGGTTGTATAAATCCTTTGTTGAATTCTTCTATGCTGATGACAGACATGTTCCAGTGCTCTGTATTCACACATTGTCTAAGCTAGCAGTGACCTTGTAGGAGAAAAGTATCAAAGTCTTAGAATTGTGTCTTTGTTAGAGAATTCTGAGCAGGGGGAACAGAGTACTGGGCCCACAGAGAGATCCCAATTGGATGGGTGCAAGGGTCAGTAGGACCAATAGAAAGTTTGCCTGTATTAAACTGAAGAAGAAAGGTATAAAAGGTGTTGTTTACTGGACTCCATTGCTCAGACCATTTTGAATGTGACATTTGCCTGAGACTTGTGCACAATAAATTGGCTTGGATCTTCAAACTGACTCCTGGTTTTATTCATTGTGTGCACTTCGCTGCAACAACCTGACTTATTTAATAATTGATTAATGTTTTTTAATAAAGAATTGTTAATAATTTTAATTAATTCTATCATTTTAATTGATTAGTATAATCATTTATTTATAGGGAAAACTTACCTGAGCATATCATCTTGGGAGAGCTAACTTGACCACAACTCCATGCTATACCACTCACTTGGGGTTTTGCAGCCCAAATGTATGACCCCCCCACCCACACATTTTATTTTTCTCCTTCTCCCTGGAAATGAGGGTCTTTTCTCCATCTTCAGAGATGTACTCCTCATTTTCCCTCTATCTTTCTGAGATGGTATATGACAATTTCTTGGCAAGACTGAAAATGAGAATATAAAGCTATCTTACAGAACAGTGGTTCTTAACCTTTTTTGTTATGTGGACCTCTTATTGACCTCCAAAAAATTCAGGGACTCTCTACTCATCCCTACCGCTCTTTCAGGACCCAGTCTCCTCAGTGCTAAGCCTGTCCTCACTAGGGGCAGTGATGGGATTTGGCCGGTTCAGCCCGGTTTGCACAAACTGGTTCCTGCCATGGTCCGTGTTTGCCGAACCAGGCCGAACATGGCATTGCAGCACTGGCTCTGCACTAGCGGGAATCCCCCCACCTGACAATGTTTGACAGCATCAGGGGATTACGGCATCGGGAGAAGCCCCCCATGCCATCAGAACATTGTCAAGCGGGGGATCGGGCTGTTGGGCCACCAGGGAGTTGTGTACCCTCAGTGGAGGGCAGCAGCCCAAGCATATGGCCCAAGCAGCGGCCCAAGTGTACCTCCACGTGAGGAGCAGCAACCTGGCAGGCACACATGTGGGGGAGAGGGCTGGGACTGAACCGGTTCCTTGGTGGTTCAGACCCCACCACTGACTAGGGGGCTTGCTTACTAAAGAATGCATGGGTAGCTCTCCTTTGGGCAGAAAGCTAGTGTAGGAACCCACACTAACTTTTAGGGACAGATGCATCCATTCCCTTGCTTTTAGCACAGTATTAATATGTGACACTACACTAATCGGTGTACAGATTTACTTACTGCCACCCACTAAGGTGGCGTTATATGCTCTCATACTGACAGGTACCTTCACAGTTTGCACATTCCTAAAACACGTGCTCTAACCCCAAAGCTCTTTCTATATCCACGTTCCACCCAGAACCCATGCTAACTCTGGGTGCCCGTGCTATGAGTGCAACATGCTTATCATGTGCTAAACCCTCTGTTAAGATTGGCACACATTAGTAAACATGCCCCTAGCTCTCTTTATTTCCCTTCCCCTTCCCCATCCTGCTCCATCAGTCTCTCTCTTCTCCCTCCAGCTAGTCTCCACTAATCTCTCTCCTCAGTCAGTCCCCATCAGTCCCTCTCTCCCTCCATCCAGTCCCCACCAGTCTCAGTTTCTCTCTCTCTCTGTTTCTAGCCAGTACCTACCATTCTCTCTCTTATCCTCCAGCCAATCCCCACCAGCCTCTCCATCCAGGACCGATGGAAGGATATGAGGCATCCTAGATGAAATTCATTCTTGTCACCCGCCCTGCTCCTGCCCTGCCCCACTGCCACCCCTCTCCAGGACCTGTAGTAGTGGAAATTACTTCTGAACAGCGACCCAGCACTTACCATAAACTCCAGTGCTGCATCGCTCTTCCTGCTTCAGCCCCCCGTGCAAGCAAGAAGTCTTCATTGAGGATGGAAGCAGGAACCATGATGCAGTGCCAGAATTTATGGTGAGTGCTGATTGCTGTTTAGAAGTAATTGCCACCTCTACAGGTTGGGAGCTACTGTTACAGACCACATAGAATCTGATGAAAAAGAGAGGAAGGAAGCAATAAAACTGTACCTTCAGTAGAAGGCATCTGTTCATTTCCACAGCAAATCCCAGCGAATGCATGCATGCATATGTGCATCCACTGGCAGTGTGCCTGGTCTTTCAGGACAACATCACTGTTGGAAAGTTGCTGCATTCTCTGGGTAATCAGGAGAAATAAGAACATAATTCAGAAAGAAGAGCGTGAACAAAGAATTTTAAGGAAGGATGCATAGACTGTTAAGTAGTAGTAATAGGAGAAGATCTTTAAGTCTCCAGCTGAGATCAAAAATTGAATTTGTGCCCATAAGAGTCTATTCACTAAGGGAGTCATTTTAAAAGTCTTAGGTCCCTGTTTACTAAACATATTTCCTATAGACACAAAACGGGAGAAGACCTTTAGAAAACAAGGCCCTTAGACTTGATTTGAATGTCTGAAGATGTGCAAGTCCAAATCACGGAGACATCTCCCGAGCCATTTCACAAATAATTTTTAAAGACATCATCAGTATGGGGACATCCAAGTAGGCAAGGGGGGCTATGGCAGAGGTGTGTCTGGAAAGGTGTGATGGAATTATATGTCCCAGCTTGATTTCAGAACCATTGTGGACATCGGCAGACACATTTAGATCTGTTCCACTCATGAATAAGCATCAGGAATGTGCTTATTGTGGCCTTAAAATATCCAAAGAGTGTAGAAAAAATAGAGAGTTATGACTAGTCTAAGTTCACAACAAACCAAACTGGAATTTGAACCCTGGCCACCACCCTCTCAACCCATTACTTTTACCATTATGCTGTTAGATATCCAAGTTCCAAGATGCTATTCTGAGGATGTCTATGTGGATGTCTCCATAGACATCCATATCGGGTACATCCACCTTTGTGAAACTGTACCTGAACTTGCACGTGCCTGCTTTATTTTCAGCTGTTCTGGCTTTGATGTCCCAGATTGCACTTGGACGTCCTTTGTAAAATGTGCCTTTAGAGGGCAAAAACAGAACTTTCACACCTAAAAGTGAATTTAAGCATGAAAACATCAGTGCTCTGTTGACAAAGACGGCAGCAATTTTTAATCCAGTGTATCATTAGTTGTAGAGAAACATAACTATTCAGACAAGCTAGAAAATCAAATTAGGTGATATCCAAAGCCAAAGCAAAGGCTGTGTAGAAGGATAATACAGGCAAATAGTGTCTTACTTGAAGCCATGGAATGCATTATCTATCTTATTTCTCCATGTATGAGTCTTATTATCCCTTTTCAGAAATGCAACGTTGCTGTGGTGCAGGTAAGGACAAGGAGACTGAACTGAATATTCATGACATGATGTCATCATGTTATTGTTGTTGTTAAGTGCCGTCAAGTCGGTGTCGACTCATGGCGACCCTCTGGATAGTTGTCCTAAATTGTGTTCGGTCTTCAGTCAGGCGGCTCATTGTTGACAGACTGGTATCCGTAGCTTCTGTTATTGTATCGATCCATCTCATTGCTGGCCTTCCTCTTTTGCGTTGACCTTCTATCTTGCCAAGCATGATGTCTTTAATGATCTCTCTCTTCGCATGATGTGTCCAAAGTATGAAAGTCGAAGTCTTGTCATCTGAGCTTCTAAAGAAATCATGTTATTAGCATGAAGCAAAAACGTCTACTCCCAAACACACATTCTCCTCAAATATATAGTAATCATTAGGAAAACCCCACATTATGAAGCTAATCAAGTACAGCAGTACCAACACTGTTAGCATATCTCTCCTTTCTTTAAGGAGTTTCATGGAAGCAGAGATAGGAGAGGCAAGAATGTCTCATTAATTGATGGAGGACAGTCTATGAAGACCAGCTGTGACTGATGGAGATGAACTACTTGTTTGGTATGTATCATGGAGTCTTTTACAAATGTATTTTCTTGTGATTTCTGTCTCTATCTGGCATACTGGTAGGGATCCTGCTGTGTTTCTTTTATGCCATTTAGTCCAACTTTTTCAGTGGATATTCTTCTTTTGAGATGGACATACAGTCAAACCTCGGTTTTCATGATTAATCCGTTCGAAAATGTCTGACTAAAACCGAAACGTATGAAAACTGAAGCAATATTTACCATAAGAAATAATGTAAATCCAATTAATCCGTTCCAGACACCCAAATATATTCATAAAAAATACATTTTATAGAGAATAACTATATTTTTACATACAGAAAACAATGAGAAATAAATATAAATGACTAATGAAATGGATAAATGAACATTTAACATCACTGAAAGCAAGCTAAGTACAGTACTGTACAGTACAGTATGTTAACATCTGGCCTTACCACCCCTGACAAGCTGCTGTGCCCAGCTCTCTTCGGAATCACATTGGATTCAGCCCATTAAAATACCTTTACATTATCTGCTCAATGCTTCAGAATGGCAGAAAATCTTAATGATATAGCTTCAGACGTACCCTGCAAGAGAAAGAACTGCCTCCCACATTCATGCAACATCTCCTGCTTACGTTGACAGCTTTTCTTCCCTGCTACCTCCGAGCCTGAGGGGGCGCTTCAGAGAACGGGCAGGCGGTGGACGAGATCGGGGCCTTCCTCTCTGCGCAATCCTTGCCTCTCTAACTCTGACCAGGCTCGAGGATGTGTTTCATTTACGTGCTCAGCTGGCTTTCGCTTCTCATCACGCTGGCGATCGGTGAGTCCGGGGGGCAGTGCTGCCGGGACCGGGCGGGAGTTCTGGCAGTGTATACAGACCGGTGTGCAGCGCGAGGGTGTATGTATTTACAGTACTGTAATTTACGAAAACCGAGGCGATGTACGAGAACCGGGACAAAATCTCAGTCAAAAAAGACGTTGAAAACCGAAGCGATGTATGAGAACCGGGACAAAATCTCAGTCAAAAAAGACGTTGAAAACCGAAGCGTATGAAAACCGGGGCAAATGAAAACCGAGGTTTGACTGTATGTGCATGCGCATTTGCTAAGGAGGTGTTTCCTTTCTGAGTTTACAGATGATTCTCTGTTGCCTGTAACAATTAAAGTGTGCACCTTTATGATGGTTGGTATTTTATAACAGCATATGAAGCCACATATACATGTGCATGCTTTGCTAGTGCCTAAATGTCGACACCTCCGTATATGTCAAGCATGTGTTACATTTTGACATTTATGTGTACCTACTGAATTTTGCAAAACTGCATACCAAGAAGAGCCAATCAAGCAGCTAAGTTCTGCAATTCAGTTGTTTTTATTTTAGAAATGATAGTAAGTACCAATGTGGTAAGCACTTCCACAATTCCCACCTTAATACATCCTCCAAACGGGTCCATGTGATTTACTGAAACTCGATATGGAGCAGGTGAAATCTGAGGTATACACGTGTGGCCATTGCAAAAAAGGAAATACACACATACTTTCAAAGCCCATCCAAACTACACCCAAAACAGACCCCTTTGAAATCTTTGCTTGCTGCAAGTATGCATATGTAAGTGGTAACGTTTCGAAAATCATTTGCACATGCATGTCCATTTACATGTGGTAAACCAGGTTCTTGCACATGGGACCTAGTTGCATATAGCCCGGGTTAACTAATCGCCTGAATTAGTAAACATGCCCCTATGAGTGTGAGTATGTCACTTTATCTCCATTTTGTTTGTTGGAATTGTGTAATACTAATATTATGCTTGGTAAAACCATAATGTATTTTAAAGACTTCCTTGGATAGAAATTACTCTGTGAATCTAAAAAAGTATGATGATAACAGTTATCAAGCATTAGGATATAGCTCTGGGTGAAACACTGCAATGCTGCAGTCCGACAGCCATAGGACTGACTGCAGTCACTGTAAGCTGACGGTTTCTGTGGAATAAGAGAGAGGCCTTGGATTTTCTCTCCACACATGCAGTAGCTATACCAAGTGTACAGATGCACATTTAAATAAAACAGGTGTCACAGTTTAGCAAACAAGTAAGCAATTCTCACCATTTCATTTATCAAACCAGCTCGTGCACGTCTGGGGTTGGCAAAAGCACTGTCCAGTCGGAGAAACAGCTGAAGGTAACTGCAGGAAGAGCCTGGAGGTGTGGGATTTCCACAGATGAGCAGCCACCCCGGTTCTGATGAGCAGGCGACTGCGGTTGACAAAACTGGGAATTTAATGAGACAAAGAGGGCTATGTGCCGAGAAGCAGAACAGGCTGTACAGTTTGATTTAGTTACCGCAGTCGATGAGGAAACAATCAATATTAATCCAGATCAAAAGGAAATTTGCTGCGCTTTGTTCAGAAAAAGAAGTTCATTACCTGGAAAAAGTCCAGGGTATAAAACTGATGGATATAAATCGCCAGACTACATATTGAAATAAGCCATATATGGCATACAAAGCTATTTGCCAATGCCTGAAAAGAGCAGATCTAATATACTCTCTGACCACTGAATCAATGATGGAATACCGAAACAACAAATGCATTTCAAAAAGAAAATCTTTTCATCGAAGTTTACAAAGGCATTTGATATTATGCTTTGTACAAGACAACTTTCTAAAATACATGTTTGCAAACTGAAAATAAAGATTTTGTTAAGACCAATTGCAAAGCTTAATAATGAAAGGCAGGAGCTCGGATTGCTATAGCCATTGTTAGAAGCAAAGGCATTATGGTTTCTTCTAATCCAAGGCCCATTTATACATGTAAAAAGTGGATTTATACATGTAAACCATTATGTGCATATAAGTAGGCACAGGGCCGGTGCTTCTATTAGGCAAACTAGGCAATTACCTAGAGTGCTGAAATGGGCAGCGGCAGGATGGCAGTTCAAACCCCAGCACTGTGGCTTGTAGAAGGAAAGGCACTTAAGAGACTGACCCTACACTGCAGAAGTAGCTAATACGCTCTTCAAGCACCCTTTCTCATGCTGGCCATGAGGCCGGAGGTTGAACTGCGGAGACAATTGCTCATACAGTTCCCTTACTGCAGGGGAAACTGATGCACTATTAAATGGCTTTTCATCTGCTGGCCATGGAGCTGGGGGCTGAGCTGCATGTCACTGTGCTCAGTAGGTAAGCAGAGGAGGAAAATGCCAATAGGAAGGTTCACCAAGGGCACCTGAAAACCTTGCACCGCCCTGAGCAGCCATTTTAGAAAAGGTACTACTTAAAGATATATGTGGCAGCATACAGAGATTTAAAGGAGGAGTATTCTGGGCAAGGTTGTGTACTAAAGATTGCAATATACATATATCTAGAAAAAATTCTCAATTAGAATTTATATCTGCTTCAAATCGGGCATAACCCTTGACTAACTTTGTTTGGACAGAGATTTAGAGGAGTGCTTGAGGGGGGAATTGTGCTTACCACTCCGATTTCAAAACAATCTCTCTGAGGAAAAGTTGGAATTTCGGTGCACAACTCCCTAATTAGCTCCTCTTTTCCATGCAGGTTTACAAAACAGAAACATAGAAATATGATGGTAGATAAAGACCGTATGGCCTATCCAGTCTGCCCTTCTATAAAATCCACAAGGCTCTACGGTCTCTTTTTTCCTTTGGAAACCTTCTGTGTTTGTCCTATGCTTTCTTGAATTCAGCTACAGTTTTTGTCTCTACTATCTCCTCTGGGAGACTATTCCACACATCTACCACTCTTTTCATAAAGAAATATTTCCATAAATTACTCCTGAGTATCTCCATTTACCCTCATCCTACGCCCCCTCATTGCAGGACTTTCTTGAAAGAGTCTCTCTTCCTGTGCATGTATGCCACAGAGGTATTTAAACGTCTCTATCATATCTCCCCTCTCTCATCTTTCTTCTAAAATATACATACTGAGATCTTTACGTCCGTCCCCATATGCCTTATGACAAAGCCCAGTGACCATTTTAGTAGTCACCCTCTGCACTGACTCCATTCTGTTTCTATCCTTTCAAAAATGTGGTCTCCAGAATTGCACACAATACTCTAAATTAGGTCTTACCAAAGACTTATAGAGAGGCACTACTACCTCCTTTTTTCTGTTGGCCATTCCTCTCCCTATGCACCCAAGCATCCCTCAGGCTTTCGCTATTGCCTTTTCTACCTGTTTAGCCACCTTAAGATATTCAGAAACAATCACCCTTAAGTCTTGCTCTTCTTTCGTGGACAGAAGCATTGTGTCCCATATACTTTACTGCTCCTTTGGATTTTTGCAGCCCAAGTGTATGACCCTGCATTAAATCACAGCTGACAAATTCTCGACCATTCTTCAAGCTTCGCTAAATCTTTCCTCATATTAGCTACACCTTCTTGGGCATCAACCCTATTGCAGATTTTGGTATCATCTGCAAAGAGACAAACCTTACCTGATAGCTGTTTCTCAATATCACTTTCAAAAATATTTTTAAAAATTGGACCAAGGATAGATCCCTGTAGCATACCACTGGTAACATCTTTCTCCTCAGTGTGAGCGCCATTTGAACCCTTTGCCACCTCCCACTGAACCAATTTCTAACCCAGTCAGTCACTTTAGGGTTCATCCCTAGGGCATTCAATTTATTTATAAATTGCCTGTGCAGAACAGTGTCAAAGACTTTAATGAAATCTAAGTACACCACATCTAGGTCTCTCCCATGATCCAACTTTCTGGTCATCATGTCAAAGAAATTAATGAGATTTGTCTGACAAGACCTGCCTCTCATAAATCCATGCTATCTGAATCCTGTAATCCATTGGATTCCAGAAACCTCACTATCCTCTGTTTTAGCAGCCTTAAATTTAATTTAATTTCAACATTTATAGTCTGCCTTTATCATCCAGGAACATAAAAAGTGAAGTAGAAATTCATGTTAAACATACAAATACATTAAAACATATCAAACCATGTCTGAAAAATACTTTTTCTATAGCCAGATCTTTAAAGACTTTTGAAACTGGGAATAATCCAGTAGATCTCTAATCTGTATTAGTAAACTGTTCCGTAATTTTGGAACTGTACTAAAAATAGTTATTTTTAATCCTCCCCCAATGAAAGGAGGCAACCGATGGCAAGACTAATGCACAAAGAGTCAATGAGCCCATTAGTTCACTCACCACAGAGGTCAGACTAACCGGCCTATAGTTCCCAACCTCATCCTTACTTCTGCCTTTCTGCAGTTTTCTAGGACCATGCCAGACTCTAAAGAAACATTGAAAAGATTGGCAGGGGAGTCACTATAACGTCCCTAAATTTCTTCAGCACTCTAGGATATATCCCATCCGTACCTGTTGTTTTGTCTACTTTTAGTTTAGCTAGCTTCTTGCGAACACAGTCTTCTGAAAATCATTCAAGATCCAGTTCACTTCTGTTCCTATTTGTTGGTGTTTTCTGACGTCCTGCTCCTGGGCCCTCATCAGCTACTACATATTCTTTCCCTTAACCCTTGAGCCTGATGATATCACTTTTCCACTTCTTCTTCTCACTAACATCTCGAAAAATGTTTTGTTCCCACCATTTACTGCACTTGCTATGTTTCTTCCATTTGTATCTTTGCTTTCCTGACTACTTTCCTAGCTTCTCTAAGATTTTCTGAATCATCCACTTACAGTATACATGAAAGTGGCACCACTTATACCTCTAAGTAGCAAAATCACATCTTCTACATTATGCTGTGTTACTTATAAGTTGCTGTGATATTACTCTTTTCTTGAACTTTTTCATTTATAAAATTACTTTGCCTATTATGCATGGCACCAAATATACATGCTTCTTTGTGATGCTCCTACATACTTAAGCGGTTATTTGAAATTTAAATGTGTATGATCAGCAACATGTAAATGACATCCATGTGCAAACAGCAATTTTAGAAAGGGCCAATTTATATATGGAAACCGTATCATGTTGGTAGTGGACAGGAGCATGTTGGGAGCATAGCCTGGGCAGAATCAAAATCTGCAAGCAGCATTGTACCTAGCTCTGTGTGAGCGGTGCAACTGTACCTAGCCCTGTGTGAGTAGTGCAGCTGCATAGGGTGAAAAAATAGGGGAGCATTTGGGGTTGCCAGCCTCAGCTTCCCCCCAATGTTGCCTGTCCTTGCTCCACTGCCACTGCTATTTGTGTTCCCTTGGTGGTGGCAGTGGCAGCAGCAGCAGAGTGAACCTCCAATTGAAAAAAAACCCACACGGGCCTTTACAACTCCATACTTGCATGCTGGCATTATCCTTCCGTCCTCGGACATAGGCTCGCATCAGAGGAGGGAGGGACCAGACCAGCACACAAGCATGAGGTCAGAAAGACCTACATGTTTTTTTCTCAATTGGAGGTCTGTTCCGCTGCTACCACCACCATGGCCGCCACTAAGGGAACACGAAAAGCAGTGGAAGCGGGGCAAGGACAGGCAGCGCAGGAAGATGTATGGAGGTGTTGGGTAAGATGGAGAGATGCTAGGCATGGGACAAATGAAAACCAGGGGGGTGGGGGACCAGATGGGCAAGTTGCACAGGACACATTTATGGCTTGGTACGGCCCTGTCTGCATGTGCCCTCCAGGTTTCATGTACGGAATGCATGTACAAGCCCAAAACTGGCCATGCTCAGATTTATACCTGCTCCATGACACAAATGGGCATTCAATAAGTGCAGGTTTCTGCCAGCTCTGTACGGGAATGATTAAGGGAGCTATCTCATCTCCCAAAATTTATTTCCCCCTCCAAATTGAAATGAGATAAAAATAGAGGCTTCTAAGCAATTAAAAATGGCTGCATGTTTAGGATTGCAAAAAAGACCGAGATACAAGATAAGTGTGGACATTTACAGGTGTGCATTGTGAAATGATGGTACGGGGATAGTGTTTCCAGGAAGGAATGAGTCAGTGAGTAATTGCATTCTCATGATATACTAGGATTAGTGAAAAGTCACTGCTTCAGGGAATTCTAGAGTCAATGAGAAGGCTGTGCTTCAGGGAATACCAGATGTGAGAGGTCACTGCTTATAACCTGTTTTCAATAGCTGCCAGAAGCAAACACACAGTTAAACAAGTTGCTGAAACAAGTGCTTTTATTTTCTTCTAATGTCTGTTCCTTCAGAGCCAACAACAGTTCAACACTGCATCAGACAATTCTGGTCATATTCTATTGGTTTTTTTTTCATACGATTTGCATGTACAAAACATTTTTACATGCCTAAGCAGTGCCTGAGGCTTGCAAAATATTTCCTAAACATGGAAAGAAGTGAATTGTAGGCTATAATTTAGGATTCCAAATGTAGCTAAAATCTTAGAGATTCTTTTACTAAAGTTAATGTTAAAAGCCCTAATTACTGGAGAGCAACTGCAAACCCTGCGCAGTAAAAGATGAGGGCATTCCCAGCATCTTCCCAAATAGTTCCCACATAGAAATATCCTTTACTGTATGATAAATGAAGGAACAGCACAGAGGTACTTAGCACATCTGAGATGTCCAGCCTTTCACAACCATTTTGCTATCTAGACAACCTATGCAAATTTATGTTCTCAGGTACTAAGTTAACTGTTTATGCTAAAAATCAGTGCTAAGCTCCTAACTTTGTTCCTATAACTGTCCATTTCTTAAGCTCCTAGTAAAAGCAATCACGTAAATATAGGGTCCCAGCCGTAGTCAGTTTACAGAGGGGATGATTTAGGCTCCTCTCTCGCAAAGCTAGGCATCTAATCCTTTAAGACTTGTCCTAAAGATTTTTATACATATAGTAGCTGTTTATGGCCAATTCACAGATTTTGATTGTCCTTTTGGGGTCCTGAAGGACAGTTATAGATCTCTTGGAAAAATTCCAGAAAGTATTTTATAAGATTAAGGGACTTGTTTACAAAGCCGCGTTAGCGGCTTCCGCCCGATATCGGAGTGACTCTGATATCGGACGGCAATCACTACCACGGCTTTGTAAAGAAGCCCCTAAATTGCCATACTGGATTAGACAAGGTCCATCAAGCCCAGTATCCTGTTTCCAAGAGTATCCTGGCAGGACCCCAACAGTAAGAACAGAGAGGGCACCCCTCCTACAGCATCACCAGTCCTAAAAAAACAGCAGGACAGCAGTACACCATGGAAAGGAAAGCTTTATTTAGAACCTATGAGGTTGGCCCAAACAGTAGCCCCCGGGATAAGCAGTGGCTTTACATAGGTCTACCTTAATAATGGTTTATGGACTTTTCTTCAAAGAATTTGCCCCTGCCTTTTTTAAACCCAGCTGTGCTAACTGCTTCTATCACACTCTCCTGCAACAAGTTCCAAAGTTTAACTATGCACTGGGAGAAAAAATATCTTCTCTTATTTGTTGAGGGGTTTTTGTTGTTGTTGTTTTTTTAATATACCTTTATAGCTTTTTCAAAAAAATAAAGAAAAATAATGACACAAAGAACAAGTTTTGAAATAACTAAACTTCTACTAGCCCACATCAGAGGCAGAAGACCATAAAACCAAAGAAGAAAATTTTTATAAGGAAATTAGATAAAATTACCACACTGGTACCAAATCAATTTCACATACCATCATCCCAAAGAAAAACAGAAAAAGTAAAAATAACTATCCTGCCACTTACTTAGCGGCATCAGAAGGATCATTCCTTTCACTTATAAAGCATTCTAGTATTGTAGCATTGTAAAAGATATAATTGTGACCCTGATACACTACCAAAAAACTGCCTCCAGTTTTGCAACTGATTCCTATAGATTTTGGGGTGCTGAATCCAGGAAAAATAGCCAAAATGTTCCATCACGTCACGTTTTCTTGCAAAATTAGATTTCTTACCCATATAAGGAATGTTCACATAATTTCTTTTTAGCCGACTGCAGTTTATTTTCTTGGCCCAAAATAGAGGTTGTAATGGTTAACTAATTAGAAACACTCCCTCATGATATTTTAGAGTGTTTTGTATTCATTTTATACATTAACAGGACAATTGGGAGACGGGGGGCTAAATCCAGTACTCGCGCTGGCGCATGTTCTTTCCTGTTCGCCTCGCCTCGTTCGCTCGCTCAAACACGGTGGTTGCGACATGAACATTCCTGTCAAGTTTCAGTTTCTTGCAAGTTCATTATTACCTTTTGTTTGCTCAGTCGTAATCCAGCTTTATTCCGAAGTGGTTCACTACAGTTGTAGTTTGCAGTGCTGTGTATTTGTGATGGCTCACAGAGCCAGAGGTTGCGTCAACTCTCCGGACAGTTTTTGTTTTATTTGTGGGGAATATACCGTGAAAAAGCGGCAGAGGAACATTTCTGCATTTATTTAAAAAGTATATTTCGCCTATTTCGGTTTGAAGTTAGGCGATCAAGACAAACCGTGGGCTCCTCACAAAGTGTGCAAGACATGTGAGGAAGATCTACGCTTATGGATGAAAGGTAAAAAACAAGCATTTCGTTTCGGAATACCTATGATGTGGCGTGAACAAAAAGACCACAGCAGTGACTGCTATTTTTGCTGTTGCATTGTGAAGGGATACAACTTAAAAAATAAGAACGTAATAAGTTACCCCAACCTTCCCTCAGCAATTAGGCCTATGCCTCATAGCAACGAAGTACCTGTGCCTGAACCACCAAAATCTTTGGATCATATTTGTGTGGACGGTTCTGATCATGATGAGACTCATCAGATGGCTTTTCCCGAGGAGTCCAGTACTTCCGAGTTTGAAACTGAACCAGATCCGAAACCTGAACTTTTCTCTCAAGCTGAATTGAATGATTTAGTCCGGGATTTAGGACTCCCAAAAGATGCTGCCCAACTGCTAGGTTCTCGGCTTCAACAGAAAAATCTATTGTCACCAGGAACAACTTTTTATTGGTACCGCAACCGCGAGACACAATTTTTGAAGTATTTCAGCAAAGAGGAAGATTTGGTATTTTGCAACGATATATACGGAGTGATGGAAAAGTTTAAACTCAAGTATGATCCTGCTGAATGGCGGTTGTTCATTGATTCATCAAAAGACAGCATAAAAGGTGTTCTTCTTCATAATGGCAACACATTCGCTTCAGTTCCTATTGCTCACTCTGTTATTCTCCAAGAAAAATACGAGAATTTGGCCCTGATTCTTCAGAAGATTCGTTATGATGAGCATAAGTGGATGATTTGTGGAGACTTTAAAATTCTATCCAAGCTATTAGGGCAGCAATCCGGTTTCACCAAATATCCCTGCTTCCTTTGCTTGTGGGATAGCCGGGCCCGCGACCTACACTGGAGGAAAAAAGACTGGCCAATTCGGGAGTATTTGAGACCCGGTGAGAAAAATGTTCTTCATGAGAGCTTGGTACCTCGTGATAAAATTCTATTACCACCTCTCCACATTAAGTTGGGTCTCATTAAGCAATTCATCAAGTCCCTTCCAAAAGATGGTGAGTGCTTTCGGTACCTTTGCTCAAAGTTCCCCCGACTTTCTGAAGCAAAGCTAAAGGAAGGAGTGTTTGTTGGCCCTGATATAAGGAAACTCATTTCAGATGGAGCATTCGCTGAAACGATGTCTGAGAAGGAAAAAGAAGCCTGGGATTCCTTCAAGGATGTTGTTCTCAAATTCTTGGGGAACAGGCGGGATGAGAACTATAAGGATATTGTTGCCAGGATGCTCAATGCCTTCAAAGAACAAGGCTGTAACATGAGCCTGAAAGTCCATTTCTTGCACTCCCATGTGAACTACTTTCCCGAAAACTCGGGGGCGTACAGTGAAGAACAAGGTGAAAGGTTTCACCAGGACATCAAGGACGCAGAGAGAAGGTACCAAGGAAGATGGAACACCACTATGATGGCTGATTTCTGCTGGTTGCTGCTGCGGGAAACCCCAGATGAAAAATACGCCAAGCAG
Source organism: Ichthyophis bannanicus (assembly GCA_033557465.1). Taxonomy (NCBI): domain Eukaryota; kingdom Metazoa; phylum Chordata; class Amphibia; order Gymnophiona; family Ichthyophiidae; genus Ichthyophis; species Ichthyophis bannanicus. The sequence continues at coordinate 371,316,328 of CM066038.1, read as the reverse complement.
CGCACCAAGAGAAGCATTCGGGGGAAGAAGAAACGGGCCCACCAGGAGATTGATTGACCCAAGAATGACTTTAAAATCTAAACTGTGTTGACAAATATCGTGTTTTTACTAAACTTTGAAATAAAAATTTGCTAGTTATTACCACAGTGTCGGATCTCATTTATTAGAATTTTATTTTCACACCATCGGGTGTTTGTCTTCATGTATTGCAATGGTGCGGTTTGCGTTTTCTATTCTTACATACATACCTGTACAACATTTTTTGCACATTTCTTTGCTTTGCTTTGTGTCTAACCTCGCTCTTATATGCTCAATGTTTGTGCACATGTATGTGGCTGTTTTAAGTGCAGACAATTTTGCTACCATCACAGTGTGTTTTGTTGACATTACTCTATTCTTATGTGCTGCCTTGTTACAATTTTCTTTATTCTTATTTGAATAACTACTAAACAATTAGTATAAAGAATTCATCCAAGAAACTTTTATCTCGATCGCACTCAATCTGAAATGTTCACCTCAAACTGCTAACCCAATGTAGCAAAAAATCTGTACGTGATGGAGCAAATTGGTTACCAGATTTGGATTCAGCACACCAAAAAACGTAAAAATCAATCGAAACATTAGAGGCAGTTTAAAAAAAAAATTTTTTAGTGTACCTGTGTAATTAAACATTTACATGGATACGTTAAATAAATGTGGCACACAAGGAAAAAATAGCAATCTTCAGTGGAAGAAAACTCTGTCTGCTCAGTTGAGTAAATTTTGAGATATCTTGAAGTATCTCAAAACGCTCATCACTCAACAGAAAATGATTCTTCTTAAAATAAGACTTACATATCAAACTTTTATCTAAAATGGATAATAAAGTAATCAACAAAGTAACATGAGTTTTAATATCATCCTGTGAGGATTCTAAGAAAGCTGTTGAATCAATAGAGGGGGAGGAAGATTCAAGTCTATCCATGTCCGCCTCTATTTAACAATTTAAGATCCTCAGTTCCTCCACATTTCCTATTAATAACACCTCTTTCAAATATCTTTTTAATAGTATCTCAGGAGACAATAAATAAGTAATAGAAAAATTAAAACATATGCATGGTCCCGGTTTTTGAAAGGCATTTACACGGTTTACAGCCCAATAAACCATCTAAATCCCTTTAATAAGGATGTTCATTGGCACTTACATGGTTAATGTCATTGAATATCCCTTTCTTACTTCCCTATGTGCCCCGATGCTATCCGGTTACCATCGGGGCATGTTGGAGGGGCATTCCTTGGCGGAGTGGAGGTAGATATTGCATGCTTCCTGGTTAGCAACCTGCGCCTAAAAGATAGGTGAGGAAAATCCTTGCCTATCTTTAGGGCCAGGAGCTAACCGGGTAGTATGCAATATCATTGCTGCCCTGTTAACTACTGAAGCTTGCAGCATGTGCGGCAATCCCCGGATAGTCAATGGTGGGGCAGCATATGACTCTGCACTGAATATCTGGTGTTAAGGGTTGGTGGGCATGGCTAATTGCTGTAGGTGCACATAGCCTGTCCAACTCAATATCAGGTCCTATATTTTTAGTACATACATTGTTTTCAAAATCCTTCACTTTAAAGGGCAAGACTAGAGTATCTTGGATGGCAGATTAACATTGGCCTGCAAATTTCCGCAGCAACATTCTGATAGCAAAATAAAACCTTCTGAAAAGGCAGCAGAATCAAGTCTCCCAGTTTCCACTTGGCTCTACTTGGGCTTCAAAGGGGTGTGATCAAAGGGGCTGGTTAGGCCCCTTTGGGTTTGTGAAACTGAGGTCATATGCCCACAGGATGTTTCTTCTTAAATACCTCTGGTTGGCCACCCTGAAGATGTCAGTGGGCCACCCACACAGCTGGTCTTTGAAGCATTGGGGGGAGTAAGTCAGCAACAGTCACCAGATCAGGGAAGGTACTGCTCTCATGATCTTCACTTCAAAGACCCAAACAAGGCTTCTTCTTAAATATCCCCGTTTGGCCAATGCTGATCACATCAGCGGACTGCCCATACATCTGATCCCTGCGAAACAGGGGGCTAAGTCAGCAACATTTACCAGCCCATGGAGGGTACCTTCCACACAGACTCTCCGATTTAGAAACATGATGGCAGAAAACACCACATGGCCTATCTAGGAACTTGTCCAAACCTTTTTTAAACCCAGCTACACTAACAGCTCTTACTACATCCTCCGGTAACAAATTCCAGAGTTTGATTACACGTTGAGTGAAAAAATATTTTCTCTTATTTGTCTTAAATAGTTTACTCTGTAGCTTCATTGCATGTCCCCTAGTCTTTCTATATTCTGATAGTGTAAACAATCGATCTACGTTTACCCGTTCCACTCCATTCATTAATTTATAGACCTCTATCATACTGTAGAAGAGCCACCAAAATGGTAAAGGGGATGGAAGGATACTCCTATGAAGAAAGGCTAAAAAGGTTAGGGCTCTTTAACCTGGAAAAGAGACTGCTGAGGGGAGATATGATAGAAGTCTATAAATTAATGAGCGGAGTGGAACGGGTAAACGTAGATCGATTGTTTACCTTATCAGAATATAGAAAGACTAGGGGACATGCAATGAAGCTACAGGGTAAACTATTTAAGACTAATAAAAGAAAATATTTTTTCACTCAACGTGTAATCAAACTCTGAAATTTGTTACCGGAGGATGTAGTAAAGGCTGTTAGTGTAGCTGGGTTTAAAAAAGGTTTGGACAAGTTCCTGGAGGAAAGGTCCATAAGCCATTATTAAGAAGGGACCCAGGATATCAATGCTTGAACCAATACAAGCATTGTGGAACCTGTGTCCCTTGGGGAAACTGCTAGGTACATATGACCTAGATTGGCCACTGTTGGAAACAGAATACTGGGCTTGATGGACCTTGGTCTGACCCAGTATGGCATATCTTATGTTCTTATGTTCTCTCCTCAGCCGTCTCTTTTCCAGGTTGAAGAGCCCTAACCTTTGTAGCCTCTCTTCATAGGAGTAGCCTTCCATCCCCTTTACCATTTTGGTGGCTCTTCTCTGATCCTGAACACCCAATCTTTGAAGGCAGCATGGCAAACATACCTGCAAGACAAGTGCTATCTCCAATCTAGATCAGCTCTTTTCTCCTGGCCGAAGTCTTACAATTGCGAGACTTTGGCCAGGATTGGAGAGAGTGCAGCAAGCACCTGTCATGAAGGTATGTTTGCTGCACTGCCTCCAAAGTGTGGACACAGAGAGGGTGTATCCCCTCCTAGCCAGCACCCAGGGTGGGACACACCCACCACCCTGCCCTTGGTATACTACTGTGATCAGCTATGCTGAATTTCTTTCTATTTAACAGGTTTTTATACCACTTTATCATTTCAGTCAAAGCTGTTTACATTGTAACTTAAACTTGGTAATGTACATTAAACAGGGGCATTAATAACTTGGATTTTTCTGAGGCAATGGAGGGTTAAGTGACTTGGCCAATATCACAAGGAGTGCTAGTGGGAATCATGCCCTGGTCTCTTGGTTGCTAAGCCAGTGTTCTAACCATTAGGCTACTCCTCCACTCAAACAGCAAAGGGTTTTTTTTTTTAAATAAATTTGACCTACCTCATCTTATGTTTGCAGCCTAGTGGGTAAGTAGGAAGTAGTATCCTTCTGGGCTTGCAATGAGGCAGCCATGAGGCTCTTACATAAGTGATCAGCCTGACCCTTCCCCCAAGCCATGAGGCTCTTACATAAGTGATCAGCCTGCTAAGAGAAGACATTAAGATTTCAGTAGGCACCCTTCCCCCACTCCAGGTCTGAGCACAATATCCCCTTGCCCAGAAATCAGCAGACCAGAGCACACCGGTTTGGACAGGTCACCCAGGTACCTTCCCCAGGGGCTGCTGATTGGTGGACAGGAAATATCTGAGACAAATGGGATTGTAGAATGAGTTTGAAAATGTACAGTATATAAGGTATTGTAGGACGTCCCTCGTGGCTCAGAATTTTTGTGGAGATTGCTGGTTTCTCTGTCTGGGCCTGTGCGCACATTAAAAGTTCTTGTTTGCATACCAGCCTGTCTGTGAGTTTTCTTTCTGTGGGTGAGTGATAGAATAAGAGCTTTTTCAGCAGCTTTGCTGCAACAGCAATAGAAGAGGAAGTGGCAAAATAGCAAGAGAAAAGGAATTAGGGGCATGTTTACTAACGGGCCGCTGGTAACGCAGAGGTAACGTGCTCTTTTGGCATGCAAAATTAGCATAGCAGGGTTTTGTGGCCATGGTAACAGCTGCTGGACGTGGCTGCTTGTGAACAGATGGCCATGGCACATATGCACATTGAATGCATTGGAAATATGAACCCTGTAATAGAAGGCCACAAATGCCTTATTAGGGTGACAGCAATCTATATAAACATTGCAGACAGTAATAAATGAGTTCCAACAGCACCTACAGCACAGTGGTAAGAGGCCAGTGCAGAATAGAGAGGGATGATGGGGAATAGGCACAACTGGCTGCACAGCTCAGAGAAATGAGGCTAAGTACAAGAGGGTGGGATGTGCAAATCGGAAAAGCATACATATCCAGAGAGTCTATGCTGCACCCCTAACTGTGGGGAATAGGGTGCAAATGTGGTATCTGAAGATGCAGTGTCCATCATGTGGGACAGGTATATGAACTTCCCTCACCCTGAAGTACCCAGGGTGTCTATTTACCTATACTGCAGGAACACAGTACAAGGACTAGGGGGAGGGGAAATGATGGGCTCCCATTCTCAGCCACTTCTTTGATTTGACTTGTACAGCAATATAGATATTATGGAGTGTGTTCCCCCATGTGGGGGGAAGGGGACCCTAGAACTCTGGGATACAGAGGCCATGCACTATCAGCACACTTCCTCTGGGCAGCCTGCCAGGCAGCACCTCTACCACAGGGTCAAGAAGCACCCCCATGACCCATCATATATGACATTCACCCCTGTGGCCTGACATCTACATTGAGAGGTGCTAGGCACATAGAGCACTCATGCTACCCACCAATGGGAAAGATCCTGGAGAACACTGCAATGCAACCCCCTATGAAAATGACCAAATCCAGATCGAGCACCCCAGCTGTTAAGGAAGCAGAGGTCTTCAGGACACTGGATGCACAGAGGAGCACCCCAGCTCCATGGAATGCCTCATCCCCTGGACAAGGGAGTCAGGGAGGAGACTAATCAGTAGGCTTCCCAGAGGAAGCCCATTTCGGTGCTAGAAATATTAAGTAGCTGCTCAGAGATCGTAGATATAAGCCATATCCTTCCATTGTTGGAGTGAAGAGCCAGCTGACCTCAGGAGCATGGCTCTTGGCCTCACAGGTACAGGTATGCACTGCTACATGCCTCCCCAAAGCAAAGGAGGTGGGGGTCAGAAGGCACCTTTAGATGCCACACCATCATGCAGCTAGTTTGTTGAACCGCTCATTTGCATGCCCCACTCCTGCTCTACTCTGCTGGCTCCAGATCTGGCTATGTGGCCAGTTCTGGCAGAAGCATAGAGCACAGGCCCTATCTTTCAACACTGGCAAAGCACATAACACCAGCAGCCCTCTAACATCTATCCAGTGCATATGTAGACATGAACAGCAGTGAGACAAGACAGCTGTTGAAGTTTCTGTGGTCATTCGCCCACTTTCTTAGCAGGGTCACTCCAGATCTGCAGGCACTAGCTTTATGGGTCTCAGGCTGTTGTGGTCCACTACCATGGCATCTGCACCATGCAGCCCCTCTAAACAGGTGGCCTAAGCAGGTGCCTAGGTATTATGCTAGCACCTATTTGCCCTCTAACTATATTCCTTATGTCTTGCCCTGATTCTTCCCTTCATATTTCTTAATGCTCACGTCCAAACCTCATTTTGGACCTCACTAGTGAGGCGGTGCAACTACTGCCTGGTCAGAAGCAAGTGGTAGTTGTGCCCATGCTAGCGGCATCATTGTGTCACTTGCGCATGACTAGCACAACCACCCCGGCCATGTGCCATATCTCTGCGTACTCTCCACCCACTCTCCAGCTTAACCCCATCTATTTACACACAGTCTGCTTTTGGCTGCATGATCCTGGCTAATGCATGGACAAAACACGTGTTAGCCCTGCGGTAAACTCTGTGGTCTCAGCTACAGCACTTTAATAAACATGCCGCTTAGTATCCTGCTGCGAGGTGTGTGTTTGGGGAGAAGCAGTTTATTTGTACAACGAAGCAGTATTCCTCAGAGGTGGTTGCTAATCACACACACATTGGACAAGATGTAAGAGGGCCATCTTATGTTTTGGAGGGGGGGGGGGAGCTATCTTATACTCAGCCAATACAGCACATGTAGAAATATCTTCCTAACTCACTTGTTGAAGTTGCTTCTTTAGTTGTGGTAGTAGAGTCTTAGGGGTATGTTTACTAAAGGTTTTAATGCATGCTAACTATTAGGCTACTCCTCCACTTGAGAGTTTAAAAAAGGTTTGGACACATGCCTGGAGAAAAAGTCAATAGATTGTTATGAAGATAGATCTAGGGAAAGCCACTGCTTATCCCTGGGGACAAGTAGCATGGACTTTGTCTACTTTTTGTGATTCTGCCAGGTTGTGATCAGGATTGCCCACTACTAGAAACTGCATATCCACAGCTCTTATAGTTCTGTGGTCACAGTTACACTTAACACGCATTAATTTCATTAACCTTTGTTAACCATTAGTAAATATGCCCCTTAGTTGGTAAGAGAATAGAGAGGCGCACAAAAAAAATTTCAGTTCATTTTAGGGTCATTTTCGGACATTTTATCTTGATTTCTGGACTTTCACACATTCATGTTCATAAAAATCGTTAATACCCTGTAGAACCTTTAATTGTGTATTAATTGATTTTACAAGCATTTCATTTGTATGTTAACGCCCATGAAATCAATTTGGCAGGTACTACATTTTTTATATGTAGCAATGAACTCATTGCCAGAGAATGTGGTAAAGGCAGTTAATGTGGGGAACTGAGATGGATCAATACAATAACAGCAGCTACGGGTACCAGTCTGTCAACAATGAGCCACCTGACTGAAGACCGAACACAATTTAGGACAACTATCCAGAGTGTCGTTATGAGTCGACACCGACTCGACGGTACTTAACAACAACAACAGATTTAGCTCATGCCTTTCTCATTATTTAAATGTGAGTTGCAGGGCTTAGGGGCCTGTTTGCTAAATTGCACTACTTGGGTAGTGTGGGATAGTGCGTGTTTGTTGGCATTGTGCTAAAACATAGGCGTGGGAACCTGCACTAAAAACCCAGGCTGCCTGGGCAGCGCCAGGATGGGGCATGGGCATTCCCATCTTGAAAGCCACACTGCTGGTGCTTTGGAGGGAGCAACAACTGCCAGCACAATGGGTGGTTGTGGTTACTCCCCATAGCAATATTAATGCCATGTGTAGCACTAAATTCAGGCGGATGGCTGTCTCCATCCCCCTGCATCTAGCGCTGTGCCCCACGCTAATAATGCCGTCCAAACCCACGTTGCCAGAATGGGGCTTAGTAAACATTAGCATTATATTTTAAGTTTGTACCTGAGACAATGGAGGGTTAAGTGACTTGTCCAAGATCACAAGGAGTAGCAATTTGATTTGAACTATGGTTTCCCTGAGTCTCAGCCCCTTGCTTTTAACTAATAGGCTACTCCTCAATTTGAAGAGTTGAAAAAAGGTTTTTGACATGTTCCTGGAGAAATGTCAATAGACTATTATGAACACAGATCTAGGGAAAGCCACTGCTTATCCCTAGGAATAGGTAGCATGGACTCGGTCTACTTTTTGTGACCCTGCCAGGTTGTAAGCAGGTTCCCACTACTGGAAACAACCTATTGGACTTGGTAGACCTTTGGTCTGACCCAGTATGGCAATTCTTATGAACCAATTACACATTATGGATGTGCATTCATTTGAAATCACATGGGTAATGCAAATAACATTTCCTATGTTGTTTCATATAGTTTTTAATCGAAAACAGGAAAAATCTGAAATTTTGCTTTTTTTCTCCAAGTGTCTCTAATATTACACATGGGAAATTAAACAAAAAAAAAAAAGGTTTTTACTCACATACCCCTTCAAACGAAAGATGCAAGTCCGATCTTGAGATCCCTAGTTAGTGAGACAGACATTAGCACAGGAATGTAGCTCTGAGTATGGCACCTTCGCAGTGTTATAGAGGAGGATTCCAGTATTACAAGCCTTAACCAACTTTCTTTCATTTGTGGATTTTATACATTCTCCTCACCCTTCACATGCCCCTCACCACGCTCAAAGAGTCGAGAAAACAGCTCTCAGCTCCCCCTCATGAGCCTTCGCTGTGCCCGATCAATAAATAATCCACAGCAGTTCCAGTTACTGGCTTGATAGGGAAAATTCATGGTGCTTAAGTAATTCCAGCTAATCTTAATGAATGCCATCACGCTTGCTCGCCTGCCTGCAGTGCAGTGTGAAATTTGCAAAAAGATGTCATTTCATTTTTTTTGGCTTTCTCTTTTCCCCTTTTTCTTATTTTTCATTTCCAACCATAGAAAAGAGACACAAAAGTATTCTTAGAAATCTCCTATCACCTTCTACCAGATATATTAAAAAAAAATCAACACACTCTTTTCATATACCACAGAAGATTATGAATAGGTTATCAAGTTAACATTAAATAAAACCATCCCAGTTTTACATTCATAGTTTCTTCACTGTAGCTATCTCTGCCAGCAAATCCATGATTATACTGTAATCAGAAATTCTTGCAGGCCTGCTAGAAGCTGAAAATGTACAATTCATTTTTGGTGCTGCTCTAAAAACTACAAAGCCAAAAAGATCAATCTTTTACTTTTCTGAGGCGCTGTTTTGTTTTTACTTTCTTGTCTCCAGATTAGCTTCTGTTATGCTCATTAACGGCAAGCAAAAGCAGTAAGTTGAAAAATAGCCAGACTGAGTGAAAACTTAAAATCAAGAAGATATGTAACAACTCAGGAGCAGTGATGCAAATAGCAGGTGGAGGAACTTGTCAATAATTGTGCAGTACAGGCTCGGGAGCAGAGCAGAGGTTTAATGGAGAGGCACATGAGTGTGATCTTTAAACAACCTTGCAAAATTGTTACTCACAAAACATGATAGGCTAAATGCTATTCACCTATAGCACAGTAGGGCTAAGTATCATAGTAGAACAAAAGATGAAAATTTCCATGTACTAAAGAGAAGGCTGGAGGGCCATTGACTGTTGGCCAAGGTATCAGAAGCCATGCAATTTATGGAAGAGAGCAGGGCTGGCCCAACCACTAGGCAAATTAGGCTGTCACCTATGGGTGCAAGCTCTGGAGGGCAGCAAAAGCATGTCATTCAAAGCTAAATAGTAGATTTTGAGAGTCGGAGGGGGTGTAAAGCTTGAGGTTTGCCTAGGGCTCCAACACTTTGGGCCAACTCTAGACCCAGCCCTGGAAGAGAGTTTATATGGTACCACAAAACCTGAAAATGCACAAAATCATGGAGCCAAATGGGATTTCCCCTAGGTATTAAAAGAGGTCAGCAAGGTTCAAACAGGTCTGCTGAAGAACCTGCTCAGGAATCTTTGGAGATGAGAGTGGTTTTCAGGAAATGAACAAGAACAGATTTTGTCCCATTTCAAAAAGTGATAATATGGAGGATGCCTGAAATTACAGACCAATCGATATGACTTGGGTGGTGGGAAAATTAATGGAGACTCATCTGGAGAACAGAATAGTGAAACATCTTGAATCCAGTGGGTTGTAGGACCCAGGACAACATGATCTTTTTTTCTCAAATGGCAACATCTTGATTTATTTGATTGGGTTGCCAGATAATTAAATCAGGTTCAGTCAGATATGGTGCCTTGGGTTTCAGCAAAGCCTTTGATACTATCCCATCTAGCAGGATCAGAGAGAAACTGAGGAGGTGAGGGGTTAAAAATAAGGTGGGGAAGTGGTTGAAAAAATAGTTTGAATCAGATAGCAAGTGCTGTTTATTGCCATATGGAAGGTCCTGATTCATTCCCCTCATCAGGCTCTATCCCCTAGCTCAAACAAATATAATACAATGGTTGAGTGAAAAACACAAAGTATGCTGCTAAATGGACTCTACTCTAAAGGAGAAAATTGATTAAGAGAGAACCTTAGAGACCAGTCCTGCGACCTGTTTTGCTCCATCTTTGTGAGCAATGATGTAAAGGAGTTAAAAAATGAAGTTCTTTTTTTGTGGATGACACTAAGATCTGCAATCGAGTGGGCAGACAGCATGAAAAGTGATCTAAGAAAGTCAAGGCATGATTGACAGTGTGACAGCTAAGTTTCAGTGCTAACAAATGCAGAATTATGCAGCAATCTGAGGGAATGGTTCTCAGAGGGAGGCAAGATACTGTACTGACATTCAAAGAACAGTAGAAAGACTGGCATGATCAGATGCAATGATTTCAAAGTAAATAAACTGTGAAAAAAGACAGTGGTAAGAGCTGGTAGGATAGGAGGCTGTAGAGGAAGCAAAATAATTAGTAGAAAAAAAAGAGAAAAATTGTTCTTCCATGTAGGCCTTTAGTGTCAACTCAACTGGAATACTGTGTCCAATTCCTGAAGCAATCAATTCAGATCCATACAGGGGTACAGCTTTCACACTGCCCACATTGATGCTTTTTACCTACAGATTTTTGCATGCACCATACTGGGCATTTGGGAATAGCTGTTTACAGAGATGCCAAGTGTGGCCTATCTAATTTACAATCCCAGTGAGTGAGACTGAAGGCCAATATATGCTGCTTCTCTCATGGTGCATTCACAGTGTAAATTTTGAAAGATCTGCATGTTGCAAATGAAAGGATCACAGTAACATGATATTTAGCTTTCTTTCATTTTATTTTAACTTGTAATTTTTCACTTCTTTCCTCCAGAGTGGAAGTAGGACATGTCTCTTTAGAACGTTCCATACCAAAAAAAGGTCTGATTCTGGTTTCAACTCAGTAGCAGCACTATAAACTCTCTCCAGGAGCAGGTGTATTGTGAAGTATTACAAAACCTTACAAAGGTTCTTCAGTATAGAAAAAATATACTATTCCATAACAGCACCAATGAGGACCTACCTAAGGGAAAGGCAACACTGTAAATATTGCAGTCAGCCTTATAACACCAATACTGACTACTGGGAAAACTGAAGAAGCCAGGATACTTCAGATCCTTACACAGACGCATAATGATAACAGAATACCTGATCTCAGTCATACGTACATGCTAAACACAGGTAGATTCTCACCAAGTACAGAACAGATTATCACAAACTCAAAATAGAAATATGTAGATAAAATTAAACTGAAAACACATGAAGCCAGACTATGGATGCAGTTTGATGCCAGAGAAATAGAAACAGTGATGCATTTATTGTTGTACTATTCAAAATATAAAGATAGCAAATGTAAATTCTAACAAGTGGGGAAAGCATGCAGAGTATGGCTCATGGAACTCTTTCCAATCCCTCTGTATGTATGTGTGTGTGTTTGCACATGTGCGCATGCACACAACCAACACTTTGCATATGCAATGCCTGGGTATGTGTGAGTGTGTCTTGTGAATGTGGCATCCCTATATATATATGTCTGTTTTGTATGTTTATCTGTGTTTTCATGTGTGTATTTCTATTTTGTTTGTGTGTATTGTGTATATATCTCTCTATCTATATCTTTGTGGGTTAGTATATTTGTGCATATTTGTATGAACATGCATGTGTTTGTGTGTAATTGCGTATGTGGTTTATGGCTTATTCAGAACTTAATATACTGCCTTTCAGGATAATTCAAAGTGGTTTACAATAAAAGAAAAAACAAAGAAAAACAAAAAGAAATCAAATTTGACAGTAAAGAGAGAAGGGAGAGACACACAAGACAGAGCAGGAGAAGGGTTAGGGTAGGAGAGAGGGGATGCAGGACTGTCCTAGCAGACTAGCTGGAATGGGTGAAGGCTAGTTGAAAGAGATGGGTTTCAGTGCAGTTCTGAAATGAGAGTAAGAGGGTTCTAGATGAAGATCAGGGGCAGATTATTCCAGAGATGGGATCACAGAAATAGAAAGCAGAAGACTGGGTAGAGTGATAACTAGCACGGGAAGCAGAGGGGAGGTGAAGGCAGTTTGCATGGATGGTGCGAAGAGAGCTAGAGGGAGCCAACTGGATCAGAGGGGATAAGAGGTAGAGTGGAAGACCGAATGCAATACCTTGTGAACGAGGATAAGGACTTTGAAGTGCATACGATGGGGTATGGGCAACCAATGATGCTGGAGAAAGAGGAGAGTGATGTGGTCATATTTGGAGGCATGATCAAGGAGATAGAGAGCAGTGTTTTGTAGGATTTGCAAGCAACGGATTTCATAGTCAGGAAGGCCGGCATAAATAATGTTGCAATAGTCGATATGAGTAATTTCTAGGGATAGGATAAGAGTAGCTAGAGCGGGGGTGGGGGGGTGGGTAAGGAGTGAGTAAATATAGCCGATCTAATGAAGAGCAGGTACTGTAGAGTCTAGGCATGGTAAACAAGGTGGAGGAGGAAGAGAGCCCATAAATCAGAGTACCTCCATTTTCTGAGGGTTGAGTTTAAGAAGATGAGCACTCAACTAGGAGGCCACCTACGAGAGACAAGTGTTAATGGAGGAAAGGTCCGAGGAGGATTAGAGTGTGTGTCATAGTAGAAGGATATCGTCAGTGTAATAATGGGCTGTTATACCTGCATCCTGAATTAGTGTGCAAGGGTGCAAGGAAAATGTTAAACAATAGTGCAGCAAGGACAAACCCCTGGAAAATGCTGCAGGTTAGAGGGAAGGAATTGGAGAGCACCGAGGAGTGAGAGACTTGGAAAAAGCAACCATAAAGAAAAGAATAGAACCAGTGCAAAACAGTGCTACACAAACCAATGTCATGGATACAAGTTCAAAGGCTGAGGAGAGATTTGGTGAAACAGCGAGAGTGAAATTTCCCTGATCAAGGGAGTGATGAATGTCATTCAGAACAGAAGCCAGAATAGTTTTGGTGCTATGTGCAGGGTGAAATCCAGATTGATATGGGTGAAGTGTGTTAGTTTTAGAGAGGTAATCGGATAGTTGAGAGAAGACTAATTTTTCCAGAACCTTAGAAAGAAAGGATAGATTAGAGACTGGACAGCAGATGAGTGTTAGAGTGGGATTCAATGAGGGTTTCTTAAGAATAGGGTGAATAATTGCCTTTTTTCCAAAGAGAAGGGACAGTTCCAGAAGCTAGGCTATTGTTGACAATCTGTAAGGCCAGAGGGAGAAGAGCCAATGAGGAAGCAGTGAGCCAAGAAGAAGGAAGGGGAGAAAGAGAACAGTCTTCTTCTGAGAGGAAAATTGTGCAAGGAGGTGGGGTGAAAGTTAGCCAGAGGTGGGTGAGAGGGCTGGATTGTTCAGGTGGCACGAGAAGGAAATAGGGATCAGCAATCTGATCCTTGAGTTGGGATGCACGAGGGGTGGGACAACTAGAAAGGAAGTCTTGTCAAAGGTTGATGATTTTGGAGCTGAAAAACTGAGCAAGTTGATCCGCCGTTGGAGCAAGGGAAGAGTTAGATGACTCAAGGGAATGAAGAAGATCAGGTTGGGGGTAGAGAGAATGCGTGAGGAGTAGAATTTTTTTTTTTTAGAGGTGGTAATAGCGGTATGGTAGTGGGCCAGGTGCTTGCAAAAGCTGGAAGGGTATCTGTAGAACAAAAGCGCTGCCAGCATCTCTCAGCCCTTGTCTACCTACCTGTACATAGTTTACCTGTTAGCCCTGTTTAAACACCCTATTTTATTGTAAGTCCAATGTAGATCTTCTACATTGCACAAATATGTTCCCTGTGAAGCACACTGATGATAAAAAGCGCGGAATAGAAAAAACAACAAATAAATAAATAGTAACTAGAAGTGGAGTAAATGTAAATGGGCATTAAACCAGGGGTGCCTTCTGAGATAATGAGTGGTAGTCCAGAGGCTTAGGGGAGTGATAGTACCAAGCACGGAAACCAGGGTATGGTTCCAAACAGTGACCTACTCAGTTACCAACAGAGTGTGAAAATCGCCTGGAAGAAGAGTATCCAAACAGGGACCACAGATATGGTCACAGTAGAGATATGGCAGGAATATGATGACGCAGACGAGGTAGTTGTACCTGGGGTAGGGGAGAATGGAGAGTAAAATAAATCAAAGAAGATGCAATGGTGATTGGACCATGGAAGGGCAAGGGAAGACAGTGAGCTGAGGAAGGAAGGTAAGGTCGCCGAGGTGATGAGTAGATCAAGGGTATGGCCCACAGTATGTGCAGAAAAGGTGATATGCTGTTGCAAAGATAAATCAGCAAGAGTAGAAATGAAAGATCTATCATGGAAGAATGTGGGAGCGTGATAATGAATATTAATATCACTAAGAAGCAATACATTAGGGTAACGGATAGTTAGCTCAGATAAAGTGAGCAGAAACTGATTCCAGGTTAGAGAGGTGGTTGAAGGCGGGCAGTAGAGGACTGCAAAAAAAATGAGAGGATGGGAATAGAGCTGAACTAGAATTGACTCATTGTAGTGATAGGAAAGAGCAGAGATTTCTTTGATACGCAGGGAGGACCGATGAATGAAGGCCACCCCCCTGCCATGCCTAGAGATTGTGCTTGCTGCATGTGTGAATGTTTGTATGTATGTATGCATGCATGTGTGTGTGCATGTTTGTTTTCTGTGAGCTCGATTCTGTTCTGGACGTTGCCACCCTCTGTGCTCCCGGTTGGAACCAGACGCACAGAGTGAGGCAGGATTCTGATCCTGCAGGGAACGTCTAGGCCCGTGGGATCAGAATCACGTCCAGGGCTGTACGTGCAGGCCAGGACTCCGATTCCAGTAGGCCTGCACGTACAGGCCTTTCCTAGCTAACTGAGTCAGAGCTTCTGAATGGAGCCACGGCGCCATGGCATCCGGTTGCCATGGCACCACAGCTCCATTCAGGAGCTTCGATCCCCGGCTGCCAGAAAAAAAGCTTCATTCCTCACAGCCTGACCCCCGATCTGCAATCTCTTCTGTCCCCTCCCACCTTTTCTGCGCCTTGGGCCTTCCATCCCCCGCTGACTAGGGGAACTTATTCTCCAGACATAAGGACCACATTGGAATCGGCCCTGTAAGTCTGGGGCCGCTGCCCACCCACTACCCACTGCTCGCCTTAACTCCGCCCCTGCGCTACCCCTTCCCCGCCCCATCTAACCTCCCCGCATAATGTGCGTGGAAGTTAGTGGGGGTCATCAGAGGGGCGACCATCCCCACTATTCGCGCCTCGGAATAACCCCATGTGTGTCTATGATTGGGAGAGGAGATGAGAGGAGAGGGCTGTTTAACATACAATTGCAGTGTTAGTATGCTGCAGCTTTTGGAACTGCTTTTCCTAAAGAAATGCAGTGAGACTTTTTTTTGTGGAGGGGGGAGCCTTCATTTCTCTTCTGTCTCCCACCACACTTAGAAATGAAGATTATATAGCACTAGAACTTTCCCCAGCATACCACCCCTGCTTTTGGTGTCTAGAAGAGCATTCCAATGCTCCTTCCCAACAGCTTTCCCATTGGCTAGATCATACCTAAAGTCATGTGTTGTGTCAAATGAGGGTGGTAAGGCATTTACGGATGATATAGTTTTGGGGGTTGGTGACAGTTAATGGAAGGTAGTTAGGAGGTAGACTAGTTTTTAGGATGGTGGGGCAGTTAGTGAGGAGTTTTTACAGGTGAGACATTTGGGGCAGTAGCTTTTGGGAATGGAGAAGTTTTTGGTTGGTGGGGCAGATGTAAGAACAACGGGTGAGATGGTGGTAGAGTTATGGGATGTTAGTTTTTGGTGGTGGGGTTATTGTGGGGAGAATTCTTTAGGGCTGATGCAGTTTGTGGGTGGCAGGGAAGTTGTGATGGAATGTCTTTTAGGTGAGGGGGAGTGTGCTGGTTGGTGGGACAGCTGCATAATGGTAGGTTTGAAAGTGGCCAGCTTGGGGGTGGGGTAGTTTTTGCAGTGGTAGGGCGGTTGTGAGGGAGTATGTTTTGGGGGCGGAGCAGTTGTGGAAGATGTTTTATTGGGGTGAGGCAGTTTGTGATGTAGTGGGGCAGTTGTAGAGGCAGGGCCATACCAAGCCATAACGGTGCTACTTGCACATCTGCAGCAGCCCCCTCCCCCAATCTCCCCCATACCTCTATTTCCTCAGTGTCAAGCCGGCTGCCTGCCCTTGCCCTGCTGCCGCCACTTTTCATTTTCTTGGCGGTGGCAGTGGCAGGAGTGTGGCAGACCTGACTTCAAATTTAAAAAAAATTCACCCCTACACAGTCCTTTGAGTCTGTGCTTGTAGGCAGGTCTGGTCCCTCCCTCCCTTCTCTGATGTAGGTCGTGTCAGAGGATGGAGGGACCAGATCCCACTCTCTCTCTGTGGTCTCACCCTCCGGTCCACACTACTCTTCTGCTCCCATCTCCCTCCTCTGTGGAGTCCCACAAGGATCAGTCCTCGCACCTCTTTGGTTTAATCTTTTCCTTGCACCCCTTGCCCTCTGCATTCAGCAAACCGGTCTTTCTGCCTTCTTTGATGCTGACGACATCATCATCCTACATCACACCAGTCCTCTTCACCCTGATCTCACTCCCTTGAATTCCTGTCTCACTCTTGTATCAAACTGGCTCTCTTCTAATTGCCTTCATCTTATTAATTGCCTTCATCTTAACCTGACCAAAACTTCATGTACTTGGTTCACTTTTGGAAGTCCATGCCCTTCACTTACACCCTCCATTGACGGTTCCACAATTCCTCTGGTTTCTTCTTTTCGATATCTTGGTGTTCTGCTTGACTCTAATCTTTCCTTTAAGGACCATATTTCTCACCTCACACAAACCTCTTACTTCTTCTTACGCCAAATTCGTTCTATTTGTCCCTTTCTTTCTTCTTCTGCCTTGACTACCCTTACCTTAGCTACCGTACTTTCTCGTATTGATTACACAGGTACACTACCAAAAAACTGCCTCCAGTTTTGCAACTGATTCCTATAGATTTTGGGGTGCTGAATCCAGGAAAAATAGCCAAAATGTTCCATCACGTCACGTTTTCTTGCAAAATTAGATTTCTTACCCATCTAAGGAATGTTCACATAATTTCTTTTTAGCCGACTGCAGTTTATTTTCTTGGCCCAAAATAGAGGTTGTAATGGTTAACTAACTAGAAACACTCCCTCATGATATTTTAGAGTGTTTTGTATTCATTTTATACATTAACAGGACAATTGGGAGGCGGGGGGGCTAAATCCAGTACTCGCGCTGGCGCATGTTCTTTCCTGTTCGCCTCGCCTCGTTCGCTTGCTCAAACACGGTGGTTGCGACATGAACGTTCCTGTCAAATTTCAGTTTCTTGCAAGTTCATTATTACCTTTTGTTTGCTCAGTTGTAATCCAGCTTTATTCCGAAGTGGTTCACTACAGTTGTAGTTTGCAGTGCTGTGTATTTGTGATGGCTCACAGAGCCAGAGGTTGCGTCAACTCTCCGGACAGTTTTTGTTTTATTTGTGGGGAATATACCGTGAAAAAGCGGCAGAGGAACATTTCTGCATTTATTAAAAAAGTATATTTTGCCTATTTCGGTTTGAAGTTAGGCGATCAAGACAAACCGTGGGCTCCTCACAAAGTGTGCAAGACATGTGAGGAAGATCTACGCTTATGGATGAAAGGTAAAAAACAAGCATTTCGTTTCGGAATACCTATGATGTGGCGTGAACAAAGAGACCACAGCAGTGACTGCTATTTTTGCTCTTGCATTGTGAAGGGATACAACTTAAAAAATAAGAACGTAATAAGTTACCCCAACCTTCCCTCAGCAATTAGGCCTATGCCTCATAGCAACGAAGTACCTGTGCCTGAACCACCAAAATCTTTGGATCATATTTGTGTGGACGGTTCTGATCATGATGAGACTCATCAGATGGCTTTTCCCGATGAGTCCAGTACTTCCGAGTTTGAAACTGAACCAGATCCGAAACCTGAGCTTTTCTCTCAAGCTGAATTGAATGATTTAGTCCGGGATTTAGGACTCCCAAAAGATGCTGCCCAACTGCTAGGTTCTCGGCTTAAACAGAAAAATCTATTGTCACCAGGAACAACTTTTTATTGGTACCGCAACCGCGAGACACAATTTTTGAAGTATTTCAGCAAAGAGGAAGATTTGGTATTTTGCAACGATATATACGGAGTGATGGAAAAGTTTAAACTCAAGTATGATCCTGCTGAATGGCGGCTGTTCATTGATTCGTCAAAAGACAGCATAAAAGGTGTTCTTCTTCATAATGACAACACATTCGCTTCAGTTCCTATTGCTCACTCTGTTATTCTCCAAGAAAAATACGAGAATTTGGCCCTGATTCTTCAGAAGATTCGTTATGATGAGCATAAGTGGATGATTTGTGGAGACTTTAAAATTCTATCCATGCTATTAGGGCAGCAATCCGGTTTCACCAAATATCCCTGCTTCCTTTGCTTGTGGGATAGCCGGGCCCGCGACCTACACTGGGGGAAAAAAGACTGGCCAATTCGGGAGTATTTGAGACCCGGTGAGAAAAATGTTCTTCATGAGAGCTTGGTACCTCGTGATAAAATTCTATTACCACCTCTCCACATTAAGTTGGGTCTCATTAAGCATTTCATCAAGTCCCTTCCAAAAGATGGTGAGTGCTTTCGGTACCTTTGCTCAAAGTTCCCCCGACTTTCTGAAGCAAAGCTAAAGGAAGGAGTGTTTGTTGGCCCTGATATAAGGAAACTCATTTTAGATGGAGCATTCGCTGAAACGATGTCTGAGAAGGAAAAAGAAGCCTGGGATTCCTTCAAGGATGTTGTTCTCAAATTCTTGGGGAACAGGCGGGATGAGAACTATAAGGATATTGTTGCCAGGATGCTCAATGCCTTCAAAGAACAAGGCTGTAACATGAGCCTGAAAGTCCATTTCTTGCACTCCCATGTGAACTACTTTCCCGAAAACTTGAGGGCGTACAGTGAAGAACAAGGTGAAAGGTTTCACCAGGACATCAAGGACGCAGAGAGAAGGTACCAAGGAAGATGGAACACCACTATGATGACTGATTTCTGCTGGTTGCTGCTGCGGGAAACCCCAGATGAAAAATACGCCAAGCAGCGCACCAAGAGAAGCATTCGGGGGAAGAAGAAACGGGCCCACCAGGAGATTGATTGACCCAAGAATGACTTTAAAATCTAAACTGTGTTGACAAATATCGTGTTTTTACTAAACTTTGAAATAAAAATTTGCTAGTTATTACCACAGTGTCAGATCTCATTTATTAGAATTTTATTTTCACACCATCGGGTGTTTGTCTTCATGTATTGCAATGGTGCGGTTTGCGTTTTCTATTCTTACATACATACCTGTACAACATTTTTTGCACATTTCTTTGCTTTGCTTTGTGTCTAACCTCGCTCTTATATGCTCAATGTTTGTGCACATGTATGTGGCTGTTTTAAGTGCAGACAATTTTGCTACCATCACAGTGTGTTTTGTTGACATTACTCTATTCTTATGTGCTGCCTTGTCACAATTTTCTTTATTCTTATTTGAATAACTACTAAACAATTAGTATAAAGAATTCATCCAAGAAACGTTTATCTCGATCGCACTCAATCTGAAACGTTCACCTCAAACTGCTAACCCAATGTAGCAAAAAATCTGTACGTGATGGAGCAAATTGGTTACCAGATTTGGATTCAGCGCACAAAAAAACGTAAAAATCAATCGAAACATTAGAGGCAGTTTAAAAAAAATTTTTTTTAGTGTACCTGTGTTATTATAATTCGGTTCTCACAGGTCTTACCTGCACTCAGTTGCATCGTTTACAATTATTACAGAACACTGCAGCCAGGATTATCACTTGTTCTTCTCATAGAGATCATGTTACACCACTTCTGTATCACTTACATTGGCTACCTATCGAGTTCCGTATTCACTTTAAAATTCTTACTCTAGTTAACCGAGCCATTTACACCCAAACGCCTCAGTACCTCACTGACCTTCTACAGTTCCACACTCCCACTCATTCCCTCCATTTAATCCATGTCAATTGCCTTCACCTCTCCTCACCCTCACGCGCACACCTTCAATCAACCCGGCATTCAGCTTTTTTCTTATATGGTCCAGCCATGTGGAATTCCTTGCCCACCTCACTCCGCCTTGAAACTAACTATCCCGCCTTTAAGTCACAGTTGAAAACTCATCTCTTCACTACAGCTTGTAACCTCACGGCCTCTCAATCCTGACTTGGTTTATTAATGTTTGTCTAAGTTCCTCTCTTATGTATTCTCTCTACACGCTTTATAATTTCCCCTTCCTTGTCCAGTTCTTTTCCTTTTCCTGGCCTTGTGCCTTTCTCCGATTATTTGGCTTATTGTGAACCGTCCTGATGTCATATAGTGCGTTATATCAAATCCAAATAAACTAAACTTAAATGTGGGTCTTTCCAGCTCTGTGTTTGAATGTCTGGCCTAGTCCATCTCTCCTCTGATACGACCTATATCACAGAAGGGTGGGATGGACCAGACCTGCCTACAAGCGCGGAGTCGGAAAAACTCGCTTGTATTTTTTATTTTTTTTAAATTTGAAATCAGGTCTACCCCACTGCTGCTGGTGCCACCACTGCTGAGCACAAAAGTGGTGGCGGCAGGGCAGCAGCAGGCAGAATGGGGGGAGCCGAGACCGGCAGCCCTAAATGCGCCCCTATATCCTTTGCACCCTGTGCGACTGCACCGCTCACAAAGGGTAGGTACAACGCTGTGTGGAGGTATCATTATTGGAAGTGGGGCAGTTTGCAGGGTGGTGAGGTAGTTGTGAGATATATTTTTTTCATGGTGTCAGCATTTGACAGGGTGGAAGGACATGGTGAAAGAAAAGTTTTGGTAAGTGACATTTGCGGGTGGTGGGGAAATTATAGGAGTGGGCAGTTTTTGGTGGTGGAGACAGTTTGGGGGACTGAGAGAGCAGATGTCAGGGAGAGTGAATTTGAAAGGTGCAGTTCCCTGACTGCTATGTTTTCCTGTAAGTTTCTGTGCTACAGAAGCTGGAATTCCTTCTCCCATAGAACTACATCGGGCTAGGGGTTGTTGTTTTTTTGGGGGGGGGAAGGGGGACTGGAGTATTTCTCTAGAATCCCCAGCCTGATTTAGCCCATTTTCCAACTCAATATGTCTTTTTATCAGTTTTTTCCACAGGCCAAATTTAATCTCATTCTGTTAATTTTTCATAGTGCTATTTTGCCTCAAGACAGACAAACATTCTCAACCCTTATTATGTAATTTTTTCCAACTTCCAGTGGTTTAAATAGAATAAAAAATGACACATTCCAATCACTAAATTAAAAATAAAATTAGTTTTCTACCTTTGAAGTCTGTCTCTTTTATTTTTCTAATCTTGCTGGTCTCAGTCTCTGATTCTGTTTTGCTGTGTCCTCTTTATTGATTTCACTGGACAAAGATTTTGCTTCCTGAACACTTTTGGATGTATGTTATGGATTTTGAGTTGCTAATCATGAAGATCACCTTGCAATTTTCCTATCAATGGACAATTTTTTTTTTTGCAATCACCTATTTTTGTGATTTCCTCGCATATTTAAATCTACTCATATTGCATTACTTCTTGCCTAGAAAGTAAGCTGCCTTGTTTAGTCCAGGCATGCCTGGGCATGCACTCAGTGCAGGCTCACAACATGCAATGGATATGCTACTGCTTAGGAATGCATGGGCATTCTTAGTCAAGATGGATGCTGGCAGTAATGCAATGTGTGCCTTTGATTCAGTCCTGACTCCTGGTGACCCAGAAGCTCCTGGGTTTTCTTGGCAGTGTCACTGTGGCAGGTGAAGGCCTGTGATCCACATTGTCTGATATAAGCAAGCCTAACCAGCTTGACCTGTAAATAAAGCTTGTGAAGAGGCCCATAGGAATTGCACATCCCCCAATATGCTGCTGTAGAATTAGAATTCAGTAAAAGTATTGAATTAGCTTGGATAAGCAGAACAGATGGAAAAATACAGAAATTCATATTTAAAACTGCTGACAGAGAAGTTATAGAGCCCTGCTTCCCTACACGTACAAACTGGCTCAGTGGCCTTGAGAGAAGGAAAGTAACAAGCTGATGAACTGGCCATTGTAATTGGGACTAGAAGGGGGGTAAGCAGGTGCTGAGCCCACTGAAAGAACATAATTGGATAATCATATCAGTACCGGGACCAATAGAAGAGTTACGGGAGGTACGGGAGGTTACCGGGACCAATGAAATGTTTTTCTATACCTAGAATGAAGCTAAAGTCTATAAAAGTTGTTGTATTGCCAGAAAACTTTGCTCAGCCATTTTGAAATTGACTTTGCTTGAGACTTGTGCACAAATAAATGATTTGGACCTTCTGAACAGACTCCTGGTATCATTGGTTTGTCTGCGCTCTGCTGCTACATATTCTTGGTGCGTTGGCCGGGAAGTTGTGTAATCAGAGTGTATATAGGGCAATATACCAACGACTTTCCGCCTCTATAGGCTTGGTCCTGCCGGGATCGCGCCCTTCTGACGGGGGCTGCTCCCTGGCGCCGCCGGTCCCTTGCATCGGAGGGAGCTGGTCGGACCTCGGCGGGTGCCGAGCCCGGCTGGAGCCAACGCCTCGAACCCGAGTGAGGGGAGTCCGAGGTCCAACTCATGCGCCTGCTTGGGAAGTTTGAGGACCGGATCCAGTGAGTAGAGTTTCGATTTGTAATGTCTAGACAGATAAGTGAGAGCAGTGCTGCCATTTGAACTTGGAACTTGGTAATTGGTAAGAGAGCATGATCACCTCTCAAAGACGGGCCGAGTAACCCCGCATGAGTATTCGCAGGGCGAAACCCCCATCTTTTTGTATTTTGGAAATTGAATAAGACTAGTCAGAATAGATAGAAACGAATGCATTCTGGGATACGTTGCTAGCATGATTGTGTGAATGAAGTGTGAATGAGAGGTCTGGCAACACGGATCAAGCGAAGGCGGACCCCTGACTAGCGCATTTCCTGACCGGGCGACCGCGTTCAGGTCACAAAAAGGGGGAAGCGATTGTCGTCTTGTCTTGTTATTTGTTCTCCTTATACGTTTCCAGGACCGTGAGGACCCCTTACCCACGGTCCGCCCTCCTTTTCCCTTTTGTCTGTTGTTGCGCGCACACATTGAAATGGGAGGGGCGGGGTCTACTAGGAACACTCCATTAGAATGTATGATCACATATTTTAAAGAAGGATATTCTGGAGATTATGGTATTAAAATGACTGCAGCCCGTTTACAGATTTTGTGTACTAGGGAGTGGCCCGATCTAGACCCTACCTGGCCCCGAGAGGGAACCTTTAATGTAGGAATTATACAGTTAGTGCACCGTAGAGTGCGGATAGCGCACCCCGATCAGTACCCCTATATAGATTCCTGGTTAAGTATTTGTGAAGATCCGCCCCCTTGGGCGCAGCGCTGTTATGAAGAACAGTGCAGAATAATGTTAGCAAAGACAGATTATAGTCAGAAAATAGAACAGCCTAGAAAGAAAGGGAAGGATAAGCAGTCCAGGAAGAAGCCCATCCTGGTAGATCCTGATTCCCCAGAAATGGTTCCCCGACAGCCTCAAACCCCAGGCCCAGTAAGAGCCGCCCGGCATCCCACCCCAGAAACCCCGAGGCAGCGGGAACGGGACCCCACCCCTGAGCTATTACCCAAAGAGCAGGAAGATGAGCTCCCTTTATCTGAAGGTGATTCTTCCGAGACAGAAAAAGGAGAGTCAGATACAGAAACAGAGCAAGGAGAAACTGAAAATTCCCTAAGCGATGCTGACAGTATAAAAGTGGTTGCCAGCACTAGCTTGCCAGTAAAATGTACATCTAAAGCAAAGCACGTAGAGAAGAAGAAAACAACCCCTGATAGGACAGTTACGAAAATATCTCTCAGATCCAAAAAGACATCTACTGCCAAGATGATGCCCTTACGGCAAGTCCCGGGAGTGCCCGTAAAGAATGATGATGATGAGATGGTAGCGGGACCCCTAAGGTATGTGTATGTCCCTTTCTCTACAACTGATTTGTTAAATTGGAGGACCCATTATGCCTCCTATACCAATAAACCCCTAGAGCTTACAGAATTAGTGAATACTATTATGGAAACCCACCAACCAACTTGGGCAGATTGCCGTCAGCTCTTGACCACCCTATTTACAACAGAGGAGCGGGCACGAATTAGAAAAGCAGCTATTGATTGGCTAGCGGATAACCCTGTAGCTCCAGGACCAGGGACGGGAAGAATAGATAATCGGGAAGCGGCCCAGAGAGAATTCCCGAATGAAGACCCCCGATGGGATCCAAATACAGAAAGAGGATCCACAGCCCTAGCCCGTTTTCGCCAAGGCTTCTTACAAGGCCTGAAAAGGGGGGGCCAGAAAGCTATGAACCTTTCCAAAGTTGCAGGAGTTATCCAAGGTATAGAGGAGAGCCCCGCAGAATTTCATGAAAGATTAACTGAAGCATATAGAATGTATACCCCCTATGATCCCGAGGCACCAGGAAGTTTATGTATGGTGAATTCTGCTTTTGTAAATCAGTCTCAACCAGATATTAGACGTAAATTACAAAAATTAGATGGGTTTGCGGGCATGAATACAACTCAATTATTGGAAGTCGCTCATAAAGTGTATGTGAATCGTGATAATGAAAGGCAGAGAGAATGTGATCGAAAGATGAAGAAGAAAGCTGATTTTTTGGCTGCGGCCATAGTTGAACAGAAAAGGGGAGGTACCCCTAGTCGACGGAGCAGAGGAAGGGGGCGGGGCCGAGGGGGAAGCCGGCCCCAGCTAGGCGTAAACCAATGCGCCTATTGCAGGGAGGAAGGACATTGGAGAGATGCCTGCCTGCAACTCGAAGACACCCAGCAAGATGACGAAAACAATCATCAGTGGAGAGAAGAAAGACGAGGCCATCCCCGAAACTGAGGAGGAGCCAATCGAGAACAATTCCAGCGAGAAAGAGGAGGAGCCATACAAGCATTGGCTACGATAGCCCATGATGAAGATGACGTGGATTAGGACAGACCGGGCTCCGAGTTTGCTTTAGGTCTCCAGGAGCCTATGGTCGGAATACAAATAGGAGACCAAGTTATGAACTTTATGGTTGATACTGGAGCAGAACATTCAGTAATAGACAAAAAGATAGCCCCATTTTCTACAAAAGCAGTCACCATTATAGGAGCAACTGGTGCCAAAGCTACAAAATCTTTTCTTCAGAATCGTATATGCAGTCTAGGAGGACAGCAAATAACTCATCAATTTCTTTACATGCCTGAATGTCCAGTGCCACTACTGGGACGAGATATGTTAGCCAAACTACAAGCACAAATATCCTTCTCCGAAAGAGGAGAAATGCAAATGACAGTAAATCCCCAAGCTAAACCAGCAGGAATAATGCTGCTTACAGTTCCCCGAGAAGAAGAATGGAGATATTACATTGATGATTCTGTCCAAGACACTTATTTTGAACAAACTTTAAAAAGTATTGATGCACCACCTGGGGTATGGGCAGAAGGCAGTCCTCCAGGCCTAGCCAAACATATAGCCCCAGTAATCGTAACCCTTAAGCCTAGTGCCACACCAGTACATGTCAAACAGTACCCGCTCCCAAGAGCTGCAATTGAAGGCATTCATCGCCACTTGCAAAGATTACTAGAACATGGCCTACTAAAAGTATGTCAATCCCCATGGAACACTCCACTTCTGCCAGTAAAGAAACCTGGAACAGATGATTACCGCCCAGTGCAAGATCTAAGGAGAGTGAATGAAGCAGTTGAAACCATACATCCAGTTGTACCCAATCCTTACACTCTTCTAGGACCGATACCTGCTGAAGCTACCCACTTTACTGTTTTGGACTTAAAAGATGCATTCTTTTGCATAAGATTAGCCTCTGTAAGTCAGATATTGTTTGCATTTGAATGGCAGGACCCCATCTCTGGAAGAGGGGGCCAACTCACTTGGACCCGATTACCCCAAGGATTCAAGAATTCACCTACCATCTTTAGTGCTGCACTGAATCAAGACCTTTCAAGCTATCCAGTGGCCCCGGGGAAGAGAGTGCTTCTCCAATACGTGGACGATCTGCTGATAGCTGCCGTATTAGAAAGTGAATGTATACAAGCCACCAAAGATCTCTTGCAGTTACTAGATGAAGCTGGCTACAAAGTTTCCAGAGCAAAAGCACAACTATGTCAAAAAGAAGTGAAATACTTGGGCTTTCGTATAACCCAAGGAAGTCGTAAATTAGGCAGAGAAAGAAAAGAAGCAGTATGCAGAATTCCAACCCCAACAACCAGAAAGCAAGTCAGAGCCTTTCTGGGAGCGGCAGGATATTGCCGAATCTGGATACCCAACTTTGCCCAAATTGCCAAACCACTGTATGAAGCCACAAAAGGAGAAGAAAAGTCGCCACTGGAGTGGGGACCTGAGCAGGATACAGCCTTCAAGAAGTTAAAGGAAGAATTAATGTCATCACCAGCTCTTGGACTACCAGATGTTCACAAGCCTTTCCACTTGTTTGTACATGAAGCACAGGGAAATGCCTTAGGCATGTTGACTCAGAAATTGGGAAATTGGGAGCGACCTGTAGCATACCTATCGAAACAATTGGACACTGTGGCCAAGGGATGGCCACCTTGCCTGAGAGCAGTCACAGCTACAGCATTGTTAGTGAGTGAAGCAGACAAGCTCACATTAGGACAAAATCTACGAGTCACTGTGCCACATGCAGTCCATGCCCTTATGGAACAAAAAGCAAATTATTGGCTCACCAATTCCCGAATGTTGAAATATCAGAGCATGTTATGTGAAAACCCAAAGATACAACTGGAAGTGAGTCATGCCTTGAATCCAGCCACATTGATACCCGTTAGTGAAGAACTTCCAGAACATGATTGTATCGAAGTCATGGACACTGTATTCTCCAGCCGACCTGACCTGACAGATGTGCCCATAGACAATCCTGACCAAATCTATTATGTTGATGGGAGCAGTCTCATCCTCAATGGACGACGCTGTGCCGGATATGCAGTTGTCACTCAACATGAAGTAGTTGAGTCATCAGCTCTAGCCTCAGGCACATCAGCCCAGAAAGCAGAATTAAAAGCACTCACCCGAGCACTATTACTAGGTGCAAAACTTGTGTTAAATATATATACAGATTCCAAATATGCCTTTACTACCCTACATGCCCATGGAGCTCTCTATAAGGAACGAGGGCTCATTACATCCGGAGGAAAATCAGTCAAGTATGGCCCCGAGATACTGATGTTACTTGATGCAGTATGGGCCCCAACTCGTGTAGCTGTCATGCATTGTAGAGGACATCAAGCAGGAAAAGGAGAAGTGGCCCGAGGAAATAGATTTGCAGATGCCTCAGCACGACAAGCAGCTATGATAGGACAAATTACCCCACAAGCCATGCCAATGCAAGCCGCATTGTTCCCAGTACCTTTAAACTTATGGACACCACGATATACCACCAAAGAATTAGATTACTACTGTAACAAGGAAGAAGGAGTACTGAAAGATGGATGGATTGAGCTGCCACCAGCAGAGGGCAGTCAACCCCCTGGACGAATAGTAATTCCCGAATTGTTAGGACCATCCTTTGTCAAAGCCTTTCACGAAGCCACCCACTATGGGAAAAGTGCTATGGAAAAAGCACTTAGACCACATTTCTACATTACCTTATTGATGACCATATCAGCTTCAGTAGCACGCCAATGTCTAATTTGTGCCAAAAATAATGCCAAGCAAGGCCTGATAACAGCACCCCGAGTTCAGTCAGGGGGTGTAACCCCCATGCACCACTTGCAAATCGATTTTACTGAAATGCCAAAAGCCAACGGATATCACTACCTATTAGTATTAGTCTGTACTTTTTCTGGGTGGGTAGAAGCCTTCCCAACCAGAACTGAGAAAGCTCGAGAAGTTACCAAAGTTTTAATGAGAGAGATTGTCCCTAGGTTTGGAATTCCAGCAGTAATAGGGTCAGACAATGGACCCTCATTTGTTTCTCAGATTACCCAACAGTTAGCAAAAGCTTTGCAGATACAATGGAAGCTCCACACTGCATACAGACCCCAGAGTTCAGGGAAAGTTGAGCGAATGAATCGTACCCTAAAAGCCCAGATGTCTAAGCTTTGTCAGGAGACACACCTGAAGTGGCCCCAAGTGCTCCCAATAGCTTTACTCAGAATACGCTCAGCTCCTGTAAAGTCAACAGGTTTTTCCCCTTTTGAAGTTCTGTATGGTAAACCCCCACCAATAGTGCAGGGAATTAAAGGAAGTCTAGCCCAAATTGGTTCAGAAATAACCAGGCAAGAACTCCTAGCTCTTAGTTTTGTTCTGCAGACTCTCCATGCGTGGATCCAAGACCAGTTGCCTATCAACTTGACGGAACCTTTGCATCCCTACCAGCCTGGTACCTCGGTGTGGGTCAAAGACTGGAAGAAGACACCGTTGGAACCCCATTGGAAGGGACCATACACCGTCATCCTGTCTACCCCAACTGCAGTAAAGGTAGCAGAAATCGATTCCTGGATCCACCACAGCAGAGTCAAGCCCGCCGCTGATCCTGAACCTGAGCAGTGGATAGCAGAACAGCATCTTGATGCACCCTTGCGAGTTACTCTGAGACGGCAACCAGCAGCTTAAGACACTTTGTCACAGTGCCCTGCAGTAGCCAAGTCTTTCGAAGAGGATTGCTGTTTTCCATACAGCAAGAGTTTGTTTCAACGAACCTCATGTGTGTGATTTGCCACACTACTTTGTTGCTACATTGATTAACCAGACTTCACAAGCCAACTGAAATTGCTAAGTTGGTTAATGTGTGATGGACAACTTGAGGATCTTCAATCAACACTCAGCACCCGTTGAATTGCTTCATTAGCGAACGGGACGAAGAAAAGAACGTCGTGGTCAAGATCTGCAAGCTGAGGATTCAGAAGAACTCCAATCAACATGTATCTTTATCTTTGCTTTGCCCTGGTTGCCTGTTTTGGAGGCTTTGAACTGACTTATGCCTTACCTCCATGCTTGCATTACTTCTACTCGAACTGGACTGAAAGTAACTCAGACTTTGATTTACCATTCTTACTATACCTGCACTGGTAAAGTGACTCGGTGTATCTATAACACCACTGAACTAAATGTTTGCACTAACGGCAAAACTAGAGTATGCTATAATCCGCATCAGAATCCATCCTATTACACGATGGAAATACGATGGAAAGATGCAGATGGACCTATAATAACTGCCACACCACCACTTAAAGATACTAGTAGACCTGTTGTTTTGAATTTTGATGCATGTGAAGTTATTAACAGAGACAGTCGCTCCAAATGTAGTACCTGGGAGAAAGCCTATCGAAATGACCATAAGTATATGTGTCCAGAAGGTGCCACAGGATGGGGAAAGTGTACAGGTAAAAAGGATTCATATAGTACTGCCACAGCAGCAGATTACTATTGCCCAAAATGGGAGTGTGTTGGTATAGTTGACGAAAAGATAGACAAACGAATGGCCACTCTAACCAAGTCATCAACAGACGACAAATGTAAGAAAGATGCTTGTAACCCTTTACACTTACGGATACGTAACCCTAGTGTATGGAAACAAGGATACAAATTTGGTCTACGTATCGCAGGTACTGGATCAGATCCAGGAACCATTGTGTATATAAGATTAAACACTCAAGCCCACAAGTCATCTAAGTACCACATCCATAACACCTTCTATGAGGCCATGCATGTAAATAAGTTTGAGATCCCTCATCCTTCTCAAAATTTATTCTTAGAATTAGCTGGAGCAGTAGTATCTAGTCTCAAAATCTCAGATTGTTATTTCTGTGGCGGAACCCAGATGGGTGACCAGTGGCCATGGGAAGCTCAAGAATTAAATTATTCTCTGACTTACAATCAGACTGAATTACACAAGACTACTAGCGAATGGGTGTTAGCGCACTCAATTGTTGGACGTCTTTGCTATACCAGAACTGGACCTCAGTTCACCCAACAGGTAGGACAGCTGGTCTGTCTTAGCCAGAAATTTTATAATGCCACTACCAAAAAGACGTCATGGTGGTCAGGAATCAAACACCCTTATCCTCCTAACCCCTTAGCCAGATTTCCTGAACTTGCTGATTTATGGACTAATCTTGCCAAAACCCATGCTTGGCAAGCCCCACCTGGCCTGTATTGGATCTGTGGAAACCGAGCGTATGCTCGACTCCCGCCACATTGGGGAGGAGCATGTGTCTTGGGGACCATCAGACCTTCTTTCTTTCTCCTACCCACAGAACATGGAGAACAATTAGGGTACCCAGTATACACTACCCACAGACACAAAAGAGCACTGCGAAAGAAGAGATCACCCCTCCAGATAGGCAAGTGGGAGAAGTGGCAGGGTGATGATTGGCCGCCAGAAAGAATCATTGAGTATTATGGGCCTGCCACTTGGAATGATGATGGTATGTGGGGTTATCGAACCCCAGTCTATATGATTAATCGTATTATTCGCTTACAAGCAGTAGTTGAAATAATAACTAATGAAACTAGCCAAGCTCTTACACTTTTAGCCAGACAAAGTACTCAGATGCGCACTGCTATATATCAGAATCGCTTAGCACTAGATTATTTGTTAGCAGCTGAAGGAGGAGTATGCAGTAAGCTGAATTTAACTAATTGTTGTTTAAAAATAGATGATAAGGGTCAAGTAGTTGAAGAACTTGCTAAGGATATGCAAAGACATGCTTATGTGCCAGTACAGACTTGGCACTCACTGAAATTTCCTAACTGGTTTGCTAACCTTTTCTCATGGCTCGGAGGACTTAAAACGTTCCTTATATTAGTACTAATAGTTATTGCTGTTATTTTATTGTTACCATGTATAATCCCATGTTGTATGCGTTCTATTCATAGTACTATTGAAAGTACAGTAGAGCGGAAGACCGCAACTAAGATTATGGCCTTATACCAACCAAAACCTCCTGCATATAGTCAGAATCCTATGACCTAGTATAACTCTTTTGAAGTGATTTAATTCTCACACCTTATTCAGTAATAGGGTGAGAATAATCAAAGGGGGAATGTGGCAGGTGAAGGCCTGTGATCCACATTGTCTGATATAAGCAAGCCTAACCAGCTTGACCTGTAAATGAAGCTTGTGAAGAGGCCCATAGGAATTGCACATCCCCCAATATGCTGCTGTAGAATTAGAATTCAGTAAAAGTATTGAATTAGCTTGGATAAGCAGAACAGATGGAAAAATACAGAAATTCATATTTAAAACTGCTGACAGAGAAGTTATAGAGCCCTGCTTCCCTACACGTACAAACTGGCTCAGTGGCCTTGAGAGAAGGAAAGTAACAAGTTGATGAACTGGCCATTGTAATTGGGACTAGAAGGGGGGTAAGCAGGTGCTGAGCCCACTGAAAGAACATAATTGGATAATCATATCAGTACCGGGACCAATAGAAGAGGTACGGGAGGTACGGGAGGTTACTGGGACCAATGAAATGTTTTTCTATACCTAGAATGAAGCTAAAGTCTATAAAAGTTGTTGTATTGCCAGAAAACTTTGCTTGTTATGGATTTTGAGTTGCTAATCATGAAGATCACCTTGCAATTTTCCTATCAATGGACAATTTTTTTTTTTGCAATCACCTATTTTTGTGATTTCCTCGCATATTTAAATCTACTCATATTGCATTACTTCTTGCCTAGAAAGTAAGCTGCCTTGTTTAGTCCAGGCATGCCTGGGCATGCACTCAGTGCAGGCTCACAACATGCAATGGATATGCTACTGCTTAGGAATGCATGGGCATTCTTAGTCAAGATGGATGCTGGCAGTAATGCAATGTGTGCCTTTGAATCAGTCCTGACTCCTGGTGACCCAGAAGCTCCTGGGTTTTCTTGGCAGTGTCACCAGAAGTAGATTGCCAGGCCTTTCTTCCAAGGCAATGGAGGGTTAAGTGACTTGCCCAAGGCCTCAAGGAGTGCTAGTGGGAATCAACCCTGGTAGCTTGGTTACCAAGCCAGTGTTCTAACCACAATGCTGGCAGTACAGGCTATGAAAACAGCTTTCATACACAGATGCTATGCATGATGTTGATATCAGTTTGTGTACTTAACAATAGTATTTGCATGTAAGCTTCTTGTCTAAACAAAGATTTGTTACAGCAGAAATGTCAATGTTACAACAGCCACAATACATTCTATTACATTTGTGATGAGTTTATGCTTAAGCCTCAAAGACACAGTATGGCTGCACTCATTAAGAAAGCATATGAGCTCTATTGCAGTTGTAAAGTTGGGCTCCTCGCATCCTGGGCTCCTCACATTTGCTGTGCAACATGTGCTTCCATCTCAGTGCTTGAGTCAGAGGTACTCGGAAGTCAATGCTGTTTGCAGTCCCAATGATATGGCAAGAACAGAAGGATCACATGATGGACCATTACTTCTGTCTGACCAATGTATCCGACTTCTCTGTTAAAATTAAGAAATCTATTTAATACCCCAGTCTACTTCAGCCATGAGACCAGTACCACTTGACGACAGTATGCCAGTACCAAAGCGACCAGAGACATGGAGCCTAGATGAAGAAGCCACAGTACAAGGGCCAGACATGGAAAACGACATAGATCCTTATTTTGAACCATTTATGTCCGATGTGCCTCATCTGATAACACAGTCAGAATTGAATGACCTGGTGAGGGACTTAAGTTTGTCAAAAACAAAAGCTGAGGGAAGATAATACACAGAAGAGACATCTACAGGATCAGAAATAGATAGAACCTCCTTCAAATATTTATCCAATAAAATCCGAGGAGCTAGAAGAGACGTACACGGAAAGTTTAAGAAACGTAAATTATATGCCCGCATGGAATTTTCAAGGGCCTCCAACTTAGAATGTACAACTGCAGAATCTTTAACACCAACAACATTAGCAGCAGTGAGAGGTACAACTTGAACCTCCAATTTAGAAACAGCTCTGTCCAAAGATATAACCCTCTCATCCAACTGCTGTAATGAAGCAACAGTTTCATGAGAGAAGGTACTCAGTAATTTAGAATTAATTGTTATCTTACTATCAATACATTGAAGTGCACTCCATAGATCCTTTAAGGTAACTTTGGCGTCAGGAGAGATGACAGGGAGCTCAGAAATTGAACTAGGTAAAGAGACAGGTTTAGGTAATACCAAAGAAAACTCAAAATGAGTTGCCAAACCTGAGGACTCCCGAAACAAAACATCAGACGGAAGAGGCCGAGGACAGGGGGGAGGAGTCTGTCCCTGTAGATGTCTCTTCTGTGTATTATCTTCCCTCCTTATCCAAAAAGGTTCATTCTGTAGAAGGAGAGCTGGATGTGTTGGAGCCCTCTATATCTAATTTGACGGCCTTCCTTGAGGACTCCCTTATTTATTTATTTTTATTTTTTATTTAGCATATATTTATATACCACTACTTCCAGCGATCAGGAGCGGTTTGATTAAGTAAACAGGGAGTGCCAGATCAATTGACAAATTTCAAGAATTACAGCGTGATTTACAAGGTTGTCTGATAGGTTGTCAGAAATATACTCTCAATATTATTGTAGAAATTGAGAAAAGAAATATGTGATTTAAAGTCTTGTAATACAGTGAATAAATTTTTTGGGAAGGGTAAGGTCTCAGAGCATTATGGGCTGTCAGCGGCTAAAGTTAACGCTCACTGAACAAACCTTGTAGCTTTTTCTGAAGAAGTTTGATAAATAATTATAATTATAATCGAAAAGAGGCCTGCCAAATCCTTGACAATCTGTAGCTGGCAAATAAGTAACAGCTTATTATTTTGAGAGAAGATTGCCAGCCTTGAAAGTAGTTTTATGGACTGCACAAGTTGCACTGTAGTTTGAACAAAAATTTTTAAAAATTTAATAGTGGAAGGGATGGTGGTAGGTCGGTGATGTATGCTACAAGGTTTGTTCAGTGAGCGTTAACTTTAGCCGCTGACGGCCCATAATGCTCTGAGACCTTACCCTTCCCAAAAAATTTATTCATTGTATTACAAGACTTTAAATCACATATTTCTTTTCTCACTTTCTACAATAATATTGAGAGTATATTTCTGATTTGATTTGGATTTCCTTATTACTCTCACAAACCATAGACCATTACTCTGATAGGTTGTCAGAACAAAGCCAGAAATTTTCAATAATGAGTACAACAAGATTCATGGGATATTCACAGCACACAGTTAGGAGGGGGAGAGAGGGATATTTACATATATACATTTTACACTTGTTACATTCAGGAGCATAAGACTATTTTACACTTGACTACATTTTGGTGATGCAGATACTTGTTGGAATGTATTGTTGTTCAGGATACGTTGTAGGCCTGTTGAAATAAGTATGTCTTCAGTTTTATTCTGAAGGCCATCAGGTCGTTGATTGAGCGCAACTCAGGAGGGACTTAGTTCCAAAGTGAGGGGGCAGTATAGGAGTATGCCCTGTTGCTTGTGGCTGTTTTAACTGATCTTATACTTATTGGTACCTGCAGGTTGTTTATGGTGGTGGTTCTCCTATTTCTGTTGGCAGGTTGCAAGTTGATTAGGTTGGTGAGGAAAGTTGGTGTCAGGTTGTGGATGAGTTTAAATGTGGTCACTAGGGTTTTGTATTTTATACGAGCTATGATGGGGAGCCAATGTAGTTCAACTAGTACTGGCGTGATGCGCTCTGCCACGCCTGTTTTAGTGATGATTCTGGCTGCGACGTTCTGTGCCATCTGGAGTATGCTTAGGGTTTTTTTTGGAAGGCCCTGTAGAATTGCATTACAGTAATCGAAGTGTGGTATGATGAGGGCTTGAGCCACTGTCCTAAAATCGGTAACTTCAATGATGTTCCTTAGTGGTTGTATAACCCTGAGTTTGTAGAAAATGGCCCTGTTTACTAAGCGGAGGTGTTTTGCCATCTTTAGTTCGCTATCAAGTGTTACTCCGAGGTATTTTATTTCATTCTTTGTGTGATAAGTATTTTCGCATAGGGAGAATGTAGCTGGTGGTTTGAACTCTGGTTTTCTTGAGATGTACATGACTTCGGTTTTTTTATGGTTTATGGCCATGTTGTTTCGTTGAAGCCATGTCTGCATCTCTTTTATGCATTCTTCTAGCTGGGAGTAGTTTGGGTTACTTGCGTCGAGTTGGGTATATAGCATAATATCATCCGCGTATATGTGATAATGGATTTTATGCTTGACTTAATACATTCGCGTTCTACGTTATTGGTGACCTTCCGGTCTCTTGATCTTAAATATCACATTCTTAAGGCCTTTTTTAAGTATAAGGCCACTAAATTTTGTGGGTATACAGTTAATATTTTTCCTGACGTGGCACATTGCACCCAACTCAAACGGAGGCTTTTTTTAGCTTTAAAGCCCCAGGTATCGAGTTTAGGAGCAACGTTCTACTTGCGCTTTCCTTGTAAATGCGTCATCAATTTTGAGGGCGCTTCTTATGTGTTTGCTGATAGTACCCATTTAGAACGGTTTATTTTAGAATGACAGGCGGTTTTAGGGGCAATTCAGGGTGAGTGATTATTATATGCCTCCTTAGATGGGCAAGAAATTGCTTTGATTTCTGTAAGATGTATTTACATACATTTTTTCTCATGTTGTTCTTAATTTATGATCACAACCAGTTCCCGTAATGTGGGCTTTATCCTGTTTTCTTTTTCCTGTATATGATTCTTTGTGGTATTACTTGATTTTCCTCTATGTTTTCCGATATGTTGTAACTTTTGGAAATTTCATAAATAAAAATAAAAAACAAAAAAAAACAAAAGTTGAACTACTTGGTTCAAGATTACAAGGATGGGGTTTGCTGTCACAGGTACAAAAATTTCTGTCTTTCGAACCCGCCAAGCAGATATGAAAGATTTCTTTGCGTAGGTTCACGACTTGAGCATGACCCACAACAATGGCGCCTTTTTATGATTTGTCACTGTTAAGTCTGAAAGCTGTCTTGCTACACAATGGCAATGTCCACTCTTCGATACCTATTGCCTATGCAGCGCACATGAAAGAAACCTATAAAAACATGGAACTGTTGTTGAAACACATACTGTGCAGTACAACTAAAACTGAAACATCAGTGGTCATCTAAAAGTAGCGGCACTGCTACTATAAATGCAGCTTGTGTATACCAAGTACTGTTGTTTCATTTGTGAATGAGAGTTCTGTGCTAGAGAATCTCATTACATTAAAAAGAACTGGCCGATCCATAAGCATTTGGTTCCATGACAGAAAAATGTGGCACATGAACTACTTGTCGACATAAGTAAGATATCTTTGTCCCTCTTTATATATAACTGGGACTGATGAAAAACTTTGTGAAAGCAATGAACAAGGAAGGTGAAGGATTTCGATATTTGAGACAGATGTTTCTAAAAATAACTAATGCCAAGATTAAGGAAGGCTTTTTTGAGGATCCACAAGTCAGACACGTCATCAATGATAAGAGGTTCAAAGATCTGCTAGTGGAGCTAGAGAAAATCACATGGAAGGCATTCAGGGATGTTGTTGAGAATTTTCTTGGCAATTACAGGGCACCAAATTATGTCCAGCTAGTTGACAACATGCTGCAAGCATACAAAACCATGAAGTGCAACATGTCGCTGAAGATTCATTTTCTGCATTCACACTTGGACTTCTTCCCTGCTAATCTTGGTGCAGTCAGCAAAGAACATGGTGAAAGGTTTCATCAGGACATTGCGATGATGGAAAAGAGTTATCAGGGCAACTGGAACCCATCAATGCTGGCCCACTATTGTTAGACACTAAGACGAGAAGCATCAGATAATGAGTACAAACAAAAAATCAGGAGCAGGTGAACTAGTGCAATATGTCAGCATCATTGTGCAATTAAACATGCTAAATTCAGTCAAAATTTAATTTCATGTTTCTCAAAATTCCTACGTGATACAGTCAATCTGAAATTATATTTGTGTTTAGCTTGAAGCAGTCTATCATAATCACCAAACATTTTTCAGGAAGCAAAACCTTTGTTGTCCAGTGTTTTCAGAGCCTACTGTCCATTTATCATTTCTTTTCTCTCCTCCAGTATTCTTCAATTCTTTCCCTACATCTATCTCTGACACAGTGAAGTTACTTAACTGTAATGGAGGTTCTCCATGGATAGCAGGATAAGTCAACTACACAGTGGGTGACTTCATCCGGCAGTGCCCTAAGCAGAAATGATTCTGACATCGTGTGGCTGACTCATCCTGCTTGTCGATGGAGAATGATCTTTTTCTTCCAGCTTTCTTTCATTTATTTTTCTACCTTTCTATCCACCCAGATTTCACCCGTCCTTCTTACCATCCAGTCATCTCCATCTTTTTAATGCATTCTACAGTAACTAATGCAATGCAATGTGTGCCTTTCAGTCAATGCTGATTGAACATCTTAATCAGGATACTATCAAAGCATTGCTGAAATTCAAGTAAATCACATTCATCACATGCGCTTTATTTAATCCTCTAATCACCCAAACAAAGAAATCAATCTAGTGAAAACCATACAGCCTTGAATCCTGAAACCCACTGGATCAGTCTTCATTTATTTTCCTTTATAGAAATCAGGCCAATTGGCCTGTAGTTTCTAATCTCCTCTTTGTTATCACTTTTTAAAGAGAGACGACATCCTCCCTTCCTCAGTCTCATCTTCAAAGATCTATTGAACAGAGCCTTCAATGGACCCATAAGAATCTCTCTGAGCTCCTGTTATATCCCACATTGTATCTTATCTGGTCCCATTTCATTGCCCACTTGCAGTTTTGTTAATTCTGTGCAAATTATTCTGTAAATGGTGCATCTACTTTGACCCACCATATGTACTCTGCTTATATTCTTTCTCCAGGCTCCTCTTTATTGAATACTAAACAAAAGTATTTGTCTAGCATTTCTATTTTTGCCTTGTTTCCTTCCAAATATTTCTCCCTTTTTCCCTCTCCATCTTGCAATCTCAGTTCTGTCCTCACTCCTTTCTCTGAAGAAAGTCTCGTCACCTTGATTTATCCCTTTGGCTCTCTATTCTTCTGTTGTACCTTTGCTATCTTAATTGTCTTTTTAGCCTCTTTTATCTTAAAGAGATGTTCTTTACTTTGTTCCCTTTTCTGTTGTATGGTTTGAATGCTAACCTTTTTATCTTTACTTTTTCACTTAACATTTTTGGAAGGTAATTTGATAAATCTATCTGCATATAAAATGCTGATTTATGCACGCAGAAGACCTCTCATATTGGGTCATGCCTAAAAGTGGATGGGATACACTAGAATAGGTGGACTCAAGGAAAGAGTTAAGGTGGAACACTGGCATTGTCATGATTGACGTGTATTTAATACAATATGCACTTAAGCACATAAAGTAGCATTTTAGAAGCCATATCTAGAAAGAGTCTGGAACATCCAGAGCAGAACGTTCAAAAACTGGGGGGAGTGGCAGCAGTGACAGGAGGCATTTATAAGTGCCTTCAGAAATCTATTTGTATCCACCTCAAAAAATGAACGACCTTGTAACCAGTTATGAAGGCAAGCCCCATGGAGGTTGCAAGGCCAGGAAGGAGGAGTAGCTCAGTGGTTGGAGCAGGTTACCTCAGGCTGGAGGGCCAGGGGCTTAATTCCCATGTAGGGACAAGTAACCTCAGGCTGGAAGGACCAGGGTCTCTAGTACCATGGCCACTCCTTGTGGCCTTGGGAAAGCCACATAATCCTCCATTGCCTTAGGTACACTTAGATTGTGAGCCCTTCAGGAACAAGGGAATCCATGGTGCCTGTTAACATGTATCTGTAAACTGCTTTGACACAGTGAAAAGTGGTATACAAGCATAGATAGATAAATAAATGCATGGGTGTAAGCCATTTCATAAATGTGGACAGCCCTGAATTGCACAGCTCAGAACTGGGCACTTGGATATGCTAGCAGGCAGGGCTGGTGCTACCATTAGGTGAACCTTGTGGTTGCCTAGTGTGCCAGCCCTCCAGAAGCATCCGGCACCCCTCTTGGAACATGCAATAGTGGAAATGGCTGCAAACAGCCCTATGGCACTTACTTTAAACTCTACCTCCATGGGGCTGTTTGTTTCCACCCGCCTGATGTAGACTTCCTGCTGCAAACAGGAAGTTGACATCAGGTGTCAGAGGGCTATTTGTGGCCATTGTCATTGCTGCAGATCCTGGAGAGAAGTGGCAGCATTGGGCGCCAGAGGGAAGAATGGGTACAATGGATGAGGTTCACTTAGGATGCCTCAACTCCTTGCACCGGCCTGCCAGCAGGGGTATTTCAGAAAGGGAATGACATACAAGTCCCAACCTGCCATTTCAGATTCTCAGATGTGTGGTGGTGGACAAGTAATATAGTATGTCTGGAGCTTGTATTTATACTCCGATTTTTTTGGGGCAGGAAATACTAATGGTGCCAATGTAAGTGCATTATGCACTTCCCCTGGAAAAGTTACATCTATGAAACAAGCACTTTTTTTCACCTTATTCATGGTTAGGATCAGGTATAGGCACTGATGCCTCACCAACTAGGGCCAGACATGCTTGTGCCTTTCTAAAATTGCACCATGGTGTGCATCTCCCTTGTTCCGCTGAGGCCATGCCTCCACTATGCCCCCACACTACTTTTTTAGACATCCAACTCACATATAGGGTTTCTAAAATGCCCTCCATATTTTACTTGTTATATCGATGCCTTCTCCCCAAGCAGGCATTAATCAATGTGGGCTGAATTTCTGCAGAATTTGTATATCTTTATAAAATAGGCACCTTTCTGCACCATTAACCTAGATGTCTGTTATAAAATTGCCCTCTTGAAATCCATATCAACCTCTTTTCATAATATAAAGAGTTGTAGCTTTTCCTGTGGTTAGTATATTTCACAGTTTTCCATTTTTTGTGCACCCTCTCATCCTTTCAGTGCCTCCTAAACATACTTGCCCAAGTTGATAGCAAGACAATTGCTGCCTAAAATTGAGCCTCAGGCAAGTGCTGCAGTCCTTCACAGTCAAGCTCACAAGCTTCCAATCTCCCAGACATACTCAGTGGAGGAGTAGCATAATGGTTAGAGCACTGGCTTGGGCTCCAAGAGACCAGCGTTTGATTCCCACTAGTGCTCTCTGTGGCCTTGGGCAAGTCACTTAGCCCTCTGTTGCCTCAGACAAATCCAAGTTATCAAAATCCCTGTTTAACATACAGTTACAATGTAAACTGCCCAGACTAAAATGATAAAGCAGTATAAAAAACCTGCTAAATGAAAGGACATTGTGGTGCTCTCCTTGTTCAGTGCTCATAGTGTTTCAGCTTGATTGCTTACTACTTATAATAGGACCATTTGTTCAAAGTTAAGGAAAATAATATATATGCTTATAATTTGAATTTTAACCCAAAATTGTAATCAGTAGACTAGGTTTATAACTTTACTTACAAATGTGCCAATGAAGCCTACTTGTTGTACTTCTCTACAAAGTGAATTTTCTTCAAAATAGCAACATTTCCATTAAGATAACACAGGTACACTACCAAAAAACTGCCTCCAGTTTTGCAACTGATTCCTATAGATTTTGGGGTGCTGAATCCAGGAAAAATAGCCAAAATGTTCCATCACGTCACGTTTTCTTGCAAAATTAGATTTCTTACCCATATAAGGAATGTTCACATAATTTCTTTTTAGCCGACTGCAGTTTATTTTCTTGGCCCAAAATAGAGGTTGTAATGGTTAACTAACTAGAAACACTCCCTCATGATATTTTAGAGTGTTTTATATTCATTTTATACATTAACAGGACAATTGGGAGGCGGGGGGCTAAATCCAGTACTCGCGCTGGCGCATGTTCTTTCCTGTTCGCCTTGCCTCGTTCGCTCGCTCAAACACGGTGGTTGCGACATGAACGTTCCTGTCAAATTTCAGTTTCTTGCAAGTTCATTATTACCTTTTGTTTGCTCAGTCGTAATCCAGCTTTATTCCGAAGTGGTTCACTACAGTTGTAGTTTGCAGTGCTGTGTATTTGTGATGGCTCACAGAGCCAGAGGTTGCGTCAACTCTCCGGACAGTTTTTGTTTTATTTGTGGGGAATATACCGTGAAAAAGCGGCAGAGGAACATTTCTGCATTTATTAAAGTATATTTCGCCTATTTCGGTTTGAAGTTAGGCGATCAAGACAAACCGTGGGCTCCTCACAAAGTGTGCAAGACATGTGAGGAAGATCTACGCTTATGGATGAAAGGTAAAAAACAAGCATTTCATTTCGGAATACCTATGATGTGGCGTCAACAAAGAGACCACAGCAGTGACTGCTATTTTTGCTCTTGCATTGTGAAGGGATACAACTTAAAAAATAAGAACGTAATAAGTTACCCCAACCTTCCCTCAGCAATTAGGCCTATGCCTCATAGCAACGAAGTACCTGTGCCTGAACCACCAAAATCTTTGGATCATATTTGTGTGGACGGTTCTGATCATGATGAGACTCATCAGATGGCTTTTCCCGATGAGTCCAGTACTTCCGAGTTTGAAACTGAACCAGATCCGAAACCTGAACTTTTCTCTCAAGCTGAATTGAATGATTTAGTCCGGGATTTAGGACTCCCAAAAGATGCTGCCCAACTGCTAGGTTCTCGGCTTAAACAGAAAAATCTATTGTCACCAGGAACAACTTTTTATTGGTACTGCAACCGCGAGACACAATTTTTGAAGTATGTCAGCAAAGAGGAAGATTTGGTATTTTGCAACGATATATACGGAGTGATGGAAAAGTTTAAACTCAAGTATGATCCTGCTGAATGGCGGCTGTTCATTGATTCGTCAAAAGACAGCATAAAAGGTGTTCTTCTTCATAATGGCAACACATTCGCTTCAGTTCCTATTGCTCACTCTGTTATTCTCCAAGAAAAATACGAGAATTTGGCCCTGATTCTTCAGAAGATTCGTTATGATGAGCATAAGTGGATGATTTGTGGAGACTTTAAAATTCTATCCATGCTATTAGGGCAGCAATCCGGTTTCACCAAATATCCCTGCTTCCTTTGCTTGTGGGATAGCCGGGCCCGCGACCTACACTGGGGGAAAAAAGACTAGCCAATTCGGGAGTATTTGAGACCCGGTGAGAAAAATGTTCTTCATGAGAGCTTGGTACCTCGTGATAAAATTCTATTACCACCTCTCCACATTAAGTTGGGTCTCATTAAGCAATTCGTCAAGTCCCTTCCAAAAGATGGTGAGTGCTTTCGGTACCTTTGCTCAAAGTTCCCCCGACTTTCTGAAGCAAAGCTAAAGGAAGGAGTGTTTGTTGGCCCTGATATAAGGAAACTCATTTCAGATGGAGCATTCGCTGAAACGATGTCTGAGAAGGAAAAAGAAGCCTGGGATTCCTTCAAGGATGTTGTTCTCAAATTCTTGGGGAACAGGCGGGATGAGAACTATAAGGATATTGTTGCCAGGATGCTCAATGCCTTCAAAGAACAAGGCTGTAACATGAGCCTGAAAGTCCTTTTCTTGCACTCCCATGTGAACTACTTTCCCGAAAACTTGGGGGCGTACAGTGAAGAACAAGGTGAAAGGTTTCACCAGGACATCAAGGACGCAGAGAGAAGGTACCAAGGAAGATGGAACACCACTATGATGGCTGATTTCTGCTGGTTGCTGCTGAGGGAAACCCCAGATGAAAAATACGCCAAGCAGCGCACCAAGAGAAGCATTCGGGGGAAGAAGAAACGGGCCCACCAGGAGATTGATTGACCCAAGAATGACTTTAAAATCTAAACTGTGTTGACAAATATCGTGTTTTTACTAAACTTTGAAATAAAAATTTGCTAGTTATTACCACAGTGTCGGATCTCATTTATTAGAATTTTATTTTCACACCATCGGGTGTTTGTCTTCATGTATTGCAATGGTGCGGTTTGCGTTTTCTATTCTTACATACATACCTGTACAACATTTTTTGCACATTGCTTTGCTTTGTGTCTAACCTCGCTCTTATATGCTCAATGTTTGTGCACATGTATGTGGCTGTTTTAAGTGCAGACAATTTTGCTACCATCACAGTGTGTTTTGTTGACATTACTCTATTCTTATGTGCTGCCTTGTTACAATTTTCTTTATTCTTATTTGAATAACTACTAAACAATTAGTATAAAGAATTCATCCAAGAAACTTTTATCTCGATCGCACTCAATCTGAAACGTTCACCTCAAACTGCTAACCCAATGTAGCAAAAAATCTGTACGTGATGGAGCAAATTGGTTACCAGATTTGGATTCAGCGCACCAAAAAACGTAAAAATCAATCGAAACATTAGAGGCAGTTTAAAAAAAATTTTTTTTAGTGTACCTGTGTAATTAAAATATTCTGGGCAACTCAACTCAAAATTGTACTTTACAATCATTTGACATTTGAGAGTCTCTACATGCATTTGTTTTTTGTTTTCTATAGACCACTTTGATTGAAAAGTACCTTTCAGTAGGAGCATTGGAACC
Organism: Ichthyophis bannanicus; assembly: GCA_033557465.1. Classification (NCBI taxonomy): domain Eukaryota; kingdom Metazoa; phylum Chordata; class Amphibia; order Gymnophiona; family Ichthyophiidae; genus Ichthyophis; species Ichthyophis bannanicus. The sequence goes on along the minus strand of CM066038.1, from coordinate 371,272,716 downwards.
TGGCAAACATAAAAAAAAATTAACCAGTTTGCATAAATTTTGATATGAGACCTCATTACTTTTGAGGTGTCCAAACACCCCATTCCATTTTTGGTCAACTCTAGTGTCTGCTTTTTTCCCATTCTTGAACTTGTTCTTCATAAACAAATGACTTAAGACAAGAGAACTCAAACAATTCAGTATCATTTATTACTGACTCTAGGCTGGGCCTTGTAGACAAAACATATTCTAAAGACAACTCTAGCTCACACCACTCCGGTGGTTTATGAAGGAGAGTCCACTGTTGTTTCCCAATCTCCTGGAAGTGGGTGGTCCACTGATCTAAGTAATCAATGTAAGTGGTGTAGAAAGATGACACAGATTGCTTGAAATCTGCTCCATCAGTGCTGCCCTCTTCTTCAAGATCTTATATCTTCTTTCTGATTGTCATTCTTCCTAGTTACTAACTTGTTTCTAAGGTCACTGAATACTCCAGCTACCTCTACCATTGAGAGTTTTGAGACTCTGTTTTTAAATTCGCATTTTGGAAAATCACTGCCTGACTGTGCAGAAAGTACAGCCAAACTTCTGCTGATTCATTCTCAAAAACATTTTTGATAACTGGGCATTTTTCCTGGCTTAGAAAATATGATTTCACTGGTTGAAACATTTTAATTAACCTCTCTGTGGCTGGTAGTAAAGCCAGCCACCTAAGGTTACTGAATTCGAGGAGCTTTTGATACTCACTTTCAACAAAGTCACACATCTAAGTTCATCAGTTCTCTGAATATCTTGGCAACAATAACTTTAATGTCACATGGCAGGCATTCGGCAGCAGTGCTGATACAATTGTGAGCAATGTGAGCTGCACAGTTTGCACCTCTTAAATTACTTCCTAAATCTTTTTGCAGCTTGTAAAAAATATTGTTATTACCCCTTCTAGCAGCCTCACCAAAATTGCAATTGGTATTGTCAGCACACAATGTCAAAACTTTAGATCTTAGCCCATTGGACTCAACTGTATCAAGAATGCACTTGAAAAGAATGTCTGAGGTTTTGCCTTTAACTTTGTGGACATCAAGAATTTTTACCTGAACTCCTTTCTCAGGAAGAATGTACCTTACTAAAATTGGGCATACTTTAATGCTTCCATGGTTTGAGCAATCACAAAAAACTGTTAAAAATGTATTTCAGAAAGGTCTCTCTTGAGGGAATCAATAGAGTCAGATTTGAAAACATTACAGACGATTGCTTCCTTTTTGGTTCACGCACAAGAGTATTTTTCATCAAAATATTTTTTCAATAACTTTGAAGTGCAGTCTGACAGCCAAAAAGAATGGTTGTGGACAGCACAGTGATAAGCCCATGTACCCTCAGTTGTAGCCAGTGACAGAGTTTTTTTCATCAAAAGTTTGACTTTTAAAAAAAGAAGTCACAGTTCTACTTGAAGAAGCAGTTACATCTGCTGTCTTGTGTTTGTCTGTCCTTAGGTGCTGACCAACATCACCCTTTCCTACCTGTGTGATTGAAAAGTAAGACCAGCATTTGTTACAAAACACCGTGCTATCACCAGAATGTTTCTTAATGAACGGGTATTCATTTTATAGTTGGTTATTAAAAGCACACTTTCTTTTCAGCATTTTAAAATAAAAATAAAGTCTAAAGACAAAATAGAAGCACACACTCTAGGCCAGGGGTCTCAAACTCAAATTGCTTTGAGGGCCGAATGAGGACTTGTAAAGTAACCCGGGGGCCGCATAAGACACGGGCCTCATTTGCATAAGGGGCCTCATTTGCATAAATATTTGCATAATGTTGCATAATGAGTGCATGGATAAAGAAAGACTAGAAAATTTCTATACAGTATTACTATAATCCAGTGCCAACCGCCAGGCACATTAGGAACTACTACTAACACTGCCCATTTGGAACCCATAGCAAACCCCCCGTATCATAACAGCACTACCAGGACTCACAAAGCACCAGACCCTACCTATCAAAAGGCAACACTGCAAATATTAAATCAATACATTTCAGAGAACAATACATGACCTACTGGGAAAAGAGAACAAGTAGCAATGTCAAATAGGAATTACACAGAATACCTCAGCACTGTAGAAATAAAACTATAAATAATTTCTTGTACCAAAGCACAGACATTAATGATGCACATTTCCCAGAGCTGACATATTCCAGTTAATAAATTCAAAATAAAGAGATATTTTTCTACCTTTTGTGCATTTTTTTTCAGTTGCAATTGCTCCAGCCACTTCTGGTTTCTTCGTGTCTTCTGCTATCTCCATCGTCTGCTGTCCATTTGTCCTTTCTTCTCTCTTCTAGTTTTTTTCCATTCTCTCTCTCTACATCTGCTTTAACATACTAATCTTTCTCCTTTTGCTCTTTCCTCATTCCTATTTCATCCACTCAAATTTTACCCCTCCATCCTCAATCCCCACTTACTCTCCCAATACCTGGCCAATTGTAGATTTGTCTTCTCTTCCAGACAAAATATTTTTCCCCTCTCCATTTCACTTTCCCAGCTCCATCCCATTCTAATCCTCCCCCAACATCAGCTCCCTTCTAGTTCCAGCCCCACCCAGCATCTGCTCCTTTCTAGTCCCTGCATCAGTCCATTTCCAGTCCTATCCTAGCCTCACCATCAGCCCATTTCCAATCCTAGCTCCCTCCCCTCACAGCCCATTTCCATTCCAAGCCCCCATCCCCATCAGCCATTTGCAGTTCAAGCCCCCCTTCCACTCAGCCCATTTCCAGTCCTAGCAACCCCCCCAGCCCATTACCAGTCCTAGACCCCCCATAGCCCATAACCAGTCCTAACCTCCCCATAGCGCACTTCCAGTCTTACCCCCCCATCACCCCATTTTCAGTCTTACCCCCCCCCCATAGCCCATTACCAGTCCTAGTCCCCCCCATAGCCCACTTGCAGTCGTATCCCCATCACCCCATTTTCAGTCTTACCTCCCCTCATAGGCCATTACCAGTCCTAACCCCCCAATCAGCCCACCTCCAGTCCTAACCCCCATCACCCCATTTTCAGTCCTAGCCCCCACCATAGCCCATTACCAGTCATAACCCCCCCTGCCAATAGCCCACTTCCAGTCCTAACCCCCATCTGCCCATTTCCAGTCCTAGCCCCCACCATAGCCCATTACTAGTTATAACCCCCCAGCCCATTACCAGTCATAACCCCCCCTGCAAATAGCCCATTTCCAGTCCTAACCCCCATCTGCCCATTTCCAGTCCTAGCCCCCACCATAGCCCATTACCAGTTATAACCCCCCCCAGCCCATTACCAGTCATCACCCCCCCCTCCCCCCTCTGCCAATAGCCCACTTCCAGTTCAGTCAGCCCCTCCATCGCTCATTACCGGCCAACAAAAGAGCCCCCAAAACCCTGGCTTCTGCTGCTGCCGTTGTGGCAGCAGCAGAATCAAATGTCAAATTTAAAAAAAAACTGAATTCTGCTACTCAAGCATCATTCCTTCCGCCCATTTCCCTCTTCCCCGAGATCCGACTCTGCTCTATCAGCGGCGTGCTTTTCAAGCCGCGACGAGAGTATTCCCCTCTCGCGCGGTTTTTCAAGCCGCGCGAGAGGGGAATACTCTCTTCGCGGCTTGAAAAGCACGCCGCTGAGAGCAGAGTCGGATCTCCGGGCAGAGGGAAAGGGGCCGCAGGACAGCTGCTTGAGCAGCAGAAGTCAGTTTTTTTTTTTAATTTGACAATTGATTCTGCTGCTGCCACGGCGGCAACGGCAGCAGCAGAAGCCAGGGTTTTGGGGGATTTTTGGTTTTCCGCCGTCGCGGGCCGCACAAAGTTGTCTCGCGGGCCGCATGCGGCCCGCGGGCCGCGTGTTTGAGACCCCTGCGTCTAGGCTAAGAGCCTGCACAGATGACAAAAATCAACAAAATCAACTGACCCCTGATCGTGATACTAATACTGTTGTTGGCCCCAGGATCATTGGGGCCATCTCTGTGGGTGCTGTGGGGGCTTGAGCACCCCTAATATTTTCTCCTGCAGGTTTGTATATCTGTAGCAAAAACAAAACAAAACACCGTACTCCAGAGCTGCAGGACAAGGGAGAAAGGAAGGTTTCTGTATCCTAACTACTGCTCCCACCTCCCCTGCTCCTTATTGGCTGGCTGTGTCTGCTGCAGCCTATTGGCTGGCTTTGTCTGACTAATGGTTGCCTGGTCCCTGGGAGGGAGCAGAACCAGATTTGTCAGATGTGCTGAGGACTCAGGAATTTAGGATTGCCAACCATCTCAATTATTTTAGGATTCTACAGTCAGAATGATGTCTAAATTATCTGGGTATTTTTTTAGAGTTTAGCTCTACAGATCACAGTGCTTCCCCCTCATTGTGCAGATTAAATGATATATTCCAGCCAATGAAAAGGCTGCACTAATCACAGGAAGAGTAGGCTGATTTTCTGCACAGAGTATGGGAGAAAGCCAGTGGAATAAGTGGGTTTCTTGGTAGCGGTGAGTGGGGTTGCTGAGAAAGGGTAGAAATGTAAGAGAAATGAGGTAGTATGTGAGGAGGCTATTGCAGGCTGAGAAAAAGAGCTGGTAGCAAAAGAGAGCTTGGGGCATTGAAGTAGAGGAGTGCAGAAGCAGCACAGCACTAATGAACAGACAGAAACAGAATCTGTCTGAAAAGTGCTAGTGTGCATGTGTGTACCTGATTTTGGGGGGAGGATGAATATGTGTACATGTGTGTGTGACTGAAGTACAACAGAGTGCAGGTATGTTTCAGTGTCCAGACCGAAGTAATACGATTCCAGGGACAAATCCTTAAAAGACAGGACTTGTCCTGTATAATACGGGATGGCTCGTCACTTTACGTTTATAATGACCTTGGTTGGTAGTTTTGAAATCTACTATGCTGGAAATGAAAAACAAAGAAGAAATGGTGTTGCATTTATAATAAAGAAGAAACTTGCAAGAACTGTAATTTAATACAATGCAGTCAGTGAACACTTAATCTCTATTCGTCTTTGAGGAATGCCTATCAACACAACTATAATTCAAGTATATGCTCCAACAACAGCTGCAGAAGAGGATGAAATTGATGAGTTCTATGAACAAGTACAAGCTGAAATTGACAGAACATGCAAGATATATTATACACTGACTAATGATCACTAGTGCTTAGGTAGGTGCCCATCACACATTAAAAATGTTTTCTCCTTTAATATGCAACAGATTCAGTATCACCCCTTTCCTTAGTATCACACAATTATCACTTGTGTGACTGTGCCTCATGAAGAGAGTCCAGGATTACCCTACCTCAGTCCAATGGGATATTCTAATCAACATCCAGCAAACATAAGTCCCTTACAGTGACTTCCCCTTTATTCCCATGTTATGGATGCCTTTAACCAAATTTCTATCTAGTTCTTACAACTGTATCGAAGGTCTATTAACCATAACTACGTTGATGGCAGTTCTATATTCCCTTTCCAAGACAACATAAAGCACTTCCCAGCACTAGATCTATTCTCCCTTCTCTGTCATCCAATCCTTCCTTACAGATGATAGTCCAGAATAGCCAAAGACCATTTATGGGACACTTTGCATGCCTTTCTGTTGTTTGTTCAATAGAACATACTCTAATTCCTAAGAAATATTATGCAATTCCCAGCACATCTTATCAGGGCACATACCACTTGGCTGAAGCATGTAGAGAATATTGACTCAGATAATTTACCAACTATAGCCACATTAGATTGAAAAATACCAGAGGTTAGAAAATATGAGTTCAAAAAGTTTGATATGACTAGTTACCACATGGCCCCATCTGGTAAGGGTCCATCCTGAAGTTTTCATTCAATGTCATGATAGCATAGATGCTCTGCTCAGCCTGTACCTTACAAAGGGGCCCTTTTATTAATTTAATTTAATTTAATTAGCGAGTTTTTATATACCGCACCTTCCATTGATCAGTTGCGGTTTACATGGAACAGTAAGGCCGCGGGCCCCGTCCGCGTGGCCACTCCTAACCGGGGGGGTGGCGGGCCGTTCGCCCCCCCCCCTCGGTTTCGGCGGCGTGCGGCTCGTTGGTGCCCGCGCGGCCGGGCGCCTCATTGGCTCCCCGCGGCGTTTAAAACGCCCGGGAGCCAATGGGGAGGCTAGGACCCGGCAGCGGGGGGGGGGGGGGGGGTGGCGCGGGGACCCAGCGCGGCATCGGCAGTTGCTGGGTCAGGGCTGGAGGCTCCGGACGTCCCGCCCACCCACCCTTGGTGGGGGATGCTTTGGTTGGGGGGGGGTTTGGGGTTGTTGCAGCTGGAGGGGGGGGGCTTTGGCGGGATCCCGGAGGTTTCCGGGGTCCGGAGCCGGTGGCAAGCATGAGGGCGGGGGTGGGGTACCCCCGACCCGGTTAACCCCTCAGGCTTTTGCTAATAGCATGGCGAAGCCGGAAGAGGGAGGGCGTGGAAAATGTCGGGCCTGTGCCCGGGGGAAGCGGATGCGGCGTCACCTTGCTACTAACACGGCGGGTGAGAGCTCGCTCTGCTTGGGGGGGGGGGAGTTAAAAGGTGTTGATGTTGTATTATGTTTAAAAGGTTATTAAAGCTGCGACCAGTTTAAGTCCCAAATGGTTGTCATGTGATTTGTGTTAAATGAATCTGTCGGGGAAAGGAAAGTTGGGGTGGGGCCTGGGCGGGGGGGGGGGCGAGAGGTGACATGCCGCCTTACCCGGTTACAACAGTAAACAAGGCAATGCTGGGGGGGCGGAGCCTGATGTCCAGCGGGTAGGACGCTTTGCGTTGAAGCTCCCGAGAGGCCTACTCAGAATCCTGACTTAATACCTATATAAATTTACTATTTTGCTCCGAGCTGACCGGGGCACCTCGGGGGGGATGGCGGCCCATAAACCAGCGCGCTTGGACTTCGGGTCTCCTTCTTCTTCTCACGGAAAACGCTCCAAAACAGAGGTGTCCTCCCCACAGAAGATGGTTCCATTTCGTGAAAACCCCGCAATGCACCTGGAGATTTTGGAGGAAATACGCGGCGTGAAGGAATTGGTGCAGTCCAATGGAGAAGCGCTTCGAGCCATGCGAGAAGACTTTGGAGTGCTCCAGGACCGACTTGAAGGTCTTTCATTACGACAGGACAATATGGCGGGGGTCCTCGACTCGCACGAGGTGCGCTTGGGCAAACTGGACGAGGCTGAGCGCCAGATACAGAATCTTCAAAAGGAGTTGGAAGATAGCAATAATCGCGCCCGTCGCAACAATGTGAGGCTCCTCGGAATGCCGGAGGGGGTGGAAGCAGGAGATATAAGAGAATTCTTGCTCAAAACTCTTCCCTCCTTGCTGAAGATCACTTTTCACAGAGAACTGGAAATCGATCGAGCACACCGTGTTCCTGCCCGCATGGCGCTCAACCGCACGACCCCCCGGCCTATTATCTTTAGCTTGCTACGATATCAACAAGTGGAACAAATTTTACATGCTGCCCGAGCGAATCATCATTTGGAATTTGAAGGTCGTAAGGTCTCCTTCTTTCCTGATTTGGCAAAGCCTACCGTTGATCGTCGGAAGAAACTCCTTGCTCTTCGCCCTCGACTTCAACAGCTACAGGCTCGCTTTGGCCTGTTGTATCCAGCGAAGCTCCGAGTGACTCTCCACAACCAGACCAGGACGTTCGAGGATCCTGATCTACTATCAACATTTTTGGACTCCAAAGAAGCAGAGCAGATGCGCTAATCCCAAATCTTGGACTCTTATCTGCCGGCTCTGTCCGCCATTTTGAAGGGCCCGATGTGGCGGTCATAGCCCAGCACAGAAATAGCCTGGACTTTCTTTCTTTCTCTGTATGACTTTTGTCTTTGGTCTCCTATCCCTTCATGATGTGTGCCTCGGTCGGATTCGGAGCACGCACAGTCCCACAGGTTATATGTTTTTCAATTTCGGCCTTCTCTGGGGCTTCTCCCCGCAGACACATGGTCGCCAGTAATTTTGGGGTTTTGCTTCTCCTCTACCGTACTGCGGTTTTCTTTGTTAATGTGGGGCGCTTCATTGTATTATATTAGTTTATTTTTCCTATGTCATGTGTACAGCCAGATACAGTCAGTTTGAGGGACACAGTGAAATTATGTGTGCTATCATGCTCAGAATTTTAACTTTTCTGAATGGCCTTATGTAAAATCTTATTATTCATCGTCAAAGGCATTACTAGTCCACTCAAAGGAAAGAAAATCCTTAGCTATCTTAGCCACGAGCATGTTGATTTGGTGTTTCTTCAGGAAACGCATTACACTCTGCTGAAACACTGCAACTCAATGCTAGGCCTCACATGGTAGCTGCCTATTCTCCCACCGTTTCCAAATGGTACGGGATAGCCATTCTGGTTAAGAAGTCTTTGCACGCTACTGTACCTGATATTAGCGCTGACATGGAGGGTAGATGGGCCCGTGTACACCTTGAGTTTGGAGATAGTGAATTCACGTGTATTTGCACTATGCCCCGAATGTGGACAACCCTGCTAACTATGCAAGCTTTGCGTAGTTGGCCTCGGCCTCCGCCAATGCTCCATTAATACTTGGTGGCGATTTTACTCAAGTGTTCCCTCAATCTTTTCTTCTCAAACAAGGTGCTCGTTGGTTGGAAGTTCCAGTACCGAGCAGACCTATGTGGCTAGATATAGTAGCGGGCCTTTGCTCACCGATTCCTCTTATCTTACTCCCTGGTATGACTCTCCCCTTAGACTCCCACTATCCGCCAATGCTTTTCGACACTTTAGGTGCCTTTAATACTCTTATACAACCTTTCGACTCCCGACTCTGGTCAGTGCAACTTCAGCATTGCATTCGGAGCACTAGGGTACTCCCGCCATCGGCACTCTCTGCATAAGGTTGATTGGAGACTTCCGATTTCTCGGTAGTTCACCGGGGGTAGCATCCCATTTTACTAAACCTTATGTAATGCTATCACTAGAGATACCTCTATAGCGTAGAAAGTATGGGAGAGAGAATTGCATGTGACTTTAACCTCGGAGCAATGGAGCCTTCTCTGGAGCAGAGGGACACGGGTTCCTGACCCGCCTCACTCACTCAGACCCTCTTCTTTCTAGCCCACCGGTGTTTTTTACACTTCTCACAGACTAGACAAATGGAACACTACACAGGGTAATGGTTGCTGGACACGTCCTGTGGCCATTGGTTTATTACTTCATGTTATGCACGAATATCCCGCACTACAGTATAACTGGCGTCGGGTCTGGGGTCGTATTTAGTCTATATTGCACTCTCAGGAGTCCCTTTCTTGGAGGATAGTGGGACTTCGCCCAGTTGCGGGGATCCCCTCTCTCCCAAAAATGGCTTATCTCCTTTTGAACTTTATGCTTGGCATTGCTATTTCCCTAATTAAGTAATACTGGGAAATTAGTTCCCATCCGAGCCTCAATGAATGGTGGAATCATGCCTGTCTCTACAGTAAATATGAACAAATACCTCGTCTGTTCGCTTCTTCCGTTCAGACTCCTTCTCATTGGTCTCAATGGAAGATGCTCAATGAATATGTACATTTTGCTAAATGCTCTCATCTGACTGTCTAATTTTGTATCTATCTCTGTTTCATGATCATGCTGTATTGTGGATACTTTTTCGATCGTTTGATGTATAATCACTGTTCATTGGAAGCGCTCACATGCTGATACAAACGGGTAGAGAAGAAGCACCGGGGTGGGGGGCAATGGGTTTACTTTTCCTTATTGTATACTTGTTTTGTCTTTTTTGGTGTGTTGTTTCTTTTGTTTGTTGCAAAATGAAAATAAAAGTTTAAAAAAAAAAAAAAAAAAACAAGGCAATGCTGTTTTTACATATAACAATGTGAAACTACAAGAAGTTCAATCTTACAATTAACAAGTTGTAAACTATGTACAGAGAACCGGATTATAACTATGTACAAGGTATGTATGTTTTCAAAACATCGGTTTGGGGTTTTAGCACTTATTTCAGTTCAGAGGTGGGTTATGTCAGCTGGTGAAACTATCCTTTTTCTTGTTGAAAAGGTGAGTTCGACAAGGATCCGTAATATGTTGCGAATAAATGTGTTTTAAGTTTTTTCCTGAACTCCATGATTTGAGGTAAGGATCTTAATTCCAAAGGAATGTTGTTCCAAGTTATAGGGGCAGCATGAGAGAATGCTTTCTTGTTTGTTGATTTTTTGGCCTTTATAAATTCCTTTGGTGTTATTAGTTTATTTAGTTGGTCTCGTCTTTGGTGATTATGATTGGGTTCTTTATTGATAAGGTTATTTAAAGTAAGAGGTGCTATGTTATTTAGGACTTTGTAAGTAGTTAAAAGAGTTTTATACTGAATCCGGCATTGAATCGGGAGCCAGTGTAAATATTCTAAAATAGGTGTTATATGGTGGAATGGTGGGGCATTCATTATAGTCCTGGCTGCTGCATTTTGTGCTAGTTGAAGTTTTTTAAAATTATGCTTTGTTACGCCTAGTAGGGTTAAGTTCGCAAAGTCAAAATGGGGAGTTATTATAGCTTGTATTATACGTTGAAAATCCTGTAGGTGCATTAGGGGGCGGAGTTGTTTTAATACTTTTAGTTTTAATATAAAATTTTTTGTTATATTTCGTATATGTGTGTCCATACTGAGGTGTTTGTCTAGTATTACTCCTAGGTAACGTATTTCAGTTTTTATTTTGATATCATTATTTTGCAATGTAATGTGTGATGGGGGAATGAAAGTTGTGTTTTTAGTTACTATTAGGGCTTCTGTTTTAGCGTGATTAATGAATAAGTTGTTTTCATTTAGCCAATTGTTTATTTCATTGAGGCAGGTATTAATAAGTAGTGTAGGAATATTAGGTATTGTATTAAGTGTATTAATAGTTAACACATGATTTAATGTGTGGTAAACGGTTAGCATGGGGTTACAGTAATTGCATTTACCTTCTCTTTTTCTCTCTTCTCTTGGCTTTTCCTTCTTTCTGTCCTTCTATGACTCTCTCTGGCTCACGATGGTGCAAATGGATGCATATTGGTAAGAGGGAATTTGCTTGCTTTATATTTCGTAGGTTAATCAAGCTCTGTCTGGCATTATTTAATGGCCTATCACTATTTAAAGAGTAGCACCTGAATATCGAATTATGTAATTTTTGGCATCTTAGCATGCTAATTGCATATTACACTTTAAGCCAGTGGTTCTCAACCTTTTTTGCACCGTGACCCCTTTTACCATTGGTCAACTTGTGATGACCCCCAATGATAAAATCAAATGCGTCTCTCTTCCTTTACCATTAACACATTGTCACTGTAATCATTTGTTGAATTATTAATATATTATGGGCCTTTGCATTGTGTTTTTATTTACAAAATGTACTTATTTAAACCACAATAACTAATCCCAATAACAAGTAATAATATTTGATTTAAAAATTATTATGATTTTGTAGTCAAATCACTAATATGAAATAAAATTATTTTTTCTACCTTTGTTGTCTGACCAATTTATTCTCTGATAATGCTGGTCCCGATCTGAGGCTTCTGCTTTCCTGTCTTCTCTTAGCTCTCTTTCTGTGGTCTATGGTCCATCTGCCATTTCTTATCTTTTCTTTCGTTTTCTTCGCTTCTTTCCATCAGCCTTTCCAGTCCCAGTAACCCTCCCCAGTATCAGCCCCTTTCCAGTCCTCACTCTCAGTACCTTCCAATGTCAACTTGCATTCCCATGACTGCCACTGGTGTCCATTCCCTTCCAGTCCCCCTCCTTCCACACTGACCAGTCCCTTTTAGTACAAATACCATGGCAGCCCCTCTCAGATCCACTCCATTCCAGTTCCATTCTCCCATCCCCTCGTATCAGCCCATTTGTAGCCTTAGCCCCCAGTTTTCTTCCAGGGCCAGCAGCTCTATCTTCCCCTCCCCACAATCAGCCCATTCCCAGTCAAAACCCCCCAATCAGCTCACTTCTAGTGCTAATCCCCCCTCAACCCCATTACCAGTGCTAGCCTCCCCTAATCAGCCCAATACCAGTCCTACCTCCCATCAGCTCATTACCAGTCCTAGCCTCCACTAATCAGCTCATTTCCAGACCTAGCCCCCCCCGATCAGCTCATTTCAAATGCTAGCCTCCCATCAGTCCATTACCAGTCCTACCCCACCTCATCAGCCCATTACCAGTCCTAGCCTCCCCTAATCAGCTCATTTCCAGGGATCGGACCCCCCCCCTCACCCCCAGTACCAGTGCTAGGCTCCCCTAATCAGCCCATTACCAGTTCTACCCCGCCCATCAGCCCATTACCAGTCCAATCCCCCCATCAGCCCATTTCCAGTCCTAACCTCACCAATCAGCTCATTTCCAATGCTAGCCCCCCATCAGTCCATTACCAGTCCTACCCCTATCAGCCCATTACCAGTCCCAACCCCCCGTGATCAGTCCATTCCAGTCCTAGCCTTCCCTAATCAACCCATTACCAGTCCTAGCCCCCCCAGCTGCCCATTACCAGTGCTAGCTCCCCCATCAGCCCATTATAATCCTAACCCGCACTGTCTCTCGCCTCTGTCCAGCACTGATCCCCTGTCTGTCCAGTATGTCCCCCTGTCTCTCCCCTTTGTCCATGCCAGCCCCCTCCCTCCATCCCTTCATGTCAGCCCCCCTCTGTCCATGTCATCCCCCCTCCCTCCATCCATCCATATCAGCCCCCTCCCTCCATCTCTCCCTCCATGTCAGCCCCCTCCTTCCCTCCATCCCTCTCAGCCCCCTCCCTCCCTGTCCGCCCCCCTCCGTCCATGTCAGCCCCTCCTCCCTCCATGTCAGCCCCCCTCTGTCCATGTCAGCCCCCCTCCCTCCATCCATCCATCCATCCATATCAGCCCCCCATGTCCATGTCCATGTCAGCCATGTTGCAGGTTCCCTGCCCCCTCATCCCCTCTCCCCAAGTCTGCCTCCCTTCTAATGCAGCTGTGGCTCCCTGCCTCTTAGGGAACTGCGGCTGTGCCTGTAAAATCATTGCAGAGCCTCCCTGTCTCTCGACGGGCTCCATGCAGCATTGTCCCGCCTCCAAAGGAAGTTCTTTGCCACTTCCTTGGGAGGCGGGACAATATTGCACAGAGCCCATCGAGAGACAGGAAGGCTCCGCAATGGTTTTACACAGGGCCGGATTTACCTTGAGTGAGGCCCTACGCCAACAAAAATTGTGGGCCCCCAGCAGGGGCGGCCCAAGGGGGGTGTGGGCCTCATTTGCATAAGGGGCCTCATTTGCATAAATATTTGCATAATGTTACCATATACTAACTTTTAGTAAACGTGCCTCTTAATGAGTGTATGGATAAAGAAAGACTAAAAGATTTCTACATTACTATAATCCAGTGCCAACTGCCAGACACATTAGGAACTACTACAAACACTGCCCATTTAGAACCCATAGCAAACCCGCCGTATCCTAACAGCACTACCAGGACTCACAAAGCACCATACTCTACCAATCAAAAGGCAACACTGCAAATATTAAACCAATACATTTCAGAGAACAACAATACATGACCTACTGGGGAAAGAGAACAAGTGGCAATGTCAAATAGGAATTATATAAACAGAACACCTCAGCTCAGTTACACATGCAGAACATAGACCATCACCAAACAAGTAATCACATTTTAGAAACAGGAAGACAATAATTAAACTGGGAATCCCAAAAGCCAAACTTGGAATGTACAACACTGTAGAAATAAAACTATACATTAATTTGCTCTTGTACTAAACAAAGCGCAGACGTTAATGATGCACATTTACCAGAGCTGACATATTCCAATTAATAAATTCAAAATAAAGAGATATTTTTCTACCTTTTGTGCATTTTTTCAGCTGCAATTGCTCCAGCCACTTTCTTCTGGTTTCTTCGTGTCTTCTGCTAACTCTCCATCGTCTGCTGTCCATTTGTCCTTTCTTCTCTCTTCTAGTTTTTTTCCATTCTCTCTCTACATCTGCTTTAACATACTAATCTTTCTCCTTTTGCTCTTTCCTCATTCCTATTTTATCCACTCAAATTTTACCCCTCCATCCTCAATCCGCACTTTCTCTCCCAATACCCGGCCAATTGTAGATTTTTTATCCCTCCCACACAAAATATTTTTCCCTTCTCCATTTTACTCTTCCAGCCCCATCCCATTCTAATCCTCCCCCAACATCAGCTCCCTTCTAGTTCCAGCCTCACCCAGCATCCATTCCCTTCTAGTCCCTGCATCAGCCCATTTCCAGTCCTAGCCACCCATCAGCCCATTTCCAGTCCTAGCAACCCCCCAACCCAATACCAGTCCTAGCCCCCCATCAACCCACTTCCAGTCCTAACCCCCCATCACCCCATTTTCAGTTTAAGCCCCCCCTATAACCCATTACCAGTCCTAACCCCCCATCAGCCCACTTCCAGTCCTAACCCCATCAACCCATTTCCAGTCAGCCCCCCATAGCCCATTGCCAGTCCTAACCCCCCCCCCATCAGCCCACAGCCCATTACCAGTCCTAACCCCATCAGCCCACCTCCAGTCTTAACCCCCCAGCCCATTTCCAGTCCTAGCCCCCCCATAGCCCATTAGCAGACAGCCCCCATCAGCCCACAGCCCATTACCAGTCTTAACCCCCCCCAAAGCCCATTACCAGTTCTAAACCCCCCCAACAGCCCATTATCAGTCCTAACCCCATCAGTCCACCTCCAGTCTTAACCCCCCCAGCCCATTTCCAGTCCTAGCCCCCCCATAGCCCATTACCAGACAGCCCCCATCAGCCCACAGCCCATTACCAGTCTTAACCCCCCCCAAAGCCCATTACCAGTTCTAACCCCCCCAACAGCCCACAGCCCATTACCAGTCCTAACCTCATCAGCCCACCTCCAGCCTTAATCCCCCAACCCATTTCCAGTCCCAGCCCCCCCAATAGCCCATTACCAGTCCTACCCTCCCCCTCCCCCGGCCTAAAGTAAAATTTGATTTAAAAAAAAAACCTGCTGGCTGCCGCCGCGGGGCCCCCTCTGCTGCTGCGGCAGCATGGACTGACCCGCGGGGGCCCCCTCTGCAAGCTCGATCCCTCCGTGCAGGCTGTGAGAGGCGCGAAGGAAGACTGTCTCCCTCGCGTCTCTGTTAAGCCCGCAGGGGCTGATGGGAAATGTCCCATCAGCCCCTGCAGGCTTAACAGAGACGCGAAGGAGACAGTCTGCCTTCGCGTCTCTCACAGCCTGCACGGAGGGAGGGAGGGAGGGATCGAGCTTGCTGAGGGGGCCCCCGCGGGTCAGTCCATGCTGCCGCGGCAGCAGAGGGGGCCCCGCGGCGGCAGCCAGCAGGTTTTTTTTTAAATTTTATTTAAAAAAAAAAGCCTAACTTGTTCCTTTTTTGTGGGCCCTTCCCAGCTGTGGGCCCTACGCCATGGCGTACATGGCGTATACGTAAATCCGGCCCTGGTTTTACAGGCACAGCCGTGGTTCCCTAAGAGGCAGGGAGCCGCGGCTGCATTAGAAGGAAAGGGGTGAGTTTGCCGCTGCCGAGAAGCAGACTCGGCAGTGGCAGCAACTTGTGCGCGTTTTAAATTTTTTTTTTAAACTTGGCAGAGACGAGGCGACCCCTGCTAAATCCTGTGGTGACCCCCGTGGGGGTTGCGACCCACAGGTTGAGAACCGCTGCTTTAAGCCTAATGATTACTATACAGAAAATGATGATAAATCCACAATTGCACTGATATTGCCATATCACACTTTTTCTTGTCAAGAGGTTTATGCTGTGGTAAAGAGGCTTCTAAGACAATATTTACTGGTGACAGAATCTTCCTGAAAGGCATGATAAATCCGTTATCGCAGAATAATGAATAGATCTCTGTGAGAAGGTGATTGAACCCTGCACAGGGTTATTAATGAATATTCATGACTAGAATACCCCCCCCCCCCCACGAGAGAAGCTAGTTTCTGCATATTCAGCTAGAGGCTAGCCTGTCTATATTAATAAGTCCCATTGGTAGAACTCTGGGAAAAAGGTTAGTGTAAAGCTACAACTTAGCAAGCTCAGCCAGGTGAAAGGAATCTGCAAATTAAAGCAGTATAAAAAGGAAGTGGATGGCAGCCTGAGAAGGAGAGGGGAGGTGGGAGAGACTGTGAAAGCTGTTAAAACCCAGGACAGAGCAACTAAAACAGCTGGAAGCAGGACGCAGAGCAAGTAGGAAATATTTTTACAATTCCTAAAGAGTGGGGAGCTCTTTGACTTAAAGCTTTCTATTTTCATTCTTTTGTGTTTCTTTGTTTCATTTTTAGCGCACATTACCTCAGGCACAGCAATTCACTCGCATATGGATAAGCATTTATTAAGTATGAAAACAACTGAGAGTTTCTCTGTACAATATAAAGAAGGGAATCAAAATTAATTGCATGTACTAAGAGCCTGGTATAAAAGAACTAACAAAATCGGGGCTGGATTTAAGATATTTGCTGCCATAGGCAGGACCAGAAAACAATGGGAAGGGTTTTTTTTTCTCTCGTAGATCAGAGAACACAACCCTAAAGCCAGCAAAATTGGCCTCCTGTTTACCATTATGTTTGGAGGTTTCAAAATTTGGCATACTCGGAGGTTATTTTAGGCATCTTATGCATCTTTTCTATACCAGTATTGACATGTGTAGATCACATTCACTTGTAAATAGTGATTTCAGAAAGCTGCTATTTACCTGTGATGATCACACCCTGCAGAGATTTCAAGGAGATGTGGTGGGGACATAGTTTGGGCATGGTTTCGGAGCGTCAATAATCTATACACCAACTCAGAGGCATACATAGTGGGGGTAATTTTAGAAGCCTTATTCATACTTTGGACGTCTTAAAATGGGCATAAGAACATGAGAGGGTCACACCAAGGATCAATCAAGCCCAGTATCCTGTTTCCAATAGCGGTCAATCCAAGTCACAAGTATCTGTCAGATTCCCAAAAAAGGTATACAGATTCCATGCTGGCACCAAAATTCCCAATGTGCTGTGCCCCTATTGTATGCTCGACAAATGTTGTGTGGATTTAGGAGTCAGGCCAAAACCTTAATAAGCAGGGCTTGTGATTTCTTTTCACTCCCCCCCCCCCCCCCATTTGTCTCTCACACTGCTCTCATGTTCTCAAGTCTCACGAGACCAGAGCCAGAGTTCCTATACTGCATGGCATCTTTAGACAGAAATACAGAAACTACAGTTATAGCTTCAGAAGTTAAGTGTCTGTACGTGTGTATGGTGCAACGGTTGTGAGCAGTCTGTGCATAGGATATGATGGTAGGTGCCTTTGAGTGGGTAGGGTGCAGGTCTGCAGTGCATGTATGTATATGTTGCAGAGATGGGGAGGCTCTCTTTGTATGCTGCAGAGATGGAGTGCCCATATATGTGTGTGTATTTATGTGTGTGGTGTGGGGATGGGGTGCCCGTGTGTGTGTTCTGGGCAGAACCGGTCCATGAGCTAGGCGGTCACCTAAGGTGGCCAGCACAGGTGGGGGCGGCAGCGGCACACATGACTGGCTGTGATGCCCCCCCCCCCCCAGCTGCTGCCACCGATTCCATCTTGGGAGGAGGAGGCAGCCAGCGGCAGTATTTCCAAAATTTGCCGCCGCTTTTAGAAATACTGCCGCTGCCCGCCTCTGTCCCAAGGTGGAATTGGCAGCAGCAGCAGCTGGGGGGTGGTGGCGGTGGCAGCTGGGGGGTGCAGTAGCATCAACTGGGGGGCAGCGGCACAGATGGGGTTTCTTCCTAGGGCGGAAAAACCTCTTGGGCCGGCCCTGGTTCTGGAAGGGGGGGATGCATCTTTTGGCAACACCTTGCACTCTTCCCTCCCCCTCCAACCCCTCTCCTGCTGGCTTCTCTCTCCTATTAACTTTCCATACCCCCCCCTTCACCAATCTCCTCTCCCAGAACTCCCATTTCCCGCCCTAAAATTCCCCCATCCTCCTTTGTTAATAGGCACGCTGTCCCTTTAAGTTGTCCCTTCCTTCACTACCTCATGCCCTCCCACCCCTTTCCCCCCAGCACACACATAATCTTTTTATGCTGTAGGCTGTGACTGCAGCCTTCCCTTCTCTTCTGCCCACAGGGATCCAATCTCTCATGGGCAGATTGAAGGGGTCTTTGCCGCAACCATGGCCATCTCCTTCTCTTCTGCCCAGAGGGGATGGGATTCCCGTGGTCAGACATAAGGAGTTATGACCATTGAGGCAAATGGTTTGGGAGGGCAATCCCCACCTCACTCCCCCAAACTATGCCCATAATAATAACCATGTCAAGATGCAACTCATTTAAACTACTCAGGTCCCTTCCTTAAGTACTACCTTAGGCTCATTTGTATGTGGTAAGTCTTGGAAATTTCAGAAAGTAGAAAGGATGTATTGTTATTAAGCAACCAAAAATAAAATTTGTTATAAGTAAAACAAGAAAACTCTTGGCTAAATATATCTTAATAGGATAATGAATAATGGAAGATGCAAGTTCTTTTCCTATATTCAGCCCTTAAATTTGCATTCCTTCTTTCTCAAATATATTGGGGCATGTCTACTAAAGTGTGCTAAGGTTCAGCACCTTAGCACATATTAAGAGCAAAAATTAGCATGTGAGGTGAAATGAACTCTCACTAACTGGTGGGAGCATACCTGTCATGTTTCCCTGTAGTTACTGCAATGAGAAACACTTAAGCATTCCAAAAACTGCAATTGCAATTAACACTGCTCACTGAGGTGGTCAGGACTGATGCAAGGAATGGACGTGCCCTAAGGAGGCCCACCATCCTGCCTCTCACCCCACTGCCCCTGTTCCCATTGCCACTGCTGCCATTCTTTTCAAGGGCCTGTAGTGGCAGCAATGGCTCAAAAACTATAATGAAGCACTTACCTAAATGCTTCGGTGCTATGTTGTAGTTTTTATCTCCTCCTAGCTGCCGCTTCTACCCCTGGAAGTCTGTGTTAGAGAAGGCAGAAGTGGCAGCTAAGAGGAGATAGAAACCATGACGTAGCACCAAAGCATTTAGATAAGTGCTGCATTGCAGTTTTTGACTCATGGGCACTGTGGAAGGCACCAGAGAGGACTGGCAGCAGCATCCTCAGAGGACTGATGCTCTAAGTGATGACCTAATTTGCCTAATGGTGGCACCAGCCCTAATGGTAGTACGTGCACCCACACTAATTGCAACAGTGACAGCGTGTGCTATTCATCCTTGCACTAACTGCAATGTGAAGCTAACACCTAATCTCCGCCCCTAATTTGCTCAGTCCCTGCCCTGCTGATAACTAGTAACTATTTCTATGGATAAGTTATTTGAATCCTTTTGTGAACCCAAACTGATGTCCTGCAGGTCATTTGTTCTACATATCCTAGCAAAATGTTTGCTCTTCTTATATGTAACACATCTGACCATTCACACAGCAGTATTGTCAGACATGTTTTTCCTTCACCAGTTGTACAGTTTTTTATTTTTTGAGCTTTTTGTTTTGTCTATATCTTAGGATGTTGCAGTTTTTTTACGCTTTGCCTATTCCATGCACGTTAGTCTTCTGCAGTCATCAATCTTAAGTGGGCTTGTGCCACTTCGTGAGTTCTTGCAACATCAAGTGCTTTGTTTAGATTGAGATCTGCACCCTGATTTATCCATTTCTCTTGCACCTCAGGAGAATTTGTGCCAAATACAATTCTGTCATGAATCCTGTCATCATTTTCAGGAAATGGACAGTCTTTAGCAATTTCAAGTCTGTGTCAAATTGTTCTGTTGATTCGATTTCATGCTATAGCCACTTAGGTTAGCCTTAGGGGGCCACAGACTTTTCAGACCTTTGGCAGTAGGCACTGAGATGTTTATTCTTAGATATATCTCTCCATGCACTAAAATATCAGTACATTTCTCTCCAGACCATAATGGTAGATAACAGCACGTAACTTCTTCCTTTGATCAAAGAGGTCTCTCAAAAGTGAGTTTGACCTTTTCCATTCCTTTGGAAGGCTGAGGCTGCCCAAGTCCATATTTCATAGCCTCCAAATTTCAAGATCAGTGGGAAAAATTGAGCTGCTTTTTGGTGTGTGTAAGTCCATAGAGTGGAAACGTCTCCAACGTTTGATGTATAAATACGAGAAATAGGAATTATGAACCACTTAAGAGATACATGTATTCAAAGCTGGTTATATTAACAACGGAAACTACAACAAAATGTTTCCTTCACTCCTTTCTTCCAACAAGTCTCAGAAATCTAGCTAATTATAGTAATACCCAGAGATCATCGCATTATTACAGAGACAGTCTAAAGAGTCTCACAAATAATTTAATTTCAAGAAAGCATTTCATCCCACTTTTATCAGTACAAATCTGCTTCAAGGTGGTATCAACCTGAAAGGAGTTATGATAGAACCCTACAAAATCATGCTGGGGTGGAAGGGGTAAATAGGGAAAGGCAATTTATTCTTTCAAATTATACAAAAATGAGAGGACACCTTGCCATTCTAATATTTAACAAACCAACATAGTCATTGAACTTCCAACCAGACGCCAACCTGGTAACTATCCTCAATATCTTCCTTTTCTCTTTTTTTGTCGGGAACAACCAACCTGGGAGGCGGGAAGAAAATTACCACCTCCTTCTGTTGGAAGAGCCCTTTTATTCCAGAGAGCCACAGCCCTCACAAGCAGGTAGTGCGAACCCACACTTAAAACCGGGTGAAGGTAGCCAACAACACCAAACCACCCCCCATTTAGCTTAACTAAAAGGCAATAATACTCCAAACCGTGCTGGAACTGGAGGTAGATGATGAAGAAAACTATCCCTCCGTGCTTTTCATCCACAAACACCAGCAAACGCCATCGCGACATGCATGTTTCGGACCGTCTCCGGGTCCTGTATCAAGTGAATCCGCTCTTCGCTTAGGTTAATTCTACTATTTAAAACAAATCAAACTCCTATGAAAGATGTATTGGCCACCACCTGATTAAAACACACATTAATTAAATCCCTTTTTGGTAGATGGTAACTTCAAATTATGATTTGTTATGAATTTAATTGAGTAAATTTCTGTGAAACTACCTAATAAGAGTAATTGTGTTGGCTTGTAGAAAGGGTGATGGACTACTGAGCACTTTGCAACCATAGTAACCGAGGTATCCGGATGCCCACCCGTCAACCACCCCCACCCCTCCCACCTCCCACCACCCCTTGACCCTTCTGACAAAGACAAGCAGACATCGGGTAGTGGTGCAATTGCTTGGTCGCAGCTTTTATTTAAAGGTATTAAAACACCGGCCCAACATGGGCCCAAATCAACATTCATAACAGTAACCAAAACACCCCCAACCGTCCTCCGGATGACGCTCCCACCAGCCATTTCTAGCAAAGTGGTGCATCATCCACACACCCCTTTTTGCCCCTACCGCCCACCTCGCCATGTTATAGCAAAGGCCGGCTCAAGGGTTGCCAAATTTCCGGGCAGAGACCCCCAGCCGGGACGTCTCCCCCCAACGAAAAGAATAGTGCCACTCCCGTGGAAAGCGGCATAAAGCTGAAATGCCCCGCTGGGTCAGCGAGCACCTGCTCGCCACCCTGCCACCGGCACAAAGGTAGGCTACTATCCTTGCGCCGCCCCCACTACCGGAAGCTGCGACCAGCACCAAGACTCCAATGCCTCCTGCCAGTCATTGAAAAGCAAGTCCTGTCCCACCGGGGCAAGATGAACTCCATCAAGCCGATATAGGCCGGCACAGGAAACATCCGCCCAAGGGTGCAGAACCTGAAGCCCCCCCGTCTGCTGAACCCAGCGTCCAATCTGCCTGTCAATCTTAACCAGGCCCCTCGACCAACGCCGCTGGGTCCAACAGCCGGATGGGGCACGATGTCTGACCAAATAATAACCACCCCCGGGAGGAGCTCCCGCAAATGAGCAATGTCTCTCTGTACAGTCCGGATGAGCTGCCGGCAAGACCAAGCCACCAGGTCATTGCCGCCCAGGTGAAGCAGCAACCCCACCAGCCGCCGCCGCAGTCCGATCTCCGCCTGGACCCGAGTCAAGAGCTGCCCCCAGTGCATGCCACGTTGACCCATCCAGCACAGCTGCATTCCAGACGTGGCGAGACCCAGATGGGCACCCAATGGCCGGACCGCCGCCCGATGCTCCGCCCAGTAGACGAAGGAGTGCCCAATGATCCACCAGTCGCCGGAGCACCCGCCGTCTGAAAGCAGAAAAAAAAATAACGGACTGCCACCAGCAGGCAACTCTGAAATAGGAAGAAGACATTAGTAGCCCCCAAGCCCCCCCCCACCAGGTGACCCAAGCCCTGACGCCCACAGGCTCTAGACCGTACTACCGGGAGCCGACGGGCGCACATACCCAGCATTAGCCCCCGAACGCCACCTGCCAATGCGCTGGATAACCTGACTGTCCAGACCCGCAGCCGCCGCACTAGTAGCCGCCCCGTTACGGAACGAATGCGAAGCATACCGGCGGTTGGCGCAACCCAAGGCACGCAGCACCAGACGCAGCACAGCCATGAACTGGAACTGAGTCACCGGGTTGCCATCCGCGTGGATGAAAAAATAGCCACACGCCGCCGACCGCCGCTGAACGTAAGTGCACAGCGCACGAACCGGGCAGGATAACAAGGGAGGGATGGGACTTAAGAGGACCCAGCTCCCCTTACCAGACTGATGTGTCTTTGAACGCGGTATAAAAATCCGCGCCTGTTCCGCGTCCACCCGAACGTGCGAAACGTCAAGCCCGCCAAACGCACCGTGCCGGGCAGAGCAGGGAACAAGCTCGGATACCCGAAACGCACCAAAGAAAGCCGTGGTGAACAGCGCATGAAACAAGACGGCCTCAAAACCAGAGGACACCAGGCACGGTAAGGCCTCGCAGAGTCGCAGTAAAAGCTCGTGCGAAACCGGGAGCCTCCATTCCCGCGACGCCGGATGCACCCGAGCCCAGCCCGCCAGCAACCGCCGAACCAAAAAGGACATACGAGGGTTACCCCAGCCGGCGGCCTTACAAAAGAAGGAAAACCCCGCCAATGCTCCGATGACCGCCGACTGAGCCCAGCCCTCCTTCTTGGCCGACAAAACAAACCGGCCGACAAGTGCATCGGGTACCACCCCCCCCCGACCAGCCCTGCACACGAAGGAATGCACTCACCTGTGAGTAGCCCCGCCGGTAAGATGCCCAGGTACTGCGTGCCACCGACGCGGCCAATAAGGACATCACTTCAGGGGTCCCAACTGTCCAGAGATGCTCCGGGACCCATGAGGCCAGCTCCTCTGCCCCCGGGGCCAGTCGCTGGAACAGCGCCCACTGAAAACGGGATAAAGCGTCAGCAATGGAATTCTGGGTGCCCGGCACGTGCCGTGCTCGAGCGCTGACATTCAGACGCAAGCAGGCCAACATGAACACCCGCATCAGTGCAGCTACACGCGGACAATGAGGCGCATGTCGGTTAATGACCTCAACCACTGCGGCATTGTCACACCAGAACACCACCCGCCGGTCACGCAGCTTGTCTGGCCATATCCAGAAAAACCGCCACTATCGGGAAGAGCTCCAAGAAGGTGATGTTCCGAGTCAAACCGGAATGAACCCAATCCGCCGGCCAAGGCTCCGCGCACCAGGCGCCGTGACAGAAAGCACCGAAGCCAAAACTGCCAGCTGCATTGGTAAACAACTGCAGATCGACATTCGAGAGCTCAGGCAACTGAAGCACGGAGCAACCATCGAAACCAACTAGGAACGCATCCCAAATCCGCAAATCCTCCCGCATCCCTGCAGAGACCCGGATCCGATGATGAGGGAGACGGAGGCCCACCATTGCCAAAGATAAGCGCCGCGCAAAGGGGTGCCCCATGGGAAGAACACGGCAAGCAAAATTGAGGTGCCCAAGCAACGACTGAAGGACCCGGAGGGAGACCTTAGCGGCGGAACCGACCGAAGCCACCAGTTCACACAGCCGCTGGGCAAACAAACAACCAACGCGACCGTATCGATCTCGATGCCTAAAAAAGGTGAGGCAAGTGACCGGCCCCACCGTTTTTTCAGCCGCAATAGGAATACCAAAGTCAACGGACAAGCCCAGGAAAGTCCGCAGGAGAGCGGAACACGTAATAGTCCGCTCCAGCCCGACAACAGGAAATCGTCGAGGTAGAGCACCATGCTAGAACAAAAAGCCGATTCAATGTCCACCTTGGCGAGCAACGCCCCCGGCCCACACTGGCGCACCAAGGAAACGGCCGCATCAAAGGAAGCATAACGTACCGTACAGAGTTCGCGGGGTATGTGGTCGTTGACAGAATCACCCGGAGGGCAGGAGAGGTTGTGGATCAACCTGAACTTACCCGTCTCCTTCTTGGAACCACCCCCAATGGCGAAACCGTGAACGGGGAAAAGGGGGGCGCCGCAAAGGGGCCCGCAACCCTACCCAGAGCACACTCCTCCGAAATCTTCCTACGCACGAAATCGCCGTGTTCCTGCACCGAAGCAGCGTTCCGGAGCCCACCCCGTGCGGACGCACCCTGAACCGGGATACGGAAACCCCCGAGAACCCCTCTAAAAGCAAACCGGCCGCCTGCCCATGACGGGACCGCCCATACTCCACCAACCACGGACGCATCGCCTCGATCCGCATGGGCGTAGGGGCCAAACCCCCACCCCCCGGCCTCACTTACCTCCAGAGGGGGCTTCCGCGACCCCCTTTCGGCTACACTTAGTGGCAGCGTGGGCGCCCCCGCACAAGGAACAGGCATGCCTAAATTTGCAGTCGGGGAACGGGCAGGACGCCTTGTTGAAGCGCCAGCAGACGTCCCCCCCGACGGTTCCCCCAAGGGACTGAGGCGAGGCCGCGACTGGGACTCGAAAGGAACGCCCCCCCCGCCGGGACCTGAGCGGAGCCCCCCTGCCAACCGCAGCACCCGATCCCCCGACTCGCCCCTTCACGGACATCTGGGTCAACCAAAGATTGATGTCCTTCGTCCCCCATGACAAGTGACAATTTTCTTCCATCTGATCCCGAAACACCTCGTCATAATTCAACCAGGCCCACCCATCGTGAGCCTGGGACGCCGACAAGATGTTGTCGGCATCAGCCAGTAAAGCCCCGTACTGATCCGGGAAATAGTGACCCTAGACGCTCGCTAAACGCAAGAAGGCACGAGTCCAATTGAGCGTATTCCAGGAGGCCTTGCGGACCCTACCCGCCTTTTCGTCCTCCCGGTGCTTCTTCCTGCTCTCGCCAGAACGCTTCCGGCCCTCGAGCAACGGAAGATATCGATGTACCTGTGACGCTTAATTCGCCGGCGCAATTTACGTGGAACGCCCTCCCACAACTCTGCGCAGCGGACGACGGAGGTCCCAACACCCGCCCCGGCGTCAGACGTCCCAGGCGCCGAACCACGGGAAGAGGCCAAAGATGACGTCGAGGAAGAGGAAGATGAAGACGCCCGCCGGCAACGGCGCCCCCGCCGGTGCTTTGCCCTTTTTGCTGCGGGCAACCCGGGAACGGGAGCAAGGGCCCCACCCACAGCCCCACCGGAGACCCCCACATACTCACCAGTCCCACCAGAAGCGTCCACCGGGGCACTCCCCAGAGACAGCCCGGGCGCCTCAGCCACCAGCACATTCACGGGACACGAAGGACCTGGACCGGCCCTCGCGGCAGAAGCAGCCATGGATGTCGCAGGTGTCGAATTCCGCGGGACCTGCAAAGAGAAAGAAGAAAACCCAGCAGCCAGGGCCGCAGGAGTACTAGGCCCTGCACTCGGCCCAGCTCCCCAGCCATGCGCTGAGGACCCCAGACCACACGGCATCCCATGCCGCCGCACTCCCAGCTGCCCCACGGCCATTGCCGAACCAGCCACCCCAGCCCCCCCCCCAGTGCCCCAGCCCCCCCCATGGGACAGCCCCAAAAGCCCACGGGCCCGGGGGAGAGAGGAAGCCAGGAGGGGAAGGGGAACCCAGAGGAGCGGGGGAAGGGCACCCCACAACCGGAGACGGCAACAGGCCAGCAGGCCCGCCAACCGCAGCGCCCGTGGACGAGACAGCCAAAATCCCTGGGGACTCCACCCCACCACCACCCATGCGGCCAGAATCCGCCAAACCATCTGATGCCGCGGAGGCACCAACACCATCCACCCCCCCCCCGAGTGGGGGGAAGGCACGCTGAGCGCGCCCTCAGCCCCGTGGGGAACAGAAGGCACCCGAGCGGCCCCACGCCCCCGCGCCCCTCGGGCCGCGCTACGCCCCTGCCTGACCCCCCGCAGGATACTAGGGGGCATGTTTACTAAACATTCCTAACGTGCGGGGCCGCGGTAGTGTGCCTGTGCCATATAAGGAGTGGGCGGGTCAGGCAGAAAAAAGAAAAAAAACGGGAGTAAGCAATCGCACATTTGCGCGGCGCGCTAATGTGCGCCGTGCAAAATAGTGTGTGGGAAGGCTAAGTGGCGCCCTGATATGCACACACAAAGGAACAGAGTCATAGTACAATGGTTAAGACACTGATAGCTGGTGCAGCTGCCATGGGTTCAATTCCCCATTGTGTGCAACAAAAAGGGCTGGCTGAGGCATTAATTTTAATGGTTAAAGGTGCTTTAGGAGGCATATTAATTTTGGGCGGCATAAGGCAGTGCGCTGATGCCCAAGCACAGGACCAGAGCCACAGCACAATGATTAAGACACTGACCAATGGTGTAGGGATCAGGGGTTCAATCCCCCACAGTGCCCAATGAAGAAGGCTCACTGAGGCAGTGCATATTATGGGGATGAGTGCTGTAGGGGGCAATTTATTTTTATTTCAGTTATCACTACTAGCAAACGCACTCACAAAGCGTGTTAACATAAGGCGGCCATAAGGCACATGTTAAAGTTCACTGTCCGCCAAGGCACCCTAGAATGTCCCCTATAGGGCACCATATATGTTGCATCACAGGATAATGTATAGTGCACCTTATATGGACAGCAACCATAAGGTTCCCTATAGGGCGCCCTATAAATCACCCTCAGAGGCACCTTATGGGTACAGTACACTGAGGGTGTGTTTGATGGCAGCAACATATGTACATTAAATCTAAAAAAAGCTTTGGACAACCCTATCAAATAACCCCACTGTGGGCTTGAACCCATTACCTCTGGCTCCACAGGCAGTGAAGTAACCATTGGGCTACAGCTATATAGCTTCCAGAAAGCCCCTGGCTGGCTGCAGAGAGCCTGCATGTCACCACACAGACAGTCTGCTGTGGTAACCAGGATAGGGTTAGGCCACCCATACCCATGATGCACTGCACATGCAAATCAGCTGTCCACAGATGAACACAAGATGGGGAATGCACCCCAACAGCTCCCCGGCCTGGTAGGGGGACGTGTCCGTGTGCACCCACACAGCACCTTGGCCAGGTAGGAGGTACTGACCGGGTGTATAACTGGCACAGAGTAGCTACACACAGTCACATTGTGCGGGAACTGTGCTCACCCTGAGTGTGCGATGAGGCGCCCTGGACCAGGTCCACAGCACCCTCCATGGCTGAGAGAGACCATGGCAGAGCTCCAAATCAGTCGTAATCTGTCAGATAGGTAGTTTCTGTAGGAACACCTTGGATATCTCTGTCTGTCTCAGTCAGGAGAACCCCCACGGACCCCTAGGTGGGCCATGTACCACCACCCCCCCCCCCGAGGGTGGCAAACAGGGTCTCCCATCAACAGATCCCCCCCCCTGCAATGTTGGCAGTAGAGTGGACCATCAACCCCAATCCTGTTGGGGAACAGACACCCTACAGGGCAGTCCAATCAGCCACACACACACCCAGACCACCATATCAGACAGACAGTAGGCCTGGATATGCTAAGATGCACCCCACCACCATCTGATATTCCCCTGCATCAAGCCATCAGCCACTGCACGGCACTCCAGCAGCGCACATACCAGCTGTGAACAGTCTGCTGGTTAGTCCCGCTGGAAATGCATGCACCCACAACTGGGATGGCAACACACACAAGCAGATACATCAGTGACTAGGCCCCAACAGGTGACCCAAATATATCACATGAGGGAAATGCTATGAAGCACTATGGGGGTGCCTAGCCATGCTGCCGTCACTGCACAGTCAGGGTGGAGTGAAAGCCCAGCAGCACATACAGAGGTCACCCTGTCTGTGGAGGTGGTGGACGGCCACTACAATGTCCCTGCCAGTGCCCTATGCCCTGTGCAGATGCATCCTGGCCAGCCCACCCTGTCTGAGCTATACCCATGGTACCTTGCTGCTCATTATGCACATCATCAGGCCAAAACTGGCAACAGTGCTGGC
Organism: Ichthyophis bannanicus; assembly: GCA_033557465.1. Taxonomy (NCBI): domain Eukaryota; kingdom Metazoa; phylum Chordata; class Amphibia; order Gymnophiona; family Ichthyophiidae; genus Ichthyophis; species Ichthyophis bannanicus. The sequence goes on along the minus strand of CM066038.1, from coordinate 371,244,460 downwards.
AGTGTGGGCTGTGGACAGTGTTTGCAGCCAACACACACTGTATAGACAGACACACACTCCCACACGTATGCCAGCATTGTGCTACTATAGAGGGGTTCAGAATCCTTGCCCACCACACCAGTCCTGGGCACAGTACAGGCATGGGTATGGTATGCAGTACGGTTGGGGGTCACTCCCCAGGGTGGTAAACACTGTCAGGGGCCAGACCTGACGCACACACCGCAGACATCAGATAGATTGTTATGATGGAGCTCAAAGAGCAGACTGTGCGTAACGTAGGGATATCTATCTGCCAGTACTCATAGCAAACGTTTGAGAGCTGTGTACCATATACCCAGGTGTAGGGTGACATTGCTAAGGTATGCAAGTGCTGGTATTGGGTGCTGCACGCAGGGCCCAATGTCCTGCCTCTCCAGGAGGCATTGGCCAATGGGGCCTGTGGGTGTGGGTGTGTCTGCCCCTGTTGGCTGCTGCTGTACGGCAGAGGTTCCCAAATCCAGTCCAGGTTTGCAATACACTGGTTGGGGTTTCCTGCTGTCCCTCATGAATATGCATGAGCTACATCTACATGCCATGGGGGTGGTGCATAGATATACAGCACAGTTATTTGTATGTGTGGCAGCATGGAACCTGAATGGTGTGTGGTCCTCCAGGACTGCATTTGTGAGACTCTGCTCTAGGTAATGCCCCTGGTCATGGTGTCTGTGCTTGGTGGTGTAAAAGATGGCGTATGACCAATGCGTATGTCCCCAGCAATAAAGGATTGCCCTTACTAACATGGTTTAGTTGTGGGGTAAATATGTGGACAGGATTGGTAGCAGCCCCAGCTGGGCTTTGAACCTGTGACCTTTTGTTCCTGCACACACTGTCTGTGTGCACTGCACCACTGTGTTGCCACAGATGTGCTGAATTCCCTGGGAAGTCCATGACTGTACATCCGACAGGGCCTATGTTGCAGTGGACGTGCCAGCCTGCACATGGCTCGGCCACTGTCTTCTGTGGCTAGCAGCCACTGCCCCCTCCACCACCTGTACCCTACCGCCAACATGCTGGCATGTCCGTATCTTGGAAAAGCATATGACCTGATTGCGTTGTGGCACTCCAGGACTGCATTTGGGGGACTCGGCTGTCGGTAATGCCCATTGTTATGGTGTGTGTGCGGTGTTGGGTACAAAATGGGTGTGTGAACCATGCTTATGTTCTCTGCAATAAAGGAGTGTCTGTACTATCTCTGTTTAGTGGTGGGTAAAATATGGGGACTGGGTTGGCAGGAGCCCCAGCTTGGATTTGAACTTGTGACCCTCTGGTCCTAAAGGTACGGCCTCTGTCCGCTGCACCACATTGTGGCCACAGTGATAGTGCAGTCCCTGGGGGTGGGAAACCTGACCAACAGAGTCAGAAACATTTGTACTGTGGGCTCCGTCACCATGTCTGGTGACATAAGTGCAAATACACCCCTCAACCGACCACGAACAACTGGGGATACATATAACCAAGCTGGGCAACAGTGATATTAATGGGCAACCATAGCAAACACTCCCAGGAAGGCTCAGAAAAAAGGAAATGGTTTTTGGAAGGGTCTCCCCTCCGTAGCCCCTTCCAACCTTCATTTCATTTTCTTTGAGCTTTCCTGGGTGTGTTTCTTATGTTTGCCCATTATTATCGGGGTTCCCCAGCTGCCTTCCTATTTTTACTATTTTTGTTTGGGTCTTTTTCTATCTTTATTTGCACTTTTGTTCTGTGCACATGTATCACACTGCTCACGTTTTGCAGGTTTCCCCGGTTTCCCTGTACATTGCTGACGCGAAATGGTTTCTCTTCCCTTTAAATGCCCTCTACCGTGAGTGTTTCACTCGCGCTATTTTTAACCTGTGAATTCGGCCCCGATCATGTGCGGGGAGCCTCTCCCCTCCCCTTCCCCGCCCATTGACCCCATCTCTCCGCCCCTCGGGAGCCTTCCTCCGCCCTCAGAATGCCTTTCCACGCCTCTATCGGACATTTGCGGGCCGGGTACTTGTGCGGGGTGCGTTGGTGCGGCGCGCAATTGTGCGGGGCCCACGCGCACTTTTGCGGGGCGTTTAAGAGCGTTTCTGAGCGTTTGAGTGCCGCGTTTCCGTGCGCTATTGTGCGGCACGCAATTGTGCGGCTTTTAGTAAACATACCCCATAGTCAAGGCACTTAGTTTAAAGGGGTTTAAAAACGGTTCAGGCAAGTTCATTGAGGAAAAGTCCAAAAACTATTATTAGCCATAGGGGTATGGACAATACAGAAATATCTACTCCTTATTTATTTATTTATTTATTTGTATTGAGCTCATGCCTCTCTAGTAATAGCTCAAGATTGGTTGAAGTGGAGTACAGCTGGTATTTCTTGTCACCAGAAGGCTTAAAATCTAAATTTATGCCTGAGACAATGGAGGAGTGTGATTTTCCCAAGGCCACAAGCAGTATTAGTGGGATTTGAACCCTGGCTTCCCTCTTTTCAGCCTACTATTCTTCTATTAGTCTATTCCATTAGGAAGTGATAGCAGCCTGGTATGTATCTCTGGTGAGACCTCATTTGGAGTGCTATGTACAATTCTGGAGACCACATCTTCAAAAAGATATAAACAGGATAGCGACAGCACAGAGGGCGACTACTAAAATGGTCAGTGATTTGATTTATTAATATCTGTTATACCATCCTTGGACAACAAGCCATCAGGGCGGTTTACAATCCATAGAAATTAGCAGTTGTGATAAAAATGTAAAAATAACATTAAACAAAGTAAAATAATTCTGTCGCCTTATGTTTTATGAAGTGATATTCTTGTATTAAGTATCTCAATATGTATTACTCTGTAATTAGTTACCCCTGTTACCTCCAGGTTATCTCATCCATGTTCAATGTAAAAACTCAATTGTCGTGTGACATTGCAGTATGTTTTTTGTTCAATTGTAAACCGCACTGATTTTAATAGCGCGGTATATAAGAGAAGTAAATAAATAAATAAAAATAATAATACTTTGGAAGAAAAGCATGGGAGGAGAGATATGATACAGTTGTTTAAATAGTATCATGGCATAAATGCACAGTAGGCAGGTATCTTTAAATTGAAAGGAAACTTTTGAAAAAGAGGACGTAGGATGAAGATGAAAGAAGATGGACTTAGGAGTAATCTAAGGAAATATTTCTTTGCGAAAATGATGGTGGACACATGGAATGGCCTCCAAGAGGAGGTGGCAGGGATGAGGACTGCATCTGAATTCAAAAAAGTATGGGACAAGCACAGAAGATCTCCGAGCAAGAGGAAGGGATTGTAAAGCTTAGGATTTGGTGTGGATAGGTAGTATGGTCTTATTTGCCATCATTTTCTGTTTCCTTTGGATCCTGCTGAATACTTCTGACCTGAATTGGCCACCATCAAAGAAAATGTGATGGACTTTCTATCTAACCCAGTATGGCACATCTTATGTTCTTAAACAAGCAAATACACCTTCTTATCTCAATATAAAATTGCTATCTATCCCAAAGCAGCACAACCTATCTAAAATCACATTACAACTGCTCTAAATTATCCCTAGCATTTCTTTTTGGTTTCAAACCTTAACCGGTCACATTACATGTCAGCTCACTTTCCAGATGCTCTTCTATCAGTATTAGCCTCATCCATTAAATTGTGCAAACATCAGACTATTCAATTTATTGCAAAATACCGCTAAATGCTTAAGGTCCAATATTCATTTGGGCAGGCTATGCGCCGCTACGGCGCATAGCCATACTCGCTGACCCTTAACCCCAAATTTTCAATGTCGGGGTCATATGCAACCCTGTCATTGACTATCCGGGTTTGTCACACATGCCTGGAAGCCGCAGTAGCTAACCAGGCAGCAACGATATTGCATGTTGCCTGGTTAGGGACTGCTGCTGCCTCTGCTCCTCCCCAGAATATCCCCAACACACCCCGATGCTAAGTGGTTAGCACTGGGACACTTAAAGGAAGAGAAAGGAGATACTCAGCAGCATTAACCGTGTTAGTGCTGTTGAATATCCCATTCAGGGGCAGTCACACAGTTCACAGGTCTATGAACTATGTAACTGCCTTTCGAATATCGGGCCCTTCGAGTGTTATCATTGTTTGGTGTCATTTTTAAGCATTCAGTGGTAGAGAGTGGCATTGCTTTCTTTAATTACAAAACCCCTGCAAATGTCACATTTCCAGTTGCTTATGACCTTGCATTAAATCTAACACAATTAGGGAGTTCTTTTAGATGCCTTGCTCACAATTTCCATGTGGACAATCCAGTATTTGCCCATGAAAATGGCATCCATGTGCAAATGGCAATTTTAGAAAAGACTAATTTTACATGTGGGTGTGCATAGTAGTGGCATGTCAGAGCGTAGTTGGGGCATGACCTGAGTGGTTCAGGTATTTACAGGTATAAAGCACGTGTAAAACCAAAATTGTCCATGTAAGGCTTTACAACTGCTATCTGGTAGGTATAGGTTTTTATGAAATGCTCATTGTAGACAGCTCTTTAGAGATGGGGAAATTAATGAGGATAACCCCCTTAATCCCATGTTTATTTTCCCCTCCAAACTGACATGAATTAAAGATAGCAGCCTCTGAATTAACTGATGGCATCTATATGTATAGGTTTGCAAAATACCAAATTATATGTGTACGTGGCCGGTGCTTACATGTGTAAGTTGCCTCTGTTGATTTTAACCATGTGTAGATTTATAAAAAGTCTCCTTTGGCTCTGTGTCAGCAAATATATGTACACTCTTGCATGTCCTTATATGTATTTTAAAAATGGCTCAATGTTTGGCAGAATCTTTATTAAAATACCACTGGAACTGGTTACATCCTGTCCTTGCCCTATCCATTCTGATCTCCAAGTGCGTGCTGTCTAACATTTTCCTTCATGTATATGGAACAAACATGCTTAAAATATGCAAGACAGTCATCTGACTGAATGATCTTTCGGTTGGTATGTTGCATTCAAACTGAAAATGTGTATGAATGAAGAGGACTGACACAGCATCACAAAGATCACCTTGGTCAGTTGGCCTCCCTCCTATGCTATTTTAATGAGCAACCTTGAGCCATTACTTTGCCAACTTGTGGCACAAAAGTGTGGAAATGTATCCTGAGTTAATTTGACCTTGAAAGACTGAACTTCACAAGCATGAATAGCTGAACCAAAGTGTTTAATAAGCATGCTTTGTTTAGGTTTAATTAGAAAAGCATCAATTTAATGAGCAGGGAAGTATATGGCCTAAGTCCCAGACAAAATCTTTCAGTGATGCTGAATTTTTATATTGTCCTTTCACATGACTGTTATAGAATAAACTTGTTCCAACATACTTCAGTAGAAGATGCAGTAGGAATCTGTAAAGAGACATTGCTTCATATACAGGATTTTTATCCTTCCCTTTAAAGAAGGGCGAGTTGCATCTCCTCTAAGAAAAGATCAGTACGAACAGGAAGGAAACAAGAGGAAGCTAACATACAATACTTGTACCCCTTAAAACAGAGTCTTTCAATGGATGGCAACTTATGGCTGTTGTGTATTTCAAAAGTGATGAGGTAATGTTAACTTGTTTTTATTGGGCCCGATTTTCGAAGGCCTTTACACGGTAGCTTCCCTAGTTACCCGTGTAAAGGCCTTATCTGGGATTTTCGAAGGACACCTACATGGGTAGTGCCCTTCAAAAATCCCGGATATGTCCCTAACGCGCCCAGATACTATCTGCATAGCATCGGGGCATGTTGGGGGCATTCTGGGGTGGAGCAGAGGAAGGCCGTGGCGCGACCCATATAGCACCAATTTTTGATGCTATATGGTTAGCGCTCTGTGCCTTAAAGATAGGCAAGGTTTTCCCATGCCTATCTTTAAGGCGCTGGGGCTAATCGTGCAGCATCGGAAATCTGTGCTAGACTGGTAGCGTCTGAGGCTATCTGGCTGTGCGGCGACACCCGGATTTTCGATGTTGGGGCCGCATATGACCATGACATGGAAAATCCGAGTTAGGCGGGAGGTGGGTGGACTATGCGCCAACACGGCGCATAGCACCGCCCAACTGAAATTTGGGCCCATTATCTTTAACTTATTGTGCCTTTTGGTGTTAGAAATGAATGAGGAAAATTTGAACTTCTCAGTTGCAGTCATGCAATATTTTTTCACCAATACTATATTTTGTATAGAGGAGCAGCCTAGAGATTAGAGCAGAAGGCTGAGAAGTGAGGAAGTCAGAGATCAAGTATCACCTCTCCCACTGAAACACTTGGTGACCTTGAGCAAGTCAGATAAGCTTCCATTATCTCCAGGGGCGGTCTGAAGGTTTCTGCCACCCTTGGCAGACCCTCAGTGCTGCCCCATCAAGGCTGCACTGCCGTCCGGCCTGCCATGCCAGCCTCCCTGCGCTGAAGTGGCTGAACTGATACTTCATCGTTGCATTGGACCTTAAAGTGCTCGCAGACATGTGTGCTTATGGCCTGCCAGTCCTGCCACCCTCTGATACAACTTTCTGTGAGGGAGCAGAAGTGTCAGGCCGGAACTGCATGCACATACATGGGCGTTTTAAAGCCCGTTGCGACGCTGAAGCGGCAGTTCGGATACAACTTCCTGGGTGGGGGATGGGGGGTTAGTGATGCCACCCGCTAGGGTCTGCTACCCTAGGCAACTGTCTAGTTCATCTAGTGGACAGGCCGGCCCTGATTGTCTCAGGTACAAAACTTGGGATTCCCTTTTCTAAGATGCAGTATGCTTTCACATTTATCACTTGTTTTGCATAAAAATCAACATGCAGTAAGTGTAAAAGTCGTACACTAACTTTCTGTGATGTGGCCAATATGTTCCCAGCAGTTACCACACAGAAAAGCATCTTAACATGCAACAGCAGCATTTGTATTTAACATGGGCACACTTAATGCCATCCATTAGAGGTGACATTAAGTGCACCCTTGCTAACTGCAATATTGATAGCGTGCAATATGTCCCCCCGCATTAACTGCAATATGCCTTCCACCCCCCACTCTCTCCTCCTAATCTGCCCATTCCCTACCCCATCACGTGATGTGCAGTTATTGTGGGGATTTTAGGCAAGGAAATATCTTCTGTACCTGTGTGTAACCCACCTTGCAATCCGGTTTGCAAAAGATAATAATCAAATCTAAAATCCATATCCAATTTGTGTTCTGTACATGGAGCACCACTGTGGAAACTCAGAATATGTTCTTTTTTTCACTTGAGAAAAATAGAGAAATTCTGCTGCTCCCAAATAAGACATAGCCAGCTGCAGCAATTATACAAGAACCTGGCAAATTTCAACCTGGCTTAGATTCAAGAGTGACTTGGAATCATCCTCAGATCTATTGGCAAAATCTATCACACTATCCCTATCAATTTGTGAAAAATCTAAAGAAAATTCAAGATAAATTCATAACAAATTCTCCCCAGGTCCTTAAACTCTGAAGTATATTTGCAGATCTCAGAATCTTCTTTGGCTTTTTTGAAGATCTGGAATATTCCAAGACCTCCATCTTGACTTGCTTTATAAAGGGCCATTGCACTGATTCAATGAACTATCTGTGCAGGTTCGTCAAATTAACCTATTTTGAAGACATTAGAACATCTGAGTACAAGTCAATGGTTCATAAGCAGGTACTGGAGATCTGTTCTGTTGATTGAAAACCAAATATTGACCATTTCTAGAACACTTTACTGTCATCTGTTTTTATTTTGCTTTGCATTCCTCGCAAATGCATTGTATCTCTATGACTTGCCATGAGTCTACTGATTTTCTGCAGTCAACTGTCTTGTATATCATGGTTTTGTTTTTGTTTTCCTTGCAATGTCACCATTGATGACTGGATAAATGAAGGCCTTACTTGGTTTTTACAAAATGCTTCTGACTCTATTTTTGCTCTGGTTTCCTGCCATAATGTGGCATCACCTGACTGCATCAAATTCTGGTTCTCTTGGTTTTCTTATCAGCAATGTAATCCATCTTTGAATTTACATACAAGTTCTCTGTATGAAAATAGGATAGCAAACAGCACTATTCTTTGAAGGTGGAATTTAAAGAAAACAGAGGTTCAGCTTCTTCTTTGTTACCTGGGGCTCTGTGGTTATCTCATCTAGATATATTCTGAAGAGCAGGATTGTGAAATGTTGGATGAGTGGAATGAAGAGTGTGTTCTACTCTTACGTTTTGTAGTACGGTATATACTCAAAAAATACTATATTTCGATGGCCTTCATTCGTTCTCTTGTATGGCATTATCAGCTCTTCCATTTGAGAAAGGGGAGCACAACTCTGTCTTAGGCTATGAGCATATCAGATTTGCATCAAATATGCAAATAAGTGACATTGCCAACCTAAATATCTGTAAATACAGACACTTGGTTGGTGCATGAGGTTAAGCTCTGCCCTAATACAGGGTTCTTTATATTAGTCACAGTTCAGCAGATGTTACTATAGTGGACCACTACGGCAAATCTCCTTTGTAGAAAGCCTAACTACAGCTCTCTGGAGGTGGGATACTGGGTTCCTGTATTAGATGCTGCTAGAATTCACTCCAGGTTTTTTGGATACCTAGAATCTATATGTAGAGGCTATTCATAAAATTTAGACTGATCCATGAAATGTGGTCCTGATTTCTTTGAAGGTCTGATGAAAAATAGGTATTTGCAAGTCTTCATCCACAAGAACCATAGAGCTCCAGGTAACAAAACTTCATAAACTAGAAAACATGAGGTAGTAGTCAAAGTTCTCAGTGTCCAAGGAATACATAGAATATTAATTTATCCCTGGACTCTTAGATAAACAGCACTGATCTGTCATCTAGAATTACGAGTTTAATTTAATTTTTAATTTGGATATGTATTTTATACCAAGTGAGTGCTTCAAAGAATGAAATTAATGCTCGGGATTGGGTAGGGAAATCCAGACCTTTTATTCCTAAAAGAGATAATCCACTTCATTACTAACCCCAGAAGTTACTTCAGGGAAATAGGTGATTCTGCAAGATTGTGCTGTATTCACTCTCCTAGTGGTACAGATGGGCACAAGTTAGAAAACTGAACAACAAATCTCTGTATCAGGCCAGGAGCTACTTTGACAAAGAGACTGCTCTAATCTTGGTTCTGTGGTAATACAGGATCTATTAGTTTCCAACTCACAGGCTATGATGCCAGACATAAGAACATAAGAACATAAGATATGCCATACTGGGTCAGACCAAGGTCCATCAAGCCCAGTATCCTGTTTCCAACAGTGGCCAATCTAGGTCATACGTACCTAGCAGTTTCCCCAAAAGACACAGGTTCTGCAATGCTTGACCTATAGAGTAACATAGTAGCATAGTATATGATGGCATCTAAAGACCACTATAGTTTGTCCAGTCTGCCCAGTCAGGTGGAGAAGAAGCCTAGTGTTTAGAGCAGCAGCCTAAAATCAGGCAGACCAGGGTTCAAATCCCACTCATGTTCCTTTTGGCCTTGGGCAAGCCACTTAACTCTCCATTGCCTTAGGTGCAAACTTGGATTGTAAACGCCCTGGGCACAGGGAAATACCAACTGTAAATGAATCTACTCATCTTGAAGTGCTATTGGAAAGACCTGAGCTAAATATAAACGCATGTGCATGTCACCCACTTTATGTCTTTGTTTAGGGTTGTATCTGTTGTTCTGTGCATGCCACCTCCCTCTATTTGTTGAAGGGATAGTTAGGTTTATTTGATTTTATCCTCTTGGTATAAAGGGATCCACTATGTCTGTCCCATGCCATTTTGAATTCCATCACTGTATTTGCCCCCATCACCTCCATCAGGAGGGCATTCCACCCTTTCAGTGAAAAAGTATTTCCTGAGGTTTGCTTTTAATTGTCCTGAACTCATCCATTCAACTTCTCTCCCATGCTTCTAAATTTGATCACACTACTCCCCTCCTGATGAACCATCACTGGCTTCCCATCCACTTTCGAGTTCAGCTCAAAATTTTGATTCTGGTCCACAAAGGACTCCCCCCTGGCTACTCTTCCTATCTTGCTTCTGTTATCCTACTTCATTCCCCCATCATGTCCTTCGATATCTACACAAGAACTGGTTAAATCTGGCCCCTGCTTCCCAGGCTCACCTGGAGTCTACTAGATGTGCTTTCTTTTCTTTGCTGCCCCTAAACTGTGGAATGATCTCCCCCGTGGTCTCTGTCTGGAATCTCTTCATATTTGTTTTAAATCTGCTTTGAGGACTCATCTGTGCCAGGTCATTTTCTCTTCTTATTCAGATAGCGCAACTGCCTGCTAGCCTCCTTCCCCTCCTGCTTTCCTTTCCTCTTGTGTGCCTGGCTTTCCTATTTTAATTGGAGTACTATTTCTGTTTCTTTTTTATAATTTGTTTTATTGTAAACTGCCTTGATGTGCCAATTTGGCGGTATATCAAATTTTAATAAACTAAACTAAAATAAGCCTCCTTGCAACTTCATTTTGTCCTCTAGTTTTACAGTTTCCCCTTCTGTCAATGTTTGTTTGTTCATTAATACCTTTTCTCAGAGACCTGGAGGAAGGAGGATAACCAATTGGACACTGTGACACCAGGCTACAAACTGTATCACAATGAAAGGGTAGATCATATAGGCGGAGGAGTGGCTCTATATGTTAAAGAAGACATTGAATCAAACAGGATAAAGGTTTTGCAGGAAACTAAATGCATTGTAGAATTTTTATGGATAGAAATTCCTTGTAAAAAGGGGAAGTGAATGACAGTGGGGGTATATTAAAACTTGCCTGGCTAGAATGGACAGATGATAAAATGCTAAAAGAAATCAGGGAAGCTTGCAAAGTTTACAACACAGTAATAAAGGGAAATTTCAATTACACCAGTATTGACAGGGTCAATATTACATCAGGCCATGCTAGGGAGATAAAGTTTCTAGATAAAGCAACTGACTGCTTCACGGAGCAACTGGTGCATGAACCAAATCCAGGGAAAGCTACTTTAGACCTAGTCCATAGTGGATCACATTTGATTTAATAAATGGAGGGAGCATAACAAGGAAATCCACTGCACTAGCATTTAACTTTCAAAAAGGAGACTATGATAAAATAAGGAAAATGGGTAAGAAAAAACTAAAAAGAGCAACTGACAGATTAAAGGGTATGCTTACTAAATAGCGCTAAGGATGCTTGTAGACAGTAAGGGTATCTGTTAGCCACTAATGTGGCATAAAACACAGCTAATGCAGCCACAACAGGAGACAACATGGTTGTGCCCGGCAAGGGACAAGGAGGCAGATAATGGGGGGTGACGGGGCGGGGAGTAGGCAGCAGAGATATGCTATTGCCTCGGTCGATTAGTGGATGATAGATGCACTGCTGAGCCGACCAGTAATGCGAGCCCCAAGCTGACTTAAGCTGTGGACGGGCCCCACCAATGGCTGGTTGCAATCACAAAATGACAGCAAGGTGTGTGCAGCAGGGCCAACCCACAGCATAGCCTATAAATGACAGGGGCCTGGGCCTCCTACCCTGCTACACCATGGCTCATCATATCATGGAACAAGCATACATCTGATTGGAAGGAGAAGGAGTGCAAGAGGCAGAGGGGGTCCCACAACACCTGGGTTGTCCCTTCCCCCCTTACCCATGGCCAGGTGGTGGGGGTTAATGTGCAGGGGCAGCAGCCAGGAGAGCACTGGGTCCTGCATCCCCAGAAGAGGCAAGCCCAGCAAAGAAGGCCCCATATCTACTGAGATAGAGCCACCCTCCTCGGCCTCCCTGAGGACCAGATCATTGCCCTCTACAGACTGAGCACAGGGGCCATAAAAAAACTATGAGGATTTAAGACCTGACCTTGAGTCTCTCATAGCCCAGTCAAGTGCCATATCTGGGCTGACAAAGCTCCTCAGTGCACTATATTTCTTTGCCTCTGGCTCCTTCCAAATATCTGTGGCTGTAGTTGGAGGAATGTCCAGGGTCACCTTCGGTAGATGCCTCCACCAAGTACCGCAAGCCATGAAAAGCTGAGTTAGGAACTACATTGTATTTCCCCAAGAAAGGCAACAATGGGTGACCCTCAAAGAACAATTTGAGAGAATTGCGAGTATACCACACATGAGGGGAACCATTCATTGCACACATGTCACACTTATCCCACCCAGAGACAGGGAAGTGATTTTATTGGAAGCAGTATCATTCCCTGAATGTGCAGGTGGTGTGCGATGCAAATATGTTCATACTGAATGTGGTAGCCAAGTTTGCTGGGTCAGCCCATGATTCCTACATCCTGCAGCACTCAGCACTGTTTCCACAATATGAGGAGGGATATTTCGGTCACAGCCGGCTGCTGAGTAAGTTACTTCTCATCACATTAAATTTGCCAACAGTGGGAAACACAGTTCAGACTGGGCACTTGAAAAGCTAAAATGATAATGTGGCCTGGTATGGGAAATAGAGCCACAAATGTCATGTACTAGTCCAGTCTGGACACTTGAAAAGCTGATAGGGGAATGGGGCCTAATATAGGGGATACAGCCATACTGTCAATGTACCAGGCCAGGCTGGGCGCCTGGAATGCCTAATTAAGCATGGGGCATGTCATGGAGAATAGAGCCACTCATGTAGGTCTGGTATGGGGAATAGAGCCACACATGCCATGTTCTAGGCCAGGCTGGGCACATAAAGAGCTAACAGAAGAATGGGGCATGGTATAGGGAATAGAACCACACTGTCAATGTACCAGTCCAGGATGGGCACCTGAAAGGCTGAAAGGGGAATGGGGCCTAGTACAGGCAACAGAGCCACACAGTCAATATATTAAGCTAGATTGGGCTCCTGAAGAGCTGACAGGGGAAAAGTGCTTGGTAGGAGGAATAGAGCTGCACATGATTGTACTAGACCAGGCTGGGTGCCTGAAGAGGTGACAGGGGAATGGGGCCTGGTATGGGGAATATAGCTACATTATCAATGTACCAGGCCAGGCTGGGCACCTGAAAACATAACATGAGAATGGGGCCTGGTATGGGGAATAAAGCCACACAATCGATATACTAGGCCAGGCTGGGCACTTGAAGAGCTCACTGGGGAATGGGGCTTGGTATGGGGAATAGAGCCACAATGTAAATGTACCAGGTCAGGCTTGGTACCTGAAAATATAACATGAGAGTGGGGCCCAGTATGGGGAATAGAGCTACATGTCATGTACTAGGTCAGAATGGACACCTGGGGCCCAATATTGAGTTGGACAGGCTATGCGCCGCAGCAGCACCTAGCCTGCCTGCTGACCCCCTTAACCCAGATTTTCACTTCTGCACTGGCAGAAGTGAAAATCCAGGTTAGCCTGACATCCCAGTAGCTGCAGAAGCTACATGGGTAGCTACATGGGTAGCATAGCCTCTGCGTCTTAAAGATAGGTGAAGTATCACCACACATGATGAGGCAGTCCGAGAAATCACTCAAACACTGACCACCATCCTGGATGAGCATCTCTCCCATCTGCACGCCTCGTTTGAAGACTTAAAAAGCAACCTGGAGACACATGCACAGCGTGTGCAGGAGGTAGAGGGCCGTGTTACACAACAAGAGGGGCAGATTGAGGCCTTGGAGTAGCGGGTAACACAGTTTGAACAAGCCAAACAGGAACTACTCAACCAGCTTGATGATCAGGAGAACTGCGGAAGAAGAAACAATATCCTCATGATTGGCCTTCCTGAGATCTACAAAGATGCGGAGATCTGGTACCTGCTTGAGGTATGACTCCAAAGCACATGGGCCTGCAAATGGAGGGAGATCGGATGCTGGTGGAGCGGCTGCACCGGCTGGGGCCCAGGAGAGAGAACACAGACAGATTGTGGCCTGTCATTGCCTGCATTTTAAACTATGCAAAGATGGACAAGCTAATGAATCGCTATCGCTCCCAATGAAAAGTGGAGTATGAGGGGCACAAAATATTGCTTTTCAATGATTACTCAGCAAACGTGCAGAACGCAGAAGAGACATGGCCCCAATGTGTTCTCAGTTGGCCAATAGAGGAATGAACTTCTCTTTCCAATATCCGGCAAAGGTCCAATTGCAGCATGAGAACCAGACACAACAATTTGAATCGCCGGCAGCGCTGCAACAGTTTCTGGACGGGTTACCAAGGAATTGAGACAAGCAGCAACAAGAGCGGACAAACTTTGTTATTCATCAGCTATGGGAGGGATGAAGCTTCCGCCGCTGGAGTGGACATTTGAGAAGGTCTCACTGGCTGGTCTTTTATGAACTCTGGGAATGTTTTAGTCTGCAGAGTGGAGAGAGTGCCTCAGGAAATTGCAAACCCATGAGAGACTGGAGTGAGGGGAATGCAACCCATGAGATGGAAGGAGGCTGGGATGTGCCTTCCCCCTATACCCTGTGGGCCGCAAAGGAGACACATTTAACATACAAGTCTGAGACTGGATGCTATCGCAGTGCCCCTGAAGGTAGGGAGCATATTATGGGGGCCGACCATCCCTCAAACATGTGGGTAAAGGAGAGGGGGCAATGAAAGGGGATAGAGTAATGGATAGGTGACTGCAAGGCTGACTCGGTGAATGGGGGCAGGATGGGCTATGGATATGAATGAGCAAGGGTGGGGAGAAAGGCTGGGGAGTAGCTGGGGGGGGGGGAGGGAGGAGAGGGGTAGAACCGGAAGTGGGGACATGCAGATGGGATTGGAAAGGCAAGGAGTAAGAGTGAGCTGAATTTGAGGGGAGGGGGTGGGAAGGCGGGAGGGTGAGGGTGTGGGTGAGTGGAGAGAGGAGAGGCTGAGCCAGTGGGCAGTGGGACTGGGGAACATGGGGGGATCGCTCTTCTGGCAGGCGAGAACCCCTGAGGAATATAAGTCTAGCCTCAAAGTGGCACAATGCTTCAATTGGGAAGGGGTTGGATAAAATAAAGATTCTCACATTAAATGTGGAAGGGATCCATTTGCCATTCAAATGCATGAAATTTCTTAATTTTTTAAGGAAAAAGGGGAGCAGGCATGGTATTCTTGCAGGAGACCCACCTCACAGATCGGGAACATCAGAAATTATACCAAGGGTGGGTAGGAGAATCAGGGTACTCATCCTATAATGGGAGACAATGGGGAGTAGTGACACTGATACATCGTAGGTTATCCTTTGTCCACCATAAGAGCCTTACAGATAAAGAGGGATGATATCACATCATGGCAGGGGAGCTGGGGGGTGGGCAGGTATCTCTTTGCAACTTGTACGCGCCTAACATTTACAATCACAAGTTTTTTCTTGATATTAGCTCCCAGTTGCTCCATTTCAGTGATTATCAGCTGATAGTAGGGGGGGGGGGGGGACTTTAACCTACCAAGAGATGTATTGCAGGATTGTAAGCCACCTAGGGGCACCCCAGCATGAACGAGGGGCAAGGGGCTTGATTTCCTTTTAAAAGAACTATGCTTGGTCGATGCTTAGAGGGTATTGCATCCTGAAAAGGCTGACTTCACACACTACATAACAGCTATGCTAGGCTTGATTACCTCTTAATAGCTGAGCCCCTGCTTAGGAGACAGGAGCATGCAGAGATCAGAGATGTACATTTACACAGTACCAAGTCCCTACCAGCCAGGGAGGGTGGGGGGGGGGGAATATGCTTGGAGGACAGAGCTTTATTGGAACCTACGCACGTCACCCTACCAGTGTTTTTGCACAAACACTTTTTCAGGGGTTTTGACCTGATAAAGTAGGAACCTAACTGTCCACTCTCCTCGTATAAATTGTATGCTGTCGGCAACTTCACAAGGATAGAAAGCAAAAAACTATTTCGTTGAGCTTCTCGTACTTCAACTGCAGGTGGGGTGGTTCCCCTCTGTGTTTTTTTTCGAGGTAATGTTTCTAGCCAGGTCATTTGTACCCAAGTGGATAACAACATCTACTTTGGAATGCTTACTTTCCACATGCTATGCTAACAATATGGTTTGTATTCCTGCTGGCTGAAAAACCTGCAAGGCATTTAACCATCTTCTGTTGTTTGGACTGTGTTCCCAAGTTAATCCCTCAGATGATGGAGTCTACAAGTAGTAACAATTTCCTATTTTGTGATTTTTTTTGTTCATGTTTGGGGCATTATCGGTAGATTGTCTGTTAACCTTCTCATTTAGGACCACTTCAGTTTCCACTAATTCGGCACTCTCATTTTCCAAGACAGAGAAGGCATTATGCAGAGATATCTCTTGATGAAGAGGGTGTATCCAAGTTACAGGTCGCAACCTACCAGAGTCCACTGTGATCCATTTGTTTCTCAGATGTTTGATTCTTTTTAGGAATGGTGATGGATTATTTTCAATTTGTACTGGGTTCCGTCTACTTCGTAACTTTTTATCTCCTTTCTGACAAAAAATGGCTTCTTTAGTTATTTTTCTGTAAGAGGAATCTTTTGTTTCATGGTTTATTGTTTCATATATACCCTGATTTGGCATAGGACACCCAAAGGTGACACAGGGAGTTTCTCCTGCTGCGCCCTGGGGTTCTTTTTCTTGAAACATCCTTGTAAATGTTTGGTGAAGTACCCATTCTGTATCGTATATTTTTATGAGCTCTCCCAGCTGCTAGCTTTTGTGAATGCTTGGCATCTTGAAGCATTTATTGATTCTATACACGAAGTGCCCTGATTTATACAGTATATGCTGGATATTAGCCTAACTGTAGATTTTTTGTTTATATGGTTTATATATTTTCTTATGTACTCCTTCCCCAAAATTGTGGGCTAAGCTGAGCAGACAGAATTGTTCACTTGATGTGCTTTCTTGTTTATTTTCTATTTTTTAAATTTTGTTTCCTGTTTCTGCTTCATTTCTATACAAGATTGTTTATGTTAACTTTCTTGGATATAATGTATAAAATTGAATAAAGAGAAAATAATAAAAAAAATGTACTGTGATTTCAGTGCAGCTAATTCTTCCCTTAATAGAGTCAACTCTTTATGCATAGCAGATAGTTTGAGACATGTGGAGTAAGCTCTAAGGTTCCAAATGATTCTTCTTAGAATAAAGGCACCACAGCTATTGCACTGAATACAAGACAAAAAGTGCTGGGTCTGCTGCTTTTTGACATATTCATAAATGACCTGGAAAGTGGAATAACGAGTGAGGTTATCAAATTTGCAGATGACACAAAACTATTTAAAGTTGTTAAAACCCAAGAGGATTGTGGAAAATTGCAAGAGGATCTTGATAAATTGGAAGACTGGGTATCAAAATGGCAGATGAAATTTAATGTTGACAAGTGCAAAGTTATGCACCTAGGGAAGAACAACCCAAACTATGGTTACACGATGCAAGGTTCCACATTAGGAACCACCACCCAGGAAAAATATTTAGGCGTCATTGTGGATACCATGTTAAAACCCTCGGCCCAGTATGCAGCGGCGGCCAAGAGAGCAAATAGAATGCTAGGTATGATAAGGAAAGGAATGGAAAATAAAACAAAAGTTATTATAATGCCTCTATATCGTTCCATGGTGAGACCACACCTTGAATATTGTGTGCAATTCTGGTTGCCATATCTTAAAAAGGATATAGCGATTTTAGAAAAGGTTCAGAGAAGAGCCACCAAAATGGTAAAGGGGATGGAAGGATACTCCTATGAAGGAAGGCTAAAAAGGTTAGGGCTCTTTAACTTGGAAAAGAGATGGCTGAGGGGAGATACGATAGAAGTCTATAAATTAATGAACGGAGTGGAACAGATAAACGTAGATCGATTGTTTACATTATCAGAATATAGAAAGACTAGGGGACATGCAATGAAGCTACAGGGTAACCTATTTAAGACTAATAAAAGAACATATTTTTTCACTCAACGTGTAATCAAACTCTGGAATTTATTACCGGAGGATGTAGTAAAGGCTGTTAGTGTAGCTGGGTTTAAAAAAGGTTTGGACAAGTTCCTGGAGGAAAGGTCCATAAACCATTATTAAGAAGGGACCCAGGATATCAATGCTTGACCCAATACAAGCATTGTGGAACCTGTGTCTTTTGGGGAAACTGCTAGGTACATATGACCTAGATTGGCCACTGTTGGAAACAGAATACTGGGCTTGATGGACCTTGGTGTGACCCAGTATGGCATATCTTATGTTCTTATGTTCTTAAGACATGTTGATTGAGAGGGTTATAAAGCAGTTTTAGCAAAAGGAGAAAAGGTAGGTGTTCTGCTTAATTGGAGGACAGATGGCTATTTATGATATGAAAACAATATAGGCATTGTAATTTTGGGGTGGGTGGGGTGAGGGAAGGAGTGGGTGGGACTTTAAGTATCCCTGGCTAATAGACCTTATATGAATTCAGGATACTCTAAAATTTCTGATTAAAAAAGGCTTGCAAAGGAATACAGACAGGTTAAATTTTCCTAAGCTTTAACTAAAATGTAGGTTGTTTGCCATTAGACTGTAGATCAAGAAGGCTGTGGACAGGTAGAAATTTGCAAGAAAAAAACTTCCCCTTTGAAGAAAGATTTCTCAGCCTAATACTAGATTATCATTATTAACTGTTTTTTTTTATGGTGCTTTATCATTTTTGGTCAAAGTTGTTTATATTGTAACTTAAACTTGGTCATGTATATTATTGAACAGGGACATTGATAACTTGGATGCTTTTGAGGCAATGGAGGGTTAAGTGACTTGCCTGAGGCCACAAGGAGTACTAGTGGGAGGTGACCCCTGGTCTTATGGCTCCCAAACCAGTGCTCTAACCACTAGGCTACTCTTCCACTCTATTTAGATGCTTCCTAAATGAAATAGCAGGGGCCCTACCAATAAAAGGTTAAGGTTTAAACAAAAACAAATATGCAAAATGTATATTAAACTGCCCCCATGCATAACAGATAGGATACATTGACAAACCGTCAGGAACACTGAAACATGAGATTGCTAGTGAGCAAAAAGCAATTCCATCAACATTTGGTGACTTGTACAGGATAGTTTTGTAACAGGGCACCTTAAATCATTTTCAGGCCTCTATTTTAAGCCTATTTTATCAAAATAAGTAGGTACCTATTTGTCGTTATAAAATACTATCTTAAGCAGCAGCAATCATGCCGTTAGATGTAGACATTTACACCTATTGTTTTGAATCCTGGGGGTGAGAGGGGTGCGGTGGAGAGAAAATACTGGAAAAGTTCAAACAGAAATGGCCATAAAATTAGGAATTCAGTGTAACACTGCTATTTTGAATGGCCTTAAGAATAGCTCAGTATGTGCAGAAGGAGGAGACATAACAGATATTTCATTAACTCCTTTCACTTCACCTTCAGACCCACCTACAAAGAAATTGCCTAAATAACTACTTTCCTTTTATTCACTCTCAGGAACCCACTCAAGGCCTGAAAGACCCATATGTTAATGCCAGGGTACCACAGAGTAATTTAAGGGTATCTCTTCATGTCACATAGCCAGGGCCATGCAAGCAGATGAGGCGCCCTAGGCAAACCTCATCCCTTACTCCCCCCTTCCTTGCGTGGCACCCATTGCCACCGCTGCTATCCCTCTCTGGGACCAACAACAGTGGCAATAGCCGAAAACAGCCCTGTCGAGCTTACCTTCAAGTTTTGGTACTGCGAGGCTCTTTGCTTCCGCTGCTCCCCAATGCCTGATGCTGACTTCTCATGCAAATACGAAGTTGGCATCGAGAGTCGGAGAGGGGCAGAAGCAAACAACCCTGAAGTGCCGAAGCTTGAAGGTAAGGTCCATGAGGCTGTTTGTGGCTATTGTCACCAGTGTCAGTCCCAGAGAGGGGCCACAGTGCAGCAATGGGTGCCTTTGAAGGGCCAGTGTGCTAGGTGACCACTTAGCACACTGGCCCTGCACATATGAAATAGCAGATTTCATTAAAGAACCACTGACATTGGTAGGATTTATTTATTTGGATAGGATAGGATAGGATGAATGATCAGACTGTCCACCAGTTGGCTTGCTACTGCTAAGCAGGTCATCATTCTAGTTTATGACCATCTATACTGATATCTTGTCTTAAGTAAGAAGCTGAAGTCATAATACATCTGTAAGAACTGAGTTTGAACAATTGTTTCTAATGAATGCTATCCAAGGATGTTATGACACATGAATGCCATTAGTCTGTCTTCTGTGTGTAGATCTCTCTTCCTTTGTGCTTTCAGTCAAGTATAGCCAGCATGATGTATGATTTGCAGGAACAGACAATATGCCAGTGCACCTTGATTGCATAGGTTACTTGCTGAATGAGATGTGAACCTGAATATGCATTTTTGGTATCTTGACCATTTGGCCAGTCTTTCTGCATTTCTCTATCATTCTTTGGATTGAATAGCTCAGAAATATACTCTGTATTGATTATCAATATTTTTGATCCATCTTTCTAATGACAAAGCTGCTTATAAATATTACATGGTAACCAGAGAACAATCCACTTATAGAAGTGATTGTATGCTATCCTAGGAGGGATGTAGTGTAGAATGAATCCTTAGCTATGAAAAGCAGCATGTGGTTGCATACAGAATAATCCAACTCGAGGTACTGTGTTGTGAAAACAAAGGAATGTATGCCGGTGGAAGCTTACTATCTTTCCATGGTTATGTGTGAATATTCTATTTCTCCTGTATCCTTTTTTTATACTACTATAAATATATTTTTCCCATTTAGCATGTTTCCTTTTTAATTCCCTTGCATTTGGGTCACATAAGTGGTTTTACCATATTCATATTAAGCAATTCTGTGACTGAAGGGCAGCCAAGCCATTTTGGCTCCTTGCCCTTAGTCTGAGCTGACATTAGTGATAGGTGCACAGAGTACTTCATCTACCCAGTTCCAGATGTTGGTGACATTAGGAAAATGACTCCAGGTATCAGAAAATGGATAATGAGTCTCATGCATATTGTAATGAAGATGGTAATGTATGATGCTTGTCAGAGAAGAGGCCATTCTGAAAGCTGTGTAAAATGTATTTACACAAATTTTCCCATATGCACAGGAACACTGAGTCGTGTATTTTGTGGGTTTTTTTTTAACTTATCAGGTCATACCACTTTTATTCACCAATGTTACCTCTTGCCCATACATTTTTTCCTGAATCCTGATTTTGAATGGATGGCTTGTACCATACAGTATTACACATGTACATTCTGTTAGCACAAATTTGTTTTATAAGTTGTCTTAAAAAATGTAATGCATTGTAATATCAGTTTAACATGTTACTTACAATTTGTGCATTTTGAAAAGTTATAACACACATTCATACTTTTTTAAATTAAAACAAATGAGTGAAACAAATTGAAGAAAATTTGAAAATAGAGAAAAAAGCCAAAACATGAAAATGAATAAAAATGATTTTCTCTATAGTCTTTCCTATATCATATATTCCAGTTCCTATTTGCAAACACATTTACTCACATATCTTTAGACCTGAAACAAATGTTTTTCAAACAAATTTGAGGAAAAGGTAAATGGAAAGAGCTTTGACAGTTCAAGAGCATTGGGTCCCACGCTGCCTGTGGAAAGAGAGTGGAGAAAGGGAACTAAATTCATTGATTTTGAAATGAAATGGAAAATGCATTGTTTCACTTTGGGGTATGTTTACTAAACGTGAATAACGCGCGTAGTATGACGTTAACGACCGTAAGTACAGTGTAATGCGCGTAAACACGCGCTAACGACCGGTAACGTCGTACTACGCGCGGTAACCGCGCTTAACGATCGTAAAGCCCCGCGGCGCGTTAAAACAGCTCAGAAGGTGGAGAGTGGGCGGAGAGAAGGGGTCAATGGGCAGAGAGGGGGAGTGGAGAGGCCCCCCCTCACTAACGCGCTGTAATTCTGAGCTCAATTCCAACGCGAATGAAAACCTGTCGTTAAAAGGCATTTAAAGGGAAGAGAAACCATTTCCGTCAGCAATGTACAGAAAAACCGGGGAAACCCACAAAACGTGAGCAGTGTGATACATGTGCACAGAACAAAATTTCACATAAAACGTTAAAAATGACCACAAGAAACATTTTAAAAAGCATAATTCAGCTGGGCAACAGTGATAGCAATGGGCAACAAGGAACAACACTCCCTGGAAAGCACAAAAATAAAAAGAAATGATGTGTGGAAGGGTCTACGCTCCGCAGACCCCTTCAAAGAGCATTACAATGTAATGGAGCTGTCCTGGGCGTGTGGTGTAATGTTTTCCAATGATATCATTGTTGCCCAGCTTGGTTATGGGTGTGTGCCCCTTTTTTTAGGTCTTTTCTGAGGTTTATGTACACCTTTGTCTGCATAAGGTAAATGAGGCCACAGTAAACCTGTTGCAGAGCAGGGTTTCTGGCTCGTCAGGCCGGTTTAACTAACTCCAGGGAGTGCACTGTTTCTGTGGCCACAGTGTGGTGCAACAGACACAGCCAATGCCTGTAAGACCAGAGGGTCACAGGTTCAAATCCCAGCTGGGGCTCTTGCCAACCCAGTCCCCATAGTTTTACCCACCACTAAACAGTGATAGTAAAGACACTCCTTTATTGCAGAGAACATACACATGGCCTATATTTTACCACACCAAACACAGACACCAGAAACAGGCACATTACCTAAAGCAGAGTCCCGCAAATGCAGTCCTGGAGGGCCCCACACCATTCCGGCTTCATGCTGCCTCTAATAAAGATGGCTGTGCTGCATAGCTATGCACCACCCCCATGGTATGCAGATGTAGCTCATGCATATTTATGAGGGACAGCATGAAAACCCGAACAGTGTTTGGAACACCAGGACAGGAGTTGGGGAACTCTGCCATAAAGCAGCAGCCAACAGGGCCACACACCCACCCACAGGTCCCATTGGCCAATGCCTCCTGGAGAGGCAAGACATTGGACCCTGCCTGTATCTCCCAATACTAGCAGTTGCATACCTTAGCAATGCCACCCTACACCTGGGTATATGGTACAGAGCTATCAAATGTTCCCTATGATAACTGGCAGATATCAATTCCTACGTTAAGCACAGTTTGCTCATTGCGCTCCACCATAACAATCATTCTGATGTCTGCGGTGTTTGCTGCAGGTCTGGTCTCTGACAGTGTTCACCACCCTGGGGAGTGACCCCCCAACAGCCTTGTGTACCATATCCATGCCTGTACTATGCCCATGACTGGTGTAGTGGGTATGGCTGCTGACCACATCTATAGTAGCACAATGCTGGCATAGGTGTGGGGGTGGCTGTCTGTCTATCCAGCAATGTTGCCAGTATTGGGCTGCCAATGTGCATAATGAGGAGCAAGGTACCATGGGTATAGGCCAGCCAGGGTGCATCTGCACAGGGCATAGGGCAGTGACAGGCACATTGTAGTGCCCGGCCACCACCTACACAGACAGGGTGACCTCAGTATATCCTGCTGAGAGATCACTATCACCCTGACTGTGCAGTGACCACAGCATGGCTAGGCACTCCTATAGTGCTATCTAATATTTCTCTCATGTGATAAATATGGGTTTCCTTTTGGGGCCCAGTCACTGATGTATCTGCTTGCTGTGTATGCTGACATCCCAGTTCTGGGTGCAGGCATCTCCACTGGGCACTAGCAGACTGTTTGCAGCTGGTAGGTGTTGTGGTGGAGTGGCTTGCAGGGTGCAGTGGCTGATGGCTTGCACCAGGGGAATATCAGATAGTGGTGGGGTGCAGCATACCATATCCAGGCCTAATGTCTGTCTGCTGTTGTGTTATGGCTGTGTACAGAGCTGCATTGACTGCCCTGTGGGGTGTCTGTTCCTCAGCAGGACTAGGGTTAATGTTCCCCTCTACTGCCACCTTTGCAGGGAGGTAGACTGTGGGTCTTTTGATGGGAGACTCTGTTTGCCACCCTCAGCCCTGGGGGAGGGGGGTGGTGGTGCATGGGGGCTATACCTGACTGAAACAGACAAAGATGTCCAAGGTGGTCCTGCAGAACCTACCTATCTCACACAGTAACACAGTTTTGGACCTGCGCCATGGCCGGTGCTGTGGACCTGGTGCTGGGCACCTCACTGCACCCTCAGGGTGAGCACAGTACCCGCACAATGTGACGGTGTGTAGCTACTCTGTGCCAGTACAACACACAGTCAGTACCCCCTACCTGGCCAAGGTGCTGTGGGGGTGCATTCCCCATGGTGTGTTTCTGTGGACAGCTGATTTGCATGTGCAGTGCATCATGGGTGTGACTGGCACAATCCAACCCTGTGCAACCCCAGCACCTGCTCACAGGCTCTGATAAACCATAGGCCATCACACGTACATCTGCTAGCATAATGCATAGGTGCAAGACACCCTACAGAGTCTATAAAATAAGATGCCCACACTGGTAAAAAGACACGTACCCACGCACGTAAAAGCACACATACCCACGCACGATTGTACGCGCGCAGCTACGCACGTACCAACGTCCGCAACCTCGCACGCACCAACGTACGTGGCTAGGCACACTCCGAGGGTGTTTTTCTGACACCAATACTCAATGTAATGAAAAACATGCCTCCTCTTTCCCTCTGTAATGTGCAGGGTGATGCCTGGGACAGCCTTCTGCGTTAGGCACACTGGGGACTCGAACCCATGCTGCCTGTAACAGCGGTCAGTACCGTAACCATTGTGCTACAGCTCTGTTTCAGTGCTTTGTGTCTGTACGTCTTCTTACGTTTAACGCACAGTAACGCGGCACGGCACCCTGTAACGCTCGTTAATTTTTCTAACGCGCGGTAGTGGTGACGATGTACCGCCCATGTCCTTATTTGGGGTTTCTTTCACTACCGCGGCTCCTAACGCGAATTGCACTAACGCAGTTTAGTAAACATACCCCTTTATTTGAAAATTAAGAAAAGTTACAAAATTAATGTGTTTTGTGATTTGGTTTGTCTTCATTCTAAGGATATGTTTGCAAATAACTTCCATTAATAATGAAATTGAGTGATGTGATAAAAAATAACATGAAAAAAGCTAAATAATTTAAGAAACTCCACCAAAGTTAAACTTAACTCGTGTGCACATTAAGAGGTTAGTTTTATAACGGAACACGTAGGTCAAGTAGACAGGAAGGCACTTAGTTTATGCCTATTTTATAAAGACACATAGGTGCCTGTGTGGCTTTATGAAATACTACGGGGTGTGGAGATCTTGTTTCTAGATTGAACAATTGTAATCCTAATTATGAACATCAAAATGCTGGAATAACAACGTTATATGGTAAAAAACCACGCCTGTACAGTAACAGCAATTCAGTCACGATGAGATAATCATAGGGTGATATGTTTTTAGTGATTTCAATTTTGTGAATAAAAATACCATTTTTTTGAGAAGTGATTGCATTTAGTCTTATCCCCCAGTTTCAGATCCTTACATTTATATGTTGCAATATGCCCCTCTTATGAGAAAATATCTGGATTTAATGCATCTGTCAGCTCTGGGGGTGATCCAGTTCTACTTTCCACTTTTAAATTAAGTCATGGTTCACCGGATATTACCTCAAATTGGTCACCTTCCAGAGAGCGATTTACAGTGGACCAACACAAAGGTCCACTGGAATACACTTCCTATTGAAAGAAGAGAAGATCAGCTGGACAAGAAAAAAAGCTAAATCGAAATAAAGTATGTGAACCAGTTGATGTAACAGTTATCAAATTTTATTTATTCCCCAATTTTCAGAAGACTGTGTTTGTGAAGAACTAGCTAAACTAAAAGTAGACAAAGCATTGGGACCGGATGGGATACACCCAAGAATACTGAAGGAACTTAAGAACATAAGATATGCCATACTCAGTCAAACCACGGTCCATCAAGCCCAGTATCCTGTTTCCAACAGTGGCCAATCTAGGTCACAAGCACCTAGCAGTTTTTCCAAAAAACGCACAGGTTCTACAATGCTTGTAATGGGGCAAGCAGTGGATTTCCCAGGTCCCCTTTAATAATGGTTTATAGACCTTTCCTCCAGGAACTTGTCCAAATCTTTTTTTTTTTTTTAATTTCAATCAAATATAATGACCAAATACAAAATAAAGAAAATCAAGACATATCATAAACAGCAGACACATCAAAATCAATTATACAAGAAATAAATACATGATTTAGTCCACATCATGGAAGTAAAAATTAGACAAAGAAAAATAAATTAATCTCAAATAGTAACCAGGGCCAATTAAGTTGACCCACTCTTAAAGGGATATTTACAATCAAACAGCATCATTCCCCTTTATGCCCTATCTGTCAAAATTTTCTCCAGATGTACAACATCTACAAATATAAAGGAAGCACCATCATAATTGATGACACACTTACAGGGAAACCTTAGAAAAAAAGTAGCTCCCAAATCTTTTTTAAACCTAGCTACACTAACAGCTTTTACTACAACCTCCGGTAATGAATTCCAGAGTTTGATTACACGATGTGTGAAAAAATATTTTCTCTTATTAGTCTTAAACAGGTTACACTGTAGCTTCATTGCATGACCCCAGGTCTTTCTATATTTTGATGGCGTTAACAATCGATCTACGTTTACCCATTCCACTCCCTTCATTAATTTATAGACCTCTATCATATCTCCCCTCAGCCGTCTCTTTGGCAGGTTAAAGAGCCCAAACCTTTCCAGCCTTTCATCACAGTGGTATCCTCCCATCCCCTTTACCATTTTGGTGGCTGTTCTCAGTACCTTTTCTAATTCCGCTATATCAATTTTAAGATAAGGCAAGCAGAACTGCGCACAATATTCAATGTCTCTTTGGAGTCAGGAATGGTGCAAGAGGACTGGAGAGAGGTACATGTGGTCCCTTTACACAAAAGTGTAAGTACGGATGTGGTTGAGAACTACAGGCCAGTTAGTTTAACCTCGGTGGTCAGTAAATTATTGGAAGCGCCCCTGAAAGAGAAAATAGTGAGGTTTCTGGAGTCCAAAGAATCCGAGGCAGCATGTATTCACCAGAGGCAGGTGTTGTCAGACAAATCTGATTGATTTCTTTGAATGGGTGATCAGGGAGTTGGACCGAGGGAGAGCTGTAGATGTGGTGTATTTAGACTTCAGTAAAGCCTTTGAAACCGTTCCCCACAGGTGACTTATAAACAAACTGAGCACTCAAAGGATGGACACTAAAGTTACTGTTTGGGTAAGAAATTGGTTGAGTGGGAGGCGACAGAGGGTACAGGTAAATAGAGCTCACTCTGAGGAGAGGGAGGTTACCAGCAGGGTGCTGCAGTGATCTGTCCTTGGTCCGGTTCTTTTTAACATCTTTGTTAATGATATAGCAGAAGGACTGTCGGGGAAGGTTTGCCTCTTTGTGGATGATACCACAATAGAGTAGACACCCAGGAAGATGTAGATAACATGAGAAGGGATCTAACTAAGCTTGAAGAATGGTCTAGAATTTGGCAGTTGGGATTTAATGTTGAAAAATGCAGAATCATGCATTTGGGCTGCAGCAATCCAAGAGAGCAATACAGTATAGGGGGTGAAGTACTTCTGTCCTCAAAATAATAGCAGGACCTAGGCGTTATTGTGTCTGATGATCTTAAAGTAGCTAAGCAGGTAGACAAGGCGACGGTAAAAGCTAGAGAGATGCTTGGGTGCATAGGGAGAGGAATGGCTAGCAGGAGAAAGATGGTGATAGTGCCTCTGTATAAGTCCTTGATGCAACCTCATTTGGAGTATTGTTTGCAAATCTGGAGACCACACTTTCAAAAGGATATAAACAGGTTGGAGTTAGTGCAGAGGGTGGCTATTAAAATGGTTAGTGGTCTTCATTATAAAGTATATGAGGACAGACTTAAGGATTTTAATATGTATACTTTAGAGGAAAGGCGGGATAGTGGTGATATGACTGAGACATCCATTGCAGAAATACACAGGAGGAGAGCCTCTTTTGATTGAAAGCAAGCTCTGCTACAAGGGGACATAGGATGAGGGTGAAAGGAGATAGATCAGGAGTAATATGAGGAAATATTTCTTTATGGAAAGAGTGGTAGATGAGTGGAATAGTCTCCTAGTGGAGGTGGTAGAGATGAGGCAGCATCTGAATTCAAAAAAGGATGGGAAAAACACAGAATATCTCAAAAGGAAATAAGGGGACTGTTTTATTGGGTGATATGGAAGGGCAGACTAGATCGACCATGCGGTCTTTTTCTGAGATCATTTTTCTATGTTTAATTAGATGGTAGATATATGGAGGTACTGTTCAAAGAGTTGTAATTCTTTTAATCAAAATTATCCTTCTACCCAAAAATAAATTTCATATTGCAAGCTTGCAAAGATCTCTTTGAAAAACAGATTCCTAAAAAATATCCTTTCCCCATACTCACATTCAACCTCTTTCAGCTCCTATTCAAAACCCAGCCTAAATCCCAATCATTCCAAATCATAAGAACATAACATAAGAACATAAGATATGCCATACTGGGTCAGACCAAGGTCCATCAAGCCCATTATCCTGTTTCCAGTAGTGGCCAATCTAGGTCATACGCACCTAGCAGTTTCCCCAAAAGACACAGGTTCCACAATGCTTGTATTGGGTCAAGCACTGATATCCCGGGTCTCTTTTTAATAATGGTTTATGGACCTTTCCTCCAGGAACTTGTCCAAACCTTTTTTAAACCCAGCTACACTAACAGCCTTTACTACTTCCTCCGGTAACAAATTCCAGAGTTTGATTACACGTTGAGTGAAAAAATATTTTCTCTTATTTGTCTGAAATAGTTTACCCTGTAGCTTCATTGCATATCCCCTAGTCTTTCTATATTCTGATAACGTAAATAATCAATCTACGTTTACCCCTTCCATTCCATTCATTAATTTATAGACCTCTATCATATCTCCCCTCAGCCGTCTCTTTTCCAGGTTGAAGAGCCATACATTTTTTAGCCTCTCCTCATAGGAGTATCCTTCCATCCCCTTTACCATTTTGGTGGCTCTTCTCTGTACCTTTTCTAATAATGCTATATCCTTTTTAAGATACGGCGACCAGAATTGCACACAGTATTCAAGGTGCAGTCGTACCATGGAACTATACAGAGGCATTATAATATCCTTTGTTTTATTTTCCATTCCTTTCCTTATGATACCTAGCATTCTATTTGCTCTCTTGGCTGCTGATGCACACTGGGCAGAGGGTTTTAAGATGTTATCTGCAATGACGCCTAAATCTTTTTCCTGTGTGGTGGTTCATCCTGACCTCAGACACACCAACAGTCACAACTCTAAACAAGAAACGTTATACAGTTGTTCTCAGCATTATTTGCACCCTTGCAATTCAACCCCTTAATGTCCAATATCTCCTAAAAAAAAGTGGCCATTGAAATGGCTTTGGACTACCTATGCACACATATTTGACATATAAAAGAATCAAATAAAACAAGACCAATTAAAAAAGAAAATAGAAGGAAACGGTATAAAAATTGGGACATTTCCAGGACATGATTATTAAAAGTCATTGATAAATACACCATTGGGTGCTACCGATAATAACCAAATACAATTCCTGCTTGCTGCAACTATGGTTTTTGTTGAGATCAACCGACACGAGCAGGAGAGATGGCAACTCTCCCCTCAACGTCAGGAGAACCCTTTTTTTTCATTAAGTAAATCACCCAAAACCACATGAGAAATAGTGTGTCCAACACTTATCTTATGAACAGGCGATGTTCGTCCTCCATAAGTAAACATCGGGTTTGAAGATGCACGACATGCATGTTTCGGGCCCCCAAAGAGCCCTGTGTCGAGTGTTCCTGTTTAACAGTCGAAGCATGGCGATCACTTTGCCTTTTGGATGGGAACACTTGTATTATATCACATCTTGTTTACATTGTAGTCATTTGATATTTGGAGGTTAGTTACATTGACAAGACATGATTATTGGCAGCCTTATAAACAACTTAAATACGTTTGAACAGAAGAACCACATCCCCACTGCAATAAAATAAAATTAGATGCACCGCCACGGAGACTCCCTAGGTAATTTCTTTTAATATTATTTTCCATTGGATTATATTAATATTTTATATGTTTTTAGTGTATGCTAATTGATCTCATAGTGTCACTAAACAAAGATACCGTTAAAGATCCCCAAAAGAATTTCTGTTATTTTTTTGTCGGACATAAATCACATGGAGAAGGCACTGTTAACCTAACTCCAAATGCGATACATCTCCCTTTTATTCAACCACATGGGTTCAAACTATCGCATTTGGAGTTAGGTTAACAGTGCCTTCTCCATGTGATTTATGTCCGACAAAAAAATAACAGAAATTCTTTTGGGGATCTTTAACGGTATCTTTGTTTAGTGACATTTTGCTTACCGTTTGGGGGTAATATTTTGAATTGATCTCAAAGTAACATAGAAGACAGTAACGTACGAGATGCGATCAAAAAGTATTGAGACTTGTACAATAACAGAAGAAGTATAATGCTGATAGTTATTGCATTCATTCTCCTTCAAAGTAGTCCACTTCTGATAAAACACACTTTGTCCTGCATTCCTGCCACTGCTGGAAACAATTTTGAAATGCCTCTTTCGTTATGCTGTGAAGCTGTTGCGTCAAAGTTTGCTTAATGGTCTCTAAGTCATCAAATCTCCTTCCTTTCAGTGGTAATTTCAGTTTTGGAAACAGAAAAAGTCACAGGGTGCAAGGTCAGGTGAGTATAGAGCTGATGGACTTTCTTGACTTGGTATTTGGTCAGAACTGCTGGACAAGATGTGATGCGTGAATGGGGTGTTATCATGATGAAGCAACATTCACCATTCCTATGCAATTCTGGCCTCTTACGACAAACTGCATCTCTCAAACGAGTCAGAACTTGGACATAGTACTCTTTATTGATGGTTTGGCCTTTTGGAGCATACTCATGATGACAATATCCTGGTAAAGAAAACTGTGACATTGCTCTTCACTTGACGGGCTTACTTGGGTCTTGGAGAGTCTTGAGTCTTCCATTGTGAGGATTGAGTCTTAAGGACTTGTTTACAAAGCTGCAGTAGCGGTTTCCGATCGTTATCGGAAATCAATGGGGCCGTAGCTCCGATAACGATCGGAAACCACTACCACGGCTTTGTAAACAAGCCCCTTAGTTTCCATGTCATAACCATAAACCCATGATTCATCACCATTAAAAATCTTTTTGATGAAATCTGAGTCATTTTCAACGCATTCCAACAACTCCCTGGCTGCAGAGAGTTGATCATCTTTTTGGTCAGGGGACAGGAGTTTTGGCATGAATTTTGCAGACACACATCTCATCCCCAAATCAACAGTAAGAATGGACTGTACCGACCTGAAACTGATGTCCACGTCCTCAGCAAGCTCCCTGATACTTAATCTATGATTTAATGATACATACTGCTTTAACTTTGTCTTCATTCCTGCTTGTGGATGGCCTTCCAGAACATTTGTCACTGTCAACACTTTGGCGGCCCTCTTGGAAACGTTTGTACCAGTAATAAACTCGAGCACGACTCATGCATTCATCGTCATACACTTGCTGTAACTTGTCATAAGTCTCTTTGCACAAATCTCCAAGTTTCTGGTAGAATTTCATGCAAATTTGCTGTTCAATTTTTTTACTCATCATAAATTTGAAGAACTGTTTTTACACGACACCAAGCATCACATGATTTAATAAAGTACAGGTGTGCAGCATCCACGCTACACTCTGCACATGCAAAGCACATAGCTAGGTCACTGCATGCTTAATAGTATCGTGGTGCGATGCATTGTTATATATACAACAAGTCTCGATACTTTTTGGTCACACCTAATATTAAAAGATGACAGAAAAAGACCACGTGACCCATTCAGTCTGCCTAGTTGTTCATCTGCTAAGCATATATCCAAGATGTCAGCTACAGAATGTGATGAGCTGCTTGATTGCTCCTTATCCAGGCCAGTCTTTTTTGTCTTTCTCCTTTATACTCCATCATCTTACGTAGAAGGTCATACAAGATCCCTGCTTCATCCTCTTGAGCACCAACCTTTCCCAGGCCTAACTTCAAAGCTCTGTTGACAGCAATATTAGTCTGGCCATTTTCTAAGCATTCAACCTACTAAGTTCCCTGCATAGAGACCCAGCAAAATTAGTGCTTGTATTCCCGCTAAGGCTTCCAGTTATTACAGAACTTGCTCTCTGCCAGAAACAGCCAGCAGCTAGTTTGATCTCAGAAACACCGTGGACATCTGGTGTCACATTTAAGTTTAGACTTGTTCCAGGCATGAAGAGTGCTCATTTTGGCTGAAAAACATCCAGAGGGTGTAGAGAAGATAGCTCTCCAGTACTCAGTATAATGTCAACAACAGCAGTAGTGAGATTTGAACCCTGGCTGTCCTGTTCCTAGCTTCTACTCTAAGCATTAGGCTATCCTAGATGCCTAGGTTTTAAAATATCACTCTAGGGATGTCTATGCAGATGCCCTTGCAGACATCCATATCGGGCAGGTCCAGAGTTGTGAAATCGTGACTTCACCTGGATGTTTCTGGGGTTTTTTTTTTCAGATGTTCTGGCTTAGACATCCCAAATTGCACCCGGAAATCCCTTCTAAAATTCTCCTCCACATGTTTAGATCATGAACAATAGTAGAGAAATGATGGGTAATGCTGACGTCACCATTAAACATTAAGTCGATCTCCATGTTTTTAGAGGAGTGTGCATTAAAGTGTTACATAAGGTCTTGGGGAATGACACATTTTTTTTCTTCATTTTGATTGTCCGTTTATGTTGTTTGCCTTCTATAGTGCATATAGTTACAGCCTGAGCCCTGCATTTCAAGCCCAGGTTTTAAGCTTTGTCATGGACTGTCTAGCATTGTTAGGAGACTTGCACAAAAAAAAAATCACTCCAGATCAGATCGCCATATCCCTTGGGGTCAGATTGACTCTGAGTCTTAACAAATATTGTAGTGAAGCTTCTTTCTCTGACTGTTCAGTTTATAAGGGTCTCCTACATTTAGTAGAAACAGAAGGTGGCAGCAAAGGGCTTTCCCTCTTTAAACCTTCAACACTGCTGCACTAGATTTTATCCTACCCTGAGCATAAATTATTCAACTCTTCACAAAATGTGTTCAGAGGCAAGGCAGCAAACCACAAACCATATGCCTGTAACAGGAAGGCTATTCATAAACACTGGAAAAGATAGAGCAAACCCCACTAATGCTTGACCCCACCCTTACAGACATGCAAATATAGGCCGTGCATATGATACTAGGGCTTAGTATAGCATGCTGGCTAGTCCTAGCTTCGATTCACATCCTCTAATGAAAAACTTCTATACTGCAGCCAATTCCTCTTTGTCACAAACAAATGTTCACAATACCAGGGCCTTTACTATAATACAAGGATAGGTACAATGTCCACAGCATGCAAAATATTGGATACACAGTGAGGAGTCACGTTCAAGGCACGTTATTGTTGTCTGTATATTGCTAATAGCTGTGCCTCAGTTCCCAGCCACTGTTTTCACCCTCAGCTAGCTCTCCATTAAGTAATACTGAAAATTAGTAAGTCGAAGCTGAATTTAAGTAACTGTGTTTATTATTAAACTGACTACAAATAGAGTGGAGGAGTAGCCTAATGATTGGAGCAACAAATAGGCAAAGCAGGGAAGCCAGCACTGCTGTTCTTTGTGATTTTGAGCAAGCTGCATAACCCTCCACTGCTTCAGGTGCAAACTTAGATCGTAAACCCTCTGAGACAAGAGAAGAGCTATTGTAAGTGACCTTGAACTTCTGAGAAAGGCATGAGATAAATTCAAGTCCCCTCCCTTTAGGACTAAGGCATCAGCCAATCATATGTTTCCATGACCTTGCATATGAGTTACTTTGATGCTTACAAGTGGGATTCATGGACAAGTGATTACCAACTAATGTGAACATCCGACCTATTTTGGCAGATGTTCCTATATTTCTACTTTCTTTTAGTGTATTATAGCAAAGAGACGGACATTACTATGACATTGCAGCCAGCCAAATTCAGAACACAGTAAGGAATCTTACAGTAATATTAGATGAGAGAGTCACTATTCTATGGGTTCAGTTTATCCACATTCTTTCTTACCAGTGGAGGAGGAATAGCAGGAAATGTTGGCTGTTTTGACTGAATAATAACTATATTCATTTAACAAGTACTTGACAAAGGAAGATCTGGCCTGATATTTAACCCCACAGTCAGTGTTCTTTTTTTAATGCTTACCAGGGCATTTCAATAAAATCTGGACATTCGATACTGGTATCAAGACACTGGTCAGTGCTAAATAATCTAGATAGAGCAGCACACAGCCATGCTATCTGGATAGCGGCAACAGTGAGACCCTTCTCTGGGTGGCTATCACTGCTCTTGGATAATTTCTGTCCTCGCCTGTGCTGCACCCACGTCCTGCTCCAGTACTATTGGGATATTCAGTGGCACTATCCATATACAGTGCCGTTGAATACCGATGGGCAGTGCTGCCTAAGGGAAATATGTAGTTAACAGCAGCAGTTATTTGGATATTTCCCTTTGGATATCAGGCTGAACATATTAAGGCCTGAAAAAGGTGTTATGGTGAGGTTTCACTATAGACATTCTCTTAACCCCTTTCCCTCTGCCCACCTATCTGCTCAGACACAGGCTTGCCCTTAATTTACCTCCTGGAGCTCTGTGGCACACATATTTACATCAGCCAGAGTTAGGGGTAACCCTGGACTTGAGAAAAAGGGCCAGATTAACATTAGTGTACACTGAGCGCTAGGCAAATATACATTTGTAGGCTTCTAGCATGGATTCTCATTAGGGTTTCCAACTGACCAGTTTTAAGACGGCCTGGCCGGTTTTACAAGCTGGAGGTCGGCGACGGGCTGGATGGTAAACCAGCCAATGAAGGGCTAGTTTTCTGCCCATCATTCCCACACTCCATTGCCATGCTGCTCCTCACTATTATAGCCAAGTGCAGCACGGGGCCTGCATTTAAACCATGTGCATGCACTGAGATGGCTCTACCACATCCCATCTCTTCTAATGTCAGTGACCTTCGGATGGGGCGGGACACAGCAGAGCCATCTCGGTGCACACATGGTCTAAACACAGGCCCTGTGCAGACCTTTTGCATTTTCTTGTGTCGGGTCCACTGGCAATATGCTGGAAATGTGGGGTAGAGAGGCAGAGGAGTAATGTTGGTCATGGGGGGGGGGGGGAGACAGAGGGAGGCAGAAGGGTGATGCTGGACATGGGAGGTAGAGATACCCAGGGGGAGATGCTGGATATGGGGGGTAGGGATAGAAGGAGGATGCTGGGCATGGGGGGATGGGGCAGAAAAGATATGCTGGATATGGGGGGAGATGCTGGATATGGGGGGATGGGGCAGAAGAGTTATACTGGATATGGGGAGAATAGGGAAAGATGGGGTATGTTAGACATGGGGAGTAGAGATACACATGAGGAGATGCTTGACATGTCAGGGATAGATACAGAAGGGGGATGTTGGACATGGGGGTATAGGAGCAGAAGAGGTATACTGACATAGGGGGGATAGGGACAGAGGGGGTATGCTGGATATTGGGGGTAGAGATACACATGAGGAGATGCTGAACATGGGGGGAGGAAGAAAGGACAAAGAGAGGAGATGGACATGGGGGATAGGAACACAGAGAGAAAATGGCGGACACGGAGAAAGGGATAGGAAAATACTGGATGAGGAAGGGAAGCAGAAAGGTGAGAGGGGTTGATACTGGAGAGACAGAGAGAGTTAGTGAAAGACTAGGAAATAATGGCTGGGAAATGGGAGGAAAGGGCTGTGGGAAAGAGATGGAACGCTATAATTAGATACAGTAAAAAGAGTAAAATTGAGGAGTGGTTGGTAAGAAGAAGAAGTGAAATCTGGATAGAGAAGCACAAAAATAAATGGAAGAAAACTGAAAAGAAGAGATCAGTGTTAAAAACTTATATAAGGGAGGAAGTGAAGGCAGGAGGAGAGAGAAGAAATGGTAAATGAAGAGGAGACAATGAAAAGAGAGCTAAGAGAAGACAGGAAAATAAAAAACAGAGAATGGAACTGACACAATTAGAAAAATAAAATGACTCGACAACAAAAAATAATTTTATTTTCTATTTTGTAAATGGAAAATGTTTACATCTGCCAGGAGTCAGGATTGGTGTCAGACATGGCCTGGGCCTAGCCCAAGCAAAAATCTGAGAAGGGACCCTAAAGCCTGCTAGCAAGCTGTGCCTTTTTCAGTTTCAGACAGGTCTGTGGCCCTCTCTGGCTTCAGGCCCAGGGCAATTGCCCAGGTTGCTTCCCTCCTAATGCCAATCCTGACATCTGCTGTCTTTTGTTGTGTACAATATAGGGGGAAATGCATTTGTTTCTGTTTCTCTAGTGTTGCACTGCATGCAACTTATGGCTTTCTGAGGTTTTAGTTTAATTTTTGTCTATATATTTCTGTTTTCACTTTGTGGTCACTTATTAGTGAAGGCCTATCTGTAATGTGTATGTGTATGACCAAGACTGGGTATTCTGTTAGCATGGAATTTCTGTTTAAGAATGTGTATAATCTGTCTTGTCCAGCTTTCCTAATAGGTTTGTTGATGTTTTAAGGCCCACCACAAAATTTACAGTGCTGCCTTTTTCTAGGTAGGGTCCTTGTGTGAATTTTAGAAGTTAGTACTGGCATGGTAGATTTGCTCTTGGTCCCGAATGATTTTTTTGTATTAATTCCAGCGCCGACCCAGCCATCAGGCAACCTAAGCGATCACTTCTGATAGTTGGCAGAGAGTAGGACATTCAAAGCTAAGTAATAAATTCTGACAGCCAGGGGGACATATGGGTTAAGGTTTGCTTAGGGTGCCAACGCTTTGAATCATCTCTAGGGCTGACCCCGATTAATTCACAATATGCTTGGTTTGAGAGGGATTTTTTCTTG
This sequence comes from Ichthyophis bannanicus, assembly GCA_033557465.1. Classification (NCBI taxonomy): domain Eukaryota; kingdom Metazoa; phylum Chordata; class Amphibia; order Gymnophiona; family Ichthyophiidae; genus Ichthyophis; species Ichthyophis bannanicus. Next base: position 371,207,619 of record CM066038.1, on the reverse strand, counting down.
TATGGTAAGTTTTATAGGGAAGGTTCTAGCTCTGCTCTGCACAGATTGTTAGGGAAGGGGCTGGAGGGTGGGGTTCAGTGGATGCAGAATATATATTTGGATTTAATGCCATATGCAACATCATCAAACGCCACAAACTCCGCTATCACATCTATGCAGATGACATCATGGTGTATGCACCAGTCAACTTACTAGCACTTAACACCACAACAATAACCAGATGCCTTGAAGACATGAATGCCTGGCTCACAGCCAATAACCTGATGGTCAACTACGATAAAACTGAGGCAATGTTCGTCACCAGGAACCCCACCTTCATCCCACCACAGACTATGAGCATTCTAGACAAACTCATAGTAGTCAAAGATGAAGTTAAGTACCTGGGCATCACTATGGACAGAGCTCTGAGTATGAAATCCCACATCACCAAAACTGCAAACAAGGCCTATCAAGCCAATACTCCGACAAGACCACTTCCGCACAATGTGCCATGCCAAGCACTCATCACACCTCTGCTTGATTACGGAAACTCGTTTTATCAAGGCCTCCCTCAGCAGACCTTACACCCACTCCAAATGGTGCAAAACACTGTAGTACTCATCATTACGGACACTCCAAGAACCGAGCACATCACCCCCGTCTTAGAGCAACTGCACTGGCTCCCAATGATAGCCAGAGCCAAATTCAAAACAGTTCTAATCATCTTTCAAATCATCCACTATCTCTCAGCACACGCACTCCAAGACATCATAATAAGGGATAGCAGCGACAGACCAAGAAGGACCAATAATGACAACATGATCGGTACACCTACAGGTTATCACATGACTAAACAAAGAACTTCAAGAAGAGCTCCTTCACTACTGGCATCCACATTTTGGAACTCTCTCCCAACGAGCCTGAGGGCATTAAATGACATTATAGACTTCCGCAAGGCCCTAAAAACCCTTCTCTTTACAGAAACCTATGAGCAGACAGACAGTGAGCTCAACCCGAACAGTAACACAACTACCCTCTCCAACTCGATACCCACACACACCAACGAGACATACAAGTTCATTGTACAATGTTAAATGTAACCCCAATTGTGCTGTCTAAATGTTGTTAAGTACTCTCATGTTAAGTGTAACCCTTAAATTGTGATGTGATGTGACCACTTTGATTGAAGGATAAAGTGGTATACAAATCTGTCTAAATAAATAAATATGGGAGAGTCAATTATATGTGTGTTGGAGGGGCCTGAAAAGGGGACTGTGGCTGAAGAGTTAAAATTGTGTACTCCCCCCCCCCCTTGATATAGCCTGCAGATGCTAAAACAATAAGACAAACAAAAAATAAATACAAGAAATAAAGTTATAATTTTGATTGGGCAGAGAGCCCCCAAAACAAAGGCAGTGAAGGCATTCACAGCATTTGTACTTTGTGACCAGTTACAGACCCCAGGGCCAGATTTACCTATACGCCATGTACACCATGGCGTAGGGCCCACAACTGGCAAGGGCCCACCCGGGGCCGGCCCACACACTGCAGGGCTTCAGAGGGAGCAGGGTAAGCTCGCGCGAGGCCCCGGCTCCCTCTGTACAGCCGCCAGCGTGAAGAGCCTTTTACTTCACGCTGGCGGCTGTATCTGTGAAGCCGCGATTGCTGGGAAAGGTTAAAGGCAATGCCCTTTAACCTTTCCCAGCATTCGCGGCTTCACAGATACAGCCGCCAGCGTGAAGGAAAAGGCTCTTCACGCTGGCGGCTGTACAGAGGGAGCCGGGGCTTCGCGCGAGCTTACCCGGCTCCCTCTGAAGCCTCTCAGACAGCTGCGGTGCTGGTCGGGGGGGCCAAGGACTGCATGGGCTGTGATTGGGGGGGGGGGGGACCTGGACCGGAAAAGGGCTGGGGGGGGGACTTGGACTGGAAAGAAATGGGCTGTGATATGGGGGGGGGGGGAACCAGAAAATTAAAATGGGTGGGGGGGGGGGGAAATTGGAATGGAAATGGGTTGTGATGAGGGGGGGGGACCTGGACCGGAAAAGGGCTATGGGGGGGGGACTTGGACTGGAAAGAAATGGGCTGTGATATGGGGGGGGAACCTGAACTGTAAAAGAACTATGGGGGGGGGGACTTGGACTGGAAATGGGTTGTGATGGGGGGGGGGACCTGGACCGGAAAAGGGCTATGGGGGGGGGGGACTTGGACTGGAAAGAAATGGGCTGTGATGGGGGGGGGACCTGAACTGTAAAAGGGCTATGGGGGGGGGGATTTGGACTGGAAATGGGTTGTGAAGGGGGGGGACCTGGACCGGAAAAGGGCTATGGGGGGGGACTTGGACTGGAAAGAAATGGGCTGTGATGGGGGGGGGACCTGAACTGTAAAAGGGCTATGGGGGGTGGGGACATGGACTGGAAATGGGTTGTGATGGGGAGGGGGACTTGGACCGGAAAAGGGCTATGGGGGGGGGGGGACTTGGACTGGAAATGGGTTGTGATGGGGGGGACCTGGACCGGAAAAGGGCTATGGGGGGGGGGGTAACGTGGACTGCAAATGAGCTGTGATGGTGGGGGGGGGAACTAGGACTGCAAATGGGCTGTGATGGTGCAGGGGGACTCGGACTGCAAATGGGATGTGATGGTGGGGGCTAGGACTGGAAATAGGCTGTGATGGGGGGGGGGGCTAGGACTGGAAATGGCCTGTGATGTGAAGGCTAGCACTGGAAATGGGCTGATGAAGAGCTAGAATAGGACTGGAAATGGGCTGATGTGGGGCATGGGAGAATGGGACTAGAAGGGAGTGGATGCTGGGTGGGTCTAGAACTATAAGGGAACTGATTTTGGGGGAGGACTAGAATGGATGGGGAATGAGAATGGAGAGGGGAAAAATATTTTGTGTGGAAGAAAAGTCTATGATGGGCTGGGTATTGGGAGAGTAAGAGTGGCTTGAAAATAGAAGGGTGAAATTTAAATGGATGATAAAGGAATAAGGAAAGAATTGGGGGAAAGAGCAAAAGGGAAACAATCAGTATGTTAAAGCAGAAATAGAGAGAGAATGGAAAACATCTAAAAGAGAAGAAAGGACAAATGGATAGCTAGCAGAAGACACAAAGAAACCAGAAGAAAGTGACTGGAGCAATTGCAACTGAAAAAATGCCCAAACAGAAAGTAGAAAAATACTTTTTATTTTGAATTTATTAACTGGAATATGTCTTTTTTAATGTATTTCTTGAATTCCAATGCTGATTTTGTCCCTATTGCCTCTTTATGTCAGGCAATTCTATACGTCTATTGCCATTTCTGTTTTGGTAAGTTGATCTCGTTTTTATTTTTTCTGGGGGCCCACAATTTTTGTTGGCGTAGGGCCTCACTCAAGGTAAATCTGGCCCTGACAGACCCCTACCATAATCCAGCTCTGCCCTCTTCAAGATTACAGAAAGGCTGCTCAAAATAAAGTTTTCAGTGCAGTTTTGAAGTTGGGAAATGATGATTCAATTTTAATATCATGTGATAAAGTATTCCTGGGGGCCAGATAATAGAAAGCAGCTTGCCAAGTAATGTCAAGATGAGCCCTCACAGTAGTTGGTAACAGTAATCTATTCTGCTGAAGCAAACAGAATGTCTAGGATGGAACATATGGTATTAACCAGTCAAACAGATACCGAGGGAGTCACACATAGAAAGCCTTATGAGCCAAGGTCAAGATTTTAAACTATATCTTATCCTATAATAAACACGCAGCCAGTGATGGTACTTTCAATCATGTTTCACCACTTTTAATCTCTAAGGATGTGTTACTAACTTAATAGATATTGATTGGATAGTTTGAAGTTTCTTAATTGAGGACTGCGGTAACCCACAATATAGAGAGTTGCAGTAGTCAAGTCGATTAATGACCAAGGCATGTACCATAGTAAGCAGCATAGGTTTATCAAAATAGGAACAATCTGCACTCTGCACAAGGAGTAGAAACATGCTTTTGATACATCTACGATTTAGAAACATAGAAAGATGACAGCAGAAAAAGACCTCATGGCCTGTCTAGTCTGTCCTTCCATATCAACCACTACAACAGTCCCCTTTTTTCCTTTTGAGATCCTCTGTTTGTCCCATGCTTTTTTGAATTCAGATACTGTCCTCATCTCTACCACCTACACTGGGAGACTATTCCATGCATCTACCACTCTTTTGGTAAAGAAATATTTACGCATATTACTCCTGAGTCTATCCCCTTTCACCCTCATCCTATGTCCCCTCATAGCAGCGTTTGCTTTCAATCGAAAGAGGCTCTCCTCCTGTGCATTTATGTCATGGAGGTATTTAAACATCTCAATCATATCACCTCTACCCTACCTTTCCTGTAAAGTATACATATTAAGATCCTTACGTCTGTCCTCCTATACTTTATAATGAAGACCACTAATCATTTTAGTAGCCACCCTCTGCACCGACTCCAGCCTGTTTATATCCTTTTCAAGGCACGGTCTCCAGAATTGCATGCAGTACTCCAAATGAGGTCGCACCAAAGACTTATTCAGAGGCACTATCGCCTCCTTTCTTCTGCTGGCCATTCCTCTTCCTATGCACCTAAGCATCCTTCTAGCTTTCATTGTCGCCTTTTCTACCTGTTTAGCTGCTTTAAGATCATCAGACACAATCACGCCTAGGTCCCGCTCTTCTTTTGTGGACAGAAATACTTCACCCCCTATACTGTATCGTTCCCTTGGATTGCTGCAGCCCAAATGCATGACCTTGCATTTTTTAACATTAAATCTCAGCTGCCAAATTCTAGACCATTCTTCAAGCTTAGCTAGATCCCTCCTCATGTTATCTACACCTGAGAAAGTGAGACTAGCGGAGACAGGAAGGGGAAGGAAGATATATGGCTAGTGGGGAAAGGCTTAGTGCTAAGGGGGAAGGGGATCTGAGAAGAATAAGGAAAATGGACTGAGGGATCCTGAAATTTCTGGAGGTTAATAAGGGGTCCACACAACCAAAAAGGTTGAGAATCTCTGGCCTGGTTATTACAGCAGTAGGTTGAGAACCAGGGAAGCTGGGCAAGTCCTCTGGTAAAAATCAGAGATGCCAAGGGAGGACAGTCCTGAAGAGGGAGATTTACAGGCTGAATGTGAGATATAAAAGTAGGTACATACAATGAAGGCAGTATTAGGACACTTTCAGAATAGTCAGTCACCTGGTGCAAATTCCCCAGGCTAAAGCTTTCATTCTACTATCTACTTAGTATGTACTAAGTATGTGGATCTGGGGCTCATTTGAGCATCTGAAAGTAAAAGTGCACACATATACCTATGAATTAATACATGTACAATCGATGTGCATGTGCCAAAAAAGATATTGTGCGCATTGTAGGTACACAATGAAGATGAATGCACCCAGTAACAAATTCTTAACTTTGTTTAAAATGAGCAAAAACTGAAGGTGTTTTTTTGGGCTTACCCATGCCTAGTATGCACAGGGGTATATTTGTACCAGTCTATTTCCCCAATCTGGCTTTTCAGAGGGAAACTGGTTATATTTCACCCTCCCCAAGAGAAAAAGACCTGGAAACACATATGCAGGGAGACACACACAAACTAACAACCACACTTCTGGTGTAGTGCAGTCCATGTGCTCACTCAGTGAGCCCTTCCCCTCATCAGCAGAGCAGGCCCCAGAGTTCGTTCAAGGCAATGGTGCCCTAGCAAGCCTTAAGCCTTATACCCCCAGGCTGTCAGAATCTATTGTTTAGCTTTGAGTGCCCTGCCTTTTGCCACCCACAGAAGATGCCACCCTAGGTGACCACCTCCTGTAGTTTGTCTGATGGTTGGGCCAGCCCTACCCATCAGCTTTTGTCATTGTCATGTAAAGTTCTTGCAGTTGCATCTAGTTCTTTTCTTCAGCTTGGAGCAGTCCCCATGAACGTTATCCCCTCCCTCTCTCATTCTCAGCCGTTTTCAGAACTCCCCCGCAGGACACTCACTGGCATCACTGATTCTTTCCAAAATGAATCCAGGGCTTGGTACAAAGCTCAGTCCCAATGCCGGTGCTACCTTTTTTGCTGCCCTGTGTGAACAATTACTGTGCTGCGCCCCCACTGTTCCCTCTAAGCTGTGCACATGTGCGCGCGCACACACCTTGCCGAGTGAGCGCACATACTTTACAACAGAGCGTACAAAAATAGAGCATACTCTATTGCAGATTTTGTATAATTCTGCAAACAGGCAAACCTTATCCGACAGCCCTTCCGCAATGTCACTAACAAAGATGTTAAAAAGAATCAGACCAGGGTCAGATCCTGGGGCACACCACTGGTAACCTACTTCTCCTCAGAGTGAGCTCCATTTAACTGTACCCTTTGTCACCTCCCACCCAAGCAGTAACTTAGGGTCCATCCCTAGGGTGCTCAGTTTGTTTATAAGTCACCTGTATGGAATGGTGTGAAAGGATTTACTGAAATCTAAATACACCACATCTAGGGCTCTCCCTCGGTCCAAGTCCCTGGTCACCCAGTCAAAGAAATCAATCAGATTTGACTGACAAAACCTGCCTCTGGCGAATCCATGCTGCCTTGGATCCTTTTGACTCCAGAAACCTCACTATTTTCTCTTTCAGTAGTGCTTCCAATAATTTACTCACCACCCAGATTAAACTAACCGGCCTGTAGTCTTCAACCACATCCTTACTTCCGCTTTTGTTTAAAGGGACCACATCTGCCTCTAGCACCACTCCCAACTCCAACAAGGCATTAAAAAGGTCAGTCAGTGGAATGGCTAGAACGTCCACATGTTCCCTCAGTATTCTCAGATGTATCCCATCTGGTTCCATCTTTTTGTCTACTTTTAGTCTAGCTAGTTTTTCAGGGACACAGTCTTCTGAGAATTCCTGTTTGTGAGTGTTTTCTGAGGTCCTGCTCCAGGTCCTCCATCTGTGAACAATGAACAGAAATATCTGTTAAGCAATTCCGCTTCTACAGTACATATTCCTCCCCTTCACCCTTGACCCTTGATTTGGGCTTTGAAGGTTAATTTGGTGTTTAATTTACAGCCTAAAACTTTCAAGGATGACTCTAATAGGACTGGATATTCCTGGATAAGAGCTGTCTGTTATAGTCTGATCAGTGAATCACATTGCTTGGATCTTATCAAGGTTTAGTTTAAGTGACTGTTGCGCTAACCAATCAGACACTGACTCCAGTCAAGCATATAGTGTCTATCCAGAGTCTGTCCAGAACAGTGGCTGAATATCATTTGAAAAGAAGAAACTATTTATCCCTAAAGACTGCATTAATACTGCTAAGGGTTGCATATATAAACTAAGAAAGATAGGAGACAAGATGGATCCCTAGGGTACTCCACAAGGCAAGGGAAAATCCTTTGATTGGGAAGAACGAAATGATTTTGAGAAAGTATGATTTTGAGAGTAATGACTGAAACCAACATAGGACAATACCAGTAGTTTCTATGTCAACCAGTTGAAGTAACAAAATCTGATGGTCGACCAAGTCGAATGCTGCTGTCAGATCCAGAGACAGCAGCAACATGGCTAAGCCCTCATCCAATGCCTCTCTAATAGTATTAACCTTTGCTACCATACTAGTTTCGGTACTATGATGCTTGTGAAATCCTGATTGATGGGTGTGAAAAATATTTTTGTTTTCTATGAAATCTGATAGTTGTCAGAACACTGCCTTTTCTATCACTTTTGCTATGAAAGCTAAATTGGACATTGGGCGAATGTTTTCCGGACTTGACGGATCCAAATTAGGCTTCTTACCAAATGTCCCCGGTTTTTGGAGGTTATGATTTTAGAGCTGTGTCCCCGACTTTCACCTTTTTGGCAGTCTCCTGTCCCTAGCAATAGGGATAGAGAGGATAGGAAAAAAAATTCAATTTAGTGATTTGAATGTCAACTTTTAGATTTTATATTCATTATCTTTCCAGTTTAAATAATACAGGAGAAATGCATCACTGTTTTTATTTCTCTGTTGATTAGTCTGCTTGATAGTGATATTGTTGCTGTCATTGGATGGATGGGGGGCAGGATAATGACATCTCTTCCCTCCTTTATGCCTTTTTGCTCAGACCTGGAACTGATGTGTCCCTTCTTCCCCACCCCCACCCCCACCCCCACCCTCCTACACACACTCTGAAAAGTGTGGCAGAGTAGCTTACCAAAAATATTTATTTATTTATTTATTTATTTAATACACACTTATATACCGCTGCTTCCAGCGATCAGCAGCGGTTCGATTCATCTTTTGGGGATGTCAATCAGGACAGGGAGGGGACAGTAATTATATAGGTCCGAGGGTAGGTCACAGCACACAGGGTTAGTGTCATGGGGGACTTCGTTATACATATTTACATTTATACATAATTATTTACAATTGTACAATTACCCTTCTTTTTGAATTACACCTTTTCCATAATTTATATATTCGGAATTATCCTTGTATTATACATCTTCACATATTCCTACATAAAGTGGTATCTAACGCATATAATTGTCTGCTTGCTTTGCTACGACTCGTTGGCACTTGAGAGTCATGGCTGATTATAATAGCATTTGAATAGGTGAGTTTTTAACTCTTTCCTGAAGATTGCAATGTCCGTGATTAAGCGCAGTTCAAAAGGGAGTTGATTCCATATTGTTGGTGCAGAGAATGAGAATGCTCTTCGAGATGTACTTGTTTTTACTGTTCTGATGGTGGTGGGGACCTGTAGGGTGCCCAAGTTGGTATTTCTTCTGTCTCTATTTGCAGGTTGTGTGCTGATAAGGGTGGTCAGGAATGAGGGGGCTATGTTATTGATAAGTTTGAATGCGGTTACTAGCATCTTGTATTGTATCCTTGCTGCAATTGGAAGCCAGTGTAGGTTTATTAGTATGGGGGTGATGTGTTCTGCAATGCTTGTTCCCATTATGATCCTGGCAGTTAGGTTTTGGGCCAACTGAAGGATATTTATTGATTTCTTGGGCAGACCTTGAAGGATGGCATTACAGTAGTCCAGATGTGGCATAATGAGCGCTTGCGCCACTGATCGGAAGTCACATGGATCTATTATTTTTCTTAGCGGTTGTATCACTCTAAGTTTATGGAAGATGGCTTTGTTTGTTTTACGTAGGTGGGTCTCCATTTTTAGGTTGCAGTCGAGTGTGACACCTAGGTATTTGATTTCATCCTTCGCCTTGTACGTGTTATTGCACAGGGTGATTGTATCAGGGGGCTTGAAGTTCGGTTTGCTGGATATCTACATGACCTCGGTTTTTTTGTGGTTAATCGTCATGTTATTTTTCTGTAGCCATTGCAACATTTCATCCAGGCAGTTTTCGAGCTGTGTATAATTGGGGTCCATGGCGTCCAGTTGTGTGTATAACATGATATCATCTGCATAGATGTGGTAGCTGATGTCATGTCTTTTAAAGATTTTACATAGGGGTTGCATGTAAATGTTGAACAGTAGAGCCGAGAGGGCTGATCCCTGTGGAATGCCCTGTGTTTGAGAGAACGGTTCAGCTTGTTCGCCATTGAATTGTACTTGAGGTCTTCTATTCGATATGTAGGAGGAGAACCATTTGAGGGGGGTTCCCCCAACTCCTATGGATTCCAGTTTGTTAAGGAGGATCCCATGATGTACAGTGTCGAAGGCGGCTGAGATGTCAATGAAAATGAGTATAAACATTTTCTTTCTGTCTTCAAGTCCTTTAAGGAGGTTGTTCATTAGCGCTATCAAAAGTGTTTCAACTCCATGATTTCTTCGGAACCCGTATTGTTGTTTGTCTAAGGTATCGTGGTCATCAAGGTGATCTTGCAGTTGTAGGAGCACTGCCTTTTCAATAATTTTTGCAAGGAATGAAATGCTGGATATGGGTCTGTATGAGGTCGGGTCTTCCTTGTTGAGAGTATTGTTTTTTAGGATTGGCCTTATTATCGATCGTTTTAGTTGTTTGGGCATTATTCCTTGACTTAGCGACTGATTTATAATGTGGGCTATCTGCTGGCTGATCTCTTTTTTTGCCGCTTTGATCCATGCAGTTGGGCATGGGTCGAGTGGTGAGGTGGTGGTATTTATGGAGGTTAGAATGTTTGTGGTTTGTTGTTCATCAAGGTTGTGGAATGTGTTCCATGTTGGTTCTTGCTTCTCTTTTGTTCTTTGGTGCAGTGTGCCTTCCTTTATCGTTGGGGCGGTGGAAGTCAGCTTGCTTGCATAGTGATCTGCTAGTGTTTGTGGATGGATGGGGCTATCCTGATGTTCTGGTGGCGCTGTTTTGGTAAGCGATTTTACTAGTGCGAAAAGTTCACGTGGTTTGTTGATGGCTTTGTTCAGGATGTTGGTATGGTGTATCCTCTTTGCTGTGTTTACTTCTTCTTTGTATCTTGAGAGGAGATTAAGGTATACAGTTCTTAGTTCGGTGGATTTGGTGCGTCTCCACATTCTTTCGTGCTTCCTGAGGTCTCTCTTCATTCTGGTCAATGTTATGTTATACCAAGGTTCTGATGGTTGTTTGGATGTGTTTGGTGTCTGGTTCCCTTTGGGGATTGCTATGGACTGAATTACGGAATCCCAATTGCTTGTTAGGTCATCGAGGTCTGTTGCTCCCAGGTCGATGTGGGATTTGATAGCATTGATGAGGCCTTCCATGTCTGGTTTGTTAAATCTCCGTTGTTGGTGATAACTTTAATGAGAGAAGTGGCTGGGGAGAGGGAAAGAGACTGAGACTGGTAAGGACTTGCTTGGCAGGGGGGGTGGGAGGGGGTAGGAAGGGAGTGGGGGGAGAGGGAGAAAGTGAGACTAGCAGAGACAGGAAGGGGAAGGAAGATATATGGCTAGTGGGGAAAGGCTTAGTGCTAAGGGGGAAGGGGATCTGAGAAGAATAAGGAAAATGGACTGAGGGATCCTGAAATTTCTGGAGGTTAATAAGGGGTCCACACAATCAAAAAAGGTTGAGAATGGCCTGGTTATTACAGCAGTAGGTTGAAAACCAGGGAAGCTGGGCAAGTCCTCTAGTAAAAATCAGAGATGCCAAGGGTGGACAGTCCCGAAGAGGGAGATTTACAGGCTGAATGTGAGATATAAAAGTAGGTACATACAATGAAGGCAGTATTAGGGCACTTTCAGAATAGTTACCTGGTGCAAATTCCCCAGGCTAAAGCTTTCATTCTACTATCTACTTAGTATGTACTGTCAGACGGCTGCCTAGGGTGAGAACTTACACAATCTTGACGATGCATATATTCATATGATTCTTGCAAGGTATTGTGGGTAATGTAGTTCTTTCACTCCCCAAACACAGCTGAAGACAATAATTGAGTTGTGATACCGGTGGTAAGGCCAATAAAATACTTCTTTTATTGATGGGGTTTAATTCACCCAGCACAAATATGCTTGGTAGCAATATAAATGAGGTTACTTGCTTGCAGTGTTTAAATGGATAACATAAAGTCATAAAGCAAATCAGAAAACAACCTTCAGCTTGTCAGGCAATTAGCTAATGTTTTCTTAGCAAATAATTACCAAATACAAAGGCATAAAGAAATGAATAAACTTTGCTTGTTAGGTTAACTTCTGCTTATTTTCCACGCAGATCCCAGCAGTGATTCTCCCTTGCTCACACACACAATCAGGTGCAGCTTTAATTACTATCAATTGACCAGCTGAAAGCCTTTAGCTGGCTGGCTGCTACTGTGTGAGCCCAAATCCTGCTTTAAAGAGCTGTTTGCAGTGGAAATAAAGAACAAAGTTAGGTTTCTTTGTGATGGCTGATGTGTTTGCTCACAGAAAGCTAGCAATAGCATTTAGATAGAGAACAGTCCATGTAATTAATAGTTTCATCTGCTGTATCTCCCCCTTCATCAATCAGCATAGGGTCACTATCATACATTGGCACAGACGAGTCTTTCAATAAGGCACTATCATGAGAATGCTTATTCCCTTGCTGCCATTCTCTATTATAGATAGGGTCTGGATCAGTGTTCATACCTGAGCCTCTCCTGCTATCATAATTCCTCTCTGTATAGCCTGGCCAGTATGTAATCCAATTCTGATGTCCAGCCTTCCAATCTTGATCCCTGGACACTGGATCTCCTCTCACATACCTTCTGGCCTTGGTCTGAAAGTCCTTTCCACGTGCAGTCTTCTCTCTTCCAGGTAGCCCCTGGTGATTCCTATCTCTGCCAATCCATTCCTCTGGCTGAATCCAGTCCAATGGACTCTGCTGGCACTTGGAATATCTCCCAGTATGGGTACTGCCTTGGACTCTCCCAGACCATCCAATGGGCTTTCTTCTCTTCCTTCCAGAGAGTTTCCTTCTTTCTCTATCCGCTTGGCTTGGCTTCTGTTTCTCCAGGTGATACTGGTGCTTGAGCTTGTAGCCGTTGCTGTATCTGTGTCTGAAGCTCTTTCTGTAGCTGTTCTTGAAGCTGTTATCTGTAGAATAAGCTCTATTCTTATTCTGTTCTAATGTGTGCTCCTCCCTAACACAGCGCAGCTGTGTTGAATCAGGTCCTGCCCTTTGAGATGAGTGCTTAGGGATTACCTCATAGCTCTCTTGATTGCACACACATTTTCTCACTTCAGCCTCCCTCATGGCTGCTGGAAACCTGGTGCATTCTGGGACTGGTAGTCTTTTATGTGAAAACTCTGTTTTCTTGCTTCTACCAGAACTGACAGGCTGCTTGTTCAGAGTCACATCATCTTTTCTATAGCTCCTACCTGAGCTATGATAAGCTTCCTTATCACAGTACTAAGTATGTGGATCGGGGGCTCATTTGAGCATCTGAAAGTAAAAGTGCACACATATACCTATGAATTAATACATGTACAATCGATGTGCATGTGCCAAAAAAGATATTGTGCGCATTGTAGGTACACAATGAAGATGAATGCACCCAGTAACAAATTCTTAACTTTGTTTAAAATGAGCAAAAACTGAAGGTGTTTTTTTGGGCTTACCCATGCCTAGTATGCACAGGGGTATATTTGTACCAGTCTATTTCCCCAATCTGGCTTTTCAGAGGGAAACTGGTTATATTTCACCCTCCCCAAGAGAAAAAGACCTAGAAACACATATGCAGGGAGACACACACAAACTAACAACCACACTTCTGGTGAGCATTGTAGGTACACAATGAAGATGAATGCACCCAGTAACAAATTCTTAACTTTGTTTAAAATGAGCAAAAACTGAAGGTGTTTTTTTGGGCTTACCCATGCCTAGTATGCACAGGGGTATATTTGTACCAGTCTATTTCCCCAATCTGGCTTTTCAGAGGGAAACTGGTTATTTCACCCTCCCCAAGAGAAAAAGACCTAGAAACACATATGCAGGGAGACACACACAAACTAACAACCACACTTTTGGTGAGCATTGTAGGTACACAATGAAGATGAATGCACCCAGTAACAAATTCTTAACTTTGTTTAAAATGAGCAAAAACTGGGGTATATTTGTACCAGTCTATTTCCCCAATCTGGCTTTTCAGAGGGCAACTGGTTATATTTCACCTTCCCCAAGAGAAAAAGACCTAGAAACACATCTGCAGGGAGACACAAGCAAACTAGCAACCACACTTCTGGTGTAGTGCAGTCCATGTGCTCACTCAGTGAGCCCTTCCCCTCATCAGCAGAGCAGGCCCCAGAGTTCGTTCAAGGCGATGGTGCCCTAGCAAACCTTAAGCCTTATACTCCCAGGCTGTAAGAATCTATTGTTTAGCTTTGAGTGCGCTGCTTTTTGCCACCCACAGAAGATGCCACCCTAGGTGACCACCTACTGTAGTTTGCCTGATGGTCGGGCCAGCCCTACCCATCAGCTTTTCTCATTGTCATGTAAAGTTCTTGCAGTTGCATCTAGTTCTTTTCTTCAGCTTGGAGCAGTCCCCATGAACGTTATCCCCTCCCTCTCTCATTCTCAGCGGTTTTCAGAACTCCCCCGCAGGACACTCACTGGCTTCACTGATTCTTTCCAAATTAACCCAGGGCTCGGTACAAAGCTCAGTCCCAATGCCGGTGCTACCTTTTTTGCTGCCCTGTGTGAACAATTACTGTGCTGCCCCCCCCCCCCACTTTCCCTCTAAGCTGTGCACGTGTGCGCGCGCACACACCTCGCCGAGTGAGCGCACATACTTTACAACAGAACGCACAAAAATTACGGTTCTGATTCTGATAGAAAACAACACAGACGTCTTAAAATGTAAAAGTTGTTGTGTATTTACGGTTTTCCAAGTTCTACAATATTTTCTAGTGCAATCAATGTGGTGTACATACTGTATTCTGACGTGTAATCAAATTTTAACGTATATAACTCCGAGTGTCGTTATGTGGCGCACAAAAATTTAACCTTCCTTCAAAAGCTGCACAGCTGATATTTTATGCGCACACAGCCTACAGAAAATTAGAGGGAACATTGTGGCCCCCCCCCCTCCTCCGAAATTGATTCCAAAGAAGCCTTTGTTTTGTCCCACCAATGACTTAGGGGCATGTTTACCAAACAATTGCATGCGTTGATGAGCACTGCGCCCATACAAATAAATGGGAGCTGCTGTACCTAGCACACATATCATTTGTAAATGCACTTTAACCTTTAGTAAACATGCTCCTTAATGAGTGTATGAGGGTCAGAAAAGAGCAGCACAGTAAATATTGCAGTAGGCTTTAGAACATCCATAAGCCGGATTACTACAGATCCTTACATAGAAACTCATGACAAGAGAATACCTGGCCTTGGTCTCTCACTCAGACTAAAGATAGATCCTTGCCAAGTATTGAATATATTACAAACTAAAAAATATGTACACAAAAATTAATTGAAACCCCAATAAACCAGACTCTACATACAGTACAATACCAGAGAAACAGGAAAAGCTGCATATGTCCCTGCACCTTGAAGCATATAAAGATAAAACAGCCCAATATGCAAAGGGGTTTATCCAGTTAGCAGGACCTATTAACCCAATAAATTCCGCTGAGAGGGATATTCAATTGCACTAACCAGCAAGCACTGCTGAATATCCCCTCTAAACACCATGGCACTGTTCGTACAGTTCCAGGGCAGTATGGATAGCTGTGCCTGTCAGTGCTGAAACTGAATCAGAGGAAATAGATTTTGGCGCTGAATATCTGGTTTCACTCTAACCTGCGGTGGTCAAGCACTTTAAAAATGCTGACTGCCGCAAGTTGCTTATCAGGCCTTTGAAGTTCAAAGACAGACATATTCCAATCACTTAACTGAAAATAAAGTTACATTTTCTACCTTTTGTTATCTGATCATTTTATTCTCTAATCATGTTGATCCGAGTCTCTGGTTTCTGATTTCCTCGTCTTCTCTTAATTCACTTTCCAGGGTCTTTGGTCCATTTGCCACTTCTCTCCTTTCTTGTCTTCTTCACTTTCTTCCATCTCTGACCACTGATTTTTTTTTCTTTCATCTTCCTTCCACTTATTTTTCTCTCTATCAACTCCGATTTCATTTCTCCTTCTTACATCGGGTTCTCAGTCTCCCTCTTTTCAACCTTTAACACAGCCCTCTCACTCCCTATCTCTCTATCCTTCCCCAGCCACTTATTCTCTCCTTTCCCTTTCTTTCTTCCACCCTCTTGCTTTCTCTCCTGTCCTGTCTTGTTTCCCCCTCTCTCCCCAATCTCACGTCTCTCTTTCTCATCCTATCCCTCACATGACCAGCATTGCCCCTCTCTCCTTCACCCCATGTCCAGCTTCTCCCCATCTAACCCCCACTCCTATCTAATATCTGTCCTGTATACCCTTATGTCCCCCACCCTGTCTATTATCTACCCCTCCTTTGTGTCCAGCATGTGCCCTCCAACCCCTATGACCCCTACCCCATATCCAGCATCTACTCTCCATGCCCTTATGCCCCCACCCAGGGGTGTACCAAGCCATAAATGTGCCCTGTGTGACTTGAACATCTGGGGCACCCCTCCCCCCATCACAGGTTTGTCATTTGCCCCATGCCCAGCATCTCCCCATGTTGTCTTACCCCACACTTCTATGTCCAGCTGGCTCTCCACGCTGCCTGCCCTTTCCCTGTAGCCGCTTTTCATGTTCCCTTGGCGATGGTAGTGGCAGCAGCAGAATGGACATAAAATTGAAACCCCCCTCCCCCAAAAAACACATGTCTTTCTGATTTCCTGCTAGTATGCGTGTCTGATCCCTCCCTCCTCTGACATATGCCTGCACAAGAGGAGGGAGGGACCTGACCAGCAAGTCAAGCGTGGAGTTGCAAAGACCCGCATTTGAATGGCTGGTCTGGTCCCATCCTTCTCTGACACGAGCATACGTCAGAGGAGGGAGGGATCAGACTTACATGCTAGCAGGAAATCGGAAAGGTCCGCATTTTATGATTTTTTTTTCAGTTTGCTATCCACTTCACTGCTGACACCGACACCAAGGAAACATGAAAAGCAGCGACAGAGCAAGGGCAACAGTGTGTGTGTGTGGAGGGGGGAGGGGGGTGGGAGCTGAGGCCAGCAAATGTGTCCCTATCTGTGCACTGTGTGGCCACACTGTTCGCACAGGGCTAGGTACAGTCATGCCCCCCCCCCCCCAATATCCAGCTTCTACTCACCACCCCATGTCTACCATCTGCTCTCAACCCCCCTATGACCCAAGCCCAAGTCCAGTATCTGCCCTTCATTCCACTATGCCCATACCCCATGTCAAACGTCTGCCCTCCACCCAATATCCACTATCTGTCCCGCAGCACCTTATGTGCTCCAGCTTCTGTTCTTCAGCCCATCTTCAGCATCTATACCCCACTCCTATGCATCATCTGCCCTCTATCACCTGTGTGCTCTGTACCTCTCCACCTCTTCCTTTGTGTTCTGCATCTGTCCTCTGCCCTCCCCACTTCCTATCCAGCACCTGCATCTGTTTCTGCCACCCTCTCCAACATCTGCCAGGTCCCTAGAACATGCTCACCCCAGTGCTGTTGCCTCCACCTTTCCACTTCCACGCTGGCTCAACCCACTGTGCAAGTCTTGCACTTGCACAGGGCTGTGGCTCCAAAAGGCGGCAAGGGAAAGGGCATTGCTGATTCGGCAGCGGCCTCCCCATGCTTCATACCACTGCCGCCACTGTTTTTCCTATCCTGGTGGTGGCAGCAGCGGATCTCTAACTTTAAAAAAAAAATTAACAGATTTTTGTGACTTCATGTTTGGAGGTTGGTCCTAGTCCTGCCTTCCTCTGATGCAAGCTCATGTCAGAGGGGCTGAGACTAGACCAGCCTGCCAAGCGTGGAGTCACAAAGACCTGCACTTTCTATTTTTAACGTTGGAGATCCATCGCAGCAACTGGAACAGGAAAAACAGTGGCAGCGGAAGAAGCGGTCAGTGGGAGTGGGCAGCGGCAGGCAGCATGGAGAGGCTTCTGCCGAATCAGCAATGCTCTTTCCCTTGCCGCCAGCCCTGCTCAGTCCTCCCACCTCATACAAAGAAAAAAATCTTCTCCTTGGCTGACCTCCTCCTTCCTGTTGACACCATTGCTTCTGCCCCCAGTGCCATCCCATTGGCTGGATCTAACTTGCAGTCCTGTGATTAGAGCCACCTTCCATTGCTCCATCCCCAGTGTCTTCTCACAGCTGGACTCGGGTGTCAAAAGGAAGTGCAGCATAAAATTCACTAGCTGTGGTTGGTGAATTGCTGTTCATCTCTTGGGGAGTAAGAATATAGATCCCTCACTAAGTCTTGCTGTTACCTTCACATGGTGACTCCGTTGTACAAAATTTATATTAAATCCCAGTCAGGTGACACTACAATTGAAGTATGTTAGGAAGGAAAAGAAAAATACATACCTGCCGCACGTTGCCCAGGATAAAAAGATGCCCACCCGTAGCATCCGCACTAGGGCTAAAGATAGTTGTAGCAATAGTGCAAATGCAGGTAATATCCCTGCCATGGATATAGGTCGTGGTGGGCATGTTCGGACTCACTGTGGCAGGAGATAATGAAATTAATCAAAAACTTAAGAGGATTAACTAGAGTTAAATGGGCTTCTGCAGATAAAGAGGAGATAATGTGCTGCAACTTTTATGCTACAACTATATTTAAATCAAGAGCGTATACAAAGAGAATCCACCAAAAACTGAAAGAAAGAGGAAAATCGCCTCAATTAAAACTGCAAAAAACAATGGATGCACATTTACGATCTTTAATTTCACAGATCAATGTAAAGTAGTATGTGAATGATAACATCTTGAATCAACTAAGGGCTTCCATGGAAAAAGAAATACAGGGAGGAGGAAGAAACCTAGGTGAGAGTACCAGAAGAAAAGGAATACACAGAAAAAGAAAGAGCAGTTGCAGGGGAGGTGGAGCCTAGAGATCTGGAACTGTAGGAGTGTGAGATGAACAAAGGACAGGTCAACAAATCAACTGAAGAGGTATAAGAAAGGGAGGAGAAAGACACAGAGGTGGAGGAATTCAAGATCTCACTCCTAGTCCACATGGAAAAATATGAATACGCTGGGTTCCAGGAAAGGGAAAGGTTACCCGAGTTAAATTTAAAACCTAAGGTTAAAAGTTTGATAATTAAGATGAGCAAGGCCATATCCTGTATAAAGGGATCAATTATTGACATCACTGAAATAAATCAAATACAGTATTGTGCCGCTAAAATTATTACTGCAAGCATACTAACTAAAGTGCAGGGCCAGAACAAAGAGAAAGCATATCAAAGGAAAAATACAATTGTTGCGTCGGATGTATCCCTGATAGATGGGTATCTAAAAAGATTAAGATCATCAAAAATATTGAGGAAGATCCAAAACATCAACCTGACTCATGCAGCATTAACAGAAGAAGATCTGAAATTTATATGTTCCAACAATAAATTGAAAGTAGCAGCAGAAGCACAAAAATTGCAAAGATATGAAGAAAACAGAAAAAGAAAGATATCAAAATAAACTATTTAGTGAGAACCCCAAATAGTTCTACAGGGAATTGGGAAAGAACATTAATATGGTAAAAACACCACCAACAAAAGCTGAAACAGAAGCCTTCTGGAGAAGCCTATACGAGGACCTAATAGAGCACAATTAAGAACAAAATGGTTACCCTGCATACAGGAACATTTAGAAAAATCAAACATCAAACCTATGGAATGACCTGTAGTAACAACAAAAGAGCTGGAAAGCAGGTTAAAGTGAGTCCCAAACTGGAAGAGCCCTGGACCATATGGAGTGACCAACGTTTGGCTCAAACAATTAATATCACTACATCAAGACCTGGCAAACTGCAAAAAACAATTAACCAAGCAGCCAAACGTAACACCGCAATAGCTTATAACAGGAAGAACATTTTTCCCTCCAAAGGGGCCTCAAGTAACATTCCCAAAGATTACAGACCAATAATTGTCTGTTCACTGCAATAGATGCAGCCAGAATATATGATCATATTGAATCCAATAATATCATGGCAATAGAGCAAAAGGACAATGAAACCATATAGAACCAAAGACCAGTTAATGTTAAATAAGGCCATCATGGCCAGTGCAAAGAAAAACAGAAATCTCAGAATAGCATGGATGAATTATAAGAGAGCCTTTGACAACGTCCCACAATTGGATAATAAATTGCCTTGAGATGTATAAGATAAATCCTGGTTTGATGCAGTACATTAAGTTCACCATGACAAGGTAGCAAACTATCCTATTTTCAAAGTATTAAGATGGTCTGTACATCATTCCTAACATCAGGATCCAGTGAGGAATATTTCAGGGAGATTCTCTTTTACCATTTCTGTTTGTATGGCACTTAATCAAATAAGTGCTCTCATCAACTTCCTGGGATATGGATTTATCCTGAATCCTAAAGAAGGTAACAACCCAGAGGTAACATCCCATTTACTATTTGTAGACAACCTAAAGTTCCAGTTACCAACAATTAGCAGAGCAACTCCGTGTAGTGAAAAGCTTTCTGATGACATCAGGATGTCTTTTGGCTTAGACAAATGTACTAAGGCAACATTTTTTAGAGGAAAATTGAGCAAAATGGAATACATCTCCCTGACTGAGGGCTGCGACATCAAGGAATTTGAACAGGAAGGCATATATAAATATCTTGGAGTCGAGGAAGGAACGGCACTCAAGCAGAAATTACTGAGAGAAAAGATCAATAAGGAATACTGTAGAAGATTAAAATCATTATTGAAAAGTGCCTTAACATCACGGAATAAGATAAAAGCCATCAATCAGCTGGCAAGTCCTGTACTCTCATACAGCTTTGGGATTGTACTGTAGATTGGCCTCTTAAAGATCTTGAAAAACTGGATGTGCGAACAAGAAAACGTCTCCATGCCCCTGAGGTAATTTCTAAGAATCAGTGTAAGCCAAGACTGTACATTCCTAGAGCTGAAGGAGGGCTAGGCCTCATAGAGATTGTTTACTGATACAGAGCTACTATCATTGGCCTCCAGGCCTTCCTAACAGCATCATCGGATCCAAATATGCAAAATGTGCTGAAATATGAAAGTAAATATCCAGAATCTGTCTCCATCGTCTAATTTGGATGAGCATTCCAGTGACTAGAAGGAATGAGAGAGAATCCACAAGTACACAGAGAAAAGTAAGCAACAGAATTTGTAAAACAAGAGAAAATATTTACTGCTAATGCTCGGAGTAGTGTTTTCATTATGCCAAAGAGAGCTTCCTTCACCCTCCCCCACCCTCACAATCTCTAACCACTGCTATATGACTGCAAAAACCCACAGAGACTTTAGCTCCAATATGTAATGTACTAGAAATGTAAATAGTTTCCCCAAGTTTTTACCTCCATGTTAAATCCCTGTTCTATGTAAATGATGGCCAAATTTAACTGAGCAAGTGTTATATTCTTTCAATGTAAACCATACTGATGACAAAGAGCGCGGTATATAAGAAATGTTAAATAAATAAATAAATAAAAAACGCTTCAAAGAATTAGATTAGCGAACATGAAAAAAAAGAAGCACATGCAGAAATACAGTGGGAAATACAAAGTGTTACGCCAGGAACCCTTTGTCAATCAAGAATGGACACATGAATGGTTAAGGAGAGGTGAACTGAAACTGAAGGATGAGAGATTGATATTTGCAGCCTAGGACAGCGGATAATGGATGAGATGTTTACAGTGAGCATTATAAAAACTGGCAACACAGACATATGTTGATTCTATAAGAAAGATATGGAAACAGTGACTCGCCTCATAGCTGGCTGTGAAGTTCTGATGGCAGAAAATTTCTATTCAGAAAGGCACAACAAAGTAGCATGCCTTATACATTGGAAACGCTGTAAACACTACAACATCACTGTGCCTGAAAAGCACTGGGATCATGACCCTAAGCAAATTGCAGAGAATGAAGAGGTTATGAACACCTGGGATACTCCCATTCTGTTGGATCAGAAACTGGATGCGAGGAAACTCAACATAGTGGCAAAAGAGAAAATACTAGAACAGCATTGATAATAGAGGTGTCAGTTCTGAGTGATCATTCAGGGAAATGCATGGAAAGAAGGAAGATCCTGAAGTGCCAAGAAATGCAGTCAGAGACAAGAAAATGTGGTAAAAAGATACAGAAATTATTCCCATTGTATCGGGGAGCTGCAGGCCTGATAAAGAAGAATTTCTAAGCACATCTTGACAAACTACCCATACATGTTACATTTTACAAACTCCAGAAGGAAGCTCTCTTTGGCATAATACAAACACTACTCTGAGCATTAGCAGTAAATTTGAGAGACTGAGATCATACTCAACTTACCCTGAGGTTCATGACTGTCATAGTATGTGCAAAAGTAATCAAAACAAAAACAAAAAAACTCTAATAAAACACATACTACTCCCATTTATCTGCAAACAAATATTCAATATTCAATTATATATCAATCATGAGTAAGTGGACCTTATATATGCATAGCGCTCACCATTAATAAGGGGAGAAAAATACCTCAGTACAACCAGTGCTCCCTCTATGTGGCAAACTGAAATTAATTAATGTGCCCCTGAGGAAGCCCTGCATGGGAGAAATGAAGATCTTTGTTGGGCTAGTAAGGCTGATTAGCATTCGACATTTGGTGGACTTTGAACAGATAAGTGTGGCATTTTTGCTTTAACATTGGTTCACAGTTGGGACAGTTACCTGGTTGCTTTGTTCTGTTTCAAGGGCTGTCACTTGAGGTTGGTTGATCTTTCGAGTGCGGTATGTTGTCGTACCAATAGAAGAGTGTGGTACTCCTATGGATGAACGTTGGATACGTGAGACCTGAAGATTTTATAGAAGTAAAGAATAATAATTTTGTATATTTATAAAAATATTTAAAAAGTACTTTTTTATATATAGAATTGAGATATGTTTTTTTACAATTTGGGAGAGTTTTTTCAAGACCAGTGATGTGTGAGATGAAAGTCCCCCTATGATAATTCAGTTTGCCACATTGAGGGAGTACTGGTCATACTAAGGTCTTTTTCTCCCCTTATTAATGGTGAGCGCTATGCACATATAAGGTCCACTTACTCGTGGTTGATATATAATTAAACATAGAATATTTGTTTGCAGATAAGTGGGAGTAGCATGTGTTTTATATAAAGGTTTTTTGTTTTTTTTTTGCTTTGATTAGTCTGAGTATCCCTTAGTGCAGTTGAGTTTAGTTGATGTGCAAAACTAACCCATTTGGAGAAATCGCCCCTGGACTCTGATTTCAGAGACAGCAGGCTCACTCACACAGGGGTAAGGACTCGAAAGCTGCAAATAGAGATCTAAACTTTAAAAAATATCCAGACACGTCGACCGTTCTTCTGGCTACCAGACATTAATGCAAAAATCTACAGTGCTGAGAAAAGCCAGATGATTGGCAACCCTTGTTGCCTGAGCCTTAAGCATATATGACAATACCTCTCCTAAATATTTGGGCCCTAGAATGTACCTAGGTTGCCTATACTTTAATCCGGTCCTGCTGAGAAATTCTGCAAAGACACAACTGCCATTATTTCCTATGGAAGCAAATTTAGCATTAATAAAACTTTTTCAATTTTTGAAAGATATCTTCTTATTTAAGTCCTTACTAGCAAACACCTCATCTTTTAACAAACTTGTTCCTGTTCATAAACACTGTCTAAACTTTCCTACTAGTTTTAAAGGGCCAGTGCTACTTTCCACATCAAGAATCGTAAGACTTACCTTTGTTTTAAAAAACAAAGCAAAAATCCTCCATCTGATCTATTTATTTAAATATATATACACACCTTCATTATCTCCATTAATATATTACTGTATAGAATCTGCATGCCATTTTATTTATTTTTTATTTATTTGTGTGCTTTTATATACTGCCCCTTCCAGAGATCAAGGACAGTTTACAAGTAACATGAACAAAACTTTTACAATAAACTCGTGGTAAAAATTAGAACAGAGTAATTACATTGAACTAAGTCATGGACTATGTACAAGGTTGATTATGCTTATTACAGAAACTAGATTACAATCAACATATTTACAGAGATGTATGTGCAAGGGAAAAGTATAAGGCAGTGATTGTGGCTGAGGTAGATTCGGTGGGTTCTGAATGTGGAATATGCATGTTGTTATGTTGGAATATCTTGTTTCTATGTTCTGATTCCATCTGTTACTAATCAGCCTTTTCTTTGCATTCACAAACTTACATCCTCTTTCACATACTCACTTTGTCACACCTCACTTTTATGTACTTAACAAGGTTTCTGTACAGTTTTCTCTTTCAGTCAAGGCGGTTTACATGGAACATTAACGGCACTAGAACTAGGTTGCATAGAAATGGATTATGGGTAACATTAGCTAGAATTGAACATAGTGGTAAAAGCAAGTAAGATAATGTTGGTTTGCTAAGGGTTAGGGAGGGGGGCATAAACTTGAGTTAACATTGAGGTAAAGTAGTGGTAACATGTAATAATGAGTGTAAGGGGGTGGGAGTTAACCTATTTCGTTGGATCCAAAGAATTCAATGAAAAGGTGGGTTTTGAGTTTTTTTCGTAGTTCAGGTACAGTTTCGGCAGTTTTTAAAGTTTCTGCGAGAACATTCCAGATTGTGGGTGCGAACAGGGTGAAGGCTCGGTTGCATGATTGTTGAGTGCTTAGGGCTGGGATGGTGAGTAGGTTCTGCTGGTTGCCTCGCCTTAGCCTTGTGTCCGGGGCTTTGAATATTAACGTCTGGAGACTAGGTGATTGATTTTGCCGTAATTTGAAGATGATAATGATTACTTTATACATGATTCTTTGTGCTATTGGTAGCCAGTCGAGACTTTTTAGTGTAGATGTGATGTGGTCTTATCTGGATGTGCCAGCTATTATCCTGGCAATGGTGTTCTGGACCATTTGCAGTGGGTATAGTGTTTTTTTTGGTAGTCCTTGGTATAGAATGTTGCAATTATCTAGGTTTGGGGTGATGATGGCTTGGCATACCATTCTGAAGTCTCTCATTTCCAGAAGTGGGCGTAGGTTCTGTAGAAAATTTAGTTTATGATATACAGAGTTGGCAATTTTTTTGATTTGCGAGCGCATGTTCAGGTTTTGGTCGAGTGTGATGCCAAGTATTTGACTTCTCTCTTGATGTCCAGTGTTGCATCGTCAATTATGAGTTTTGTGGGGAGTGAAGATTGTGTCCCCAGTGAAGTGGAGGACTTCAGCTTCGTTATAATTCACCAATAGATTGAGTTCTACCAGACCCTGGGTGAGAGCTTTGAAGCATTTATTTTATTTATTTATTTGAAAACTTTTATATACCGCTACTTCCCAGGATCAGTGGCGGTTTACAGAGAACAAGGATAAAAGTACATGGAACATTATGCAACATTGCGTATACATGCAGAGAACAGTATAAAGAAAGTAATTATTTACAGCTCATAACAGAAACCTTTGACTATTTATGCAAAGTAGTTATTTACAAGTTATAACAAAAGTTTTTAAATATTTACAAATTGCGACATATACAACCCGTGACATCATCAGCTTTGGATAGTGTTAAATTGTGAGTGAGTAGTTTGGTAGAATGACAGATTGAGCTATGGGGGGTGGGAAGCCAGATCCGAGAATTGGTAGTAATGTTGTGTGAATAAGTATGTTTTCAGTTCTTTTCTGAACGTTTGGAGATCTTTTATCTCCCTTAATTGGTCAGGGAGGTTATTCCATTGTGTAGGTGCTACGTATGAGAATGCGCTGTTGCTTGTTATTTGCTTTGTCTTTCTTATTGAATCTGGTACTTGCACGGTATTGAGATTCCTCCTTCTTCTCAGTCTACTATCTGAGGGGCTATGAATTAGTGTAGATAGATATGATGGGGCGATGTTGTTAACTAATTTAAATGTAGTCAGTATGATTTTATATTGGATCCTGCTGACCACGGGAAGCCAATGTAAGGAGTATAAAATGGGAGAAATGTGGTCAGATAATTTAGCCCTGGAAATTACTCGTGCGGCAACATTATGAGCCATTTGAAGTATATTTTGATTTTTCCTTGTTATGCCTTTGAGGATACCATTGCAATAGTCAAGGTGAGGTGTTATTAGAATTTGAGTAATGGTTCTGAAATCATTACTTTCTACAAGTGGTCTAAGCTGCTGGATAGTTCTAAGCTTGTAGAAGATTGTTCTGGCTATTTTCTTAATGTGAGAGGTGAAGCTGAGAGTTCTGTCAAGAGTGACTCACAAATATTTTATCTCCTGCTTCACCGGGAGGGAGAAGTTATGGAGCTTGATTTCTGGTCGAGGTGAGAAGTTAGGATTTCTCGAAGTAAACAGTATTTCAGTTTTCTTAAAATTAATGTGCATGATGTTATATTTGTGTAGTCGGGTCTCATGGTGGTGAAGGGGGTGTATATCATTATATTGTCTATATATATGTGGAAGAGGATATGGTGGTTTCTGATTAGAGTTTAGATAGGTTGGATGTAGAGACTGAAAAGCAAAGTAGATAAAGCTGACTCTTGTGGCACCTGTTTTTGCTGGGCGAAAGGATTTTAAGTTTTCATGGCTATTTTGATTTGTTGCTGTCCATGACAGTGTTTGCAGAGACCAACCCTCTGTAGTCTGATAGCAGGGGTGCTGTGAGTTATGGAATTGAATGCTGCAGTAATGTCCAGAAATATCATAATGAATCCTCGTTCAGCTTGTCGATGCCTCTGACTAAGGTGTCGAAAAAGTTGTGAGAAGAGTTTCAACAATATGGAAGGGGTGGAAGCCATGCTGTTGGGGGTCCAGGGGTACATGGGAATCAATGTGGTCTTGAAGCTGCTGTTGTGCTATTTTTTTTATTAATTTGGCGATGAAAGGAAGGCTAGATATGGGTCTGAAAGAGCTTACTATTCTATGTAGACTTTGTGACAGGTCTGTTCTTGAGATCTTGATCCAAGAGACTGGGCAGGGGTCAAGAGGTGAGGTGGTAGTATTTATGTTCAATACGATGTGCTCTAGCTCTTTCATGGATATACAGTAGGCTTGAAAGTGTCCCATTTGTGTGGGAGGTTTATCATTGTGGTTTCGTATGGGAAGAAAAGTTGTAAGGTATTGAGGTTGATGCTTGGGAGTGTGAAGGGATCTTGAATGGGGTCTTTTTGAATGAATTTGCAATGGAAAATAGTTCTCTTAGGTGGTTGAGTAATTGCATAATGATGTTTGAATGTTTTTTGTGTTTATTTATTAAAGCGGTGTATTCCGCTTGCTTTGTTGAGAAGAGATCTTTGAGTTTGGTGTCTTTGGATCTCATCCAGCTTCTTTCAATCTGTCTGAGCTTTCTATTCAGTTCTTTGATTTCTTTGGAGTACCACGGAGCTTGTCGGCGAGTGATTGTTGGGTGTTTGTTTATGTTCATGGAGGCTGTAGTTATAGTGGCGGCATTTGCAATAGTGGTGTTCCAAATGTGAATAAGGTGGTATAGGTCTGAGGTATCTAAGTTTAGTTAAGGGCAGACCTGGTGTAGGAGTAATTGTTTATCAAAAGGTTTGAATCTTCATTTGTTATTTGATGCTTGTCTGTTTGGGTTATGGAAGGAGTATTGTGGTAGTGTGAAGGTGATGGTAATGTGGTCAGACCAGGGGACTTGAGTTATTTTGTACTCCAGGTTGGAGTGGTTGTAGGAGAGGTGGAGAGGGGTGAAGAGTAGAACTGGTGTGCTTTCTCTTTTGTGTGTGGGTTCATTTATTAGTTTGAGTTGTAGAGCTTCCATTGCATTGGGAAAAGCCTGTGTCTGTTTTTGTGAAGAGGAGGGGAGATTCAGGTCTCCTAGCAGGAAGAAAGGTTTTGTTGATGTTGTGTGGAGGCATGCTTCCTCTAGGAGGGTTGATCATCTGCTTTTGTGCTAGGCACTCTGTATGTTAGGGATAGGGTTTGATTCTTGTTTGTGATTCATAGAATGTCTAAGATGTTGCTTGAGCTATTTTTGGTTATGATTAACTGTAGTTGTTCTATGCATCTAAATACTTACATATACAGTACAGCCTTCTTCTGTATCACACCACTCACATCCATGGCACAATGGATCTCCAAGACTATAGGATAATTGGAAGTCATGCATCATTGTCATATAGCTGTGCATATCAGCAAGCAGGATTCACTCATACTGATTACTTGTATCACTAAATAGCACTACTACAAAAAATATCCCTCTGTCATACAAGCTAATATGCACATACCAATGATACCTTTCATCATATTGCATTATATATGTGCATTGTGAAGTTTTTTGTTTTGTTTTTGTTTTATTTCAGGGTTTCTTCCCTTACTTTTGGGGTAAGTTTACTAAGCAGTGATAGCACACAAAGTATGTCCAGTGTCCATCATAGAGTTCAGGGATATGAACCCCCTCACCCTGAAGCAACAAGGGTGTCTGTTCACCTAGGCTGCAGGGAGCACGGTGCAAGGCCTGGGGTGGGGGTAGAGGTGAGGGTGGGGGTGGGGGTAGGGGTATAGGCTCCACCTCTCATTCCCTTGCTAGCAGCATAGCATGTGAATAGGCAGGGTCAAGGCAGAGATAGAGGGGAGAGATGGCAGTCAGTGCACATGACTGTAACAGGTGTGGTAGTCACAAGCTAGCTACACAACCACGCTGCTAGAGCAGCTGCAGCTAATGCCGCCTTTGACCAGGTGCTAGCTGCACTTGCCATGCTCCCATGCACTGAATGTATGGTTCGTACATGTGGTTCATATGCGAGTGTTAAGAAATATGAAGGACAGAAGCAGGGCAGACACACTGGAACAATAAGGGGCCAATAGGAGATGTAAGCTGAATACCGAAGCACACACTTAGGCCATTGTTTTGAGTGTGTTGCATGGTACAGCTGACAGGGAAGTGGAACTCACCAGCCTTACAACCTCAACACAAGGAGCTTCAGGTCTGCGGTCACCCTGTTGGGACAATAGGAAAACAGCCATCAAAAGCTGTCGTGAAGGACATTTGCACCCTATCACCAATGGTTTGAAATGCAACACATACTCTCTGCATGCATTTGCTTTTCTGATTTGCATGCCCCACCCTCTTTTACTTAGCCCCTGTGCTCTGAGTTGAGCTAGCTGTTCAGCCCACTCTTGGTCATCTCTCTATTCTGGACTGAGCATTTGCTACCTTCCTCTATGGCTACTAGGGACACAGTTCTTATTGTCCACAGTGAATCTGAGTCCCAGAGATGCCCCAATATGTCGCTTATAGATTTTATTTATTTATTTATTTATTTTTATTTATTTAACAGTTTTTATATACCGCACTATTTATCATCAGTGCGGTTTACATTGACCAACAAATACCTAACAATATAAAATTGAAATAGGCTTACAGATAACAAGGAAGGTAAACTGGGTATAAACCGGGGAAAACATGCACTGTTACCATGCAAACTGTGTGCATATACTGGGGATGTGCATTTACTACTACCACGATAGTGATGCAGCTAGCATGGTGGTTGTAGTGTACCTTGTGTCTTCCATGACTGCTGAGCAATGGCATGGTAGTAACGTGTGAATTCTGCATGTTAACCCTGCGCTCCCTACTGCCCTTTAGTAAACATGCCACCTAAAATGGTGGTATATTTACTGCAGCTACTATACTCCTGCCACAGTAGAAACATGCGCTATTTGAGCGTTTGTCCTACATTGCCTGCTGCACTTTAATAAACATTGCCCAAATTGCAGGTGAAAAGTTGATTTTGTACCCACAGTTCTTTAGGCAATTTGCAAGAACAACTACTCTCATAGCTTCCTTTTGAAAATTAGCTGCAAAGTCTGCTGGTCCATGCACCTAAATACTTTGTAGATATTTGGGCTATCTGAAAATTGCCCTATAAAGGATTTCTACTACTACCATGAAGTCTAGGAACTATGCAAGGCTGTTTCCCTATATCCATTGTGATATACGATGGATCACTTCAGTGTTTAGGTAGGTTGAAATGTAACACAAGTAGGTATGGTCTGAGATAAGCAGGAATATATAAACGAGTCTTGCATATGCTTCAATAAATGCTGCTGTATGGAAACGTTTATATTTTATTCTAATAGGAATGACCTTGCAAATGATTGGAATTCAGGCAATGTCTAGAAACTCAAGCAGCTTGAAAGCAGAGGCCTGTGTAATAAGGAAAATTCCTTTTTTATAATTGAAGATGCTATCAAATCCACTTAAATAAAGTGCTTAAAACAATGAAATATAAAGATAATTTGACTTGGGGTCTTATAGTCGCCTACGTCTGAGGTAATTTTTTTTTCAGACTGAAAAGGAAAAATGATAATCCAATAAGAGGCAGCCGAAAAGAAAGTGGAAACCCATCAACTTAGACAGGATTTTATTTTATAATTGTCATTGTTTAACTTTAGGGCATGCTGGCTCTACCAGGTAAATACTTCTAAATGTAGGGTAATGGCTAGAACTGCTAAATCCTGCGCTAAGTGATAGTGTGGGACCATGGTAAATGTCACTGCATGCTAAAAATGCAGCTGTGGTAAAAAATCTCATGCTGGCCTCTTAACACAGGAGGAGGAGGGGGCTGGGTGGGTGCTAAATGTATGGGGACATGCCGGGAATGTCTCCAACAATTAGCACAGGTAAAATATGCCTTCCATGCTAATTTTTGGCATTTATTGCATGCTAAGCTGCTGGAAATCAGCACACTTTAGTAAACATTCCCCTATATGACATGAGTCAGGAAATATCTCAACAATTACAATATGGGCATCAGTATATTCCCAATGCTGTTGTTCTGTTCTGTGTGATTGTTTAAGTAGGGGTACCACTTGCCTTTATCTGTATGTGTAATGTAATAGAAAAGAGTGATTTTTGTCATTGGCTTTCCCCACGCATGTACCAGATATCTTTGCTATGAGGTTCGCAACATATGCGCTTCCTCTCCACCAAGATGGTCCCCAAGATGGTCCCTTGGAACAGCATCCCTAGACCATGGGATGCTGTTTCAAGGGTTGCAGAACAGAGATGGCATCCATCTGTCCAAGAAAGCTCAACGCATCTTCGGTAGTAGACTGGCTAATCTACTGAAGAGGGCTTTAAACTAGATTCGTTGGGGATGGGTGAAGAAAGCCCCCAGGTAAGTGAAAGCCCCCAGGTAGGTGATACATTAATACCTTTATGGAAATGGGTAACAGGGGTAACATATGGAAAGCAGTGTGTATTAATGCCCGTAGCATGGGAAATAAGATCCCTAAAGTTGAAGCTTTGGTGGGAGTGGCTGACTTGGATTTAGTGGCAGTTACAGAAACATGGTTCACAGAAAACCACGACTGGGATGTAACTATACCTGGCTATATTTTATTCAGAAAGGACAGGGTAGGAAGAAGGGGAGGAGGAGTGGCACTATATGTAAAAACTACTATTAAAGCTTTGGAATTACAGAGCTTAAAAGGGAGAGAGGAGGCATTGTGGGTTAAACTAGAAAGAGGGAAAGAGAAATCTATTTGCATTGGTGTGATATACAGACCTCCCTCACAAGAGGAAGAGGTGAACAGAGAGTTAATTGAAGACATACACAGCATTGCTAGGAAAGGGGAAGTGCTACTGATAGGAGATTTCAATATGCCAGATGTTGACTGGCACATTCCTGCTGCAGTATCATCTAGAAGTAAGGAGATCCTGGCTTCTCTACAGGGAGAACTATTCAGGCAATTGGTAACAGACCCCACACGTGAAGGGGCCATACTGGACTTGGTGCTTACCAATGGTGAAAGTGTTTCTGATGTTGTAGTGGGAGATCATTTTGCATCCAGTGATCACCAGATGGTGTGGTTCAGTATTAGGACTAGGGCTGTTAGAATCCATTCCAAGGTGAGGATCTTAGACTTTAGGAAGACTAACTTTGCGAAGATGGGCCAAAACCTCAGGGAGTCGTTAGTGGGATGGGAACAGCTGGGGGATGTAGAAAAACAGTGGGCAAAACTGAAAGGGGATATTTTAAGGGCAATTAAACCTTTTTGTTAAAATGGTAAATAAAGGCAAAAGGAAAAGGAGACCGCTATGGTTTTCGAAGGAAGTAGCTGAAAAAGTGAAGAAAAAGAGGGAGGCCTTCATGAAATACAAGAGATCACAGAGAGGAAGACAGACATCTGTATTTGGAAAAACTTAGAGAAGCTAACAAAGTAGTCAAGAAGGCAAAGATTCAAAAGGAGGAGGAAATAGCCAATGCAATAAAATGGGGGGATAAGACATTTTTCAGATATATTAGTGAGAAGAGGAAGGGCAAAAGTGGTATTGTCAGACTCAAGGGTGCAGGGGGGGAATATGTAGAAGCTGATAAGGATAAAGCAGAATTGCTTCACAAATATTTTTGTTCTGTGTTCACAGATGAAGAACCAGGAGCAGGGCCTCAGAAAACACCCACAAATAAGAACAGAAGCGAGGGACATCTTGAACAATTTTTAGAAGACTGTGTTCATGAGAAACTAGCTCAACTTAAAGTAGGCAAAGTGATGGGACCGGATGGGATACACCCTAGAATACTGAGGGAACTTGGGGACGTTCTAGCAATTCCACTGACTGACCTTTTCAATGCCTCGTTGGAGTCGGGAGTGGTGCCAAAGGACTGGAGAGAGGCTCATGTGGTGCCTTTACACAAAAGCGGAAGTAAGGATGTGGTTGAAAACTACAGGCCGGTTAGTTTAACTTCGGTGGTGAGTAAATTATTGGAAGCGCTGCTGAAAGAGAAAATAGTGAGGTTTCTGGAGTCCAGCGGATTACAGGATCCGAGGCAGCATGGATTCACCAGAGGCAGGTCTTGTCAGACAAATCTGATTGATTTCTTTGACTGGGTGACCAGGGAGTTGGACCAAGGGAGAGCTCTAGATGTGGTGTATTTAGATTTCAGTAAAGCCTTTGACACGGTTCCTCACAGGCGACTTATAAACAAACTGAGCACCCTAGGGATGGACCCTAAAGTTACTGCTTGGGTTAGAAATTGGTTGGGTGGGAGGCGACAAAGAGTACAAGTAAATGGAGTTCACTCTGAGGAGAAGGATGTTACCAGTGGTCTGCCCCAGGGATCTATCCTTGGTCCGATTCTTTTTAACATCTTTGTTAGTGATATAGCGGAAGGGCTGTCGGGTAAGGTTTGCCTCTTTGCAGATGATACCAAAATCTGCAATAGAGTAGACACCCAGGAAGGTGTAGATAACATGAGGAGGGATCTAGCTAAGCTTGAAGAATGGTCTAGAATTTAGCAGCTGGGATTTAATGTTAAAAAATGTAAGGTCATGCATTTGGGCTGCAGCAATCCAAGGGAGCAGTACAGTATAGGAGGTGAAGTACTTTTGTCCACTAAAGAAGAGCGGGACCTAGGCGTGGTTGTGTCTGATGATCTTAAAGTAGCTAAACAGGTAGAAAAGGCGACGGCAAAAGCTAGAAGGATGCTTGGGTGCATACGGAGAGGAATAGCTAGCAGAAAAAAGGAGGTGATAATGCCTCTGTATAATTCTTTGGTGCGACCTCATTTGGAGTATGGTGTGCAATTCTGGAGACCGCACCTTCAAAAGGATGGGAACAGGATGGAGTCGGTGCAGAGGGTTGCTACTAAAATGATTAATGGGCTTCATTATAAAGCATATGAGGACAGACTTAAGGATCTTAATATGTACACCTTAGAGGAAAGGCGGGATAGAGGTGATATGATTGAGATGTTTAAATACCTCCGTGGCATAAATGTTCAGGGAGAAAGCCTCTTTCAATTGAAAGCAAGTTCTGCTACGAGGGGACATGGGGTGAGGGTGAAGGGAGATAGATTCAGGAGTGATATGCGGAAATATTTCTTTACAGAAAGAGTAGTGGATCCATGGAATAGTCTCCCAGTGGAGGTGGTAGAGATGAGGACAGTAACTGAATTTAAAAAAGCATGGGACCAACACAGAGGATCTCTAAAGGTAAAAAGTGGACTGTTGTAGTTGTTGTTATGGAAGGACAGACTAGATAGGCCATGTGGTCTTTTTCTGTCATCATGTTTCTATGTTTCTTAGGCATTCGTAGCTGAAAGGGTGTGCCACAGCTGTATGGGGCCAAACAAAATCTACATTAACTACGGCAATAAAATGGGCAAGGTCTCAGCTCTGTCTCCTGCACAGAAGAAATCACATGCACTCATAGGAAGAAGCAAAAACTACATCATGATATCTGGTACCTGTCTCCTAAAACCACTACCAAGTACAACAGTTCCTTCACCTTTACCAGCTGTGGATATCTATGGAACCTGGATGTTGACACGGTGCATTGGTGATGCTTTGTGCAATCAAGAATGTATCAAAGGTGACTAAAGGGCCACTGTTTCTGCAGGCTGCCTTGCTGGAACAATGGCACAACTCTATTTTAGATTTAACAATGTTTGTGAAGAAAATCGATTTAATTAGGAAATGATTGTTTAATTTGCATCTACTTGCAGACAAGTGAACAATGTATACCTGATTGTGCGATTTTTATTAACAATACATTTTTTCCCTAAATATGCTGATCTACCTCATTTAAAAGAGGCATGTCCAGGAAACCCCAGTTGTATATGTGAATATTTAAAAGATGCACACAGTTCACAGCTTTATTTTTAACTCTGATGCTACCATGCCTGCAAGCCAGTGAAAGGGTAACTGATGAATCTACTCTGGCCATGGATCTCATTCTGGACCAAGGCAGATGCTTCTGAGCAATGCCAGCATCAGCCAGAAGACAAGGGCATGGCAAGTCATGTGCTGTCAAGTGAATGCAGTGCATCATTGTAATTAAGATGTGGAAGAGTTTAAGAGAAAATGGAAGACCCTATACTGGGATTTTAAAAACAAATGTAGCAAACCTGAGACTCCCTGAAAAACAGAGGGTGCAACTTATGGTTTTGGAGCAATGTGTCCTGAGAACCACATCCCGAAACCTTGAATTCTGTGGCCATCAATGGGATCCAAAGCATTGACATATGCAAACAGCCACAGTCTCAGGTATATGCCATCCTCAGCTCATCCTCTCCATAATAGGTGGGTGATGATAGGTGCACCTCCTATTTCAGAAGCTGTCCTCATGATGGACTGGAGGTCTCAGAGGAATATGGGTACAAATGGCCCCCAGCACTGATGAGAAGGTGGTTACTCCATAGAAATCCACCATGATTTGCTCCTGCTCAGCCTGGGTAATTAGAAAGTGGATGTGCTCTGAGAGTCTCTTCAGCATGGTCTTGAGAAATTAGTGCATGCATATATAATTGGCAGACTGTGTGATGTCTGTGGTGTCATGTACAATGGTTTGAAAGCTTTCTGTAGCCAAAAAGGACAGGCCTGTGGTAACCTTTATGTGAACAGACAGGGAGTGGCTCCACTGTGTTGGGTTCTCCATATCAGCTTTCACTATCTCAGAGAAGAAGAGTAGGGTCTCCTTGTTGAAACAGACTTGTGTCGTGACTTGTTATGTGAGGTCCAGAAAATTAATTTGGGCTCGATAAGCTTGGTTGTTCCTTCTCCTAGCCTGGCTTTGGGAGCTGTGAATACTGTCTCTGCTGCCTCTGGAGTTGCATCTGAGTGTCCTCTTGCCTTTGGAGTTGGAACTATCACATGAAGATCATCATGCTTCTTAGAGATGCAGATAAAATACTGACCAGGATGTTTTCACTGGATCGGTACATATGCTGCTAATCAGCGATTTCAAAGCATAGGTTTATTTCTGTATGTATTGATGTCAGCTGCAATATGGTCTGATGGCTTTGAAACTTGCATGCATATGCATTGATCTGGACACCCCCTCAAAACACTCCCCAGAACACCTTCATATGCACCGCATATGCATTCATATGTGGATGCCATAGGGTCATTATAAGAACATAAGATATGCCATACTGAGTCAGGCCGAGGTCCATCAAGCCCGGTATCCTGTTTCCATCAGTGGCCAATCCAAGTCACAAATATCTAGCAGTTACCCAAAAAGACACACAGGTTGTATTGGGGCAAACAGTGAAGCTCTGTTCATGATATGCACCTCTAAAAATGGCCATTCAGACATGCAAATCACAAAGATGTCCCCAGTGCCATTTTAGAAAGCTGGGTAGATATACATCTTTGTGCGATCATGTCCATGTCTCATGGTGGCTTGGTGGAGGCATGACCTAAGTGACCCTACAGAGATGCACATTGATACTTGATTTCAAAACAGCCTGCATTTATCTGGATTTGGCTGCTGACCAACCCATGCCTACACCTTCCCCTCAACCACAAATAAATAGCAGAAAATACTTGTTTTATTGCAGCAATACTTGCGAGGAAGAGATGAATGTGCTCTCACCATTAAGGTAATTTTCACTTGATCAGCAAAACATGCCTGCTAATAAACAGACCCTTTATTTTACCGCCCTGTCACCGCACAGCTGCAGTTCTAAAATGGCAGGCTGGAATGTTCATGTATCATAGCATAGATGCCCCTCTCCTGAAATACCTCCGTGAGCATGCCTGTGCAGCCATGTCTATAGTCATGCTTTTATGGAGCATCCACACTTCTAAAATGGACTGCAAATATGCATGTACCAAGTCTTGCCATATGCACAGGGCCATCTCTTGATCCAGTTGTGAAGACATGCATCTTTCATGGTGGAGACAGAATCATTTCAGGAGGTACTTACATGTGCCTCCCTTCCATGATGCTAGTTCCCCTGTATTTTGGATGTTTATTTATTAGTATTTAGTTCACATCTTTCTAGTAGTAGATCAAGGCAGGTTACAATGAGGTGCTATAGGTATTTCTCTAGGTATTAATCTAAGTTTGGAGAGTTAAGTGACTTACCCAAGGTGAGTCAGTGGGATTCAAACCCTGGTCTTTCTGATCCCAGGTTGCCACCCTAGCCAATAAGCTACTCCTCTACTCTGGATGCTGTTTAGATGTCCTTTCTAAAATGGCACCTCACATATTGATTTTTGTTCTGGTGGAGCATATATAAAAATCCTATCTATCTGTATTGTGCTGTTATATCTGTGCAGATTGTGCTTTTGTATGTTTAAACAACACAAAGACCTCTAACAATTCTTCCCACTGTTAAACCTTCTTGGCTCTGTTGTTCCAAAATTAAAAAGCCATTGTTAATCATGGATCAGTAGTTTCTTGCCCTGATCTCCTTCTCTGCAATGGAGTGGATTGTGATCAATACAGAAATATCAAAGATCACAAAGGAATGCCCTTTATTTATCACAGCTTTACAATGGGCGCATCCAATACTTTCCTGTTAATCTTATTTTTAACATTCAGCCATCATCACACAATAAGTATTGATATGGAAGATTTTTTATAAACAATGATATGATATGAGGATTGGTGAGAAGCTGTCAATACAGCTGGTCAGGCACTTAAGTCTTTTTCTTCAATTTGTAGTATCTAGAGCTGTGTGTTCCTTAAACATTAACAGAATACTTTTACTAATCAGTTTAATAACTATTCATTGGGTTAGTTTACAGTATCATTTTGGTTTTACCATAAGATGAGGGCATGTTCATATCAGGAAGAGTTGTTAAGTATTTTTAGATGGTTTAAGCAAAAGAAAAGAAAACCTAGGATGGCTTGAATGGGACTTTGGTAGAGAAGTGAAAAGGTCTTTGTTGCATACTAATTGTTGGCAATGGATGGTTGCATCACTTATTGAGTGGAGCAAATACATGTATTGTCAACATACTTTTGGATAGCACCTCCTTTAAGCAAGTCCTACTGACAATGATTTGCCTATGGTTGTATAGTGAAATGCTGTCTACTAAAAGAGAGGTGATCTGGAAGTGAGCTATGGCATAGGCTTGTCCAAGAGCACTCTGAGCAGGAAAAGGAGCTTACTGTCCTTGGACCATGTGACCCACGCCACACACTAACCTACTGATGACACCAGTGTGACTGGAGGTGTTTTTTTTTTTAAATTATATATTTATTGACTTTCAACTTATTCAATACAATAAGCAAAACAGGAATTATATAAGAAACAAAACTAACAAAATAAAATATACCCAGAAAAACATTCCATAGTCATGAATTCTGGAAAACAGCACATATATTAAATAAAAGTCCACATTATGAAGGAGTGGAAGAAATAATTAAAAGAAATCATAAAAGGAAAAAAAAAAGGAGGTGTTTTTTTATTTAAACAATTATGTGATGCAACTCTGTGAGATGAGCCATGACACAGGTTCCTTAAGAGCACGCCGAGCGAGAGAAGGAGCATACTGCCCTCAGACCATCTGACCTGCACCACATGTCAACCTGGTAATGTCAACAGTGCATTTGGAAGTACTTTTCTAGTTGAACAACGGCAGGTCATGGTCATGTGCCCAAAGGGGATTCCTCCTTTGGAGTCCCTTCGGAGCTTCCTGAGGAGTTGAGTGAATTGCAAAGCAGTCTTCTGGAATTTTGCTTGTGAAGGTACTTCCTCCTATTGCTTTTATATTTGAATGGGTAGGGGGAGTGTTCAGAATGGTAAATCAAGATTGAGAGTGGGAGCAGGTCTAAAAACATTTCTTGTCCTATGAATTAATTTGTGTTTGCTAATGGCATGTTATTTCATTATTTCATACAAACTGCTACAGACGACTCTTCAGAAGAGGTGTCCCTTAGTACTGCCATGCTCTCTTTGCCTCTTCTACCAGCCAGAATCCTGGTCTTGAGTTCCTCATTGTCATCTCCAGATAGTTGGATGAAGTTGGAGGAAGCAATACTGAGGTTCAGGTTAACAGCAAAAAGAACCAGTCTGCAACTATTATTACTGGCATGTCCTGGGAAGTAGAAAGTGAATATGTAAGCCTCTCATCATTAAATGAGCCGGATAGGTTCATAACTTCTATTTGTATGCATACTGTACCTCAATGTAACTCGCCTTGATCTCCCCCTGGAAAGACGTGAGCTAAATACTATAAATAAATAATTAAATAAATAAATAAAATCTGATGACTGTGTTTTTTACCGATTGCTCTGGTATTTGTGCCCTTTGACCCTTAACTCCTCCTCATGATATTTGGTCAATTGTGGCTAACATGGAGACTGCTCTTACATCCTGGCTAATGCTTTTATGTAGTTTTTCTGCTAGTTATCGGTCCTACAGCTGATTTCTCAACTTCATGGGAAGAAGTTGGAACATCATGTTAAGAGACTTGAGTCTACTGAAGGAACTAACGCTGCCTTGGCTAAGAGAACTTACTTCTGAGAATAAAATGGAGAAGTTGGAAAACACCCTTCGAGCTAAAATTTTCGTTATTGAAGTATGATTTCAGCTTCTGAAATGTTAAAGTATGGTATTTTAGAGAGTTCTGCATTTGGATCTCAACTCACTACCAGGTTTCAAAATGGCTCATTAAATTTCTTCCTTACCATTCCCCCTAGATGTATCCTTGTCTACACCTACTGTGTTGTCTGTCTTGACTAGATTGTAAGCTCTGATTTGCAGGGGCTGTCTTTTCCATGTCTGTGCATCACTGTGTATATCTTGTAGTGCTATACAAATGCTCAGTAGTAGTAATTTCTGGCTCAATTAAGCAATTATCTTTTGATAGACCAACTGAGGAGGAGAGAGGGGAGTTAATTGAGATGTTGGAGATCACTAATCAGAAGCTGGCCAATCATGGGATAATGGTTGCCTCTTTTAGCAATCTCTCAGATAGGAGTAGCTTAGTGGCTAGGGCAATAGCTTAGGACCAGAAAGATCAAAGTTCAAATCCTACTGACACTGCTTGTGGCCTTGGCAAATCATTTAACCCTCCCTTGCTTCTGGTAGAAACTTAGGGGTATTTTTACTAAATGGCATTAAGGGACATGTGTGCCGTTAACACCTGTTATCAACAACCTAATGCCGTGAAAATGCTGCTTTAAGGGGCGTTAAAGGCACCAGCAGCGTTAAGGGTGGAGAGTGGGTGTTAGCAGCATGTGCTTCCTTACCTCTGATTGTGCAATTGCCTGAAAAGCCCTTTAACGCTGGGAACCCGATCACCAAGTAAAATCTCATGGAAAGGATGCTTGTAGAGGGGAGAGAGACCATCTAAGCATCAGCAATGTGATGCACTGACAAGGAAGCCCAAGAATGTGATAGTAGTGCTCCATTATCAGCAACAGCATGGTGCTCAAGTAGGAAAGGGTGCCATGCTGATTGTGCAAATGGGGCACAGGGGATGGCACGATAGACACGCAGTGGGGGGTGCTGGTGAACAGTGCAGACTAGGCAGCTGCCCAGCTGGCACAGAAGAGCATAAGAACATAAGTTCTGAATATATGCCATACTGTGTCAGACCAAGGTCCTTCAAGCCCACTATCCTCTGTCCAATAGTGGTCAATATAGGGCACAAGTACCTATCTAGGTCCCTAAAAGACACTCATGGTCAAAGAGGCCTGTATTGGGCCAAACAGCTGATCCTCAGTGTCCCCCAAATAAAGCTATAATGACCTTTTCTCCATTACCCTGACCAAACCCTCCCTAAGCCCAGCTACACGAGGAGCTTTCACGACATATACCACCACTGCGTGCCAGAGTTTTCCAGTGTGGTGAATGACAAATTACATGCCCAATCTGTCTGAAGTGCCTGTCCCCTAATCTCCCTATATTGTGATGGCATTAACTGTTCCACACCATTCAGTAATTATAGACCCCCATCATATCTCCCCCAGTCCTCTCACCACCAGGTTGAGGAGGCCTAACCTTTGTAATCCCCTCCCATAGGGGAATCCTTCCATCAGCAGCCCCATCTGTGATGTCTGTCATGACCACACAGTGACAATGGTGGAACACAAACATACTGCTGCTGTGGAAAGGTGATATGCCACATGGGACGGTCTAAGGGACAAGGCACCCTAGGCAGAGATCCTGGTGGGACCCTCTCCCCAGTGCCACTGAACACAGCTGTGGAGGAAGAGGCTGATAGCATCTGCAGCTGTAGTTCTCCAGGTAGCTGGAAAATGCAGGTGCCCAGGGAAATACCTCAGCAGTGACTGCCATCCTCCCTCTGAAACGTATTGGCGGCAGGTGGTGATAGGGCCCCTGCATAGGCAGCTGTTGGGGAGGCTGCATGGCCATCCAGGTGTGCTTCTGCCCCCACTCATCCTGCCATTGTACCCAAGATGCCCACCTG
The DNA here is from genome assembly GCA_033557465.1 of Ichthyophis bannanicus. NCBI lineage: Eukaryota > Metazoa > Chordata > Amphibia > Gymnophiona > Ichthyophiidae > Ichthyophis > Ichthyophis bannanicus. The sequence goes on along the minus strand of CM066038.1, from coordinate 371,167,108 downwards.
CTGGGACTGTGTACAACCACCACTGATGGTGGCATGGGCAGCGGCACCAGCCTGCAGCAGACATAAGCCTTGTCATGATCCTGTGCACCATATAACGAAGGTCAGCCAAAGGGCAGCATGTCAGCAACAGGGGCTGTTATCACCATATGGCAGCACTGTAGTGCAACACATATGGTTGGCATGTATATGTGCATAGGAGTCACAGGTTCAAGTTCCTGATGGAGTTTCTGTATTGCATGTTCCCATGGCCAAGATTTAGCCTACAGTGCAGTTACAGCACCAGCATGTGCAACCCCCAAGGAGGGGGCCTGCAAAGGTGGAAACCACCCGCCAGCAGCACAGACAGGCTCCACTATCCACAGCTGGTTGGAGGCTCATAGTACACTGAGCAGGCGCTAACAATGTGCGTTGATGCCAAGGTATGCTAATAGCTTCTGCACATGGAGCACACATTATCAGTGCTTGAGCTGACACGGAGACAGGAATGTCAAGCAGGAATGCAAACTATCCCCACTTTTGTACAGCACACCAGAGAGAGAGAGAGAGAGAGAGAGAGAGAGAGAGAGTGAGTGTGTGTGTGTGCCTCCCCTGTGGCTTTCTGCACTGCACTTTCGCTCACATTGGCCGAGCTGTTCCCAGCCTTTGTCTGCCAATGTGCATAATGAAAAGCAGAGGATTGTGGTTATGGCCTGAAACAGGGCGGATTGGCCAGGACATGTCTGCCTTGGCAGTAGGGTCAATGGCTGAGACTTTGTTGTGCCCATCTGCCACATGCATGGCCTTGGTGGCCACAGAATGTCATGATGAGGGGGCACTCTCACTCTGACCAAGCAGTGCACATGGCACAGCTATGTAGCCACATAGTGCTATATAATGTTTGGCTCTAGTAATATGGTTGCAATCTCTGTGTGGGGAGGGTGCACATGGTTGCTCAGGGCACATGCAGTGTGTGTTGACCAGTGAACCTGCTGCAGCTGGTATGTGCATGGTTGAAACAGCACACTGGTGGGCAGCAGATATAGTCTGACGCACCTGCTCTGGTGGATTGCTAGTACTCAGTGGTTGAGAACAGAAGTAGTTCCAGGCCTACCCACTGTGGCCTTGTCAGGACAGAAGCAGCAGCAGCCAGCCAGCTTATATGCCCCCACTGCATTTGCTTCAGCTTGTTATCACTGGGTACAGGTCTTCATTATTCTCAGAGAGTTTTTGTCCAACATGACCAGGACACAGAACCCAGCTGTGTCTGGCACTAACACCATGCTCCAATTTTGTAGGAATCAAGGTGACTAGCATAACACACTACAGACAAAACCTGCCACATACAAGCAGTGATATGACCTGCAGTACAGCCAGCAAAGACTATCTCTAACATTTCAGGTTCTGTGGACCAGGTGTTGGGCTTTGCTATGACTTGCAGACAATCATCCTTCAACATTTCTATGCATTCTGGCCAAATGTTGGGTAAGCAGACATGATATTACCCATCATGGACTTCTGAGGGCATGACTTTACTGGCTCAACTGAGGCCCATTGCAGCAGGTCAGTGATGTAAATGCTGCAGATGTAGGGAACAGATGGAATGGCTGAGTTTTATAGCATGCCATCACTGTGACCTCCAATCTTTATGCAAAGGGGATATATCTGGTACATTCAGGCACATCCCGCTCATTGCATGACCATCTCCTGCACTGTTCTCCTATCATTACTTGCTCCAAATGGGGCATATGGGATCATTCCACTGTGTCAGGTCTATTATCTTGCAGTTGCACATGCTGAGGCACCTGTCCCACCCATACAAATGGTGTTTCATATGCCCCATGGCACTGCTACCTATGGATCATACACACCAAATGATCTTGGCCAGTCAGATCCCATACATCTACCCAGCACAAACATACCAAACTCTCTGCTCGGAACAGCCATGGCACAGATCTGCACCCACCATCTGGCTGTCAGGTGCATTTCTGTATTTGCCAGTCAGCTGTTCCACCATGGCCATCAAGGTTCCTTTGTGACAGTTGGACAAATCGTACATACCTCTCCTATGACTGCTCGATATCACCACTCATGGATAATTCTCACTTTGCTGCCCACATCAGGTACATGTTGCCTCCACCCAGATATAGTTCAGGCCTATAGCATGCCAGACACTGACAGTACTGATGGATACCTGTCTTCACCTCACAGACACTATACTGTAGCTTATGGCAAGGCCTAGGCTTTCAGTAACATCTAGGACTGCACGCCATGCACATTGCCCCCCACAGCTGCCATACCTCCGCTGACTCCACTACTGCCACTACCTACCCATGACACTGCCATTACCCACACTGGCTAGCAGCCCTAGGCAGCCGCCTCTACTGCTTAGTCGACCGCACAGCCCAGATGTTACAACCAACATGCTCAACACATGTACTGCAACAGAGGCCAAAAAGAACAGACACCCAGACTAGCAGTATTTTCAGTTTTTGAAAAAGCCCTTTATTTACTGTCCCCTACGCGTTTCGGCCTCCAGGCCTTCTTCAGGGGGATATTTGGAGGGTGCAAAACCTCAAAAAGACAAACAATCACAATTAAAACAAAATGAATAAACAATATCAAAATTAAAAATAATTCATTAAAAGTAATAAACCATGCAATAGATAAAATAGCAACCAAAAAATATTGCTGCTAACATTCATATTAATAAAAATAATAATGATAAAAGAATGACACATATGTAAAATGTGCTCTGAATCTATATGCATCTTAAAATCCAAAAAAGAGAGATGAGGAGGACATAAATAAAACATAAATATGTCTACCGATATCTTCACTGCAAAAGGCTTCTGTCAATTAAAGTGCATTTGTCACTAAAATGAATGAAAATAGCCAATAAATATCATGTAAAAAACTAGAATGATTAATAAAAACAATTTAAAAAGTTGAATTAGTGCCATATGATATCATTAGGGAATGGTATGTATTAAAAATAAATAAATAAATAGAGCATGCTTAAAAATTGAATCATTGATGATTAATACATGAGAACAAAGTTAATATTCTGTAACCCATATTGTAATCTCCCAAACGTAAATTGTTGGAAAAACACAAGGCAGACAGCATAACATGTAAAATAACTTTTTTATAGGGATAAACACCCTCATATATAAAGAAACCTTCATCAAGAGAATTATCTTGGGCTTGTATTTATATTCCAAATTAAAGAATAAAATCAATATTTTTAAAAAAACTATGAAATGACATGACAAGAGGAGGAGCATTGCAACGGCGAGAGAAAGACTCATTGGGTGCTTTTTTAAAAGTAACGTGTTAATGGCGCGAATCGCCAAAGAACAGTGTAATATCAAGGTGAAATATTGCACCAAGGTAAAACATTCTATCATATATTAAGATATGTAAAAATAAATAGTTGTAATGAAGGAATATATTACTAAACGCTTAAAATTCCTTTCCTCTAACAAAACACATAGCTTTACAGAAGTGAATGATGAACTTTTGAAATGTATTTGAGAAGCTAAACCCATTATTCTTTCCTGCACTATAATGGTGCCATAACAATACACTAATGAAATAATTAAATGTGTGGTGTAAGGAGATTATTGTTAGAATGCTTCAACACACCTGAGTGCCCTGGTACACAATAGGTGTACCAGGGCACTTAGGTGTGTTGGAGGCATTCCGGACTTAAGGGCACTATCGGAAGTGCACGCTAACATGATAGTGAGCTGTAAGGTGTCATGCATGCACCCTAACACAGGAAAACCTCTGTAAAGCAGAAAAGGGGAAAGGGAAGGCAATGGAAAGGTTATGGGTGGAAGAACAGTTGGTAGCTGATGGAGCTGAGTGACCTGTGGCCAGCCTCTGTTGCAGAGGAAAGCAACCAAAGTATCTGTAGGGTACGATAGGACAAAAAAACAGACACCCTTTGTGCATGGAAACCAAGCACCCTTTCTGCAGGGAAACCCCTTAGCACCCTTTAGTAATCTACTCCTCCAGTGATAGGGAAATACCTATAGTATGTGATTGTAATCTGCTTTGAACTACTACTTAAACGATGGACGCTAAATACTTATAACAATTAAATCTCCTGGAACAGAGGAGATTCAGAGAGAGTTTCTAAGTGTCTGCCCTAGAGTTGTAGCTCTGGACATGTCTATTTTCTTAAGATATTCTCAGCATTGTTTAATTAAATTCTCTGGCAAGGACTGTTTTCCTTGAACCTTCCCAATTGGAAGATTTGATTTACAGTCAGGAGATGTTAATTGAAAGTCAAGATAACATTTAAGTTAGCTGCATGTGTTTTCTCTACTGTCTGGTGGTTAAATGAGGCATTTAAGGATATTTGGCTTGTTTAATTTGGCTGATGTACGCAGCTCTTTTTTTCCTTTAATGTTTTCCTGTAAAATGTGGCTCTCCTCCATTTTTTCAACATTTTTGTTTGGAATGTTAAAATAATTATCTTTCTGCTCTTTTCTTCTGTTCTGTTGTATTTTGCTTAACACGACTCTATTTAACATAATGTCCTGATTTATTATTCATGTTTAAACTTAATAAATATAAAGTAAAAAAAAAATAAAGAGCAGTGATCTTTGTTCTCCCTCTCATTCATTTTCATCATAGACAGTTATTGCAAACTGCTAGACTCCTGGATTTATTTGTAGGAGGTTTTTTTGTTTTGTGTATGTTTTATGTGGTTATTAATTTTCAGAATGGAAAGGCTGAGGTTTGAAATGGAGTGTTTGTTGGAGGGGTGGCATGAAACAGTAGAAATGGGAGATGTTTGGTTTGGGATGGAGAACAAATGCAAAAGGAGTGTAAGTTTGGAAAACAGGCAAGTGCAGTTGGAATTGATGCTGAAAGAGTGAATGCTGATCCACTTAGTGAGATGTGAGTGGGGTGGGAGCGGGTGTTTTTACAGCTGTGGTTAGGACATTATTGAAGATGAATAAATAGGGCAGCGGAGTGGGAGGAATCAACACTAAAAGGATATCACCTTATTGGTGATTCAACTCAAGGTTTTTAGTGAATGAAGATTGGGCGAAAAGACTACAGGAAGTTTCTTTGGAGTATTTTGAGCAAACTAATACTTAAAAACAAGCTTTCCTTGTAGCCTGGGAAGCCTACAAAGCTATGATAAGGGCAGAAATGATCAGTTACACATCTTGGTAGGAATGAAATAAAAAACTGCCTGTGTTGGAAAAGGTGGTGGAGGCATTAGAGCAGAAATACATACTGTAACTATGCCGTCTAATTTGAATCTGCTCAGATGGCAGAAGGAGAAGTATAACTCCAATCAAATTTTAAGTCAAAGATCAAGCAGTTCACTGTTTATGCTGCAAGTATGTTCTTATGCAGAGGATAATAGGATGGGTAGGCTTCTAGTGCAATGAATGAAATTTTGTAAAAAACAACAACCAAAAAACAGGCAGAAATGTCATATTAAAAGTGAAGGGATGGTCTACTAACCAATGATACAGCTTTATACATCAGAGGTGACAGGAGAAGCCTTGTTTTGGACTGTTTTTGTCCCGAATGAAATATCCCATGTTTGCTGTTTTTCAGTTAGAAGGGCTGATTACAGAGGCGAAACATAACATGTTAAAACCCTCCGCCCATTGTGTAGTGACAGCCAAGAGAGCAAATAGAATGCAAGGTATCAAAAGGAAAGGAATGGAAAATAAAACAAAGGATATTATAATGCCTCTGTATCATTCCATGGTACGACCGCACCTTGAATATTGTGTGCAATTCTGGTCGCCGTATCTTAAAAAGGATATAGCGTTATTAGAAAAGGTTCAGAGAAGAGCCACCAAAATGGTAAAGGGGATGGAAGGATACCCCTATGAAGAAAAGCTAAAAAGGTTAGGGCTCTTTAACTTGGAAAAGAGGCGGCTGAGGGGAGATATGATAAAAGTCTATAAATTAATGAACGGAGTGGAACTTGTAAACGTAGATCAATTGTTTACGTTAACAGAATATAGAAAGACTAGGGGACATGCAATGAAGCTGCAGGGTAAACTATTTAAGACAAATAAGAGAAAATATTTTTTCACTCAACATGTAATCAAACTCTGGACTTTGTTACTGGAGGATGTAGTAAAGGCTGTTAGTGTAGCTGGGTTTAAAAAAGATTTGGAGAAGTTCCTGGAGGAAAGGTCCATAAACCATTATTAAAAAGGGACCCAGGATATCATTGCTTGACCCAATACAAGCATTGTGGAACCTGTGACGTTTGGGGAAACTGCTAGGTAAAGATGACCTAGAATGGTCACTGTTGGAAACAGGATACTGGGCTTGATGGACCTTGGTCTGATCCAGTGTGGCATATCTTATGTTCTTATTATCATCAACCCCCCCCCCCCCGGTGGCCTGTGGCTGCAAAGTCAGGTTGAGCATTTTATTATTGATGGAGGTAAAGGACTCCTTAAGCCAGATGCATCCTGGGTATTGTAGTCCTCCTCCTTGTGAGAAAAAGTTGTGTGAGCCAAAATGGAGGGTAAATAAGGCTTTTATTTCCCTTTTATGCACTGAGGTTCGCTAGGTAACAGAAAAATGAAAGTATTTCCTTCTTGTCAGGTTCTTCTACCAATTTATATTTATAGACCTCTATCATATCTCCCCTCAGCTGTCGCTTTTCCAGGTTGAAGAGCCCTAAAGATTTTAGCCTCTCTTCATAGGGATATCCTTCCATCGCCTTTACCGTTTTGGTGGCTCTTCTCTGTACCTTTTCTAATAATGCTATATCCTTTTTAAGATACGGCGACCAGAATTGCACATAATATTCAAAGCGTGGTCGCACCATGGAATGATACAGAAGCATTATAATATCCTATATTTTATTCTCCATTCCTTTCCTTATGATTCCTAGCATTCTATTTGCTCTCTTGGCGCTGCTGCACACTGGGAGGAGGGTTTCAACATGTTATCCACGATGACGCCTAAATATTTTTCCTGGGTGATGGTTCCTAATATGGAATCTTGCATCGTGTAATCATAGTTTGGGTTGTTCTTTCCTAGGTGCATAACTTTGCATTTGTCCGCATTAAATTTTATCTGCCATTTGGATGCCCAGTCTTCCAATTTATCAAGATCCTCTTGCAATTTTCAACAATCCTCATGGGTTTTAACAACTTTGAATAGTTTTGTGTCATCTGCAAATTTGATAACCTCATTTGTTGTTCCCATTTCCAGATTATTTATGAATATGTTAAAAAGCCGCAGACCTAGCACTCCACTATTGACATTTCTCCATTGGGAAAATTGGCAATTTAGCCTTACCTTTTGCTTTCTATCTTTTAACCAGTTCCTGATCCACAATAGTACACTGCCTATATCCTATGACTTTTTAATTTTACCAAAAGACTCTCATGAGGGACCTTGTCCAAAGGTTTCTGAAAATCCAGATATACTATATCAACTGACTCAGCTTTGTCTACTGTTTATTCACACCTTCAAAAAAAACATAACAGATTAGTTAGATAGGACCTTCCTTTGCTAAAGCCATGTTAGCTGTCTCCCATTAAGCCATGACTATCTACATGCTCAGTATTTTTGTTCTTTGTAATGGTTTCTTCCATTTTTCCTGGTAATGACGTCAGGCTCACCGGTCTGTAGTTTCCCGGATCAACCCTAGAACCCTTCTTAAAACTAACATTACATTGACCATCCTCCGAACTTCAGGTATGATTTTAATGATAGTTCACAGATTACTAATAGCAGGTCTGCAATCTCATATTTCGGTTCTTTCAACACCCTTGGATATATACCATCTGGTCCAGGTGATTTGTTACTCTTCAGTTTATCAAATAGTTGTAATATATCTTTCCGGTGTATCGATATTTCTTTCAATTCTTCAGCAGCATCACCCTTAAATACCATTTCAGTCATGGGTAATATCCCTACATCTTCTTCAGTAAAGACCAAAGCAAATAATTCATTCAGTCTCTCCGCTATGGCCTAGTCTCCTCTTAGTGCCCCTTTTACCCCTCTATCATCTAATGGTCCAACTGACTCTCTCACAGGTTTTTTGCTATGAATGTATTTGAAAAAGTCTTTATGTGTTTTTGCTTCCACAGCAAGCTTCTTCTCAAATTCTCTCTTTGCCTGCCTTATCAATGCCTTGCCAGTGCTTCTGTTTCCAGTTTTCGTCATTTTGGCTCCTTTTGCCATTTCCTGAAAGATGCTTTTTTGGCAACAACAGCCTCTCTGACCTCACCTTTAAACCATGCTGGTAGTTTTTTGAACTTCCTTCCACTTTTCTTAAAGTGTGGAATACAGCTGATCTGGGATTCCAGGATCATATTTTTAAACAACACCCATTCTTAATGTAAATCTTTAACCTTTGCAACTGCTCCTTTTAGTTTTTTCTTAACTATTTTCCTCATTTTTTCATAGTGTCCCTTTTGAAATTAAAAGATAGTACTGTAGTACTATGGATTTCCTTACCATCCTTCCTCCATTTATTAAATCAAACACGATCATGCTATGATCACTGTTGCCAAGTGGCCCCAACACCCTTATCTCTTGTACCAGATCTTGTGTTCCACTAAGAACTAAGTCCAAAATGGCTTCCCCTCTGGTCAGTTTATGAACCAGCTGCTCCAAGAAGCCGTCATTTATTTCATCTAGAAACTTTATCTCCCTAGCATGTCCTGCTGTGACACTGACCCAATCGATACTGGGGTAATTGAAATCACCCATTATTATTATTGTACTGTAACTTTTGTTAGCTTCCTTGATTTCCTTGAGCATTTCATCATCCATTTGTTCATTGTAGCCAGATGGTCGATAGTAGACCGCCACTGCCATCGCCTTCCATTTCCTGTTTTTACATGGAATTTCAATCCATAGAGATTCTATACTGAATTTTCTCTCCTGCAATACTTTAATCCTTTGTGACTCAATGCTCTCTTTAACATAGCGTTCAACCCCACCACCAATTTTATCTGCTCTGTCATTATGATATAGTTTGTACCCAGGTATCGCAGTATCCCATTGGTTGTCCTCCTTCCACCATGTCTCTGAGATACTAATCATATCTAACCTCTCATTTAGTGCTATATATTCTAACTCTCTCATCTTATTTTTTAGACTTCTAGCATTTGCATACGAGCATTTTAGAGGCTCTATTTTATTCATATTAATCTGGCTATCAGTAGGAAGGGGTAATTTGGAATCTTTAAGTTCTGTCTGCTCTGTGCTCAAGGGCATTTGGGCTACTTTTGTCTTTATTGGAACCTCTTTGCTGATATGCCCTAACTTCATTCTTTTGCTAGTATCCTTCAAGGATACATTTTTCCAAACCTTGCGCTCCTGGGTGACTGTCGGTTTTCCCCTATTATCTAGTTTAAAAGCTGCTCTATCTTGTTTTTAAGATTAATGCCAGCAGCCTGGTTCCTTCCCGGTTAAGGTGGAGCTTGCCCCTTCGGAAAAGTCCCTCCTTTCCCCAGAATATTCCCCAATTCCTATGTATCTCTCTGCCTTCCTTATGTCTTCCAAGTCCTGTACTCTAGCCTCCAGAGATTGGACTCATTCTCTGAGAGCAAAGAGCTCCTTGCACCTATTGTACACGTACGACCCCTCACCAACTGGGAGAAAATCATACTTGTGACACTCGGGGCAAAAGATTGGAAAGCCCCCATCTTGCTGCTGGACTGCTGTCTGCATCTTAGTTTTACGGTTGTGTTTAGGTATTCAAGTTGTTTACTTACTAAGATTTGCTGGGGATACTTATACTAATAAAACTATACCGATACATTTAGTGGACTTTATTCACCTCAATCTTAACTAATCTCAGGTCCTTCATGTATGCCTGATGAGGATAAACAGCTGCACCTGAGAGTGAATATGGCATCTCCTTTCCTTTAAGAGGTTTAAGCGCCTATGAAGCTATGATTATCCCAGGGGTGGGTGGAACTGAGGAAGGAAGGGAGGGAAAGAAGACTCATTCAAAGCTTTTTGCTTTTTCTTTTGCTGAAGATATTGATGAATGCTGACTGCACCCTGACATCTTTCGGGCCTCTCCTATGCAAAATACTGACTGTACCAACAGTAACATGTGCGCACTACACTGCTGCATTAATCTTGGGTGTCATCTACACATCCTACTTACTGACAACAACATCAGTTGGAAAGGATTTGTCAGGTCCATGTGCTATCATGTGTCCATCCATCCCCCACCTTCGGATTGTCTTCCATTGCTGCTCCTTTCTCCTGCTTTGAATTGACTGCCTTTTTCATTCACTACAGTGCATGCTTGTTGCCTTACCGCACCAGATTCCATTAGTGTGCGCTAATGGACACATAGGACACTTTATGCCGCTACTCTCCCTACATGCCTAGGGCTCTTTCTGCACAAAGACACCTTATCACTGCTGTTAGCTCGCGCTACTGCATGCTGCTTTAGCGTGCTTTAGTAAACATACCCCCAAGAGTAATATTATTTAAATCTTCTCTTACAGATATAGAACTTCTAATCAACAAGGCTAGGCTGTTTGATATTTGGTGGCCTTTGCACTCTAGCATGTTTTGGGGAATTTGAAAAATTGGTAGTGAATAATACAGTGCTCTGTTGGAACATTATCTTTATTATAAATATGAACTTGTAGCTGCAGAGAAAAGTAATAGAATGAAAGCAGAGGCAGAAATATGACAGCTGTTAAAAGTACCTGACTAGAGTTACTTGAGAGCTAGACCGGCATGGTAGAGTCAGCAGGCTAGTAGAAATTGATTGAATTAGGTACCAAGCAGTGATTTATTTGTCAAAATCTGAATGCTTCTCCCATGCTGTGTTTTGTTATTGTTATGGGTTATAGTTTAACCATCTTGAATGTTGTCTCTGAGTGCCTTTTTGACAATAAAAGACTGAAAATAAAGAAATAAAGGGAATGAAATTGGAAAGAGGCCGGGAAAAGATGAGGATGGTGGCCAACGTGTATTAATACTAATGTGCATTAATTGCAAAGGAAATACTGAGAAACATGCAGTTAAATGACTCATTGACCTCTGGCTCTCTGATCCTTTCTGTATTAATCTTCCAGGAAGGTAAACAGTGAAGGGATAGCTACAGTCACTTGATTTACAAGAAAGAACATCTTTGATCTTACAGGTCTTACCCTATTGAAAGGTTTTTATCCTACAGAGACTTTTAGTTGTGTTGTACCACCTAGTGCAAGTTGCTTAATAGCACCCGAAAGTTTGCTGAATAGCACCCAATACACCATCAAGAATGTGCCTCTGCCTAGCCGACTAAGTGACTGTAAGGATTTTGGTGGTATGGGAACAAGAAAACTATGGTTTTCACAGACCATGCAAAATGCACCTTTGAGTCAGTCCTGACTCCTAGCAACCCAGAAGCTCCTGGGTTTTCTTGGCAGTGTTACTGGAAGTAGATTACCAGGCCTTTCTTCTGAGGCAATGGAGGGTTAAGTGACTTGCCCAAGGCCACAAGGAGTGCTAGTGGGAATTGAACCCTAGTTGCTTGGTTACCAAGCCAGTGTTCTAACCACTAGGCTACTCCTCCACTCCATGGTTTTCACAGACCATAAGGAGGACATAATTGCAAGCAGCCACATACCTTATCCCATCATAGGAGTCTAACTACTTCCTGCAGTCCTGCAAGGTGCTTGTGACCTCGATAGGCCATTGTTGGAAACAAGATACTGGGCTTCATGTACCTTTAGTTTGACCCAGTATGTCAATTCTTATATTTTTATGATTTCCTCAATGAACAGCATTGAGATATTTTAGGGGTACTTTTATACAGGAGTGGCCCAAGGGGGGTCGGGGCCATGTGCGGAAATTAATTGTGGTGCCTCATTTGCATAAGAAGCCTCATTTGCATAAATGTTTGCATAATATTAACATTTCCAGTCCTATCCTCCCATATGTTCTTTTCCAGTTCCATTCCAGCCCCCCATCAGCCAATTTCCACTCCAAGCTCTCCCATCAGCCAATTTCCAATCCTAGTCCCCACTTCAGTCCATTTCCAGCCCTATTCCAACTCCCATCAACCCGCTTCCAGTCCTGTTCCAGCCCTCATCAGCCATTTCAATTCCTATTCCAGCCCATCACCCATTTTCAGTCTAAGCTCCCCCCATCAGCCCATTTCTAGTCCTATTCCAGCTCCCCATCAGCCCATTTCCAGTCCTAGCCCCCCATATGCTCTTTTAAAGTGCTTTAAGTGCCAGCGCCTTTCAGATCGGGTGCAGGCCCCCCCCTCCTCCTCCCCATACCTCCAGTTCCATTCCAGCCCCCCATCAGCCAATTTCCACTCTAAGCTCACCCATCAGCCAATTTCCAATCCTAGCCCCCTCGTCAGCTCACTTCCAGTCCTATTCCAGCTCTTCATCAGCCCATTTCCAATGCTAGCCCTCCTATCACAGCCCATTTGCAGTCCTAGCCCCACCCCCATCACAGCCTATTTCCAGTCCAGGCATCCTCCCCATCATAGCCCATGTGCAGTCCTAGCCCCCCCCCCCCCCACCATCACAGCCCATTTGTAGTCAAGTTCCCCTCCCCCGATCACAGCCCATCCAGTCCTAGCCCCCCTCCTCTGAACAGCCCCGTGGCTGTCTAAGGGGCTTCAGAGGGAGCTGGGGAAGCCTGTGCGAGGCTCCGGCTCCCTCTGCACAGCCACCAGTGTGAAGAGCCCTTTCCCTCATGCTGGCGGCTGTTTCTGTGAAGCCGCGAATGCCTGGAAAGGTTAAAGGTCATTGCTTAACGGAAACAGTCGCCAGCATGAAGGAAAAGGCTCTTCACGCTGGCGGCTGTGCAGAGGGAGCTGGGGCCTTGCGTGGGCTTCCCCGGCTCCCTCTGAAGCCATCCGTTGTGTGATAATGCAGTTCGTGTGGGGCATCCTGAAGCACGGGTCCCTGTGTGAACAACATTATCGCTCAATGGACGGGCCGGCCCTGCTTTTATAAGGATGTTTGTACTTTTAATTGCAATGTGCGTGCCTACTAGGAGTTATTTTAATCATTAATGTGTTTAAATGGCCACATACGTATATATTAATGATTCACAGACGGCTCTATAATGTGGCCGAGTGAGGTGGTGGCCTCAGGTGGCAACTTTTTGGGGGTGGCAAAAATTGTCCCCAAAAAGACCGCCTCACTCGGCATTCAAAAAACCAAAACAAAACAAAACAAAAAAAGGCTGCAGAAGCTGCTGCTGCTGCCGCTGCAGCAGTGGCAGCAGCTTCTGCAGCTGGAGGTTTTTTTTTTTTTAGTTTCCTAAAGAAAGTCTTGGGCTGGGCTGGGCTGGTGGGGGGGGGGGGTAGCATAGAAAATAGTAATGGGCTGATGGGGGGAGGTCTAGGGCTGGAAATGGGCTGTTTGGGAGGGGGTTAGAACTGGAAATGGGCTGATCAGGAGGGGGGCTAGGACTGCTAATGGGCTGATTGGTGGGGTTAGGCCTGGAAATGGGCTGATTAGTGGGGCTAGGACAGGAAATGGGCTGATTGGGGTGCTAGGACTGGAAATTGACTTATTGGGGAGGTTAGGACTGGTAATGGGCTGATGGGGGGCTAGCACTGCAAATGAGCTAGGATTGGTAATGGACTGATTGGTGGGCTAGGACTGGAGTGGGCTGATAAGGGGGATAGGACTGGAAATGTTTTGGGACTGGAAATGGGCTAAAGGGGGAGGGGAGGAGAGTGCTGCTGGCCCTGGAAGAAAACTAGAGGCTAGGGCTACAAATGGGCTGATGCGGGGGGATGGTAGAATAGGACTGGAAGGGAGCAGAAACTGAGAGGGTCTGCCAGAGGAAAGAGGGGGCAGGAAGGGAGCTGACACCTGGGATGTACTGAAGGGGGACTGGAGGGGAACTGACACTTGGGGATGGGAGTGGTAGGTGGCTGGGTAATGGGGAGGAGGTTGGAAGGGAGCTGACATGTGAATGGCACTGGAAGGGGGATGGACAGAGGATAGGGCGACTGGAAGGGAGCTGACTGGGGGGGTGGCACTGAGAGTGGATGTGAGCAGATACCTGGGATGGTATTTGGACTAGAAGGGGTTGGACAGTGGGGAAGGAGGGGGAATGGAAAGGAATGGACACCAGTGGCAGTCATGGGACTGCAAGGCAGTTGAGATTGGAAGGTACTGGGAGGGGAGGACTGGAAAGGGGGCTGATACTGGGGAGGGTTACTGGAACTGGAAATGGGCTGATGGAAGGAAGTGAAGAAAACAAAAGAAGAGATGAGAAATAGCAGATGGACCATGGACCATAGACCACAGAAAGAGAGCTAAGCGAAGACAGGGAAGCAGAAGCCTCAGATTGAAACCAGCATGATCAGAGAATAAAATGGTCAGACAGAAAAATAGAAAAACATTTTTTATTTAATTTTAGTGATTGAACTTTGTGCTATTTTTATATTTTACACAGTTTTGGGGAACTGCATCTCTTATTTATCTGATGTTGCACTGCATGTGGACTCTGGCTTCTTGGGGTTTCAGTTTAAATTTTGTCTACATATTTTTATTTTTACTTTAGATTGTGGTTACTTATTCTGTACTTGGTGAGGGTTGATGCTGCGAGTGTGTGACAGAGTTCAGGTGTTCTTTTAACATGGAGTTTGTACATAAAGATCTGTACTGTACTCTAGTAATTTGACTTGTTCAGCTTTTCAAATAGGTTTATGGATGTTCCAGGGCCCACTGTAGTATTTACAGTGACACTTTTTTGGATGGGCTCCTTGTGTGAGTTTTGGAAATTTGTGCTGATATGGTATGGAATGGTATGATAGGTTTGCTCTTTGTTGTAGGGTTTTGTATTAGTTCACAATATGCCTGGTACTGGAGAATAGTGGTTGTTGTTGTTGTTAGTGAGATGATCAGAATCAGATTTTTTTTTTTAAATATTGAGTTCTGTGGGTGAATGTCCTGGTTCTGCTATGCACCTACTGTGGATGCAAAATATATGTTGAAAATGAAAAAGAACCATAATGCAGTTTATAATAACAAAATAAAAATGAGTTATAATTTAGTTTTATAAACTGTGCTGCTGGTTCTTGCTGTCTTTTAGTTCCTTGGTGTGCAAACAGGACCGTACCTAGGCCTGTGTAAGCGGTGCAGCTGCACAGGGCGCAAAGGCTTTGAGGCCCATTTTGGCTGTCTGCTGTTGCCCTGTCGCCGCTGGCAGGACAATAGCAGGCAGCTGAAATGAGCCCCCAAGCCTTTTCGCAGCACTTTAAACAGGTCTGGTCCCTCCCTCCTCTGACGCGATGTCAGAGCAGGGAAGGACAGATCTGCTTAAAGTGCCGGCACCTTTCAGATCGGGCGCAGGCCCCCCTCCTCCTTCCCATACCTCCGTTCAGCACTGCCTGTTCTTTCCCTGCTGCCAGCACCACCGTGAAAAAAACAGAGGGCGGCAGAAGCAGGGAAAGAGCAGGCAGCGCTGGATGGAAGTATGAGGGTTGAGGGGGGCGTGCGCCTGAGCTGGAATTCACACAGGGTGCGACTGCAGCTCGATACGGCCCTGTGTGCAAACATCTTGCATTTCCTCCATATAATAGAATCGGCTTTTTTGGTTTGGTTCAGTCTCTGATTGGATTTCTGAAAAAGCTCCGCCTCCCTCTATGGTGGGGCGGGGGGGGGGGGGGGCGCCATCTCATTCTTCGCTTCAGGCAGCAAATTGCCTTGAGCCACCCCTGTTGATGATCTCTTACAAAATACTGTCCAAAATAGAAGTATACCTGTTGCATGATGGAATATACTTTGCCGGTGGCAAGTGCATGGATGGAGTTTGGGCAGAGCATGGGCAGAATGCACAAGTACTATAGTTTATGCACATTCTTGAAAAATATAGGCGTGGGGCTTTACACCAGCTCTAGGTTTAGTGGAGATATCTGTTCCTTAGGGCACAATTACAGCTGCTTATGGTAATATTTTATAGAGACAAATAGGTTCCTAAAAAGCACTTTAAATTGCTGCACCCTTACAAAATGACCTTCTTTAGGAATAACAAAAACCTGGCTTGATGAAACCATGGGGTTACCTTTTTCTGAACTATGTCCACCAAGATTCACCATTCAGAATCAACCAAGAACAAGGAGGTGGGGAGGAGGTGTAAGAGTCCTAATCTTGATACATAAACTAATCAGAGCTGTCAGAGTCAGAATCCCTTTAAAACCAGCTAGTAAAATCAATTTTGAGTTCTTATGATGTACTGAGCACCTGACATAAACATGGCATTTTTGCATGAACTTTTTAGTCTGATAGGGTAGTGACCCTGAATTTCTGTAGGTTGCAATAAACTAAAGGAGGTGTAGCCTAGTGGTTAAAACACAAGTCTTGTACTTACGAGATCAGAGTTCCATTCCCACCAGCATGGGGAATCCTCCCTTCAATGATCCGATGAGCCTCAAGGCAGCAGTGGGTGGGTGAGGGGGTGGGGCACACAGAGTCTGCTTAGAGTGGCAGAAATCCTTGGCCGGGCCCTGGCAGTACCTGATGGTGACAGCTTCCAAAATGAATGTGGCCCATTTGACCTACTGCAGCCAATGAGGTTTGGAGGAAGCGAGAGGCAAAGTTTGTTGAAGCTCTCAGGCACTTACCGAGCCCTGGTATGGCATGTGATGGGCCAGTCAGAGAGTGCAGGTGAGGCCTCAAATTCTCATACAGCTTGCTTATAGCCCCCGAATAGGCTGATGGAGGGTGAGCACTTGGTCCTGGGGATGGACAGGGAGGGTGGCTGTGTCTCATATGATATGCTGCCTTCTACTCTGGACTTGCCTTCTGCAAAGATGCAAGCATGACCACTTTGTGGACAGCTGACCCTGCACTTGGTGAACCACCACCTGTGGGGGGAGGCTCAGTGCACCTGCAATCCTGCTGCTCCTGCAGTGACAATTTACTGCCTCACTCCCATGCAATAGATTTGTGCTATTGGCATTGCTATAGGGGCCATTTGACTACAGAGCTCTTGCTAAGTACATGTGTTCTGGTGCACGCTGACTGTGCATTGGGACATACATTGGCAGTTAGCATGGGTTGTTGACAGAGCAGGACATTTCCACACACACTGTACATCTAGGGCCTGATATTGCACGAGGCACCGAAGAAGCTGATAACCGGTGAAAAAACCCTACTCAATAAAGGGGCATGAATCATGCATCACAGAAGCATGGGATATTGGCAGTTATTGGTCAATGCTGGGCAATGGGCAAATGGGGTTACCCAGGTGGTCAGCAAGTGGTGATTTTCATCATACCCGCATAACGAGGCTCAAATGAATATCGTCCCATAACCTATGCAGGGCGCAGAAAGAAAAGCAGTAACCATGTAGAAATGACAAAGCAAGTAAGCTGGCAATTTAGAACGGTGTATGGGTAGAGTTGGAAAAGCACCCAAGAATGCAATATCATGCTGTATATAGTTAGAGGGAGTAGAATGAGATGGTGCCCATTTACAAGCAGTTGCCAAGGTTTGGCGCACAAGGGCAGATTGTTAGCCAGTTTTCTAGTCCTGCCATGCCCGATTCTGACCACTTATATGGGTTTAGCATGCATATCCGTGTATGAGCTCCCATACCTGGTTATCAACTTCTGCATTCTGCCAGTGTAGGAGCCCCCTCTGACTGAGCAAATACACAGCAGTAGCATGGCGGTGACTCACACAGCAAATTTTAGCACTGTGGAGGCAGAGGCCTTAGGAGGGATGGTGCTCAGGTTGGAGGGAGGTGCTCTACCCCAAGGATCAGTGCAGGGTGAACCTACCTTTCCTTATGGCCATTTAGAGGTGGATCCAGCTCCAACTGTGGAGGTGAATAGCCAATGGGATATGTAGGCCTAGGGATTATAGTGGGGAGATGGGCAGAGCAGCAGGTCATAGATAATACACTCCCACATGCTTAGCTGTGGGACTGAGCATGCAAACAAAAAGGATGGTTCGTGGCACATGCTGGCATCAGTGCCATGTTTCTGGTCCACGACTCTGCCAGGTTCCACACTTCACAATGTAGGTCCCTGCCATCCCAAGTTTCCTATAACAATATGCAGCTGCAGACATCACATGGGAGGACACAAGAGCTCCTCCTGCTAGAGGATGTCTAGCAAATGTATGGGCCACAGTTAAATCACTACAGCAGGGAACTGTTATAGCTTTTGGGGCCTGTTTAAGGTGTTGCTTGTTGTGGGGGTGTCACTGTAGTTGTTGTAGCTCTTAGCCTGTGGCCTGCTGCAACTGCCCAGCCTCCAGTACATATCATAGCTGCTGCCTATCAACATTTGTAGAACATTGATTAACACAGATGGGAACAGATGTGACTCCCCCAGCATATCCACACTGAGACCCCCTATTCCCCACATATCACCACATCTTGTGCATCTGTGAGTTGTGTGCAGCATCAGACAGCTGACTCTGTGTAACAATAACATACCTGCAATTAAAAACCCTTCTAAATCACATGCCATGGCTAATTGCTCCGAGATTAGTGTCATAAGAAGGAGGAACAAAAGGGGTGGGATGGCATAGGCATTACAGGAGGTCTAGGGAGGAGGGCAGGGAAGCAGAATGAGGGGGATGGTGTCATCTCGCATGGATGAGATGAGATGAGATGGGACAGAGTGGGGTGTGTGGCTGGAAATGGTGAGGAAAAGACAGGGTATAGAAAGTGGAGGCACATAGCAGGGTATATGGGTCTGGGGGTGTTTATTAGGGGCAGTGAGAGGGTAGGTGCAGAAGGGACATAGGCCTATGTGGTCCAGAGGGGAAACACGGGTATTTGAGGAAACAGATTTAGGATCAAGGTAATAGCCACACTGTACTGGTAACCACAGGACTGTCAAAGGCTAAGGACGACATGGGGATACCAGTGAGAGCTACTAGGTAGTGTTCTTAATGCCCCACATTTAGTGCCATAACCAATGGGCTCCAGATAGATCTGCAACTTAAGGGCTGCCGGGGCAAACAGCTTCTCAGCTGTCACAGGAGCTGGAAACATTCTGTAGCACCTGTACATGGCCCAGTCTTGGAGCCGAACCAAAACACCACATTGACACAAAGGTTGATAAAGGTGTAACAACTGACAAATATGATGAATTGCCCCCTGAGAATGGAAGTACATGCCCCTGCTGCTAGGTTGCCCAGTATGGCTGTAAACAGCTATGTCTGTGATTGCACTATTGGGTAAATGTGGATGTAAAAGGGTTCTAATCAAATCCTTTACCTCTCTCCCACAGTGAATTTGGGATATGGAGGACCCTGGAGGCACTCAAGTGAAGGTTCCATACTATGCAGCGACAGATGCCTGACTTCATCCAGTGCCTCAGGAAGGAAGTTGCTGCAGATGCAGGTAAATGAGGCACAAGGCAATCTCCACATGCCACCTGGAACAAACATGACTGAATGAAAGGCCTATGTTTGTACATGACATCGAATATGTAGCTTGCACAGCACTATAGGCATGCTGCAGGCCTCATGGGTCCACCACATGTGTCATCAGCCACATGATGGTGATAGAGAGCAATTAAATAAGCTTTGCACATACATGGTGCTGATATCTGTCTGCAGAGAGGTCCACACAGTGAGTGCTGTCTCTCTGAGTGCATGCCTCCCACATGGCTCACACACAGGCAGCTGTGTCAGAGGCACCACTGACATCATGCCATTTGTGCCCCCAGGGACTGTTGTGATGTCCTTGAGTGGGGGTAGACTGGCTTAAACCCATGTAAACACTGTGCTGAATGGTGCTGAGGGCCCATTATAATGGGTGTAAGTATGAGGCAGACCTGCATCACCCACTGGAACCCACATTTGTATGGTGCACTCAATGGAATGAGCATATAGGAACACATATCATAAGCAGTGCACCATCACACACTGACCATACCTGCCCACCCAGCCTAGGCCTGGGAGATCAGTCAGCATGATAAGGAACCCACCACTCACACAGCAACATGTTTTAGGGGCATATGTGCAGGTCATAGAGGAGCAGATGGGTGGTCACATTAGGATAACAGGCAGTAGGCACTGTGTGTGTGTGTCCATGTGTCTGCTCTGTCTATCTCCTGTAGGTATGATGTTATACCCATGTAATGGGCCACTATCCCTCTCTTTACAGCCTGAGAAGCAGAGAAACTATACAACACAGAAAGGCAGAGAGGATTACAACCTGCGGGTGTGAAAGTTTGGCCACCAGCTCCCACACCAACTACCAGCCCTGTCAAAAGGCCAACCACCCCCCAGCAGCACCACTGTGAGTGAGGGTCATGAGGTAGCCCTGGAGGCAGAGGCAGCAGGGCAAGGGGCTGATGCCCCTAAGGAAGAAGAGGATGATAGCTCTGAGGAGGAGCAGGATGAGAGCACTGAGGAGGAGGACATTGCTGAGGATGAGGACAGCTTGGCGGAAGAGGAGAGTGAGGGGAAGGAGGAGGACCACTGTCCTCTGTTGGCCCAGGGGATGAGGAGCCAGATACCTAGGGGTCAGAAATTACCATTAAGGAGGAGCCTGTTGAGAAGCAGGGGGGTCTGTAGTGCCTCCTACCCCTCAGATGAGCTTTGCTCCCCCACCTTGCCATCCATCATGCTCAGGATTTGACACAGCTGCAGTGGGAGGCACTGCAGACACCCAGGATCCACGGCTAGACCATGACCCAGTATGTGCACTGCCAATCCTAATCTCAGATGTGGCGCAGCCTGTCCTAGGTCCAGCCCCCTCACCAGTTCCCCAGCCAGAACATGTGACTGTTAAGGTCAGTTTATTGGTGGAGGAGCGCCTCCTGAGGGAGGCAGTGCTGCAGTCATGGCATGTGTGGGGTGCTGTGCAGTTGTTGGGGCCTGGGTCTGCACACATATAGTATGTTGCATGCACAGGCCAAGGTGGTATACATGCCATGATTCACATATTGGAAATTCTAACGGAGTAAGAGTGTTGTGGCCATGTGAGGGCATGAGTGCATAGAAACATAGGAGAGACCATACTGGGTCTGACCAGGGTCCATCAGGCCCAGTATCCTGTCTCCAAGAGTGGCCAAGCTAGGTCACAGTTACCTGAAAGCATCCGATAAAGGTACATAGTTTCTACAATGTTAGTCCCAGGCCATATCCGGAAATCTTCATGTCCCCTTAAATACTGGTTTAGGGACCCCTTCTCAAGGATATTGTCCATACCTGTTTGACACCCAGCTACAGTACCAACCTTTTGAACATCCTCTGTTAACGAATAGCAGATTTCATAGTGCATTAAGTGAGGCCAATAATTTATTTTAGTTACATTGTAGCTTCATTGCATCTCCCCTACATCTTGATGGTATAAACAACTGATCTACAGTTACCCCTTACACTCCATTCAGTGCACCATGGACCTCTATCATGTCTTTACTGAGCTGTCTCATTTCACAGTTCAGAAGCCCTAATCTTAGAAGACTTTCCTATCTGCTGCAACATGGCACGTGCAGCACAGTTACTCATGGGTGACATAGGTGGAAAGACTGACCATACTGATGATGATAACCAATGTTGGCAGAAGTGGCACTGCCCCTTACACTAGGAAGAGGTCCCCATGTCACCTCTGCTAAGCATGGGCCACATTAGGCCTTGCAAAGGCTGTGCATGTTGAATATGGGGATGGCAGATATCACTTGCTATGCCATGGAGAGATCACCAGGGTGTCTTGGGTGTATGGGTGTGGCCGCTATGTCAGGAGGGCGTTATATGTGCTCACCACCATCTCGGTATGCTATATCAGGTGTGGGAAGGTGGTTACTATAGGTATGCTAGAACTGCATAGCAACTGTACCCAGTGCCTAAACATCAGCATGGCAAAATGTGTGTTTTGTGAGGGTTGGACTGTCTGGAGGGCAGCAAGGGCAGGCCATTCACAGCAAAAGTGCAGACTCTCCAAGTCTTAGGAAGCAAGGGAGTGTGGTCCACCTAGGATGCCAACACTGAGAAACAATGCCATACCCATATCTCAGTGTACCCAGGCTATGGGCCATATGGCATATTATTCTATTTATTGACTTATTTAACCAGTGGTATATGTTGCTTTATCATTCAGTCAATGCAGTTAACAATTAACATTGAAACATAATTATGAAACCATAACAGGTCCACCATAGCAATTACATAGTGAATGAATAACAGGTTACCGGAGATGGGGTAATCTGACTTGGAGTAACAGGGAGGCGAGATGAACAGGAACGGAGAGGGGATTTGTAAAGGAGGAATTATATATCAGTGGTGCATTTGATGGGTGAAAGGTTATCCATCACATCACATCTATCATATTGGCAGAGCTCCTCACCAACTATACCTCTTATCTATCTACATACAGCATTGCAGTGCACACCTATGCTGTACTGTGCTGTGAGCGCACACAGCACTTACCCTCCCTGTTCCCTCACCCCAGATTGCATTTCTATCCATACATCACTGTGTCCATAGCAGCAGGCACATACATCATCAGCAGCAGATATATTAGCCTGATGATATAGGGCCACTGGCCAGTGTACACCAGTGTCAAGGAGCAGGGTGCAATTGCCACATGCATGCACCATTTCATAGTGCTCTATACTATAATCCTGGGGTGACTGTGGCACTGGGCCTATAGGGTACCATAGAGTACTCCAGTAGTCCAGTTGCCCATTGTAGCCACTAATTGTGTAGCAAGCATGGTATCTATTTACCCGGTTACAAGCACTAACTGTATAGTGAGCATGATAATCCATTAACCTGGTTGCAAGCATTGCACCATTGCCAAGCCCGATTTTCCCATTTACGCTTTTATCATGAAACCAGGAACTGTAACTGATAACCGGTTTGGCCCTCCTAATATCTCTATTTATCATCCTGCATGCCTATGGTGGCTTCCGGCAGCGTGCATTGGCGTCGATATTCAAAGTTCCTGTGGGGAAATGTTATACAAGTTTCTCTCAAACTTTTAGGCAGGGCGTTCCCCGAATAAGGCGTCATAACTACATAGCTTAAAATACCTTACGCCGGTAGCTTTCCATCTCCATTGCCTTAACCCAGCAATTAAAACAATCAAATGCAAACGAAAAGCCAACTTCACTCCATCCGAGCCCTCCATGGCCCTAGGGCTAATCATAAAGGAGCATGGTACCTTGTTTGGAGCCGAAGATGCAATAAGTTAACAATGGGCAGGAAATAGCAAGGAGAGTCAATCGGGTGCACCACCACAACAGAGATATTGAGGACATAAAAAAGAAGTGACAGGTAGTTCGGCAGGTTACCAAGGAAAAGAAGGCAGCCAACAACAAGCTGCCACTTGAATGCCAGGTGCAATTGAGGCCCCTGGAGGAACATGTCCTCCAATTCATGGATGGCATCATCATCACAGGGGTTGCAGGCTATGATAGCTCTACTCCTGCCACATAGGAGGGTGAGTAGCTCTTGCTCCCTGGCTGATATGTGACAAATGAGAATGTTCTGACATGTAGTACAGGTTGCTGATTTGTCAGCCCTACTGCTCTTGACTGTGTGAAATCTTTATCCCATCACTGCCTTCCATCTCCCTTACTCCAGGCCCCAGCAGGCTGCCTGTGTGCCCTCCCATTCCCATTCCCCTCCTTCACTGTGCTGATAGTGTCACCCCTGCCCCTTCCCCATCATCATCCAGGGCTGTCAGGAAAGGTTTGCCTCTTTGCGGATGACACCAACATTTGCAACAGAGAGGACAACCAGGAAGGCGTAAATAGCATGAGGTGTGATCTAGCTAAGCTTGAAGAATGGTCTAGAATTTGGCAGCTGAGATTTAATGTTAAACAATGCAAGGTCATGCATTTGGGCTGCAGCAATGCAAGGGAGCGATATAGTATAGGGGTGAAGTACTTCTGTCCATAAAAGAAGAGCGGGACCTAGGCATGTCTGATGATCTTAAAGTAGCAAAACAGGTAGAAAAGGCAGATAAACAGCTAGAAGGATGCTTGGGTGCATAGGAAGAGGAATGGCCAGCAGAATAAAGGAGGTGATAGTACCTCTGTATAGGTCTTTGGTGCAACCTCATTTGGAATATTGTGTGCAATTTTGGAGACCACACCTTCAAAAGGATATAAACAGGGTGGAGTCGGTACAGAGGGTGATTACTTAAATGGTTAGTGGCCTTCGTTATAAAGGATATGAGGACAGACTTAAGGATCTTAATATGTACACTTTAGAGGAAAGCGTGATAGAGGTGATATGATTGAGACATTTAAATACCTCTGTGGCATAAATGCACAAGAGGAGAGCCTCTTTCGATTGAAAGCAAGCTCTGTTACGAGGGGACATAGGTTGAGGGTGAAAGGGGATAGACTCAGGAGTAAGATGCGGATATATTTCTTTACGGAAAGAGCGTTAGATGCGTGAAATAGTCTCCTAGTGAAGGTCATAGAAATGAGGACAGTATGTGAATTTAAAAAAAGCATGGGACAAATACAGAGGATCTCTCAAGGGAAAAAGGGGACTGTTGTCATGGTTGAAATGGAAGGGCAGACTAGATAGACCATGTGGTCTTTTTCTTTCTATGTTTCTTTTAGGCTTGGTACATGTCTCTGATAGGGTACTTTGACATGGTTTCACAGAATTTCTGGCACAAGAACCTGGCAAAAGAAAAATCTTTGGAGTAAATCTCTATAGCAGGAGTCAATAGATTCACAAGACAAAGCATCTACTTTGCATTTTCTATAGAGGTACATACCAGAAAAACTTTGGACCAATCAGGAAACAGGATGAAAAATCATCAGCAGAGTTAAGAGCAGGCTGGCTAGAACCAGCCCTCATGGAGATGTGAAGGCTGTCTCTGCAATATACCTGCCTGTTACCATTTTGAGTCCAGCCTGTGATGGAGGTGAATACATTTTTTTTTCAGGTTAAAAATGACGAAATAGGAGATGTGTCAAACAGTGCACATTCCTACCTTTCAGTTATGTTTTTCTTTTGGGCAGCAGCCACAGCTGCCATTTTAGTTAACAAAATTGCCCCAAAATGAAAATTTATAAAATCAAAATGAAACAAAATTAAAACTTATTAAAAAGAAACAAAATAAAATGAAATAAATCTAAAATGAACCAGGAAAGGAAATGTTTTTTGTCTTCACACCCCTAGTACTGTATGTATGTATAGATAGATATAGATATATGTAGTTATAAATTATGTATAAGCAATTTCATTACATTTTTGTAACTTATTATGAAGAAAACATGTACTGTATCGTCATGATAAATTTACATTACCCTTGCCAAAATAAATTTTATTGACTGTAGTGAATTCCAGGGCTACTTGCAATGCAACTCTGTAAGACATAGGGGTATGTTTACTAAACTGTCCTAATGTTAACAGCGCTAGTTGCAGCGTTACTGTGAAGAGTGCCATATAAGGAGAGGGCGTTCCGGTCATAAGGTAGCAATCGCGGGTTATCGCGTGATAAAGTGCGCCGTGTCTGTTATCACGTGATAGAGGGAGCTGTGCGCGTTACCGCATGTTAACCTTAACTTCACGTGCTGACTTACACTCACAGCAGCAGAGGTATAGCACCCTGGTTAATACAATGACCCCTGAAACAGGGGTCATGAGTTCAATCCCCCAGTGGACATAATGAATAAGGGTGGCCAAGGCAAATCCTTTTCCTGCTTGAAACAGTTCAACAATCTGTGCTGCCAGCTAAAAATACCCACACCCCAGTACCATAACCTAAGGCACCTTTTAGGGCGCACCAGAAGGCACATCCTAAACCACCTCATCAGCCAAGGCAGGTTATAATGTGCCCCAGAGGGTATGTCGAAGGTTTGTCAACTCCCAAGGCATCATAGTATGTGCCCCATAAGCTGGCTGAACCTAATGTGTGGCTAAAGATGCCCCAAGGATGTATAGGTGACTCAAGAAATGTTGGCCAAGGGCAGTAAGGTCCCCCAAATTGAAAAGTAAGAAAGGTATGGGCCAAACACAGATGTAATCCTAACACTGCACAGAGCGCCAAGGAAAGACAATGCACAAGTGATGGAAGGAAGTAGATCTGAGCTGATAGACCAGCCAAATCTGCGTCCAGCCCATGTGGCAGTTGGAAAAATGGACAAACATATCGGGGGCAGCTGTAGCGATGCACAGGGTGATGGTAATGTACTATGCAACAATGACAGTGTGTGGCAGAGGATGGGAAGACGTGTCCAGCAGAGGAGGTAGAGGTGGCAGGATAGGTGCAATGACAGGAGGACAGAGGAGTAGCAGTGCCATACAGAGCACACTCAGGAGAGGCAACCAGGAAGAGCTGCAATGCAGAAACGTGTATCAGTGCAGGACATGGGGTAGCAGCTTGCACATCAGGGCAGGGCGGCACACAGCTGGCAGACACACATAGATAGACGGAAGGATGGTTGGCAACTGTGATAAGGGTACAATGTGCTAACAGCACAGATCTGCACAGATATGACTGTTACAGGAATGAAAAGTAGCTGTGCAGGACAGGCATACAAATCAAAGAGAACAGAAAGGAATCAAACCTATGACCATTAGCACAAATGTCAATGCACAAACTGGTAGGCCACACCACCAATGTGAGGTCATTAGCAACAAGAATACTGCAGGGCATCACACAAGAAGCCTTCTGTCTGCCAGGATAGGCAAACCTCCAACATTAACCATGATGGAATGCACATGCAGATCTGGTGTGTACAGATCAGATCACAGTCTGTAATTGGGACCAGAGCCACATATAACTACATTCACACACACAATGAAATGTTATGCAGTGGATGCAGCATGCAAAAGAGGAAAGAACCTAAACCCAAAGGGCGACAGGGGATGCTCTGTGGAGCAAGGCAAAATATGGAACAGAACAGGAACAGGAACATGTGAGAATTGAACCTGCAAACAGGTGTGCTACAGACCAGCTGAACCACAGCAATGCCAATCCCCCAAGTGGACTGCCATGTAAATGCTACAAAGAAAGAGACATATGTAACAGCTAATATGTGATGGATAGGCAGCACAGAGGGCACTTTGGTGTACAGTGAAGAGATGGAAGGGTGTGTGCATAGGTGATGAACCGGCAGGTAGCTCATGGTCAGGTTAGCACAACAGAAAAAAATAAGTAAACCCCATGTGGGGATCAAGCCTGCAACCTATGGTGTTCCAACACATGTCCGTAACCACTATCCCAAACAACCACAGCAAGCCCAATGCAAAGATATTACCTCAAAGGGGATGTGTGTATGGGAACCCTTAACACCCAGTGATGTGTCAGACGGCTGGCAGATAGACAGCTGGCACCGTACAAGGATGTGAGCACAGATGGGCCATGTACATGACCAGGAAATCACTAAATACGTGTGTCAGTGTGATCAAGCAGCAGCAGAGACAAATGTACCTTCAACACATATTTTTATTTGGGTTAATCATCACAGATAGTGTAGATACCGCCTATCATAATATCAAGGTGAGTGGATAACAGGGGAAAAGTTGAAAACACATTTTGCAGGGCAGCAACCCACATGTTACAGAAAAGTCACTGGCCCGGCTACAGATGATGGGCAGGAGAGATAATGGGCACCCCCACCCCCCCACATGCTGCTGCACGCCCCAAATGCGTTAGTTACATATGTGTTCATGTAGACAGTAGGCAGTGCATGATGAGGGCCTAACACACATCAGTCATGATCTGTTCATAAAAACATATCTGTCTGCCAACACAGGAGGCACAGAAATGAAACAGCATATGTTGTAAAAAGTAAGAAAGTGTAAACACAGATATTGAAATATATGTTACAGCTGTCACATAATGCCTGATATAGGAATCAAAGCAGCAACAATATAAACTAAAACAATTGTCACATGCACAATGAGGATATGCTAACAGGTAGCAGAGGCACATGAACACAGAGAATTCAAATGAAACAAACCGCAGAAACATGCAGAGATAACACTATGCAGAAGGTTCCAGTGCACTGGTTGGTGTGTATACAGTGTCTGTACACCTATATCACGGTACATGGAATGCACAAATGAAGGAAGAAAATGGACACTCACACTGCCACACTCCAAATATAACGGGGCAATGTGAGTGTCGTTACCTCAGGGGATAAATAGGACTGTGCAGACATGCAATGCTAGGTTTGTAAATCAATGCAGAGCGTCACGTCTGTACAGTAAACAAACACAATAACCTGTATATAGAGATGGAAAGAAAGGTCAAACATGTTACAGTAACCCACACAGAAGCCATATTACCAAATTCTGTGTTGCACCAACATAGTCAGTCACATGCACATGCACTGTGTACGTTGAAACATGATACAGTGATGCCACACATGCACTGTAACACCCTTGGTGAGTGCAAACATCAATCCAAGATGTTGGTGTGCAGTAAAGTGGTGTGGTGGCAAATACTGTGTCATGTTCAAGTGGAGGGTAGGTGGACATGGACAAGAGGACTTCTCCATTGCTCCCCCTGTGCCACATGCATGGCTGTATGCTTGTGTTGAACCAAACAGATGAGCATATCCTGTGTTCCATGTCACACACATGGGCAAAACACAACAACACAATGTCAGAAGGATGTACAACATACAGCGACAATGTCAGTCCCTGCTGCACACGTGGGGACCAGTACATAGTGTCCACAGTGCAAAGGGTGTCTGCAATCCAACAAGTCATGTTAAGACTGTCCTTGAAACCATGGGCAGGCATAGTCAAGTGTGACATCCCAATATGCCACAGTACTGGAAAGGTCATGTGTGTCTCCTGTGATGAACACGACACCCAGCCAGAGCACGGCAGCAATGGTGTGTTGGACAGGCCTGTCATGCCCAAAGAAGCAGTCCAACAATAATATTGTCCATCCTAGGCATGTGTCCCACTCACAGAGGTCAAACATCCTATGGCAACATTTCCCAGGGATAGTTCCATGTTGTTGTTGTGTCCTCCAACAGGTGGGTGATGGTGACGCTGGATGCACTGTAGTAGATGTGCTTTGTGTATCCTCTGCCCTGTGTCAGCAGAGGATAAACAATGTATTGGTATGCTGCTTGCAACATCAGTCCAAATTGCAGAGAGTCAAACATCAATATGTACGTAATGAAATGTCACACAACCAAACATAACATGATCACAACACAGAACACAGTGCATGTTGTAGACATTTGGAAATGGAACCACAGACAAGGGTGTCACATGGATATGATCATGTCCATGCCCATGTTACACAGGCATTTCACAGCTCCACCCCATGTGCATCAGTGTTCATGTACAGAGACCCAACATTAAATGTCCATGAAACAAACAGTAAATCATTAACATGTAAAGGCTGATGTCATTCCCAAAAGACCAAAGGTGCAACCTACCGTGTGTTTGCATCAAGTGTCTGTTTGGAATCCCCTGAGGCTCTCAAAGGCCACAACACTTCACAGTGAAGGGAGAAAATGTCATCGAAATGTGTCGAATCACCGTGTCCCCATGTCCAGCCACTGTTGATGCATGTCCATGTTATGGTGATATCTGTGATACAAAATTGCTGTTGCGCAGTGGTCTGTCAGCACACAAGAGATAGGTCAGCTCACAACATACAACACATGTCCACAATGTTCACAAGGTGAACAGCAGTAAGGTAGAGATAGCACAGTCACCACCGCTCCCCAGGTGTACAGACCCCTCACACCACATGAAAATGCAAAATTCCTGCATGCTGTATCATCACACAGCCAACCCACAAACACACACCCACACAGTATGCTAAGGTGAGTGTGCCAGCAGTAGCATATGGCCTGTATGTGCACAATTGGAGAATAGTGGAGATAAAGGCTTGTCAAATGCAATGATACACTGCTGTTGGATGATGCTACAATGTTAGGGAAGGGTATACGTGCAGTCCACCACCCGAACACCTAGGACCTGCACACACACGCAGCTCTGTTGGACGTGTCCCAGAGACAGTGTTGGAGAACACGAACTGGCCAGGAACACATGTGGATATAGAAACATAGAACATAGAAACATAGAAACATGATGACAGAAAAAGACCACAAGGCCCATCTAGTCTGTCCTTCCATAACAACAACTACAACAGTCCACTTTTTACCTTTAGAGATCCTCTGTGTTGGTCCCATGCTTTTTTGAATTCAGTTACTGTCCTCATCTCTACCACCTCCACTGGGAGACTATTCCACGGATCCACTACTCTTTCCATAAAGAAATATTTCTGCATATCACTCCTGAATCTATCTCCCTTCACCCTCATCCCATGTCCCCTCGTCGCAGAACTTGCTTTCAATTGAAAGAGGCTCTCTCCCTGAACATTTATGCCACGGAGGTATTTAAACATCTCAATCATATCACCTCTATCCCGCCTTTCCTCTAAGGTGTACATATTAAGATCCTTAAGTCTGTCCTCATATGCTTTATAATGAAGACTACTAATCATCTTAGTAGCAACCCTCTGCACCGACTCCATCCTGTTCACATCCTTTTGAAGGTGCGGTCTCCAGAATTGCACACCATACTCCAAATGAGGTCGCACCAAAGACTTATACAGAGGCATTATCACCTCCTTTTTTCTGCTAGCCATTCCTCTCCGTATGCACCCAAGCATCCTTCTAGCTTTTGCCGTCGCCTTTTCTACCTGTTTAGCTACTTTAAGATCATCGGACACAACTACGCCTAGGTCCCGCTCTTCTTTAGTGGACAAAAGTACTTCACCTCCTATGCTGTATTGCTCCCTTGGATTGCTGCAGCCCAAATGCATGACCTTACATTTTTTAACATTAAATCCCAGCTGCCAAATTCTAGACCATTCTTCAAGCTTAGCTAGATCCCTCCTCATGTTATCTACACCTTCCTGGGTGTCTACTTTATTGCAGATTTTGGTATCATCCGCAAAGAGGCAAACCTTACCCGACAGCCCTTCCGCTATATCACTAACAAAGATGTTAAAAAGAATCGGACCAAGGACAGATCCCTGGGGCACACCACTGGTAACATCCTTCTCCTCAGAGTGAGCTCCATTTACTTGTACTCTTTGTCGCCTCCCACCCAACCAATTTCTAACCCAAGCAGTAACTTTAGGGTCCATCCCTAGGGTGCTCAGTTTGTTTATAAGTCGCCTGTGAGGAACAGTGTCAAAGGCTTTACTGAAATCTAAATACACCACATCTAGAGCTCTCCCTCGGTCCAACTCCCTGGTCACCCAGTCAAAGAAATCAATCAGATTTGTCTGACAAGACCTGCCTCTGGTGAATCCATGCTGCCTCGGATCCTGTAATCCGCTGGACTCCAGAAACCTCACTATTTTCTTTCAACAGCGTTTCCATTAATTTACTCACCACTGAAGTTAAACTAACCGGCCTGTAGTTTTCAACCACATCCTTACTTCCGCTTTTGTGTAAAGGCACCACATGAGCCTCTCTCCAGTCCTTTGGCACCACTCCCGACTCCAACGAGGCATTGAAAAGGTCAGTCAGTGGAGTTGCTAGAACATCCCCAAGTTCCCTCAGTATTCTAGGGTGTATCCCATCCGGTCCCATCGCTTTGTCTACTTTAAGTTGAGCTAGTTTCTCACGAACACAGTCTTCTGAAAATTGTTCAAGATGTCCCTCGCTTCTGTTCTTATTTGTGGGTGTTTTCTGAGGTCCTGCTCCTGTTTCTTCATCTGTGAACACAGAACAAAAATATTTGTTAAGCAATTCTGCTTTATCCTTATCAGCTTCTACATATTCCCCCCCTGTACCCTTGAGTCTGACAATACCACTTTTGCCCTTCCTCTTCTCACTAATAAATCTGAAAAATGTCTTATCTCCCCATTTTATTGCATTGGCTATTTCCTCCTCCTTTTGAATCTTTGCCTTCTTGACTACTTTGCTAGCTTCTCTAAGTTTTTCCAAATACAGATGCCTGTCTTCCTCTCTCTGTGATCTCCTGTATTTCATGAAGGCCTCCCTCTTTTTCTTCACTTTTTCAGCTACTTCCTTCGAAAACCATAGCGGTCTCCTGTTCCTTTTGCCTTTATTTACATTTTAACAAAAAGGTTGGTTGCCTTTAAAATACCCCCTTTCAGTTTTGCCCACTGTTGTTCTACATCCCCCAGCTGTTCCCATCCCA
This sequence comes from Ichthyophis bannanicus, assembly GCA_033557465.1. Lineage (NCBI taxonomy): Eukaryota > Metazoa > Chordata > Amphibia > Gymnophiona > Ichthyophiidae > Ichthyophis > Ichthyophis bannanicus. The sequence continues at coordinate 371,135,084 of CM066038.1, read as the reverse complement.
CTAATGACTCCCTGAGGTATTGGCCCATCTTCGCAAAGTTAGTCTTCCTAAAGTCTAAGATCTTCACCTTGGAATGGATTCTAACAGCCCTAGTCCTAATACTGAACCACACCATCTGGTGATCACTGGATGCAAAATGATCTCCCACTACAACATCAGAAACACTTTCACCATTGGTAAGCACCAAGTCCAGTATGGCCCCTTCACGTGTGGGGTCTGTTACCAATTGCCTGAATAGTTCACCCTGTAGAGAATCCAGGATCTCCTTACTCCTAGATGATACTGCAGCAGGAATGTGCCAATCAACATCTGGCATATTGAAATCTCCTAGCAGTAGCACTTCCCCTTTCCTAGCAATGCTGCGTATGTCTTCAATTAACTCTCTGTCCACCTCTTCCTCTTGTGAGGGAGGTCTGTATATCACACCAATGCAAATAGATTTCTCTTTCCCTCTTTCTAGTTTAACCCACAATGCCTCCCCTCTCCCTTTTAAGCTCTGTAATTCCAAAGCTTTAATAGTAGTTTTTACATATAGTGCTACTCCTCCTCCCCTTCTTCCTACCCTGTCCTTTCTGAATAAAGTATAGCCAGGTATAGTTACATCCCAGTCATGGTTTTCTGTGAACCATGTTTCTGTAACTGCCACTAAATCTAAGTCAGCCACTCCCACCAAAGCTTCAACTTCAGAGATCTTATTTCCCATGCTACGGGCATTAATACACACTGCTTTCCATATGTTACCCCTGTTACCCATTTCCATAAAGGTATTTAATGTATCACTTACCTGGGGGCTTTCACTTACCTGGGGGATTTCTTCACCCATCCCCAACGAATCTAGTTTAAAGCCCTCTTCAGTAGATTAGCCAGTCTACTACCAAAGATGTGTTGACCTTTCTTGGACAGATGGATGCCATCTCTGCTCTGCAGCCCTTGGAACAGCATCCCATGGTCTAGGAAACCAAAACGCTCTCGAAGACACCATCCACGCAGCCATGCATTAATCTCCAGGATGCGAGCCTCTCTGCCTTGGCCTTTACCCTCAACAGGGAGGATTGAAGAGAACACCACCTGTGCACCTACCTGCTTCACCCTCTGTCCCAGAGCCATGAAGTCACTTTTGATACGTTCCGAGGTATACCTGGCAGTATCATTTGTTCCAACATGGATTAGCAACATTGGGTAATAGTCAGTGGGCTTGATGAGTTTCGGCAAACTCTCCGTAACATTTTGGATCTTGGCACCAGGCAGACAGCATACCTCTCTGGACATCAAGTCTGGTCGGCAGATTGATATGTGTGTCAACAGCAACATATGGGGTATGGGGGTGCAGGGCAAAGAGGTGAACAACAACATATGCATAATATGACAGATCACTGCAGACATGTACTCCCCCTGACTGTCATCACAGACAAAGTAGCTGTAGGTCCACCTACCCCAGACTACTGCATGTTGGATGACGTACAGTCAGCTGCCAATGCACCACAGCACTAGGAGGGTCACCATGTATGTCCTGTGGATTGAGAAACACAAGAGAAACATACATATGTCATGTTGTAGCTGTGCAACACACACTGCACCTTCATGTCTTCAGCTCGCAGACCTCCCAAGATCCTTTACAGACTGACTGTTCCCCATCACACTGTACATATTTGTGTCATGTTAAAGTTATCACTGAAGTGTGTGTGGCAAACTACAAGGGTCCGTACTCTCTCTGTCCTCTTCCCGCCCACTCTCTGCCCATTGACCCCTCATCTCTGCCTCTGGGGAGCCTTACTCCGCCCTCTGGGGAGCCAGTAAAGCGCAATTATCATGTGTTAACGTCACGTATCACGCGATAACGTCGCAGCTGTGATGTTAGCACCATTTAGTAAACATACCCCATAGGCACCATATTACTTTATTAAGATTCTCCTAAAATATAATTTTTAACAGTTAGGTTCATAGGAATGCACCATGGTATTTTAAACTTGGAGACCTGCAGTAAATGAGCACAGACCCACAATAAAATTGTATATCTTTTCTACACCACTGGATGTTTTTTAGTCAAAATGAGCCTGGAGCAGGTCAAATCTTAAACGTGATGCAGGATGTCCATGACATTTCAGAGATCAGGAGAGGACGTCCAGACTCCTGGGAATGCTCCAGTCACACCTCTTCTCCGACATGGACATCCCCAGAGCCAGCTTTTAAAATAGCTCTGGAGACATCTCTGTGCTTTGGGCATCTCTGTGTCCATTTTCAGACATCCAAAGCACAAATAGGGTTTCCAAAATGACCCCCTAAGTGTACCCCATTGATAAGTATAAATATCAATATTAGAAAATCAATAAAGTTAGTGAACCCAAAAATAAAGTATTGACAAGAAACTGAAGAGGAAAATAGGATAGAGATTCAGCCAGCACATGTCCATGTAATGATACAATTGCTAGGAATTCCATGGAACCATCCCTTAACAGGGTAAGACCCTGGCCTAGAGTTGCACAGATTTTTTCCTTTGAAATGGTCATGCACTATCGCATAATATCCATATTTTGGCATAGATGTGGACACCTCACCCATTCACCTCCCCATTATGTCTCCGCACATACACGGTTAGGGCACAGCGGCTTGAGATGATATCCGTGCATGCGTGCACCACTCAATATATAATTTTCCACGTTTCCCACTTTTACCTAGTTTTTGGAAGGATTTACCTGTCTATCCACTGCCGAGTGTTTAAAATATCAGGCCCAATACTTCTATGTATTTGGTAGCCTTTATGCTAGAGGTTGCCAAACCTTTTTCTAGAACTTCTCTCTACTGAAAAATGCAGTGCCAAAAAGGTAAGGCATACAGACAAGTCTTTGGGCATATGCAGTTCCAGTGTTCATGCCCATACTGGTCAGCAGCAGTGGCAATGGTGAGAACAGGGTGCCCTCTAAAGGTTAGTGCTCTAAGCACTGGCCTAATTTGCCTAATGATAGTACCAGCCTTGGGTGACAAAGCAGAAAGTGAAATGTTGCATTAGGGAGAACTTTAAGATTGAGAGAGATGATGAAAGGACAAAAAAAGACTAAGAGACAGAGATGGACGGGTAAGAGAAGGAGATGAAAGGATGGGAAGAAATGAAAATCTAGAGATGGAAGAGAAACATGTCTACTTACCCTCTAAAAATGTCTTATTCCTTGAGTAAACTAGATTCTCTGAAATCTAATAACTTTTATTGAATCAAGATAAGAATTATTCCAAAAATGATCTAGTTATAGTTATAATTACCTTTATTTGATATACCGCTATTATGTACCATATCTAAGCAGTTAACAATTCTATGGAGTCAGGTATAGGGCTCTTAATCTACATATTTGTACCTGAGGCAATGGAAGGTTAAGTGGCTTGCCCAAGGCCTCAAGGAGCACCAGTGGGACCAGAAACTCCCAGACCTTCCGGCCTGAGGTTTTAAACCCATATAGGTCCTTCTTCAGATGTTTTGCATCTTCATGTAAGCAAATGCTGAAATATTGATCTTTCTTGAGGCGAGATTGTGGTCCAGACAGGAAGACTGGGAGATGATCATATGAATGATGGCCTTTGGGTTTATACTTGGAGATATTACATATTTATTAATAACTTTTAAAGAAAAATTGTGAGCATTCATTGGAGACATTTGTGATGAAATAAAAGGGATATCTGATTGGCTCGTATATTGGAATTTCTTCTGCTGATCTGTACATTTGTCTAATGAAAGGATTATAAATGTGTCATCTCAAATGAAATCCACAAATCCTAAGGGGTGCAGTTGGGAGGCTAGAGCTGGTTTTCAATTGGGGTAGAGATGCGCATGTGAGTGCACATTCGGTTCATTTTAGCACCTAAAAATTTTAAGTGCGTGGAAATAGCTTGCATTCACATACATGTACGGTCTATAAGCCCACTTGAAGCTCTTGTTTACTTACAATGCATGCCTAAAATATGAATATATCTAAACAAACTAAAATAAATAGCTGAAAATCAAGCCATGTCCTTCAGCACATATGGCCTGCCACTTCTGATCGTCTTCCAAAGCAAATTACCGTCGGAGGGGTGTCAGAAGTGACAGGCTATGTGTGTTGAAGGACATGGCCTGCTGTGGGCAAGAAAGCGGAGGTAAAAAGTAGCCACTTTTGGAAATACTGCTGCTACTGCTACCTGCCTTCCCCACCAAATGGAATCGACAGCAGCTGGGGGAGGGCTAATCATGTGTGCTGCTGCCACCGCCTAGCTTGCCCATTGGATGTACTGGCCCTACTTCCAACAAGAAGGGCTATATTGGTTTTACAAAACCATATAGTAACAAACGGGACTATTCCAAAATCACATACAGTAAACAAAACTGATATTCTCTAGCTGCTAATACCTTTCAAAGCTACCTCTTCTCCTCCCCCTCTCCACCACCCCACAAGCCCAAAGAGAGTTCCAATAATATCTCTCAACCCCTTGTTACTTTGTCTCCCCTCTTCCATCCATTAACCTCCGCCAATGTTTGCAACCTTTCTAGTCCTCCCCAGAGTCCTACCCCCTTGCCCCACTCCCCACTCTTCTGCTTTCATTGTTCATATGGTGCCCATATCTTCCAAAATTTCACTAGACCATGACTCTTACATGCTGTTAGCTCCCTCATTCTATAGATATAATCCAGTCGGCCTAGAATTCTGCTGGTGTCCAACTGGGTAGTATTTGTCCATTCCTGGGAAATTTCCATTCCATCTTTAAAAACTCCACCACCTTCCCTCAACCCTCTTTCCCCCAGTGGTCATGGTTGTCTGGCCCACCCTTGTTTTATTTTATTTTTATTTATTTAAAGGGTATTTATATCCTGCCTTATCCTTCAATCAAGGCGGTGTACACAGCAAACAATCAATTTGTATTGCCATTTGTGTTCTCATGTATTCTTATACTGTACAGTGGCTGTGTATGAGTGTAAGTCAGATTGATTGAAGTGTACTATTTACAGCATGAGCTTTATACAGTGTTATGTACAATGAGCATGCGGGGTAGGTCATATACAGTGGTATGTACAATGAGCATGCGGAGTAGGTCATATACAGTGGTATGTACAATGAGCATGCGGGGTAAGTTATTAGTTCGGTGTTGGTGATCCCCTTATGTGCTCGGGCTGTAGTGCTCCAAGAAGAGTAAAGTCTTGTGGTTGCAGTTGTCTGGTCCACTTACCATTTCATGAGAAATCTGCCCCATCCATTCCTAGCACTTTTCTACTGTCGAGCATGTCCTCCAGACATGTATAAAGTCCACCACCGCTCCACACCCCAGGCAGGCCCAACGGTTTCTGCCACCCTAGACAGAAACCCTGGCCTAGCTGCCTCCCAGCTACTGCCACCGCCCTCAGCTGCTGCCACCCTCACCAGTTGCTGCTGATTCCATCTCGGGAGGGGGAGGCGGGCAGCGGCCATGCCAGTATTTCAAAAAGCGGCAGCATTAACTACCGCTTTCTTGCCCATGGCAAAGCCATATCCTTCAGCACACATGGCCTGCCACTTCTTATTGCCTTCCGATGGAACTTAACTGTTGGAGGAGTATCAGAAGTGGCAGGCCATGTGTGTTGAAGGACATGACCCACCGCGGGCAAGAAAGTGACGGCAAAAAGTCGCTGCTTTTGGAAATACTGCAGCTGCTGCTACCCGCCTCCCCCCAAACGGAATTGGTGGCAGCAGAGGGGGGGATGTGCAGCCCTGCAAGCCATCGTGCGCCTATTCCCCCTCAGGCCCTCCCCACATGGCTAGAGCAGCAGTACAGGGAGAGCCAGCAGGGGGTGGGGGGAAGAGTGGGGGCAGGCTGAGGTAGCAGGATATACAGGGCCAATTCAGGTCATGGCCCTGTAGGTCCTGCGGGGTCAGGGGGAATGTGCTTCTTATTCCACCTCAAAGGTGGAATAAGCAGTACAAACGAGGTGATCGGGGCCGGAACACCCCCCGGGGCCAAGGCCAGGTGCAGGTAGGTTCCCGCTGTCCGATCTAGGCTCCAGCTGCCCAGCTGTGGGTTGGGCAGTGGGGAAGAAGAGGGTTGGTGTTGTGGGAGCCAGGCATGCAGGGGCACGCCTGGCCATCCTTGGGCCCAATTCTGTATGCCGTGAACATGTTTTGCTCCCGTGGTACAGAATTGGGTCCTAACGGGCCCGTCCTACTTGGGGCTGTCCGGACTGCCCGAATGTGTCCCTTTTTGAATTGGGCTCTATATGTTGGTTTAAGTGTACATGGGATAGCTAATTATGGGAGCACTGTATTATATGCAGGTAATTTCATTAGGGTCTTGTCAGTGTGGAACAGCATTCATCTTGCTTAATGGTCTCTTACAAAATGACTGAAAATAGAGGACAAATTTAAGAACCAAAATTTAGGATAAAGCAGTATATAAATCCTTTTAAATAAATAAATAAAATAGTCGCTCAGATTTTTTTGAATATCAAACCCAAAATTTTGTTCTGACATTCATCTCAATTAAGAGCTGGAAAGTTATGTTCCTAAATTTAGGCTGCCATTCATTTGCCTAAAAATAATTGTTATGCTCCTAACTTTTTATTAAATCTGCCCCGTTATCACCCAATGTTAAGATCATAAATGTAAGAGTTCAGTGAGATTTGCAGCATAAATTTAGGAATTCAGACTTTGCTTTCAAAGAGAACAAATTAGGAACCTTACTATCCAGGTGGTGGATGTGCCTAGGGAGACAGTTATTACTAGTGCTATTTTCAACTGTATAGTATCAAGCCATCCTTCATTTTCTTTTGCCTAAATTATTGCAGAAGCTTTATTTAAATATTGAACTTGTTGCTTATTGCAGAGCTAAAAATTAGATTTTCATCTTCCACAACCATCATAATATGTGACGTACAGTCAAATACGAAATGGAGATTAAATGTTCTAATTAATTCCGGATGATATGACTGAGATTTATTTGGAAGACTAACTTTCAATGCCCAACAATTGCGCCCTTGTCAAATAACACAGGTACACTACCAAAAAACTGCCTCCAGTTTTGCAACTGATTCCTATAGATTTTGGGGTGCTGAATCCAGGAAAAATAGCCAAAATGTTCCATCACATCACGTTTTCTTGCAAAATTAGATTTCTTACCCATATAAGGAATGTTCACATAATTTCTTTTTAGCCAACTGCAGTTTATTTTCTTGGCCCAAAATAGAGGTTGTAATGGTTAACTAAATAGAAACACTCCCTCATGATATTTTAGAGTGTTTTGTATTCATTTTATACATTAACAGGACAATTGGGAGGCGGGGGGCTAAATCCAGTACTCGCGCTGGCGCATGTTCTTTCCTGTTCGCCTCGCCTCGTTCGCTCGCTCAAACACGGTGGTTGTGACATGAACGTTCCTGTCAAATTTCAGTTTCTTGCAAGTTCATTATTACCTTTTGTTTGCTCAGTCGTAATCCAGCTTTATTCCGAAGTGGTTCACTACAGTTGTAATTTGCAGTGCTGTGTATTTGTGATGGCTCACAGAGCCAGAGGTTGCGTCAACTCTCCGGACAGTTTTTGTTTTATTTGTGGGGAATATACCGTGAAAAAGCGGCAGAGGAACATTTCTGCATTTATTAAAAAAGTATATTTCGCCTATTTCGGTTTGAAGTTAGGCGATCAAGACAAACCGTGGGCTCCTCACAAAGTGTGCAAGACATGTGAGGAAGATCTACGCTTATGGATGAAAGGTAAAAAACAAGCATTTCGTTTCGGAATACCTATGATGTGGCGTGAACAAAGAGACCACAGCAGTGACTGCTATTTTTGCTCTTGCATTGTGAAGGGATACAACTTAAAAAATAAGAACGTAATAAGTTACCCCAACCTTCCCTCAGCAATTAGGCCTATGCCTCATAGCAACGAAGTACCTGTGCCTGAACCACCAAAATCTTTGGATCATATTTGTGTGGACGGTTTCTGATCATGATGAGACTCATCAGATGGCTTTTCCCGATGAGTCCAGTACTTCCGAGTTTGAAACTGAACCAGATCCGAAACCTGAACTTTTCTCTCAAGCTGAATTGAATGATTTAGTCCGGGATTTAGGACTCCCAAAAGATGCTGCCCAACTGCTAGGTTCTCGGCTTAAACAGAAAAATCTATTGTCACCAGGAACAACTTTTTATTGGTACCGCAACCGCGAGACACAATTTTTGAAGTATTTCAGCAAAGAGGAAGATTTGGTATTTTGCAACGATATATACGGAGTGATGGAAAAGTTTAAACTCAAGTATGATCCTGCTGAATGGCGGCTGTTCATTGATTCATCAAAAGACAGCATAAAAGGTGTTCTTCTTCATAATGGCAACACATTCGCTTCAGTTCCTATTGCTCACTCTGTTATTCTCCAAGAAAAATACGAGAATTTGGCCCTGATTCTTCAGAAGATTCGTTATGATGAGCATAAGTGGATGATTTGTGGAGACTTTAAAATTCTATTCATGCTATTAGGGCAGCAATCCGGTTTCACCAAATATCCCTGCTTCCTTTGCTTGTGGGATAGCCGGGCCCGCGACCTACACTGGGGGAAAAAAGACTGGCCAATTCGGGAGTATTTGAGACCCGGTGAGAAAAATGTTCTTCATGAGAGCTTGGTACCTCGTGATAAAATTCTATTACCACCTCTCCACATTAAGTTGGGTCTCATTAAGCAATTCATCAAGTCCCTTCCAAAAGATGGTGAGTGCTTTCGGTACCTTTGCTCAAAGTTCCCCCGACTTTCTAAAGCAAAGCTAAAGGAAGGAGTGTTTGTTGGCCCTGATATAAGGAAACCCATTTCAGATGGAGCATTCGCTGAAACGATGTCTGAGAAGGAAAAAGAAGCCTGGGATTCCTTCAAGGATGTTGTTCTCAAATTCTTGGGGAACAGGCGGGATGAGAACTATAAGGATATTGTTGCCAGGATGCTCAATGCCTTCAAAGAACAAGGCTGTAACATGAGCCTGAAAGTCCATTTCTTGCACTCCCATGTGAACTACTTTCCCGAAACCCTGGGGGCGTACAGTGAAGAACAAGGTGAAAGGTTTCACCAGGACATCAAGGACGCAGAGAGAAGGTACCAAGGAAGATGGAACACCACTATGATGGCTGATTTCTGCTGGTTGCTGCTGCGGGAAACCCCAGATGAAAAATACGCCAAGCAGCGCACCAAGAGAAGCATTCGGGGGAAGAAGAAACGGGCCCACCAGGAGATTGATTGACCCAAGAATGACTTTAAAATCTAAACTGTGTTGACAAATATCGTGTTTTTACTAAACTTTGAAATAAAAATTTGCTAGTTATTACCACAGTGTCGGATCTCATTTATTAGAATTTTATTTTCACACCATCGGGTGTTTGTCTTCATGTATTGCAATGGTGCGGTTTGCGTTTTCTATTCTTACATACATACCTGTACAACATTTTTTGCACATTTCTTTGCTTTGCTTTGTGTCTAACCTCGCTCTTATATGCTCAATGTTTGTGCACATGTATGTGGCTGTTTTAAGTGCAGACAATTTTGCTACCATCACAGTGTGTTTTGTTGACATTACTCTATTCTTATGTGCTGCCTTGTTACAATTTTCTTTATTCTTATTTGAATAACTACTAAACAATTAGTATAAAGAATTCATCCAAGAAACTTTTATCTCAATCGCACTCAATCTGAAACGTTCACCTCAAACTGCTAACCCAATGTAGCAAAACATCTGTACGTGATGGAGCAAATTGGTTACCAGATTTGGATTCAGCGCACCAAAAAACGTAAAAATCAATCGAAACATTAGAGGCAGTTTTAAAAAAATTTTTTTTAGTGTACCTGTGTAATTGTTCTTTAATTTATTTTGGTGCAAACAAGTTCCTGTCTTTATTTGCACATGAAGTCAAATCTAAGGTTTATTGGAGCTCTGACTCCCCTCATAGGGGAAAAAAATCTCAGAGAGCCTATCTCAAGACCCTTGAGAGTGGGGCTGACTAGATAAGTACTTTTAAAAATCCTACGTTCTTGAATTAATAATTTTGTATGCACACATCATTAATTGGCCAAAATTATTCATCTGAAAAAGGTGTTCCAGAGGTAGTGCATTTAGTCATCTAACTTGAATGTATACTTTAGGTCGTCCATACAAATAATATGTATAACTTGAAATACATAACTTAAATGTTTCTACAATACTGAATATACATATGATTTGAAACCATCAAATTAGACATTTCAAATTCTATGTAAGCTCTGCTTAATGCCTTTTTTTATTGGGGGGGGGGGGGGGATACCTTTTTACTTAGTAGTTGATTTTCCAAAGGAAAAGATTGAAAGATTCTTACAAGGTCTGTGAATGCAAATTTACTAATGGACTATAGACCTCCTATTTCTCGGGCAATAGAAAGAAGGTAAAGCACATATACCTTTGAAAATGAAATGTAGGCACTCTGGACCAAAACATATCCCTAGGAATGCCTGTTTTTAATCTGGTCTTTAAATGCATGCACAATGAAAGCTGGCAGGGACTCCTAGACATTCTGAAGAGTGACATGTTTTACCCAGAGCACTTTACCTGGATAAAAACTAATTTCTCCCTGATAAACTGAAATGAAATTGTCCTCAGTATGATTTGGCTTTATTATATTGTATGCCAAATTTCAGCAGAATTATCTCTACTAATGAGAATATGAAAAAAAGTAAAAGTCTATCCATTGTAATGGGCCTCATGCCACCTGGGACAGGTAAAGGTCTAGGGGTTGGCATTGTGTGCTGGGAATCTGGAGAACTGAGTTTAAGTTCTGTTTTTGTCACTGAAACTTGCTATGACCTTTGAACAAATCAATTCGTCTTCAGCTGTCTGAAGTACCGATTTGAAGTGGGAGATCTATGGTGCTGGTCATTATTCTAAATGTATATGTTTTGTTGAATGGTGCATTTAGAGGCAGCCTGAGGGCGATAACGGGGCCATGTGCAGAGACTCATTGTGGGACCTCATTTGCATAAATATTTACATATCTGTTGGATCTCTTTGCATACATTTAGTTTGCTTCGTTTTAAAATGTATATGCCACCCATCTAAAATCCTAGGTGGTTTCCAAACATACATACGCAATTTATTAAAATAGATGTTACAATAAAATAAACATAATAACAATCATTAAATCAAATTTAACTTAAACCACTTTCACGGCCCCCTCAAAATCAAACCATAAATATTTGCATGCCAGATTTATTTTGCCATGACTAGATTATTAATGAGGAAGGAAGATATAAAATGAGAAAAACAAATCCTGATAACCATGAATTCAAGATGATGGTGCCCAGGCTGGATTAGATCGTGCCAGAGCAGGAAAAGCCCAGAAATCAGCGACAGTGAAGCTATCAGGTTGCTAAACAAAATTAAACTGGGACGTTCCCTTAAAATTTAAGATTTCCTTGAATCTGAACTAACAAAATATTTTAGATTTCAGTCTGGCAGCATCAAGAACGCAAAACTGCAAATCTCCAAAGATAATGCATATTACAAAACCCCCCAATCAATACCCTACAGTTGACTACACGCCAAGAACTCAGAGTACAGGACCCATAGAGGAAATCTACCATTCCATAGCAGCACTAACTTCCAAAAGTCTCATAACAAGGAGCGTGGCACCTAGAATATCCATACATCTACTGAGGAAACTGAAGAAGTCTGATTCCTGCATAGAAACTCCATATGAACAGAATTCCTGACTTTAGTCACACACTTAGGGCTATGTTTACTAAGCTGTGCAAACTTGGGCCCTAGTTGCAAACAGCACGGGTTAGCCATTAGCCCAGATTAGTAAACATACCCGTAGAATATAGATGAACCCTCACCAAGTACAGAATAAGTGGCCAAAAACTAAAAATAGAAATATGTTGACAAAAATTAAACGGAAACTCCAAGAAGCCACACTCTGCATGCAGTACAACATCAGAGAAATAGGAAGATGTATATGTATAAAGAAAACACATGTAAATTACAAAAACTGATATATTCCAGTTACTAAGGGGCATGTTTACTAAGCTGGGCGAATGGTTAGCATGCTCTATTTGTAACTAGGACCCATGTTATTCCATGGGACCTCGTAACAAATAGTGCATGCTGGTAGCCCAGCTTAGTAAGCATGTCCCTAAATTGAAAATACAATACTTTTTCTACCTTTTTTGTCTGGCATTTTTATTGTTCTAATCATGTTGGTTCCAGTCTCTGGTTTCTGTTTCCTGCATCTTCTCTTAATTTTCTCCAGGGTCAAGTCCATCTGCTACTTCTCCCTTCTACATCCATCTCTGATATTGATCTTTTTCTTTTCAGCTTTCTTCCATGTATTGTTTTATCTCTCTGTGGACTCCTATGTTTTCCTTCTTCTTAACATCTTGTCCTCAGTCTACTACTCTTTAACCTTAATCACAACCTTCCCATTCCCCATCTCTCTCCCTCTTTCCCCAGTCTCTTATTCCCCAGTCTATCACTAATTCTCCCCTTTCTCTCTTCCCTGCTATGTCTAGTATTTTCTGCTCCCTCTTTCTCTACTATCCAACATTTCTCCATACAATATCTGCCCCCTTCTCTCTCCCCATCCAGCATTACCACTAATATCTCCAAAACTATCTTCCTGAGTCCAGCATTCCTGCCCTTCTCCCTATTTCCTCCCATGTCTAGAATCTCCACTCCATCTCCCTATATTCTAAGTTCAGTTCTCCCATCTCTAACTCTATGCACTGTCCCATGTCTACATCACCCTCTGTTCAGCTTCTCCCTCCTTCTCACCAGTCCCCATGTCCAGCATCTCCCTTTATCTCCCTTTTTCCCTTCCCCTGTGTCCAGCATCTTCATCCCTCTGCCTATGACCTTCCCCCATGTGCAATACCTTCCCTTGTTCTCCATATTTCCCCTCCTCTGTGTCCTGTAGCTTCAGTATCTTTTCCATGTCCCCTGTAACTGAACCCCCCCCCCCTCCTGTGCAGCACTTGCCTTCACCTCAATCATTTTGCTGCATTGCTGCAGTTGTTTTAATTGTGTCAGGTCCATGGTCATGGTGGTCATCCTTCTGGGACTTGCTGCTGCTTAGTCTCCTTGGTCTTCTGACCCAGCCTGCTCAGCCTCTCCCCATCTGCCGCCGGCTCCCACTCTTCATCTACCGAGCCCAGGCCATGGTTTAGATCTCTGCTGCACTGCCCTTCTCCTTACATCACTGACTCCTTCTCCCTGGTGGGTGTCTGCAGAAGGAGTCACTACCCCCCAGGGATGGCTCAAGACAATTTGCTGCCTGAGGCTTGAGATGAGCTAGTGCCGTCCCTCACCCCCATGGCAGCCAAAATAGAAAGGCCTCCCCAGAACTCTAGTCAAGAAACAGAGGGTCCCTTCACTCAGAACACTAGTCGAGTGGTTGCCCCAAGAATAAAGAAAACAGCATATTCCTAGGCTATATAATTAATTTTTTTTGCAATGATATTTAAATACAGCAAAAAATTGTAGTATTTTAATTATGCAGCCTGGGCATCAAATATGAAACATATCGACTCCTGACACTACACATTGTGGAGAGATGCTGGATCAGCACGGTATGAAATATATATTCTGCAAAAGAGATGCAAGGTCTCTGGCCCATCTGCCACTTCTCTCCCCTCCTGCCTTCTTCACTTCCTTGTAACTCTAGCTTTTATCTTTTCCTTTCAGCTTTCTTCCATTTATTTCTCTCTATCTCTTTCATCTCAGATTTTAATCCACTTCCTTACCATCCAGTCCTCAATCCTCCCTCTATACTACATTTACCACTTTTCAACCTCTAACATAGTCTTCTCCTTCCCCAGTCTTTTACGCTCCCCTTTCTCTTTCTCCACCCATGTCCAGAGTCTCTCCTCTTTTCTCCTCCCTTGTGCAGTGTCTCTCCCTTGTCTCTGCTCCATCGAGCTCCACATTCCCTTTTCCTCACCTCATCCCACCATGTCCAACATTCTCCCACCTCCCTATCCCTGCCCCATGTCCAATATATCCCTTTTTCTCTCTATTCCCCTATGTCCAGCATCTTCTCATATTCCATGTCTAGATTTCAACTCTTCCTCTCCTTCCCACTTCCCCCTCGTCTCTAGCATTTCCTCCTAGCTCTCCTCTACTATCTCTCCTTTATTTCTTCATTCTCCTGTGCCCATCAACCCTCCATGCCATGTCCCCCCATGCCCAGCATCTAGCCTCCATGGCCAGCATCTTGCCTTTTCCCCTATGTCTCCCCCACCATGCCCAGAATTTGCCCTCCATCCCCATGCAAAAGAAATCCCAACCCGTGGCCTCTAGTTTAGCTCTGGGAAGAGGAGTAGCTACTACCGCCACCCTTTCTCCCAGGTTGGTAGTGGTGGTATCACTCCCTGCCACTGCCGCTGACCCAGATCTGAGGACAAGCAGTAGCGGTGGTGGGCTCTCAACTTTTAAAGAAAAATGAAAAGCAAAAGTGCAGGGTCTTCAAGGCTCTGTCATGCTTGTAAAGCCCAAGGGTTCCATCTTTATCACTATCTTTATCTTTATTTAGTTTTTTGATATACCGCCCAAGGCTGAAAGGCGGTTTACAAATGCTACAAGCAGGTTCTAGACATCCCCTCTGACGCATGCTTTTCATGTCAGAGGAGGCAAAACCATTGTGCTTTACAAACACGCCAGAGCCTTGAAGACCCCACACTTTTGTTGTTTTTTTTCTTTAAAAGTCGATACCCTGCTGCTGCTGCTGCTGCTGCTGCTTGTCCTCAGATCTGGGTCAGCGATGGCAGCAGGGGGTGATACCGTCACTGCCAACCTGGGAGAAGGGGCAGCGGTGGTAGCTGCTCCTCTCCCCGGAGTTTAAATAGAAGTCATGGGTTGAGATTTTTTTTTTTTAGGCAGCGTGGGGCCCTCAGTATCACGAGACCATGGGCGGGCAACATGCCTTCATCTACCTAGGGCCGGCTTTGGATGCATTGCATTATAATTCCCAAAATAATTGCTGTAAAACAGTGTATATTGATTTTCATTAGCTTTGCATTGAAATAACACTGCATTAACAATGGTCTGGTGCTATATAAGGCAGGAATACTGAAAGAGTGTGTTCTGTACTGATAACAGTGGGTTCACCATCTCAACTGGTCTTGGATAGCAGACACCTGAAAATGCACCAATAGTCTCTGGTACTGATTTTAGCTATAAGCTGCTCATCGTTCATTCCCCCTCCCCCCTAGTTATTTTAATGCCTCATAAATAGGACAGTCCCTTTGCTTCAATAGAGTCATTTCCTTTAAAAATCCACAGTTACCTGCTGCTGCCCCAGTTTGGAGTACTGCAGCTTGCTGGTGGCAGAAGCTTTGAGCTTGAAAATAATGCATCTCTGAAATGCAGCAGGGGTTCCAAGTTCTCCACACTGTATTCTTTTTTTTTTTTTTTGTTGATGTTTTTAGAGATTATTTAAATCAGTTCTTTGCCCGTTTGACAGCTTGCCATCTCGTTTGATGGCTTCAGTTCCTTTTGTTTCCGGCACAATATCACAGGGAAATATCTTTTGCTCATGCTGTGCCTTTGAAATTGCAGATAGAAGCAACAAAGCATAGATATTTTTGTAACATTTCTCAGTGGGGGAGGAGGGAAGCAAGAAGCTACCTGATGAAAGGAGTGATTATAATTTTCATTTCTGACTAGATAGCGGTGTCTTGTGTATTAGTTTATTAGAGTAATTAATTGCAATAATGCACTAGAATACTCTAGCTGATCCCAGGTAAATTGATGCTTTTTTAGGTTGTGAGATCTGGTTAAAGGGATATCAATATCAGTGATGACTCAGGTGTCCTTAGAATTTGAAAATTTAAAAGCAAATTTTGATAGGTTTCACTTTTCTCTGGTTGCAATCAGTACTGGGAAGGATCTGGGAATTTAAAAAAAAAAGATAATACAGTAAGAACTGAAAGCTTGCCAAAAAGTCTTCTGGAACTCACCTTCCCCGATCTCCAGTGATTTTGCCTAGAGATCTTTGCATCTACCCCAATGTGGCAGGAGCTCTCACCCTTTTCTTTGATTTTCTCTATTGATATATGGAGTTGAACGTGCATACCTTTTATTCAAATTTGTTTCTGAGGCATAAATAGAATCATTAATTAAAATGAAATTACCTGAGGTGAGGAAATAACTAATTGACAAGAAGATTTATTTATCTTTCAGGATAGTTTCTTCTCACAGGAGTAAGAGTCAACTTTTTTGCTCCTCCAATGACAAACCGGTGATTATTTAGTTATGTTCTTTGTAAATCAGGAAAGGATTTTTGAGGCACATATGTTATAGAATATTTCAGGAATAGTGTCAGTGACCATACCATGAAAATTATGGAAGTCAGAACACAAGCCCTGTTTAAATTAATTTATCTGAGGAAGCATGGATATGAACGCACTAAAATAATTTTTTAAGCTGCCAAAAATGACAGCTTAGTGGTGATTATACTGAACAAGAAAAATGGGTTGCTCACTCAGTTACTTTGGATGGCAACTCACAAACAATTTTGAATAGTTTGCAGACAGATAATATTTTTTTGAAGTTACAGTTTCAGTTATAGGTCTAGCAGAGCACATAAGACTTGCCATATTGGATCAGACCAAAGGCCCATCATGTACATCTTACTATGTCTGACAATGGCCAATCCAAACTTTGCCAATTAGAGCATAAATGGAGATACAACTGGTCTCAAGCCACTCTCATTCAATACACGAACTTGCAGAAGGAATACAACATCTTAATCAATAAACACAAAAGAGAATACCACACCAATCTCATCCTAAAATCCAGCAACAAACCTCGAGAGCTCTTCGAAATTGTTCGCACCCTAACGAAAGACCCATCCTACAAATTGGACCTTATTCACCCCCAAATCTTTGCAGATTTCCTCATAAAGAAACACAAATCTCCCCTGAGGACCGCACAACTGGAAGCCCTCTTCACCTCAGATTTCACATTCCAACAACAGAGCAAATTATTAACACCATCACTGTCTTAAACACCAGTACAGCATCCTCTGATCCATGACCGGTTGTATGGATCAAATCAGTCAAGGAAGAATTTGTGAACTGCACCCATAAAATCATAAACTCTTCACTAACTAATACATGCCCTCCGCACTCAAACAAGTCTCAACCAATACTAAAGAATGCCTCAACTAACAACTCAGACCCCCTCAAATTACTGTCCCATCTCCAGCCTCCCATTTCTATCTAAAATAATAGAAAAGACAGTACAAAAACAACTCCAAGATCACATCGATCTGCATGCTCCACTGGATCCTCACCAGCATGGATTTTGCCCTAATCACAGTGTGGAAACCCTCCTCATTCACCTCTTTGACACACTACTAAGAGAGATTGACAATCTAAAGACTGGTTTCCTTCTTGTTTTTGTGGATATCTCCTTGGCCTTCTACATTACATATCACAGCACCCTACTACAACGCCTCTCCAACATTGGACTTCACAGTATAACCCTCAATTGGTTCAACTCCTACCTCAGTCACAGACAACAAAAGGTCAAAGTCAGTCCTAATACATCAGCCCCATTTCTCTCATCTCAAGGAGCTCCACAAGAATCCTCCCTGCCCGCCCTCCTTTTCAACATCTACTTACAGCCAATATGTAACATCTTCAAACAGCACAAGATCCACTACACAATCTACGCAGATGACATCATGGTCTACTCCCCTATCCACCTCGACTCACCTGACTACTCGAATATTACCAACAGCCTTATAGAAATGAGCAACTGGATGGGATCCAATAACCTCCAAGTAAACTTTAAGAAATCAGAGGCACTATTCATAACACAGGACCCTTCATTCTCCCCTCCTACATCTGTATCCATAGTGGACACTATAATAGCAATAAAGGAGGAAGTACGATACTTAGGTATCACCATCGACCGCTTCCTAACCTTACAAGCACACATTAACAGAACCTCCAAAAATGTATTCCATAAGCTTGCAATTATCAGAAAACTAAAGCCCCTCATCAGTCAGTCAGTCAGTGAGGACCATAAGACTCATCAGTCAGGACCACTTTCGCACAGTATGTCAAACACTCATAACCTAAGATTACTAAAATTACTCATAACATAAGATTACTGCAATTCCCTCTTCCATGGTCTCCCAATACAAACCATCTGGCCCTTACAACTGGCCCAGAATACCGCCACCCGTATCATAACAGGATCCCCCAAATATGAATGTATAACCCCCTTACTATACCAACTACATTGGCTTCCAGTCTCCTCAAGAGCTATATACAAAACCTCTCTTACCATATTCAAGACAAGAAACAACTTGTCAGCCGGAACCCTACAAGACCTTTTTTGTACTAATTCGAGCTGTAGACCAAAGATACTGAACACCAGAGGGACAATACCAATTTCTATCTCCTACACTAAGGCAAATAGCTCTACCACAAAGAGAGCTCTCTCCTTAGCTGCTCCCACCATCTGGAACAATTTGCCAGAAAAAGTCAGAACCACCAAAGATTCAAAGGACTCGAAAACCTCTCAAGACTTTTCTCTTCATCGACCACTTTAAAGACAAAACCTAGTACTGCCATCTCACTGCTCAAACCTGAATTACAGTTAACCCAGTTCACTATGCTGCTATGT
Source organism: Ichthyophis bannanicus (assembly GCA_033557465.1). Lineage (NCBI taxonomy): Eukaryota > Metazoa > Chordata > Amphibia > Gymnophiona > Ichthyophiidae > Ichthyophis > Ichthyophis bannanicus. The sequence continues at coordinate 371,116,459 of CM066038.1, read as the reverse complement.
ATATAAGTTCTGCCTCTAGGCACTTCCTGCATGCCAACCTTATCTGAACTGTTCATTGAGTTCTCTGTAACACTATTGAGTTTTATGTAAACCACTTTGATTGTATAAGAAGGTGGTATAAAAATCCTGTTAAATAAATAAATTCACTAAGAGGTTCTTGGTAGATCCCAAAGAACAGATATTAATGAAAACATTGATAAGTTAGTGGTAGTGTGGACTATGGACTGTAGCCAAATCCCTTTCTCTGGACTCTTAATGACAAGATTTGTCACACCTCATATTTATCCATATTACCAGTAATTCTTTTCAAGCATCTTACCCAGCACCAGTATTAGCTTACTGGTCTACAGTTGCTTGGGTAGATCTAGCAGCCTTCTATGAAATTGGCATGACATTGGCTGCCTTCCAGTCCTCAGATACAGAGGGAGATTTGAATGATAGGTTACAGATTATCTGTAGCTCTATAATTTCATATTGAGTCCCTTTTGAACTAGTAAAAGTCATCATGTCCTGGTCATTTGTTACTATTTAGTTTGTCACTTTTGTGTAACATCTTTTAGATTCACACTAATTTGTTTTAGTTCTTCTAAATCATAATGTACATAGAGTGGTTCTGGCATGAGTTTCTCCCCAACATTTGCCATAATAAAACCTGATACAAAGAATTTAGGGCCCACTTTTGAGTTAGACAGGCTATGTGCATAGCCTGCCCTCTGACTCCCTCAACCCAGATTTTCACCTACGCAGTGGTAGAAGTTAATATCGGGTTAGTCTGAACACACCATCAGCTGCAGAGGCTATATGGGTAGCAGCAATTTTCTCTGCTACCCGCGTAGCCTCTGCACCTTAAAGATAGGCGAGGAAAAGCCTTGCCTATCTTTAAGGTGCAGAAGGCTACACGGGTAGCATTGAAAATCGCTGCTACCCATGTAGTCCTTTCCTCCACCCTACTCCATCCCAGAATGCTCCTAGCACGCCCCGATGCTACCTGCATAGCATCTGGCACATTAGGGGCTTATCTGGGATTTTCAAAGGGCACTACCAGTGTAGGTGCCCTTCGAAAATCCCAGATAAGGCCTTTACATCGGTAACTAAAGAAGTTACCCGTGTAAAGGACTTCCAAAATTGGGCCCATAGTTTTCTGTTATGGCTTTATCCTTTTACTCCTTTTCATCTAATGGTCCAACTGATTTCTTGTTTTTAATATATTTGAAAAGGTTTTAATAGCTTTTGCCTCTTTGGCAAGTCTCTGCAATTTTTTCTTGACCTGCTTTACATTTAATTTGTCAGTGTTTATGCACCTTCCTCTTTTCCTCATTAGGTCATGCTTTGCATATTTTAAAGGATGCCTTTTTTGCTGTTAATAGCCTTTTCTACAATACTATTTTTTCACTTTGGCAGAGGCTCTTTCTTCCTTTGACCATTTATAATTTGTGGGATATATTTTATCTGGGCTTCTAAAATGGCATTTATAAACAATGCCCATGCTTCATGTGAAGTGGCATTTTAGAAAGGGTGTCCAAATGCCGGGGTCTTCTGTGTTACAGCCTAATTTTAGAAACATAGTACCCCCAACTTGGATATGTGCATTGGCATGTTAACATAGTAACATAGTATATAACAGCTCATAAAAACCAGTATGGTCTATCTAGTCTGCCCAGCAAGGCGGCAAGAGTAGGTGCATCTGCTGTTCCATGCAGGTCAACCCTCCCCATGCCTTTGTTTAGGGGTGTACCCACTGCTCCGTGTAGGTCACCCCCTATTTGCTGAGCTATAAGAGATAGTTATGCTTATTTTGATTTTATCCTGTTGCTATAAAGGGATCCAGTGTGTCCTTCCCATGCCATTTTGAATTCTGTCACTATATTTTTCCCATCACTTTCATCGGGAGGGCATCCACATAGATATCCCCATTATAAACACTTGTAGCAGAGACGTCTATCGCATACTAATTTGCATATGGGAACATCCATCAGCATAGCAAAATGAAAACAAGAACCCTTATTTCTTGTCATTGTTCATTGTAACATGGAAAATATAGGAGTTATGAGTGTACCTTCTTTGCAACACCCTCTGGAAGTTTGGCTGGCAAACCAACCATGTTTCCAGTACCTGTCAATGCTTAGAGCAAGTATAAACTTGGACATGGCTCAGATGAGGATATCCAGGTTCTTGGGAATGCCCTGATCACACCAATACTACACCTCTGTTCCTACTTGGATGTCCTCGTGCTGGGGATGGCTTTGCACCCACTTTCTAAAATAGGTCTGGGGACATCTTTGTGCTTTGGACACCTCTGTGCTCATTTTCAGATGTACAAAGCATGAATAGGGCTTCTAAAATAATATCCATAGTCTTTTAATCCTTGCAACTGTTAAATTCAATTTCCTTCTAACTTGTTTCCTCATTTTATCAATCTCTATTTTTAAAGTGATATTGCCACAGTAGATTTATTATTATTTCTCCAGCGATTAGATCAAATTTGATTGCACTGTGGTCTTTATTGCCAAGTGTCTTCACTACCTTTATTGTTAGTAAGATATTCTGCATTCTGGTGAGAAATAGATCTAAAGTAGCTACCTCACTCTTTGTTGATTCTAGGATCAGTTGTTCGATAAAGCAGTCATTTATGGCATCTAGAAATGTAACCTCCCTCAAATGCCCTGGTGAGCCATTGTTTTATGTTTCAAGAGAGAAGAGCTTAATGATCATTCAATATTCTTATAGCAATCAATTAAGTATACCTTCTTTGTTGAGTATAAGGTCAGTTGGGACCAGATTAATGGCATGTTTAAGGATGACTTCTCAATTCTGCAATAGTTTCTCATGGGTCAATATTGAGCTGTAGCAGTCACCTTTTTTTTTAAAACCCTGGTCACCATAGCTAAGAATAAACCATATATTCTGCACTGGATTATGGCCAACACTAAATATTTGGTTAATGCAGCCAATGCTGATGTCATCTATACAGTAGTGATATTCAGTACTGCTATATGGGTAGGCTATCCATATGAGCCTTTAGGACAGTTTTTCCCTAGCCTATATTATTTGGAAAGTTGTCCATATAGTGGCACTGAATGTCCTGGCTCTGCCTCTATTCTGCTTATGGAGCGCCCTGCCACTATTCTGATAATGTCAAGGTGATCCATCAGCATATTCATCAGCACTATGAGGAGAATTCTGCAAGTGATGCCTAGATTTCTGGGTGAGTCTACAGGTGTTGATGGAACCTATTTTATAATGTCAAATCCGTATGGATTGTACTTTATAGAATACTAGCATAAGTGGACACAGATACATGTACATATCATCATGGTCACTTATACCAGCTCTAGAGCAGGCATAAATGATTGCACATATTTGACCCGTGTCAAGTTCTATGCTGTAAAGTACGCACATACATATGTGCTGTGTGCCCCACCTATAGCCTTTTCTACAGACCACAGTAGTAACTCCTCACTTGACATGGGCTCCTCCTCCTATGATGGGCCATATTACCCTCTCCTGCCCTGCAAATCGTGTGTGAAAATATCAAGGTCAACATCTGATAAATGTATGCATCAGGGCTATATGGAGTGGAGGAGTAGCCTAATGGTCAGTACAATGGACTAGAGGCAGAGCAGCCAGGGTCAAATCTTGCCACAAATCACACATCACTTAATTCTTCATTGTCTTAGGTACAAATTTAGATTCTAACCCTTTTGGGGACAACAAAATACCTCCTTTAACTGAATGTAGCTCATCTGAGAGAAGGTGTGAGCTAAATCCAATTCTCTTTCCCTATATAATCCTGGACAGCTGAGTTAGGTAGTAACTATTGTCTACATGAATCTAAACAACGTTTTGTTCAACTTCTTTCTCACTTTTGTCAGCAACTTTGTGTTTTATTTTACCCTGCCATACCCTCCTTGGAATGATTTCGGACCAGACAATGCATGCTGTTGGGAGGAGGCCCATGAGGACCAGGCAGTCATGCTGCATCTTTGGCGTGAGTTCCACACTATGAATTGTTGAAATGTCATTACCTCCCAGGTGCAACAGTAGCACTGACAGCAGGGGTTCAACTCTGCTAACGTGACATATGGTAGGCGTTAGCTAGTCCCATTTCATTCTTCACTGCCCCAGAAACCCTTATATCGCTGTTAGCAAAGCCATGGTGTTCAATTAATGGCCTACTTAAGGATCTTCTGCGGGCCCAATAAACAAAACAGCCCACATATCCACAATCTCCTCTGTAGCCCCACTGTACCTGGAAGAAATTGAACAGGTGAATGTTAGATACTCATAAAATGCTCTGTATTACCTATTCAGCCTAATGTACAGTTGAAAAAACGGCAAGCCTGGTCAGTGCCCCTATGCAGAATGAATGGGCGCTGAAATAGGATGGACTGAGGTCAAAAGAGAACATGCCTCTCTCTAGGATTCTATTACACTGAAAGCATGACAGGGGGTGCCCATCCTCATGAATTAGGAAAAAGGGTGAGCCAGGTGAGTGAATGGCCAAATACATTTTTATCTTCTGCACTTAACATATTTCATCGCATTGCAATCTTCACAGGGTCATTTGGCCACTCTGGGCTTGTTGGTCTGTCTTAGACTGTCTACTTGTGATATGTGTGCATTTGTGGGATGTTTCTACATCTGCAAAGTGCAGACCACACTGACTAGTGGATGCAGCAGAACATAGGACAAATTCACTAGTTTGCAGGGCCCCCCAAAAAACTAGAGAAAAATCACATTTAAACAATGTCACTTTAAAACTGTTAAAACACACCACAGGGAGAGAATTAAACCAAGCTTTCAAATGGGCATGTGTCATAGGTCACTTCCTATGCGGAGTGTCTCAGAGACATATTTGCCTAAACTTTCATCATCCTTCTGAGAAAAGACTAAAGTTCACCAGTGTGGAGATTTCCATGGGCCAACCCAGCATGAAACATTTTTGTTCTATAAATTCCCATAAGTGGGGATTTACAAGACTTTTGCATTGTGGGAGCAACTTATAGCATGATTATCTGCCACACCTCTTCTGGCAAATCTGCTACACCACTGATGGGATTGGCATCGGGACCCTGTTTGCTTACAGAGCCATAGATCTGAAGGCAGTCCATTTAAAACAAGACAACACATCCAGAATATGATTATGTATTCCTGTTACATGTGCTGCTTGAAGTATAATATCATTTTGTAAAAAATCAATACCAGCTCTCTCAATAATGTCACCACTCTCTGATTCCTAGAAGATAGCCTATTCATGGATTCCACCATAGCCATGTTATCAAAACAGAACACCATGCTGCTCTGTTTGAGACTTGGACCCCATATGCATGAGGACACTGGTACTGGGAAGAACTCAAGGAATGTAGGGCCAAATTTTTGAAAGGCATTTACATGGTTTACAACCCAGTAAACTGTGTAAATGCTTTAAAAGGGGATATTCAACTGCACTTACATGGTTTGTGCTGTTAAATATCCCCTTCTAACTCCACTACGCGCTTCAATGCCAGCCGGTTAGCATTGGGCCATGTTGGGGGTGTTCTGGGGTGGAGCGAAGGCGGAGATGGTCGCTAACCGGGCAGCGGTGATATTGCATGCTGCCCAGTTAGTGACTTGTGCCTAAAAGATAGGCAAGGAAAATCCTCGCCTATCTTTAAGGTGCAGGAGCTAACTTGGCAGCATGCACTATTGCTGCTGCCCAGTTAGCTACTGTGGCTTCCGGGGTGTGCAGCAATCCCCGGATATTCAATGCTGTGGCCACATATGACCCCGGCATTGAATATCTGGGTTTGAGGATGAGCGGGCAGGGCTATGTGCCGTAGGGGTGCATAGCCTGCCCAACTCAGTATCGGGCCCGTGATATCTTTGATTATTCCTAGGCAGTGCCACGCCTCAGGACAGTATCCTACACACCAAGATTCCTTAAAATAAATCTCAAATCCTTGCCCTTCTGACACTCAATATCAGTGTTCAAAATTGTGTATGTGGGCCAGAAACTGAGACCATTGAAAGTTTTAAGAATTCCACCCCCTACCTCCATGTCATCTTTTATCCCTCTGGTGACTTTTATGAAATAGTGTCACTTCGTGAACCCCCTATGGTAGCTAGGGACAAATGACCATGAAAATCCTATCCCATAGTAATAACTTTACTAGCAAAGCTAAGAATAAGGGACTGGAAGTCTTGCACCATCGTTTTTGTGGCATCCATTAAGAATCTGACACTGTGGCGGAGCCTGATGTCCAGCGGGATGGTCGCATAACGCTGAGGCTCCCGAGAGGCCTACTCAGAATCCTGAATTAACACCGGACATTCTTGAATTTATGCTCTGATCTTACCGGGGCACATTGGTGAGATGGCGGAGACCAAACCTACGCGCCTGGAATTTGGATCTCCAGCGGCTTCTCACGGCAAACGCTCTAAAACTGAACCCCCGTCCCCGCAGAAGGGGCTGGCTCTACGCGAGGGCCCCGAAATGCAGCAGGAGATCCTCGCAGAGATTAGAGGGGTTAAAGACCTCGTGCAGTCCAACGGGGAAGCACTCCGAGCGCTGCGGGAAGACCTTGGTGTATTGCAAGGCAGGCTAGAGGGGCTCTCCTCGCGTCAGGACAAAATGGAGAGCATATTAGACTCCCATGTGGTCCGGCTGTCCAAACTCGACAAAGTGGAACGTCAGGTGCGGGCCTTGCAGAAAGAAGTGGAAGATGGCAATAATAGAGCGCGCCGTAACAACCTACGACTAGTGGGCATACCGGAGGGAGCGGAATCGGGAGACATGAAGGAGTTTCTATATAAAATCCTCCCTTCTCTGCTCCAAATCACCTTTACCAAAGAATTGGAGATCGATCGCGCTCATCGTGTACCCACGAACATAACGCTCAACAGGAAGACCCCGCGGCCTATTATCTTTCGACTTTTGAGATATCAACATGTGGAGCAAATTCTCAGCGCCTCTCGGGCGAAGGGCCCTATGGAGTTTGAGAGCCATAAAATCTCCTTCTATCCTGACTTGGCTAAACCCACGGTTGACCGCCGAAAGCGCTTTCTGGAATTCCGGCCGAGGCTTCAACAATTACAAGCACGCTATGGCCTGATGTACCCGGCCAAGCTCCGAGTCACGCTGCACAATCAGACAAGAACATTTGAGGACCCTGATCTACTAGCGGAGTTTTTGGATGCTAAAGAAGCCGACTTGATGCGCTGACTTCCAGAGTGTTCCTACTAGTGTTCTCATGTCCGCTGTACCCGCCATTTTGGATTTGCCACGGCTCAGCAAAGAGGCTGTCGAGGGCGGTTTGTTGCCTTATTTTGATGATATTTGTGACCCGACTCCATCTACCCAGAGTAGCCTCGATGAATATCAGAGACAGTGTTAATTATGGACTCTGGTGTTTCTTTTCTTTTCATGTCTTTATCCTCCTCTCTGGGGCCTCCTCCCGCAGACATATGGTCGCTATATTCATTGGGGGTTTTGCTTCTTCTCTAAGTTACTTTGGTACATGTTTTTCAATATGGGGTGTATTGGCCAGCATACTCGGTGATTATGTCATTGCTGTACAGATTCTGCTTATGTTGTATATTTTCAAGCGCCCTTATCTAAAATGTCTATTATCGATTGATGGCACCATGTAAGATTTTATCATTGAACGTAAAAGGCATCAATAACCCGATAAAACGGAAGAAAATCCTGAGCTATCTAAGTCATGAAGCTGCTGATCTGATTTTCCTCCAAGAAACGCATTTAAATTCGAAGGAAACTCTTAAACTCAGTGTTAAACCTTACATGGTGGCCGCCTATTCTCCAGCTGTTTCTAAGAAATGTGGGGTTGCCATACTGGTTAGGAAATCTCTGCATGCCACTATTATTGCGACTAGCTCAGATACCGCAGGCAGATGGTCCAGGGTTCATCTCAAGATAGGTAACCTTGAAGTTACATGTATATGCCTTTATGCTCCTAATGTAGATGACCCTGCCTTTTTTGCTACCATTGCTCAGGTTGCGCAGGCCTCTGCTAATACTTCATTGATAATTGGGGGGGATTTCAATTTAGTTCTCGATCCCCTGATTGACAAACAGCCACCTAGGATGAGTGGTCCCCCCAAGAGTCACACTACGCTTACCTCTATGATCAAAGATCTTGCCTTAATCGATCTGTGGAGGTTACTACATCCCAATGAGCTTGACTTTACCTTCTTCTCTTCCCCTCATAAATCCCAGTCTCGCATAGACTTCTTTCTAATATCAAAACTGTTAGTTCCTCAGGTAGACAATGCAAAGATTCACTCCCGACATATCTCGGATCACGCTGCTATTTCTTTTCAATTACATACCACTGCGCCCCAAGGGAATTCGGGGGCCTGGTTTTTTGATAGAGCCCTATTAACTCAACCAGAGTTCCAGTTAGAAATTCGAGCAGCCATACAGGACTACTTTCACTTTAATCTACCCCAGGACACTGCAAACTGGGCTTGGTGGGAGGGTTTTAAAGCGGCCATTCGTGCAACGATCACTAGTTATCAAATTCGCCTGCGGAAACAACGCAAGCAGCAGCTCCTCATACTAGACCAACAAATCAAAGCAGGCGAACGAGTTCTAACTTCACATACTGATCCATGCGTCTTAGTTCGCTTACAGCGTCTCCGTTTTCAATATAATGCAATCCTCTCAACTGCAGCTTCTCAGAGTATTGCACTTCAGCAAGGGACATACTACCGTGAAAGCAACCGAGCTGGTCGACTTTTAGCTAATGCCTTGAAAGGTCAAAAAGAAGCCAAACGCGTTGCGGCCCTTCGCGCCCCACAGGGAGGGGGCATATTGACCACAGACTCCGATATCGTAGAACTTTTTCGGGATTTTTATACCCGTCTATATCAATCTGAATGTGAGTTCTCATCTGAGACCTTTGAGCGCTTGTTTTCTGGTATTCAGCGGCCGACCCTTTCTGAAGCTGATAGGGATGCCCTGGATGAACCCTTCTCTACTTCAGAGATCCATTCTGCCCTAAAACGAACAGCCTCGGGTCGAGCCGCTGGGCCTGATGGTCTCCCGACAGAATTCTACAGAACGTTCAGTGCAGATTTAGTTCCCTACTTAAAACTTTACTTTACTGCCCTTGCGGTAGATACATCCTCTTTGGGATCCTTTTCTGCAGCTAATGTGGTAGTTTTTGAGAAAGAAGGCAGAGACCCGCTGCTAACCGCCAACTACCGTCCAATCTCCCTACTTAATGCCGATTATAAGATCTTCGCAACGATCTTGGCTACCCGGCTATCTGACAGGATGGCCACCTTAGTCCATCCCGACCAATGTGGTTTTATACCCGGCCGCTCCACCGCTGACAATGCTCGGACTTTGTGCCATGTGCTATCCCGTGCTGCCAATTTGGACCACCCATGGGTGGGTCTTTCCCTAGATGCTGAAAAAGCCTTTGATCGCCTAGAATGGCCCTTCTTATTTGCAGTTCTCCGATGGTATGGCTTTGGGGAGGGCTTCCTCCGATACCTCCAAGTCATGTATTCTCAACCCGTTGCCAGTATTTGTGTAAATGCCATAAAGTCTCGGCCTTTTAATCTTCAAAGAGGCACGCGTCAAGGTTGCCCCCTATCACCAATGCTCTTTGATCTAGCTCTTGAACCCCTCGCCCTCCTTATTAGACAGTCCGCACGTATCCGAGGTATCCCCTTCAGTCACAGAGAGATTAAACTCTCTGCATATGCAGATGACCTTATGCTCTTTGTATCCCTTGATTCGGTCCCGGCTGTCTTGGACCTGATTGATGGATACTCGCAATTATCGGGCTATAAAATAAACTGGACCAAATCCGTAGCATTCCCACTGAACCGCTGGGTACATGAGGCTGACATGCGGGCCTTTCCTTTCCTTTGGCAATCCCGCATGGTGAAATATCTTGGCGTCCACTACTGTTCTCCTTTAGAAGACACTATTAGCTTTAATGCCAAGGAGGTAGTCTCCAAAGTCCGTGAGCTCACAAATCGGTGGTCTCCCCTATCCCTTACATGGTGGGGCCGCCTAGAAACCGTCAAAATGATGATAGTCCCTAAAGTGAACTATATTTTAGAAATGCTGCCCTGCTTCCTCCCGCTACACACCTACAAAGACATAGAGGGCCTTCTCGTCCGTTATCTCTGGCAGGGAAAACCACCAAGAGTAGCTAAACACAAACTACAGTCTGCGAAGGAACTAGGGGGTACCCGCTTTCCTGATTTTCTTAGGTATCATCAAGCCTTCCTACTTAAACAAGGTGCCCGATGGCTAGCTGCCTCAACAGACAACAGACCAGTTTGGCTTGACATTGAAGAGGAGCTAAGTAGCCCAATTCCGTTGATCCATCTCCCCGGCATGTCCCATCACGTAGACCTACGCCATCCCCCAATGATTGTTGATACTCTTGCGGCCTTTAACACTCTCATTCTATCACTGGGTTCAAACGTATGTCCTCAGGACAGACTCCCACTGTGGAATAACCCCAGAATTCAAGTCCTAAATAAAACGATTGCATGGAAACCCTGGTACTCTAGGGGGATCTGGACACCCCAACAACTCTTCTCTGCAGCTCGTTGGAAGACCTTTTCCGACTTACAAAATGAATTTGCGTTACCAGCGAAACATTACTTTCAATTGATGCAGCTTCAACACTGCCTCAAAAGTGCTCAAATCCTGCCGCCCTCTGCCCCTACTGAGAACGGGCTATTAGAACTAATTCACTCTATTAGTAGTACACATGGGGTAGCCTCTAACTTTTATAAATTATTATGTCAGGGTACCGACGCTGCTACTTGTAGAGCTCAACAAGCCTGGGAACGCGAACTGCAAATCACTTTAACTCCTGTGCAATGGAGCGTTTTCTGGAGCAAAGTGGTGCGGGTTTCCAGATCTGCCTCTGTCACCCAAACTCTCTTCTTTTTTGCACATAGATGCTTTTATACTCCAGAAAGAATAGCCAAATGGAACACCACTGCTAGGGACCAGTGTTGGTCTTGCCATACTGCTGTGGGAACCCTCGCTCATGTTCTTTATGAATGTCCTCAACTGCAGGTTTACTGGGGGCGGGTCTGGGGTCGTATTCAATCTATCTTACACCTCCACGAGCCTCTTTCTTGGAAGATTGTGGGACTCCGCTCAGTGGCGGAGGTCCCCTCTCTTCCTAAGAAGGGTCGCTTTCTCCTTGATTTCATGCTGGGTATAGCCATATGTTTAATCACGAGGAATTGGAAGGATAGCTCTCGAATTACTGCCAATGAATGGTGGAACCTCGTCTGCTTATATAGTAAATATGAGCAGATATCTCGGAGAGCTATTCCTCATATCCAAACTCACTTTCGCTTGTCTAAATGGCAGATGCTCAATGATTATGTACACTCTGCCCATTGCTCCGACATGTCTGTTTAATGCATAATTATCATGTTTTAGCTCACCGTTAGGTTTTGTACCACAATAATGTCAGTACACGCCCGTTTTCGGGAATGATTAGTTTCTAGAGAAGAAGCAGGGGGGAGGGGGGTGGTAGGGGTTTACTTTGGTGTATGTATCACATTCTATGTATGTATTTGTCTTTTAGCTGTATGTCTTCCTTTCCTTTGTTGTTATAAAATGAAAATAAAGCATTTAAAAAAAAAGAATCTGACACTGTTTGTTAATTTGGAAATCTCACTGTGTGGAAGTCTGGATAGTCTAGATTTCACATCAAGTTCTATCTTTAGGAAAATGACAGCCAAAGATGGGCCCTCTGCTTTATCCTTTGCCAGGGGAATACCAAATTACTTGACCAACCCTTGGAAAGTGGCCAATAGGCCACCGCACTCTGTCTCATCTTTGCAAATGCACCAGTTACTGTATTATTCAGTGTATGAAGGTGCTAAACTTTTCAAAGTATGCACAAGATATAGGACATCCCATTGGGATGCACTTGTTGAAAAATATCACCCCCTTAAATGTAAATCCTAGAAGGGGAAAAATCTTGGGGAATACAGGCAGCAAATGGATGCTGACTCGATGTAGACCTTTGCCAACCTGGCATTTGAGTCCATTCCTTGCAAAATGTCAATTGTGTATCGCACTGTACACAACTGTGGGTCAAAGTAGTTGTTTAATGATTGGACAAGTGGATAAAAGAGGTTATGGATAAGTCTAAACTTTCCTGCCTTCTTCATGACAATTCCAAGTGGTGAAATAATCATATTATGGAAGGGTGAATTTACAAAAGAGCCTGCTATCCTCCCTAGAGTCGATTCCTTACCAATCTTTTGTGTGACAACATCAATGTGTTGGTGAATGAAGATAGTATTGGGGGGTTGACCAATGGGTTGTGCTAGAGGGCCCTGATATAGAAATGTAGACATATGGTGGCAGAAAAAGACCACATGGCCTATCTAGTTATTCCATGCATCTAGCACTCTTTCTGTAAAGAAATATTTCTGCATATTACTTCTGAGTCTATCCCCTTTCACTGTCGTCATATGTCCCCTCATAGCAGAGCTTGTTTCAGTCGAAAGAGGCTCTTCTCCTGTGCATTTATGCCATTGAGATATTTACACGTCTCAATCATATCTCCTCTATCCCACCTTTCCTCTAAAGTTTACATATTAAGATCCTTAAGTCTGTCCTCATATGCTTTATAATGAAGACCACTACCCTTTTTAGTAGCCACCCTCTGCACCGATTCCAACCTGTTTGTATCCTTTTGAAGTTGCAGTCTCCAGAATTGCACACAATACTCCAAATGAGGTCTCTCCAAAGACTTATACAGAGATACTATCACCTCCTTTTTTCTGGCCATTTCTCTCCCTATGCACCCAAGTATCCTTCTAGCTTTTTCCATTGCCTTTTCTACCTGTTTAGCTATATTAAGATCATCAGACACAATCATGCCCAGGTCCCACTCTTCTTTTGTGGACAAAAGTATTTCACCCCTACACTGTACCGCTTCCTTGGATTATTGGAGCCCAAATGCATGACCCTGCATTTTTTAGCATTAAATCTCAGCTGAGCTGCCAAATTCTAGACCAGGCTTAGCTAGATCCCTCCTCATAATATCAACTCCTATTGCAGATTTTGGTATCATCTGCAAAGAGCAAACTTTACCTGACAGTCCTTCTGCAATATCACTAACAAAGATGTTAAAAAGAATCGGACCATGGACATATCCCTGCGGTACACCACTGATAACTTCCCTCTCCTCAGAGTGAACTCCATTTAACTGTGCCCTTTGTCATCTCCCACTCAACCAATTTCTAACCCAATCAGTAATTTTAGGGTCCATCCATAGGGTGCTTAGTTTGTTGATAAGTCACCTGTGTGGAATGGTGTCAAAAGCTTTACTGAAATCCAAGTAGACCACATCTAGAACTCTCCTTTGGTCCAACTCCCTGGTCACCCAGTCACAGAAATCAATCAGATTTGTCTGACAAGACCTGCCTCTTGTGCATCCATGCTGCCTCTGATCCCATAATCCATTGGATTCTAGAAACCTCATTATTTTCTCTTTGAGCAGCGTTTCCAATAATTTACTCACCACAGAGGTTAGACTAACTGGCCTGTAGTTTTCGATGTCATCTTTACTTCTGCTTTTGTGTAAAGGGACCACATGTGCCTCTTTTCAGTCCTCTGGCATCACTCCCAAATCCAAAGAGGCATTGAAAATGTCAGTCGGTGGAGCCGCTAGAACATCTCCAAGTTCTTTCGGTATTCTCCGATGTATCCCATCCGGTCCCATCGCTTTGTCTAACACAGTCTTCTGAAAATTGTTCCCCATTGCTTTTGTTCCTTTTTGTGGGTGTTTTCTGAAGTCCTGCTCCTGGCCCTTCATCTGTGAACTCAGAACAGAAATATTTCTGTTCTTCAGTTGTCCTTTCAAATAAAAAGCAGTTAACCTCTTTTAAGTTGTTCTAACAGTACTGTTCTGAGTCCCTGTATGTAACTAATCGGAGAGTTGCCCTATAAATGTGTAGCTAATTGGGGAGCTGCCCTATAAAGCAAGAATGCTCACTTGGGGTAGGTGAGAACTGGGGTGGGTAGGGAGGGAATTAACACCTGATGAGGTCAGTGGCTTCAAAGAGCTAGCTGTGAATGGGGAAAAAAACTATGAACTCTAACTGACAGAGCTTTTTGCCCAACACCACAAAAAATTCCCTCTTTGCAGTATAGAAAAAACAAACAAAAAGAATTGGCTTTTATAGATGAAAACCAAAACCCCTTTAAGAGCTTTCAGGCAGAGAGATTGTAGTTAAAAGTCACACAGTATTACCTTGCTTGAAACTGAGTCCCACATAAGAATGTCAGTGCTTGCAAGACCCTGTAAAGCTTTATACAGCACTTGGCTACCCAGCTCCTTTGCAAACTAATTAAGGAGCACTGACACCTGATGAGGTCAGTAGCATGAGAAAACCACATTGAAAACCTTACCTTAAAAATTCTGTTTGCTGTCTGAGAAGGTATCGCTGAAACATGACATCATGGTTTGTAGATCAAAAGGAATTGGCAACAAGATGCTTATTATAGTGCTGCTTGGGCAATTGATTCTTTCTTTGGTCTTTGGGATCCCTATATGAAAGATAGTGAAAAAGATAAACAAGAAGAAAATTGATGCCTTTGAATTATGGTGCTAGCTGACTGACCAAAGAACAAATTAGTCAGTACTAGAGGATATAAAACCTAAGCCTTCCTTAGAAGCTCAGATGACAAGACTTCAGGTTTCATGCTTTGGACACATTATGCAAAGAGAAAGATTATTAGAGAGAGACATAAGGCTTGGCAAGGTAGAAAGTCAACGCAATAGAGGAAGGCAGGCAATGAGATGGATTGATACAATAATAGCAGCTATGGATGCCACTCTATCAACAATGAGCCACCTGACTGTTGACCGAACACAGATTGGGTTAACTATCCAGAAAGTAACCATGAGTCATAAGAACATAAGATATGCCATACTGGGTCAAACCAAGGTCCATCAAGCCAAGTATCCTGTTTCCAACAGTGGCCAATCTATGTCACAAGTACCTAGCTGTTTCACCAAAAGACACAGGTTCCACAATGCTTGTATCGGGGCAGTTGTTAAGTGTCATTGACTCAACACCGACTCTATGGGGTATGTTTACTAAACCGCGCCCACGTGCGCGGCGCACAGTAGCGTACGCTAATGATGCACTTAAGTGCTCCTAAGTGCCCCGTACGCATGCGCATCACATTAACGGGCCCCCGCACACGTGCGCCTCACACTGATGGGGCCGTGCAAGTGTGCGGTGCGCTGATGTGCGATAGAGGCATGGAAAGGCATTTCGAGGGTGGAGGAAGGCTCCCGAGGGGCGGGGGGATGGGGTCAATGGGTGGAGAGTGGGAGGGGAGAGGCTCCACGCACAGGAGCGGGGATGAATTTCGGCAAAAAAATACCGCGAGTGAAACCCTCGCATTAGAGCCGATTTAAAGGGAAGAGAAACCATTTCCGTCAGCAATGTACAGCAAAACCGGGGAAACCTGCAAAACGTGAGCAGTGTGATATATGTGCACAGAACAAAATAGCAAATATAAATTGAAAATGACCACAACAAATTCCAAAAAAATTATAATCCAGCTGGGCAACAGTGATATTAATGGGCAACCATAAAAAACACTCCCAGGAAAGCTCCAAAAAAAAGAAATGATTTTTGGAAGGGTCTACGCTCCGTAGACTCTTTCAAAAATCACTGCATTTTAGTGGAGCTTTCCTGAGAGTGTTTTTTATGGTTGCCCATTAATATCACTGTTGCCCAGCTTGGTTTTGGTGTTCTTCCCCTTTTTACGAGGTCATATCTGAGGTTTATTTGCACTTTTGTCCCCATACAAGGTAAATGAGCCCACAGTAAAATTGTGCAGAGCAGGGTTTCTGACTCGAACGGCCAGGTTTCCTATCTCCAGGGACTGCACTGTCTCTGTAGCCACAGTGTGGTGCAACAGACACAGGCAGTGCCTGAAAGACCAGAGAATCACAGGTTCAAATCCCAGCTGGGGCTCCTGCCAACCTAGTCTCCATAGTTTTACCCACCACCAAACAGCGATAGTAAAGATACTCCTTTATTGCAGAGAACATAAGCATGGTTCAAACACCCATATTTTACCCTACACGGCACAAAAACCATAACAATGGGCATTACCTACAGCCGAGTCCCCCAAATTCAGTCCTGGAGTGCTACAACTCAATCAGGTCATATGCTTTTTCCCAGATAGGGACATGTCTGCATGTTGGCGGAAGGGTACAGGTGGTGGAGGGGGCAGTGGCTGCAAACCACAGCAGACAGTGGCCTAGGCCTGTGCAGGCTGGCACCATCCACCGCAACAGACAGGCTCTGTCGGATGTACAGTCATGGACTCCCCAGGGATCACAGCATATCCATGGCAACACAGTGGTGCAGTGCACACAGACAGCGTGTGGAGGAACAGTAGGTCACAGATTCAAAGCCCAGCTGGGGCTACTGCCAATCCAGTCCACATATTTTTCCCACAACTAAACCGTGATAGTACGGACAAACCTCTATTGCTGAGAACATACGCATGGTTCATACGCCTATATTTTACCACACCAAACACAGATACCATAAACAGCCGCATTACCTAGAGCAGAGTCTCCCAAATGCAGTCCTGGAGGGCCCCACACCATTCAGGATCCATGCTGCCTCTAATAAAGATGCCTGTGCTGCATATCTATGCACCACCCCCATGGTATGCTGATATAGCTCATGCATATCTATGAGGGACAGCATGAAAACCCGAACAGTGGTTGTAACACCAGGACTGGAGTTGGGACACTCTGCCGTAAAGCAGCACCCAACAGGGCCAGACACCCCCCCCCCCACAGGCCCCATTGGCCAATGCCTCATGGAGAGGCAGGACATTGGGCCCTGCCTGTATCTCCCAATACTAGCAGTTGCATTCCTTAGCACTGCCACCCTACACCTGGGTATATGGTACACAGCTATCAAACGTTGCCCATGATAACTGGCAGATATCAATTTCTACGTTAAGCACATTTTGCTCATTGATCTCCACCATAGCAATCATTGTGATGTCTGCGGTGTGCGCTGCAGGTCTGGTCTCTGACAGTGTTTACCACCCTGGGGAGTGACCCCCAACAGTAGTGCGTACCATATCCATTCCTGTACTGTGCCCAGGACTGGTGTGGTGGGTATGGCTGCTGGACTCCTCTATCGTAGCACAATGCTGGCATAGGTGTGGGGGTGGCTGTCTGCCTATCCAGTGTGTGGTGGCTGAAAACACCTTCCACAGCCCACACTGCCAGCAATGTTGCCAGTATTGGGCTGCCAATGTGCATAATGAGGAGCAAGGTACCATGGGTATAGGCCGGACAGGGTGGCCTGGCCAGGGTGCATCTGCACAGGGCATAGGGCACTGACTGGGACATTTTAGTGCCCGGCCACCACCTACACAGACAGGGTGACCTCAGTATGTCCTGCTGAGAGATCACTCTCACCCTGACTGTGCAGTGACCACAGCATGGCTAGGCACCTCCATAGTGCTATATACTGTTTCTCTCATGTGATAGATATGGGTTTCCTTTTGGGGCCCAGTCACTGATTTATCTGCTTGCTGTGTATGCTGACATCCCAGTTCTGGGTGCATGCATCTCCACTGGGAACATGCACTGTGGACTAACTAGCACACTGTTTGCAGCTGGTATGTGTTGTGATGGAGCAGGGTGCAGTGGCTGATGACTTGCTGCAGGAGAATATCAGATAGTGGTGGGGTGCAGCTCACCTTATCCAGGCCTCATATCTGTCTGCTATTGTGTTATGGATGTGAATAGAGCTGCATTGACTGTGCTGTAGGGTGTTTGCTCCTCAGCAGGACCAGGGTTGATGGACCACTCTACTACCACCTTTGCAGGGAGGTAGAATGTGGATCTAGTGATGGGAGACCCTGTTTGCCACCCTCAGCCCTGTGGAAGGGGGGGGGGGTGGTACATGGCCCACCTAGGGGTTACATCTGACTGAGTCATCCAAGGTGTGTGTGCAGGAACTACCTATCTCACACATTAACACTGCTCTGGACCTCCTGCATGGCCTCTTTTAGCTAAGGAAGATGTTGTGGACCTGGTCCTGGGCGCCTCATTGTACCCTCAGGGTGAGCACAGTACCCGCACAATGTGACGGTGTGTAGCTACTCTGTGCCAGTAAAACACACGGTCAGTACCCCCTACCAGGCCGAGGTGGTGTGTGGGTGCACATGGTCACTTCCCTCTACCGGGCCGAGGTGCTGTGGGGGTGCATTGCCCATCTTGTGTTAATCTGTGGACAGCTGATTTGCATGTGCAGTGTATCATGGGTATGGGTGGGCTAACCCTATCCTGGTGACCACAGCAGACTGTCTGTGTGGTGACGTGCATGCTCTCTGCAGCCAGCCAGGAGTTTGCTAGCAGCTGTAGCCCAATGGTTACTTCAGTACCTCTGAAGCCAGAGGTCATGAATTCAAACCCACAGTGGAGCTATTTGATAGGGTTGTCCAATGCATTTTATTTAATGTACATATTTTGATGCCAGCAAAAACACCCTCAGCGTACTGTACCCATAAGGTGCCTCTGAGGGTGCTTTATAGGGCGCCCTATAGGGCACCTTATGGTTCCCGTCCATATAAGGTGCACTATACAATATCCTGTGATGCAACCTATAGGGTGCCCTATAGGGGACATTTTAGGGTGCTGTGGCGGACAGTGCAATTTCTAATTTGCCCTATGGAGTGCCTTATAGGGTGCCTTATACGGCACCTTCAATTACGGCACGTGAGGGCGTGTTTGCTGGCAGCAATTAATAACATAAAATTAAAGTGCTGCAGGACAAAATATGTACAATGCAAAGCTGATGCCTCAGCCAGCCTTATGTATTAGGCACACTGGGGAGCAAACTCATGACCCCTGTATCAGCAGTCAGTGCCTTAACCATTGTGCTCCACTGCTGCTCCTCCTTGCCTGTCAGCGCACCTACTTATGCTTTTCATTCCTTAAACTGCACAGTGCTGCCATAAAAAACAGTACACTGACCTTGCGGTACCTCACACGGCACCCTCTAAAGTGCCCTATAAGCAACATTTTAAGGTGCCTTGGCTGACAGTGCACTTTAAAATGTGCCTTATGGGCACCTTATGTTAACACGCTTCGGGAGTGCGTTTGCTAGTAGTGATAATTAAAATATGAATAAAATGCCTCCTAAAGCAATCTTCCCCTTAATATGTTCTGCCTCAGCCAGCCTTGTTCATTGGGCACTTTGGGGGATTGAACCCCTGATCTCTGCACCATTGGTCAGTGTCTTAACCATTGTGCTGTGGCTCTGTTCCTGTACTTGCACATCAGTGCGCTGCCTTATGCCGCCCAGTATTAAAAAGCCTCCTAAAACATTAGCGCACCGTTTTATGCCCATCAGTGTGCCACCTTATACTGCCCATCATTTAAATGCCTCAGCCAGCTGTCTCCATTGGGCACTGTGGGGGATTGAACCCTTGATCCCTGCACCATTGGTAAGTGCCTTAACCATTGTGCTGTGGCTCTGCTTTTCTTCCTGCACATCAGCGCGCCACTTATACCGTCCAGTATTATAATGCCTCCATAAACATCAGCACCCTGCCTTATGCCACCCAGTATTTCTGTGCCTCATAAATTAACACCTCAGCCAGCTGTCTTCATTGGGCACTGTGGGGGATTGAACCCATGACCATTGCATCATTGGTCAGTGTCTTAACCATTGTGCTGTGGCTCTGCTCTTTTTCTTGTACTTCAGCGCGCCACTTATGCCTCCCACGCAGCTATCTCATTCACTAAGGTGCGGGGCGCACATGGGCGCCGCGCACCTTAGCGCATATGTAAATTCCGGCTTTTCTTTTTCAAGACGGAACGCCCACTCCTTATATGGTACACGCACACTACCGCGGCACGCACTTTACCGGGGTTTTAGTAAACATACCCCTATGATACTTAACAACAACATATGATGTGGCAGGATGGGAGTACTGCAGTTGGAGCACCATGCCTGAATCTTTATGGGGACCAAGTGCATTTCCCTGCTTTGTATTGACAGCATATCTACCCCCCTGTGTAACAAAGACTATTCTTATTTGTACCTAAATTAATGCTGGAATGAGTGTTATACCTATCTGGGCTAAAAGGTCTACCAGAGGTTCGAATCCTGCTAGAGGATAGCAACCTTGGGCCAGAAGGACTGGGGTTCATATTCCCACAGATGCTCCATGTGGTCTTGAACAAGCTATTTAACCCTCCATTGCCTCAGGTACAAAAACATAGATTGTGAGCCCTTTGGAGACAAGGGAAAAATATATATACAGTACCTGAATGTACACTGCTTTGACTGGTAGAAAAGCGGTATATTTGCAGATGACACAAAACTATTTAAAGTTGTTAAAACCCAAGCGGATTGTGGAAAATTGCAAGAGGATCTTGATAAATTGGAAGAAATGTAATATGGACAAGTGCAAAGTTATGCACCTAGGGAAGAACAACCCAAACTATGGTTACACAATGTAAGGTTCCGCATTAGGAACCACCACCCAGGAAAAAGATTTAGGGGTATGTTTACTAAAACCCCGTTAGGTGCGCGCCACGCTAGTGTGCGGGATGCCATATAAGGGGTGGGCGTTTCAGTCTGAAAAAAGCAAACCGGGATTAATCATGCGCTAATGTGCGCTGTGCGCTCATGTGCACCGTGCACATTAGCGCATGAGAAACTTGCGCGGGAAGCATAAGTGGCATGCTGATGTGCAAGCACAGGAACAGAGCCACAGTACAATGGTTAAGACACTGATTGATGGTGCAGGAATCATGGGTTCAATCCCCCACTGTGCCCAATGAAGAAGGCTGGCTGAGGCATTATCTGTTATAGGTAATATTGCAATCTGAGGCATAATAATTTTATTTTAATTACTGCTACTAGCAAACGCACTCTGAAAGCACTGTAACATAAGGAGCCCCATAAGGTACCCCAGAGGGCACATTTTAAAGTGCACTGTCCGCCAAGGCACCCTAGAATGTTGCTTATGGGGCGCTTTATAGGGTGCCGTATGAGGCACCGCAAGGTCACAGCACTGTTTTTGATGACAGCACCGTGCAGTTTAACGAATGAAAATCATAAGTAGGTGCGCTGACATACAAAGAGGAGCAGCAGTATAGCACAATGGCTAAGACACTAACCAATGATACAGGAGTCATGGGTTCAATCCCCCACTGTGTCTAATGAAGAAGACTGGCTGAGGCATTACCTGTTAAAGATAATATTGCTTTAGGAGGCATTTTATTTTTATTTTAATTAGTGCTGCCAGCAAACACACCCTCAAAGTATTGTAACATAAGGTGCTGCATAAGGCTCCTCATAAGGTACCCCAGAGGGCACATTTTAAAGTGCACTGTCCGCCACGGCACCCTACAATGTTGCTGAAAGGGTGGCCTATAGGGTGCCATATAGGGTGCCCTATGAAGCACAGCAAGGTCATAGCACTGTGTTTGATGGCAGCACTGTGCATTTAAACGCATGGAAATCTGAAGTAGGTGCGCTGACATGCAAGGAGGAACAGCAGTGTAGCACAATGGTTAAGGCACTGACTGCTGATACAGGGGTTATGAGTTTGATCCCCAGTGTGCATAATATGTAAGGCTGGCTGAGGCATCAGCTTTGACATGTACATATTGTTTCCTGCAGCACTTTATTTGTATTTTATTAATTGCTGCCAGCAAACACGCCCTCACGTGTCGTAACTGAAGGTGCCGCATAAGGCACTCCATAGGGCACATTATAAAGTGCACTGTCCGCCACGGCACCCTATAAAGTCCCCTATAGGCCACCCTATAAGTCGCTCCACAGGATAACGTATAGTGCACCTTATATGGATGGTAACCATAAGGTACCCTATAAAGCGCCCTCTGAGGCACCTTATGGGTACAGTACGCTGAGGGTGTTTTTGCTGGCAGCAGTAATGTACATTAAAAAGAGATAATGCTTTGGGCAGCCCTATCAAATAACCCCACTGTGGGTTTGAATCCATGACCTCTGACTCCACAGGCAGTGAAGCTACCAATGATCTACAGCTCTATAGCTGCTAGCAAGCCCCTTGCTGACTGCAGAGGGACTGCATGTCACCACACAGACAGTCTGCTGTGGTCACCAGTATAGGGTTAGCCCACCCATACCCATGATGCACTGCACATGCAAATCAGCTGTCTTAAGATGAACACAAGATGGGGTATGCACCCCCACAGCACCTCGGCCTGGTAGGGGGAACTAACCATGTGTGTTACTGGCACAGAGTAGCTACACACCGTCACATTGTGCAGGTACTTTGCTCACCCTGAGTGTGCGGTGGTGCGCCCAGCACCAGGTCCACAGCACCTCCCATGGCAGAAATAGGCCATGCTGCAGGTCCCCAGTAGTGCTAATGTGTCAGAGAGGTAGTTTCTGCAGACACACCTTGGATATATCTGTATGTCTCAGTCAGAAGTAGCCCCAATGGACTCCTAGGAGGATTATGCACCACCACTACCCTCCTCCTCCAGGGCTGAGGGTGGTAAACAGGGTCTCCCATCAACGGATCCACATTCTACCTCCCTGCAATGGTGGCAGTAGAGGGGACCATCAACCCCAGTCCTGTTGGGGAACTGACACCTTCAGGGCAGTCAATGCAGCTCTATACACATCCTATAACGCAATAGCAGGCAGACATTAGGCCTGGATATGCTAAGCTGCACCCCACCACTATCTGATATTCTCCAGCAGCAAGCCTTCAGCCACTGTACTCTGCAAGGCACTCCATCAAGACACATACCTGCTGCAAAGAGTCTGCTAGCTAGTCCATAATGCATGTTCCTGGTGGAAATGCATGCACCCAAAACTGGGATATCAACATACACAACAAGCAGATAAGTCAGTGACTGGGCCCAAAAAGAAAACCCATAAACATCACATGAGAAAAATGCTGTAGAGCACTATGGGGGTGCCTAGCCATGCTGTGGTCACTGCACAGTCAGGGTGAGAGTGATCTCCCAGCAGGCCATACTGAGGCCACCCTGTCTGTGTAGGTGGTGGCCGGGCACTACAATGTCCCAGCCAGTGCCCTATGCCCTGTGCAGATGCATCCTGGCCAAGCCACCCTGTCCGGGCTATACCCATGGTACCTTGCTCCTCATTATGCACATTGTCAGGCCAATATTGGCAACACTGCTGGCAGTGTGGACTGTGGAGGGTGTTTGCAGCCACCACACACTGGATAGACAGACACACACTCCCACACCTATGCCAGCATTGTGCTACTATAGAGGAGCTTAGCAGCCCTGGCCACCACACCAGTCCTGGGCACAGTGCAGGCATGGATATGGTACGCAATACTGTTGGGGTCACTCCCCAGGGTGGTAAACACTGTCAGAGACCAGACCTGAAGCACACTCCACAGACATTAGAAAGGTTGTTATGATGGAGCTCAATCAGCAAACTGTGCTTAACGTAGGAATTGCTATCTGCCAGTAATCATAGCAAACGTTTGATAGCTGTGTACCGTATACCCAGGTGTAGGGTGGCATTGCTAAGGTATGCAAGTGCTAGTATTGGGAGATGCACGCAGGGCCCAAAGTCCTGCCTCTCCAGGAGGCAATGGCTAATGGAGCCTGTGGGTGTAGGTGTGTCTGCCCCTGTTGGCTGCTGCTTTACGGCAGAGGTTCCCAACTCCAGTCCTGCTGTGCCAAACACTGTTCGGGTTTTCATGCTGTCCCTCATGAATATGCATGAGATACATCTGCTTACCATGGGGGTGGTGCATAGATATGCAGCACAGGCATCTTTATTAGAGGCAGCATGGAACCTGATTGGTGTTTGGCCCTCCAGGACTGCATTTGGGAGACTCTGCTCTAGGTAATGCACCTGTTTATGGTGTCTTTGCTCTGTAGGGTAAAATGTAGGTGTTTTGGGCAGGTTTAAGTCATCTGCAATAAACGTTCTGTCTGTATTAGCACGTTGTAGTAATGGGTAAAATATGGGGACTGGGTTGGCAGCTGGGACTTGAACCTGTGACCTTCTGCCTCCAAACCCACTGGTTGCGTGCACTGCAGCACTTTGTTGCCACAGAGACAGTGCGTTCCCTGATAATACCATGACTGTTTGTCAGACAGAGCCTGTCTGTTGCAGTGCATGGCACCCACCTACACAGGTTTAGGCCATGGTCTGCTCTGGGTAGCTGCCACTGCCCGCCTCCACCTCCAGTACCCCTGTGCTACCATGCTGAATGGCCTTCTGCTCGGTGTGCTTGTGGTATGCAGTCTCAGGCCATCCTGTGTGCAGGTAGGCGGCTGCCTATGGTGCGGGTTCTGGGGTAGGGGTGCCTGCATATCTGTCCGCACGTCCCCCAATCACTGCCTGTCAATGTTCTGTGCCCTTGGGGGTACCTGCTGGGTACTATCCCCTGTGACACTGTGATAAACACTCTTGTGCCCATGTTGGGCCCTCATCAGTTGCTGTCTGGCTGCTGTTCAGTTTCAGCATTCCTAAGTGCTATCTAGGCATCTGCCTAGTCCACACTGTGCCCCAGCTGCACCACAGCATGTGCCGCCTGCAGCCCTCTGTATCCCCTTTCCCAGCATCTGTCCAGTTGCCCATTCCGACATGCACGCCCTGCTGTTGTGGAACATGTGCATGCCATAGGAAACCTGTCCAATGGAGAGGGAAACCCTGATCAGTGCTATTTCACTGTGGGATCATTCACCTTGTATGGGGACGGAGCGTAGACCCTTCTAAAATTCATATTTATTTTTTGCGGCTTTCTTGGGAGTGTTTTTTGATGTTTCCCATTAATATCACTATTGCCCAGCTTGATTATATTTTTTTTAAATTTTGTTGGGGTCCTTTTCAATGTTTTTTTGTACTTTTGTACCGTGCACATGTATCACACTTATCACTGTTTTGTAGGTTTCCCTGGTTTTGCTGTACATTGCTGACATAAATGGTTTCTCTTCCCTTTAAATCGGCTCTACTGCGAGGTTTTCACTCGCGGTATTTTTTGCCTTGAATTTCAGCCCCGCTACTGTGCGGGGAGCCTCTCCCCTCCCACTCTCCACCCATTGACCCCTTCTCTCCACCCCTGGGGAGCCTTCCTCCGGCCTCCGGGAGCCTTTCCCCGCCTCTATCGCACATCAGGGCCGGATTTACCTTGAGTGAGGCCCTACGCCAACAAAAATTGTGGGCCCCCAGCAGGGGCGGCCCAAGGGGGGTGCGGACCTCATTTGCATAAATATTTGCATAATGTTACCATATACTAACTTTTAGTAAACGTGCCTCTTAATGAGTGTATGGATAAAGAAAGACTAAAAGATTTCTACATTACTATAATCCAGTGCCAACTGCCAGACACATTAGGAACTACTACAAACACTGCCCATAGTAAACCCGCCGTATCCTAACAGCACTACCAGGACTCACAAAGCACCATACTCTACCAATCAAAAGGCAACACTGCAAATATTAAACCAATACATTTCAGAGAACAACAATACATGACCTACTGGGGAAAGAGAACAAGTGGCAATGTCAAATAGGAATTATATAAACAGAACACCTCAGCTCAGTTACACATGCAGAACATAGACCATCACCAAACAAGTAATCACAATTTAGAAATAGGAAGACAATAATTAAACTGGGAATCCCAAAAGCCAAACTTGGAATGTACAACACTGTAGAAATAAAACAATACATTAATTTGCTCTTGTACTAAACAAAGCACAGATGTTAATGATGCACATTTACCAGAGCTGACATATTCCAATTAATAAATTCAAAATAAAGAGATATTTTTCTACCTTTTGTGCATTTTTTTTCAGCTGCAATTGCTCCAGCCACTTTCTTCTGGTTTCTTCGTGTCTTCTGCTAACTCTCCATCGTCTGCTGTCCATTTGTCCTTTCTTCTCTCTTCTAGATTTTTTTCCATTCTCTCTCTACATCTGCTTTAACATACTAATCTTTCTCCTTTTGCTCTTTCCTCATTCCTATTTCATCCACTCAAATATTACCCCTCCATCCTCAATCCCCACTTACTCTCCCAATACCCGGCCAATTGTAGATTTTTTATCCCTCCCACACAAAATATTTTTCCCTTCTCCATTTTACTCTTCCAGCCCCATCCCATTCTAATCCTCCCCCAACATCAGCTCCCTTCTAGTTCCAGCCTCACCCAGCATCCATTCCCTTCTAGTCCCTGCATCAGCCCATTTCCAGTCCTAGCCATCCATCAGCCCATTTCCAGTCCTAGCCCCCCCATCACCCCACTTACACTCCTTAACCCCCCATCACCCCATTTTCAGTCCTTAACCCCCCATCACCCCATTTTCAGTTTAAGCCCCCCCTATAACCCATTACCAGTCCTAACCCCCCATCAGCCCACTTCCAGTCCTAACCCCATCAACCCATTTCCAGTCAGCCCCCCATAGCCCATTGCCAGTCCTACCCCCCCCCATCAGCCCACAGCCCATTACCAGTCCTAACCCCATCATCCCACCTCCAGTTTTAACCCCCCAGCCCATTTCCAGTCCTAGCCCCCCATAGCCCATTACCAGACAACCCCCATCAGCCCACAGCCCATTACCAGTCTTAACCCCCCCAAAGCCCATTACCAGTTCTAACCCCCCCCCAACAGCCCATTACCAGTCCTAACCCCATCAGCCCACCTCCAGTCTTAACCCCCCAGCCCATTTCCAGTCCTAGCCCCCCCATAGCCCATTACCAGACAGCCCCCATCAGCCCACAGCCCATTACCAGTCTTAACCCCCCCCAAAGCCCATTGCCAGTTCTAAGCCCCCCCCCCAACAGCCCACAGTCCATTACCAGTCCTAACCCCATCAGCCCACCTCTAGCCTTAACCCCCCTCATCCCAGCCCATTTCCAGCCCCAGCCCCCCACTAGCCCATTACCAGCCCTACCCCCCCCGCCCATTACCAGTCCTACCCCCCCCAATAGCCCATTACCAGTCCTACCCCCCCCCCATAGCCCATTACCAGTCCTACCCCCCCCGGCCTAAAGTAAAATTTAATTTAAAAAAAAAACCTGGTGGCTGCCGCTGCGGGGCCCCCTCTGCTGCCGCGGGGGCCCCGTCTACAAGCTGGTCGGGTCGGGTCGGGTCGGGTCCGGTCGGGTCTCTCTCCCTCCCTCGCTGCAGGCTGCAGGCTGCGAGAGACGCATCTTCACGTCTCTCGCAGCCTGCAGCGAGGGAGGGAGGGAGAGAGACCCGACCGGACCCGACCCGACCGACCGGACCGGACCCGACCAGCTTGTAGACGGGGCCCCCGCGGCAGCCGAGGGGGCCCCGCGGCGGCAGCCACCAGGTTTTTTTTTAAAATTAAATTTTACTTTAGGCCGGGGGGGGTAGGACTCCTACCCCGCCCCGGCCTAAAGTAAAATTTAATTTAAAAAAAAACCTGGTGGCTGCCGCCGCGGGGGCCCCTCGGCTGCCGCGGGGGCCCCGTCTACAAGCTGGTCGGGTCGGGTCCGGGTCGGGTCTCTCTCCCTCCCTCGCTGCAGGCTGCGAGAGACGCGAAGGGAGAGCGTCTCCTCGCGTCTGTGTTAAGCCCGCAGGGGCTGATGGGAAATCCCATCAGCCCCTGTGGGCTTAACACAGACGCGAGGAGACGCTCTATCTTCGCGTCTCTCGCAGCCGGGAGGGAGGGAAACGAGACCCGACCCGACCCGACCAGACCAGACCAGACCATACCATCTTGTAGACGGGGCCCCCGCGGCAGCAGAGGGGGCCCCGCGGCGGCAGCCACCAGGTTTTTTTTTTAATCGAGTTGAGAAAAAAAAAACCTGGTTCTATTTTTTGTGGGCCCCTGCCGGTTGTGGGCCCTACGCCATGGCGTACATGGCGTATACGTAAATCCGGCCCTGTCGCACATTAGCGTGCCGCGCACATGAGCGTGCACTTTAGTGCGCCACACACCTGTGGGGGGCACATTTGTGCCCCGTAACGTGAAATTACCGTGCGCCGCGCACATTAGCGCAGTTTAGTAAACATACCCCCTAGTCTTTCTATATTTTGATGAAATAAACAATCGATCTACGTTTACCCGTTCCACTCCATTCATTAATTTATAGACCTCTATCATATCTCTCCTCAACCTTCTCTTTTCCAGGTTGAAGAGCCCTAACCTTTTTAGCCTCTCTTGATACGGTTATCCTTACATTCCCTTTACCATTTTGGTGGCTCATCTCTGTACCTTTTATAATAACACTATATCCTTTTTAAGATACGGCGACCAGAATTGCACACAATATTCAAGGTGCAGTCACACGTTGGAATGATACAGAGGCATTATAATATCCTTTTTTATTCTTCATTCCTTTCTTTATGATTCCTAACATTCTTTTTGTTTTCTTGGCTGCCACTGCACAATGGGCAGAGGGTTTCAACATGTTATCCATGATAATGCCTAAATCTTTTTCCTGGGTGGTGGTTCCTAATGTATAACCTTGCATCGTGTAAGCATAGCTTTGGTTGTTCTTTCCTAGGTGCATAACTTTGTACTTGTCAACATTAAATTTCATCTGCCATTTGGATGCCCAGTCTTACAATTTATCAAGGTCCTCTTGCAATTTTTCACAATCCTCTTGGGTTTTAACAACTTTGAATGATTTTATGTTATCTGCAAATTTGATTACCTCACTCGTTATTCCCATTTCCAGATATACTATATCAAGGCTCACTTTTGTCTACCTGTTTATTCATACCTTAAAAATAATATAACAGATTAGTAAGATATTACCTTTTTTGGCTAAATCCATGTTGGCTTTCTCCCATTAAACTATAACCATCTACATGTTCAGTAATTTTGTTTTTTAAAATGGTTTCTATCATTTTGCCTGGTACCAATGTCAGGCTCACGGATCTGTAATTTCCCACTGGTCTGTAGTTTCTCGGATCACCCCTGGAACCATTTTTAAAAATTGGTTTTGCATTGGCCATTCTCCAATCTTCAGATACTACATATGATTTTAATGATAGTTCACAGATTACTAATAGTAGGTCTTCAGTCTCATCTTTCAGCTCTTTTAACACTCTCAGATGTATACCATCTAGTCCAGATGATTTACAACTCTTCAGTTTATCAAATACCTATAATACATCTTCCTGGTTTATCAATATTTCATGTCTTCTGATATATCACCTTTAAATACCATTTAAGGTATGGGTAACTTCCCTACATCTTCTTGAGTAAAGACTGAAACAAAGAATTCATTTAATATCTCCACTATGCCTTGTCCTCCTTTAGCACCCCTTTTACCCCTCTAGAGGCCAAGGGTCATGTTTACTAAACCTTCTGTGCGCTCTGTGACATTAGCGTGCGATAATTGTGCTTTAGCAGCCACTCAGGTACCTTAGCGCGCGTTAACGCGTGCAGCGGCGCAAATGAGCGCTGAAGGCAGGGAAAGTCTCCCGGAGGGCGGAGGAAGGCTCCCCAGGGGCGGAGAGAAGGGGTCAATGGGTGGAGAGTGGGAGGGGAGAGGCTCCCCGCACACTAACGATGTGAAATCCGAGGCTCAAAACTAACGCCAGTGAAACCCTGGCGTTAGAGATGATTTAAAGGGAAGAGAAACCACTTACGTCAGCAATGTACAGCAAAACTAGGGAAACCTAAAAAAAGTGATAAGTGTGATACATGTGTACAGAACAAAAGTGCAAATAAACATTGAAAATGACCCCAACAAAATATAAAAAAAACATAACCAAGCTGGGCAATAGTGATATTAATGGGAAATATCAAAAAGCACTCCTAAGAAAGCTAAAAAAAAAAAAGATATGAATTTTGGAAGGGTCTACGATCCGTCCCCATACAAGGTGAATGATCCCACAGTGCAATTGCGCTCATCAGGGTTTCCCTCTCCATTGGACAAGTTTCCTATGGCGTGCACATGTTCCACAACAGCAGGGCGGGCATGTCGGAATGGGCAAGTGGACAGATGCTGGGAAAGGGGACACAGAGGGCTGCAGATGGCATATGCTGTACTGCAGCTGGGCCACAGTGCGGACTAGGGTGATGCCTAGGTGGCCCATAGGAATGCTGAAACAGTAGAGCAGCCAGACAGCAACTGATGAGGGCACAGCATGGGTACGAGTGTACTTCCCACAGTGTCACAGGTGATAGTACCCAGTAGGGACCCCCAAGGGCACAGAACAGGCGGTGCTGGGGGGAAGCGTGGACACCTATGCAGGCACCCCTACCCCAGAGCCCGCACCATAGGCAGCCGCCTACCCACACACTGGATGGTCTGAGACTGTGCTCCACCAGCACCATCAGCAGAAGGGCATGTCAGCAGGGTGGCAGAAGAGCA
The DNA here is from genome assembly GCA_033557465.1 of Ichthyophis bannanicus. Classification (NCBI taxonomy): domain Eukaryota; kingdom Metazoa; phylum Chordata; class Amphibia; order Gymnophiona; family Ichthyophiidae; genus Ichthyophis; species Ichthyophis bannanicus. Next base: position 371,086,099 of record CM066038.1, on the reverse strand, counting down.
CTGGTGGTGGAGGGGGCAGTGGCAGCTGCCCAGAGCAGACCGTGGCCTAGCCCTGTGTAAGTGGGTGTTATGCACTGCAAGAGACAGGCCCTGTCTGATGAACAGTCATGGTATCCACAGGGAATATACTGTTTCTGTGGCAACACGGTGGTGCAGTGCACACAGTCAGTATGTTCAGAAGCAGAAGGTCACAGGTTCAAGTCCAGCTGTGGTTCCTGACAACCCAGCCCCCACATTTTACCCACTACAAAAACATGCTAATACAGACAGAACCTGTACTGCAGATGACGTAAACATGCCCAAAACACCTACATTTTACCCTACAGAGCACAGACACCATAAACATGCACATTACCTAGAGCAGAGTCTCCCAAATGCAGTCCTGGAGGGCCAAACACCATCCAGGTTCCATGCTGCCTCTAATAAAGATGCCTGTGCTGCATTTCTATGCGCCGCCCCCATGGTATGCAGTTGTATCTTATGCATATTCATGAGGGACAGCATGAAAACCCGAACACTGTTTGACCCACCAGGACTGGAGTTGGGAACCTCTGCCGTAAAGCAGCAGCCAACAGGGGCAGACACACCCGCACCCACAGGCTCCATTAGCCAATGCCTCTTGGAGAGGCAGGACATTGGGCCCTGCGTGCATCTCCCAATAATAGCACTTGCATACCTTAGCAATGCCACCCTAAACCTGGGAATAGGGTACACAGCTATCAAAAGGTTGTTATGATTACTGACAGATAGCAATTCCTATGTTAAGCACAATTTGCTGATTGAGCTGCACCATAGCAACCTTTCTGATGTCTGTGGAGTGTGCTTCAGGTCTGGTGTCTGACAGTGTTTACTACCCTGGGCAGTGACCCCAACAGTATTGCATACCATATCCATGCCTGCACTGTTCCCAGGACTGGTGTGGTGGCCAGGGCTGCCATACACCTCTATAGTAGCACAATGCTGGCACAGGTGTGGGAGTGTGTGTCTGTCTATCCAGTGTGTGGTGGCTGCAAACACCCTCCACAGCCCACACTGCCAGCACTGTTGCCAGTATTGGCCTGCCAATGTGCATAATGGAGCAAGGTACCATGGGTATAGCCCGGACAGGGTGGCCTGGCCAGGATGTATCAGCACAGGGCATAGGGCAATGGCTGGGACATTGTAGTGCCCGGCCACCACCTGCACAGACAGGGTGGCCACAGCATGTTCTGCTGGGAGATCACTCTCACCCTGACTGAGCAGTGACCACGGCATGGCTCGGTTCCCCCATAGTGCTATATAGTGTTTCTTTCATGTGATATTTATGGGTTCCCTTTTGGGGCCCAGTCACTGACTTATCTGCTTGTTGTGTATGCTGACATCCCAGTTCTGGGTGCATGCATCTCCACCAGGGACATGCACTATGGACTAGCTAGCAGACTGTCTGCAGCTGGTATATGTCTTGCTGGAACTCCTTGCAGGGTGCAGCAGCTGAAGGCTTGTGGCAGGAGAATATCAGATAGTGGTGGGATGAAGCTTAGCATATCCAGGCCTAATGTCTGTCTGCTATTGCTTTATGGATGTATACAGAACTGCATTGACTGCGCTGTAGGGTGTCTGTTCCCCAGCAGGACTGGGGTTGATGGTCCTCTCTACTGCCACCATTGCAGGGAGGTAGAATATGGATCTGTTGGTGGGAGACCCTGTTTACCACCTTCAGCCCTGGGTGGTGGTACATAATCCTCCTATGGGTCCATAAGGGCTAAACCTGATTGAGAAATACAGATGCATCCAAGGTGTGTCTGCAGAAACTACCTATCTCACACACTAGCACTGCTGGGAAACTGCAGCATGGCCTATTTTTGCCATGGAGAGTGCTGTGGACCTGGTGCTGGGCGCCCCACCTCTCCCTCAGGGTGAGTACAGTACCTGCACAATGTGACGGTGTGTAGCTACTCTGTGCCAGTAACACACATGGTCAGTTCCCCCTACCAGGCCGAGGTGCTGTGGGAGTGCATACTCCATTTTGTGATCATCTGTAGACTGCTGATTTGCATGTGCAGTGCATCATGGGTATGGGTGGGTTAACCCTATCCTGGTGACCACAGCAGACTGTTTGTGTGGTGACGTGCAGTCCTTCTGCAGCCAGCCAGAGGCTTGTTAGCAGCTATGGAGCTGTAGCCCACTGGTTACTTCACTGCCTGTGGAGCCAGAGGCCTTGGGTTCAAACCCACAATGGGGTTATTTAATAGGGCTGTCCAAAGTATTGTCTATTTTTAATGTGCATTAGTGCTGACAGCAAACACACCCTCAAAGTACTGTAACCATAAGGTGCCTCAGAAGGCACCTTATAGGGCACCCTATAAAGCGCCTTCTGAGGCACCTTATGGTTACAGACCCTATAAGGTGCCTTATAAGGTGTCCAATGGAGCGCCTTATAGGGTGCCCTATAGGGGACATTATAGGGTGCCGTGGCGGACAGTGCACTTTATAATGTGCCCTATGGAGTGCCTTATAGGGTGCCTTATGCGGCACCTTAGGTTATGACATGTGAGGGTGTGTTTGCTGGCAGCAATAATTAAAATACAAATAAAATGCCTCAGGAAACAATACTACATGTTACAGCTGATGCCTCAGCCAGCCTTATGCATTAGACACACTGGGGGATCAAACTCATGACCCCTATATCATCAGTCAATGTATTAACCATTGTGCTACACATCTGTTTCTATGTTTAGATGTCTGTGCGCCTACTTAAGATTACCGCACGGTAAGGCGCTTAGCGGCACTTTGCCTGATAATGTGCGCAGCAACGCGCGTTATCGCGCGCTAATCCCATTTTGCTACTTTTTGACCGGAATGCCCACTCCTTATATGGCAGCCTGCACACTAACACCGGGTGCACATTAAGAAGGTTTAGTAAACATACCCCCAAGTCTGCATGGGGCACATCTGGGCCTTCCTGATGTCTAATATCTGGATGGCCCGGATACGCAGCCGATTCTGTACCTATGGGAGATAGATGGTCCTGCGGGAGCAAAATCAGGGCAAGAAGGCAAATAGAATGTTAGAAATCATAACAAAAGGAATGGAGAATAAAATCAAGGATATTATAATGCCTCTGTATCATTCCATGGTGGACCATACCTTGAATATTGTGTGCAATTCTGGTCACTGTATCTTAAAAAGGATATAGCTGAATTAGAAAAGATATAGAGAAGAGCCACCAAAATGGTAATGGAGATAGAAGGATATCTCTCTGAGGAGAGGTTTAAAAGGTTAGGGCTCTTTAACTTGAAAAGGAGACAACTGAGGGGAGATATGATAGAGATCTTTAAATTAATGAATGTACTAGAATGGGTAAACGTAGATCGATTGTTTACGCCATCAAAAAGTAGAAAGACTAGAGGACATGCATTGGAGCTACAGTGTAACCTATTTAAGACTAATAAGAGAAAATATTTTTTCACTCTACAAGTAATCAAACTCTGGAATTAGTTACTGGAGGATGTAGTAAGAGTGTAGCTGGATTTAAAAAAGATCCCGGAGGAAAGGCCATAAACTATTACTAAGAGGACCCAGGAAATGCACTGCTTGCCCAAATACAAGCATTGTGGAACCTGTGTGACTTTTTATGAAACTGCTAGGTATTCATGACCTAGATTGGCCTGTGTTGGAAACAGGATATTGGCCTTGATGGACCTTGGTCTGACCCAGTATGGCATATCTTATGTTCTGATGTTCTTTTCCAATTCCGCTATATCCTTTGTAAGATATGGCAATCAGAATCATGCACTATGCTCATGGTTCAGTTGTACCATGGAACAATATGGAGGCATTATAATATGTTTGAATATACTATTAAAATATTATGATGACATACAGTTGGAATATTTTCAACTCTTTATCAAGATATTGTACACAACGTACCTAAAATGCAAGGGTACCAAAAAGATTTTATTCTCTATTCCTTTCAACATATTATCAATGATGATGCACAGATCCTTTTCCTAGGTGGTGGCTCCTAATATGAAACCTTGTATTGTGTAACCATAGTTTTGGTTCTACTCCTTAAGGGGTCATTCTCAGCCATGTTTAGTGCGTCTAGATGTCCAGTCTGGATGTCAAGACATGCTAAATGCCTGGATCACCTTGCCTGAAACAGAGCTCCCCACACATAGTGCCAGTTTGTACAGGGAGCTTTGTTCACTGGTGTGAGGGGGAGGGCTGTGGAAGCAGCGAGGGCAGGCGGTGGGCGGTGACTGACTCTGGACATACAGAGCCAAAGCTGAGGTTGGCCCTGTATGTCTGGGGTTGGCCACTGAGCCGGGGAACGTATTCCACCTTGGAGGTGAAATAAGTCCTCCTGGATGTTGGGGGATGGAGGATCTGGTGGAAGGCAAAGAGGTAAGGGGTGCAGTGGGATCCTTGCAGCCTGATCTTGGCCATGGGAGACCAGATCTGGGTTCAGACTGTGAGGAAAGCAGCATTTCGATTGCAGCCAGGGAGTGCGTCCCCTGAATGGCACTATGGTGCCATGGTGATGGGATGCCATTGCACTGTGGCTCCGTTCATGGGTCTGGCTGAGTTAACTGGGTATATGGCTGGACGTATGGCCACTCAGAATTGGGCACCAGCATGCATGTCCAGGTTGTAGTCCCGATTCTGATCCCGTGGACAGATCTAGCTCCTGTGGAATTAGAATCAGGTCTACCTCTGTACGCCCCAATTCTGATCGGCTGCAGAAGCAGTTGGATGACCAGTACAGAATCGGCTTCTAAGTACATGACTTTGCATTTGTCCACACTAAGGGGTATGTTTACTAAACCGTCTTTATGTTACCGGCGTTAGTTACAGTCTTACTGTGACAAATGCCATATAAGATAGTGGGCGTTCCGGTCTTAAGGTAGCATTTCGGGTTATCGCACGATAAAGTCCATTATCACGTGATAGAGGGAGCTGTGGCACGTTAACACGTGTTAGCCTTAATTAGGTGCACTGACCTGAAAACACAACAACAGAGGTGTAGTGCAATGGTTAATACATTGACTGATGAAACAGGGGTCATGAGTTCAATCCCCCAGTGGGCTTAATGAGTACAGCTGTCTAAGGCATTTTCTTTTTTAATTTAAATTAGTGCTGCCAGCAAACACACCCTCACAGTGCCGTAACCTAAGGTGCCGCATAAGGCACCTTATAAGGCACTCCAGAGGGCATATTATAAAGGGCACTGTGGCCTAGGTACCTTATAATGTTCCCTATAGGGCGCCTTATAAGACGCCTTATAGGGCGCTTTATGAGGCACCTTAAGGTTACAGCACTGTGAGGGTGTTTTTGCTGGCAGCACTAATTTAAATTAAAAAACAAAATGCCTCAGACAGCCCTATCAAATAACACCACTGCAGGATCAAACCCATGACCTCTGCCTCCACAGGCAGAGAAGTGACCAGTGGGCTACAACTCTATAGCTTCTAACAAGCCCCTGGCTGGCTACAGAAGGACTGCAGGTCACCACACAAACTGTCTGCTGTGGTTACCAGGCTAGGGTTTTATTTTTTATTTATTTCTTTTTTATACCGCGCTCTTTAGAATCAGTGTGGTTTACATGTATACTAACAGGTACTTTTTATTCCCTTGTCCCTGAAGGGCTCACAATCTAAGTGTACCTGAGGCAATGGAGGGTTAAGTGGCTTGCCCAAGGCCACAAGGAGCAGCCATGGGACTAGAGACCCCAGTCCCTCCGGCATGAGGTTTCTTATCCCCATGCGGGAATTGAACCCCCGGCCTTCCGGCCTGAGGTAACCTGTCCCAACCACTGAGCCACGCCTCCCATCCGTTAACCCACCCATACCCATGATGCACTGCACATGTAGATCAGCAGTCTACAGATGATCACAAGATGGGGTATGCACCCCCACAGCACATCGGCCTGGTAGGGGGAACTGACCGTATGTGTTACTGGCACAGAGTAGCTACAGACCGTCACATTGTGTGGGTACTGTGCTCACCCTGACGGTGAGGTGGGGCACCCAGCACCATGTCCACAGCACCTGGCTTACCTGAGACAGGCTGTGCTGCAGGTTAACATCAGTGCCAGTGTGTGATAGGTAGTCCTTGCAGATACACCTAGACTGCACACAGTCATGTCTAGCCCTGGTAGACTATGATGCACCCAGAATAGTGCATATCCTGTGTGGGTGCCATGTTTACATGATAGGGGGGGAGGAGGAGAGGCTGGTGTTTAGACCCATAGGCAGGTTATGTAGCACAACCCAACCTGCCCTCTGGGGCTCAGGGTGGGGGAACAGGATCTCCCACCAGCGGATCTACATTCCTGCAATGGGGGCAGTAGAGGGGACCATCAACCTCAGTCCTGCTGGGGAACAGACACCCTAAGCAGGCAGTCAATGCAGATCTGTACGCATCCATAATGCAATGGCAGACAGACAGTAGGCCTGAAAATGCTCAGCTGCCCCCCACCACTATCTGACATTCTCCAGCAGCTGCACCCTGCAAGGGGTTCTAGCCATACACATACTAACTGCAGACAGTCTGCTAGCTAGTCCATAGTGCATGGTCCTGGAGGGGATGTGAACACACCCACCAAGCAGACAAATCAGTGATGGGGCCCCAGAAAAGAGAACCCATATACATATCACTTGAAAGAAATCCTTTACAGCACTATGGGGGAACCTAGCCATGCTGTGGTCACTGCACAGTCAGGGTGAGAGTGACCTCCCAGCAGGACATGCTGGGGCCACCCTGTCCGTGCAGGTGTTGGCCGGCCACTACAATGTCCCAGCCATTGCCCTATGCCCTGTGCAGATGCATCCTGCCCAGGCCGCCCTGTCCGGGCCATACCCACAGTACCTTGCTCCTCATTATGCACTTTGGCAAGCTAACACTGGAAACAGTGCAAGCAGTGTGGGCTGAGTATGGTGTAGGCAACCGCCACACACTGGATAGACAGACACACACTCCCACACCTATGCCAGCATTGTGCAAATATAGAGGCTTTTGGCAGTCCTGGCCACCACACCAATCCTGGGCACAGTGCAGGCATGGCTATGGTACGCAATACTGTTGGGGTCACTCCCAGGTGTGGTAAACACTGTCAGAAACCAAAATTGAAACACACTCCACAGGTATCAGAAAGGTTGCTATGATGCAGCTCTATCAGCAAATTGCGCTTAACTTAGGAATTGCTATCTGCCATTAATCATAGCAACCTTTTGATATATGTGTAACATATTCCCAGGTTTAGGGCGGCATTGCTAAGGTATGCAAGTGCTAGTATTTGGAGATGCTGCTGCACGCAGGGCCCAACAGACTGGCCCTCCATGAGGCTTTGGATAGTGGAGCCTGTGGGTGCGGGTGTTTCTGCCCCTGTTGGCCGCTGCTCTAGGGCAGAGGTTCCCAACTCCGGTCCTGGTAGGCCAAACACTGTTCGGGTTTTCATGCTGTCCCTAATGAATATGCAGAAGATATATTCGCATACAATGGGGCGGCGCATACAAATGCAGCACAGGCATCTTTATTAGAGACAGCATGAAACCTGAATGGTGTTTGGCACTCCAGGACTGCAGTTGGGAAACTCTGCTCTAGGTATTGCACATGTTTATGGTGTCTGTGCTGTGTAGGGTAAAATATAGGCATTACAGGCATGTTTATGTTATCTGCAATAAAGGTTGCGTTTTTATTACCATGGTTTAATACTGGGTTTTTAGGTGCCACAGCTGGGACTTGAGCTTGTGACCTTCTGCTCCTGAACACACTGGCTGTGTGTACTGCACCACACTGTTGCCACTGGGGCAGTTCATTCCCTGGGGATACCATGACTGTTCATCAGACAGACCCTGTCTGTTGCAGTGCATGGCACCCACCTAAACGGGGCTAGGCCATGGTCTGCTGTGCAGATGCCACTGCCCCCTCTGCCACCAGCACCCCACCGCCACCATGCTGCCATGCCATTATGCCGGTGGTACTGGTGGTGCAGAGTCCCAGGCCATCCAGTATGCCGGTAAGCAGCTGCTTATGGTGTGGGTTCTCGGGTAGGGGTGCCTACATGGACATGCACGCTTCCCCCGCAGCACCGCCTGCCAATGTTCTGTGCCCTTGGGGGTACCTGCTGGGTACTATCCCTTGTGACACTGTGAGAAACACACTCGTGGCTATGTTGGGCCCTCATCAGTTGCTGTCTGGCTGCTCTACAGTTTCAGCATTCCTATGTTCCACCTAGGCATCTGCCTAGTCCGCACTGTGCCCCAGCTGCACCACAGCATGTGCCGCCTGCAGCCCTCTGTATCCCATTTCCAGCATCTGTACAGTTGCCCTTTCCTACATGACCACCCTGCTGTTGCGGCACATGTGCACGCCATAAGAAATGTGCCCAATATAAAGGGAAAACTCTGATCAGCGCTATTTCAATGTGGGATCATTCACCTTGTAGGGGGACAGAGCATAGACCCTTCCAAACATGATATCTTTTTTTTTTTAGCTTTCTCTGTAGTGTTTCTTTATGTTTCTCATTAATATCACTATTGGCCAGCTTGGTTATGGGGATTTTAAATTTGGTTCCAGTCATTTTCTATGTTTATTTGCCTTTTTTTTCTGTGCACATGTATCACAACTATCACTTTTTCTAGGCTTCCCTGGCTTTGCTGTACATTGCTGACGTAAATGGTTTCTCTTTCCTGCAAATGTGCCTTAGCGCGAGGGTTTCACTGGCGTTAGCGTTCAGACCCGGATTCCACGGCGTTAGTGTGCCTGGAGCCTCTCCCCTCCCACTCTCCACCCATTGACCCCTTCTCTCCACCCTCTGGGAAGCCTTACTCCGCCCTTTAGAGCCAGATTTCATGGCGTTAGTGTGCCTTAACGCCGCAGGCACGTTATAGCGCGATAAGTGACTTTATCGGGTGATAATGTGCCATTATCGCGTGATAATGTCACTTATCGTGTGATAATACCGCTGCTGCACCGTTAGCGCCGTTTAGTAAACATACACCTAAATTTCAGCTGCCATTTGTAAGCGCAGTCTTGCAATTTTTCAAGGTCCTCTTGTAATTTTTCCAATCCTCTTGTGTTTTAACAACTTTGAATTATTTTGTGTCAACTGCAAATTTGATCGCCTCACTTGTTCACATTTCCAGGTCATTTATAAATATGTTCAAAAGTATCTCTAAGAATGTTCCCAGCATGAGAACATCCATGGCTGAACGAAGGGTGTTGGCATTCCCAAGTACTTAGATGCCCTCACCCAATTTCAGAAATGCCCTGCATGTCCTGATTCACGTTACATTTATACCTGCTCTACAACATTAATAGGCATCAGAAAGGCTTTCATTCTGCCATCCAGAAACTGGGAGGGCATATTCTCATACCTCCTATACTTGTACTGATGATAAAGAAAACGTCTGGAAAGCTAGTATGTTTTATTTTGGTTTGGCACTGTGATGCACATCCCTGCATGCAAACTAGCCTGCATTCAGCATAGAATAGATCAATGGCTCTCTCTTGCAAGTTATCTTCTCACATTTCCAGTCACATTTTCACGTTCTGCATTAGGTTTATTTTAGTCATTCTCTTAAAAGAGTAACTTTAAGCTGTTTTCTGTTTTCTCACTCAACCATTGATCAGTACACCCTTTGCCTTTCAGTAACATACTGATGTGAGAGCAGCTTCTTCTTTCCTTCAGTTGTTTCTTTTGGTAACTGAAATATTTTGTTTTGTATATATGGAGACTTATTTGAAGATGAGACAGATGCACACTTTCTTTTTATTTACAATTATGGTCTATTTTGTTGAACGTAGAATATCAAATTATGCAGTTGTCAAACGTTCAAAAGAACCAAAAAACTGTAGTAGCTTCTTTTTATATTTGATTTTATTTTGCTTTTCTCTATATTCAAAGTATAAGATACATAAACCCGGATTCCTCCTTCATTCTTGTAAGGTATCAAAAATTTCTTTGTAAAGATACATTTAGAAGAGAAGAACCGCTGCTAAACTCTTTCAAAACTACTTTTAAAACAGGTCTCGACGCTCTACTCGGGCGCCTATTGGCGTTTCAAACTTTTTCTTCAGGAGACCATATCAGACATACTATGCTGCCCACGTTTCTCTCCTTGTTTCAAGGAGAGAAACGTGGGCAGCATAGTATGTCTGATATGGTCTCCTGAAGAAAAAGTTTGAAACGCCAATAGGCGCCCGAGTAGAGCGTCGAGACCTGTTTTAAAAGTAGTTTTGAAAGAGTTTAGCAGCGGTTCTTCTCTTCTAAATGTATCTTTACAAAGAAATTTTTGATACCTTACAAGAATGAAGGAGGAATCCGGGTTTATGTATCTTATACTTTGAATATAGAGAAAAGCAAAATAAAATCAAATATAAAAAGAAGCTACTACAGTTTTTTGGTTCTTTTGAACGTTTCACTTTCTTTTTATTACATTTTGGCATTCCACCTCTTTAGTTTCCTTTTCGCGTATTCAGTCATACATTTCATTTTTATCCATCTTTCCTGGCAGGAAAGTTCATGGCTTTCTGTTTTTGTTCATATCAGATTATCTGTAAGTAACCATACTTTTTTATGATACTTATTTGTATTGTTAACATTCCCAAAGCATGTGGCTGTTAACTGGACAATATTGCAAATATCCATCTGTTCCTCTCATTGCTAAGCAATTTTTCATATTGTCACTGCCATGATTTCACAACTTGATTCCTGAAAATCATTTTTTGGTTGACCATCCTTCATCTGTCTTGTCCCCGCTAAACTTGGTACAGAGCTCTGTTCTCCATATTATTCAGCCCTCTACATAGAGATTAATTTGTTCCCCGTCATGTTCCATTTTGTGTTCTGTTTGTCAACAAATGTTGCAGATTCAAATATTTTTTTTTACATCTATTCATCAAAGATACCTTTCAGTTGTGTCATTTCTCCAGTTGTAACACATCCAATGTGGTTTACTTTGTGCAATGTCCTTGTGATTTTATCTATATACAGTAAGTAAGATAAAGAGAATATTTAAAATGCATATTCAAGAACATAGGAGCTATATTAAAAGACAGATAAAAGATAACTCATTGGTTGAACATTGCATTCAGAAGAAACATTTTTTAAGGATTTATGATGTGCTTTTTCTAGCTTCAGATTGGATGGAGAGGTGGCAACATAGATACAATTTTATTCAGGAAAGAACAGAAGCTTATTTTTAAATTTAACACAGTCGAGCTAAACGACTTGAGTCAAAGGGGTATGTTTACTAAACTGCGTTAGTGTGATTCGCATTAGGAGCCGCGTTAGTGGAAGAAATGCCAAAAAAGGACATGGGCGGTACATCGTTACCGATAATGCGCGTTATAAGGCGCCGCGCAGCAACGATCATTACAGGGCACGTTACTGCGCGTTAAGCTTAAGAAGGCGCACAGACACCCAAATACAGAAACAGAGCTGTAACACAATGGTTACTACACAGACTAATGGTGCAAGGGTCATGGGTTTGATTCCCCAATGTGCCTAATAAATAAGGCTGGCTGAGGCATCATGTGTAACCTTTGAAAGCCAACTATAATATTTTAATCCACATTCTGCAGCCGGGTTAATGTTTGCATATGTCAGGAAAATTGTACCCGTCTTATTCAATATGTCCCAATAGTGATGTTCCCTCTGCCATGGTCATGTATTATATACCATTTGACAAGGAACATTTAGGCAGAGGTTGGATCCCGAAAGTTTTGGGCTTGGCCTGGAAAGGGTTAAGTATTGGGCTGTGAGGAAGTTTAGTTGTACTTTAATAGTGCTGCCAGCAAACACACCCTCACAGTGGCGTAAGCTAAGGTGCCACATAAGGCACCCTAGAAGGCACTCCATAGGGCACATTATAAAGTGCGCTGTCTGCCAAGGCACCCTATAATGTCCCCTATAGGACACCATATAAGGCACCTTATAAGGCGCTTTATAGTGCGCCTTATGAGCCACCCTAAGGTGACAGTACCCTGAGGGTGGTTCTGCTGGCAACACTAATATACAATAAAAATAGACAATGCCTAAGACAGCCCTATCGATGAACCCCACTGTGGGTTTTGAACTCATGATCTCCGGCTCCACGGGCAATGAAGTAACCAGTGGGCTAGAGCTGCTAACAAGCCCTTGGTTGGCTACAGGAGGACTGCATGGCACCACACCCACATTCTGCTGTGGTTACCAGGCTAGGGTCAACCCATCCGTACCCAGGATGCACAGCACATGTAAATCAGCAGTCTACAGATGATCACAAGATGGGGTATGCACCCCACAGCACCTCAGCCTGGTAGGGGGTGCCGACGGTGTGTGTTAGTGGCACAGAGTAGCTACAGACCGTCACAGTGTACGGGTCCTGTGTTCACCCTGAGGGAGAGGTATGGTGCCCAGCACCATTCTCACAGCACCTGACTTTGCTGAGATAGGCTATGCTGCAGGTCCCCATCAGTGCCAATGTGTGATAGGTAGTCCTTGTAAACACCCCTAGGATATGCCTGTGTTCATCTGTATGTCACATCAAGCCCTTGTGGACTATGATGCACCGAGAAAAGTGCAAACCCTGTGTGGGTGCCATGGTCTCATGATGTAAGTGAATGGGGGTGCTGGGACCCACATGGAGATTACATACCACCACCCAACACACCCTCTGGGGCTCAGGATCTCCCACCAACAGATCCACTTCTTACCCCCCTGCAGTAGTGGCAATAGAGGGGACCATCACCCCAGTCCTGCTAGGGATCAAACACCCTACAGGACAGACAATGCAGAGCAGTACACATCCATAACGCAATAGCAGACAGACGGCAGGTCTGGAAATGCTCAGCTGCCCCCCACCATTATCTGACATTCTCCAGCAGCAAGCCTCCAGCCGCTGTACCCTGCAAGGTGTTCCAACAAGACACATACTAGCTGCAGACAGTCCACCAGCTAGCCCATAGTGCATGGTCCTGGAAAAGATGCATGTACCCAGAACAAGGATATCAGCATACACACCAAGCAGATAAGTCAGTGATTGGGCCCCAAAAGAAAACCCAGCACTATGGTGGAACCTAGCCATGCCATGGTCACTGCTCAGTCAGGGTGAGAGTGACCTCCCAGCAGGACATGCTATGGCCACCCTGTCCGTGCAGGTGGTACCGGGCACTACATTGCCCTATGCCCTGTGCAGATGCGGCCAGGCCAGGCCACCCTATCCAGGCTATTCCCACGATAGCTTGCTCCTCATTATGCACATTGGCAGGCCAATACTGGCAACAGTGCTAGCAGTGTGGGCTGTGGAGGGTGTTGGCAGCCACCACACACTGGATAGACAGACACACACTCCCCACACCTATGCCAGCATTGTGCAACTATAGAGGTGTTGGGAAACCCAGGCCACCACACCAGTCCTGAGCACAGTGCAGGCATGGCTATGGTACGCAATACTGTAGGAGTCACTCCCCAGGTTGGTAAACACTGTCAGACACAAGACCTGTAGCACACTCCACAGACATCAGAAAGGTTGCTATGCTGCAGCTCACTCTGACAATTGTACTTAACCTAGGAATTGCTATCTGCCAGTAATCAAAGCAACCTTTTGATAGATGTGTACCATATTCCCAGGTTTAGGGTGGCATTACTAAGGTATGCAAGTGCTAGTATTGGGAGATGCACGCAGAGCCGAAAGTCCTGCCTCTCCAGGAGGCTTTGGATAATGGGGCCTGTGGGTGCGGGTGTGTCTGCCCCTTTTGGCTGCTGCTTTACGGCAGAGGTTCCCAATTCCAGTCCTGCGGTGCCAAACACTGTTCGGGTTTTCATGCTGTCCCTCATGAATATGCATGAGATACATCTGCATACCATGGGGGTGGCGCATAGAAATGCAGCACAGGCATCTTTATCAGAGGCAGCATGGAACCGGAATGGTGTTTGGCCCTCCAGGACTGCATTTGGGAGGCTCTGCTCTAGGTAATGTGCATGTATATGGTGTCTGTGCTCTGTAGGGTTAAATGTAGGTGTTTTGGGCATGTTTACGTCATCTGCAAGAAAGATTCTGTCTGTATTAGTACGTTATAGTAGTGGGGTAAAATATGAGGACTGGGTTGGCGGAAACCACAGCTGGGACTTGAACCTGTGACCTTCTGCTTCTGAATACACTGGTTTTGTGCACTGCACCACCATGTTATCTCAGAGATGGCGTGTTCCCTGGTGATACCATGACTGTTGGTCAGACAGGGCCTGTCTGTTGCAGTGCATGGCACCCACCTACACAGGGCTAGGCCACGGTCTGCTCTGGCCAGCTGCCACTGCCCCCTCCACCACCAGTATCCCTCAGCCACCATGTCTACATGCTCTTCTGCTGGTGGAGCTGGTGGTGCGCAGTCTCAGGCCATCCAGTGTGCAGGTAGGCGGCTGCCTATGGTGCGGGTTCTGGGGTAGGGGTTCCTGCATAGACATCCACGCTCCCCCCCATCCCCCCCTGCCAATGTTCCGTGCCCTTGGGGGTAGCTGTTGGGTACTATCCCCTGTGACACTTTGGAAAACACACTCGTGCCCATGTTGGGCCTTCAGCAGTTGCTGTCTGGCTGCTCCGTTGTTTCAACATTCGTATGGGCCTCCTAGGCATCACCCTAGTCCGCACTGTGGCCCAGCTCCACCCAAGCATGTGCCGCCTGCGGCCCTCTGTATCCCCTTCTCCGGCATCTGTCCAGTTGCCATTCCGACATGCCCGCCCTGATGTTGCGGGACATGTGCATGCCATAGGTATCCTGTCCGATGGTGGGGAAAACCCTGAGTAGCGCTATTTCACTGTGGGCTCATTCACCTTGTATGGGGACGAAGTATAGACCCTTCCACGATTTATATCTGTTCTATAGAGCTTACTCGGGGGGGGGGAGGGGTTGATGTTTCTCATTGATACCACTATTGGCCAGCTTGGTTATTGTTTTTTTTTCAGTTTGTTGGGTTCATTTTCAGTGTTTCTGTGCCCTTTTGTTCTGTGCACATGTATCACACTTATCACTTATTTTTGGTTTCCCTGCCTGGGCTGTACATTGCTGACACTGAAATGGTTTCTCTCCCCTGTAATGTTAATTCAACGGCAGGTTTTCATTCGCGTTGGAATTCAGCTCTGAAAATCAGCGCGTTAGTGTGAGGGGAGCCTCTCCCCACCCACTCTCCGCCCACTGACCCCTTCTCTCCGCCCTCTCTCCACCTTCTGCGGTGTTTTACCGCGCCACGGAGCATTATGATCGTTAGCGCATCATAATGCGCGTTATGATGCGCTAACGATCGTTAACATTACATAACACGCGTTATGTACGTTTACCGCAGTTTAGTAAACATACCCCAAAAAGTTGATTTAAGTGTTTTTATCTAATTTTTATTTTGTTTTTAGTTCCCTTTTTCTGTTTTTTTATATACAATTTTATAATGTTATTTTATTCTCCAAAATTTAAAATTATTTTTAAATATATATTTTTTTCATTTATTTTTGACATTTTGACATTCCTAATGGACATGTCTATTATGTTTTAACCTTGGTTTTGAGGTATATATGGGTAAAAATGCCCCAATACAAGCATTTTGGAACCTGTGTGTCTTTTGGGGAAACTGCTAGATGCTTGTGACCTATTGTAGATTGGCCACTGTTGGAAACAGGATACTGGGTTTGATGGATCTTGGTCTGACCCAGTATGACATATGCTATGTTCTTAAAAAGAAGATTTTGGGCCCTCTTACTAAAGCCCGCAAAGGATTTGCAATAATGAGCCAAACATATGCATGTTAATTGCAAAGACCCTGCATTAGCTGTCAGGATAATGACCAGTATGTTCCCGGCAGCTAATGAGTGATTGGCCATTTGAACATGCATTCCGCTAAGGCTCCGCAGGTTCACTTAACTTATTCCTCCGAGGTAGAATAAGTTCCCCGGCCATCCTTGCCCCCCCCCCTCAGACATACAGGGCCGGAAACGGAATATACCCTGTACGTCCGGGCATGTGGGCCTGCTTCCGATCCATCCCACACTCCTCCTCTGACACTCCCCCTCCTGCCCCCTTCCAGATCTTGCTAGACATCTCCTATGTATGTGCGGGGAGCTCTGGGGAAAGAATCAGCCCCAAGCGATTAGCGGGGGATGTACATCCAAACCGGACATACATCCCTGCTAATCATTGTGCAGAATGACCCCCCCTTATTTTTACATTATTTTATCACTAGGGGGTATGTTTACTAAGCAGTCTTAACGTGCGCCCGGCGTTAGTGTACAGGATGCCATAAAAGGAGTGGGCGTTCCGGTCTAAACGTAGCAAGCGGGCATTATCGCGTGATAATGTGCGCTGCGCACGTTATCGCGTGATAATACATGCTGTGCACCTTACCGCCCGAAAAAGGGAGAAGCGCACATCACGCGTGCTAATCCTAAGTAGGCGCGCTGACCCTCAAACATTGCAACAGAGGTGTAGTACAATGGTTAATACACTGATTGATGGCACAGGGGTTATGAGTACAATTCCTGAGTGGGCCTGATGAATAAGGCTGTCCAAGGCATTACCCCTCACATTCACCCAGTGCTGTCTAAGGCATTTCCCTTTTTAATGTAAATCTTTGCTGCCAGCAAACTCACCCTCAAAGTGCCGTCACCTATGGTGCCGCAAAGGGCGTCCTATTGGGCACTCCGGAGGGCACATTCTGAGGTGCACTGTCCGCCTCGGCTCCCTATAATGTTCACTTTAGGCCACCTTATGGGGCACTTTATAGGGTGCCTTATGGTGCACCTTATGAAGTACCTTAATGTTACAGCACTGTGACGGTGTTTTTGCTGGCAGCACTAATTTACATTAAAAATATAGAATGCCTTAGACAGCCCTATCAAATAACCCCACTGTGGGATCAAACCCATGACCACTGGTTTCACAGGCAGTGAGGTAACCAGTGGGCTACAGCTCAGTTGCTACTAAGAAGCCCTGGCTGTCACCACACATACATCCTGCTGTGGTTACCAGGACAGAGTCGACCCACACGTACCCATGATGCACAGCACATGCACATCAGCAGTCTACAGATGATCACAAGCTGGGGGATGCACCCCACAGCACCTTATCCTGGTAGGGGCAAGTGACTGAGTGCACCCCTGCAGCACCTCAGCCTCTTAGGGGGTGCCGACGGTGTGTGTTAGTGGCATAGAGTAGCTACAGACCATCACATTGTGTGGGTAGTGTGCTCACCCTGAGGGTGATGTGGGGTGGCCAGCATCAAGTCTGCATCACCTTTCATGGCAGGAATAGGCCATGTTGTAGGTACCCATCAGTGCCAGTGTGTGAGATAGGTAGTCCCTGCAGGCACACTTAGGATACACCTGTGGTCCATCTGTATTTCTCAGTCACATCTAGCCCTTATGGCCTATGATGCACCCAGAGTAGTGCATAACCTGTGTGGAAGCCATTGTCACCTGATGTACATGGAGGGAGTGGGTGTTTGGACCCACAGGCACGTTATGTACCACCACCCAACCCACCCTCTGTGTCTCAAGTTGGGGAGCAGGAACCACATTATACATCCCTGCAGAGGGGGAGGGGGGCCAACCATCAACTCCAGTTGTGCTGCAGAATAGACACCCTACAGGGCAGTCAATGCAGATTTGTACACAACCATGTCAGACAGACAGTAGGCCTGGAGAAGTTCACCTGCCCCCAACCATTATCTGAAATTCTCCAGGTGCAAGCCTAGTCAGTCTCAGGCTGCTGCAACCTGCAAGGAACTCCAGCTATACACATACTAACTGCAGACAGTCTGCTAGTTAGTCTATCATGCATGCTCCAGGAGGAGATGTGTGCACCCAAAACTGGGAAACAGACACACCCACCAAACAGATAAGTCAGTGATTAGACCCCAGAAAGGTGAACCCATACATACCACCCAGAAAAAAAGTATACAGCACTATGGGGGAACCAAGCCATGCCGTGGTCACTGCTCAGTCAGGGTGAGAGTGACCTCCCAGCAGGACATGCTGGGGCCACCCTGTTCGTGCAGGTATTGGCCAGGCACTACAATGTCCCAGCCATTGCCCTATGCCATGTGCAGATGCATCCTGCCCAGGCTGTCCTGTCCAGGCATTACCGACAGTACCTTGTTCCTCATTATGCACATTGGCAAGCTAACACTGGAAACAGTGCAAGCACTGTGGGATGAGTAGGGTGTGAGCAGCCACCACACACTGGATGGACAGACACACACTCCGACACCTATGCCAGCAGTGTGCAAATGTAGCGGCTTTTGGCAGCCCTGGCCACCTCACCGGTCCTGGGCACAGTGCAGGCATGGCTATGGTACGCAATACTGTTGGGGTCACTCCCCAGGGTGGTACACACTGTCAAACACCAGACCTGAAACACACTCCACAGACATAAGTGAGGTATGATACAGCTCTATGAGCAGATTGTGCTTAACTTCGGAATTGCTATCTGCCAGTAATCATAGCAACCTTATGATATCTGTGTACCGTATCCCCGGGTTTAGGGTTGCATTGCTAAGGTATGCACGTGCTAGTATTGGGAGATGCACGCAGGGCCCAATATCCTGCCTCTCCAGGAGGCTTTGGATACTGGAGCCTGTGGGTGCAGGTGTTTCTGCCTCTGTTGGCCGCTGCTCCAGGGCAGCAGTTGCAAACTCCAGTCCTGGTGGGCAAAACACTGTTCAGGTTTTCATGCTGTTTCTAATGAATATGCATGTGATACATCTGCATACCATGGGGGCGGCGCATAGACATGCAGCACAGGCATCTTTATTAACAGCAGCATGGCACCTGACTGGTGTTTGTCCCTCCAGGACTGCATTTGGAAGACTCTGCTCTAGGTAATGCGCATGTTTATGGTGTCTGTGCTCTACAGTGTAAAATGTAGGCATTTTGGGAATATTTACGTTATCTTCACTAAAGGTTTGGTCTGTATTAGCACGTTTTAGTAGTGGCTAAGATATGGGGACTGGGTTGTCAGGAACCACAACTGGAACTTAAACCTGTGACCTTCTGCTTCTGAACACACTGGCTGTGTGCACTGCACCACCGTGTTGCCACAAAGCCAATGCAGTCCCTGGAGATACCATGGCTGTTTGTCAGACAGATCCTGTCTGTTGCACTGCATGGCTCCCACCTACACAGGGCTAGGCCACGGTCTGCTGTGGGCAGCAGCCACTGCCCCCTGCACCACCAGTACCCCTCTGCCACCATGCTGACATGCCCTTCTGCTGGTGGTGCGCCATCTCAGACCATCCAGTGGTGCGGGATCTGGGGTAGGGATGACTGTATAGCTGTCCACGCGTCCCCCCCAGCACCGCCTGCCAATGTTCTGTGCCCTTGGGGGTACCTGCTGAGTACTATCCCCTGTGACACTGTAGGAAACACACTCGTGCCCATGGTGGGCCCTCATCAGTTTCTGCCTGGCTGCTGTACAGTTTCAGCATTCCTATGGGCCACCTAGGCATCACCCAAGTCCGCATTGTGGCCCAGCTGCACCATAGCATATGCCGTCTGCAGCCCTCTGTGTCCTCTTTTCCAGCATCTGTCCAGTTGCCCATTCTGACATGCCCGTCCTGCTGTTGCCGGACATGTGCACGCTATGGGAAACCTGTCCAATGGAGAGGGAGACCCTGATCAGTGCTATTTGACTGTGGGATCATTCACCTTGTATGGGGACCAGGCGTAGACCCTTCCAAAATTCATATCTTTTTTTTGTAGCTTTCTTGGGAGTGTTTTTTGATGTTTCCCATTAATATCACTATTGCCCAGCTTGGTTATGTTTTTTTAATATTTTGTTGGGGTCATTTTCAATGTTTATTTGCCCTTTTGTTTCGTGTACATGTATCACACTTATCACTTTTTTGTAGGTTTCCCTGGTTTTGCTGTACATTGCTGACAGAAATGGTTTCTCTTCCCTTTAAATCATCTCTAACGCCAGGGTTTCACTGGCCTTAGTTTTCAGACTCAGATTTCACAGTGTTAGTGTGCCCCTCCCACTCTCCACCCATTGACCCCTTCTCTTCACCCCTGGGGAGCCTTCCTCCGCCCTCCGGGAGCCTTTCTCCGCCTTCAGCGCTCGTTTGCGCCGCTGCGCGCGTTATCGCATACTAAGGTACCTCTGCGCCCGATAAAGCGTCATTATCACACAATAAGGTACCTTATTGCGCGATAACATCTCAGAGCGCACATTAAGCGGTTTAGTAAACATACCCCTAGGAATATTTAATTTTATTTTGAAATCTGAGCCAATTTGGTTTGCTGAAGATTATTTTTCATTTTCTTTTTTATAATCAAGAATAGTTATTCAGGTCTGCTTTTTTTCTCCTTGCCAGCAATATTCATTCTTCCATCTACACTGTTTATCAACTGAATTTTAAGTTGTCATTTTGCTCTGGTCTACTGCCAGTCATCATGTGACTCTGGTCACAATTACATCATGATGCCAGTCATTGTGCTTGGCAGGAATTCCTTTTTAAATGCCAGTTTGGTTGTTGTGCATTTAGCATTTTCCACTATTGGAACAACATTGTGAAAATGGGTTCTGCAATCACTATAAGGTAGAATTCTGTTGTTTTTCACATTTGTATCGGTATACTGTAAATGTGTTTTTTAGATCATGGCATAAACACACAGTTGTTTATTTTATGGCGCCATATCAAAACGTTTATTTAGTGATTAAGCTTGGCAGGATTTTTTTTTTTAAATGCCTCTTTGCTGCTATGAAAATGTTCTCTTTGCTCTTAAAGCAGCATTTTTTGCAATCTGATCTTTAAATCGGTATGTTATTTTTGAACTGCTGGCATGTGATATACTATAAAACCTCTGCAATACATATTTTCTTCAGTTTATTATTATACACTGCATATCTGTAATTGTTTTGTCATTAATGTCATGATTGTTTTTTGTTTTTTTTTAAACTTTTATTTTCATTTTGCAACAAACAAAAGAAACAACACACCAAAAGAGACAAAACAAGTATACAATAAGGAAAAGTAAACCCATTACCCCCCACCCCGATGCTTCTTCTCTACCCGATTATATCAGCATGTGAGCGCTTCCAATTAACAGTGATTATACATCAAACGATCAAAAGAGTATCTACAATACAGCATGATCATGGGACAGAGATATATACAAAGTTAGACAGTCAGATGAGAGCATTTAGCAAAATGTACATAGTCATTGAGCTTCTTCCATTGAGACCAATGAGAAGGAGTCTGAACGGAGGAAGCGAACAGACGAGGTATTTGTTCATATTTACTGTAAAGACAAGCATGATTCCACCATTCATTGGGGCTCAGATGGGAGCTAATTTTCCAGTATTACTTAATTAGGGAAATAGCAATGCCAAGCATAAAGTTCGAAAGGAGATAAGCCATTTTTGGGAGAGAGGGGATCCCCGCAACTGGGCGAAGTCCCACTATCCTCCAAGAAAGGGGCTCCTGAGAGTGCGAGATAGACTAAATACGACCCCAGACCCGACGCCAGTAATACTGTAGTGCGGGATATTCATGCATAACATGAGGCAATGAACCAATGGCCGCAGGACGTGTCCAGCAACCATTGCCCTGAGTAGTGTTCCATTTGTCTAATCTGTGAGGAGTGTAAAAACACCGGTGGGCTAGAAAGAAGAGGGTCTGAGTGAGTGAGGCGGGTCGGGAACCCGTGTCCCTCTACTCCAGATAAGGCTCCATTGCTCCGAGGTCAAAGTCACATGCAATTCTCTCTCCCATACTTTCTGCGCTATAGGGGTATCTCTAGTTATAGCATTACATAAGGTTTAGTAAAAGTGGATGCTACACCCGGTGAACTACCGAGAGATCGGAAAGTCTCCAAGCAACCTTATGTAGAGAATGCCGATGGCGGGAGTCCTCTAGTGCTCCGAAGGCGATGCTGAAGTTGCACTGACCAGAGTCGGGAGTCTAAAGATTGCATAAGAGTATTAAAGGCACCTAAAGTGTCTAAAAGCATTGGTGGATAGTGGGAGTCTGATGGGAGAGTCATACCAGGGAGAAAGGTAAGAGGAATCGGTTTGCAAAGGTCTGCTTCTATATCTAGCCACACAGGTCTACTCGGTACTGGATCTTCCAACCAACGAGCACCTTGTTTGAGAAGAAAAGATTGAGGGAACACTTGAGTAAAATCGCCACCAAGTATTAATGGAGCATTGGCAGAGGCCAAGGCCAACTGCGCAATACTTGCATAGTAAGCAGGGTTGTCCACATTCGGGGCATAATGCAAATACACGTGAATTCACTATCTCCAACCTCAAGGTGTACACGGGCCCATCTACCCTCCTTGTCAGCGCTAATATCAGGTACAGTAGCGTGCAAAGACTTCCTAACCAGAATGGCTATCCCGTACCATTTGGAAACGGTGGGAGAATAGGCAGCTACCATGTGAGGCTTAGCATTGAGTTTCAGCGTTTCAGCAGAGTTTAAATGCGTTTCCTGAAGAAACACTAAATCAACATGCTCATGGCTAAGATAGCTAAGGATTTTCTTTCCTTTGAGTGGACCATTAATGCCTTTGACGGTGAATGATAAGATTTTACATAAGGCCATTCAGTAAAGTTAAAAATTCTGAGCATGATAGCACACATAATTTCACTATGTCCATCAAACTGACTGTATCTGGCTGTACACATGACATAGGAAAAATAAGCTAATATAATACAATGAAGCGCCCCACATTAACAAAGAAAACCGCAGTACGGTAGAGGAGAAGCAAAACCCCAAAATTACTGGCGACCATGTGTCTGCGGGGAGAAACCCCAGAGAAGGCCGAAATTGAAAAAACACATAACCTGTAGGACTGTGCGTGCTCCGAATCCGACCGAGGCACACATCATGAAGGGATAGGAGACCAAAAAACAAAAGTCATATTGAGAAAGAAAGAAAGTCCAGGCTATTTCTGTGCTTGGCTATGACTGCCGCATCGGGCCCTTCAAAATGGCGGATAGAGCCGGCAGATAAGAGTCCAAGATTTGGGATCAGCGCATCTGCTCTGCTTCTTTGGAGTCTAAAAATGTTGATAGTAGATCAGGATCTTCGAACGTCCTGGTTTGGTTGTGGAGAGTCACTCGGAGCTTCGCTGGATACAACAGGCCAAAGCGAGCCTGTAGCTGTTGAAGTCGAGGGCGAAAAGCAAGGAGTTTCTTCCGACGGTCAACGGTAGGCTTTGCCAAATCAGGAAAGAAGGAGACCTTACGACCTTCAAATTCCAAATGATGATTCGCTCGGGCAGCATGTAAAATGTGTTCCACTTGTTGATATCGTAGCAAGCTAAAGATAATAGGCCGGGGGGTCGTGCGGTTGAGCGCCATGTGGGCAGGAACACGGTGTGCTCGATCGATTTCCAGTTCTCTGTGAAAAGTGATCTTCAGCAAGGAGGGAAGAGTTTTGAGCAAGAATTCTCTTATATCTCCTGCTTCCACCCCCTCCGGCATTCCGAGGAGCCTCACATTGTTGCGACGGGCTCGATTATTGCTATCTTCTAACTCCTTTTGAAGATTCTGTATCTGGCGCTCAGCCTTGTCCAGTTTGCCCAAGCGCACCTCGTGCGAGTCGAGGACCCCCGCCATGTTGTCCTGCCGTAATGAAAGACTTTCAAGTCGGTCCTGGAGCACTCCAAAGTCTTCTCGCATGGCTCGAAGCACTTCTCCATTGGACTGCACCAATTCCTTCACGCCGCGTATTTCCTCCAAAATCTCCAGGTGCATTTCGGGGTTTTCACGAAATGGAACCATCTTCTGTGGGGAGGACACCTCTGTTTTGGAGCGTTTTCCGTGAGAAGAAGAAGGAGACCCGAAGTCCAAGCGCGCTGGTTTATGGGCCGCCATCCCCCCCGAGGTGCCCCGGTCAGCTCGGAGCGAAATAGTAAATTTGTATAGGTATTAAGTCAGGATTCTAAGTAGGCCTCTCGGGAGCTTCAACGCAAAGCGTCCTACCCGCTGGACATCAGGCTCCGCCCCCCTGAATGTCATGATTGTTTATATAATTGACATTTGCTTTATTATTATGTTTTTTTTTTTTTTTTTGCATTTTTAAATCAGCCAACTTGATTTTCATTCACTATGCGTGTGGTCATTTTGCAGATATATTTTCTAAATACTTTTCACTTTTTAAGTAATTTTATGGGATATATTTTTATACTAATTAGTCTATCAGGTTTTTTTTTTATTATTAATGTTGTTTATCAAGCCTACGCTGCATAGGTCTTGTAGAACTATATAGTAGTAGTAATAGTAGTTCAAAAAGGACTCTTTATTTTTCACAAAGCATTCAGTAATTTCTGATATTTTGAATATTTTTTCTATTCAGTTTGTTTTTGAGCCAAGCTTCTGTCTTATGTAAGCGGCCACTTATCAATCTATGGTTGCTGCAAGAGATAGATTAAAACAGTCATGTTTGTTCTTACAAAGGTAACTTTATTTTATATTTTTATTTATATTGCCATACAGGATAGTGATTTGATGTACAATAATGGCAGTATCGTTTTGCAGGTTATTTTGTCCTCTTGGGACTAACTTTGTGGAATATATGCTAAGGCTCCTCCTGAGAGGGTTTGTATAATATGAGCATAATAATTTTATGTATACTTCTTGATAGGTTGAAGAATATATTAGATACAGTTCTGCATTATTGGGTAATAATTGTTTTCATTTTATTTTTTGAAGGTGAAGGATGGTCAACCAAATAAAAATCTGCAGGAATCAAGCTGTGAAATGATGGTAGCAACAATATGGGGTATGTTTACTAAACCGTCTTAACGTGCGCCCGGCGATAGTGTGCAGGCTGCCATAAAAGGAATGAGCGTTTTAGTCTTAAAGTAGCAAAATGGGATTATCGCGCGATAACGCACGCTGCTGTGCACATTATCGGGCGAAGCGCCGCTAAGCACGTTAACGTGTGGTAATCGTAAGTAGGCGCCCGGACATACAAACATAGAAACAGAGGGGTAGCACAATGGTTGATATACTGATTGATGATACAAGGGGTCATGAGTTTGATCCCCCAGTGTGCCTAATGCATAAGGCTGGCTGAGGCATCAGCTTTGGCATGTAAGTATTGTTTCTTGAGGCATTTTATTTGTATTTTAATTATTGCTGCCAGCAAACACACCCTCACGTGCCGTAACCTATGGTGCCACATAAGGCACCCTCTAAGGCACTCCATAGGGCACATTATAAAGTGCAGTCTGCCATGGCACCCTGTAATGTCCCCTATAGGGCACCCTATAAGGCGCTCCATAGGACACCTTATAAGGCACCTTATATGGGCTGTAACCATAAGGTGCATCAGAAGGCGCTTTATAGGCCCTATAAAGTGTCTTCTGAGGCACCTTATGGTTACAGTACTCTGAGGGTGTTTTTGCTGGTAGCACTAATGTACATTAAAAATACACAATGCTTTGGAGAGCCCTATCAAATAACCCCACTGTGGGCTTGAACCTATGATCTCTGGTTCCACAGGCCATGAAGTAACCAGTGGGCTACAGCTGCTAACAAGCCCCTGGTTGGCTGCAGAAGGACTGCATGTCACCACACAAACAGTCTGCTGTGATCACCAGGATAGGGTTAACCCACCCGTACCCATGATGCACTGCACATGCAAATCAGCAGTCTACAGATGATCACAAGATGGGGTATGCACCCCCACAGCACCTCGGCCTGGTAGGGGGAACTGACCGTGTGTGTTACTGGCACGGAGTAGCTACACACCGTCACATTGTGCGGGTACTGTGCTCACCCTGAGGGTGAGGTGGGGCGCCAGATCCACAGCACCTTCCATAGCAGAAATAGGCCATGCTGCAGGTCCCCAGCAGTGCTAGTGTGTGAGATAGGTAGTTCCTGCAGACACACCTTGGATACATCTGTATTTCTCAGTCAGGTTTAGCCCTTACGGACCCATAGGCGGATTATGTACCACCACCCAACCCACCCTCTGGGGCTGAGGGTGAGAAACAGGGTCCCCCACCAACAGATCCACATTCTACCTCCCTGCAATGGTGGCAGTAGAGGGGATCATCAACCTCAGTCCTGCTGGGGAACAGACACCCTACAGGGCAGTCAATGCAGCTCTGTACACATCCATAAAGCAATAGCAGATAGACATTGGGCCTGGAAATGCTCTGCTGCACCCCACCACTATCTGATATTCTCCTGAAGCAAGCCTCCAGCCGCTGCACCCTGCAAGGTGTTCCAGCAAGACACATATTAGCTGCAGACAGTCTGCTAGCTAGTCCATAGTGCATGTTCCTGGAGAAGATGCATGCACCCAGAACTGGGATGGCAGCATAAACACCAAGCAGATAAATCAGCGACTGAGTCCCAAAAGAGAACCCACAAATACCACATGATAAAAATACTAAGTAGCACTATGGGGGAACCTAGCCATGCCGTGGTCACTGCTCAGTCAGTGTGAGAGTGATCTCCCAGCAGGACATGCTGTGGCCCCCCTGTCTGTGCAGGTGGTGGCCGGGCACTACAATGTCCCAGCCATTGCCCTATGCCCTGTGCAGATGCATCCTGGCCAGGCCACCCTGTCCGGGCTATACCCATGGTACCTTGCTCCTCATTATGCACAATGGCAGGCCAATACTGGCAGCAGTGCTGGCAGTGTGGGCTGTGGAGGGTGTTTGCAGCCACCACACACTGGATAGACAGACACACACTCCCACACCTATGCCAGCATTGTACAACTATAGAGGTGTTTGGCAGCCCTGACCACTGCTCCAGTCCTGGGCACAGTGCAAGCATGGCTATGGTACGTAATACTGTTGGGGTCACTCCCCAAGGTGGTAAACACTGTCAGACACAAGACCTGTAGCACACTCCAGAGACATCAGAAAGGTTGCCATGATGCAGCTCAATCAGAAAATTGTACTTAACTTCGGAATTGCTATTTGCCAGTAATCATAGCAACCTTTTGATAGCTGTGTACTGTATTCCCAGGTTTAGGGTGGCATTGCTAAGGTATGCACGTGCTAGTATTGGGAGATGCACACAGGGCCCAATGTCCTGCCTCTCCAGGAGGCATTGGATAATGGAGCCTGTGAGTGCGGGTGTGTCTGCCCCTGTTGGCTGCTGCTTTACGGCAGAGGTTCCCAACTCCAGTCCTGGTGTGCCAAACACTGTTCGGGTTTTCATGCTGTCCCTCATGAATATGCATGAGATACATCTGCATACCATGGGGGCGGCGCATAGAAATGCAGCACAGGCATCTTTATTAGAGGCAGCATGGAACCTGAATGGTGTTTGGCCCTCCAGGACTGCATTTGGGAGACTCTGCTCTAGGTAATGCACCTGTTTATGGTGTCTGTGCTCTGTAGGGTAAAACGTAGGTGTTTTGGGCATGTTTATGTCATCTGCAATAAAGGTTCTTTCTGTATTAACATGTTTTAGTAGTGAGTAAAAGATGGGACTGGGTTGGCAGGAACCCCAGCTGGGACTTGAACCTGTGGCTTGCTGCCTCTGAACACACTGGTTGTGTGCATTGTACCACCATATTACCACAGAGACTGTGCATTCCCTGGTGATACCATGACTGTTCGTCCGGCAGGGCCTGTCTGTTGCAGTGCATGGCACCCACCTACACAGGGCTAGACCATGGTCTGCTCTGGTCAGCTGCCACTGCCCCCCTCCTCCACCAGTACCCCTCTGCCACCATGCTGACATGCCCTTCTGCTGGTGGTGCTGGTGGTGCGCAGTCTCAGGCCATCCAGTGTGCAGGTAGGCGGCTGCCTATGGTGCGTGTTCTGGGGTAGGGGTGCCTGCATAGACGTCTACGCTTCCCCTCCAACACCGGCTGCCAATGTTCTGTGCCCTTGGAGGTACCTGCTGGGTACTATCCCCTGTGACACTGGGATAAACACACTCATGCCCATGTTGGGCCCTCATCAGTTGCTGTCTGGCTGCTGTACAGTTTCAGCATTCCTTAGTGCCACCTAGGCATCTGCCTAGTCTGCCCTTTGCCCCAGCTGCACCACAGCATGTGCCGTCTGCAGCCCTCTGTATCCCATTTTCAAGCATCTGTTCAGTTGGCCATTCCGAAATGCCCGCCCTGCTGTTGCCGCACATGTGCACACCATGGGAAACCTGTTCAATGGAGAGGGAAACCCTGATCAGTGCTATTTGACTGTGGGATCATTCACCTTGTATGGGGACGGGGCGTAGACCCTTCCAAAATTCATATCTTTTTTTTTGTAGCTTTCTCGGGAGTGTTTTTTGATGTTTCCCATTAATATCACTATTGCCCAGCTTGGTTTTTTTTTTTTTAATATTTTGTTGGGTCATTTTCAATGTTTATTTGCCCTTTTGTTCCGTGCACATGTATCACACTTATCACTTTTTTGAAGGTTTCCCTGGTTTTGCTGTACATTGCTGACAGAAATGGTTTCTCTTCCCTTTAAATCATCTCTAACGCCAGGGTTTCACTGGCATTAGTTTTCAGACTCAGATTTCACAGCATTAGTGTGCGGGGAGCCTCTCCCCTCCCACTCTCCACCCATTGACCCTTTCTCTCCACCCCTGGGGAGCCTTCCTCCGCCCTCCGGGAGCCTTTCTTCTTTTGTGGTTTCCATTATACATGCTTCATGGCCGTCTGTGTTTGTTCATATCAGATTATTTGTAAGTAGCCATACTTTTTATGATATTGCTAACTTTACCAAAACATGTGGCTGTTAACTGGGGAATATTGCAAATATCCATCTGTTCTTTTCATATTGTTGCTGCCATTTATTTGGTTGACCATCCTTCACCTGTTCAATCTCCACTACAGTTGGTACAGAACACTCTTCTCCATATTTTTCAGCCCTCTACACAGAAATTCATTTGTTCTCTATCATGTTCCATTTTGTATACATATCTTGCTGTTACATATCTGAAATCGTATTCTTTAGATTCCTTCTAGCCTTCATACTTTATTAACCCCTATCAGCCTTCTCATGTCTTCTGTTTAACCTTACAGAATGTAGAAATAGCCTAATTGTTAGCCCAGCAGGCAAAGAACCAGGGAAGCCCTTTTCAAATCCCACTACAACTCTTTGGGGTATGTTTACTAAACCGTCTAAACATCGTAGCAGTGGTATTATCACGCGATAACACGGCGTCGTTAAGGCACACTAAGGGGTATGTTTACTAAACTGCGGTAACGTTACATACCGCGCGTTATGTAACATTAACGATCATTAGGTAATGTTAACGCGCAGTATGTAATGTTAAAGCGCGTTAACGTTACTTAACGATCATTAACGTCCCCGGCAGCAGTAAACACCGCAGAAGGTGGAGAGAGGGCGGAGAGAAGGGGTCAATGGGCGGAGAGTGGGAGGGGAGAGGCTCCTTTCACACTAACGCGCTGAACTGAAGGGCTGAATCCTACCGCGAATGAAAACCCGCCGTTAGATGCACATTTGCAGGAGAGAGAAACCATTTAAGTGTCAGCAATGTACAGCCTAGGCAGGGAGACCAAGAAATGTGATAGTAGTGCTCCATTTTCAGCAACACCATAGTGCCAAAGTATGAATGGCCACTATGGCGATGGTGCAAATGGGGCAAAGGGGGCTGCAGGTGGGACATGTAGCATGAGTAGCTGGGGCACAGGGTGGACCAGGCAGACGCCTAGGTGGTACATAGGAACATAGAAACCGGAAATCAGCAAGACAGCAGCTGACCAAGGCCAAACACAATCCACCTATATCTACCTGGTTCACCCTAGCCAATATTTGCTAGGGCACTGACCTGACATCACACCAGCCATCCTGCCCCCATGTGGAAGGGACATAATATTGGTAGGCAGTGATGGAGGGGAATGTGAGGATGTCCATGTATGCCCCCCCCACCCCGGGATCTGCTCCCTAGGCGGGCGCCTACCTACACAGTGGATGGCCTGGGACTGCACACTACCAGCACCGACAGCAAAAGGCCATGTCAGCTTGGCAGGGGGGTGTGTGCCCGTGCTGGAGGGGGCAGTGCCACCTCCCTGCAGTGGACCTAGGCTATGCCCTGCATCAGTATGTGGTGTGCAGTGCAACATACAAAGTCTGGCTGAGGAAAAGTACAGGTAGCCCCAGTGACTATTGTGCATCTGTGGCAACAGTGTGGTGCAGTACACCCAGCCAGCGTGTCCAAAAGCAGAGGGTCACAGGTTCAAGCCCCAGCTGTGGTTCCTACAGAACATGTCCCTATGTTTTACCCTACAATGCAGATACAACAGCAACATGTGCAAAGCCCAAAGCAGCGACGAACAGGGGTACAAACACCCACCCACACAGGCTCCACAATCCAAAGATGCATGGAGAGTCAGGCTGTTGGCCCCAGCATTGAGTTGAAGTTATCACCAGAGCACTACTACTACCCCCTGCACAGTTTAGCAATGTCGGCCCTGTGATCAGGACCATTGTGACGGGCAGGGTTGCCAACCACCCCTATCTTTGTACAATGCTGCAATAGGAGTGAGTGTGTGTGTATGTCTATCCATTGTTCTGTGGCTGCCCACCCTTTACAGGGCCCAAAATGTCCCACTGTTACCAGTGTTAGCCTGAATAGGTGCATAATGAGGAGCAAGGTATTTTGGGTATGGCCCGGACAGGGCAGATTGGCCAGGATGCATCTTCACAGGGTGTGGGGCAATGGCTGGGACACTGTAGTGCCTGACCACCACCTGCAAGGACAGGGTGGCCACAGCATGGCATGCTGGGAGGGCACGCACTCTGACCGAGCAGTGACCATGGCAGGTCTAGGTTCCCACATAGCACTCTACACTATCTGCCTCCAGTGATATATTTGTGTTCTCCAGTGCTGGGGTCCCAATCACTAAGA
This sequence comes from Ichthyophis bannanicus, assembly GCA_033557465.1. Taxonomy (NCBI): domain Eukaryota; kingdom Metazoa; phylum Chordata; class Amphibia; order Gymnophiona; family Ichthyophiidae; genus Ichthyophis; species Ichthyophis bannanicus. The sequence goes on along the minus strand of CM066038.1, from coordinate 371,055,292 downwards.
TGTCTGCTTGCTGCACATAGTTTCTCTGTGAGCGTGCACTGTGGATTGTCTGCAGTTAGACTGTGTATGGTCAGAACACCTATAAGGTGCTGTCTGCTGGTGACTGGTGGGAAACAGTTGGGGTTTTCCAAACCTAACCCCAGCATTGCTGCTGGTCTGCCACTGCCCCAGTCATAGGTATGGTTCTAACCCACCAACCCTGGAGGGATATCTCATATGAACAGGATAGAGGTTGCTTCCCTGGGGTGGGGCACCTGTTCTTTACCTACAAAAAGGTTCAATGTGTGACCTATGAAGGCATTGATGCACACACCTCACACAATTCTAGGAAACCCTCTACCCTGATAACAGCTGCCCATGTCAGCCAGACCCTAACACTGGGTACACACCAATCTGGCTGGTGTCTGATTGCACAAGGCCACATGTGATTGCAGAATACAGATGGACACCAAATTACCTTCAACTGCACTGCAAGGAACACCTGTCACACACTGATAGTGATGGGACCTATCTCTAGCACCACATGTACTGCAGACCTAGTGCTGGGCACCTGTCCTATCCCTCAGGGTGAACACAGAACCTGCACAATGGCATGGTCTGTAGCTATTCTGTGCCAGTATCATGCACTGTCAGTTTGTCTTTCCAAGCTGAGGTACTGGAGAGGTGCAGACCCCATTTGGTGATCAGCTGTAGACTGCTATCAGCATGTGCATTGAATCATGGGTACTGGTGGAGTTACCCTATCCTGGCACTCAGAGCAGACAGTTTGTGCAGTGACCTGCAGTCCTTCTGTACCCAAACATTGCTGTGACATACACCATGGAGGTATAGCCTACTGTTTTTTATTTATTTAGCTGTATTTATATCCCCGCTTCGGGGGGGGGGGGGGGGATACATTTAACACAAGGGGATATGAGACACATACACTAATACTTACAGGGAACATGGGCAATGGAGGGTTAAGTGGCTTGCCCAAGACCACAAGGAGCACCTGTGGGACTAGAAACCCCCAGTCCTTCCAGCCCAAGGTTGCTGTCCTCTAGTGGCATTTGAACCACCGACCTTCCGGCCTGTGGTACCTTGCCCCAACCACTAGGCCACTACAATGCCATTCTTGGCAGTGTTCATGGGTTCAGTTTCTCATTGTTACTTCTGGAGAGAGATCTGCAATTGTGAGTATATACTTCTGGGAATTTTCTGAAAGGAATTCTTTTTATTAAAGCTAATTAATCTGTGAACCCACTATTTTTTGTTAAATCAGTCAGAATCTAGTAGCAGCAGTTTAAGTTTACATTTAAAACACATAAGAGAGCTTTCTGGTTAAATTTCATACCCAGCAGAGAGCTTGTAGTTTACATTTAATAGTCATTCAGGGCCTAGCATCAGCAAAGTACTTTTAGTTTAAATTTAAAACACAGAAGAGAGCTTTCTGGTTAAATTTAGAACCCAGCAGAGAGCTTGTAGTTTAAATTTCATAATAAGTTAGAGCCTAGCAGCACAAAGGGCTATAATTTAAATCAAATAAGAATATAGATTAGCACAAAAGGCAAAACAGGGTCAGTACTCTTTGAGCAGCAAATAGTCTTCTAGAGACCTTTACAAAGAGGCCTTCTACCTAGGGGGCAAGAGACCTGTGAAACTTTTTCAATAGGTGTAAACACCAGGTGGCAGATCAAAAGGCCATTTTGAAAGACTCCTTCTATCCAAGCAAGGACTGTTAATCATCCAGGAAGTTGGTCACAACTTACCTCAGCAGCACAGGCATAAATAGCTCAACCAGAGCTCTGTGATCCTCAGTCTTGAAGGACTAGTAAAGGGGACTGTTACTTCTGGAGAGAGGTCTGCAATTGTGAGTATATACTTCTGGGAATTTTCTGAAAGGAATTCTTTTTATTAAAGCTAATTAATCTGTAAACCCACTATTTTTTGTTAAATCAGTCAGGGCCTAGTAGCAGCAGTACATTCGTAGCAAAAAACCTGTGAGAGAGTCAGTTGGTCCATTAGATGATAGAGGATTTAAAGGGGCACTAAGAGGCAACAAGGCGACAGCGGAGAGACTGAATGAATTCTTTGCTTCGGTCTTTACTGAGGAAGATGTAGGGATGTTACCCATGACTGAAGTAGTATTTAAAGGTGCAGAAGAATTGAAGGAAATATCGATACATCGGGAAGATGTATTACAACTATTAGATAAACTGAAGAGTAGCAAATCACCTGGGCCGGATGGTATTCATCCAAGGGTGTTGAAAGAACTCAAATATGAGATTGCAGACCTGCTATTAGTAATCTGTGAACTATCATTAAAATCATCTGTAATACCTGAAGATTGGAGGATTGCCAATGTAACACCAATTTTTAAAAAGGGTTCCAGGGGTGATCCAGGAAACTACAGACCGGTGATCCTCACGTCAGTACCTGGAAAAATGGTAGAAACTATCATAAAAAATAAAATTACTCAGCATGTAGATAGTCATGGCCTAATGGGAGACAGTCAACATGGCTTACTAATCTGTTATGTTTTTTTGAAAGTGTGAATAAACAGGTGGACAAAGGTGAGTCGGTTGATATAGTGTATCTGGACTTTCAGAAAGCCCTTGACAAGGTCCCTCATCAGAGACTTTTGGCAAAACTAAAGAGTCATGGGATAGGAGGCAGTGTACTACTGAGGATCAAGAACTGGTTAAAAGATAGAAAGCAGAGGGTAGGGCTAAATGGCCAATTTTCCCAATGGAGAAAAGTGAATAGTGGTGTACCCCAGGGATCTGTGCTGGGTCCGCTGCTTTTGATATATTCATAAATGACCTGGAAAGTGGAATAACGAGTGAGGTTATCAAATTTGCAGATGACACAAAACTATTTAAAGTTGTTAAAACCCAAGAGGATTGTGGAAATTTGCAAGAGGATCTTGATAAATTGGAAGACTGGGCAATCAAAATGGCAGATGAAATTTAATGTGGACAAGTGCAAAGTTATGCACCTAGGGAAGAACAACCCAAACTATGGTTACACGATGCAAGGTTCCACATTAGGAACCACCACCCAGGAAAAAGATTTAGGCGTCATTGTGGATAACATGTTAAAACCCTCGGCACAGTGTGCAGCAGCGGCTAAGAGAGCAAATAGAATGCTAGGTATCATAAGGAAAGGAATGGAAAATAAAAGAAAAGATATTATAATGCCTCTATATCATTCCATGGTGAGACCGCACCTTGAATACTGTGTGCAATTCTGGTCACCGTATCTTAAAAAGGATATAGCGTTATTAGAAAAGGTTCAGAGAAGAGCCACCAAAATGGTAAAGGGGATGGAAGGATACTCCTATGAAGAAAGGCTAAAAAGGTTAGCGCTCTTTAACCTGGAAAAGAGACGGCTGAGGGGAGATATGATAGAAGTCTATAAATTAATGAACGGAGTGGAACGGGTAAACGTAGATCAATTGTTTACGTTATCAGAATATAGAAAGACTAGGGGACATGTAATGAAGCTACAGGGTAAACTTTTTAAGACTAATAGAAGAAAATATTTTTTCACTCAACATGTAATCAAACTCTGGAATTTGTTACCGGAGGATGTAGTAAAGGCTGTTAGTGTAGCTGGGTTTAAAATGGTTTGGACAAGTTCCTGGGGGAAAGGTCCATAAACCATTATTAAAAAGAGATCCAGGATATCAATGCTTGACCCAATACAAGCATTGTGGAACCTGTGTCTTTTGGGGATACTGCTAGGTACGTATGACTTAGATTGGCCACTGTTGGAAACGGGATACTGGGCTTGATGGACCTTGGTCTGACCCAGTATGGCATATCTTATGTTCTTATATTGTTCCCTCCTCTCATGCCTGTCGTACTCAAAAAGTGGCTTTTGATTGAATAATAAAGACCATTCTTCCTTCATCTCCACGGTTTTGGACTGGTTTTGTATTACAATATGTGGTGATTGTGCTTTAGTGTTGGACGGCACTCAAAAGGTGTGCATGCCCGTAGAGGTCATATTTTTGCAGATCTGTTCTTCCAGCCCATAATACCCTTGCCACAATTGCCAACATTCCCTCCGTCCTTCTATCTGTGTCTGTCAGCTGTGTAGAGTCCTGTCTGTCAGTGCAGGCTGCCACCCCATGTCATGCAACTTTCCTACACTGCGCCTCTTCATGCTTGCCTTGCCTGTGCCTGATCTGCATGGCATCACCACTCCTCTGTCCACCTATCATTGTAACTATCCTGCCACCCCCGCCTCCACTGGGGGACACGTATTCTCATCCTCTGCCACCAACTGTTTTCCCGGTACTTTACATTGCCAACGCCCTGTGCTGTGGTACAGCTGCCCCACCATGTTTGTCATCAGTACTGGCAGGCACATGGGATGCGCGCAGATATGGCAGGTTCAGCGGCTCCCTCCTCTCCCTCCTTCACTCACCTGTTCATTGCCTTTCCTGAGTGCTCTATCTAGTGTTAGGGCTACATCTGTCTCTGTTCCTCACAGGTCATGCATGTCATCCTGAGGCACCTTGCAGCCCCTAGGGCCCACTAACCTAGGGCACCGTAACCTTGTTAGACCACCTTAACCTATGGTTCCATAGCCCAGGGTGCATTCTGCGGTGCCTTGTCCAGGGGTGCCTAATATGGCACTTAGCCTAGGAGGCCCTATAGGGCGCCTTATGAGGCACCTTACATGGCACCTTTCTGGGCTCCCTATAAGGTACCTTACAAGGCACCTTATAAGGCGCCTTACAAGGTGCCTTACAAGGTGCCTTGCAAGACACCTTGTAATGCTCGTTAGTCTAAGGCGCCTTGTAACGTGCGTTAGCTGCTACAGCTTGCTCTAACGATACAACGCCCACGCTTTTAATATGGGCATCTCTGCCTTTACCGCGGAACCTAACGTGAATGACATTACCGCACTTTAGTAAACATACCCCTAACGCTGTGAAATCCGGGTCTGAAGGGTGGAGTAAGGCTTCCCAGAGGATGGAGAGAAGGGGTCAATGGGTGGAGAGTGGGAGGGGAGAGGCTCCAGGCACACTAATGCTGTGAAATCTGGGTCTGAATACTAACACCAGTGAAACCCTCGCGTTAAGGCACATTTGCAGGAAAGAGAAACCATTTAACTCCGCAATGTGCAGCAAAGGCAGGGAAACCCAGAAAAGTGATAGGTGTGATACATGTGCAGGTATCAAAAGGCAAATAAACATATAAAAGGACCAGAAGCACATCTAAAATCTCAATAACCAAGCTGGCCAATAGTGATATTAATTATAAGCATACAGAAACACTACTGACAAAGCGTATAAATGAAGCTATCGTGTTTGGTAGGGTCTATGCTCTGTCCCCCTAAAAAATGAATGATCCCGCATTGAAATAGCGCTGATCAGGGTTTCTGTCGTTTAGATTGGGCAGGTTTGTTATGACATGCACATGTGCAGCAACAGCAGAGTGAGCACATAGGAAAGGGCAACTGTACTAATGCTGTAAATGGGATATAGGGGGCTGCAGGCGGCACATGCTGTGGTCCAGCTGGGGCACAGTGCGGGCTAGGCAGATGCCTAGGTAGCACATAGGAATGCCAAAACTGTAAAGCAGCAGGACAGCAACTGATGAGGGTCCAACACGGGCACAAGTGTGTGTCCCTCAGTGTCAAAGGGGATATTATCCAGCAGGTTCCCCAAGGGCACATAACATTGGCAGGCGGTGCGGGGGGGGGGGGGGGTGGAAGCGCGCATGTCCATGTAGGCACCCCTACCCGAGAACCCACACAATAGGCAGCTGCCTACCGGCATACTGGATGACCTAGGACTGTGCACCACCAGCATAATGGCATGGCAGCATGGTGGCGGAGGGGTGCTGGTGGCGGAGGGGGCAGTGGCATCTGCCCACAGCAAACCATGGCCTAGCACCGTTTAGGTGGGTGCCTTGCACTGCAACAGACAGGATCTGTCTGACGAACAGTCATGGTATCCCCAGGGAAGGGACTGTCCCTATGGCAACAGTGTGGTGCAGTACACACAGCCAATGTGTTCATGAGCAGAAGGTCACAAGTTCAAGTCCCAGCTGTGGCTCCTGCCAACCCTCTCCCCATATTTTACCCACTACTAAACCGTGGTAATAAAGACGGAACCTTTATTGCAGATAAAATAAACATGCCTGAAACGCATATATTTTACCCTACAAAGCACAGACACATGTGCAATACCTAGAGCAGAGTTTCCCAACTGCAGTCCTGGAGGGCCAAACACCATTCAGGTTTTATGCTGTCCCTAATAAATATGCCTGTGCTGCATTTGTATGCGCCGCCCTCATGGTATGCAAATGTATCTCATGCATATTCATTAGGAACAGCATGAAAACCTGAACAGTGTTTGGCCCACCAGGACCGGAGTTGGGAACCTCTGCCCTAAAGCAGTTGCCAACAGGGGCATAAACACCCACACCCACAGGCTCCACTATCCAAAGCCTCATGGAGAGTCAGGCTGTTGGGTCCTGCGCGCAGCAGCATCTCCCAATACTAGCACTTGCATACCTTAGCAATGCTGCCCTAAACTTGGGGATACGTTACACATATATCAAAGGGTTGCTATGATTAATGGCAGATAACAATTCCTACGTTAATCAAAATTTGCTGATAGAGCTGCATCATAGCAACCTTTCTATGGAGTGTGGAGTGTGTTTCAGTTTTGGTTTCTGACAGTGTTTACTACCCCGGGGAGTGACCCCCAACAGTATTGCGTACCATAGCCATGTCTGCACTGTGCCCATGACTGGTGTGGTGGCCAGGGCTGCTAAAAGCCTCTATATTTGCACAATGCTGGCATAGGTGTGGGAGTGTGTGTCTGTCTATGCAGTGTGCTGTTGCTGCTTACACCTTACTCAGCCCACACTGCTTGCACTGTTTCCAGTGTTAGCCTGCCAATGTGCATAATGAGGATCAAGGTACTGTGGGTATGGCCCGGACAGGGTGGCCTGGGCAGGATGCATCTGCACAGGGCATAGGGCAATGGCTGGGACATTGTAGTGCCCAGCCACTACCTGCATGGACAGAGTGGCCACAGCATGTCCTGCTGGGAGGTCACTCTCACCCTGACTGAGCAGTGACCACGGCATGGCTAGGTTCCCCCATAGTGTTATATAGCATTTTTTTCAAGTGATATTTATGGGTTTTCTTTTCTGGGGGTCCAATCACTGATGTATCTGCTTGGTGTGTGTGCTCACATCCCTATTTGGGGTGCACACATTTTCTCCAGGAACATGCACTATTAGCTAGCTAGCTAGCAGACTGTCTGCAGTTAGTATGTGTATGGCTGGAACACCTTGCAGGGTGCAGTTGCTGGAGAATGTTAGATAGTGGTGTGGGGTGTGGGGGGTGTGGGGTGTGGGGGGTGTGGGGTGTGGGGGGTGTGGGGTGTGGGGTGTGGGGGGTGGGGGGGGGTAGTTGAGCATTTCCAGGCCTACTGTCTGTCTGCCATTGTCTTATGGATGTGTACAGATCAGCATTGACTGCCCTGTAGGGTGCCTGTTCCCCAGCAGGATTGGGGTTGATGGTCCCCTCTACTGCCACCACTGCAGGAATGTAGAGTGTGGATCTGTTAGTTGGAGATCCTGTCCCCCCCCCCGAGACCCCCACAAACACCCCTCTTCACTTAAATCATGTGACCATGGCCCCCACACAGGATATGCACTATTCTGGGTGCATCATAGTCCACAAGGGCTAGACGTGACTGAGAAATATGGATGGACACAGGTGTATCCTAGGTGTGTCTGCAAGGACTACCTATCACACACTGATACTGATAACAACCTACAGTATAGCTTATCTCAGCTAACCCAGGTGCTTCGGACCAGGTGCTGGGCACCCCACCTCACCCTGAGGGTGAGCACAGTACCCGCACAATGTGATGGTCTGTAGCTACTCTGTGCCAGTAACACACACGGTCAGTTCACCCTACCAGGCCAAGGTGCTGTGGGGGTTCATACCCCATCTTGTAATCATCTGTAGACTGCTGATCTGCATGTGCAGTGCATCATTGGTATGGCTGGGTTAACCCTATCCTGGTAACTACAGCAGACAGTTTGTGTGGTGACCTGCAGTCCTTCTGTAGCCAACCAGGGGCTTGTTAGCAGTTATAGAGATGTAGCCCACTGGTTTCTTCACTGACTATGGTGGCAGAGGTCATGGGTTTGATCCCACAGTGATGTTATTTGATAGGGCTTTCTGAGGCATTTCCTTTTTTAATTTAAATTAGTGCTGCCAGCAAAAACGCCCTCACAGTGCTGTAACCTTAAGGTGCCTCATAAGGCGCCCTATAAAGCGCCTTATAAGGCGCCCTATAGGCAACATTATAAGGTGCCTTGGCGGACAGTTCACTTTATAATGTGCCCTCTGGAGTGCCTTATAGGGCGCCTTATGTATCACCTTAGGTTACTGCACTGTGAGGGTGTGTTTGCTTGCAGCACTGATTTAAATTAAAAAAGAAAATGCCACAGACAGCACTGATTTAAAGTAAAGGGTAATTCCTCAGACAGCCTTACCCATTAAGCCCACTGGGGGATTGAACTCATGACCCCTGTTTTAGCAGTCATTGTATTAACAAGTGTGCTACACCTCTGTTGCTGTGTTTGTAGGTTAGCACACCTAATTAAGGCTAATGCGCGTTAACGTGCCACGGCTCCCTCTATCGCGCGATAACGGACTTTATCGCTCGATAACCCGAAATGCTACCTTAAGACCGGAACGCCCACTACCTTATATGGCATTCGTCACAGTAAGACTGCAACTAACTCCGGTAACATTAAGACGGTTTAGTAAACATACCCCTTTGTGATCTTGAGCAAATTACTTAACTCTTTATTGCCTCCAATATAGACTAATTGTAAGCCCTCCAAGGGATAGAAAAAATACCTACTGTAGCTGAATTTAACTTACCTTGAGCTACTCTGAAGAACACTAGCTAAATCCCAAATCCCTGCCTTTTAGGTTTCTCTGACTTCATATCTTCATTCTCTGCTTCTCACCTTTCCCGTAGCCGATTAGAGTGTAATTTTATAACAAGATATCTAAATAATTTAGAGTAGAGCAGAAACGAAGACTTCAGCAGGAAAAAATGTATAGGATTTCTTTGTAGCCACAGTTTCTATAGGATACGGTATGCACTAGCATTTTTTAAAGACACATAGGAGCCTAAAATAGGCACCCACTTGGCATCCCCACACAGTGACCTTCTATAAAAATACTCTCCATACATTTACATTGTACTTTATAAAATATACATTATACATTGCAATGCTACCCCAGATCTGCCCAAAGTACACACCTAGGAATGCCTATGTATGGTGCATCTATAATTACATGTGATCTCCTCAGCGGCTGTACTTCTACATGTGTATTTGGTGCACAATTTTTTAATAGCTATTTTTTGCATGTAAGCATACTTTACTTATGGAAGTTGCTTTATAAAATCACTTTGAGGGGAAATTTGGAATGTGCACTTTGTATGTGCATACCTTCTAGCTAATTTTCAAATGGGAACTGCCTCTGAAGATTTTCTACCTTAATGTAGGCTCCTATAAAGCAACTTTGCGGTTTGAAGCTGGGTGTGTGTTTGTTTGGGAGGGGAGGCAATTGAGGGGAAAGAAATAGCAGGCCTAATATTTATAAGCATTTATCTGGGTATCAGCGCCTGCTACCCAGATAAATGCTACTAAGCCGGATTGTACCACTGGATGTCATTACACTATCTGGATAGTGCCGGACAGTCAGAAACAGAATCAGGATAGGGATGTGATTTATCCAGCTAAGACAGATGAAAAGCTGCTCCAAGTGCTATACAGATAGCATATCCAGATAGTGGCTGAAAATGTGCTGTCCAGATATGTGGGGCTGGTACTTGTTCAGAAACTAATGTTTGAGCCACTAGCATGGCTTCCTGTTGCATGATGAGGCCTGCTCTGAACCAAAGACTGAATTAAACAAGATGAAATCCTCTTTTGTTATAACTAAGCATTAAAACTTGCAGATCCAGCAATGCTGCCAGTTTATGATACTTCACAGTAAAAGTATTTTTTCCAGCTGACTACATGCAGAAGAACATGGCTGAAACCTTCACTATGCCTGGCTTTGGCAAAAATGTATGAACCTGCATACCAGCAGTTTTCGAGCACGGTGGACCTTTGTTTGCAGAAGGACCACCTATTAGCTTTTACCAGATTTGCTAAAGATGACATACAGGGTTTGAGTCCAGACAATCACCAGGTCTTCAGGACAAAGAATTATATGGCTGTTGACCAGAACCCAGAGCTCAGGAAAGAGACCCAGAACTTATAGGGCAGAGAGAGAACTCAGAAAGAAAGAAAGAACTCTGAAAAAGAAGAACCAGAGAAGGGAACTCTAACTTCTGATACAGACTGTTCGCTTGCCTTTTCTTTCTGACTGGAAAAGTCCGATTGTGTTCAAGGCCAAAGCCTCGAGACAGAATGAATTTCTCCCACAAGCAGGCAGCTCAGTGTATGACTACGCAGGTCGTTTCAGCTGACGTTGGACCTCTGCCATACCTTGACTTTGTTCTGTTCCTGAGACCCGGACCACAATCACAGGTGTTTTGGCACAGGCTAAGGTACTAGTCTTTAATTTCTCCCAGAGGTTGGGGCTAGCCTAGAAAAACAGATAATTTACTGTATGTCAGAGTGCATGCAAATCAGTGACAATGGTTTCTAAAACAGAGATTAGATCTCTCAGTAATTGTAACATAGAGGTGAATAACATACTACCTCAGAAAGCTAATTTATTCTAATATTTCCTCTATTTTTGCTATCAGAAATAAAGTCTAATTTTCATACAAACAGGGCTTGTTCTTATTTTATCACGTAATTTGTTTGACAGATGGTCCTATGGAATCCTGAGAGGCGTGTAGCAGAACCCCCTAGACACACTAAGGGGTATGTTTACTAAACCGCGCAATTGTGCGGGGTGCACTTGAGCGTGCACTAAGGTACCTTAGCGCACGCTAATAGTGCATTTTTGTGCCCCGTACACGTGAACGCTGCACTAACAGGCCCGCACAAGTGCGCGTCGTGCTGATGTGTGATAGAGGCGTGGAAAGGCATTCCGAGGGCGGAGGAAGGCTCCCAAGGGGCGGAGGGCGGGGTTAATGGGTGGAGAGTGGGAGGGGAGAGGCTCCCCGCACAGGAGCGGGGCTGAAATTCAACTAAAAATATACCGCGAGTGAAAACCTCGCGTTAGAGCCGATTTAAAGGGAAGAGAAACCATTTCTGGTCAGCAATGTACAGCAAAACCAGGGAAACCTACAAAACGTGAATAGTGTGATACATGTGCACAGACCAAAATAGCAAATAAAAATTGAAAATGACCACAACAAAATTCTAATAAATTATAATCCAGCTGGGCAATAGTGATAGTCATGGAAAACATAAAAAATCACTCCCAAGAAAGCCCCAAAAAAGAAATATGAATTTTAGAAGGGTCTACGCTCCGTCCCCATACAAGGTGAATGATCCCACAGTGAAATTGTGCAGAGCAGGGTTTATGACTCCTGTGGCCAGGTTTCCTATCTCCAGGGACTGCACTGTCTCTGTGGCCACAGTGTGGTGCAGTGAACACAGACAGTGTGTTCAGGAGCCAAAGATCACCAGGTCAAGTCCCAGCTGGGGCTCCTGCAAATCCAATCTCCATATTTTACCCACCACTAAACCATGATAGTAAAGACCAACCTTTTTTCCAGATAACATAAGCATGGTCCAAACACCTCTATTTTACCCTACAGAGCACAGACACCAGAAACATGCGCATTACCTAGACCGCAGTCCCCTCAATGCAGTCCTGGAGGGCCACATATCATTCAGCTGTGATGCTGTCTCCAATATAAGGCCATGTCAGCATGGTGGTGGAGGGGTACCGTTGGTGGAGGGGGTAGTGGCTGCTGCCCACAGCAGACGGTGGCCTAGCCCCCTTCACGTGGGTGCAGTGCCCTCCAACAGACAGGCCCTGTCTGACAAACAGCCATGGACTCCCCAGGGAATGCATTGTTTTTGTGCTAAGATGGTGGTGCAGCGGACACAGCTAGTGCCTTTAGGACCAGAAGGTCACAGGTTCAAATCCAAGCTGAGGCTCCTGGAAACTCAGTCCCCTTGTTTTACCCATGAAGAAATCATGGTAGTAAAGACTGAACCATTATTGCTGAGACCATACGCATGGGTCAAAAACCTCTATTTTACCCTACACAGCACAAACACCATAGAAATGTGCATTACCTATGGCAGAATCCCCCAAATGCAGTCCAGGAGGGCCAAACACCATTCAGTTTCCATGCTGCCTCTAATAAAGATGCCTGTGCTGCATATCTATGCACCACCCCCATGGTATGCAGATGTATCCATGCATATTCATGAGGGACAGCATGAAAACCCGAACAGTGTTTGGCACACCAGGACTGGAGTTGGGAACCTCTGCCGTAAAGCAGCAGCCAACACCCACACCCACACCCACAGGCCCCATTAGCTAATGCCTCCTGGAGAGGCAGGACATTGGGCCCTGCGTGCATCTCCCAATACTAGCACTTGCATACCTTAGCAATGCCACCCTACACCTGGGTATACGGTACACACCTATCAAACGTTTCCTATGATTACTGGCAGATAGCAAGTCCTACATTAAGCACGGTTTGCACATTGAGCTCCATCATAACAATCTTTCTGATGTCTGCGGTGTGTGCTTCAGGTCTGGTCTCTGACAGTGTTTACCACCCTGGGGAGTGACCCCCAACAGTATTGCGTAGCATATCCATGCCTGTACTGTGCCCAGGACTGGTGTGGTGGGCAGGGCTGCTAAACTCCTCTATAGTAGCACAATGCTGGCATAGGTGTGGGAGTGTTTGTCTGTCTATACAGTGTGTGGTGGCTGCAAACACCTTCCACAGCCCACACTGCCAGCACTGTTGCCAGTATTGGCCTGCCAATGTGCATAATGAGGAGCAAGGTACCATGGGTATAGCCCGGACAGGGTGACCTGGCCAGGATGCATCTGCACAGGGCATAGGGCACTGGCTGGGACATTGTAGTGCCCGGCCACCACCTACACAGACAGGGTGACCTCAGTATGTCCTGCTGGGAGATCACTCTCACCCTGACTGTGCAGTGATGACAGCATGGCTAGGCACCCCCATAGCGCTATATAGTACTTCTCTCATGTGATATTTATGGGTTTCTTTTTGGGGCCCAGTCACTGATTTATCTGCTTGTTGTTTATGCTGACATCCCAGTTCTGGGTGCATGCATTTCCATTGGGAACATGGACTAGCTAGCAGACTGTTTGCAGCTGGTATGTGTCTTGATGGAGTGGCTTGCATGGTGCAGTGTCTGAAGGCTTGCTGTAGGAGAATATCAGATAGTGGTGGGGTGTAGCTTAGCATATCCAGGCCTAAAGTCTGTCTGCTATTGTGTTATGGATGTGTACAAAGCTGCATTGACTGCCCTGTAGGGTGTCTGTTCCCTAGCAGGACTGGGGTTGATGATCCCCTCTACTGCCACCATTGCAGGGAGGTAGAATGTGAATCTGTTGATGGAGGACCGTGTTTGCTGCCCTTGGCCCGGGGGGGGGGGGGGGGTGGTGCATGGTCCACCTGGGGGTCCATACCTGACTGAGATATCCAAGGTGCTTCTGAAGAAACTACCTATTGCAGAGATTAACAATGCTTTGGACCTCCGGCATGGCCTCTTCCAGCCATGGAAGGTGCTGTGGACCTGGTGCTGGGTGCCTCACCGCACCCTCAGGGTGAGCACAGTACCCGCACAATGTGACGGTGTGTAGCTACTCTGTGCCAGTAAAACACATGGTCAGTACCCCCTACCAGGCCGAGGTGCTGTGGGGGGTGCATTCCCCATCTTGTGTTTATCTGTGGACAGCTGATTTACATGTGCAGTGCATCATGGGTACGGGTGTGCTAACCCTATCCTGGTGACCACAGCAGACTGTCTGTGTGGTGACGTGCACTCCCTCTGCAGCCAGCCAGGGACTTGTTAGCAGCTATAGGGCTGTAGCACAATGGTTGTTTCACTGTCTGTGGTACCAGAAGTCATGGGTTCAAACCCACAGTGGGGTTATTTGATGGGGCTGCCCAGAGCATTATCACTTTTTAATGTACATTATTGCTGCCAGCAAAAACACCCTCATCGTACTGTACCCATAAGGTGCCTCAGAGGGCGCTTTATAGGGCGCCCTATAGGTTACCTTATGGTTACAGTCCATATAAGGTGCACCATACGTTATCCTGTTTAGCAACTTATAGGGTGCCCTATAGGGGACATTTTAGGGTGCCATGGCGGACAGTGCACTTTATAATGTGCCCTATGGAGTGCCTTATAGGGTGCCTTATGCGGCACCTTCAATTACGGCACATGAGGGCGTGTTTGCTGGCAGCAATTAATAAAATAAAGTGCTGCAGGAATCAAAACATACATTGCAAAGCTGATGCCTCAGCCAGCCTTACGTATTAGGCACACTGGGGAGCAAACTCATGACCCCTGTATCAGCAGTCAGTGCCTTAACCATTGTGCTCCACTGCTGCTCCTCCTTGCATGTCAGCGCACCTACTTATGCTTTTCATTCCTTAAACTGCACAGTGCTGCCATAAAAAACAGTACTCTGACCTTGCGTGGCACCCTATAAAGCGCCCTATAAGCAACATTCTAGGGTGCCTTGGCGGACAGTGCACTTTAAAATGTGCCTTATGGGGCGCCTTATGTTAACACACTTTGAGAGTGCGTTTGCTAGTAGTGATAATTAAAATAAAAATAAAATGCCTCCTAAAGCAATCTTCCCCATAATATATAATGCCTCAGCCAGCCTTGTTCATTGGGCACTGTGGGGGACCCTTATCCCTGCACCATTGGTCAGTGTCTTAACCATTGTGCTGTGGTTCTGTTCCTGTGCTTGCACATCAGCACGCCGCCTTATGCCGCCAAATATTAAAATGCCTCCTAACGCAATAGCGCGCCGCCTTATGCTGCCCAATATTAAACTGGCTCCTAAAGTAATGCCTCATCCAGCTGCCTTCATTGGGTACTGTGGGGGATTGAACCCCTGATCCCTGCTCCTTTGGTCAGGGTCTTAACCATTGTGCTGTGGCTCTACTTTTTGGCTTGCACATCAGCGCGGCACTTATGCCTCCCGCACAGCTTTCTCATGCGCTAATGTGCGGGGTGCACATGGGCGCCGTGCACCTTAGCGCATATTTAAATCCCGGTTTTTCTTTTTCAGAAAGAAACGCCCACTCCTTATATGGCACCCACACACTAGCGGGCCGCGCACATTAGCGGGGTTTTAGTAAACATACCCCTAAGACTTTATATATGTGTATTTATATGCTATTGATAATATCTCCTACAGATAGTAGACACACAATCTGGATATTCAGTGGCACCCACTATGGAAGTCATTCTGAAACACGAATAATCCATGTGGATGTGCCCTGGAGACAGATATCCGCTGAAAATGTCCACAGCCGTATTCTGAAAAGCACTCTGCGTGTATGTACTTGCCATTAAGATGGGGATCTCAGAACACACATGCTAGGGGCAGAACAGGAGAGTGACATGCCCCGAAGACATATAAAGTGTATTCAAGTTGTGCCTGTATATGCCCATCGTGTGTCCTGCAGACATCTACATTATACCTGCTGAAAAGTGGTATAAGGGCAGGACTTAGAAAAAAAACTAGCACGGCAGACAGAGCTAGTGTTATAGGACAAACTGCCATGACTGCAGCTAGTGAAACACACCTAGATGGGAGCAGCTGCCAAGCCAATGGCAACCAGTAGCAGCCCAAAGGATGTGCAAAAGTAAGCAGCATTGCAGAATGAGGCGGAAGGAGACAGGGAGACAAGTAGGACTGACACAAATGCATTTAATAGTGGCATAAGCAGAGGTACAGTACCCCCCCCCCCTCCACAAGGCATGCGATGACAAATGCCTGTCCCTGTCCGCCCTACCACACCCACACACCCCAATATCGAACCCATGTGCAAGTGTGCTCACACCTCTACATCCCATTGTATCCCACATATCCCACCATATATCACCTGTAGCAATCCTCACACACCCCAGCTGCACCAACAGAACAGCAACCCCACCCTTTGCTGAGCACACATACCAAGCCCCACATGTGACAGTTACTTTGGTCCCCCTGACCCCTGCCCTCTCCTTGGCCCTCCCCCTACTAGAGGACACATGCCCAACTGCTGGCATGATGGCACTGACAGATGTGGATGGCAGTGTGCTGACAGACCATGAACTGTTGCTTTCTTCACTCCCCTCCACCAGACTCCCATGGAAGGGAGGAAAGGTAAATGTAGGGCCATGCCCTGAGGAAGGGCCCAAAATATTGAATGGTGCCAAGGTGGCTGAGTGTACTGCTGAGGCAGCCTTCGCACTGACACTTGTGCTGATCCTACTGGTAGAAGGCACAGACCCAGGTGCAGGAGTGCATGTGGTCGAACTGGCGCCAGCAGCAGCAAACCCACCACTGGTGTGAGCAGTAGTTGGGGCCACTGGCTAGGAGGTGTCACTGCCCAGCACAGGGTTGGAGACAGAGGTAGTCTGTGTCTGGACCAGCTGTACCAGAAGGCGATCAATGCATGCATTCAGGCAGCACACAAATGCATCCAGGTACTCAGTTGCAGCCAGCTGGCGCTCCTGTGGGGCCACTCTATGGTGCAAGCGTTCCAGCTTTGCCTGTTCCCATTCAGCATGAGATTCACTGTGGGTGAGAAATCGCTCTGCACATAGTAGTATCTGCTCGGAGGTGCACTGGTGGTGGCGACGCCTATGGTGATCCTCACCCTGTCTCTCAGAGGGCTCTGGTGATGGCGCAAGCTGGTCCACATCAGCAGCCATACCCACATCCCCCTGCTGCTCATCAATGTGGTGAGCTGAGTCATCACCAGCCAGGACCACAGGCTGCTGATCCCCCGCATGGGGTGGTTCACTAGAGAAGGCAGTATGTGTTTCAGCCCACAATGTCAAAGGATCAGCAGGGGTGGTGTCAGGATCTGGGGCAGTGCTTGGGTCCACAGCTGCATCTGCACCTCTGGACAGAAAGAACAAAGATGTGTCTGACACCAAATGATATGCCCAGTACACACACAGGACTGTCAGTGTATGAGAGAACACCAGACACCACTGAAAAACAGGATGACAGAGTTAGGTAGGGGCTGCAGTCCCAATGTGCCATGCAGCACAGTTAAAAAGGGAACAACCAGTATAAAACATGTGAGTCCTGCAACCACAGAGCAACCACATGCATGAGGTGCACACCCTGAGCAGTCCCAAACCCCACACTCTCAGTTATCAGTGCATGCTTCCTGTGAATTGCGCCACCACAGATGCTCACCATGACACCCCCCTCCCCCCAGCTGTGACTGGGAACACCTGCTGTGTCCACATAGGTATAGCAGCTACAAATCCCACAGAACACACACAAATGCAGCATCCAGTTAACATAAGGGAAATAGCAACCCACAGCAGCACCAACAAACACCTTACACAATAAAATACTGTTCCACATAATGTCTAACAAACAAGGAAAAAAGGGGGAGGAATTGTCCAATGGCAATTATGTGTGCCTGAAACCTGGATACCCATGTGCCCAGTCATGAGTAGATGTGCAATATCATGTGTGTAGTGTATTGCTGAGCAGCAATCCTGTCAAGTGGGCAGGAGGTGTGTGGATACCACAGGATCAGGATCTGGAATAATATAAGAACATAAGATATGCCATACTGGGTCAGACCAAGGTCCATCGAGCCCAGTATCGTGTTTCCAACAGTGGCCAAACTAGGTCACAGGTATCTAGCAGTCTCCCCAAAAAACACAGGTTCCACAATACTTGTACTGGGGCAAGCAGTGGATTTCCCGGGTCCCCTTTAATAATGGTTTATGGACCTTACCTCCAGGAACTTGTCCAAACTTCTTTTAAACCTGGCTACACTAAACAGCTTTTACTACATCCTCCCGTAACAAATTCCAGAGTGTTATTACACATTGAGTGAAAAAAATATTTTCTCTTATTAGTCTTAAATAGGTTACAGTGTAGCTTCATTGCATGTCCCTTAGTCTTTCTATATTTCGATGATGTAAACAATCAATCTATGTTTGCCCGTTCCACTCCATTTATTAATTTATAGACCTCTATCATATCTCCCCTCAGCTGTCTCTTTCAAAGAGTCCTAACGTTTTTAGCCTCTCTTCATAGGTGTATCCTTCCATCCCCTTTACCATTTTGGTAAGGGTGATGGTAGGAGGATGTGAGGTCTGAACCAGAGAAACAGGTGTGGTACAGAACTGGCATGTGAAGGGGGAAGCCATCTAGCAGCCACTCATCCTAGTCCAGTGAGGATAGTGATGTGTCCAGTGTTCCAATGTCCTCCATTGCAGTAGGGTCCACAGTGATCAGTTCCCGCTGCTCTAGCTCAGTCAACAGCTCAGCCTGCCAATCTGGTCCCATACATTTGACCTTCTTGCAGGTATCCCTCTGCACCTGCCGCCACTTCCGTTTAACATCCTCAAAATCACGGTTATTGTGATAGATCACATTTATTTTCTGGCATATTTTATTTATTTATTTAAACGGATTTCTATACTGCCTTATCCTACAATCAAGGCGGTCTACACAGCAAACAATCAACAACATACTGTGTCTAGTGTGCGCATGCATTGAACAGTGAATGCGTGTGCGTGTAGTGGGTTGTTGATTCTTGGTGATCTATTTACAACGTGCGCTATATACAATACTATGTATATCAGGACTTTACTTCAATACTATGTATGTGTCGAACAGGGAGGGTGGTTGAGCTGTGGTACTGTCCGTTGCATAATTAGGTGACGTCACCATAGTGCTCTATGAAGAGGGTTGTCTTGAGCAGTTTCCTAAATTCCTTAATGTCTGTTGTTGACCGTAGTTCATCAGGGAGGGCGTTCCATAGTGTTGGTGCCGCCTTTGATAGGGTTCGGTTTTTGGTGTCCTTGCATACCTTGGTGAAGTCTTTTGGTGTGTTGATGCGGTTGGAGGTGCCTCTCCTCCTTGGCCTTGTGCTGCTGTCTGGTTGTATGAGTGGTTGTAGGCTGAAGGCTGATAACTGTTGTTTGATTTTGAATATGTTTATGACTGTCTTGTATCTGATTGGTAGCCAGTGGAGGTCTTTTAGAGTGGGTGTGATGTGTTCTTGTCTTGTGGTGCCAGCTATTATGTGTGCTGCTGTGTTTTGTGCCAATTGCAGTGGCCTGAGTGTCTGTTTTGTTAGGCTAAGATATATTGGGTTGCAGAAGTTTAGGATTGGGGTTATTAGTGCTTGACATACTGTGCAGAAGTGCTCCTGGGAGAGGAGGGGCTTGAGGCGTCGGACTAGTCTCATCTTGTGGTATGCGTTTTTGGTGGTTCTGCTGATGTGGGACTGAAGGTTCAGTTCTTTGTCTAGCATTACTCTGAGGTATTTTACTTCTGGTTGTATGGGTATGGTTGTGTTGTCTATCTTGATGTTGAGCGGAGGGATGAAGTCGGCGTTTCGTGTGATGATCAGCACCTCGGTCTTGCTGTAGTTTATAGTCAGGTTGTTGTCTTGAAACCAGCTGTTCATGTGCATGAGACACTCTGTTATGTTGGTGTAGTCTGGGGTTTTGAGGGCGATCGGTGTGTATATTATTATGACGTCAGCATAGATTGTGTATTTTATCTTGTGTTCTTTTATGATGCTGCATATAGGCTGGATGTAGAGGTTAAATAATAGCGCCGATAAGGCGGATCCTTGAGGTACTCCTTGCATGACCTTTATGGGTCGGGGTGTGTTGGGACCGATCTTGACCTGTATCTGTCTGTCCGTTAAGTAGGAGTGGAACCACTTCAGGGTGGCTCCGTGTAGTCCGATGCTCTGTAGTCTTGCTAGTAGAATTCCGTGGTCCACTGTGTCAAACGCTGATGAAATGTCAATGAAGATCATGAGTATTCCGTTCTTGCTGTTGTCTATGAGTTGTAGTATGTCATTAAATAGGTATAGCAGGAGTGTTTCGACTCCGTGGTTGGGGTGGAAACCGTGTTGGTTGAGGTACAGTTGTGCATGGTTGTCGATGTGGTCTTGTAGCTGATTCTGTAGAGCTTTCTCAATGATCTTTGCCAGTAGAGGGATGCTTGAGATAGGTCTGTAAGCTGCTGGGTTGTTCTTGTCGAGTGGTGATTTCTTCGTGATTGGTCTTATTGTGGCGAGTTTTAGCTGGTCCGGAATGATTCCTTGAGTTAGTGAACTGTGCACCATGTTGTATATGGTGTGGATAAAGTTTGCCTTTGTCATCTTAATCCATGTCACTGGGCATGGGTCTGTTGGGGCCGTGCTTGTATTGAGAGCGGTACTGATGTGTGAGAGCTTCTCTGTGGATGGGGTGCTGAATTTGTCCCATGTTTTTCTTGGGGGGGGGGTTGATTTTATGCTTATGTTTGTTTTCAGTTGTGATGCTGAATGGAATTTTTCTTGGATGTGGTCTGCGAATGTTTGTGGGTCTATTTGTACTTCGCTCTCATTTTTCTGTTCCTTGGTGAGGGTTTTCACAATTTCGAAGAGCTCTCTTGGTTTGTTGTTGGATTTGAGTATGATGTTTGTATGGTATTCTTTCTTTGTTTGGTTGATGAGTTTGTTGTATTCTCTTTGTTTTCTTAAGTATAGGGCCTGGGTGCTGGGTGACTTGGTGTGTCTCCATCGACGTTATAACTTCCTGAGTTCCCTCTTCTCGTTCCGTATGACTTTTAAGTACCAGGGTGTGTGATGTGCTTTGGTGTGGCGAGTTTTCTTGGGTCTGTATTCGGTGGCTTTGGCAGCAGCATTGATGATGCTGTTCCATTTTCTGATTTGTTCGTCTAGATCCTCTGCTTCCGTATTCAGGTGGGGTAGAGTGTCCTGTAGAAATTGGTCTCTGTCGAAGCTCTTAAATCTTCTTTGTGCTGTTGGGTTGTCCAGGTTCTCATTGTGGTTTCGCCCTTGTGGCATAAACTTTATTTTGATTATGTGATGGTCTGACCACGGTACAGGTGTTGCATCGGGTGTTGATATGTTACTGCTGTCCATTAGAAAGTTGGACGCGAATATGAGGTCTGGTGATGATCCGTGTCTGTGTGTCGGGGTATTAATCAGTTGGGTGTATTGTAAGGATCCCATGGCTCGTAGGAAAGCTTCTGCATCCTTTCTGATGGTAGATTTGAGGTTGAAGTCTCCTAATAGTAGCAGTGGTTTGTGATTTGTGTTGACTGCACAGACCTCTTCAAGCATGGAGGCTAGCTCGTCTGGTGGCGCATGGGGAGCTCTGTAGGCGAGGCATAGGGCCATCCATTTGTTTTCCACAGTGATGGAGTTGCACTGGTTTGTGTTTGAGGCACTTCGTGACTTGAACATTAGGCTGTTCCTTGTGATGATCAAGACCTCTCCTCCTCTCCGTTGTGCGCATGGGCAGATGAATGTTGAGTAGGTGGATGGTACTAATTGATTAATTAGTACGTTATCAGTTGGGGTGAGCCATGTTTCTGTGATGCACAGTATGTCGGGTTGCTGATCCTCTATGTGGTCTGCTATTGTGTTAATTTTGTTTCGTATGGATCTGGCATTGATGAGCTCTATTGAGATTGCAGCTGGGGTGTTTAGTGGTCTATGAGATTTGTTTGGGTTTGCGTGCGTGTTAGTCTTGTGCTTCTTTTGTTTCTTGTGCTTGGGTGTCTTGTGTGTGTTCCAGTGTGTATACTGGGGGTGTGTGTAGAGCTGTGCTGGATGCCATGGAGTGCTTGTGAGTAGGTTGTGGTTGGTTGCCTGAGGTGGCAGGAGTTGGGTGAGGAGGAGGCTGATGGGCAGGATCAGGGTTGTGTACATGTTTTTCTCCGTCAGATTTTTGTGAAAGGCTGCACTTACTTTGATCCACTGATGCTGTTTTTGTTGCTTTCTTGGCTGTGGTCGCCTGCTGATGCTGGTTTTGTTGCAGTTGTTGGCTGTTGGCTGTGGTTGCTTCTATGGCCGTGCCTAAGGGCCATGCCAAAGGGCCCTCTGGCAAGGCCCTCAGGCGAGGGCGCCCCCTGCTGGACGCTGCTTTTAAAGTTGCTCCCACTGCCCCGATTGAGCAGGAGCCTCTGAGTGGGAGGCACTCTACCCTGATCGGGGGAGCTTTGAGATCCGGCGGGTGGAGGAGGAGCAGCGGGGCTGCCTGCTGGGATGCTGCTCCTGCCGCTTTTAAAGTTGTTCCCACTGCCCCGATTGGGCAGGAGCCTCTGAGTGGGAGGATTTCCCACTCAGGCGCTCTACCCCAATCGGGGGAGCTTCGAGGTCCAGCGGGTGGAGGAGGAGCAGCGGGACTTTGAGATCCTCAGTGTCCATGAGGATCTCAAAGTCCCCAAGGATCTTCTTTAGCAGAAGTAAGAGCTCTCCATCACTGAAATTAGGCTTTAGTGAGGCCACCTTGGGATCCATGTCCCTGTCAAAGTAGAGGGTAACCAGAAGCACACACAAACCACGGGGGGAGGGCCACCAATGCCATGCATGTTTTAAAGTGTTTAGATGGGCACGCGCAGTGATGTGGAAATCACCAGAATACATTATGCATATGGATGTCCGGACATGTGGGCATATATAAAGCGCCATTGGCCGGGCTCATTTCCACCACAAGACCCCTGTCCATGCACATACCCATCCCCGACAGTTCCTTGGTAGCGATCACATATACAGCTGACACAACAGAGGTGGAGTCCCCAACAGTGGTGGGATACACAAGGTAGGTGGCAGTGGAGTCATGTAGACAATGTGTTGGTCCAAGAGGTTGTGCATAGGGGTCATGTCACATCCTGTTAGGTATCCAGTGCCATTAGCTCTTTAGGTAACTGGAGTGGGCAACAGTGCCAGAGCAGGAGCAATGTGCCTAGTACCACCCAACACCAAATGTTAGGCAGCTGACTGTATCTGAGCATGCTTGCTAGACTGCTATTTGAGGCAGGAATGGCCACTGGATTCACTCCCCTGACCCTACACTGCCCCCTAACAGTTGTAGTTATGATGATCCTGTGGAGTAGTGCCCCCTGTGAAGCCCTACCAGAGGTGCCCAGCACCCATACATGTCCTGTGACAGTGCTGTCCTGTCACTGGTATCTCCATTCAGTCACCCACACATCCTGTTTGCCATGAGCTCGATTAGCTAACAGCAATAGTCATGTTACCCTTGGTCACACCAACTGCATCTGGAGCATGCTGTACATGGTAGTGTAAACCATAGGCAACCACCCAAGCAACCACAGTTGCCCCATGTGATCTTGCTGAGGATGCAACAACCAGCAGAGCATGAGGGCACAGGAACAGGAGTGTACCCAAGGAAGCCAATCAGTGAGTGGGCAGGTCAGAGGCATATGCATGTCCGGAGACAAGCATGCATGTAGGCTATATGTGTCTCTGCACATGGCTGCGGGCATATTAATGCTTATGCACAGACATGTGCATATGTCCAGAAATGGCCGTTGATGAGGTATATTTTTCACCTGTCCTCGCGGACCTGCCCGTAAGTCTCACCATCACTCAAATGTTGTTGCACTCTTCCTGCAGGTTGGAGTGGTTGTGGTACCCTGACCAGGAAATATCATGGAGGATATCAACTCACAGTTTGCTATGGCCCTGCTTCAGAGTGCTGACTGGGAACAGTGGAGGGCAGCACGTAGGCGCCCATATCCAAGGATGCCCAGGCTGAGGAGTCAGTACTTGAACATGACTGATGAATTGTGTGTGACCCATCCATGACCTGTGCCAAGAGCTTCAGCCCCACCTTACTTCACACTCTCATTGACATGAAGCCGTGACTGTCCATGTGAAGGTGCTCACAGCCCTTAGCTTCCCGTGAACAATTTCATTCAATCAGTGCTGGCATCAGCAGTAGGTCTTACCCAGGCAGCAGTGTCAAGATGCATCATGCTAATTGGGTGCCTTTGTGGGGCGTGCTGCAAACTACATCACCTCACCGCAAATACCACAGCAGGGGCAACTGGTGATGGTTCAGTTCTACGAGGTGCCTGCCTTCCCATCTGTCCTTGGAGTTATAGACTGTACGCATGTGGCCCTCAGGCCACCACAACAGTATGAGGCCACATGCCGCAACAGGAAGGCATAGCACTCCATGAATATGCAGGTCATCTGTACTGCACAGGCTGAGATCACAGATGTTGTAGTACGCTACCCAGGATCTTGCTATGATTCCTACATACTCAGCCAGTCTGGGATACATGCCATCTTTGAGAGTGGAGTCATCTCCAGTGGTTGGCTACTAGATAATGGGACATAGAGATCTCAACTTGCATAATCACACAGGCCTGCACTGGGGATCACTTGAACATGGGGCACTGTGGGATAGCAAGCTGGCAGTGCTTCCCACTAGCAGATGTGTGGACAGGTATGCAGGGGCATGTCAAGGGTGCTGCTGGGGCATATACGGAGACCACTTAATGGGCCACATTAGCAGAACTAGCAACATATCTACTGGGACACAGTTTTGATTCTCCAATTTGTGAGTGGAGGAGTAGCCAGATGGTTACAGCATCTGCTCAGTAATTAACAGATTATGGCTTTGAATCCCACTGCCACCCTGTATCATGTCACCTCACCCTCCACTGTCTCAGCAGAGCAGGCCTGTCAAGCTACCTCTGCTCATACAGTTCTATGGATTTCCAGAGACTGTAGGGTTGCCAGGATGCAGCAATGATATGACTGTCCTAAGTATGTAGATAGATGTTTCCTGTGTTTTTGTAGATGTCAGTGCTGACACCTGGCCACACAGATACCTCCAGGCAATATCTGGCCAGAAGTGGAAGGTCACAAGGAGTGCAAGTGGGAATCAAGCTCTTGCTCTGTGCTATACCCCATTAGGCTACCGATCCACCTGCAAAACTTTATTTATTTATTTTATTTACATTTTCTTATATACCGCGCTATTCTGCATCAGTGCAGTTTACATTGAACAAAATGAAATTACATTGAACAGGGCATTATAACTTGAAGATAACTATTTTACAGGGAACATGGGCTATCCTATGATATCCTATGCCAAACTGTGTATGTTGTCTATTAAAAGTGCAAAGCCACAGATGAAGGGGATCACCACAGAGCGCATGTTAGCGAACAATGACATTGGGGTATGTTGAGTGACCATCACAGTATAGAAATGACTGGGTGTTGCAGTACAGACCTCATATGCAGATATGTAAAAGCACATCAATCTGTAGGACGCATGCCATGTAATGACTGTCTGAACCATTTGCATGTCCAGTGTGATTAAAGACATGCTGCCATATATCAGTAGTATCAATCCCCAGTGCCAGCTGCCTGCCGCATGACATCCCAACCCAGTTCACCTGGACCCATTGCAAACCTGCTACTTCAGAACATCATTACCAGGACATTCACAGCACCCAATCCCAGTTAGCACTAGGCAGCATGACAAATATGACACCACAACATTGCATTCCTGGAAAACAGAATATGTGGGTCCACAACACAGCAAGTATGCAGACAGCATAGCACATTGTTGCTATGGGTGATGATTGGGGGGCATGTATGGTGGGGAGGGGGCTACCTCTTGAATGCCTCCCCTTCAATATGGACACTCATCTTGCTCCTGCTGCTTCTGTCAGAGCCGCAGGATCAGCCTGGGCCTCGTGCATCATATGGTCTGGTACAGACCCTGTAGGCCTCGATGTCCCTCATGATGTGGAAGTGCATGTGGACAGGAAAGGAAGAGCCATTTATGAGTGCATTTGCTATGCCCTACTGGGTCAGGGGTGGTTGAGTGGCTTAAACGTTAGAGCAACTGCCTAGCACCCAAAAGATCAAGGATTCAATTTGTATAGGTGTGAACATGCCTTCGGCCCGATTCTGTGGGTACATGTGCATATATCCATGCACCTATGGAATTGGCACAGGAGATGCACGTTTCTGGCATTCATTTTTCCACTGGTGCTGGCCATCCTTCCTTGAATCAGCCTGCGAGGTGGAGCTTGGGGCAGGGTTAGTTTGGAGCTTGGGTCTCCCTCCCCACAAATAAAAGGCCTTCTGCTGCCCCTGTACAATGTGAAAACTAGGCATATGAGCTAGTTTTCGTACAAATGATAAAATCAATGAAAATAGGTTATCTTATTCTTCATGTTCACTAACCAAGTGCACAAACTGAGTAAATTTGCATGAATCTCCATGTGAACTTTGCTTTTGTGGTGCACATATGCATTTTCCCAGACTCATTGGAAACAATCTGGGAGGTAGAGGAGGTCAAGGAGTGGTCACCAACAATCAGCACAAGGCACTTGAGCCAATCCTGCTTCCTGTACTTGACAGAAAGACAGAGAAACCTATCCCTGTCTGACTTCTGCAAATCCCATGACTGATGGCATCACAGCAGGGTTATAACACAGAGGAGGTTATTCTGTGCCATGAATAGCGGGGATGGACGGTTGTGCGGGGAAGTTAGATGGGGGCGGGGAAGGGGCGGCTCAGGGGCAGAGTTTGGGCAGAGTCTGTGCAGTTGCCAGCCCTGGTTGTTCTGGGCCAATTCTAATGTTGAGGTAGAATAACTTCCCTGGACGTGATTTTATTTAAACACCGGGTCGCGGATGTTTCTGTATCTTCACTTCAGGGTAGCAAAAGATACTACCACAGTGCATGTAGAGCTCTTTTGTAGGCTTTTTAAAAATTATTTCTTTTACCCTCGATTGCTATATCTTTGAATGAATTTCTGAGCCTGTAATTGATATTCATCCTTTGTAGCACACATATGCCTAAGCCGAAGAAATTGGCTCACTGGGAGACTCTGTTCTAACCTCAAGAGAGATGACTAGAGTAGTGTAACAAGTTATTCTATTCTACTGTTTTTTGATAGAGCATAATGGTTATAACTCTAGCTGTCTTCTCAATCATTATGTCCAGAAAAGAAATTTGATATTGATGGCTTAAACATTCAAACTACAGTTATTTTTCAGAGCATTAAACCATACTACAAACTCTTGTAGAGCAGAGGACGATTCCCTCCAAATACAGAAGACATCATCCAAATATTGCTTCCATATTTTAATAGAGGACATCCAATATGATCCATATAAATGTTGCTCCTCAAAATTCACTACATACAATGTAGCAACTGTAGGTACTACCGTGGCTCCCATTGCAGTTCTGTAGTCTTAATGATAGAAACAATTATTGAAACAAAAGTAATTTTCAGTAAGGATCAAATGCAGCAACTGGAGAATGAATTGTTTTGGTAACCGGGAAGGCAAACATTCTCCCCAATCCAAGGATGCCAACACAGTAAGAGCCTCTTGTTGGTCTATATTTGTATATAAAGATTTAATATCGAATGTGACCAAGCAGTCATCATGTTCAATATCGTGGAGCAAAGACAAAACAGTGAGCATTTGAGTTGTATCCTTCATATAGGATCTAGCTTGACATGCCAATGTGTTTAAAATCTGATCAACAAAGATAGACAAAGGTTCCAAAATTGAACCATTATCAGCCACAATAGGGCGACCTGGTGGATGATTTAAAATTTTATGAACTTTTGGTATGGTGTAAAAAATAGAAACTAGAGTTGTTCTATTGAGCAAAAAACCTTTCTCCTTCAACATGAAATATCCTTGCACAAAACCACTTTTAACTATCTCCATTATTTGTGAAAGAAGATCCTGAGCAATTATATAGTGTGGTTAATAATAGTCATATAATAAAAAGTGCTTCCAGTGTTCACTTGTTCTCACATTATAAGATGGACTTATTGAGTGCCGTGGATGACCATTCACCTCGGAAGGTCACAAAATGGAGGGCATTAGAACCCTGACCTATAGGATAACTTCCCCTTGGCTTATTTTATGTTAGGTTCTGACCCTTGTACATCTGATATAATTTTTTAAAATATAGTTTTTCACAATGATTAATAGACCCTCCCCTTTTTATTTATTTACTTTTTTTTCAATGATAATATAATATTGGTTTCTAAGGTTCTCCTTCCACTCCCCTCCCTTTTTGGGTGCCAGAATTTGGAGCTTAAAAACACTGGTAATGCAATGTGACATTCCTGATCAAAGAAATCCTCCTGACCTGTAGTTGGGTAAGTCGCACAACAATTTTTTCTCTCCTCCACTAAGTATTGCTTCGATACATGCTTGATTTGGATAATCTGATCTTGGTATATTAACCATATTGCAGCTACATTTTACACGATTCCTTTGATTTTATATACAGATGATTATTTATATTATTTCAACATTTTTTGCAGCTTTTAATATTGTTGGTCTGGTTTAATAGTGTGTCCATAAAACATATAAATATTTATTTTGGATGACAGTGAGTTTACTTTTTTATTTTTACAAGCTTCCCCCCTCCCTCCACTTCTCTCCTCCCTTCCTTTCCCCTATTCTACTCTCCTTCCCTTCCCCCTCCCTGTTCTCCCCCTCCCCCCTCTTATATCCTCCCTTCCCTTCCCCTTTCTCCTTCCACCTCCCACACTTTAGATTTTTACCACTGGTTCATGTGTTGACATTTTGGAATGTGGAGATACACATTACTCCGGCTATGGTGTTTTTATATAGTGCATATATTATATTTATCCTTTTATCTATTGACAATGTATACAGCTATTATTTTTATCATTTTTAATTTATTTTGATGTTTAATATGGTTTAAAAATTTGCACTTCTAATTATTACTATGTATGGGGTTTTCTTTCCAGATTTTATTTATAACAACAAAAACATTACAACACAAAACAGGGTGATGGGTGTTATTACATCACTCCCAAATTAACGTCAAAACATTTTTATTATTATTCCATAAATATAACTATCATACCCAGCTTTGTTTGTACCCCCCTTCCCTTCCCTTATCCCCTCCCCTCCCGTGATTCACACTTTTAACAGTCCAAGTGAGTCTCAACACATAGCAGCTTGTTAACAACATCTCCAGTGCGGCGGTCTAGGCCCCTCCCCTCACAAGCACTACATTGTTATTAGTTCATTGCACATGGCAGGTGTCATAGCATTAACACTAGAAGCCCCAAAATGCGTCAATTGACACAAATGCATCTTCAAAGTTGTATACCACTGCTAGAACCATGTCAGTCATGTTCCATGACTTTGTTAGTAAGGTCAAGATGTTCAAATATGTGCATCGAAAATTAATGACAGATGCACCACCTAGCGGGAAAATTAATTTATACCTAGAAGCCCCAAAGTACGTCAATTGACGCACTCAATTGTCTTGGATGTGTCAATTGACGTACTTTGGGGCTTTTAGGTATAAATTCATGTTCCCACTAGGTGGCGCATCTCAATCACTGTTTACAGTTTTACTCCAACATTACAAACAATAAACACACGATGATGTCATGTAATGATGTCACATACTGCACGTATTTAACAAATAAGTAACTTCACATTAATTCACATCTGCATTTCATGCTAAATGCAGTCGTCGTGATAATACATCAATTGACGCACTTTGGGGTTTCTAGGTAAAATTCCTTTTGAGGTTTCTAGTGTTAATATATGGTCCCCAGAGCGCAAGGAAACCCTCCCATTTGTCCGAATTCCCTTTGGAGTCAACCTGTTCCCACATCATTAACTGGTGGAATTGCAATCGCCACTCCTAGTAGGTGGGCGGGGTGGAGTCTCACCAATGGTGCAAAATGGGTAGCTTCCCCACAAGGCAGGCCTTCAATGTCAACAACCTGTTTCACTTTCCCTTGAGCTCCGCAAGAGGCAGCTGATCAAATAATACCAAGCTTCTAGTCCAGCACATTTCCTCTTTTAATAACCCATTAAGATAGCTCTGTATCTGTCTCCAATAATGCTGGCTTTCCTTACAGAGCTACCACATGTGACCCAGCCTTACCGTTGATGCATTGCACCATGGCAGTAGCCCTCTAGAGTTAACACAGCCCAGCATGTTTGCCTGGGGGAAAAGCGGGCCCGATTAAGTACTCTAAATTGCATCTCTCTATATTTGGCAGCATGAGTCAGTGCTGAAATTCTCCTTGCTGCTCCCATCACTGTGCCTGGTCCCACCTGAGATCCCAGCTCCTCATCCCATTTCTTTTCCACCTTGCTATAGTCCACATGTGACTTCCACTTGACTAGTTTTGCTGCACAATGATAGATTGTCATACTTGTCTCTTCTCCTAACTCAAAAAACTCTAAACTTTGGGCCGTTGAAGACGCCTCCAGTGCTTCTTGTGGGAGGGAAGTTCCCTCCCACAAGAAGCACTGGAGGCGTCTTCAACGGCCCAAAGTGGGAACCAACATAGTGTCTTATCTGCATGTATGCAAACTTGTGATGGGGTTGATTTCCATATGTCTGCTGCAGATCACTAAATAACTGACACCGCCCCTCTGCATCCACTAGATTACCTTGATAGCAAATGCCTGCTTTCGCTGAAGCCCTGAATATCCGAGTCTCTGTCCCTGATGGGAATTTTATATTTCCCTGGAGAGGCAGTCAGCTCAATATGTTATAGGCCCTATGCCATTGATTACACAGGAACTGCCACACTCTCTGCAAAGGCCTTACCAATACACTTTTTACCAGTCATCCGGGTAGGTCCGCCATCTCCATATGCAATACTGCCGGCAGAGAACATGGCGACACCCATGCTTGTTCCATCGCATGCAGGGTATAAGTGTCTGTTTTCCACAGTCAATCACCTACATGCCTTAATTGGCATGCCATGGCATATCGGTCAATGTCGGGCACTTGGTATTTGTAGTACATAAGAGATTTCTTGTCTTGCTGGTGCAGCACTTCATTTAGCACTACCTGTATCTCCAGCAACCTAGCCCAGGACTCAACCATAGGCTGACTTGCGTGCCTCCTTCTTTCTAGAACCACTTGCTTCTCCAACTTAATGACACGAGCATTTAGTAGTCAGCATCTCTGTGCTACATATACTATAATGTCCCTCTTAATACAGTTTTGGCAGCCTCCCAAAATAATTCTGGCTCAGCAGTATGTTGGGCATTGTATGTGCCCTCAAATAGACCTGGAAATGTTCGTCTCTGTAGAGGTAAATGGGAAATCTCCATGTCCCTCAACTGTGTGCTAGAACATCCCACTTTAGATCTATCCATACTGGTGCATGGTCCGAGATAGCATCAGGACCAATTAGTGCCTCGTCTATTTGAAGAAAAAAACCTTCTGACACTAAGATGAAGTCTATTCTTGCACTAGATCCATGTGCTCTAGAATGATGTGAATAATCACGTTCAGTGGGGTGAAGTGTGTCATGGGTCTACTAATCATAAATGGCACTTAAAATTGTCTAGTATACCTGTGACCCCACACTGCAAGCATTGGGCCACATCATCTGACACATCAAGAAAAGGCTCCAAAACCCCATTAAAATCTCCACCCACTATCAGAGGGTCTTCCGAGAGCTGTTCCAACACCGAGGCTAACCAAGCATATGTAACCGTGCTCGGGGTATTTGGGCCATACACATTGCATAGAATTACAGGTTTACCCTCCAAGTCTCCTTGCAAAATGAGGTATCTGCCTACCGAGTCAGGGATCTCTTTTGTGCACATGAATCGGAGGTTCCAGTGTATCAAGATGGCTAACCCCCCTCTTTTCCCTTGTGCAGGGGTCCAACAGACATGTCCCACTCCCTGTTCAGCTGCGTTCTGGTGTGTCTCCTGCATGTATGCTATATCACATTGTTGTCTAGCCAATGCTTTTACTACTTTATATCTTTTAATGGGAGTGCCCAGACCACACACATTCCACAAAATCACTCTCAGGGTACATCCCAGACCATCCAAGCCCACTTAAATCTACAGTAGAACATATTAGTGAGGGGGATCCCCCCAGCCTAGAACCCTCCTTACACAAAGAGCTTTCCCACTTCAACACTATAGAACATAGTTATCCAATTTTGTGAACCACATCCCTTCCCCTAGAATCCCTCCCCTCTCTCTCACTCCCTCCCATTCCCACCCCTTCCCCCTCTCTCTTCCCCACCCTCCTCCACCTCTCTCTTCCTCTCTCTAGATGCCCTACTCTGGTCACTGTAGATGCTAGGCTCTCCCCCATTATCATGGCCCATCTTACCGAAGCTGTACCACATCTCCCCCAACTCCACCTCTTCGTCATTCCTCTCCTACTTAGCAGCTACACCCTCTACCTCCTATCATTTAGTCTTCTGCCTCCTATCTAAGTCCCTCAGCTCCTCAAGTAGCAGCTACTGTCCTCACCCTCCTACACATCCTGGAACATCCTCCCCCTACATATATTTCATGTATACTCAAGCAGCTTTGGGGGTTCGGCTAACTCACCCCATTCTAGTCATAACATATATCCCACATTTGACGTCTCTGTGATAGGATAACAAGTTTCATTCCACCAGGTCTCCCACGGGATTCTTCCAGTCTCTTTTAGGCCACCTCAGGCCCAAAGGGTCAGGGCCCACTTGCTTGCCCCTCAACTTTATTGTGGGTTCGACCCTCAGGGCTCCTGAATAATTTCTCCTTGTCTTGCTGGTGCCAGTATTAACGCACCCAGAAACTGCATCACAGCTTCTGATATCTCAAGTAATCAGGTAGTCTCATTTACAGGGGTCTATAAGCATACTGAGTATACACTGCAAATTTGTTCCGAATCCCACCAAACACTAACTAATGGCAGACTATTCCCTTCATTTTCGGCTGAGATCTTACCAGTAAACAGTTTTATAATATGTGCTGCACTTAAGGCTCCTCTAAAGTCTCTCATTGTCCTGTTGACTACTGTGTTATCGTGTCCACAAATGATGCCGCAGCTTCAGGTGTTTCGAATTTTTGGTGGTCCCATTTGCAAAAATCTTTAACCGTGCTGGATAAACCACCACAAACTTGATCTTAGCTTCTACCAAATGTTGACAAACAGAAGCATATGCCCTTCATTTCTGGCTGAGAGCCTGCGAGCAGTTCTGAAAGGCTCTGGTATGGGTTCCCTCATATAGCAGTTGTCCCTTGGCTTGTATTGTGTGCAATACTTCCTCTTTATGGAGATAGTTAAGAAAGCGGGCCATAACCATCCTCTGCCTTTGATCCTGTGGTCGCAAAGGGCCTACTCTATGAATTCTTTCAAGCACCAAGGGACCTCGAGTCCTCAAAGCTGGCACAGCGGTCTGCAGCAGAGTCTCCAAATATCCTCTCAGCTTGGCATCTTTCACCGTCTTTGGGATGACGGCAAAGCATAGGTTGTTTTGGCAGCTATGGTTTTCTAGATCTTCCAACGTTTCCACTTGCCAACTCACCAACTTAGCAAGTCATTGGACCTCGTTTCCCACCTCCGTAGCCGCCACATCCTGCTGTGTTATCCAGGTTTCCTCCATTAGTAGTCGTTGTCCAAACTCTGCTCATTTTAAAGCCATTACATCTAGCTTAGTATTTAATTCATCCAGGCTTGAGCTCAGC
The DNA here is from genome assembly GCA_033557465.1 of Ichthyophis bannanicus. NCBI lineage: Eukaryota > Metazoa > Chordata > Amphibia > Gymnophiona > Ichthyophiidae > Ichthyophis > Ichthyophis bannanicus. The sequence continues at coordinate 371,021,809 of CM066038.1, read as the reverse complement.
ACATTAACGACTGCAGTGGTTATTTCCCCCACTAGCGCGGATTTTGGGGGAGAGGCCAGAGCCTCATGCTATGCTATTATTACCATTCCCGATGTGTACCGCTCCCACTCTTTCCGTGCTGATTTCATCTGCTTGCCCACTGTTTTACCTTCTGGTCCTTATTTTATATTGACCACAGGTATTCCACTCTTATGAGGAATATGTGGGACACAGCTCAAAGCTTATAACAAATGTTCATGGGGATCTGCCTCGGAGAGAGACTCAGAGAACAGCCATCTCTCCCAATGCGTCATGTGACCTCTTACTACATATGTTTTATATGTTTCGTTCTGTTTCCTTACAATTTAATATGTTTTATATATTTTAATTTACATGTTTTTGTATTTTGTTGGAGGCCTGATTACGTATATCCCCTGACAAAGGCCCTTTGTGTCAAAACACTGTCAGTGTAGGGTTTCTTTTAATAAGGTCTGGCTCCACCTACAGAGGGTTTTATTTTTACTTCACATAATTTGAGGCAGGTCTAATGGTTGCCAGGTACTAGCATGGGGAGTTAGATATTTGATAGAAGACTGGGCTTTGAATAATAAAACTAGTGATTTGTACTTTGCTTAAAACTATAAACTTACTATTTTAGTGTAGCTGGTGCTGAGCACGGGAAGAATCTATCCAAAAGCCTGCATGGTGAGATAAATCTGTTGATTTTTAGGAAAGAGGTTAAGATATCTTTATTCCTTGTAGAAGGTTAAGGGGCAAGTTTACTAAAGTGCGTTAGTAGTGCAGGATTTGCTGCATGCTAAAGGATTCATACTAAAAACATGGAGCCCTGTGCTAAAAAATTCCACATTAACTGGTCAGGACTAGACAGGTGAGGGCACATTGCATTGGTTTTTGGGTGCCACTGACTGTGAATGTTGCCATTTGCACGGGTGCACTTAATGCCAACTCAATGAGTAGTATGAAGTGCATTTGTGTGCTGATTAGCACAGTGCTGCTTGTTAACATCACGCTATTAGCAGGCGAACAGCCGCACATTCGCCTCAAAATTAGCATGGGCTGCAGCACAAATGAGCACTACTAGCACATACGTTTGTATACATACTCCAAAGTTAGTTATTTTAAAACAAATTTGCTGTGAAAGGGAATTTTTTTTTCCAGTACTCTCCTATATCTTTTGATTCTGTTCCACTTTTCACATTTGTTATTTTATTCCAATTGTAAACCATTTTGAATGGCATACGCCACAAAGATGGTATAAACATTTTATCAGTAAATAAATAAGTATAGCTTAGCTCAAGAAGCACAGTCCAGCATTTTCCTGTGTCCCACACTTTTTCCATGCACTCCCCTGCTCCTAGACACCTATGAATCCCTTCCAGTTTCCACTAAAATTAATGGAATTTGTAAAGGCAGAATGAACTTTGAGGCATCTTGACACATGTATGCCTAGGTCTGTGGAGCCGCAGTTAAGGAGTTAAAGAGGCTATGAAGTTACACAAAGCTTGGTTGTCTCACTTTGTCTGCAGCTGGCAGTGAAAGCATCAGTTCAGCCTTCATCTGTATTTTAATTCTGGAGCTGGCTATGCAGTGGCTGACCTTGCGCTTTAAAAAGGAGGTCCCACAATACAACCGTTGTTCTGTGAAGGACATGGTGTGCTCATTCTACTCTTGTTTCCAGAACCACTTGTAGAAAAATCAATTGAATCCCCAGTCTTCATCCTGTTTAATAGGTTGAGGGGCAGATATTGCTCGACTCACATCCATAAACTGTTTTACAAGGACAACCTTCACTTTCTTACCCTAAGCCTTTTGAAAAGGCTACAGAGTGCAGTGTTTATCCCTCCTTCCCCTCTCCCCTTGACTATCTTTTATCCATAAAAATTGCAGCTTCTTACTTTGCATTCTTTTGCATTTACCTCCTCGTACTGCCAAAGAATGCAAAAGGTAGTTTATGAGATTCTAATTTAAAAAACTAAGTAAGGAAGCACAACTCAGTTATGAAATATGACTTGAAAATTAAGCAATTAGTCTCATGATTTCTGCATCCACGCAAATGTTTTCCAACTATGTTTGGAAATGCAAAAATAGAAGAAATTATTCTAATGTTTAAAAATCAACTGGCCCGATATTCAGTGGTGGCGGCAAGCTAATATGAGACGGCTTGGTGCCGCTGCCAAACTTTAAACCTGAATAGTCAATGGTGGGGTCATATCTGGCCCTGGCATTTTCAGGAAGCTAACCAGGCAGTGATGATATTCTGGCCTAATGTTTGCCACTTAGCTATAACCAGACAGCAGCTCAATATCGCCGCTGTCCGTTTATGACTGGGAACTGCCCTGGACCACTCCTAGAACACCACAGTGCTAACTGGTTAGCATTAGAGCATGCAATTGTAGCACCCACAGATATTCACACCCACAGAGTGGAGGAGTAGCCTAATGGTTAAAGCACTGGCTTGAGAACCAAGCTGCTAATGATCAATTTCCACTAATGTTCCTTGTAGCCTTAAACAAGTCACTTAACACCCCATTGCCTCAGAAGACTCCAAGTTATTAATGTCCCTATTGAATGTTTATTACCAAGTTTAAGTTATAATGTAAACTGCTTTGACTGAAATGATAAAGTGGTATAAACAAGCCTGTTAAATAAATAAATATTCAAGAGCACCGACTGTTAGTACCTACTGAATAGCCTGGCTAAAGATCTACTAGCTGTGTTATTCCCTTTGAATATTGTGCCCAATGGTTTCTTCTATGGGGCTCATTCAGTATATCCCCGCTATTCACTCCCTTGCCAACCCCAGCTAATGCCTCCCTGTACGAACAGCAGGTTTTATGGGGAGGCTTAGACCGGGGCAGGACGAGGTGTTTCTAAGGCAAAGTGAGTGCGGGGCATTCTGAGGTCGGCCCTTTAGGTTCGGGGCCATGAACATAGACGGGGGACTTCTTCCACTACAGAGGTGGACTATGTCCCCCTGGATGTTGGGGAATCCAGGAGTGGCTCTATAATGAGGCGAAGTGAGGTGGCTGCCTCAGGTGGCAAAATCTTGAGGGTGGCAAAAAATGCCCCCAAAACAGCCACCTCACTTTGCCTTCAAAAAGTAAAAAAAAGAAAAAAATACAAAAGCAAGTGCCCAAGTTGCTGTCGCTGCTGAGTCCGCTTCTCGGCAGCAGCAAACTCACCCTCCTTTTCCTGGCAACCGCGGCTGCTGTGCTGTCATCTGCAGTGCCAGTTTTAAATAGAAAGGAAACCGGCGCAGAGCCTTCTCACCTCCGTGAAGGACCATGTGCAGCTTTGTCCCACCCCCAAAGGAAGTTACATGTAGCTTCCTTTGGGGGCGGGACAAAGCTGAACAGGGTTGGTCCTTCACAGACGCGGGAAGGCTCCACACCAGTTTCCTTTCTATTTAAAACTGAGGGAGACAGGAGGGCTCTGCCGGGGCGGCCGCGGGGCACTTCCTGCTGCCGCAGCAGAGAGCAGCTTCAGCAGCCAGGTTCATTTATTTTATTTCCCTGGGGGGTTTAGGACTTGTAATGGGCTGATGGGGGAGGGGGGTTAGGATTGCTAATTGGCCATGGGGGGGGGTCTAGGACTGGAAATGGGCTGATGGGGGGTGTAAGGACTGGATGTGGGCTGATGAGGGGGGTTAGGCCTGGTAATGGGCTATGTAGGGGCTAGGACTGGAAATGGGCTGATGGGGGTTGTTTAGGACTGATAATGGGCTATGGGGGTTTAGGACTGGATATGGGCTGATGGGGGACTTAGGACTGGAAGTGGGCTGATGGGGGGTGTTTAGGACTGGTAATGGGCTATGGGGGCCTAGGACTGGTAATGGGCTGATGGGGGGATTAGGACTGGAGGTGGGCTGATGCGGGGTTAGGACTGGAAATTATCTATGGTGAGGCTAGGACCGTAAATTGGTTAATGGGGGGGTTTAGAATTGGTAATTGGCTATGGGGAGGGTTAGGACTGGAAATGGGCTGATGGGGGAGTTAGGACTGGAAGTGGGCTGATGGTGGGGTTAGGACTGGAGGTGGGCTGAGGGGGGTGTATAGGACTGGTAATTGGCTATGGGGGGTTAGGACTGGAAATGGGTTGATGGGGGGATTAGGACTGGAAATGGGCTGATTGGGGCGGGTTAGGATTGGTACTTGGCAATGGGGGGTCTAGGACTGGAAATGGGCTGATGGGGGAGTTAGGACTGGAGGTGGGCTGATGGGGGGTGTTTAGGACTGGAGGTGGGCTGATGGGAGGCTAGGACTGGTAATTGGCTATGGGGGGGTCTAGGACTGGAAATGGGCTGAGGGGGTTAAGACTGGAAGTGGGCTGATGGGGGGGGGGTTAGAACTGGAAGTGGCTGATGGGGGGGTTAGAACTGGAAGTGAGCTGATGGGGGTGTTTAGGATTGGTAATGGGCTATGGGGGGCTAGGACTGGAAGTGGGCTGATGGGGAGGTTTAGGACTGGTAACGGGCTACAGGGGGGCTAGGACTGGTAATGGGCTGATGGGGGGTTTAGGACTGGTAATGGGCTACAGGGGGGGGGGCTAGGACTGGAAAATGAGCTGATTGGGGGGTTAAGATTGGTAATTGGCTATGGGGGGTCTAGGACTGGAGGTGGGCTGATGGGGGTGTTTAGGACTGGAGGTGGGCTGATGGGGGGGCTAGAACTGGTTATGGGCTGATGGGGGGTTAGGATTGGTAATTGGCTATGGGGGTCAAGGACTGGAAATGGGCTGAGGGGGTTAAGACTGGAAATGGGCTGATGGGGGGTTTAGGACTGGAAGTGGGCTGATGGGGGTTAGAACTGGAAGTGGGCTGATGGGTGTTTAGGATTGGTAATGGGCTATGGGGAGCTAGGACTGGAAATGGGCTGATGGGGAGGTTTAAGACTGGTAATGAGCTACAAGGGGGCTAGGACTGGTAATGTGCTTTAGGAGGGCTAGGACTGGAAATGGGCTGATGGGGGTGTTTAGGACTGGTAATGGGCTATGGGGGGGGGCTAGGACTGGAAATGGGATGATTGAGGGGGTTAGGATTGGTAATTGGCTATGGGGGTCTAGGACTGGAGGTGGGCTGATGGGGGGGTTAGGACTGGTAATGGGCTATGGGAGGTTTAGGACTGGAAGTGGGCTGATAAGAGGGATAGGACTGGTAATGGGCTGCGACTGGAAATGGGCTAATGGGGGAGGGGAGGAGAGTGCTGCTGGCTCTGGAAGAAAACTAGGGGCTAGGGCTACATATGGGTTGATGCGGGAGGATGGCAGAATGGGACTGGAAGGGAGTGGATAATGGGAGTGTTTGCCAGGGGAAGGAGGGGGCACGAAGGGAGCTGACACAAGGAAGGAGGAGGCTGGAAAGGAGCAGACACCTGGGATGTACTGAAGGGGGACTGGAAGGGAGCTGACAATTGGGGATGGGAGTGGTAGGTGGTTGGGTAATGGGGAGGAGGCTGGAAAGGAGCTGACATGCAAATGGCACTGGAAGGGGGATGGACAGAGGGTAGTGTGACTGGAAGGGAGCTGACTGGGGGGGTGGCGGCACTGAGAATGGACGTGAGCTAATATCTGGGATGGTATTTGGACTAGAAGGGGCTGGACAGTGGGGAATGAGGGGGACTGGAAAGCAATGGACACCAGTTGCAGTCGTGGGAATGCAAGGCAGTTGACATTGGAAGGTACTGGGAGGGAAGGACTGGAAAGGGGACCGAAACTGGGGAGGGTTACTGGAACTGGAAATGGGCTGATGGAAGGAAGTGAAGAAAACAAAAGAAGAGATAAGAAATGGCAGATGGACCATGGACCTTAGACCACAGAAAGAGAGCTAAGAAAAGACAGGAAAGCAGAAGCCTCAGATCGGGACCAGCATGATCAGAGAATAAAATGGTCAGACGACAAAGGTAGAAAAAATCATTTTATTTAATTTTATTGATTGGACTTTGTGCTATTTTTATATTTTACACAGTATTGTGGAGCTGCATCTCTTATTTATCTGATGTTGCATTGCATGTGAACTCTGGCTTCTTGGGGTTTCAATTTAAATTTAGTCTACATATTATTATTTAGACTGTGGTTACTTATTCTGTACTTGGTGAGGGTCGATGTTGCGAGTGTGTGACCGAGTTCAGGTGTTCTGTTAACATGGAGTTTGTACATAAAGATCTGTACTGTACTCTAGTAATTTGTCTTGTTCAGCTTTTCAAATAGGTGTATGGATATTCCAGGGCCCACTGTAGTATTTACAGTGATGCTTTTTTTGGATGGGCTCCTTATGTGAGTTTTGGAAGTTTGTGCTGGTGTGGTGTGGTATGGTAGGTTTGCTCTTTGTTCTAGGGTTTTGTATTAGTTCACAATATGCTTGGTACTGGAGAATAGTGGTTGCTGTTGTTAGTGAGATGATCAGAATCAGACTTTTTTTTTTTTAATATTGCGTTCCGTGGGTGAATGACCTGGTTCTGCTCTGCACCTACTGTGGATGCAAAATATATGTTGAAAAAGAAAAAGCAAGAACCATAATACAGTTTATAACAACAAAATAAAAATGAGTTATAATTTAGTTTTATAAACTGTGCTGTTACTTCTTGCTGTCTTTTAGTTCCTTGGTGTGTAAATGGGACCGTACCTAGCCCTGTGCAAGTGGTGCAGCCGCACAGGGCGGAAAGGCTTGGGAGGCGTATTTTGGCTGTCTGCTGATGCCCTGCCGCCGATGGCAGGACAATAGTAGACACCCGAAATGGCTCCCCAAGCCTTTTCGCAGCACTTTAAGCAGGTCTGGTCCCTCCCTCCTGTGACTCGATGTCAAGGAGGGACAGATCTGCTTAAAGTGCTGGTGCCTTTCAGATCGGGTGCATGCCCCCCTTCTCCTCCCCATACCTCCATCCAGCGCTGCCTGCTCTTTCCCTCCTGCTGGCGCCTCCGTGAAAAAAACAGAGGGCAGCAGCAGCAGGGAAAGAGCAGGCAGCGCTGGATGGAGGTATGGGGGGAGAGGAGGGGGGGGGTATGCGCCTGAGCTGCAAGTCTCACATGGTGTGATTGCAGCTCGGTATGGCCCTGTGTGCAAACATCTTGCATTTCCTTCATATAATCTAATCGGCTTTCTGGTTTGGTCCAGTCTCTGATTGGATTTCTGAAAAAGCCCCGCCCCCTCTGAGGTGGGGGGCGCCTTTTCATACTTCGCCTCAGGCAACAGATTGCCTTGAGCTGCCCCTGGTTTTATCTATTAGACCGGACAGTGGTTTTGCTCGGCTAGTGTCAGATTAAGCCACATCCATATCTCAAATATTTGCATTTGGGGGTGGGGGGTGTGAGTTTTACAGCTGTATGTTCAATACAGGGCAGGTATAATCCTTACTACATGGCTCAGACAGCGGAGAGAACATAATAGAAGCTGATATTAGGCAGCAGCTTAGCATGAGCAGACTAAGGAAGAGGATGACAGGATGATCATTTATGGTCATTGGCCCCTAAAAAGAGGCATCTCTCTCTCCACACAGTGGTATAGTAATACAATTCAACCTGCATAAGCACCATCTGGAGGAGGAGACGTGACAAAGAACAGTGATACAAGGAGTTCACTCTGAGTAAAGAGGCATTACCGGTGGTGTGCTGCCAGGATCAATACTTTTTATGAGTAATATTGGGAAAGGGTTTTTTGGAGATGTTACCACAACTTGAAGTTGTCAGAACTCGATACTAAAGTGGGTATGAGATCTAATAACAAGTCAAAGGCACCTGCAAAAATACAAAGCAGGAGGAGGGTGAGAAGTGGCCCAGAAAAAACAAAGCACACTGGTCACAGAGCCACATTCCTAGAAGGGTGGCATGAAACACCTAAATCAACAGGGGAGGGGCAAAGGGCAGGAGTGAGGCAAACCATAAGAGCAGTGCCACAGGCAGGAGCAACAGAGAGTGGCAAGGTGAAAAGAGAACTCTTTTTTTGGGGGGAGTTTATTTCTTTTCTTTCCTTTTTTAATTCTTTCTTTTGCCATATGGGCCTAAGCAGACCCATTGGAAACATGATAACAGGCCACAGACTGGCTGTGCAGGCCGGAGCGCGATTTGTGACTACTGCAATATGGCTGTTGTTTGGATCTCACTGGAGACTGGGAGTGTGGTTACTCATGAGCCTGCAGATAAGTGATGATAATAAGAACTTTAAAATTTGAAGTGAAATGTGTATTTATGTATACAAAGTTTTGAAAAAGAAAAAAAATGAATAGGCAGATTCTGTATATGAAGAGACCAATGACAGAAACATAGAGTGTGAGACGCTTGAAAAGGTCTTTCATGATATGCGTTCCGCCTTCTAGTTGCCTCTTCTATACATATATATATTTTTCTAGTTTACTGCTATATATAAAGTCGAAAGAAGTTGTTAAAGTGAAAGAAGTGAAAGATATATTGTTTTCATTGTGCCACGGTGTGTAACCTTTCACTTGAGATCAAATATTAATGCTTTAGTGTTCGTGATTTATAGCAGATGTAGATTAGCAGGTTCAGAAATCCTGCACTGTACATCGCAGGCCTAAATGAAATATGTGATATATATTTAAATGTCGCTGTTGCCCAGGCATGCCCCAAAATTCCCCTAGAACGCTTCCTGAAAAGGCATGTAACGAGCAACATAGCTGGTGCAGCAACATGTAACTTACAGCCTTTCTAAAATCGTGTTTTCCACATGGATGCAGCCAGCATGTATATCTGCCACCATCTCCATGTTCAAAATGTGAATAAGGCTTTTAAAATAACCGCCATTATCCACAATAACTCCAGGATCTTTTCTTGGGTGCTGACTCTTAGCACGGAACCCAGCATTGTTAGAATTATTTTTTCCCTATGTGCATCACTTTCCACTCGTCCAGATTAAATTGGATCATATCGATGCCAGTCTCCCAATCTCATAAGATCTTTCTACAACTGCTCACAATTCTCTGCTCTTTTAACAACTTTGAATTAGTATCATCTGCAAATTTGATCCCCTCACTTGTTTGATTCTTTTTTGAGATCTTTTAAAAATATGCTGCACAAGTACAGATCCTTGGGATATTCCACTATTGACTTTGTTCCATTTGAATAACTGATCATTTAGTCTTACTCTCTTTCTCTCCTTTTAACCAGTAATCAGTCTAAGATAGGACATTTCCTTCTATCTCATAACATTTAAATTTTCTGAGGAATCTCTCATAAGGTACATTGTCTAATGTTTTGTGAAAATCCATATATGTCATATGAAATGGCTTACCTTTATATGTGTGTTTGTTTATAAATTTAAAAAAAAATCGAATACATTTCTAAGACAAGATTTTCCTTTGCTAAATCCATGCCGACTCAGTCCTGTTATGTTGCGTATAATTGTAATTAATTTTGCTTTTTTAGAATAGTTTCAACATTTCGCCTAGATCCAACATCCAGCTCGTAAGTCTATGGTTTCCTGGATTATCCTGGAGCCCTTTTCACAAACTGACATTATTTTGGCCACCCTCCAGTTCATTATACTGTGGTTGTTTTAGATGATAGCTTATGGATTACTAGTTATATGTTTGCATTCTGTCCTGGTCATTTGATATTCTTTGTCTATTATATATTCTAAATTTACAGTTAGTTACTCTAGCTCTTCCAAATCATAACCATCAAAGAATGATTATGATGTGGGCATAGCCTCGACATCCTCCTCAGTAAAGTCTGGGCAGACAATTAGTTTAGTGGTTCCTTTTATTAAAGTGTGTTATTGGGCATCTTGACCACTAGCTGCACTATTGTTAGACTACTACAAGGGGGGTCAGAACTTCTGATTTGAGCTCGGGTGGCAATGGGAAAGGTTCATCCAGGGATCACTCCTACACCATCACTAATCCACCAGCGAAACCCATAGTAAGTGCCAGGAGATTGGGATGAGTGTGAATTGAAGGTAGGGTGCCTCTATGGGGGGGGGGGGGGGTTGCTTAGGGGTGGATTTTTCATGCTGACCAGAGGTGGGGTGAGGGGTCAGGAGGCTAATCAGAAGATGTAGTGGGGTTTGGCATGCTAATTTGGAAATGATGCTCTTTTATGATGGGGTAAGTCAGGGAGTTGATGCTAATGCTGATCAGGGAGTCGGGGTGTGATTTATTGGAAGATAGCACAAATTCCCTCAGAGGCATGTTTACTAAGGCATGAACCAATAATACATGTGTGGGCCGCATTACTAGTCTGGGGGTCAATGCTAACTTCAGGGAGCATGAGCTTTCATCCCCCTGCAGTTAGCACAAGCCCAAGATGTGACATTGTTGAGCTGGCATTAAATGAAAACCACGTGAAGGGCGGCAGGCATAATTAGTGTGGACCTCTAGCACCCATGCTGACAATGCCTGCATTCCTCTCCTGTCCCATCCCTTCCCCATCCCAATGTGCACTGCAGGGTAGTGCAGGATTTTTATTTATTTATTTATTTTATTTATTTCAGTGCACTTATATACCGCTCCTTCCTGAGATCAGGGGCGGTTTACAATAAATGTAACATTATACATTAAACATTGGTGAACATCAAACTAAGATGGGGGTACAAGTGGTGTAAAGAATATCTTTAACTATGTACAGGGTGATCTAAATACAATGCAGTATTTCACTTTCATAGGGGGAGGGGGATGAGGAGGGTTGGGTTGAGTGAGTAGGGTATGCGTAGTGGGGGGGGGGAGGATTGTTATGTAGGGTGATTGCTGTGGTCTTTTCCAAAATATTCTATGAATAGGTGAGTTTTGATGTGCTTTCTGAATGATTGAAGGTCTTTAATGGATCTTAATGTGTCTGGGAGAGCATTCCACAATGTGGGGGCTATCTGCGAGAAGGCTCTATTTCTAGTGGTTTGTTTGGCTTTGCGGAAGTCATGTGGGTGTTTGGTGGTGTTTAGGTGACATCCTCTTTTGTTTCTATTTTCAGTAGCTGGTTGGATTAGTGTAGAAAGGTAAGAAGGGGAGATATTGTTAATGAGTTTGAAGGTGGTCATTAATATTTTATATTTGGTTCTGCTGATGACTGGGAGCCAGTGGAGCATGTGAAAATGGGGGTGATATGGTCAGATAGGGGAGCTTTGCATATAATTCTGGTTGCGACATTTTGAGCAATTTGAAGTTGATTGGTGGGTTTTTTTAGTCAATCCTTGGAGTAGGCTGTTGCATAAATCAATGTGAAGAGTAACCAGTGCCTGTACTACTGATATGAAGTCATAAGGGTCTAGTAATGGTCTCAGATGTTGCAAGGTTTAAAATTTATGATATATACTTCCTGTGGTTCCTTTTACTTGGGAGTTCATGCTAAGGGGTATGTTTACTAAACTGCGGTAATGTCATTCGCGTTAGGTTCCGCGGTAAAGGTACAGATGGCCATATAAAGGTGTGGGCAGTGCATCGTTACAGCAAGCCGTATCAGCTAATGTATGTTACAAACTAACGCGCACTACAAGGCGCCTCATAAGGCACCTTACAAGGCATGTATAGGCCTGGACGCAATTCTGATCCTGGCATGTCCAACTCAGAATCGGGCCCATTGGGTTTAAATATGTACATCAACAAAAGGGGGAGTTGGGTAAGTAGGGTAGCTTGCATTCTGTAGTTGATTAGAGTAGGGAAGAGAGACAGTGGGTGAGAAGAGGGACAGAAGGGGTAATCAAGGAGTGTGCGATCACTGTAGGACACATGCATTAAGTGAGAGTTCCTCTGAAGTGTTCGATGAAGAGATGTGTCTAGTTTTTTGCAGATGTCATCCAAGTTACTCATGGCCTGAATGTCATCATGAAACGCATTCCATAGTTTACGGGCATAGAGCAAGAAGTCTCTATTTGATGCTGAGTGGTTGCTTTATCTGTTTGTTAGTAGGATGGTGAGAGTGGATTACATGTTGGCCCTTGTTGGTCTGTATTAGATATCTTTTGAATCAGTGATTGCAGGTATTCTGAGGAAAGATTGTGATACGCTTTGAAGGTGGTGAGTAGGATCTTGTACTTAGTGTGAGGTGTGATGGGAAGCCAGTGTAGGTTCTCGAATATTGGTGTTATATGCTCATGAATGGATGCTCCATGTAGGATTCGAACGGCAGTATTTTGGGCCAGTTGTAGGAGTTGGGTTGCATAAACTGGTAGTCCCTGGAGAATAATGTTACAATAGCCCAGGTGCAGGAGTGCCAAGGCCTGAAAACCATGCAGAAATCATGGTTATCTAGTAGATATTGAAGACCTCAGACTGTTTTAATTTTATGGTAAGTCATTTTGATAGTGTTGCTGAATTGTGGCTGTAGAGTTAGGCCCTGGCCCAAGGTTATTACCAAGTAATGTAGTTGTGACTTGACTTGTAGTTTTGTACCTGATATATTTATGTGGGCCGTAGGAACAAAATTTGTGTTTCTGGTGATACAGAGGACTTCTGTTCTTTGGTAGTTTACAGATAGGTTGCAATTTGTTAACCACTGTGTGAGGGCTGTAAAACAGTTGATCAGATTGGAATACGCTGGTTGCAGAGTGTTCAATGGCATGTACAACATTATATTGTCAGCATAGATATGATATAAGATATTATGTGATTGTATTATAGAACAGATGGGTTAGGTGAAGATGTTAAATAGGAGGGAGGATAGTGTGGAACCTTGAGGTACCCCTTGGTGGAGTTCGAACGGAGTGGAGTGCTGTTCTGATCTGTTGCTGGCACTCAGTTAGGTAAGAAGTGAACCATTTTAGAGTAGTGCCATGTAAACTTATTGCTTATAAATGAAGAAGTAGGGCATCATAAGGTACAGAATCAAATGCTGCTGTAATATCCAGAAAGATCAGTATGAATCCTTGATGAGGATTTTGGGTGCCTTGGGTTAGCCTGTCCATGAGGGCTATGAGCAAGGTTTTGATGCCATGGTTTGACCTAAAGCCATGTTGCTATGGGTCTAAGGGGGCTTGCATGTTGATTTGATTTTGGAGTTGCACAACTTTCTCAATGACCTTAGCAAGGAATGATAAACTGGAGATGGGGCTGTACAAATTTGGATTGACCGGGTCCAAAATTGAATTGTTGAGCATTGGTCAAATGGAGGCATGCTTAAGGCCCGCTGGCATGACATCTTGAGTGAGAGAAAGGTGAGTGATTTTAAGCAATGTGGGGGTTAATTCAGAATGAGCTATCTCGATCCACCTGACTGGGCATGGATCTAAGGGGGAGTTCATGGTGTTTATATTAGCATTGATGCTCTCAAAGTGTTCCTTGAAAGACTATCAAAAAGGACTGCTACTGCTAGAAAGAAATCTGTATTTGCAAATATTTACTTCTGGGAAATTCTCTAAATCTTGGGGAAAAGGGAATTTTGGGGGGGGGGGGGGGGGGGTTAAAACTGATAAATCTGTGTATTTTAGAATCCAGTGAATTTGTTAACTCAATCAGGGCCTAGTATCAGCAGATAGCTTTTAGTTTAAATTTAAAACTCAGTCAGGGCCTAGTATCAGCAGAGAGCTTTTAATTTAAATCAAATGAGAGTATAGCTTAGCATAGAAGGAAGAATCGGGAAGTTGAAAAAATAATGTTTCTAGAGACCTTTACAAAGAGGCCTTCCAGATAGTAGGCAAGAGATCTAGGAATTTGTTTTAAATAGATGTTAGAGCCATGTGACAGAGCGAAGGGGCAATTTGAAAGGCTCCCTCTATCAAATCAAAGGTTATGTGAATCACCCAGGAAATTGTTAACAGATTACCTTAGAAGCACAGGTCTAGGACCTGTATAGCAATCCAGCCTTTACCAAGTGTTCATTCCTTCCCACCCCCCTAGCCATAATCTTACCTTTATAGGTTCTTAGACCTATTAAAGGTGGAGAGGTGGTCAAATTCACTTTCAGTTCAGCTGGTTATCCTCACCAGGAATAGATTTATTACGACCCTGAAATTGATTAATCTTGAAGTGAACAAAGTCCCTTAAACTTAATTGGTATAGTTATATCAGTACAAGTATCCCTAGCAACTTTAAGTAAACAACTTAAATAGCTAAACAAAACCTTAAAAATAAGATGTAGATAGCAGTCCAACAGTAAGATAGGGGTTATCCAGTCTTTTGCACTGAGTGTCACATATACGATTTTCTACCTGTTGGTGAGGAGTCTTATATGTCCGCTAGGTGCAAGGAACGTTTTATCCTCGGGGAATGAGTCTGATCTCTGGAGGCTAGAGCAGCATACTTGGAAGACAGACAGGTATATAGATGAGATCTACAGAAATGTAGTTGCCTTGGAGGAGAGAGGTCACGTGAAAGGAGAGCATGTAATGAATGGCGGTATATCAAATTTTTAAATAAACATAAACATAAACATGGTGTGGCATCAAGTTATCCTGTAGCTAGGACCTGTTCACCAGATGTAAAACCCTTTTGCACCAAGGAGGTTTCTCCAGGGCCATGTGCCCATGAAAGAAGGGTTAGGACAGCTGTCACAGTTGGTGATTCGACCATTAGGCAAGTAGAATGCTGGATGGCTGGTGGATGTGAGGAACATGCTTGCCTGGTGCGAAGGTAGCAGACCTCATGCACCTCCTAGACAAGGTTTTAGATAGTGCTGGGGAGGAGTCTGCTCTCTTGTTATATGTAGGCACCATTGACATAGGAAAGTATGGGAGGGAGGTTCTGGAGGCCAAATTTAGGCTTTTAGGTAAGAAGTTGAAATCCAGAATGTCCAGGGGGGTATTCTCTGAAATTCTTCCCTTTGCACGCACAGGACCCAAAAGGCAGGCAGAGCTCTGGAGTGTCAATGCGTGGATGAGACGATGGTGCAAAGAAGAGGGTTTTGGATTTGTTAGGAACTGGCAACATTCTAGGGAAGGGAAGGGCTTTTCCAAAAGAATGGACTCCACTTTAATCGGGTGGAACCAGGCTTCTGGCATTAATCTTTAAAAAGGAGATAGAGCAGCTTTTAAACTAGATAAGAGGAGAAAGATGACAGTCGCCCAGGAGCACATGGTTTAGAAGAATGTATCCTTGAAGGATACTAGCAAAAGAAGGAAGTCAGGGCAACCCGACAGAGAGATAAAAATAACCCAGATGTCCTTAAGTATAGAGCTGAAAAATTCCAAATTACCCCTATCAACAGATAACCAGATTAATATATAAAAAAATACAACCTCTAAAATGCCTGTATGCAAATACTAGAAGTCTAAAAAATAAGATGGGAGAGCTATAATATATAGCACTATATGATTGGCATCTCAGAGACCTGGTGGAAGGAGGACAACCAATGGGACACTGTGATACAAACTATATTGCAATGATAGGGTAGATCAAATCGGTGGAAGGGTTGTGCTCTATGTTAGAGAGGGCATTGAGTCACATAGGATTAAAGTTTTGCAGGAAAAAAAATACACTATAGAATCTCTATGTATAGAAATTCCATGTAAAAAGGGGAAGGCGATGGCAATGGGAGTGTATTACCAATCACCTGGCCAGAATGAACAGATGGATGATAAAATGTTGAAAGAAATCAGGGAAGCTAACAAAAGTTGCAACACACTAATAATGGGTGATTTGAATTACTCCAGTATCGACTGGTTGAATGTCACAGCAGGACATGCTAGAGAGATAAACTTTTGAATTGAAATCAATGATTGCTTCTTGGAACAGCTGATTCATGTAGCTATTTTAGACCAGACATTAATGGAACACAGGATCTGGTGCAAGGGATAAGGGGTTTTGGGCCACTTGACAATAGTGATCATAAAAATGCAATGCTTGCCTTTGAGTCAGTCCTGACTCCTGGGCTTTCTTGGCAGTGTCACCAAAAGTAGACTGCCAGGCCTTTCTTCTGAGGCAGTGGAGGGTTCAGTGAATTGCCCAAGGCCACAAAGAGTGCTAGTGAGAATTGAACCCTGGCTGCTTGGTTACCAAGCCAGTGTTCTAACCACTAGGCTATTCCTCCACTCCAGTGTGATCACATTTGATTTAATAAAATTAAGAAAGAGGGCAAGGGAATTGATAGTACTACCTTTGAACTTTCAAAAGGGAGACTATGATAAAATGAGGAAAACAGTTAAGAAAAAATCAAAAGGAGCAGATGCAAAGGTTAAAGTGTGGGCGTTGTTTAAAAGTACTATCTTGTAAGCCCAGACCAGATGTATTCCACGCTTTAAGAAAAATGGAAGGAAGGCCAAAAAACTGCCAGCATAAGGTCAGAGATACTGTTGTTGCCAAGAAAACATCTTTCAGGAAATGGAAAAAGGAGCCAAATGACTATCACGGGAAGCAACATAAGCACTGGGAAGTTAGATGCAAGCATTGATAAGGAAGGCAAGGAGAAAATTTGAAAAGAAGCTTGCTGTGGAAGCAAAAATGCATAATAAAACCTTTTTCAAGTACATTTGTTGCAAAAAAACAGTGAAAGAGTTAGCTGGACCATTGGATGATAGAGGGGTGAAAGGGGCATTAAGTGAGGACAAGGACATAGCAGAGAGACTGAATGAATTCTTTGCATTGGTCTTTACTGAAGAAGATGTAGGGAAGTTACCCATGCCTGAAGTGGTAGGAAGAATTGAAAGAAATATTGATAAACTGGGAAGATGTATTACAACTATTTGATAAACTGAAGAGTAACAAATCAACTGGACTGAATGGTATACATCCAAGGCTGTTGAAAGAACTCAAATATGAAATTGCAGACCTACTATTAGTAATGTGTGAACTATCATTAAAATCATCTGTAGTACCAGAAGACTGGGAAATGGTGAATGTAACGCCAATTTTTAAAAAGGGTTCCAGGGGTGATCTGGGAAACTACAGACTGGTGAGCCTGACATCAGTACCGGACAAAATGGTAGAAAACATTATGAAGAATAAAATGACTGAACATGTAGATAGTTATGCTTTAAAGGCGAGAAAGCCAACATGGATTTAGCCAAGGAAAGTCTTGTTTTACTAATCTGTTATATTTTTTTGAAAGTGTTAATAAACAGGTAGAGAAAGGTGAGTCGGTTGATATAGTGTATCTATATTTTCAGAAAGTCTTTGACAAGGTCCCTCATGAAAGACTCTAGGTGAAATTAAAAAGTCATGGGATTGGAGACATTGTAGAACTGTGGATCAGGAACTGGTTAAAAGTTAAAAAAAAAAACAAAGCACAGAGTTAGGAGGGAGGAGTGGTTAGAACATGGTATCTCCAGCCCTAGCGACTGGGGTTTCTAGTCCTATAGGCACTCCTTGTGGCCTTGGGCAAGCCCCTTAACCCTCTGTTGCCTCAGCTACACATAGATCGTGACCCCTTTGGGGACAAGGGAATGTATCTAGTACCTATTTGTAGTGATTACATAATGTAAATGGCTTTGATTGAAGGATAAGGTGGTATAGAAAACTGGTTAAATAAATGGCCAATTTTCTCAATGGAGAAAGGTGAATAGTGAAATGCCCCAAGGATCTGTGTTGGGCCTGCTGCTTTTTAATCTATTCATAGATTTTTTATGTATTTATTTTATTTATTTGCATTTCTTATATACCACACTATTTGACATCAGCGCGGTTTACATCAAACAAAAATTCAGACAGAAAATATGAATGACATGGAAATAGGAATAATGAGTGTGGTGATCAAATTTGCAGATGACACAAAATTATTCAAAGTTATTAAAATACAAGAGGATTGTGGAAAATTGCAAGAGGTCATTAATAAATTGGAAGATTGTATGTGGAAATAACAGATTAAATTTAATGTGGACAAGTGCAAAGTTATGTATCTAGGAAAGAACAACCCAAACTATTATGACGTGAAGCAAGGTACCACCTTAGAAACCACCACCCAAGAAAAATATTCAGGCATCATCGTGGCTAATACATTAAAACCCTCCACCTAGTGTGCAGCAGTGGCCAAGACAGCAAACAGAATGCTAAGAATAATAAGGAAAAGAACTGAGAATAAAACAAGGATATTATAATGCCTCTGTATCGTTCCATGATGCGACTGCATCTTGGATATTGTGTGCGATTCTGGTCAGCATATCTTAAAAAGGATATAGCAGAATTAGAAAAGGTACAGTGAAGAGCCACCAAAATGGTAAAGGAGATGGAAGGATACCCCTATGAGGATAGATGTAAAAGGTTGAGGGGCTCTTCAACTTGGAAAAGAGATGGCTGAAGGGGGATATGATAGAAGTCTATTAATTAATGAATGGAGTGGAATGGGTAAACGTAGATTGGTTATTTACACCATCAAAAAGTAGAAAGACTAGAGGACACACAATGAAGCTACATTTAAGACTAATAAGAGAAAATATTTTTTTACTCAATGCGTAATCAAACTTTGGAATTCGTTATTGGAGGATGCAGTGAAAGCTATTAGTGTAGCTGGGTTTAAAAAATGTTTGGACAAGCTCCTGGTAGGAAGGTCCATAAACCATTATTAAGGAGGACCCAGGAAATCCACTGTTTACCCCAGGACAAGCATTGTGTACCTTTTTGGGAACCTGCCAGGTACTTGTGACTTGGATTGGCCACTGTTGAAAACATGGGCTTGATGGACCTTGGTCTGACCCTGTATGGCATTTCTTATGTTCTTATGTTCCAAGGATATATGGTGGAAGGTGTGGCATATACGAAGGGGGGAGTTGCAGTGCGGTGGCAGTGTGGTAGTAGTAGTTTTGCGTCTTTTGTCAGTCTTTGTTTGGAAGTGTTTGGTTAGAACTTGTAGGGGTGGGATATCATATTTAATGCTTTTGAGCAGAATTCCATATTAAAAACAGTTTAATGAGTTTAAGATAAGGTTGGAGTGATATTCCTTCTTGGCTCTATTGATTGTGTTTTGATATTCCTGAAGCCGAGCTATACAATTTCCATGGTCAGATGCTGCTTTGGAATGTCACCATTTTCTTTCTAGTTGTTGGAGTTTGCATTTAGTGTTCCTGAGCACTGCCAAATATGTGGCTGAGTGGTATTGTTTGAGGGGTCTTTTAGTCTGCGGCACAAATGTTTCAAATAAAGATAAAGATAAAGCTGCAGCTTTGGCTAAGGTTTGGTTCCAGTTTTGGATTAGATTGTTAAGATCCTGAGAGTCCCGAATAGCACTGAATAGCAGTGGAGGAGAATCAACCAGAGCATACACTGAAAGAACAATGGAAACAAGAAGAGGAAAACCAACACAGAACAGAGCTCTGAAATCCAAGCAAGAACAGGGTAATGAGAAAAAGATGGTGATCAACAGTATCAAAAGCAGCACATAGGTCGAGGAGGATGAGAATCAAGTAAAGACCCTTGGATTTGGTCAGGAACAGGTCACTGGAGACTTTGGCAAGGGCAATTTCATTAGAATGTAGTGGATGAAAGCCAGATTGCAGTGGATCCAGAATGGCTTGAGGGAAAATAAAGTCAAGACAGCATCCGTGAATCACACATTCAAGTAGTCTGGAAGCAAAAGGGAGGAGGGAGATGGGACGATAACTAGAATGGCAGAGAGGATCCAATGAAGATTTTTTGGGGAGCAGTGTAACCACAGCATGTGTGAAGGCAGCAGAAACAGTTGCAGTGGAAAGCAAGAGGTTGAGGATATGATGTATGAAAGGGATGACAGCGGGGGAATGGAGCTTAGTAAGGTGAGAATGGGATCAGAGGAGCAGGTAATGAGGTTGAAGAAGAATAGAAGATGTGCAGTTTTCTTCTCTGTGATTTTAGTAAAAGAAGAAATAGTGACAGGGGTTGAAGGAAAGATTGAAGAGTTAAGAGTGGAAAAGAGAAGATGAAAGTCGAAAACACAAGACTATTCACTGAAGGGGTCATTCCGAAGTGCGAATAGCGGGGATGGACATCCTATTGGGATGTCCATCCCTGCTATTCGGTCCCTCTGCCGACTCCAACTAACCTCCCTGCACATTGTATGGGGAGGTTAGATGGGGGCTGGAAAGGTGCATTGCAGGGGTGAAGTTAGGGCGGGCAGTGGGCGGTCTGCGGCCCCGGACGTACAGGGCCAATCCCAATGTCGGCCCTGTATGTCCAGGGCCAGCTGCCAGTACAGGGAACTTATTCAACCTTTGAGGTGGAATAAATTCCCCTAGTTGGCAGGGGATGGCAGGCCTGGGATTCAGAAAAGGTGGGAGGGGGCAGAGGAGATTTCCTACAGCCCAACCCTGGCCTTGGGAGGCCAGATAGAGGGGTCGGGCTGCAGGGGATGAAATTTCTTGTCTGGTGGCCGGGGATCATGGCTCCTGAATGGAGCTGCAATGCCATGGCAACCGGACACCATGGTGCTGTGGCTCCATTCAGGATCCTTGACTGAGTTGGCTGCACATACAGGCCTGGACATACAGGCCTGGACACGATTCTGATCCCGTGGGGCTAGACATGCCCTGCGGGATCAGAATCCCATCTAACTCTGTGCATCTGGTCCCAACCGGGCACACAGAGGGCCGGTATGTCCAGGACTGAATAGGGCCCTGAGTGATTAATGATTAATAAAGAGTGACTATCGATTGGTCAGAAATATATGAGATGCCAAGTCAGCAGGAGGTAACACTATATTCTCCTTCCAGCTTTGATTAGGAGATATTAGAGAACCTTTTGTCCTGAAATGGTAGCTTGATCCCTAGCAGTAGTAAAGTGAGACAACCTCTACGGGCAGGACCGTACCTAGCCCTGTGCGAGCTGTGCAGCCGCATAGGGCGCAAAGGCTTAAGGGGCACATTTTAGCTGTCTGCCGTTGCCTGCTGCCTCCACGTTTTCTTCTCTCAGCAGTGGCAGGCAACGACAGACAGCTAAAATGCACCCCTTAAGCTCTTGCAGGGAGGGACAGATCTGCTTAGCATGCCGTCAACTTGCACATCGGGTGCGCCTCTTCTCTCCCACCATGGGGTGGGGGGGTGCGCCCAATGTGCAAGTCGCACAGGGCGCAATTTACACTCGGTGTGGCCCTGCCTAGGGGTCATGCTCCTATTTTGAACTTGGCACCAACAGGGGTAGGAGCAACTGAGGATCATTCCTACCCCAACACTCCTACCAAAGAACCCTTAAAGTAAGCATGGGAGATCCTATGGGGGGATAGTGGTGGGGGTCTTCCTTGAGGATCACACCATAGGGGTGTGGTTTTGGCATGCCTCTTCAGCGCAGTAGAGTTCTGTGAGGGGATATAGGTATCTTCTGGAGGGCAAATCTTTGCTGGGGGAAGGAGGAGGAGACCCCCAGACTGTACTTCCTGTTTGCAATGCAACTGTCTTTTTAAGATGATGCCTGGGAGCATTGAGATGCATGTTAGAAGCCTGATGTTCCCAGGTAGAAAAATAACACCAGCTCTGAGCTGATGTTATTTTTTCCAGGAATAACACACCTGTGAAATTCAGCACAAGCTGCATTATTCAGTTTACACGATAATGAGGTGTTTTGCATGCATTTGCATGCTTTGCATTTCATTATTATGGAACATATGTTGGGGTAAAATAAAGTGCTTTACAGTAAAATAACACATGGTTTTGCCCTTTAACAAGAGGCAGAAATTGAGAATTATTCCTTTAACACATGTTAGTAACTACGCTCTTATGGATCGCCTGTGATTACCCTAATGACTCTTAAACTCTGTTAGCATTTTATATGTTACCCACCACCCTGGGACAGCACACCATACTTCCTCCACCTTTTCTGTGAAAAGATATTCCCTAAAGCTGTTTCTATGTCTATCCCTTGGAATTGTATATTATGACTCCTAGATCCAGATCATCTTTTCTACTGAAAAAGAGTTAGACCTATTCTGGCAGCACCTAGATTTGGCCCTCCAAGTTAGGTGGCTGCTACTTTGTAGGTACTTTCCCTGATAAAGGTGCTGCTGTACTGAAACTCAGCTGAATTGGAAATGAACACAGTGTACCAGCTCTGGGTTTTGCTGCTTCTACTAACAGAACAAACAACCTACAAAATGTTAGCACGTTGAGAATTTACTGCTGTTGCCGCTGCTTGCTATCCTAAAAGGATTCCAGTGCTTTCAAGCTAAGTATCATATTTTGAAGATCAATATGTGGTGTGTTCAGCATGATATAATGTTTTGAGTATCTTCAGTAAAATGGATATTCATTAAACATGCTGTGCTAGCTTTTTGAGAATGCATTTTTGTTGCTTCGGAGCTGTGCCAACTTTTTGAGATGTTACTGCCGCTGTTACTGCTTCTAATTGCAAAAGAATTTTTGTTGCCTTTATTGATAGAGCAAATGAGCTGTTTCAGTACTGTGTAATAATGTTTTGAATACCTTAAGTTAAATTTGTGGTTCATTTAGCATATATTCAAAGTAATTCTCCAAAAGCAATTTTTATTTCTTCACATTTGGATATTTTTTGAATATATAAGATCCTGTGGAGAACTATGTAAGCTTTAGCATAACTATTTTTTTTTTGTAAATGAAACAAATATACTTGAACTGCAAAATTATGGGCTATGGAACTATAATTATATTAGGGGTGTCCATCTGTCGCGGCAAATGAGGTTCTTCTGGGTGCCAAGGAAATTTCTGCACATGGAAATCATTGCATGTGCCTATACCTAATCATTAATTTATTCACAATTGATTTGCATGTGCAAAAAGGCTCTTGCATGCAGGGCCGGTGCAAAGATTGGAGCACTGTAGGTGGGCCTCTCCATCCTGCTGGCTACCGGGCATTAACATGACATCGGATGGTAAGGATAACAAGCATACAGTTAACGCCCACTAAGGTTGGTGACCTTAATGGGGGATAAGGGAGCCTTATTGCAAGTGATATTACAGGTGCTTGCAGGAAGCAAAGATGGACATGTCACAGCCATATGTCCTTTATATATTAGACAGTGAGTGTGAGGATAATATGGGAGGCAAGTGAATGTTATCAGTGAGGGGTGCTCGCTCATTTGGGTCGATGCCAGTGGGTGGCAGAGAAGTGGGGATGTATGGGCCAGTGAGGAGTTGCAGTGACTGGGCATGAGTAGTGACCTGCACATCCTCTCCAGGTGATGTATGTGTGATATGTCATAGGCTGCTAAGTACAACACAAATAGAAAAGTGGTCAGACTAATCACAGAGCTAAAAATTTGTCAAAAAAGAGAGAGGCTCAACTCTGTAAACTTAACTTGAAAGTATAACGGTATCATCAAAAACTGGTGTGTTCATAGAAACTGCAAACATATAATTCATAATGTTTAGATTTTGGCAAAGCTAAATTGAGAAGCCTGCACACAGAAGAAACAATAGGTCTCAGACTTCCCGGGCAAAACAAAAACCGGTCAGAATTATCTGACATGGCATAGCCCTTATAGCATCAACGACCTTTGATAAATAGTTGCTCTGGGGCAGGCATCAACCAACTGTTTCACTCCAAAATGATTAACAATTTCAGCCAGAAAACTCAGCCAAGGTACATCGAAAGAGTGGTGAACAGAACTTAACTTTGCAAGTAATACTTGAATAACAGTGCTGGGCCAGTGCCTTAATCCCCAACGCTCTCACTCGCGCTTGTCTTGCGTTTCACCTAAAGAGGTTTCTTCAGGGGGTGGCTGAAAGCACTATAATACAAAAAGACAGCAGACTTTAATAAGTACATACTTTCAGAAAAGATGTTCATTCGATATATCCAGTTCATATGGGGAAAGGGAGGAATGCACTCACATACCTCAAAATTCAATGAATGGAAACACTAGCAAAGTTTGCCAACCGATGTAAGATGCCGCGCATGCGGACTGGGAAATTTATAGAGCGGACATTTAAAACTACTCGCTCTGCTACACAAAAAAACTCAAGTGCAGAATTCCCATTCCACGCGCAAATTAAGACCAGAAGGAACTACGGATCCAAGCTTGTGGATCCAACGCTGTTCATACCATAGGAGAGTGCGATCCCTAATTTAATTGGTCACGATGAACTAACAAAATCAAGGCAAAAACATTATAGTTCCTCAAACTTATGTTGCAGCTGAAGATAGTGATCAACAATTGGTGCTTCACGGCGCTGGCACTTCAGTTTACTTTTGTGCTCATTCATACGCACCTTGAACATTCAAATAGTTTTGCCAATGTAAGCTAAGCCACAAGGGTATAAAATGCAGTAAACAACATACACGGAAGTACAGGAGGTGCGATGCTTAAGCCGATACGTCTTGCCATGATAGCTAAATTCTTGTAGTTCTTTTGTAATAGAGCATATGTTGCACTCGCCACATCGTACATGCCCAACTTCAATGGAAACCGATGAGGAGGAAGATAGAGGACGCAGCACAACTGGGCTCAGCATTTCTTTAAGATTAGTGTTGCGCTGCCATACACATCGTACATTTCTATCTTCAAGGCCAGGGATACTGTGGAGCACATTCGCATGACGTTTGACAATACGTTTCAGCTGGAAACTATAGGGAGAGTATTTCGTGATGAAATTAACACACAGATCTGCACTAGATGTCGATACTGACCATTGACGAGGGCATAACATTAAATCTCTATTGGCATACAGTGCTCTTTTATATGCCTTATTGACAACAGACCGAGGATAACCCCGATCTAAAAAATTTTGTTTCAAAAGTCGTGATTGATCTTTATAGGCTTGAACAGTACAGCAGTTTTGACGATAACGCACAAATTGTGACAGCGGCAAGCTGTCTTTCAGTTGTAAAGGGTGTGCACTACTATAGAGAAGAAAAGTGTTATGATCAGTCACTTTCCTATGCACAGAGGTGAACCACCCAGTTGCAGCTTTTTTTTTTTTTTTTAAACTTTTATTTTCATTTTGCAACAAACAAAAGAAACAACACACCAAAAGAGACAAAACAGGCATACAATAAGGAAAAGTAAACCCATTACCCCCCACCCCGATGCTTCTTCTCTACCCGATTATATCAGCATGTGAGCGCTTCCAATTAACAGTGATTATACATCAAACGATCAAAAGAGTATCTACAATACAGCATGATCATGGGACAGAGATATATACAAAGTTAGATACAAAGTTAGACAGTCAGATGAGAGCATTTAGCAAAATGTACATAGTCATTGAGCAGCTTCCATTGAGACCAATGAGAAGGAGTCTGAACGGAGGAAGCGAACAGACGAGGTATGTGTTCATATTTACTGTAAAGACAGGCATGATTCCACCATTCATTGGGGCTCAGATGGGAGCTAATTTTCCAGTATTACTTAATTAGGGAAATAGCAATGCCAAGCATAAAGTTCGAAAGGAGATAAGCCATTTTTGGGAGAGAGGGGAACCCCGCAATTGGGCGAAGTCCCACTATCCTCCAAGAAAGGGGCTCCTGAGAGTGCGAGATAGACTAAATACGACCCCAGACCCGACGCCAGTAATACTATAGTGCGGGATATTCATGCATAACATGAGGCAATGAACCAATGGCCGCAGGACGTGTCCAGCAACCATTGCCCTGAGTAGTGTTCCATTTGTCTAATCTGTGAGAAGTGTAAAAACACCGGTGGGCTAGAAAGAAGAGGGCCTGAGTGAGTGAGGCGGATCGGGAACCCGTGTCCCTCTACTCCAGATAAGGCTCCATTGCTCCGAGGTCAAAGTCACATGCAATTCTCTCTCCCATACTTTCTGCGCTATAGGGGTATCTCTAGTTATAGCATTACATAAGGTTTAGTAAAATTGGATGCTACACCCGGTGAACTACCGAGAGATCGGAAAGTCTCCAATCAACTTTATGTAGGGAATGCCGATGACGGGAGTACTCTAGTGCTCCGAAGGCGATGCTGAAGTTGCACTGACCAGAGTCGGGAGTCTAAAGATTGCATAAGAGTATTAAAGGCACCTAAAGTGTCTAAAAGCATTGGTAGATAGTAGGAGTCTGATGGGAGAGTCATACCAGGGAAAAAGGTAAGAGGAATCAGTTTGCAAAGGCCCACTTCTATATCTAGCCACACAGGTCTACTCGGTACTGGATCTTCCAACCAACGAGCACCCTGTTTGAGAAGAAAAGATTGAGGGAACACTTGAGTAAAATCGCCACCAAGTATTAATGGAGCATTGGCAGAGGCCTAGGCCAACTGCGCAATACTTGCATAGTAAGCAGGTTTGTCCACATTCGGGGCATAATGCAAATACACGTGAATTCACTATCTCCAACCTCAAGGTGTACACGGGCCCATCTACCCTCCTTGTCAGCGCTAATATCAGGTACAGTAGCATGCAAAGACTTCTTAACCAGAATGGTTATCCCGTACCATTTGGAAACGGTGGGAGAATAGGCAGCGACCCTGTGAGGCTTAGCATTGAGTTTCAGTGTTTCAGCAGAGTTTAAATGCGTTTCCTGAAGAAACACTAAATCAACATGCACATGGCTAAGATAGCTAAGGATTTTCTTTCCTTTGAGTGGACCATTAATGCCTTTGACGGTGAATGATAAGATTTTACATAAGGCCATTCAGAAAAGTTAATATTCTGAGCATGATAGCACACATAATTTCACTATATCCCTCAAACTGACTGTATCTGGCTGTACACATGACATAGGAAAAATAAGCTAATATAATACAATGAAGCGCCCCACATTAACAAAGAAAACCGCAGTACGGTAGAGGAGAAGCAAAACCCCAAAATTACTGGCGACCATGTGTCTGCGGGGAGAAACCCCAGAGAAGGCCTAAATTGAAAAAACACATAACCTGTAGGACTGTGCGTGCTCCGAATCCGACCGAGGCACACATCATGAAGGGATAGGAGACCAAAAAACAAAAGTCATATAGAGAAAGAAAGAAAGTCCAGGCTATTTCTGTGCTTGGCTATGACCGCAGCATCGGGCCCTTCAAAATGGCGGATAGAGCCGGCAGATAAGAGTCCGAGATTTGGGATTAGCGCATCTGCTCTGCTTCTTTGGAGTCTAAAAATGTTGATAGTAGATCAGGATCTTCGAACGTCCTGGTTTGGTTGTGGAGAGTCACTCGGAGCTTCGCTGGATACAACAGGCCAAAGCGAGCCTGTAGCTGTTGAAGTCGAGGGCGAAAAGCAAGGAGTTTCTTCCGACGGTCAACGGTAGGCTTTGCCAAATCAGGAAAGAAGGAGACCTTACGACCTTCAAATTCCAAATGATGATTCGCTCGGGCAGCATGTAAAATTTGTTCCACTTGTTGATATCGTAGCAAGCTAAAGATAATAGGCCGGGGGGTCGTGCGGTTGAGCGCCATGTGGGCAGGAACACGGTGTGCGCGATCGATTTCCAGTTCTCTGTGAAAAGTGATCTTCAGCAAGGAGGGAAGAGTTTTGAGCAAGAATTCTCTTATATCTCCTGCTTCCACCCCCTCCGGCATTCCGAGGAGCCTCACATTGTTGCGACGGGCTCGATTATTGCTATCTTCTAACTCCTTTTGAAGATTCTGTATCTGGCGCTCAGCCTTGTCCAGTTTGCCCAAGCGCACCTCGTGCGAGTCGAGGACCCCCGCCATGTTGTCCTGCCGTAATGAAAGACTTTCAAGTCGGTCCTGGAGCACTCCAAAGTCTTCTCGCATGGCCCGAAGCGCTTCTCCATTGGACTGCACCAATTCCTTCACGCCGCGTATTTCCTCCAAAATCTCCAGGTGCATTTCGGGGTTTTCACGAAATGGGACCATCTTCTGTGGGGAGGACACCTCTGTTTTGGAACGTTTTCCGTGAGAAGAAGAAGGAGACCCGAAGTCCAAGCGCGCTGGTTTATGGGCCGCCATCCCCCCCGAGGTGCCCCGGTCAGCTCGGAGCGAAATAGTAAA
The DNA here is from genome assembly GCA_033557465.1 of Ichthyophis bannanicus. NCBI lineage: Eukaryota > Metazoa > Chordata > Amphibia > Gymnophiona > Ichthyophiidae > Ichthyophis > Ichthyophis bannanicus. Next base: position 370,994,164 of record CM066038.1, on the reverse strand, counting down.
TTTGTATAGGTATTAAGTCAGGATTCTAAGTAGGCCTCTCGGGAGCTTCAACGCAAAGCGTCCTACCCGCTGGACATCAGGCTCCGCCCCCCCCAGTTGCAGCTTTTTGAACATCCACATCCAGGAACGTAATCCTCTCCGCATGATAATGCAATGTAAACTGAATATGTGCATCTCTAGCATTCAACCACTGGAAGAATTCTTCTAGATCATCAGCTGTGCCATGCCATACTAAAAAGATATCATCTATGTATCTTCGCCATAGTTGAAGATTCTTCTGAAATGGAGAAACATCAAGTCACTGCCGTTCAAAGCGTTGCATGTAAAGATTGGCCATGGACAGGGCGCAAGTAGCGCCCATCGCTACCCCAGCTTTTTGATGGTAAATTACACCCTCAAAAACAAAAAAGGTTTTAAACATTGTGATGGCAGCAATTTCCGATAAAAAAGCCAATTGGCTATCTGAAAGATCACCTCGCAGAGTAAGTGCCTCCACCACAATAGCATGAGCTTCAAGTTGCGGAATCACTGTATAGAGAGATGTCACATCTAACGTTCCGAGGATAATATCCGGACCTACAGCTAGTGAGGCATGTTCTGCTAGAATTTGCAAAAAATGCGATGTGTCCCTTATGAAGGATAGAATGGACGGCAACAAGGGTCGCAAAAAGGAGTCAATAAAGACTGAAAGGGGCTCAAGCAAAGAACCCCTAGTAGAAACAATAGGTCTTCCAGGGGGGTTCACAGGATTTTTGTGGATCTTAGGAAGCAGATACAATTTTGCCAAACATGAATCAGGTGGATTCAAAAACATCCACTCCTTTTTGGAAATTAAACGTGCATCAAGAGCTTGTGTAGTGATCTGTTTGATCCGTTGTTGGAGTTCAACAGTTGGGTTAGTTGGTAGCACTTGATAAGTGTTATCATCAGAAAGTTGTCTATAAGCTTCATTGAAGTATTGATCATGACTCTGGATCACTATTCCCCCACCCTTATCAGCCCGTCTAATGACAAGTTCGGGCCGACCTCTTAAGGCTCGCAATGCTCATTTTTCCAAACAGGTAAGGTTACTTCGAGTAGAATGACGCGTGCTTTCAAGTTGACACATATCTTTCAAGATTAAATCTCTATATAGAAGCAATGAAGAATGTAATGGCCCTAGAGGGGACCAGGTTGACTTCAAAGGAAGACGAATATGTCTAGGATCCTCAACAGATCCTATAGGAGGAGGATGAGTCCCAAAATAGATTTTTAAATTCAGTTTCCTTATAAGCTGTTCCAGGTCAATTCTAAACTGGAAAGAATCAAAGTGAATATCCGGGATGAAAGACAATCCCTTATTAAGGATCGCTAATTGTTCAGGGGGTATATCAAAACCGGAAATATTCAAAACTAAAGATTCTATATCTTGCGTTTGGGATGGTTGCTTTTGAACATTTTGCCTCGATTGTCGTCCCTCTTCTTCTTCTTCTTCCCTGCATCCTCTAAAAAATCCCCCTTCTGTTTTTGACATTTACCCGAGTCAGAAGAATCAGTGTCCTCAGAAGTGGTGTCAAAAGTAACCTGCTTCTTCCTAAACTTATCCTTCCTTTTAGAGCTCATCCACGGGTAGACGTATCCCATAGTATAATCATCATAATCTCGCCAGAGTTTCTTGGTTTTAATCTTTTTCACCTCATCCTGTAACAGAGTAATCTGTTTCTTAATTTCTTCCGATTTAGTGGAAAATACATCCGCATTTTCTTTACTCTTAAACTTCGAAATCATAGTGCCAATCTCTTCAGATAGAGTATCTACACTTCTCTTAGTAGTATCTATAATCAACACCATTAGATCCAGTGAACACTTATTGAGGATTTGATTCCATCTATCAATGAAAGATGAATCTGAAGTAAACAGTTTAGGTTCTTTGTAGATCCTCAAACCCCTCGGTATGTGCCTCCGTTGAACATATTCAATCAGGGACAACCGATGAAGCTCCATACGTATCTTACGTTTTTGCATTTTAAGCAGATCCTCCCAATCAACATATGTGGAATCTTCAGAATTTTCCTCTATTCCAGAGAACTGAGTAACTTCTTTACATAGACTGGATATAAACTCTTCGGTGAAACTGAACGTTTCAGTTCCCGTTAATTGACCGTCAGCCATTGTACAACACAAATAGAATAGTGGTCACACTAATCACAGAGATAAAAATTTGTCATAAAAGAGAGAGGCTCAACTCTGTAAACTTTACTTGAAAGTATAACGGTATCATCAAAAACTGGTGTGTTCATAGAAACTGCAAACATATAATTCATAATGTTTAGATTTTGGCAAAGCTAAATTGAGAAGCCTGCACACAGAAGCAACAATAGGTCTCAGACTTCCCGGGCAAAACAAAAACCGGTCAGAATTATCTGACATGGCATAGCCCTTATAGCATCAACGACCTTTGATAAATAGTTGCTTCTCAATTTAGCTTTGCCAAAATCTAAACATTACGAATTATATGTTTGCAGTTTCTATGAACACACCAGTTTTTGATGATACCGTTATACTTTCAAGTTAAGTTTACAGAGTTGAGCTTCTCTCTTTTTTGACAAATAGGCTGCTAAGTGCCATTGGGTGGGCCTGGGTGTACCAGCTGTCATGACAATTCATGAGTGATCACAAAGTCTATGTGGAGATGGATGTGGAGAATGACGCATGGAGGTGGAAGAGTGTCACATGGATCTGCTGATCCAATGCTCCCCTTCTGAAAATCTGCACCTAATATTGTGCATAGTGACAAAGCAATATCAGTCACGTATGGTTTGATTAGTATCACACCGAAAACATATGTAGTGTCATTGTGACTAACCAAGCATGCATCACTCAGGTCTGTGACGTTCAGGTGTGAAGTATGTGCTCTGACTCCCAGCAGGAAGGAGAAATGGAGAATGTCATGGTAATCCCATTGTCATGATCACAGAAAGGAGGGTCATTAATCCGGGCCTGACAGATGCAGCAGGCCACGATATAAAGTTCAGGCTGCTCTTGGAATAACTGAGTGACCACTTGGCACCAAGATTCATGCCAGCAAGTATGGGCCACAACAACTCTCTGACAATAACATATGGGCTGGCAGGATCCACCACAGTATGGGCATCCATTGTTGCCTCATGGTCTGAGAAGCATGGGCTGGGGGGCACGAGGGGGGGAGAGGGGATTGGGGGGAAAGAGAGAAGAGGGAGGAAGAAGGGAGGAAGAGAGAGGGGGAAGAGGGGGGATGAAGGGAAAGAGAGGGGAAGAGGGAGGGAGTTCCATGCGAGGGATGGGGGGCATGTGGGCCAGAAAGCTCCATACAGTCATGACTTTATCAGAATCCCTCCCAATGGCCCCCATCCAACAGACAGCCCATACCCTTTGCTCATAGGCATCTATGTGATGGCATCTAACTCACAGTTGACCGGTGATATACGTGGCTGTGTCACCCACCCACACACTATGAGGGTCATTCTAAAAGGTTTAGTCGTGGTTTGGACATCTCCAGACATACACGTGGATGTTGAAATCATGTACACGTCTTCCTAACCATTCCACAAATGCCGTTTGTAGATGTCTCCAGTATGGGGATGTTCAAGTAGGCATGGGGGTGTTGCAGAGGCATGTCTGGGGAGGGGCAGTGGACTTACACATCCCCGTTCGATCCCTGAAGTGATATGCAAGCACACGCATGTTTATTCTTGCTCCAGGCATGACTAGATATCAGGAAAGTGTTTGTTTTCACCTTAAAACATCCAGAGAGTGTAAGAAGATGGAAAACTAAGTAGCTAGCTTTAGATTACAAAGTCCCACATGGGGATTTAAACCTTGGCCACCCAGTTCTTAAGTCACTACTCTAAACATTATGCTATTAGACATTTTGATTCTAAAACGCTCTCCTGGAGACGTCTATATAACCATTTGATGCACATGTACATCGGGCATGTCTATGTTTCTGGAACTGTGCCTGAACTTGAATGTGCCTGCCTTTCTTTTCAGACATTCTGACTTTGACATCCCAGATTGCACTTGCATGTCCCATTTGGAATGTGCCTCCAAGTGGGTACAGCTAGCTGCACAACACACACTGATTGTGCACATAATCACTATGATGATGAGACTGGCGTTCAAACAGCATGGAGATACAGCAGCTGTTCCAATGACAGTCCAGTCTGAACTAGGTTTTGGCACTGTCACTACAGTTTTACCTTCAGCATTCTATGGTGATGCCCGTCCACAAATCTATCAGACTGATTGATGTCTTATAGCTGTCAGAGCTGAGTTGAATCAAGATAAGCCCATGGGCAAACACTGTGCATATGCCCCATCTGTGTCCCTCATCCCATCATGTGCAAAGTGCTACTTTAGTAACAACCCATAATACCCTTCACCTTCACAGACATCACATTTCCCCTCCACAACAGAAGAACTACAGATGCCAGCAGAGCAAGGAGACTTGCATCGGAGACATACAGCTTGAGTCTGTGCAAAACCCTGTTGCAGTCCAGGGTACCCTGATACCCTCAACTACTCAGTCCAGCTACGAATGATCATTTGTTTATCTCTCTAAGGTATATACAGCCACATGTAAGCAGTGTGCATAGGCCCTAGCTATGCCCCTCACATCCTCTCTTGTGCATCCAGTGCAAAGTGCTTTGTAACCATTCCCAGTGCAAACCCTCTTCATACACTCATGTGTACAGGACCCATTACTTGTAGAGGCCAAGGCAGCAGCATCAACAAATGGCCAATATTATTCTGTGTGGTCCCTGCCTAACCTCCAGGTGTTGGGTTTTCACACCAGCAGCCTGTTTGGGATGAGTAGTGCTATTAAAGTGTGTGATGAGAGTTTCAGGAACTGATGAAATTGGGGGCAGATCTCCTGAAGCCATGGGAAATGAGTCACTCTCTAACACCAGCCACTCATGCATATCTGGACTTAACATTACATTTCCCATGGCCATAAGGGATTTGGCCCACATCCCAAGCAGCAACTGAAACTCTCCTCACACACTTTAATTACCGTATACTACTCATCCCAAACTGGCTGCTGGTGTGACTACTCCATGCCTGGGGGACGTCCGTACACCAGTCAGAACAATATAGGCCGGGTGGAGGTGCAACTGCCTTGCCCTCTACAAGCACAGACATCCTGCGGGGATCAGTGGGTGAGGAAGTTTGCCAATCTGTAGCTATTGAAGGCAAGGGGCAGTGTGCACAGCCCTCTCACAAACAGCATGGGGACAGTGTCATAAGCATTTCCCCCATGTGCTGGAAATGGGGGAGGGGTCTCCATGCTTACAATGCCATTCCCTTGGTTGCTATGAGAAGTCTGCGCACACTGCCACTCTCTTCAAATGCATACACAGTGCCACATCTCCTCACAAAATGATGCCTATAAGAACCCACAGCCTATAGAGGGCAAATCCTTCACCTTACACGGTATCCCGCACCTCCTGAAAAGTAGAACTACATCTGCCAGAGCAGGATATACGATAGCCAACACCCATACACTGGCTGCACAGACAGACCCACTATGCTGCTGCACAAACCATAGCTCTACAAACAGAGGAGTAATCTAATGGTCAGAATACTGACTCGGAAACCAAAAGATCAGGGTTTGATTCCCACTAGCACTTCTTGTGTCCTAGGCCAAGTCATATAACCCTTCATTGCCTCAAAAATGTCCTAGTTTTTAATGTCTCTGTTTAATATACATTTCCAAGTTTATGTTACAAGGTAAACCGCTTGGACTGAAATGATAAAGTGGTATAAAAACTGCTAAATAAGATAAATTAAGAAGGACATTCACACAGACCCACAATGGGAGGGAACTTAGCTGCAGTATAGGACATGAGCAGGAAAAAGGAGGCCAAGTGGCTGTAATGGACCCTCTTATACCTGCTATTAGGGCAACACCTGCTTTTTCAGTGTCCAAGGGGCTAGAGAGTGATGTGTTCTGGTAAGTTTCTTCACTCATGTGTTTCCTGACACAATTCTTCACATTCCAACAGAAGGAGAGTGTGTGACAGGCAGGACTGGCTGGAAATCTCACCCTAGGAACTCGGTGAGTTGGCAACCCTTGTCATATTTTATGTGCTTTAGGTCAGGTATGTGGTTTTCTAAAAGTGTGCTATTTCTACGGGCTGATTGTACGTCTTGAGATCTTCACTGCAGGTTCTATAATACATCAAGATTCTATATTGTTCAAGGCTGGACTGGCTGACACTCTCAATGCTTTGCAACTTATTAATATGAAAACCTTGTAACTCTGTCAAGGACATGGTTACCCTGATGTTTCAATGACAGGGGGTTTGGCTACCTGCAGTGAGGCAGCTACTTTCCAAATAGGGTGAGGTTCTGATAAACTCATAGAGGGTTATTACTTACGGATGGCTCAACTAGCAAGACGTTGAGAGCTGCATGCTTAAATATTCAAGACTCAGTGGTTCAAGGCTAGTACCAGATCAGCCTTGGCGAAGTAAGTTTGCTATGTGGCTGTGCTTCCCATGACAGTACCAATTCTCATGTGCCCTGCCTGCCATTTGAAACCCACCACTTGCTAAAGTATAGTTGGCAGACCATACTGACTACTTACCACTCAGATGGATATACCACATAACTGGGTGCTTAATCATGAAATGGTCAGTGGCTCACACACAGGTCATGGTCATTGTTTGCCAACTGAGAGGGCCATGTGAGTAGTTCTCCTCTGACATGGGGTATTATCATGTTGCCTAATCTTCCTGCTTCACTGGCATATTTTCCTCCTACATGTACATTTCCTGTCAATATGTGGATATGGGAGCATCCTGACCCAATCCTCCCCTGTCTAAGTGTTGGAATACTACTGCAGGATGTATGGGTCATGGGTGGATGCAGCCAACCTGGCTACCACTTTTGAACTGATGATGTCAGCCACACACACCACCTGCATATACAGGGCATGACAGCAATAGGGATTTGCAAACCATACTTCCCTGTCACTGCATCCTATAGGTACCACATGTCTGCTGTGTATCTGCACCATCAATTGTGCTTATCCCACACTTTCTCTCACACTGGAGGATAAGGGTCACACAATGTTATTTGTCATTAGAAAATGCAGTCTGTCATAACGCAGCTGATCATGGCTCACACAGCCCAGGGCTGGGCCATTCACTAGGCAAACTAGATATGCAGACCCTGGTGGGCAGCATGGCAAACAATTGCTCCTACCCTGACAGCATGGCACCAGCCATCATTTCAGTGCTGCAGGTGGAATTTCAGCAGCAGCACACATGAAGTCAGTCCCCACATGCCACTCCTGCCTCCTCCAACAGGTTGCAAGTGGTCAGGGTGGAGTACAATGTGAGCACAGTGGGATCTGCAAAGTTGGGATATAGTTCTCCCCACACATGAAATGCTTTAGCACAGGATCACCTGCCTGCAATTCAGTAGGTGATGTAATATACACCCATGCTAACATCACATACAGTGTCATCTCTGTTTTACCTGCCAGTGACATGCTTGGCATGCTTCTGACAGTACATACACAGCATTGCATCTAACACCCAGGGCAAGGACAACAGTATCTTCTGCAGCAAGCAGACACTGCTGCCAAAAGCATCCCCACTGCAACACGCTGCTAACATGGATGTTTGGTGGCATGTGGGGTGGCATGGCTGTTGTGACAGCGGCAGCATGTGTGCGTACTGCCACTGTCACAGCAGAGTCACACCAGACATAGCATATGTACACTCTGGGTGGCCACCTAGTCCAGCAAGTAGGATAAGCAGTCCCACAGAATCAATCACATGGAACCAGCTTTGTCAGTTTGGCACCAACAACTTGGTACCCTTTATTGAAACAGCACCATCCTGTGACAGCCAACGCCCCACTACTATCACTAATTTAAGGGCTCCTCTCTGGGATGTGTACACTGCCTACATATAAATAGTCTCTATATGCTGTTTAATGGGTGAGAACGGCTCTTTTTTACAAGGCTTTCAGCTGGCGTTAAGGTTCCCTGCGACTGTGCCTCTAATGCACGGTACTGGGACGGCTGTTAAGGGCACACACGCTGTCTTTGCCTATGTTCCACCCAGTTAACACCCCTTCTCTGCCCTTTTGCAACTTACCACCCGGTAACACGTTACCAGCTGGAAAGCCCATGTTATTGGTGCTTCCCGCAGTGGTAACCACTATCGGGAGTTGATAACACTTGCTAACGGCACCTTTCAGCCCTTACCGGTGCTTAGTAAAAGTACCCCTAAGTTTTCTGCTGGTAATTCACCTAAATGAGTTCAAAAGTAATGCTTCTAAAGTTAGGGCTTCCATTCATTTTCCTAAATGGATGAGCCTAATTTAGGTGCTTGGTGCTCAAAATCAGTACTAATCTGTGAACAGTTTTCCTTTCCCTGTTGCTACCCACGTTTAGCCTCCTACGTTTAGGGGTATGATGAAATTTTGAGCACAAATGTAGACACTCAGGCCTAGTAAATGTTTAAAGGTCAATTTAGGGGCCTAACTTTCTAAATTAGGATCCTAAACCCTCTGAGAACTGACTGATCCATAGTTATTTAAACCTAACTGCTCAAACCTGGCGAATTTTCAAATTATTGAATCTAGCCAGCCATTATTTAGCTAGCTAGATACCTTTGAAAATTCTGCTATAATTGATTATCCACTGTATTCCAATTTCCCACATGATTATTTTTTTTTTATAAATATATATGAATTAAAAAATTATATAAATTTATTTATTTGAGCAACTAGCCACGAAAATTCTGGGAGAAAAGCGGGAGACCAGAGATGTCTCCTTCCTATAGTGACACTTAGGAGGTCTTTTAGAAGCCTTGCTTGTCTTCTACAAATGTAAATATAAGCATTTTCATGTATAGATTTGGTTACATGTGTAAATGATGATTTCAGAATGCTGAAGGTAATTATCCATAATGCCCTAGGGTTTTTTATTTAGGATTTTGCTGCTTACTTGCCTCTTGCTATATGCATGCGCTTTTGTTTTTTTAATTTTTTAATTGATTTTCAATTTAACAATCGTGTTTAACAATACTTGACAAACAAACCAGAAAGCAATGCCCAAAGGAAAATCAATTATATATTCATAAGGAATAGTCAGAAATAATTGATAAAGCCAAGCCCACAAGGGGGATCAAGAAATGAAAATCTGGGAAATATTAGTAAGCAGGGCTGGTGCAAGCAAAGGAGATGTTCTGGGTGGGCCTCCATCCTGCAAAACAGAAGTCTGTGTCAAAGGGGGTGGAAGCAGACAATAATAACAGGCAGGGACCACAATGCAGCTCTGAAGCCTTAGGTAAGTGCTGCTTTCTGGTTCCTTTGCCATTACCACTCCTGCTCCCCAGAAGCTCTAAGCAACCACCTCTTTTGCTCAATGGTAGCAGCAGCCCCTTTTCCAAGGCAAAAATAAAGGAAATAGAATTATCCAGTACAATCCAACTTAAACAGGTATAAGATACCATCAATAGCACATACAATAGACTAAGGACCCCGTTCACTAAAGCCTGGTGACCAGTTAACCTGCATTTCAACATGCGGCAACTGGGAGCTGGGAACACTAATATATGGGCCTGCCAGCCACCACATGTTAAAATGAAAGTTAATCAGCTACTTCGCAATGGAATGTGGAATGGTCAGTGTGTTGGAGTCAAAAGCACATTGCTGCTAGCACAAGGGCATGTACCCATTGGTAATGAGGTTCAACGATATCTCTGTGGGAGTTGTTAGGTATTACAGTAGTAGACATGAGCATTCACATCTCAATGTTAACTGCTAGGCCCAACAGCAAGCATGGAGTCTTTGCACTTACCATTTTTTTTATTTTGCACGTTAAGTGCAAAACCTTAGCAATTTTAGTGAAAGGAGCCCTCAACCTGTTAAACTAAATTCCTGCTTCCAGCTAGGATACTACTTGGTGTTTATCAAATATTTGCAGGGAAACCAAAGCAAAAAAAGACAACCAAAGCGACAAAACCTCTCGCCATATAAGTTTTTGAAAGGAAGCCACTATATGTATAGTTGCTAGTGCTTGCCAAATTCCGACTTCCACGTATAGTCACTGGCTATACATGGAAGCTGCTGAACGATACCACTTTTTTCTCTACATTTCATTTTAGAAACATCGAAACATAGAAACATGACGACAGAAAAAGACCACATGGCCTATCTAGTCTGTCCTTCCATATCAACAACTACAACAGTCCCCTTTTTACCTTTAGAGATCCTCTGTGTTTGTCCCATGCTTTTTTGAATTCAGTTATTGTCCTCATCTCTACTACTGCCACTGGGAGACTATTCCACGGATCCACCACTCTTTCCGTATAGAAATATTTCCGCATATCACTCCTGAATCTATCCCGCTTCACCCTCATCCCATGTCCCCTCGTAGCAGAGCTTGCTTTCAATTGAAAGAGGCTCTCTCCCTGAACATTTATGCCACGGAGGTATTTAAACATCTTAATCATATCACCTCTACCCCGCCTTTCCTCTAAGGTGTACATATTAAGATCCCTAAGGGGGATGTTTACTAAAAACCGGACCGGAAATGTGCGCGCCGCAAAATAGCGCACGGAAACGCGGCACTGAAACGCTAATAAACGCGTTTAAATGCCCCGCACACGTGCGTGTCACCCCCGCAAAGGTGCGCGGCACACTAACGGGCCCCGTACAAGTGCGGGCCCGCAAATGTCCGATAGAGGCGTGGAATGGCTAAAGGAGGGCGGAAGAAGGCTCCGGAGGGGCGGAGGGACGGGGTCAATGGGTGGAGAGTGGGAGGTGAGAGGCTCCCCGCACAGTATCGGGCCCGAATTTGCATGTAAAAACTACCGCGAGGGAAACCCTCGCGGTAGAAAGCATTTAAAGGGAAGAGAAACCATTTACGTCAGCAATGTACAGGAAAACCGGGGAAACCAGCAAAACGTGAGCAGTGTGATACATCTGCACAGCACAAATGTGCAAATAAAAATAGAAAATGACCACAACAGAACTATTAAAAATAGTAATTCAGCTGGGGAACAGTTATAGTGATGGGCAAATACAGAAAACACACCCAGCAAAGCTCCAGAAAAAAGAAATGAATTTTGGAAGGGTTTACGGAGCGGAGACTCTTCCAAAAAACATTTCCTTTTGTGGAGCTTTCCTGGGAGTGTTTGCTATGGTTGCCCATTAATATCACTGTTGCCCAGACACCCCTGTATTGCAGGGGACATAAGTATGGGGAAAACACCCATATTTTACCCAACAATGCACACACACCACAACAATGGGCATTACCCACAGCCAAGTACCCCAAATGCAGTCCCGTACTGCCACATTCCAATCAGGTCACCTGCCTTTTATGGGAGAAGCTCATGCCAGCTTGTTGGCGGATGAGTACATGTGGTGCAGGGGGCAGTGGCTGCTAGCGACAGAAGACAGAGGCCTAGCCATGTGCAGGCTGGCACAGTCCACAGCAACAGACAGGCCCTGCCGGATCCACAGTCATGGACTATCCAGGGAATTCAGCCAAGCTGTGGCTACACGGTGGTGCAGTGCACACAGACAATGCATGCAAGAACAGAAGGTCACAGGTTCAAAGACCAGCTGGGGCTACCAGCAATCCTGCCCACATATTTTCCCCACAAATAAACAGTGACAGTAAGGACACACCTTTCGTGACGAGGACATATGCAATGGTAATACGTCTATCTTTTACCCCACTGAGCACAGACACCATGAACAGGGGCAGAACCTACAGCAGAATCCCCCAAATGCAGTCCTGGTGGGCCACACACCAGTCAGGTTCCATGCTGCCACTCATACAAATGCCTGTGCTGTATATCTATGCACGGTATGTAGATGTAGCTCATGCATATTCATGAGGGACAGCAGGAAGACCCGAACAGTGTGATGCAAAACTGGGCTGGAGTGGGGAAGCGCTGCCGTAAAGCAGCAGCCAACAGGGGCAGACACACCCACACCCACAGGCCCCATTGGCCAATGTCTTCTGTAGAGGCAGAACATTGGACCCTGCGTGCATCTCCCAATACCAGCACCTGCATACCTTAGCAATGTCACCCTACACCTGAGGTACACAGCTCTGAAACGTTTGCTAAGAGTACAGGCTGATAGATATCCCTACGTTACGCACATACTGCTAGTTGACCCCATCCGAACAATCTGTTTGGTGTCTGCGGTGCGTGCTCCAGGCCTGGCCTCTGATGGTGTTCACCACCCTGGGGAGTGACCCCCAGCAGTACTGCGTACCATATCCATGCCTGTGCCGTGCCCAGGACCGGTGTGGTGGCCAAGGCTAATCACCCCCTCAATAGTAGCACAATGCTGGCATAGGTGTGGGAGTGTGTGTCTGTCTATACAGTGTGTGTTGGCTGCAAACACCTTCCCCAACCCACACTGCCAGCACTATTGCCAGTATTGGCCTGCCAATGTGCATAATGAGCAGCAAGGTACCATGGGTATAGGTCAGACATGGTGGGCTGGCCAGGATGCATCTGCACAGGGCATAGGGCACTGGCTGTGACATTGTAGTGCCAGGCCACCACCTACACAGATAGGGTGACCTCTGTATGTGCTGCTGGGGGAGCACTCTCACCCTGAGTGTGCAGTGATGACAGCATGGCTAGGCACCCCCATAGTGCTGTATTGTGTTTCTCTCTTGTAATATACATGGGTTTCCTGTTGGGGTCTCCTCACAGAGCTCTCTGCTTGTGTGTGCTGCCACCCCAGTTTTGGGTGCATGCATTTCCATCAGGGCTCACCAGCAGACTGTTCACAGCTGGTATGTGTCTTGATGGAGTGCCTTGCAGGGTGCAGTGGCTGATGGCTTGCTGCAGGTGAATATCTGATAGTGCTGGGGTGCATCTTTGGATATTCAGGTCTAAAGTCTGTCTGATATTGTGTTATGGATGTGTGTGGAGCTGCTTGGACTGCCCTGTAGGGTGTCTGTTCCCCAGCAGGACTGGGGTTGATGGTTGACTCTGCTGCCGTGTGGGGGGGGGGGGGTCCATGGGGGTTTCCACTAACTGAGACAGACAGAGATATCCAACATGTTTCTGCAGCACCTTCCTATCTCACAGGTTAATACTGTTTTGGAGCTCTGTCATGGCTGGTGTTGTGGACCTGGTCCTGGCCGCCACATCACACCCTCAGGGTGAGCACAGTACCCGCACAATGTGACAGTGTGTAGCTACTCTTTGCTGGTAGTCCACCCGCTCAGGACCCCCTACCAGGCCGAGGTGCTGTTTGGGTGCACATGGACAATTCCCCCTACCAGGCCGGGTAGCTGTTGGGGTGCATTCCCCATCTTGTGTGCATCTGTGGACAGCTGATTTGCATGTGCAGTGCATCATGGGTACGGGTGGCCTAACCTTATCCTGTCTACAACAGCAGACTGTCTGTGGGGTGACGTGCAGGCTCTCTGCAGCCAGCCAGGGGCTTGCTGTCAGCTATAGAGCTGTAGCCCAATGGTTATGTCACTCCCTGTACAGCCAGAGGTCATGGGTTCAAACCCACAGTGGGGCCCTTTGATAGGGCTGTCCACAGCTTTATTTTTATTTACTGTACATATGTCTATGCCGGCAAAACCACACACAGCTTACTATACCCATTAGGTGCCTCTGAGGGTGCTTTATAGGGCGCCCTATAGGCCACCTTATGGTTGCCATCCATATAGGGTGCACTATACATTATCCTGTGTCACAACATACATGGTGCCCTATAGGGGACATTCTAGGGTGCCTTGGCGGACAGTGCACTGTAACATGTGCCTTACGGGCATCTGTATGTTTAACACACTGTGAGAGCGGGTTTACTAGTGGTGGGAAATAAAATATAAATGGAAGGCCTCCTACAGCACTCCTCACCATGATACATACTGCCCCAGCCAGCCTTGTTCACTGGGCACTGTGAGGGGTTGAACCCCTGGCCCCTGCACCACTGGTCAGTGTCTTAACCATTGTGCTGTGGCTCTCTTCCTGTGTTTATGCATCCGCGCGCAGCCTTGTAGCCATCAGCGCGCCATCTTGTGGCACACTAAATTAACAGCACGCCGCCTTATGCCGCACAACATGGAAATGCCCCTAAAATAATGCCTCTGCCAGCTGTCTTCAATGGGCACTGTGGAGAATTGAACCCATGATCCCTGCACAAGTGGTCAGTGTCTTAACCATTGTGCTATGGCTCCGGTCCTGTTATTTGCACATCAGCGCGCCACTTATCCCTCCCACTATTGGACTGCCCCCTCACACATCAGCGCGCCGCCTTCTGCCCACCGGCTCGCCGCCTTCTGTTGCCCACATTTATCAGCGCACCGCCTTCTGCCGCCGCCCAAACTTAACAATGCGCCGCCATCTGCCGCCCACACTAAACAGTGCGCCGCCTCATGCCGTAATAAAAATAACAGTGCGCCGCCTTCTGCTGCCCAAAATTAATATGCCTCCTAACCACTTTTGCCCATAAATGTTGGTGCCTCAGCTGGTCTCTTTTGTTGAGCGCAATGGGGGTTTGAACCCCTGGCCCCTGCACCATTGGTCGGTGTCGTCACCGTTGTACTACGGCTCTGTTGTTTGGTTTTGCAGCAGCGCCCCACTTAGCCTTCCCACGCGCTAATGTGGGCCCCGCACATTAGCGCGATGCACACACGTACGGTCCAGTTTTTTGCTTTTTTCTGCCTGGCCCGCCCACTCCTTATATGGCACCAGCACACTAACGGGAACCCGCACAGCAACGGTGTTTAGTAAACATGCCCCTAAGTCTGTCCTCATATGCTTTATAATGAAGACCACTAATCATCTTAGTAGCCACCATCTGCACTGACTCCATCCTGTTCACATCCTTTTGAAGGTGCGGTCTCCAGAATTGCACACCATACTCCAAATGAGGTCGCACCAAAGACTTATACAGAGGCACTATCACCTCCTTTTTTCTGCTAGCCATTCCTCTCCGTATGCACCCAAGCATCCTTCTAGCTTTTGCTGTCACCTTTTCTACCTGTTTAGCTACTTTAAGATCATCAGACACAACCACGCCTAGGTCCCGCTCTGCTTTAGTGGACAAAAGTACTTCACCCCCTATACTATATTGCTTCCTTGGATTGCTGCAGCCCAAATGCATGACCTTACATTTTTTAACATTAAATCCCAGCTGCCAAATTCTAGACCATTTTCAAGCTTAGTTAGATCCCTCCTCATGTTATCTACCCCTTACTGGGTGTCTACTCTATTGCAGATTTTGGTATCATCCGCAAAAAGGCAAACCTTATCCAACAGCTCTTCCGCTATATCACTAACAAAGATGTTAAAAAGAATCGGACCAAGGACAGATCCCTGGGACACACCACTGGTAACATCCTTCTCCTTGGAGTGAGCTCCATTTACCTGTACTCTTTGTCGCCTCCCACCCAATCAATTTCTAACCCAAGCAGTAACTTTAGGGTCCATCCCTAGGGTGCTCAGTTTGTTTATAAGTCACCTGTGAGGAACAGTGTCAAAGGCTTTACTGAAATCCAAATACACCACATCTAGGGCTCTCCCTCGGTCCAGCTCCCTGGTCACCTAGTCAAAGAAATCAATCAGATTTGTCTGACAAGATCTGCCTCTAGTGAATCAATGCTGCCTCGGATCCTGTAATCCACTGGACTCCAGAAACCTCACTATTTTCTCTTTCATAAGAACATAAGATATGCCATACTGGGTCCGACCAAGGTCCATCAAGCCCAGTATCCTGTTTCCAACAGTGGCCAATCTAGGTCAGGCGTACTTAGCAGTATCCCCAAAAGACACACGTTCCACAATGCTTGTATTGGGTCAAGCATTGACAACCTGGGTCTCTTTTTAATAATGGTTTATGGACCTTTCCTCCAGGAACTTGTCCAAACCTTTTTTAAACCCAGCTACACTAACAGCTCTTACTACATCCTCCGGTAACAAATTCCAGAGTTTGATTACACGTTGAGTGAAAAAATATTTTCTCTTATTTGTCTTAAATAGTTTATCCTGTAGCTTCATTGCATGTCCCTTAGTCTTTCTATATTCTGATAGCGTAAACAATCGATCTACGTTTACCCGTTCCACTCCATTCATTAATTTATAGACCTCTATCAAATTTCCCCTCAGCCATCTCTTTTCCAGGTTGAAGAGTCCTAACCTTTGTAGCCTCTCTTCATAGGAGTAGCCTTCCATCCTCTTTACCATTTTCGTGGCTCTTCTCTGTACCTTTTTTAATAATGCTGTATCCTTTTTAAGATTCGGCGACCAGAATTGCACACAATATTCAAGGTGCGGTTGTACCATGGAACGATACAGAGGCATTATGATATCCTTTGTTTTATTTTACATTCCTTTCCTTATGATACCTAGCATTCTATTTGCTTTCTTGGCTGCTGCTGCACACTGGGCGGAGGGTTTTAACATGTTATCCACGATGACTCCTAAATCTTTTTCCTGGGTGGTGGTTCCCAATGTGGCGTTTCCAATAATTTACTCACCACTGAAGTTAAACTAACTGGCCTGTAGTTTTCAACCACATCCTTACTTCCACTTTTGTGTAAAGTCACCACATGAGCCTCACTCCAGTCCTTTGGCACCACTCCCGACTCCAATGAGGCATTGAAAAGGTCAGTCAGTGGAGCTGCTAGAACGTCCCCAAGTTCTCTCAGTATTTTAGGGTTTATCACATCCGGTCCCTTTGCTTTGTCTACTTTAAGTTGAGCTAGTTTCCCATGAACACAGTCTTCTGAAAATTGTTCAAGATGTCCCTCGCTTCTGTTCCTGTTTGTGGGTGTTTTCTGAGGTCCTGCTCCTGGTTCTTCATCTGTGAACACAGAACAGAAATATTTGTTAAGCAATTCTGCTTTATCTTCATCAGCTTATACATATTCCTCCCCTTCACCCTTAAGTCTGACATACCACTTCTGCCCTTCCTCTTCTCACTAACATATCTGAAAAATATCTTATCCCCCCATTTTATTGCATTATCTATTTCCTCCTCTTTTTGAATCTTTGCTTTCCTGACTACTTTGCTAGCTTCTCTAAGTTTTTCCAAATATAGATGCCTGTCTTCCTCTCTCTGTGATTTCTTGTATATCATGAAGGCCTCCCTCTTTTTCTTCACTTTTTCAGCTACTTCTTCCGAAAGACATAGTTTTCTCCTTTTCCTTTTACCTTTATTTACCATTTTAATAAAAAGGTTGGTTGCCCTTAAAATATCCCCCTTCAGTTTTGCCCACTGTTTTTCTACATCCCCCAGCTGTTCCCATCCCACTAACGACTCCCTGAGGTATTGGCCCATCTTGGCAAAGTTAGTCTTCCTAAAGTCTAAGACCCTCACCTTTGAATGGATTCTAATAGCCCTAGTCCTAATACTGAACCACACCATCTGGTCATCACTGGATGCAAAATGATCTCCCACTACAACATCAGAAACACTTTCACCATTGGTAAGCATCAAGTCCAGTATGGCCCCTTCATGTGTGGGGTCTGTTACCAATTGCCTGAATAGTTCTGCCTGTAGAGAATCCAAGATCTCTTTACTTCTAGATGATACTGCAGCAGGAATGTGCCAATCAACATCTGGCATATTGAAATCCCCTATCAGTAGCACTTCCCCTTTCCTAGCAATGCTGCATATGTCTTCAATTATGAAATTGTTACTGCCATTGTATGTGCTGGCAAATACACATATATTTTCCAGTGTCCTAATATATATGTTAGAAAAGGCTCCATTTGACAGGCTCCTTTTGTGAAATACCTGAGGAAATGTGAATGCCCCAATTCTCCCATAAAGGTCCTATGCAAAATGGAGCTTCATGTATCCTAATAAAGTGCAACAGAACTTCAAGAGGAAATAGAGTCAGTTCTTCTGTTGGCAAAGGAGCATGGCGGCAAATTTAATCTGATCTTTGCCTAGCCATCCCTACTTTGTTTAGTAAGGATATTTTGTATCTTCTTCATACAATGAGGGAATGTTATGTTAATGTATTCAGTTAGGACTGACATCTGCCTATTGTACTGCAGCTAGAAGCATATTAATTTGCAAAAGCATTTGTTTAACAAATCTGTGTTGTATGGCCAAAACCCCTGGAATATACATGCTTTACAAAGATATGGGTTGGGAAATGTTATATGGATATAGAAAATGGTGAGCTCTAAACTGGAATAGTTAGTATGTTTGAGGTCACGTGCATATTGAAGACATGTATTATGTAACTAATTATGTAGGGTACCAAGCCATGCAATAATACCTTCAGCCAAAAAGGTAATACAAGTTCTATTGGAAATAGTAATTATTTTTTGAAGAATAATCTGAAACCCATTCAACCCATTCAACATAATCATACAGGTTGGAGGAAGAATAAATGCTAAATATTGTACCAGTGGAAAAGAAACTCAAACCCAGAAAGTAAATATAAATGTAGGACCAACACAAGTTTGAATGAAAGACAGAATACAGGAACAGACAGGAATAAGAAAAGAAAGCAACGAGGAGCAGAGAGGGGACATGTGGATTAAAAATAACCCGAAATTGGATCAGGAACCAGGAAGTAGAAAGAGGAGAGTTCGAGAAGAATGCTGTACCAACAAGAAGCCTAAAACAAAAAGAAAATTAAACTCCTGATAGTAATATCAATTAGGGAGAGGATGGTTCAAGGAGAAGGAGTGAAGCAGCCGGAAAACAGCGAAAGCCAAATGGAAGAAAAACTCACCAGGGGAAGTCTTGAGGAGAGAAAAATGCAAGGCACTTGTTTTTAAAATGGTGATAAAATTAAACAAAGTGAAAAGCGCACACATGTTAAGGCACATAGTACATGGAGATCAAAACTGAAACATTGTAGGCCCCAAATACTGAATTCCATCAGTTTTATAGAAAAGGCTCTGCTATTTCTGGAGCCTGTTGTAAAATAGTATAGGAGCCAGAAGAACCATTTTGCCAATCTACACATGAGAAAAATGAATGGAAAACTCAGCAACTTCTATGGGTAGGTGCCGGTACCTAAACGTATATGTCGGACATTTTGTAAACTGACCTTATAAATACCACCAATCAACTACAGATGTCACTATCTTTATCTAATTTCAATTTGGAGGGGGAAATAAACAAGGAAGTTAGGCAGATACGCTCTTAACCCCTCTTGTAAAGGGTTGGCTTATACAAGCACTTTTTAAAAACCTATATGTGAGAGGAAGAAGGGCAGGCCTGTCCAT
Organism: Ichthyophis bannanicus; assembly: GCA_033557465.1. NCBI lineage: Eukaryota > Metazoa > Chordata > Amphibia > Gymnophiona > Ichthyophiidae > Ichthyophis > Ichthyophis bannanicus. The sequence goes on along the minus strand of CM066038.1, from coordinate 370,974,938 downwards.
TGTGTGGGAATGTTGCCCACACATGGCCCGATCAGGCAGGTTCGGGAGGCCCCACATCTGCCTGACCGGCTTTAGAGGGAGCCAGGGAGGCCCGAAGCCCGGCACCCCGACTTACCTATGCAGAGCCATGAGAAAGAATGGAGTTTTCCTTCTTTTCTGTGGCTCTGTTAAAGCTGAGCCCACCGACTTAGGTACCCGGCACTCAGTGCGCCGACAGGCTCAACTTTTACAGAGCTGCAGGAAAAAAGGAAAATACTGTTCTTCATCGTGGCTCTGTAGAGGTGAGCAAGGATGCCGGGATTTGAGGCAGGCACAGGGCTCTTCCGGTCGGGAGGGGGTTACAGGACTGGTAATGGGCTGGTGGGAGGGCTAGCACTTGAAATGGGGTGATCAGGGAGGGGATTAGGACTGGAAATGGGCTGATGGGGGGTCTAGGACTGGAAATGGACTGATGGTGGGGAGGAGAGAGCTGCTGGCCCTGGAAGAAAACTGGGGACTAGGGCTACAAATGGGCTGATGGGGAAAGGGAGGAGAGAGCTGTTCGCCTTGGAAGAAGACTGGGGGGCGAGGACTGCAAATAGGCTGATGCAGGGGGATGGGAGAATGGGACTGAAAGGGAGCGGAGGCTGAGAGGAGCTGGAACTAAATGGGAACTGATGTTGAGGGAGGACTAGATGAGGATGGGGCTAGCCAGAGAAAAGAAGATGCTGGGGAGTGAGAATGAAAAAGGGAGGGAAGAAAAATCTATGATTGGCCGGGTTTTGGGAGAGTAAGTGGGGATTGAGGGCGGAGGAGTGAAATTTGAGTGGATGAAAAAGGAATAAAGAAAGAAATGGAGGACAGAGCAAAAGGGGAAAGATCAGCATGTTAGAACAGATGTAGAGAGAGAATGGGAAAAAAACTAGAAGAGAAAAGAAAGGACAAATGGATAGCAGACAATGGAGAGTTAGCAGAAGACATGAAGAAACCAGAAGAAAGTGACTGGAGCAATTACAACTGAAAAATCAAATGCCCAAATAGCAAAAAGTAGAAAAATACCTTTTTTATTTTGAATTTATTAACTGGACTATGTCAGCTCTAGGAAATGTGCATTGCTAACATCTTTGTGTTTTGTGTAGAGGAAAATAATTTATAGTTTTATTTCTCCAGTGTTGTTGTATATTCAAAGTTTCTATTAACTCAAACCCAATATTAGTGAATAAATAATGACATCATAGATTTTAAAATTCACCAGAAACTCCCCAAATTTTTTTAATTTTTGTTTTTTGTTGCCTTTTAATCTATTTATGTCGGAGCGTGCCGAGGGAGGGTAAGAATTTAATATTGAACCCACTCCAGACGACAGGCTACTTTTTATTCTTTAAGGTTCCCCATCTTAAAACATATATTTAAAAACAAAACTAATCTGAAAATGTCCTAAAGCCCGTTGCTGTTAATTCACACTGTTGTCTTTGTTTCAAATGCTCCACACGATGTGCACATTTGATATGCACGTATCGGGAAGAATCCCTGTATCAAGTGCTTTCACCAAAATATAAAGTACAAGAACAACTGTGACTAGAACGCCGTCCCGCAGCTTGGGGTTAACCATTGTTGAAATAGGCTGAATGAATGCATTTTAAAGGGAAACCAGCCAATGAATACTGGGATCACCCCACTGTTAGAGGAATCCCTAGTATAATTGGTTATAAACAGACAGAAAACCATCATGTGATCAAAATGCGTCATAGCAAACTGAGCCAATCAATCTCACGATTCAGACCCGCGGGAGACATTGTGTTCAGTTTAAAGATCCACCGTTGTTCACGCCACTGGAGCTTCATTAGCTGATCACCTCTCCGAGGATCTAAAGGAATGTGATCAATAATTGTCCAACGAAACACCTCAAAAGAATGTCGGTAAGTTGTGCTATGAGCAGCTACCGGCGCTGTTTGTAATTGTTGGCATATTCTAGATGCATGCTCTGCCAATCTTTTCTTCATCAGGCGCGAAGTCCTGCCTACATATAGTAAACCACATGGGCATTGTAGCAGATAAACTACATAAGAAGGCATGCATGTGGTATTCCACCAATGTTTATACTCACGAAGTGTCCCCGGATGTTGCCAGACTGGTCCCGACATTATCGTAGAACAATAATTACAATTCATGCAGGGTTCATGACTAGCCCCCATAAACATCGGGATAGTTTTTTCCTGATACGTGCACGTCAAACGTGCACGTCGTGTGGAGCATTTGAAACAAAGACAACGGGTGTGAATTAACAGCAACGAGCTTTAGGACATTTTCAGATAAGTTTCGTTTTTAAATATATGTTTTAAGGTGGGAATCCTTAAAGAATAAAAAGTAGCCTGTCATCTGGAGTGGGTTCGATATTAAATTCTTACCCTCCCTCGGCACGCTCCGACATAAATAAATTAAAAGGCAACAAAAAACAAAAATGAGAAAAATTTGGGGGAGTTTCTGGTGAATTTTAAAATCTATGGTATATTCCAAGTTTGGCACTTGGGATTCCCAGGGAGGAGTGGTCCAGTGTTTAGGACAAGGTACTTCAGGCCAGAGGGCCAGGGGTTCAAGTCCCACCTGGGGGCAGCAATCTCAGGCCAGAGGGACTGGGATTTATAGTCCTATAGGCACTCCTTGTGGTCTTGGGCAAGCCACTTAACCCTCCATTGCCCATGTTCCCTGTAAGTATTAACATATGTGTGTCATGTCCCCTCGTGTTAAATGTATCCCCCAATTGACCGCTTTGACCCGGTGAAAAGCAGAATATAAATACAGCTAAATAAATTATTGTCTTTATATTTCTAAATTGTGAACCCTTGTATTCTGTTCATGTAGTTTCTTTGTGACATAGTCCCACTTGTTCTCTTTCCCAAGTAGGAGATGCATTGGTATTCTCTGAGATGTATTGGTTTAATATTTGCAATGTTGCCTTTTGATAGGTAAGGTTTGGTGCTTTGTGAGTCCTGGTAGTGCTGTTATGATACAACGAGTTTGCTATGGATTCTAAATGCTAGAATAAAAAGTGAGGGAATCACAAAATCACCAACAATACCCCCTAAAAATTTTTTTTGCCTTTATCTTTTTGTCGGATATCACCGAAGAGGGTACACCTTATAATCTATACCCACCACTCGGCTTCATCCATTTTAATCAACATATAATAATAGAATTATATGTTGTCACAATTTTGTGATTTTTTTTGCAAAAAGAAGCTGCACTAGTAAAATCATATGTGCGGGATTCTGTTCATTTTCTCCAACAATTAATGGCATTGAATATTTCAGTATGGGATTTTCAGAAGGTCACACTTGATGTAACCGCTTTATATACAAATAAAATCAAGTTGAAGCTTTGGAATTATTGTCAACATTGTTCACCTTTGCACCTCCGCAACTGCCTCGCAAATTCTTGTTGGAAATGATTACGTTAGTTTTGACGCAGAATTATTTTTTATGCCAAGGGCAATTTTACCAGCAGATTTTCGGAATTGCGATGGGGGCAACAGCAACACCATCTATTGCAACTTTGTATATGGCAGATTTTGAGGAAAAATATTTGTATGGATCCTCTTATTTTCAACACATACCATTTTGGAAACGCTTTTTAGATGACATCTCTTTTTCCTTTGGGTGGGTGCTTCTGTGGAGCTACAAGAATTTTTGGGGTGGTTAAAAAATTTAAAGTCCAATTTGCCATTTACAGCACATGTTGCGGATAATAGCATAGATTTTTGGACATGGAAGTATTTAAGGAGGAGGACCATTTCCGGACCTCTTTATACCGTAAAAATGTACAACGTAATAGCTTGCTTAAATTTCAGAGTTTTCAGCCGAGCCCATTGCGAAGAGGTCTCCCTTTTGGACAATTTCTAAGACTGCGGCACATATGCTCATCTCTGATGGACTTTAAAAATCAAGCTGCTATTTTGAGCAAAAGACTCCTTGATAGGGGTTATCCGAATAAGAGTATAAAGCTGGAATTCCACCGTGCCTTACATGTTCGAAAGGAATGGTTGTTGGGTGACTGGGTGATGGTTGGATCTAACACTGAATCTCCGCAAGCTTTTGTTGGTGTTCTCCCTTACATGACCTCAAGTACTGATATGGTTAATATTCTTAAGAAACACTGGTCTATATTCGCGCTACATCCGTGTTTTCAAAAACCTTTTATGGTAGCCTTCCCATGTGGTGCAAATTTAGGGGATCTAGTTGCTCGATCAACAGTTACGGTGGATAGACCTCTGGCTCCACCTTTACAACATAATGGCCATACTATTTGTGGATCTTGCATTTATCGTGCTTCTTCATTAACGGGCTGTACGTGGGTGAATCCCACGACTGGACAATTGATCACTCGACGATGAGAAACAGACTGTACTACATCGTTTGTAGTATATGCTATTTTTTGTCCCTGCCCTCTTGTGTACATAGGCAGGATGACACGAATGATTAAGACTCGTTTGGGTGAACATGCATCGCGGATTTGACAGAAAATTGAATCAGCCTCGATGGTCGAGCACTGTCTTGCATTTAACTACACTTTTAAAGATCTTCGTTGGTCAATTATTGATCATATTCCTCATGATCCTCGAGGTGGTAATCGGATTATTAAACTTCAAAGATGTGAGCAAAGCTGGATATTTCGATTGAAAACAGTGTTTCCTATGGGTCTCAATAAAGAAGTTGATTGGTCCAGCCTTGTATGACATCATCTAAGAAATGAAGGGGTTCCCTTGAATTAGTGGGGAGTCCTCTTTTGTTCTCATTGGGTGTCGGACCTCTGATTGAAGGATGTGTATAGCCAATACGGAGAGTTCTGCCCTTTAAAGAATCAGCTGAGGTTCAAAATCCAGCATTTTATGGCAGTTAGAGATAATCCTTGATGGCAGCACTTGAAACAGGGAACCAGTCCCGAAACGTGCACGTTGTGTGTGGATTTTAAAACCGTGATTTTGATCAAGCTAAAATTCTATTATTATATGTTGATTAAAATGGTTGAAGCCGAGTGGTGGGTATAGATTATAAGGTGTACCCTCTTCGGTGATATCCGACAAAAAGATAAAGGTAAAAAAATGTTTTAGGGGGCATTGTTGGTGATTTTGTGATTCCTGCATTTATTTATCACTGATTGGGTCTTTTTTCTTTGATAGAATAAAAAGTGAGACTTTTTTTCAAAAAACAAAGCTCCTGACCAAATATTTATTTTTCGGAATGTTTGCCTTGAGGACAACAACCTCTCATAACACATTTTCCTTTTAATTGATTTAGAATGGTGTACCTCACACCACTAAGTGTATTCAAACAAACATTTCTGTGTGAAACACAATAAAAACACCTAAAATATTTTTTATGCAATGTAAACTTGTGGTTTAATTCTACTGATATCCCAATTTTGACAAAGATGAGGACCGTTTAACTTCAACTGTTGAGATGAAAGCAAACATCCCATTCTCTGGAAAGTTGAGTATGAAGTATTGTGACGTCCCACAATGAACACAGCACTGCATTTAGAGCTTGCTAAACCATCTTCATATCTCTGTCCGTGTTTATGTTGTTTCACACAGAAATGTTTGTGTTTGAATACACATGGAGCCTGATTCATGTAGGGGCATGTTATATACCGCTTTCTCCTGTAATCAAGGCAGTTTACACTGCAAACAATCGAAGTATAATGACATTTGTGTGTGCATGCAGTGTTATACAGTGAATGCGTGTGTGTGTAAGTTGGCGCTGATTTGTGGTGTGCTATTTACAGTGTGTGCTACTTTACAATACTATACATGAATGAGAAAGGGAGGGTGGTAGGTCTGTAGTCCGGGCTGGCGGGCAGATTATGTGACGTCACCATAGTGTTCAATGAAGAGGGTCGTCTTGAGCTGTTTCTGAAAGTCCTTGACGTCTATCGTCGATCGTAGGTCATTAGGGAGGGTGTTCCATATTGCAGGTGCTGCCAGTGATAGAGCTCTTTTTGCGGTGTCCTTGCATATCTTGATGAAGTCTTTTGTTGTATTGATGAGGTCGGAGGTGCCTCTCCTCTTTGGTCTTGTACTGCTGTTTGGTTGTATGAGTGGTTGTAGGCTGAGTGCTGAGGTCTGTTGTTTGATTTTGAATATGTTTATGACTGTCTTATATCTGATGCGGGAGCTGATTGGGAGCCAGTGGAGATTTTTTAGAATGGGGGTGATGTGATCTTGTCTTGATGAGACAGATATTATGCGTGCTGCTGTGTTTTGAGCCATTTGCAGTGGCAGGAGTGACTGCTTTGTTAGGCCGAGATAGATTGGGTTGCAGAAGTCTAGGATTGGAGTTATTAGTGCCTGACAGACTGTGCGGAAGTGCTCCTGAGAGAGGAGGGTCTTGATGCGTTGGATTAGTCTCATCTTGTGGTATGCATTTTTGGTGGTTCTGCTGATGTAGGTTTAGTTTTTTGTCGAGAGTCACTCCGAGGTGTTTCACGTCTGGTTTTATGGGTATTGTTGTGTTGTTGATCTTGATGGTGGGTGGAGGGACGAAGCTGCTGTTTCGGATGATGATTAGTGCCTCAGTCTTGCTGGAATTTATGGTCAGGTTGTTGTCTTGAAACCAGTTGGTCATATGCCTAAGACAGTCTGTTATTTTGGTGTAGTCTGGGTTGTCCAGGGTGACTGGTGTGTATATCATGATGTCATCGGCATAGATTGTGTATTGTATCTTGTGTTCTTTCATGATGTTGCAGATCGGTTGAATGTAGATATTAAATAATAGCGCCAATAGGGTGGATCCTTGTGGGACGCCTTGCTTGATTTTTATGGGTCGGGAGGTGTTGGGGCCAATCTTGACCTGTATCTGTCTGTCCATTAGGTATGAGTTGAGCCATCTCAGGGTGGATCCGTGTAGTCCAATGTTCTGTACTCGTGCTAGCAGAGTTCTGTGGTCCACTGTGTTGAACGCTGATGAGATGTCTATGAAGATCATAAGTATTCCATTCTTGCAGTTGTCTATGAGTTGGATTATGTTGTTAAAGAGGTATAACAGAGTGTTTTGACTCCATGGTTGGGGCGGAAACCGTGTTGGTTGGTGTCCAGTGGTGCATGGTTGTCAATGTGGTCTTGGAGCTGATGCTGTACCACTTTTTCTATATTTTTGCCAGTAGGGGTATGCTTGAGAAGGGTCTATAAGCAGCTGGGTTGCTTTTGTCCAGTGAGAATTTCTTCGGGATTGGTCTTATTGTAGCTAGCTTTAGCCGGTTTGGCATGATTCCTTGGGTCAGTGAACTGTGCACCATGTTGTGTATGGTGTGGATGAAGTTTGCCTTTGTTGCTTTAATCCATGTCACTGGGCATGGGTCTGTTGGTGCAGTGCTTGTGTTGAGTACGGTGATGATGTGTGAGAGCTGCTCTGTGGATGGAGTGCTGAATTTGTCCCAGGTTTTTAAGGAGGTGTTTGGTTTAGAGGTTGTGCTTGTTGTTGGTTGAGGTGAGGTATGGAATTTTTCTTGGAGGTGGTCTGCGAAGGCTTATGGGTCTATTTGCACTTTGCTTTCAGTATTCTGTTTGTTGGTAAGAGTTTTCACAATTTCGAAGAGCTCTCTTGGTTTGTTGTAGGATTTGAGTATAATGTTTGTGTGGTATTCTTTTTTCGTTTGGTTGATGAGCTCGTTGTAGTCTCTTTGGGCCTGTTGTAGTCTCTTTGGGCCCGTTTGGATCCAATTCTGGACCACGGGAACAAAATGTTCCCGTGGTGCACAGAATCGGGTCTATGGATGGCCCAGTGTGCCCCTGCCATCTGTAGAGACATCCTCCCTGCAGGCGCCCCAGACTCCCACGGCATCGGTCCCCCTCTTCCCCACTGCCCAATCCACAGCTGGTCTGCTGGGACCTGTATCAGATGGCAGGGATCCCCCTCACCTGGCCCAGCCCCAGGAGGGATCCCTAGGTCTGATCACCGGGTGGTGCTGCTTATTCCACCTTTGAGGTGGAATAAGCAACAGATCCTCTTTGCCCCAGAAGGATGTACAGGGCCATGACCTGAATTGTCCCTGTATGTCCTGCTGGGCTGGCCCGCCCCGACTCCACCCTGATTCTGCCTCCTCCTGCCCCCGTCAGCTCTCCCTGTCCTGCTAATCAGGACGTATGGGGAGAGCTGGAGGGGGAATCAGGCCCAGATGGCTTGCAGGACTACACATCCCACTGGGATATGCAGCCCCCAAACCATGTCCCATAATCAGGCCCTTACCAGTGTGAGGTTCACTATTCTAAACCAATTAAATTGTTTGTTATGAGAGATTGTTGTCCTCAAGACAAACATTCCGACAAAATTAAAATTTGGTCAGGAGCTTTGTTTTTTGAAAAAAGCCTCACTTTTTATTGTGGAGTTTTTACTTGGTGGACTTTGTTTGGGGTCTATTTTTGAGGGGAATAGGTTCTAAATGGGCAGGGTTTACAGTACTTCCTAAGGTGCCTGGCAGTTGGCACCGGAGCATAATAATGTAGAAATCTGGGAGTATTTCTTTATCCTCACTGCCCATTCAAATTGTATGCAGACACTCATTAAGAGGTGTGTTTGCTAAACGTTAATGCGCATTCACAAATGTTAATGTGCATTAAGTTCAGGAACACCTATTTATTTCTATTGGTGCAGTGGTACTTAACACAAATTAATATTTAGTAAACATTTATTTTTTATTTATTTATTTAACAAGGCTTTTATGCTGCCTTTAACTGAGTCAAAGTTGTTTACAATAAACAATTTGAAACTGGTTTACAAAGAACGATTAACTATTCAGAGTTGTAAGTAATGCATAAAATGTACATTTGAACAGTTTAACGTGGCTTACAAGGCCGTTTTACTATGTACAATGGATTTTAAGCACTTTGCTATGTATAGGTTGATTACAGTCAATGGTTACGGGGGGGGGAGGAAATGGGGTTCACAATGTGGTGCTAGGGTTGCAGGTTAGTTATATTACATCAGCAAGGTAGTTGTGAATAGCTGCATTTTTAGCATTTTTCTGAATGCAGTGAGGTCTGTGGAGTTTCTGTGGTCATTAGGCAGGGGCTTCCAGAGGGAAAGTGCGTATAATTCAAAGGATCTCTGGCAAGGTTGCTGATTGTTTTCTAGTTTTCAGGTGGTATTGAAGGGGTTTGTAGTGGATTTTCTCATGAGTTGGTTTGACGTGTGGGGGTGGAATAACTTGCCTGTAAGTCATTGCCAGAAGAAAAAAGATGCCTGTGAAAGGCTCCTTTGAAAGCCGCCTAAAATTTTAGATGAGAAATACATACATTTTTAAATAAAATAAATTCAATTTATGCAAATGAGGTCCAGTGGATATGCAAATGAAGTTCCACAATGAGTCTGCATACATGGCCCAGCATCACCCTTGGGCCACCCCTGCCAGGAAGCAGCTCTTCATCCTGACATAGGCAATTGCAATCATAAACATCTTATATGACATGGGGAATACATATGTAGATTCTGACTGACCCTGACCACTCCCTAAGCATGTCTTCAGCATATCCCCTTGCAATTTCTAGATAATAAAGACATCCATGTGTAAATTCAGCCCTATCAAAAATTACCATTTACATATGGATGCCATTTCCACACATAAATGCTTGATTTTACATGTGGAAATTGCAAATAAAGCTTCTAAAATAACCTTCATATTATGACAAAATGACGCACTTCCCCTTCCTGTATTTGGAAATTAATACATGTCTGTGTGTATGTTTAGGGGAGGATGCATTTGTGTGTGTAAAGTATGTTCCTCATGACATGCAGTTATTCTAGCCCCCTTTCTCCAATGCAGTAATATTGCCACCCTATTGCATTCTTCCCTGTCTTCCATTCCCTCACACTCTCTTTCTCCCTCTCGCCTCCTACTTCTTCCATCCCCCATGATCACTCTCCTCCCACCCTCTTCCACTGTGGCCTCCTACCCTTACTCTCCTCCCCTCCCTTCTCCTAGATTCTAATTTAGTTTTAAATTATCTGCATGGGATCCATAGCCTTGTCCATAGCTGCAGCCTTGCAGAACTATGCAGCAGCATTAGATGGAGTCCTTGACAGCATCTACTGCCATGTTTGAACATAGACTGCACAAAGAAACCTATACGTACAGACAGACAGATAGAGACAGACAGATGGGCCCTCTCCAGTAGGCACTATCTATATAAGGTATAAATGAACTCATGCAAAGGTTGAAGTGCATGTTTAAATTAACCCTTTCAGACCATATGCCCACTGTAATGGAAGTCATGTTATTCATTTAATTCCATGTATATATATATGGTATCTGTGAAAAAATTCAGGTCTGAAAGGGATAAGGTATTTTATAATTAATACATGTATTTGTGAACCGCGTCTCCATGCTTCAGCTAGTCCACGCGCCCTGCTACACCTACTAGCAAAATACACACCTTCATGCCAACATGCATAATTTTTTGCCAGTCAGTATTTTATGAGATCATTAACACAAATATGTGACCAAATACAAATACATACGACCAGAAAACAGCTGCATCAGGAGCTTATTCATTTGTACTCTTTAATTTTCCATTCCTCCCTTAGAGGGCTTCAGAGTCAAATTCAGCATCAGCTTTGAATGGAATGGAAGACTGAATAGTACAAATAAATAAGCCCCTGATGCAAGACGTGGCAAAACAAAGGCCTTTGTCGGGCAGCAGCGAAAGAATTCATAGTGATTCCTTGATTATGGTTTATCAAACTACCTCCATAGGTGATAATTTTATGAAGTCAATTTTGCACATACGTGGCCACATACATGCATTAATGGCTTCTTATAAAATATCATCCAGTATAAAAGTACCTGCCTTTTAGCATGAATTTGATTTGATTTATTGGTATTTCTCAGAGAGGTTTACAGTCTATAAATATAACAGTTGCAATTAAATAAAAAATACAACATACTAAAAATAGTAAAAAGTAAGAGGTAGTAAAAGGTAGTGGAATAACATAATACAACAATACAACAGTATAATAAAACAACAATATTAGTCTAGGTACAATGAAGGTTAATAACATATTATGTAGTAAAGAAAAAAAACAAATAAAATAATTGCTAAGAACCGAGAGCGCCACCCATCACTCGAGGTAAAATTGTCTTTTCGAACAGCCACTCCATTGTGGAAATGGGAGGTTGTTCCATTAGGAGCCAGGAATCTAAAGGCAGCACGTCTCGTTAATGTTGGTGGAGCATGGGCGGAGACTGCAAGTAGATGCTTTAATAATAAAATAGCTTACCAGCATACTTGTGTATTATAAACAACTTCAGTTATACCTACTACAGAGCAGGTATAAATGTCTGTGCCTGCTTCTAAGTCATGATGCCTGACACATTAATATTATATAAAAACAAATAGGTGCCTATGACCCTCATTCTAAATGGTGGGTTGCGGGGCTGTATGTCCTGCCAGGACACGCAACCCCGCAATCCGCGTTATCCTTATTCCGGCACTGGCTCTCCCTAGATGTCCTTTTGCTTCAGGATGGGGAGAGCCAGTGGGGGCGGGAGGGGCAGGATCAGGGGCGGAGCAGAAGTGGGCCACCCAGCAGCACGTACAGAGCCGATTCTGGTCACGGTCCTGTACATGCTGCTGAGCATGCCAAGATGTGCAGGTTAAACCACCTCAGAGGTGGTTTAAACTGCATGTTTTGGCCATTCGGTCCCAGGGAGCCATCAGCGGGGCTGGGGCCAAGTGCTGGTGGGTCCCCATCATCTTATACATGCCACAGGAGGCCAGCCATGGGTTGGGCAGCGGGGAGCTTGGGGTCCAGAGCCACAGTTGTCTGGGCCGCCTGTGGAGAGGTTGTCCCCGCAGGCAGAGGGGGCATGCTGGGCCATCCTCGGACCCGATTCTGGTTCCTGCGGGAACATTTTGTTCCCTCAGATCAGGATGGGGTCCTAACGGCCCCATCTTCATTTGGGACATCTGGATGTCCCGCTTCAAGTATCAGGCTCCTCGTGTCTTTATAAGACAGGCTTAACATAGGTGCCTGCTTACCCTCTTATTCAATGTGCCCTGTTTTAAAATAATTCCATAAAACATAAATATATGAGCTATCAAATGAATGCAATTTAAAAAAAAAATATATATAAAATAATGTGACTGTTCACAATATATACCCCCTAGAGCAGGGGTTCTCAACCTAATCCTCGGACACAGCTAGCCAGTCAGTTATTCAGGAAAACCACAATGAATAAGCATAGGTTGCAATGAGGCAGTGCACGCAAATCTATCACATACATATTCATTGTTGTCATCTTGAAAACCTGACTGCCCTGGTGGGTTCTAAGGACTGGATTGAAAACCCCTGGACTAGAAACAAATTCATCGCTAGATGCTGTCCTCCGATGCACTTTATATTTGATACAGCTACAGAAGCTAATAGAAAAGTTATATAGAATTGATAAAACATTCTAAGAACATATGTGTTAGCTACAAAAACACTTTGATATGAATTATAAATAATGCTTCACGCAAATTAAATTAATTACCAAGGTTCTGTAATGATTAAGGGGGGGATTTTCAAAGGAATTTACATGGTTTGCAGACCTGCGGATTAGTTGGGATACTAAGTGACACTAAAGCGGTTAGTGCCACTGGATATCTGTGGGTGCTGCCACTACATGACTCGATGCTATGTATTTACTAACTCTGCTAAATGCATTAATCATTTTGAATATCAGGCCCTTAATCTTTATGTTTGTATGTTAAGGATTAAAGTTTTTCAGGAAACAAAATCTGCTGTAGAATCTATATGGATTGAAATTCCATGCAAAAGGGGGAAGGCAATGGCAGTGGGGGTGTACTATCGAGCGCCTGGCCAGAATGACCAAATGGATGATGAAATGCTCAAAGAAATCAAGGAAGCTAACAAAAGTTACAGCACAGTAATAATAATGGGTGATTTCAACTACCCTGGTATCGACTGGGTCAGTGTCACGTCAGGACATGCTAGGGAGATAAAGTTCCTAGATGAAATAAATGACTGCTTCTTGGAGCAGCTGGTTCATGAACCGACCAGAGGGGAAGCCATATTAGACCTAATCCTTAGTGGAACACCAGATATAGTGCAAGAGATAAGGTTGTTGGGGCCACTTGGCAATAGTGATCATAGCATGATTGCCTTTGATTTAATTAGTGGAGGAGGGATAGTAAAGAAATCCACAGTACTACCTTTTAACTTTCGAAAGGGAGACTATGATAAAATGAGGAAAACAGTTAAGAAAAAACTAAAAGGAGCAGTTGCAAAGGTTAAAGACGTACATCAGGCTTGGCTGTTGTTGAAAATACTATCTTGGAAGCCCAGAACAGCTGTATTCCACGCTTTAAGAAAAGTGGAAGGAAGTCCAAAAAACTGCCAGCATGGTTTAAAGGTGAGGTCAGAGAGGCTGTTGTTGCCAAAAAAGCATCTTTCAGGAAATGGAAAAAAGAGCCAAACGACAAAACCTGGAAACAGCACAAGCACTGGCAAGTCAAATGGAAGGCATTGATAAGGCAGGTAAAGGGAGAATTTGAGAAGAAGCTTGCTGCGGAAGCAAAAATGCGAAGTAAAGACCTTTTCAAGTACATTCGTAGCAAAAAACCTGTGAGAGAGTCAGTTGGTCCATTAGATGATAAAGGGGTTAAAGGAGCACTAAGAGGCGACAAGGCGGTAGCGGAGAGACTGAATGAATTCTTTGCTTCAGTCTTTACTGAGGAAGATGTAGGGATGTTACCCATGACTGAAGTGGTATTTAAAGGTGCGGAAGAATTGAAGGAAATATCGATACATCGGGAAGATGTATTACAACTATTAGATAAACTGAAGAGTAGCAAATCACCTGGGCCGGATGGTATACATCCAAGGGTGTTGAAAGAACTGAAATACGAGATTGCAGACCTGCTATTAGTAATCTGTGAACTATCATTAAAATCATCTGTAATACCTGAAGATTGGAGGATCGCCAATGTAACACCAATTTTTAAAAAGGGTTCCAGGGGTGATCCGGGAAACTACAGACCGGTGAGCCTGACATCAGTACCGGGAAAAATGGTGGAAACCATCATAAAGAATAAAATTACTCAGCATGTAGATAGTCATGACCTAATGGGAGACAGCCAACATGGCTTTAGACAAGGAAGATCTTGTCTTACTAATCTGTTATGTTTTTTTGAAGGAGTGAATAATCAGGTGGACAAAGGTAAGTTGGTTGATATTGTGTATCTGGACTTTCAGAAAGCCTTTGACAAGGTCCCTCATGAGAGACTTTTGGCAAAACTAAAGAGTCATGGGATAGGAGGCAGTGTACTATTGTGGATCAGGAACTGGTTAAAAGATAGAAAGCAGAGGGTAGGGCTAAATGGCCAATTTTCCCAATGGAGAAAGGTGAATAGTGGTGTACCCCAAGGAGCTGTGCTGGGTCTGCTGCTTTTTGACATATTCATAAATGATCTGGAAAGTGGAATAACGAGTGAAGTTATCAAATTTGTAGATGACACAAAACTATTTAAAGTTGTTAAAACCCAAGAGGATTGTGGAAAATTGCAGGAGGATCTTGATAAATTGGAAGACTGGGCATCAAAATGGTAGATGAATTTTAATGTGGACAAGTGCAAGGTTATGCACCTAGGGAAGAACAACCCAAACTATGGTTACACGATGCAAGGTTCCACATTAGGAACCACCACCCAGGAAAAAGATTTAGGCGTCATTGTTGATACCATGTTAAAACCCTCGGCCCAGTGTGCAGCGGCGGCCAAGAGAGCAAATAGAATGCTAGGTATTATAAGGAAAGGAATGGAAAATAAAACAAAAGATATTATAATGCCTCTATATCGTTCCAAGGTGAGGCCGCACCTTGAATATTGTGTGCAGTTCTGGTCGCCGTATCTTAAAAAGGATATAGCGGGGGGGCGGAGCCTGATGTCCAGCGGGTAGGACGCTTTGCGTTGAAGCTCCCGAGAGGCCTACTTAGAATCCTGACTTAATACCTATACAAATTTACTATTTCGCTCCGAGCTGACCGGGGCACCTCGGGGGGGATGGCGGCCCATAAACCAGCGCGCTTGGACTTCGGGTCTCCTTCTTCTTCTCACGGAAAACGCTCCAAAACAGAGGTGTCTTCCCCACAGAAGATGGTTCCATTTCGTGAAAACCCCGAAATGCACCTGGAGATTTTGGAGGAAATACGCGGCGTGAAGGAATTGGTGCAGTCCAATGGAGAAGCGCTTCGAGCCATGCGAGAAGACTTTGGAGTGCTCCAGGACCGACTTGAAAGTCTTTCATTACGGCAGGACAACATGGTGGGGGTCCTCGACTCGCACGAGGTGCGCTTGGGCAAACTGGACAAGGCTGAGCGCCAGATACAGAATCTTCAAAAGGAGTTAGAAGATAGCAATAATCGAGCCCGTCGCAACAATGTGAGGCTCCTCGGAATGCCGGAGGGGGTGGAAGCAGGAGATATAAGAGAATTCTTGCTCAAAACTCTTCCCTCCTTGCTAAAGATCACTTTTCACAGAGAACTGGAAATCGATCGAGCACACCGTGTTCCTGCCCACATGGCGCTCAACCGCACGACCCCCCGGCCTATTGTCTTTAGCTTGCTACGATATCAACAAGTGGAACAAATTTTACATGCTGCCCCGAGCGAATCATCATTTGGAATTTGAAGGTCGTAAGGTCTCCTTCTTTCCTGATTTGGCAAAGCCTACCGTTGACCGTCGGAAGAAACTCCTTGCTTTTCGCCCTCGACTTCAACAGCTACAGGCTCGCTTTGGCCTGTTGTATCCAGCGAAGCTCCGAGTGACTCTCCACAACCAAACCAGGACGTTCGAAGATCCTGATCTGCTATCAACATTTTTAGACTCCAAAGAAGCAGAGCAGATGCGCTAATCCCAAATCTTGGACTCTTATTTGCCGGCTCTATCCGCCATTTTGAAGGGCCCGATGCGGCGGTCATAGCCAAGCACAGAAATAGCCTGGACTTTCTTTCTTTCTCTATATGACTTTTGTTTTTTTGGTCTCCTATCCCTTCATGATGTGTGCCTCGGTCGGATTCGGAGCACGCACAGTCCTACAGGTTATGTGTTTTTTCAATTTCGGCCTTCTCTGGGGTTTCTCCCCGCAGACACATGGTCGCCAGTAATTTTGGGGCTTTGCTTCTCCTCTACCGTACTGCGGTTTTCTTTGTTAATGTGGGGCGCTTCATTGTATTATATTAGCTTATTTTTCCTATGTCATGTGTACAGCCAGATACAGTCAGTTTGAGGGACATAGTGAAATTATGTGTGCTATCATGCTCAGAATTTTTAACTTTTCTGAATGGCCTTATGTAAAATCTTATCATTCACCGTCAAAGGCATTAATGGTCCACTCAAAGGAAAGAAAATCCTTAGCTATCTTAGCCATGAGCATGTTGATTTAGTGTTTCTTCAGGAAACGCATTTAAACTCTGCTGAAACACTGAAACTCAATGCTAAGCCTCACATGGTAGCTGCCCATTCTCCCACCGTTTCCAAATGGTACGGGATAGCCATTCTGGTTAAGAAGTCTTTGCACGCTACTGTACCTGATATTAGCGCTGACATGGAGGGTAGATGGGCCCGTGTACACCTTGAGGTTGGAGATAGTGAATTCACGTGTATTTGCATTATGCCCCGAATGTGGACAACCCTGCTTACTATGCAAGTATTGCGCAGTTGGCCTTGGCCTCTGCCAATGCTCCATTAATACTTGGTGGCGATTTTACTCAAGTGTTCCCTCAATCTTTTCTTCTCAAACAAGGTGCTCGTTGGTTGGAAGATCCAGTACCGAGTAGACCTGTGTGGCTAGATATAGAAGCGGGCCTTTGCAAACCGATTCCTCTTACCTTTCTCCCTGGTATGACTCTCCCATCAGACTCCCACTATCCACCAATGCTTTTAGACACTTTAGGTGCCTTTAATACTCTTATGCAATCTTTAGACTCCCGACTCTGGTCAGTGCAACTTCAGCATCGCCTTCGGAGCACTAGAGTACTCCCGCCATCGGCATTCTCTACATAAGGTTGATTGGAGACTTTCCGATCTCTCGGTAGTTCACCGGGTGTAGCATCCAATTTTACTAAACCTTATGTAATGCTATAACTAGAGATACCCCTATAGCGCAGAAAGTATGGGAGAGAGAATTGCATGTGACTTTGACCTCGGAGCAATGGAGCCTTATCTGGAGTAGAGGGACACGGGTTCCCGATCCGCCTCACTCACTCAGACCCTCTTCTTTCTAGCCCACCGGTGTTTTTACACTTCTCACAGATTAGACAAATGGAACACTACTCAGGGCAATGGTTGCTGGACACGTCCTGCGGCCATTGGTTCATTGCCTCATGTTATGCATGAATATCCCGCACTACAGTATTACTGGCGTCGGGTCTGGGGTCGTATTTAGTCTATCTCGCACTCTCAGGAGCCCCTTTCTTGGAGGATAGTGGGACTTCGCCCAGTTGCGGGGATCCCCTCTCTCCCAAAAATGGCTTATCTCCTTTCGAACTTTATGCTTGGCATTGCTATTTCCCTAATTAAGTAATACTGGAAAATTAGCTCCCATTTGAGCCCCAATGAATGGTGGAATCATGCCTGTCTTTACAGTAAATATGAACAAATACCTCGTCTGTTCGCTTCCTCCGTTCAGACTCCTTCTCATTGGTCTCAATGGAAGATGCTCAATGACTATGTACATTTTGCTAAATGCTCTCATCTGACTGTCTAACTTTGTATATATCTCTGTCCCATGATCATGCTGTATTGTAGATACTCTTTTGATCGTTTGATGTATAATCACTGTTAATTGGAAGCGCTCACATGCTGATATAATCGGGTAGAGAAGAAGCATCGGGGTGGGGGGTAATGGGTTTACTTTTCCTTATTGTATACTTGTTTTGTCTCTTTTGGTGTGTTGTTTCTTTTGTTTGTTGCAAAATGAAAATAAAAGTTTAAAAAAAAAAAAAAAGGATATAGCGATTTTAGAAAAGGTTCAGAGAAGAGCCACCAAAATGGTAAAGGGGATGGAAGGATACCCCTATGAAGAAAGGCTAAAATGGTTAGGGCTCTTTAACCTGGAAAAGAGACGGCTGAGGGGAGATATGATAGAAGTCTATAAATTAATGAACAGAGTGGAACGGGTAAACGTAGATCGATTGTTTACCTTATCAGAATATAGAAAGACTAGGGGACATGCAATGAAGCTACAGGGTAAACTATTTATCTTTATCTTTATCTTTATTTAAAATTTGATAAACCGCTTTCCGTCGTAACATAAAGCGGTGTACAATAAAAAGGTTAGCAATGCACAAACAATGAAAAGAACGCCAAAGTAAAATAGAAAAGCAAGTATAAAGAATAAAGGCATAGACAAATAAAGTGACTAAAAACCAAAACTGTACAAACAATTTAAAGGGCCAATAATTAAAACATAAATTAACAGGACTTTTAAAAAACAAGTATAATAAAAGGCCCAAAAAAGGGGGAGACAAACTAAACCATGTTTAGACAAAAGGACACAACTGAACAAAACAAATGGACAAGGTGGACATAATAACAGATAAGTGAGAGGACATCAGGGAGGACCATCGGGAGAGAGATGAAAGGCTTGTTGAAATAAATGGGTTTTTAGTAGTGTTTTAAATTGCGGGTATGAGGGTTCCAAACGGAGAAACGGTGGTAAAGCATTCCAAAGTACTGGACCTAAGAAGAAAAAAGCGTCGTGGCGGGTCTGTTCAAGGTGTGCCTGTGACGGGGAAGGAAGGGACAGACGATTTGCATGGAGGGAACGAAGCTGACGGTAGGGGGTGTGAAGGGAAATTCGATCAGCAAGATAGAGAGGGGTGTTAGTATGAAGAGCACGGTGAATGAGGATAAGAAACTTATATTGAAAACGGAAACGAAGAGGTAACCAATGTAACTGAAGACTAATAAAAGAAAATATTTTTTCACTCAACGTGTAATCAACCTCTGGAATTTGTTGCCAGAGGATGTAGTAAAGGCTGTTAGTGTAGCTAGGTTTAAAAAGGGTTTGGACAAGTTCCTGGAGGAAAGGTCCATAAACCATTATTAAGAAGGGACCCAGGATATCAATGCTTGAACCAATACAAGCATTGTGGAACCTGTGTCCCTTGGGGAAACTGCTAGGTACATATGACCTAGATTGGCCACTGTTGGAAACAGAATACTGGGCTTGATGGACCTTGGTCTGACCCAGTATGGCATATCTTATGTTCTTATGTTATGTTCATAAGAAATGCCATACTGGGTCAGACCAAGAACCATCAAGCCAAGTATCCTGCTTCCAACAGTGGCCGATCCAGGTCACAAGTACCTGGCAGGCTCCCAGAAAGGTACACAGGTTCCACAAGGCTTGTCCCGAGTTAGCAGGGCCGGCCTGTCCATTGAGCGAGAATGTTTTTTGCACAGGGCCCCGCGTTTCAGGGGGCCTCACGCAAAAAACATTCTGATCTAAAAGTAAAATTTAAAATAAAAAAAACCTGTCTGCTGTCAGGGCCGGGGCCGCGGCCGCCATGGCAGAATCGAGTGTGCCGTGGGGCCCCCCTGCCCGGCAGAGCCTGCCCTCCCCTGCATCAGCTCCCTCTTTGCAGCTGCAGTCACACACGCCGGCTTTCAGAGCGCGAGGGGAGAGTTTCTCCCTCGCGGCTCTGTTAAGCCCACGGGGGCTGATTGGAAGTTCCCATCAGCCCCCCGGGCTTAACAGAGCCGCAAAAGGGAAACTCTCCCTTCGCGCTCTGAAAGCCGGCTTGTGTGACTGCAGCTGCAAAGAGGGAGCTGATGCAGGGGAGGGCAGGCTCTGCCGGGCAGGGGGGCCCCGTGGCACACTCAATTCTGCCACGGCGGCTGCGGCCCCGGCAGCAGCAGCAGACAGCTTTTTTTATTTTAAATTTTCCCTGGGCTGGGGGGTGGGGGGTTAGGAGTGGTGATGAGCGATGGGGGAGCTAAGTCTGGATATGGGCTGATGGGATTAGGACTGGTAATGGGCTATGGGGGGTATAAACTGAAAATTAGGTGATGGGGGTTAGGACTAGAAATGGGCTGATAGGATTAGGACTGGGAGTGGGCTGATGGGGAGGTTAGGACTGGTAATGGGCTATGGGGGGGCTTAAACTTAAAATTGGGTGATGGGGGGTTAGGACTGGAAATGGGCTGGTGGGATTAGGACTGGGAGTGGGCTGATGGGGGCTTAGGACTGGTAATGGGCTATGGGGGGCTAGGACTGGTAATGGGTTGGGGGTTGCTAGGACTGGAAATGGGTTGAGTGGAAGGGAAGGCTTGAACTGCAAATAGCTGATGGGGAGGGGGGGGGCTTGGAATGGAAATGGGCTGAGTGGAAGGGGGCTTGAACTGAAAATAGCTGATGGGGACGGGGCTTGGAATGGAGATGGGCTGAGTGGAAGGGGGCTTGAACTGCAAATAGCTGATGGGGAGGGGGGCTTGGAATGGAAATGGGCTGAGTGGACGGGGGCTTGAACTGCAAATAGCCGATGGGAAGGGGGTCTTGGAATGGGCTCTTATGGGAGGGAGCTAGGAAAGGAAATGGGCTGATGGAGGGGCTAGGATAGGACTTGGAATTGGGTGTTGGGGGGAGCTAAGATTGGAAATGGGCTGTGGTGGGGGAGTGTATTGAAATGGACTCATGGAGGAGCTAGAACTGGAAGTAGGCTCATGGGGGGCTTGGATTGGAAATGGGCTGAGTGGAGGGGAGCTAGGATTTGACATGGGCTGATGGTGGGGCTAGGAAAGGACTAGAAATGGGCTGATGGGAGGCTGGTATTGGAAATGAGCTGATGAAGGGACTCGTATAGGACTGGAAATGGATGGGGGAGCTAGGACTGGAAATGGGCTGATGGGGGGACTAGAAGGGAGCGGATACTGGGTGGGGCTGGAACTAGAAGGGAGCTGATGTTGGGGGAGATTAGAAGGGGATGGGGCTGGGAGAGTGAAATGGAGAGGGGAACAATATTGTGTGTGGGAGGGAAGAAAAATCTACAATTGGCCAGGTGTTGGGAGAGTAAGTGGGGATTGAGGATGGAGGGGTAAAATTTGAGTGGATGAAATAGGAATGAGGAAAGAGCAAAAGGAGAAAGATTAGTATGTTAAAACAGATGTAGAGGTAGAATGGAAAAAAAAACTAGAAGAGTGAAGAAAGGACAAATGGACAGCAGACGATGGAGAGTTAGCAGAAGACACAAATAAACCAGAAGAAAGTGGCTGGAACAATTGCAACTGAAAAAAAATGCACAAAAAGTACAAAGATATCTCTTTATTTTGAATTTATTAACTGGAATATTTCAGCTCTGGGAAATGTGCATCATTAACGTCGGTGCTTTGTTTAGTACAAGAGGAAATTAATTTATAGTTTTATTTCTACAGTGTTGTACATTCCAAGTTTGGCTTTTGGGGTTCCCAGTTTAATTATTGTCTTCCTGTTTCTAAATTGTGATTTCTTTTTTTTTTTTTAATTCTTTATTTTCATTTTATAACAACAAAGGAAAAGGAAGACATACAGCTAAAAGACAGATACATAAAGTGTAATACATACACCAAAGTAAACCCCTGCCACCCCCCTCCCCCCTGCTTCTTCTCTAGAAAACTAATCATTCCCGAAGCGGGCGTGTACTTACATTATTGTGTTACAAAACCTAACGGTGATCTGAAACATGATGAGTGCACATTATACAGACATGTTGGAACAATGAGCAGATTGTACATAATCATTAAGCATCTGCCATTTAGACAAGCGAGAGTGAGTTTGGGCATGGGGAATAGCTCTCCGAGGTATCTGCTCATATTTACTATATAAGCAGACGAGGTTCCACCATTCATTGACAGTAAGTCGAGAGCTATCCTTCCAATTCCTCGTGATTAAGCATATGGCTATACCCAGCATGAAATCAAGGAGAAAGCGACCCTTCTTAGGAAGAGAGGGGACCTCCACCACAGAGCGGAGTCCCACGATCTTCCAAGAGAGAGGTTCGTGAAGGTGTAAGATAAATTGAATACAACCCCAAACCCGCCCCCAATAAACCTGTAGTTGAGGACATTCATAAATAACATGAGCGAAGGTTCCCACAGCAGTATGGCAAGACCAACACTGGTCCCTAGCAGTGGTGTTCCATTTGGCTATTTTTTCTGGGGTATAAAAGCATCTGTGTGCAAAAAAGAAGAGAGTTTGGGTAACAGAGGCAGACCGGGAGACCCGCACTACTTTGCTCCAGAAAGCGCTCCATTGCACAGGGGTTAAAGTGGTTTGCAGTTCGCGCTCCCAGGCTTGTTGGGCTCTAAAGGTGGCCGTGTCTGTACCCTGACATAATATTTTATAAAAGTTAGAGGCTACTCCATGTGTACTACTAATAGAGTGAACTATCTCTAATAGCCCGTCCTCAGTAGGGGCAGAGGGCGGCATGATTCGAGCACTTTTGAGGCAGTGTTGAAGCTGCATCAATTGAAAGTAGTGTTTCGCTGGTAACGCAAATTCCTTTTGTAAATCAGAAAAGGTTTTCCAACGAGCTGCAGAGAAAAGCTGTTGGGGTGTCCAGATCCCCCTTGAGTACCAGGGTTTCCATGCTATCGTTCTATTTAGGACTTGAATTCTGGGGTTATTCCATAGCGGGAGTCCGTCCTGAGGACATACGTTCGGGCCCAGTGATAGAATGAGAGTGTTAAAGGCCGCAAGAGTATCGACAATCATTGGTGGATGGCGGGTGTCTACTTGATAGGACATACCGGGGAGATGGGTCAACGGAATTGGGCTACTAAGCTCCTCTTCTATGTCAAGCCAAACTGGTCTGCTGTCTGTTGAGGCATCTAGCCATCGGGCACCTTGCTTAAGTAGGAAGGCTTGATGATATCTAAGAAAATCAGGAAATCTGGTACCCCCTCTTTCCTTTGCAGACTGTAGTTTTTGTTTAGCTATCCTTGGTGGCTTGCCCTGCCAGAGATAACGGACGAGAAGGCCCTCAATATCTTTATAAGTATGTAGCGGGAGTAAGCATGGCAGCATTTCTAAAATGTAGTTCACTTTGGGGACTATCATCATTTTCACAGTTTCTAGGCGGCCCCACCATGTAAGAGATAAGGGAGACCAACGATTTGTGAGCTCACGGACTTTGGAGACTACCTCTTTGGCATTAAAACTGATAGTGTCTTCTAAAGGAGAACAGTAATGGACCCCGAGATACTTCACCATGCGGGATTGCCAAAGGAAGGGAAAGGCCTGCATGTCAGCCTCATGTACCCAGTGGGAATGCTACAGATTTGGTCCAGTTAATTTTATAGCCCGATAATTGTGAGTATCCGTCAATCAGATCCAAGACAGCTGGAACCGAATCGAGGGATATGAAAAGCATAAGGTCATCTGCATATGCAGAGAGTTTAATCTCCCTATGACTGAAGGGGACACCTCGAATACGTGCGGACTGTCTAATAAGGAGGGCTAGGGGTTCAAGAGCTAGATCAAAGAGCATTGGTGATAGGGGGCAACCTTGACGCGTGCCTCTTTGGAGATTAAATGGCTGAGACTTGATGGCATTTACACAAATACTGGCGACGGGTTGAGTATACATGACTTGGAGATATCGGAGGAAGCCCTCCCCAAAGCCATACCATCGGAGAACTGCAAATAAGAAGGGCCATTCTAGGCGATCAAAGGCTTTTTCGGCATCCAGGGAAAGACCCACCCATGGCTGATCTAGATTGGCAGCACTGGATAGCACATGGCACAAGGTCCGAGCATTGTCAGCAGTTGATCTGCCGGGTATAAAACCGCATTGGTCGGGGTGAATTAGGGTGGCCATCCTGTCAGATAGCCGGGTGGCCAAGATCGTTGCGAAGATCTTATAGTCGGCATTAAGTAGGGAGATTGGACGGTAGTTGGTGGTTAGCAGCGGGTCTCTGCCTTCTTTCTCAAATACTACCACATTAGCTGCAGAAAAGGATCCCAAAGAGGATGTATCTACCGCAAGGGCAGTAAAATAGAGTTTTAAATAGGGAACTAAATCTGCACTGAACGTTCTGTAGAATTCGGTCGGGAGACCATCGGGCCCTACGGCATGGCCCGAGGCTGTTCGTTTTAGGGCAGATTGGATCTCTGAAGTAGAGAAGGGTTCATCCATCGCATCCCTATCATCTTCAGAGAGGGTCGGCCGCTGAATGCCAGAAAGCAATCGCTCGAATGTCTCTGACGAGAACTCACATTCAGATTGATATAGGCGGGTATAGAAATCCCGAAAGAGTTCTACAATGTCGGAGTCTGTGGTCACTATGCCCCCTCCCTGTGGAGCTCGAAGGGCCGCTACGCGTTTGGCTTCTTTTTGACCTTTCAAGGCGTTGGCTAAGAGTCGACCGGCTCGGTTATTTTCACGATAATATGTCCCTCGCTGAAGCTCAATACTCTTAGAAGCTGCAGTTGAGAGGATTGAATTATATTGAAAACGGAGACGCTGTAATCGAATTAATACACATGGATCAGTACGTGAAGTTAGAACTCGTTCGCCTGCTTTTATTTGTTGGTCTAGTATGAGTAGCTGCTGTCTGCGTTGTTTCCGCAGGCGGATTTGATAGCTAGTGATCGTTGCTCGAATGGCCGCTTTGAAGCCCTCCCACCAAGCCCAATTCGCAGTATCCTGGGGCAGATTAAAATGGAAGTAATCCTGTATGGCTGCTCGAATTTCTAACTGGAACTCTGGCTGAGTTAACAGGGCTCTATCAAAGAACCAGGCCCCCGAATTCCCTTGGGGTGCAGTAGTGTGTAATTGAAAGGAAATAGCAGCATGATCTGAAATATGTTGGGAGTGAATCTTTGCAGTGTCCACCTGAGGAACTAACAGTTTTGATATTAGAAAGAAGTCTATGCGAGACTGGGATTTGTGAGGGGAAGAGAAGAAGGTGAAGTCAAGCTCATTGGGATGTAGTAACCTCCATAGATCAACTAAAGCAAGATCTTTGATTAGGGAGGTAAGCGTGGTGTGACTCTTGGGGGGACCACTTGTCCTAGGCGGCTGTTTGTCAATCAGGGGATCAAGGACTAGATTGAAATCCCCCCCAATTATCAATGAAGTATTAGCAGAGGCCTGCGCAACCTGAGCAATGGTAGCAAAAAAGGCAGGGTCATCCACATTAGGAGCGTAAAGGCATATACATGTAACTTCAAGGCTACCTATCTTGAGGTGAACTCTGGACCATCTACCTTCTGTATCTGAGCTAGTCGCAATAATAGTAGCATGCAAAGATTTCCTAACCAGTATGGCAACCCCACATTTCTTAGAAACGGCTGGGGAATAGGCGGCCACCATGTAAGGTTTAATATTGAGTTTAAGAGTTTCCTTCGAATTTAAATGCGTTTCTTGGAGAAAAATCAGATCCGCAGCTTCCTGACTTAGGTAGCTTAGGATTTTCTTCCGTTTTATCGGATTATTGATTCCTTTTACGTTCAATGAGAAAATCTTACATGGTGCCATCAATCGGTAATAGACATTTTAGGTAAGGGCGCTTGAAAACATACAACATAATCAGAATCTGTGCAACAATGACATAATCACCGAGTATGCTGGCTAATACACCCCATATTGAAAAGTATGTACCAAAGTATCTTAGAGAAGAAGCAAAACCCCCAAAGAATATGGCGACCATATGTCTGCGGGAGGAGGCCCTAGAGAGGAAATAGAAAGACATGAAAAAAAAGAAAAGAAACACCAGAGTCCATAATTAACACTGTCTCTGATACTCATCGAGGCTACTGTGGGTAGATGGAGTCGGGTCACAGATATCATCAAAAGTAAGGCAAACAAACTGCCCTCGCCAGACTCTTTGCTGGGCTGCGGCAGATCCAATATGGCAGGTACAGCGGATATGAGAATACTTGCAGGAATATTCTGGAAGTCAGCGCATCAAGTCGGCTTCTTTGGAATCCAAAAACTCCGCTAGTAGATCAGGGTCCTCAAATGTTCTTGTCTGATTGTGAAGCGTGACTCGGAGCTTGGCCGGGTACATCAGGCCATAGCGTGCTTGTAGTTGTTGAAGCCTCGGCCGGAATTCCAGAAAGCGCTTTCGGCGGTCGACCGCGGGTTTAGCCAAGTCAGGATAGAAGGAGATCTTGTGGCTCTCAAACTCCATATGGCCCTTTGCCCGAGAGGCACTTAGAATTTGCTCCACGTGTTGATATCTCAAAAGTCGAAAAATGATAGGCCGCGGGGTCTTCCTGTTGAGCGTTATGCTGGTGGGTACACGATGAGCGCGATCGATCTCCAAATCTTTGGTAAAGGTGATTTGGAGCAGGGAAGGGAGGATTTTGCATAAAAACTCTTTCATGTCTCCCGATTCCGCTCCCTCCGGTATGCCCACGAGTCGTATGCTGTTGCGGCGCGCTCTATTATTGCCATCTTCCACTTCTTTCTGCAAGGCCCGCACCTGACGTTCAACTTTGTCGAGTTTGGACAACCGGCCGCATGGGAGTCCAATATGCTCTCCATTTTGTCCTGACGCGAAGAAAGCCCTTCTAGCTTGCTTTGCAGCACACCAAGATCTTCCCGCAGCGCTCGGAGTGCTTCACCGTTTGACTGCACGAGGTTTTTGACCCCTCTAATCTCTGCGAGGATTTCCTGCTGCATTTCGGGGCCCTCGCGCAAGGCCAGCCCCTTCTGCGGGGACGGGGGTTCAGTTTTGGAACGTTTGCCGTGAGAAGCCGCTGGAGATCCAAATTTCAGGCGCGTGGGTTTGGTCCCCGCCATCTCACCAATGTGCCCCGGCAAGATCAGAGTAGAAGTTCCAAGTATGTACGGTGTTAATTCAGGATTCTGAGTAGGCCTCTCGGGAGCCTCAGCGTTATGCGACCATCCCGCTGGACATCAGGCTCCGCCCCCCTAAATTGTGATTTCTTGTTTGGTGACGGTCTATGTTCTGCACGTGTAACTGAGCTGAGGTATTCTGTTTATGTAATTCCTATTTGACATTGCCACTTGTTCTCTTTCCCCAGTAGGTCATGTATTGTTATTCTCTGAAATGTATTGGTTTAATATTTGCAGTGTTGCCTTTTGATAGGTATGGTATGGTATTTTATGAGTCCTTGTAGTGCT
Source organism: Ichthyophis bannanicus (assembly GCA_033557465.1). Classification (NCBI taxonomy): domain Eukaryota; kingdom Metazoa; phylum Chordata; class Amphibia; order Gymnophiona; family Ichthyophiidae; genus Ichthyophis; species Ichthyophis bannanicus. Next base: position 370,947,836 of record CM066038.1, on the reverse strand, counting down.
GTTAGGATACGGCAGGTTTGCTATGGGTTTAAATGGGCAGTGTTTGTAGTAGTTCCTAATGTGCCTGGCGGTTGGCACTGTATTATAGTAATGTAGAAATCTTTTAGTCTTTCTTTATCCATACACTCATGAAGAAGCATGTTTACTAAAAGTTAGTGTATGGTAACATTATGCAAATATTTATGCAAATGAGGTCCCTTATGCAAATGAGGCCCTGCACCGAGTCTCCGCACATGGCCCTGCACCCCCCTTGGGCCGCCCCTGTGAGTAAGCAGTGGATTTCCCGGGTCCTCTTTAATAATGGCTTATGGACCTTTTTTCTAGGAACTTGTCCAAACCTTTTTTAAACCCAGCTACACTAGCAGCCTTTACTACATCCTCTGGTAACAAATTCCAAAGCTTGACAGTGAAAAAATGTTTTGCCTTATTAGTCCTAAATGGGTTACATTGTAGCTTCATTGCACATCTCCTAGTCTTTCTACTCTCTGATGGTGTAAACAACTGATCTACGTTTACTCGTTTGAGTGCATTAATTAATTTATAGACCTCTATCATGTTCCCCGTCAGTCGTCTCTTTTCCAAGTTGAAGAGCCCTAACCTTTTAAGCCTCTCCTCATAGGGTATCCTTCCATCCCCTTTATCATTTTGGTGGCTCTTTGTACCTTTTCTAATTCTACCATATTCTTTTTAAGATATGGAGACCAAATTCCACATGATATTCAAGGGGTGGTCGCACCATGGAACAATACAGAGGCATTATAAAACCTTGTTTTTATTCTCAATATCCTTATTTTAAATTAATCTGAATACATTTCTGTAAACAGCTTAGGGCTGTGCACACCTTCAAATAAAATTCTAGCTTTGTCATTGTCATTGTTTGTGGTTGAGTTATAGGGGACCTGCTCAAGATTTGTTTCATATATACATGGCTTCAATTTAAACAGAAAATTGGAATAGACTTATCAATTTAATTTGGTTTGTATCTATATTTAAACATTGGAGAAATGTTAACATTAAAAGGAGAATTGGATTTAGCTCATGCCTTTTCTCAGAATTTCGAGCCAAATTGCATTCAGGATTAGTAAGTGTTTTTTGGTGCCTAGAGGGCTTATAATCTAAGGGACTGATATTCAACAGTGGGGGCCAACACACTGAAAGCAGCTGGCCATTGCCATTTTAAATAATACCAGGATATTTAATGTTGGGACCATATCCAGCCACCGGCATTGATTATCCGTTATGTGCAGATAGCTAAACCAGCTAAAGTTAGATCTGCTTTACTTCACTCAGCTTTAGCCAGTTCAAGTTAACCATCCAGCAGCTGAATATTGCTTCTGGCCAGTTAACTCTGGTGCTTCCTCCACTATGTGTCAGGCTGTATAAACCAGATAGCAGGGGATATTCATCAGCACTAAATGGTTTAGTGCCACTGAATATCCTACTGACTGTGTTTTATCCACTTAGCAAGTCAACTAACCAGTTAAAACACTTTGAATATGCCCTCCTAAGTTTGTACCTCAGGCAATGGAAAGCAAAGTGACACAGCAGTAGGATTCAAACTGACTTCCCCATTTCTAGCCCCCTTCTCTAACCCTTAGGATACACCTCCGCTCCTATTAGTATTGACATTGGACAGATTAAAAATGAGAAACTCCTATAAACCTCACCCCTGTCTGAAAATCTCTTTTCCTCTGATGTGCTGTCTTATCTGGTTTTAGTGTTTCTCTGTGATTTTGTGCAGCACTGGAAAGACATTCTGGCTAGTTATCACTCCCCTTCCCCTAGGGGTTTAACCCAAGGGTCAGAAGCTTTGCCTGTTTTATTTCTCAGTTTCCCCAGCAAATGCACTTGAGAAAATGAATGTTGCCAATATTGACTCAGGTCTAATTTATAAATGTAGTAAACACAACTGCATGAATTTCAGAAAGCCACCATAAATATACCAATGCTGAAAACATAGACAGAAAAGTCAATATAATAGGTACCACCAAATTGGACAACCTAAATAAACAGCATCTCAATAGAGATTTGCTGAAGGCTAGAAGAATATCCAGAAGGGCTTACTATAAATTTAGATCAATCAGTGAACAATATGAAAATAGATGTTGATGGTATAAATTATGCCATAGTTGTGAAACCATTGTCAAAGCAAATCTGGACAAACTGGCCAAGCACTTTGAACTATATCATCTGTCTAAAATTGCCTTTTTAAAGAAAGATGAGTATATCTCCATTAAGAACTGAAAACCGACAAATAAAAAATAGGTTAAGCAATAGAAAACACCCTTTTTTACTTTACCATTATCCACTGAAGAACATAAAGCCTTTTAGTGAAATTTCATATATGACACAGGATGGCACTATACAAACTGCCAGGGTGGTGCAGAGGAAGAGTTAGGGTGGAGCAGGACCTTTCCCTCATAGCAGCAATTTTCAGTACCTTTGTCAGGATAGCAGGCTGAAAACTGCCATTATCCGGATAATACCAGTGCTGAATCCAGATATTCAGTGACAGTCACTATCCAGATACCAGCTCATATTTCATGGCCTGAATGGTTATCACGGGGAGTGGGTTTTGCCTAGAACCAAAAACCAAAAAAAAATCTCAATTTTATTAATAGGCCCTTTTTTGTTTTTAAATGTTTATAAAGTAATTTCAGTGGTCATTAGTGAGACAAGTATCATATAGTGAGTCTGGTCATATGTAAAGTGAATGCACTCAAAAAAGAGAGAAGTGGTATCTCATAAAGATCTTACTCAATTCAAAAGGAAACTAGTAGACTACAAGCCATAAGGAATTAGGTGTTAAAGAGTTTGTGTGGTCTGGTCACTGCAGGGACTGAAACAAGGACAGTTGTTCAGCTTCTTGTCATTGAACTTTGGTCCTGCAGACTTTCTCCAGATATGACCTTTTTATTGATGATACTGATTGCTTTGCACTTGAACTGGATCTATTCACCTATGAACTTCTTTGAGCCATGATCCAGGATTGGATATATTGGCTCTTTATTATTAAGATAAAAGTTGACTTGTTCATCAGCATAACATGAAGTAAATAGCTAGATCCCATTCCAGATGACAGAGTTCCTGTGAGGGCATATTACCATGCTGGCAGGTCCACAATACAGCATAGGCAAACTAGGTTTGCATCTAGAACACAAATATTTAAGAGGGTCCTGTTAGATGCCCTCAGAATTCAAGCAGTTAGGATTGCCAGATGTCTGGCTTTTTTTCAGGTTTCTAAAAATGTTTGCATTCATGTCTGAAAATCAGAAGAATGGCTAAAGTATTTGGATATTTTCAGAAATTAAAATTATTTCCTGCAAATTTTCCTTACTTCCCCCTAACTGAGCTGTGAGCCTGCCTGCCTAGCAGCAAAGGCAGTGGTAGGGTCCAGCCAATGGGAAAGCAGTGGGGCAGAGCCCTGGGAGACTGCTGTAGTCACTGGAGGGGAGATGGTAAGCCAAAGGATATTCTTGGACTATGCAAGAGATAGAGGGGGGACTGAGCTCTACATGGGGTAATGGATTGGCCTTGGAGAGAGCCAGTGCAATCGGTGAGTGTTCTTTTGGGGAAGGGGACGAGGAAAAGTGCAAGAAGGCTGCTGCAGGCTGAGGAAAAGAGCTGACAGCAAATGCTTTACATGATACTGAACTGCTGGTGAGTGGAAGAGCTGGGGATAGTGACTGAGTGAATGCATGAGCAGTAGGCAGCAGTGTAGCACCAGAAGTGTGTGTGTCTGAAGGGTGACAGAGTTCCTGCATGCGCATGAGTTTGTGCAACCGAAGAGCAAGAGTATGCATGTGTGGTTCAGCGAGTGAGTGCATGAGTGTGTGTGGTTCTGTGTATTTCCCTGATAGGGACAGTGTTATACAGTATAAACAGGGTTTCCCTTTGACAATCTGGGCTAGAACAGAGAGGTCCACTGGTATCAATGTAAATATGTACATACAAAATGGAGGGAAGTTTCAGTCTGTGGTCAAATTACTTTGAAAACTGCTCTAATACTGCCCCCACTGTCTAGCGGAGGCACCAAAGATAGAAAAATATTTCCACCTGCTGCTTTCATTGGTGAATATTTTTGACACTTACAATGTTCTAAATTTGTATCTCAGACACATCGTCCATAAATCTCACTTTGGGACAATTCACTCTTGGCATCTCTTGTGTCTACCAGAAGCAAAGAAGGGTTTAAATAACTTGCCTAGTTTTCCTAATTCTCAGCCCACTGCTCTAACCACTAGGCCACTCCCTCAAAGCATCAGTTTCCACAGTCCCCATGCTTACTCACAACCTGCTGCTGCTGCTATTGCTGCATCCAGAATTAGGTCTTGCAGTTTTATCCTGGAGATGTGAAGTCTGGCAGCCTGGGGATGGAGACCATGAGTAAAGATCTCTGGAGGCAGGGCAGGGAAAGAGTAAATTGGATTGTGTGTAGATGGGGTGGAATTTCATAAAAGAAATAAAGGGGAGAGTCCATGACCGAGGCCACAAATATATGCATGCGTAGAGTATGCAAAATGTAATGTGTGCCTTTGAGTCAATACTGACTCCTGATGACCCAGAAGCTCCTGGGTTTTCTTGGCAGTGTGACTGGAGGTAGATTCCCAGGCCTTTCTTCTGAGGCAATGGAGGGTTAGGTTACTTGCCCAAGGCCACAAGGAGTGGTAGTGGGAATTGAACCTTGGTTGCTTGCTTACCAAGCCAGTGTTCTAACCACTAGAGCCTACTTTAATGTTAACCTGGCCCTGCATGCTGCAGACTTAGGCTTTTCAGCACCAAATGACCATCTGAAGGTGAGAAATGCCACCCTTCATCTGGCCACAACCCCAGTATGAGCTCCATACTTCAGTACCTAATACATCTTAGTGGTAGGCTTGGGTGTTTCCAAGGTTTTAATCCATGCCTACTCCAAGCAGATTTTTTTGCTTGTTGCATTTTAAATCTACTTCTCCAGGTTTTCTGAAAAGCTGATTGAAGCAAATGCAGTGGTTAAAATAAATAATAAATAAATAATAAATAAATAATATAACTAACATAACATACAGCATCAGATTGATCAGCGACCTCATGCAATTCAGAAAAGCCCTCAAGCACCACCTGTTCCTTATGTACTTCTCACAACCTAACAACACCTCCCCTCCTCCCTCACGACAACCCAATACCTCAATATGATTACTAAATATGTACTTACGGAGCATGAAACACAGACCAGATAGTACTTGTATCCAAACAGTACTGCCTCAAGATGTACGTTACTGTAAATAGACTGGCTAATATGTGAATAGACTACCAATATTGTAACTGTAACATGTACATAGTTTCCCCCAGTTCAAATCCATGTTACGTTCCCTGTTATATGTAAACTTAGGACAGATCTCCCACTGTCTGAGAGTCATATTGTTGAATGTAAACCACACTGATAACAAAGAGCGCGGTATATAAGTACTGTTAAATAAATAAATAAAAATTAAATAATATACATTTACTACTGGATTAAGAACTAAGAATATAGTATATGCCATACTGAGTCAGTCCAAGGTCCATTAAGCCCAGTATCCTGTTTCCAACAGTAGCCAATCTAGGTCACAAGTACCTGTCAGGTTCCCGAAAAGGTACACAGTTTCAACGTTGCTTATCCTGGGATAAGCAGTGAATTTCCCTGGTCCTCTTTAATAATGATTTATGGATTTTTCCACCAGGAACCTGTCCAGACCTTTTTTTAAACCCATCTAAACTAACAAGATTTTATTATATCCTCCGGTAACGTATTACAGAGTTGATTTCACATTGAGTGAAACAATACTTCTTACTATTAGTCATTGCATGTCTCCTAGTCTTTCTACCTTTTGAAGGAGTAAACAACCAATTTACGTTTACCCATTCCACTCCATTCATTATTTTATAGACTTCAATCATATCTCCCCTCAGCTGTCTTTTTTCCAAGTTGAAGAACCCTAACGTTTTAAGCCTTTCCTCATAGGGGTATCCTTCCATTTAAGCCTTTCCTCTCAGGAGTATCCTACCACATTAACATTGTTAGACCACGTTATCTTTGCAGAAGCCATTTTATTCCTATGGGCCTGTGGCAGATAGTACATATTAACTTTTAGCATACTATAGCCAAGCCACCCTGACTGTGGATGATCTCCTCTGATCTCAGAAGCTAAGTAGGGTCAGACCTGGTTAGCACTTGGATGGAAAGCCACCTTGGTAGACCAGGTTCTATATACTTACTGCACTGAAGAAAGGTCTGGCATTCTACTTCTGGTCACACCTCACCAAGAAAACACCAGGGAAAATCACAGCATTGTTAATTGTCACAGGGAGCCATCATCAACTCAATAGCACACTGTAAACATAAACAGCCCTGTAATTACAAAGTTCTAGTAATTATATAGGTTCTATACAATGCTGGAATTTTTGTAAGTTGTGATACCTTTTAAGAGACCAACAAAACAAGGACTAACAAAAAAGATGAACTGAAAACTTCAAGTCTCATTTACCTGAAATGAGACATCTGAGACTGTCACCCACCCTGAATTATGAGGAAGTAGCCACAAATAGTACATGAGCTGCATCGAGGATTGCATAAAATATGATAATTTCAACCCCTCTACTTTGAGAAATATGGGACTTTACAAAATTCCACCATTACCACTCCATCCATAAAATAATAAACTAATGTCACAACTGTGTAAACACATTAGAGGTCATACTACCTCTCTGAGATGGAATGACCACATCCACTAAGGAATTTGAATTGGAAATTTTCATTGCAAGCTGACTTTGATAACTTGTCTCCAATACATTTCATTACCAATCAGCTCAGCAGAAGCAGTTAACGCCAATGTGAGAAAATACTGTCTGGAATAAAAGCCTTTTGATTGAATTCTGTGTACCTCCAAGCTGCCAGCCTAGCCTGTGCAAGAGACAAATTAAACAGTTCAGGCAAAGGGAGATAGAAGGACTGAAGCTGCATACCTAAGTCATTCCAGTCACAGACTTATTTAAAATCTTGACTAGCATTTGCATTCTGAAAGGATTCCTCTGTCTGAACCTCTATTGCATTTTATAAGAGAGAAAAAGGCAAAAGAAATAGCAATACACATGCCACTACCAAGTCTACTATAATTCATTTTGAGTTAAGGAGGAAGATGGATTAGTTGTAGAATAAGATTTACCCACTCTATCAGCAGGTCACTATGAATAGCTTGTCCAGTAATGGCATTCTGAATGTTATCTAGATTCTGGAATATTTCTTTCTTAACACTAGAAGCCCCAAAAGGAATTTTACCTAGAAACCCCAAAGAGTGTCAATTGAAGCATTATCACGACGACTGCGTTTAGCATCAAATGCAGATGTAAATTAATGTGAAGTTACTTATTTGTTAAATACGTGCAGTATGTGATGTCATTAGATGACGTCATCGTGTGTTTATTGTTTGTAATGTCAGAGTAAAACTGTAAACAGTGATTGAGATGCGCCATCTAGTGGGAACATGAATTTATACCTAGAAGCCCCAAAGTACGTCAATTGACGCATCCAAGACAATTGAGTGCGTCAATTGACGTACTTTGGGGATTCTAGGTATAAATTAATTTTCCCGCTAGGTGGTGCATCTTTCATTAATTTTTGATGCACATATTTGAACATCTTGACTTTGCTAACAAAGTCATGGAACATGACGTCCATGGTTCTAGCAGTGGCGCTGGTATGCAACTTTGAAGATGCATTTGTGTCAATTGACACACTTTGGGGCTTCTAGTGTTAAAATAATTTAGAGCCTGTATTATCCCTAGATCTAAGTGGGTTTTAAAATCACACTCATAAAATATCATAATTGTATTTATGTATTTATTTATTTATCCCAGGCATTTATTATAAATGTTCTTTTTGAAGGAACATCCAGGAAGAATCTGGGATGTCCAGAGCAGGACGTCCAAAAATCCAGGGGATTGGCAGTAATGAAAAGAGGCATGTATAAGTGTCTTCTGAAATCACTTTGTCTCTACCCTAAAAAATGAATGTCCCAGTAAACACTTTTGGTGATAGCCTCTGAGCAGACAGCAAGTTTGGGTTCATGTATAGGTGTAGGCCATTCCACAGAATTGGGTACTTGGAGGTCAGAAGGGGGATGACTTTGCTTTGAGACTAGCATGTCCTGGCTTGCCATTTCAGATACTCAGATGTGCTTCTGCAGGCCTGTATATATGTATTTATTTATTTATTTTGCAGGGCTTACATACTGCTTTACATCAGGTCAAAGCGGTTTACATCGAACCAACTTCAAATTACATATAACATCCAACTATGTATAAAGCTATGCATGTGCTAGGTCCGAGTTTTCAAATAAATTGTTTTTCCACTTTATCACGTTTGTACTGTGTGCCTGTTTTACGTGATAAATTGCCTTGTGTTGGACAGCCTAAAGCTATGCATGTGGAACATTATAACTATATACATGCATCGAGTAGGTCTGTAGGGTTAGCAGTTTTGGTGTGCACATTTACTGAGGGGGTCAGTGTGTTCCTGGTTCGGAGTCAGGGTTGAAAGTGTTTTGCAAACAGGAAGGTTTTGAGGTGTTTGCGGAATGAACGTATTTACATGCAGGTTTCTTTGTACAGGAAATATTAAAGTGTGGTAATGAAAATGCATTTTGCTCTTCCACTTGGAAGTGTTGCAGCCTTGAAATAAGCACTTTTTTGTATCTTCTTCATGGTCAGGAGCAGGAATAGGCACTGATGCCTCATCCACCAGGGCCAGACATGCTTGTGCCATTCTCAAACTGCACCCTGATGTGCATCTCCCTTGGTCTGCCCAGGTCATGCTTCCACCATGTTCCTGTGCTACATGGATGTTCTTGTGCTGAGGACGTATATATATGTTTTTCTAAAATGGCTCCAGAAACGACTCCATGATTTGCATTTCTAATTGTCCATTTTCAGATGTCCGACTCATAAATACGACTTCGAAAATGACCCCCTATACTGTCAAAGGACCTAAAGGCAATAAAACTAAAAACATTTAATGCACAAACATTAGATAATAAAACAATAAAAACAGCACAATACAATAGCATACAATTCTTACTAGACAGTGTACATGTTCCCTGCTCCATATGCTGCTTAGATAATTCAGGTCATAAACATCTAATTAGAAAAATTAGGGGCCTAGAAATATTTGTTTAAATAAATGTGGTTAACTTTTTCCTAAATACTGTAGAGCATGTTTATTAAAATGTGTACAGTAGTTAGTGTGGGATGTAGCATGTGCAAACCACAAGCGTGGGTCCATGACCATGGCTACTAGATGCTCAAAACAGTCAGCACAGTAAAAATTCTGTGCTGCTTGCTGAGGTATGGGATGGCAACTGAACCCCGTCACTATTCTGCAAAAGACACCCCTGTAAGTGCTGGGAAGACTGGGGGGGAGGGATGTCTAGGGTTCTGATAGGGGGGGTTCTCAGAGTGTTAGGGATTCTGATGGGGGGACTTATTAAGGGGTTGGAGATATTAATTGGGCATCTATCGAAGAGGTTGGGGATACTGATTGGGGGAAGAAGGATAAGTTGGGAAGCTGAGTGGGGTCTTGAGACATTTTTTCAAAGAGGACCATGGTAATTTCATCAGTGGATACCACTCTATTGCAGATGCATTTACCATGGGGTAAGTGTCTGCTCTGTTTGGCAACTGCATGGTAGATGCTGACCACCTCCCCAACAGATATTAACATGTATTAAATTTTGCACCTAATACATGGCAATTGAAAACACCTTTGAAGACATGGATAAACGTGGATAATGTGAACCATTTCATATTGTCAGTTATTTTAGAAGCCTTCTTCATAATTTGCATGTGTAAATGCCAGTACTTATACGGGTAAATGGCATCCACGTGCAAATGGCAATTTTAGAAAGGGCCCCTTTTCCACGTGGATGTCCTTACTACATAGAAATCACAAGGGTGCATGTTGGGGGCATGGTCTGGGTGTAGCCTGGGCAGGACAAAATCTACATGTGTATTCCCATTCTACATACGCAAAATTATCCATTTATAGCTACTTCCTTGCACTTTTAAAGGTGTTCTTTTTGGCCAGCTATTCAAAGGAGAGATTAATTATTTCAGATTTTCAGAAATATCATTGGGCCTTTATACTTAAATACAGGGCTCAATGGTTCTAAAATTCTACTGAACCCATTGGGCCAGCCTGGTTGCAATTTGAGGAGGAATCGCTGATTCCTCTTTCCATTCAGTTGGATCTGAGCATGCTTTTATCTACTAAGTGTGAGGATAGGTTGGTGTTTATATGACCTCTGAAGCATTAAGGTCTTTAATGGCATTGGAGGAGCTAGGAGGCTTACATTCATGAAATGTCAACCAGGTCTTTAAAAGTCAAAAGAAAGTGATTAACTGAGGAACGTGGCAGACTCGGACAACTTCTGGAGTGGCACTCGATTAATATAGTTTGCTAAACTTCAAAAAGATTACCAGTTGCCTGCCTCTTATTATTTTCAATGGCATCAATTCTGCCATTCTATAAGTGATAGTGAGGTGAATCTTACTGGGATAATGACTGGCTGCTGGAAAATATGGCATAGGCTGCTCTTGATTATAAAGGCTTTTTTCTCATTTCTACTCTTTGCTCAGGTATAGGCTACAAAGGGCCTCGCTTGGCATTGATAAAGCTTGGGAGAATAATTTGAATGGCACTTTGGAAAGGAAGCAATGGAAGTGATTCTAGAGTAAGATGATTAGGATCTCTCTTGTACTTATAAATCCTTGTGGACTCCCCTGAAGATAGCTAAGATTTGTCTGTCTGCAGGGAGCATGTGTTAATCCTGTAAAGGTGATGTTGGTGCCTTTTTTTCATTTGATTTACTATTGCCCCAGTATTCTGAATTCTGGAGTGATGTCTGGAAATGTGTAAGTGACATTTTCAGATAAAAGAACCTATTACTTATAAATTGGAAATCTTTAAGACTTACCACCTTGATTCCTCAAAGGCTTTGTTGTTAAATTTTCTAATGTCATTAGCCATTAAATTTATTTTATGTCTTTAGAAGGATAATGTGGGTATAACTTTTAATGCCTATGTTTGTCTGCTTGTAAATATGAAAGGATTGACCCTGAGAGGCACAACCACCTTTTTAGTAGCACTCAGAAATGGGATTTAATGACTCAGTTTGTCTCTTGAATAGCTGTATATGCTTATGAATATAATTACCATGCTAGTGGGTTGTTGTTGTTCTTGTTTTTTGCATATTGTGTTAAAATAAATAAAAATTATTAAGCATAAAAAGGGACGATTCTGAAGTCTTTATATAATTTTGTGTCATCTGCAAATTTGATCACCTCACTCATTATTCCCATTTCCGGTCATTTATAAATGTTAAAAAGCAGCAGGCCCAGCACAGATCCCTGGGATACTCCACTATTCATCTTGCTCAATTGAGAAAATTGTTCATTTAGCTCTACTTTCTGTTTTTATTCATCCATTTCATAATCCACAATAGTACATTTCCTCCTATACCATGACTTCTTAATTTCTCAGAGTCTCTCATGAGGGACCTTTGCTGATACCTTATTCATGCATGGTGCAATGGCTGTGTGTCAAAGACAGAGTTCTGTTTCTGGAAGTGGCATATATATATATATATATATATAGATATATATATATATATATATATATATATGTGATGTGGATTTTTTCTTCACAGAGGAATCTTCTCCCAGCATGACAAAACTGACAGCAAGAAATCTCCTATATTCTGGAAAATGCTGAGCTTTTTCACAAACCTACATTGTAGTAATTAGAAAGGGACACTGGATGGTGGTGTTGCTAACTCAGTTTACGTTATCAGAATATAGAAAGACTAGGGGACATGCAATGAAGCTACAGGGTAAACTATTTAAGACTAATAAAAGAAAATATTTTTTCACTCAACGTGTAATCAAACTCTGGAATTTGTTACCGGAGGATGTATTAAAGGCTGTTAGTGTAGCTGGATTTAAAAAAGGTTTGGACAAGTTCCTGGAGGAAAGGTCCATAAACCATTATTAAGAAGGGACCCAGGATATCAATGCTTGACCTAGTACAAGCATTGCAGAACCTGTGTCTTTTGGGGAAACTGCTAGGTACGTATGACCTAGATTGGCCACTGTTGGAAACAGGATACTGGGCTTGATGGACCTTGGTCTGACCCAGTATGGCATATCTTATGTCCTTATATATGTTCTTATGTTCTCTAGATTAGTCAATGAGAAGAGCGATAAATTTTAAGAAGGCTGCACATACTTACTGTCCTCTGAATTAACATCAGTATCTTAAATTTCACATGACAAGCAATGGGAAGCCAATGTAACGAGCATAATGCAGTACTTGTAGACACAGCTGGCTCAAGGGCTTTTGCCTCCCTAAGCAGGTTTACTTTGCTGCCCTGTGCTGCGCCATGCCACCGCCCCCCATCATCTCATCTGGGAGATGGGACGGCATGGTGATCCCTCAATGCAGCAGAAGCACTGCAGGAAGTCTTAAAAGTGCCCCTGCGTGCACACTTGCCTGTGCACTCATGGCCTGTCACTCCTGACCTCTGCCCTTGCAAAGCAACTTCCTGCGCCCTCCAACAGAAAGTTGTGTTGGAAGGGGCAGGAACGACAGGCCATGAGAGCATGAACATGTGGCACTTCAAAGACCTCCATGTTGCTGAAGCGGCTGACAATTTAAAAAATTGGGTGGGCAGGGGTTACCATGCTGCCTGCTGGGATCTGCCACCCTAGGCAGCCACCTAGTTCACCTAGAGAGCAGGCCAGCCCTGCTTGTAGAATATTGTTCACTTGACGAATTCCCACTATTACTCATGCAGTAGTATTTTGAACAACTTGTAGTGTCCACAGCATTGTCATCAGTAATCCCAAATATAGTTTGATACAATGATCTTAATGTGAAACAATTAGAACACATTCTGGGTCTGATATTCAAAGGATTTATGCTCCCAACTTTGAGAGAGATGTTTCTAAATTGGCCTCTGAAAATTTACTAGGACAGAGTTCCTAAATTTATGTTCAAAATGACACTGAACTAAACTTAGGAGCATATAAAGTGGATGGCAATGGGGAAGATTTAGGATGAGGAAAAAATGTAGGCGCTTAGCACTTTAGAGGAGAGGGAGGCGGGAGGCACATTCAGCAGTGGCAGCCAGTCTGAGTAAAGTGGCTAGCTATCGTCGCATTAAATCACACCCAGATATTCAATGCCGGGGTCATATGTGGCCGCCAGCATTGAATATCCAGCTAATGTTGGTTGGGTGGGAGGCGACAAAGAGTACAAGTAAATGGAGCTCACTCTGAGGAGAACGATGTTACCAGTGGTGTGCCCCAGGGATCTGTCCTTGGTCCGATTCTTTTTAACATCTTTGTTAGTGATATAGCGGAAGGGCTTTCTGGTAAGGTTTGCCTCTTTGCGGATGATACCAAAATCTGCAATAGAGTAGACACCCAGGAAGGGGTAGATAACATGAGGAGGGATCTAGCTAAGCTTGAAGAATGGTCTAGAATTTGGCAGCTGGGATTTAATGTTAAAAAATGTAAGGTCATGCATTTGGGCTGCAGCAATCCAAGGGAGCAATATAGTATAGGGGGTGAAGTACTTTTGTCCACTAAAGAAGAGCGGCACCTAGGCGTGGTTATGTCTGATGATCTTAAAGTAGCTAAACAGGTAGAAAATGCGATGGCAAAAGCTAGAAGGATGCTTGGGTGCATACGGAGAGGAATGGCTAGCAGAAAAAAGGAGGTGATAATGCCTCTGTCTGTATAAGTCTTTGGTGCGACCTCATTTGGAGTATAGTGTGCAATTCTGGAGACTGCACCTTCAAAAGGATGTGAACAGGATGGAGTTGGTGCAGAGGGTGGCTACTAAAATGGTTAGTGGTCTTCATTATAAAGCATATGAGGACAGACTTAAGGATCTTAATATGTACACCTTAGAGGAAAGGTGGGATAGAGGTGATATGATTGAGATGTTTAAATACCTCCGTGGCATAAATGTTCAGGGAGAGAGCCTCTTTCAATTGAAAGCAAGTTCTGCTACGAGGGGACATGGGATGAGGGTGAAGGGAGATGGATTCAGGAGTGATATGCGGAAATATTTCTTTATGGAAAGAGTTTAAGGATCCGTGGAATAGTCTCCCAGTGGTGGTAGTAGAGATGAGGCCAGTATCTGAATTCAAAAAAGCATGGGACCAACACAGAGGAACTCTAAAGGTAAAAAGTGGACTGTTGTAGTTGTTGTTATGGAAGGACAGACTAGATAGGCCATGTGGTCTTTTTCTGTCGTCATATTTCTATGTTTCTATGTTAGGACAGCCTTTATTTCACCTAAAATAAGCCAGTTTAGTTTAACCGGTTAGCAACTGAATATAGCACTAACTAGCTAACCTAATTTGCCATCCCACTCTGCCCTTAGAACACTCCAATGCTAACCAGCTAGGATCAGAGCATTGAAACCCGATAGAAGAAGATATTCAGTGGCACTAAACAGTTTAGTGCTATAGAATATCTCACTGACCATGATTTAACCAGTTAGCACCTCTGCCAGGCTTCACAATAACTAAAATGACAGCCTCAGAAAAAGCCAATGCAGCACTCAAGCTATAGCATGCACAGCTGTAAAACACTTCTTCAGATATGGAACTAGCAAACTGGGGAACTTTGATAAAACTCTAGTGGAAAGCCGTCTGAACCTGGAGATTTGCCCAATGAGAGCATCTAAATAGCCTGCAAGATTCCTGACTGAGATAGAAGCGGCCAGAGCATTCTTATCTGCTCTCTTAACTTGCAGAAGGCAGACAGAGCGAAAAAAAATCTTAAAAGTCCTTTCCTCAGCTTTGATTTCAGAGGCATAGAGGGAGGCATAGAAATCCTGGAACCTTTTACTTATCTTGGAGTATGAAACCACAATACTGTGCTGGACATCAGTAAGGGAGGCCACTCTCTGCCTCTCCAACTTCCCTTTCAAATATTGTGCTAACAAGCACCCTGAATGATTACTGGCTTCATACTACATTGCTTTATGCTGAAAAATCATTCCATAAAGCACTCTCAGATAATAGTTATATTGAATTTTCAGGTGCTGCTATTCCATCAGAGAAATACTGGAGAGAGTAACTACAAACTGACACTCTAGCACACTTAGGGGTATGTTTACTAAAACCCCGGTAAAGTGCGTGCCCCGGTAGTGTGCGGGTGCCATATAAGGAGTGGGCGTTCCGTCCTGAAAAAGAAAAGCCGGAATTTACATATGCGCTAAGGTGCGTGGCGCCCATGTGCGCCCCGCACCTTAGCGCATGAGATAGCTGCGCGGGAGGCATAAGTGGCGCGCTGAAGTGCAAGAAAACAAGCAGAGTCACAGCACAATGGTTAAGGCACTTTCCAATGATGCAGGGATCAGGTGTTCAATCCCCCACAGTGCCCAATGAAGACAGCTGGCTGCGACCTTAATTTATAAGGCGCAGAAATACTGGGCGGCATAAGGCAGCGCGCTGATGTTTATGGAGGCATTATTATACTGGGCAGTATAAGTGGCGCGCTGATGTACAAGAAGAAAAGCAGAGCCACAGAACAATGGTTAAGGCACTTACCATTGGTGCAGGGATCAGGGGTTCAATCCCCCATAGTGCCCAATGGAGACAGCTGGCTGAGAAATTATTTTAGGAGGCATTTAAATGATGGGCAGCAAAAGGAGGTGTGCTGTTTTAGGAGGCTTTTTAATATTGGACGGCATAAGGCGGCGCGCTGGTGTACAGTCACAGGAACAGAACCACAGCACAATGGTTAAGACACTGACCAATGATGCAGGGATCAGGGGTTCAATCCCCCAAAGTGCCCAATGAACAAGGCTGGCTGAGGCGTGACATATTATGGGGAAGATTGCTTTAGGAGGCATTTTATTCATATGTTAATTATCACTACTAGCAAACGCACCCTCAAAGCGTGTTAAAATAAGGCGCCCTATAAGGCACATTTTAAAGTGCACTGTCAGCCAAGGCACCCTAGAATGTTGCTTATAGGGTGCATTAGAGGGTGCCGTATGAGGTACCGCAAGGTCAGTGTACTGTTTTGTATGGCAGCACTGTGCAGTTTAAGGAATGAAAAGCATAAGTAGGTGCGCTGACAGACAAGGAGGAGCAGCAGTGAAGCACAATGGTTAAGGCACTGACTGCTGATACAGGGGTCATGAGTTTGCTCCCCAGTGTGCCTAATACGTAAGGCTGGCTGTGGCATCAGCTTTGCATTGTACATATTTTGTCCTGTAGCACTTTATTTTCATGTTATTAATTGCTGCCAGCAAACACGCCCTCACGTGCCGTAATTGAAGGTGCCGTATAAGGCACCCTATAAGGCACTCCATAGGGAACATTATAAATTGCACTGTCCGCCACAGCACCCTAAAATGTCCCCTATAGGGCACCCTATAGGTTGCGTCACAGGATATTGTATAGTGCACCTTATATGGATGGGAACCATAAGGTGCCCTATAGGGCGCCCTATAAAGCACCCTCAGAGGCACCTTATGGGTACAGTACGCTGAGGGTGTTTTTGCTGGCATCAAAATATGTACACTAAAAACAAAAGGCATTGGACAACCCTATCAAATAACCCCACTGTGGCTTTGAACCCATGACCTCTGGTTTCAGAGACAGTGAAATAACCATTGAGCTACAGCTCTATAGCTGCTAGCAAGCTCCTGGCTGGCTGCAGAGAGCATGCATGTCACCACACAGACAGTCTGCTGTGGTCACCAGGATAGGGTTAGCCCACCCATACCCATGATGCACTGCACATGCAAATCAGCTATCCACAGATTAACACAAGATAGGCAATGCACCCCCACAGCACCTCGGCCCGGTAGAGGGAAGTGACCATGTGCACCCACACACCACCTCGGCCTGGTAGCCGAGCACAGAGTAGCTACACACCGTCACATTGTGCGGTTACTGTGCTCACCCTGAGGGTGCAATGAGGCGCCCAGGACCAGGACCAGGACCACAACACGTTCCATGGCTGAAAAAGGCCATGCTGGAGGTCCAAAGCAGTGTTAATGTGTGAGATAGGTAGTTCCTGTACAAACACCTTGGATATCTCTGTCTGACTCAGTCAGGTGTAGCCCCCCATGGACACCTAGGTGGGCCATGCACCCCCCCCCCTTTTTTCTCCAGGGCCGAGGGTGGCAAACAGGGTCTCCCATCAATAGATCCACATTCTACCTCCCTGCAAAGGTGGCAGTAGAGGGGGTCCATCAACCCCACAGGGCAGTCAATGCAGCTCTATACACATCCATAACACAACAGCAGATAAACATTAGGCCTGGATATGGTGAGCTGGACCCCACCACTATCTGATATTCTCTTGCAGCAAGTCATCATCCACTGCACCCTGCAAGCTGCTCCATCACAACACATACCAGCTGCAAACAGTGTGCTAGTTAGTCCACAGTACATGTTCCTAGTGGAGATGCATACACAGCAAGCAGATAAATCAGTGACTGGGCCCCAAAAGGAAACCCATATCTATCAAATGAGAGAAATACTATGTGGCACTATGGGGGTGCCTAGCCATGCTGTGGTCACTGCACAGTCAGGGTGAGAGTGATCTCTCAGCAGGACATACTGAGGTGACCCTGTCCGTGTAGGTGGTGGCCGGGCACTAAAATGTCCCAGTCAGTGCCCTATGCCCTGTGCAGATGCACCCTGGCCAGGCCACCCTGTCCGGCCTATACCCATGGTACCTTGCTCCTCATTATGCACATTGGAAGCCCAATACTGGCAACATTGCTGGCAGTGTGGGCTGTGGAAGGTGTTTGCAGCCACCACACACTGGATAGACAGACAGCCACCCCCACATCTATGCCAGCATTGTGCTACTACAGATGGGTTCAGCAGCCATACCCACCACACCAGTAGCATTGTGCTACTATAGATGGGTTCAGCAGCCATACCCACCACTGGGCACAGTACAGGCATGAATATGGTACGCAATACTGTTGGGGTCACTCCCCAGGGCGGTAAACACTGTCAGAGACCAGACCTGCAGCACACACCGCAGACATCAGAATGATTGTTATGGTGGAGCCCAGGGAGCAAAATGTGCTTAACGTAGGAAGTGATATCTGCCAGTTATCATGGGAAACATTTGATAGCTGTGTACCATATACCCAGGTGTAGGGTGGCATTGCTAAGGTATGCAACTGCTGGTATTGGGAGATACAGGCAGGGCCCAATGTCCTGCCTCTCCAGGAGGCATTGGCCAATGGGGCCTGTGGGTGTGGGTGTGGGTGTGTCTGGCCCTGTTGGCTGCTGCTTTACGGCAGAGTGTCCCAACTCCAGTCCTTGTGTTCCAAACAGTGTTCGGGTTTTCATGCTGTCCCTCATAAATATGCATGAGCTACATCAGCATACCATGGGGGTGGTGTATAGATATGCAGCACAGGCATCTTTATTAGAGGCAGCATGGATCCTGAATGGTGTGGGGCCCTCCAGGACTGCATTTGGGAGACTCTGCTCTAGGTAATGCGGCTGTTTATGGTGTCTGTGTCTGGTGTGGTAAAATATAGGCGTATGAACCATGCGTATGTTCTCAGCAATAAAGGTTTGTCCTTACTATCACGGTTTAGTTGTAGGAAAAATATGTGGAGTGGATTGGCAGTAGCCCCAGCTGGGCTTTGAACTTGTGACCTTCTGTTCCTTCACACACTGTCTGTGTGCACTGCACACACTGTCTGTGTGCACTGCACCATCCTGTTGCCACAGATATTCTGTGTTCCCTGGGGAATCCATGACTGTACATCCGACAGAGCCTGTCTGTTGTGGTGGACGTGCCAGCCTGCGCAGGCATAGGCCACTGTCTGCTGTGGTTTGCAGCCAGTGCCCCCTCCACCACCTGTATCCTTCCGCCAACATGCAGACATGTCCCTATCTGGGAAAAAGCATATGACCTGATTGAGTTGTGGCACTCCAGGACTGAATTTGGGGGACTCGGCTGTAGGCAATGCCCATTGTTATGGTTTGTGTGCGGTGTAGGGTAAAATATAGGTGTTGGAACCATGCTTATGTTCTCTGCAATAAAGGAGTGTCTGTACTATCACTGTTTAGTGGTGGGTAAAACTAAGGGGACTGGGTTGGTAGGAACCCCAGCTGGGATTTGAACCTGTGATTCTCTGGTCCTACAGGCACTGGCTGTGTCTGCTGCACCACACTGTGGCCACAGGGACAGTGCAGTCTCTGGAGATAGGAAACCTGGCCGCACGAGTCAGACACCCTGCTCTGCACAGTTTTACTGTGGGCTCGTTTACCTTGTATGGGGACAAAGGTGCAAATAAACCTCAAATATGACCTTCAAAAAAGGGAAAAAAAAACAAAACCAAGCTGGGCAACAGTGAAATCAATGGGCAACATAAAAAACACTTCCAGGAAAGCTCCAATAAAATGCAGTGATTTTTGAAAGAGTCTACGGAGCGTAGACCCTTCCAAAAATCATTTCTTTTTTTTGGAGCTTTCCTGGGAGTGTTTTTTAATGTTTCCCATTGATATCACTATTGTCAAGCTGCATTATAATTTTTCTGGAATTTGTTGTGGTCATTTTCAATTTATATTTGCTATTTTGTTTTGTGCACATGTATCACACTGCTCACGTTTTTCAGGTTTCCCCGGTTTTGCTGTACATTGCTGACGGAAATGGTTTCTCTTCCCTTTAAATCGGCTCTAACGCGAGGGTTTCACTCGCGGTATTTTTTTCATCGAAATTCAGCCCCACTCCTGTGCGTGGAGCCTCTCCCCGCCCACTCTCCACCCATTGACCCCGTCCTCCCGCCCCTCGGGAACCTTCCTCCACCCTCGAAATGCCTTTCCACGCCTCTATCGCACATCAGCGCACCGCACACTTGCGCGGCCACGTCAGTGTGAGGGACACGTGTGCGGGGGCCCGTTAGTGTGATGCACACGCGTGCGGGGCACTTAAGAGCACTTAAGTGCATCATTAGCGTACGCTATTGTGCGCCACGCACGTGTGCGCGGTTAATAAACATACCCCTTACAGTATTTGTTTCTACAACTGCAATATTTTAGTTTCATTTTGCTGTTTTTTGGTAGCTGCAAAACTAATTATCTCACCTCTTTATATATATAGGCGACTGAGGTAATAGATTGAAAAACAAGAGGCTATACTGTGTTGATGGACTATATGTCTCTGTTGCAGGGAAAGGGATCCTAAGTACAAAATTCAAAATCCATGAGAAACACAGGCAAGCCAGCAACAAATGCTGGAAAGGAATGGACACAAATGCCCGAAGCCTAGTCAGCAAAGTTTCTGATCTGGAAGCCCTAATGGTGGAAATGGACTTGGACATTGTGGCCATTACAGAAACATGGTTTAAAGAGTTGCATGGATGGGATATAGCCATAGCTGGCTATAATCCATTTAGAAGAGAGAGAGGGTAGAAAAGGAGGAGGAGGAGCCCTATATGTCAAAAGCAATATTAAAGCTGCTGAAACGCAGGAGATGTGGGGAAAAGAAGAAGCGCTGTGGATTGTGTTGGAAAGAGGAGGTGGAACTATCATCCATACTGGTATAGTCTACAGGCTTCCAACTCAAACCAAAGAAATGGATAGTAAATTGATTGCTGATATTGCAAAGGTAGCCACGAAGGGGGACATGATCATATTGGGTGACTTTAATCTACCCAATATGGACTGGAGTATTCCTTCTGCAAATCCGGAAAGAAGTAAAAAAATTGTGGATGCCTTCCAAGATGCGTTACTTAGACAAATGGTGATGGAACCAACCAGAGAGAGCTTGCTGCTGGATTTAGTGCTCACCAACAGAGATAGCATGCTGAATATCTTGGCGAGTGCCCATGTGAGCAGCAGTGATCATCACACGGTGTGGTTTGAGATAAAAGCCAAGATGGAGTCCAATTACAGCAAGCTCAAAGTCCTAGACTTAAAAAAAAAAGACTTCAGTAAAATGGTCAAGTACCTGAAGGAGGAGTAGACAGGGTGGGAGGGGATAAGGGAAGTGGAATTGCAATGGGCTAAACTAAAGGAGGCAATAAAAGGGGCAACAGATACATATGTAAAGCATGCAGAGTCCCTCCTCCCAACATCAAGATAGGCACCACAACCATACCCATATAACCAGAAGTGAAATACCTCGGAGTGACTATGGACAAAGAACTAAATCTACAGTCCCACATCAGCAGAACCTCCAAAAATGCATACCACAGGATGAGACTAGTCCGTCGCCTCAAGCCCCTCCTCTCTCAAGAACACTTCCGCACAGTATGTCAGGCATTATTAACC
Organism: Ichthyophis bannanicus; assembly: GCA_033557465.1. Lineage (NCBI taxonomy): Eukaryota > Metazoa > Chordata > Amphibia > Gymnophiona > Ichthyophiidae > Ichthyophis > Ichthyophis bannanicus. The sequence continues at coordinate 370,926,483 of CM066038.1, read as the reverse complement.
CCAATCCTAGACTTCTGCAACCCAATATATCTTGGCCTAACAAAACAAGCACTCAGGCCTCTGCAATTAGCGCAAAACACAGCAGCATGCATAATAACCGGCACCAAAAAACAAGAACACATCACTCCCACTCTAAAAGATCTCCACTGGTTACCAATCAGCTCCCGCATCAGATACAAGATAATCATAAACATTTTCAAAATCAAACAACGGTCATCAGCTCTCAGCCTACACCCACTCATACAACCTGACAGCAGCACAAGGCCGAGAAGGAGAGGCACATCCAACCGTGTCAACACCCCTAAAGACGTCAGCAAGGTACGCAAGGACACCGAAAAATGAGCCCTATCAAAAGCGGCCCCAACAATCTGGAATGCACTCCCCGATGAGCTAAGGGCAACATCACACATTAAGGACTTTAGGAAACTGCTAAAGACGACACTCTTCATTGAGCACTATGGTAACGTCACATAAACTGTGCAACAGACAAGACCCCAACCCACCAACAGACCATCAAGACCAGATCACAGGACGGAAGCAAAGCCCCGATGTACATATTATTGTAGATAGCGCACGTTGTAATTAGCTCACCATGAATCAACAACCAGCTACATTCACACGCACACACTGCTCAATGCATGTGCACACTAAACACAAGATTTTTGTTGGTTGCTTGCTGTGTAGACCGCCTTGATTGAAGGAGAAGGCGATATAGAAATCTGTTTAAATAAATGAATAAATAAATATAAATAAGAGGAAAAGGAAACCTATTTGGTTCTCCAAAGAAGTGGCTGCACAAATAAAGGCAAAAATACACACCTTTCACAAAATTCAAAAGTTCACAAACAGAGGAACACAGAAAAGAATACAGGATCAAACTAAAAAAGACAAAAAGAGAAATAAGGATAGCAAAATCAAAGGCAGAAGAAAAGATGACTAAAGATGTGAAGTGTGGCGACAAAGCTTTTTTTCAGGTATATTTGGGAGAGGAGAAAAATCAGAGGTGGAACTGCAGGACTCAAAAGTGCTGGGAACGGAATTGTGGAAAGTGACATTGAAAAAGCGAAAATGCTACACAATACCGCGGCGCGGTATAACAACGCAGAAGGTGGAGAGAGGGCGGAGAGAAGGGGTCAATGGGTGGAGAGTCGGCAGGGAGAGGCTCCCCTCACACCAATGCGCTGAATTTCAGTGCTCAAATCCAACGCGAATGAAAACCTGCCGTTAAAGGCACATTAAAGGGGAGAGAAACCATTTAGGTGTCAGCAATGTACAGCAGGAAAACCCAAAAAAGTGATAAGTGTGATACATGTGCACATAGCAAAAGGGCACAGAAACACTGATAATGACCCCAACAAACTGGATAAAAACAATAACCAAGTTGTTCAACAGTGTTATCAATGAGAACCCCCCCCCCCCCCCCGAGTAAGCACCATAGAACAGATAGAAACCGTGGAAGTGTCTATAATCTGTCCCCATACAAGGTGAATGGACCCACAGTGAAATAGCGCTGCACAGGATTTCCCCCACCACCAGACAGGGTGCTTATGGTGTGCACATGTCCCGCAACAGCAGGGCAGGCATGTTGGAACGGCAACTGGACAGATGCTGGAGAAGGGGATACAGAGGGCCGCAGGCGGCACATGTCAAGGTACCACCAGGGAATGCACCATCTCTGTGATAACATGGTGGTGCAGTGCACAAAACCACTGTAATCAGATGCAGAAGGTCACAGATTCAAGTCCCAGCTGTGGATCCCGCCAACACACTCCGCATATTTTACCCACTACTACAAAGTCCCAATACAGACAGAACCTTACTTGCAGATGACGTAAATATGCCCAAAACACCTACATTTTACCCTACAGACCACAGACTCCATAAACAGGCGCATTACCTACAGCAGAGTCTCCCAAATGCAGTCCTGGAGGGCCAAACACCATTCAGGTTCCATGCTGCCTCTAATAAAGATGCCTGTGCTGCATATCTATGCAGCACCCCCATTGTATGCAGATGTATCTCTTGCATAGCCATGAGGGACAGCATGAAAACCTGAACAGTGTTTGGCACACCAGGACTGGATTTGGGAAACACTGCCGTAAAGCAGCAGCCAACAGGGGCAGAGACACCCGCACCCACAGGTGCCATCATCCAAAGCCACCTGGAGAGGCAGGACTTTGGGCTTTGTGTGCATCTCCCAATACAAGTACCTGCATACCGTAGTAATGCCATCCTAAACCTGGGCATATGGTACACATCTATCAAAAGGTTGCTATGACTACTGGCAGATAGCAATTCCTAGCTCAAGTACAAGTTTTCTCTGAGTGAGCTGCAGCATAGCAACCTTTCTGACGTCTGTGGAGTGTGCAACAGGTCCTGTGTCTGACAGTGTTTACCAACCTGTGCAGTGACACCTACAGTTTTGCGTACCACAGCCATTCATGCACTGTGCCCCGGACCGTTGGGGGGGGGGCACGGCTGCCCAACACCCCCATAGCTGCACAATGCTGGCATAGGTGTGGGGAGTGTGTGTCTGTCTATCAAGTGTGCGGTGTCGGCAAACACCCCCCACAGCCCTCAGTGCTAGCACTGTTGCCAGTAGTGGCCTGCCAATGTGCATAATGAGGAGCAAGGTACTGTGGAAATAGGCTGTATAGGATGGCCTGACCTGGCTGCATCATCTCAAGGCATAGGGCAATGGCTCAGACATTGTAGTGCCCGGCCTCCACCTGCACGAACAGGGTGGCCATAGCATGTCCTGCTGGGAGGTCACTCTCACCCTGACTGAGCAGTGACCACTGCATGGCTAGGTTCCCCCATAGTGCTCTATGGTATTTTTCTCATGTGATATATATGGATCCCCTTTTGGGGCCCAATCAATGACTTATCTGCTTGGTGTGTATGCTGACATCCTTGTTCTGGGTGCCTGCATCTCATCCAGGACCATGCACTCTGGACTAGCTGGCGGACTGTCTGCAGCTAGTATGTCTCTTGCTAGAACACCTCACAGGGTGCAGCGGCTGGAGGCGCGCTGCTGGAGAATGTCAGATAATGTTGGGGGGCAGCTGTGCATTTCCAAGCCTGCCATTTGTTGACTATTGACCTATGGATGTGTAGTGCTCTGTCTGTCCCCCAACAGGACTGGGGATGATGGTCCCCTCTACTGCTACTATTGCAGTGAGATAGACTGTGGATCTATTGGTGGTTGAACCTGTTCTGCACCCTGAGCCCCGGAGGGTGGGTTGTGTGGTGGATCATGATTCCCCCCTCCCTCCCTCACCCCCCCTCCCTCCATCCCCCTCTCCCTCCCTAGACCCTTCCAAAAATCATTTCTTTTTTTTTGGAGCTTTCTTGGGAGTGTTTTTTAATGTTGCCCATTGATATCACTATTGGCCAGCTGGATTATAATTTTTTTGAATTTTGTTGTGGTCATTTTCAAGTTTTATTTGCTATTTTGTTCTGTGCACATGTATCACACTGCTCACGTTTTGTAGGTTTCCCTGGTTTTGCTGTACATTGCTGACAGAAATGGCTTCTCTTCCCTTTAAATCTGCTCTAACGCAAGGTTTTCACTCGAGGTATTTTTTAGCTAGAATTTCAGCCCCGCTCCTGTGCGGGGAGCCTCTCCCCTCCCACTCTCCACCCATTGACCCCGTGTCTCCGCCCCTCAGGAGCCTTCCTCCGCTCTCGGAATGCCTTTCCACGCCTCTATCGCACATCAGCGCGCCGCGCACTTGTGCGGGCCCGTTAGTGCAGCGCACACATGTGCGGGGCACAAAAATGCACTATTAGCGTGTGCTAAGGTACCTTAGCGCACGCTCACGTGCGCCCCGCACAATTGCGCGGTCTAGTAAACATACCCCTTAGTGGTCTTCGGTAAAAGATTTTGCAAAGTACTATTTCAGTGCATTGTTAACACCTACAATTATAACATTACTCCCTGAAAGTAAAGTAGGGATGACCAAAAAAAAGCAACAAAGTATCTGTAAGATACAACAGGACCAAAGAAACAGATAACAGACTGGCAGAGTTTTCAGGTTTGAAAAAAAACCCCTTTCTTTATTGCCCCTACGCTTTCGGCCTGTGGCCTTCCTCAGGGGGTATCTTTAGGGTGCAAACCTTCTCTGTACAGAACTTCCGTTAAAAGCAACGCTTTGAATTGTGTGATATATGTTTTTTTAACGGAAGAGGCAATAAAGAAAGGGGTTTTTTTCAAACATGAAAACTCTGCCAGTCTGGTATCTGTTTCTTTGGTAAAGTAGGGATGTACATGGAAAACATTGTTAAATAATTTCTGGTCATTTTTAAATATTTTTTGGCCATCTTTTTGATGCATTTCAAACTTTTTGCTATTAAAATATTTTTAACATGTTAGAAAATTTAAACCTATGTTAATTGGCTTTACAAAGGTCATTTTATACACTAGTACCTAGTTAAGGAGTGTTTTCATACTCATACTCAGGTCCCCAGGGAAGACCATTTTTCTTGCTCTCTGCATTGTTTGAAAATTGATTTTAAATGTATCAGAATAATCAATGTCAAAACAAAGTAAATGACCGTGCTAATTGTGTTACTGTAAATACCATGACAGCCTTTCCAAAAGGTCAGTAACTGGAAAATCTACAAATGCACTAACATTGTTAATCATAAAAAATAAGAAGACAGGCTGAGGCTGGGCCCCTTAAGAGACCGCCGGGCACCAGGGTTGCACCCTCCACTCCCCTCTCATCACACCTGCATGTACTTTATGCCTAATTTCTAAAGTCAAGTATGCATATATTTGACTTTATAAAATACAGCTTAAATGCAATAGTATGCATGGATATTAAGGTACAATCACTTTCACAAGCCGTGGAGCTGGTGTAAATGACCATGCCTACTTTTTGTAATTACACACATAAATTAAAGAATATGGACCCGATATTCAAAAGGCATTTGCACGGTTTACAGTCAGTAAATGATGTAAATGCCTTAACAGGGGATATTCAAGGGCACTTACATGGTTAGTGCTGTTGAATATCCCCTCCTAACTCTCCTATGCACCCTGATGCTATCTGGTTAGCATCAGGGCATGTTGGGGGAGTTCCGGGATGGAGAGGAGGAGGAGACGGCCGCTAACCATGTAGCGGCAATATTGCATTACTACCCGATTAGCGATCTGCAGCTAAAACTAGGCCAGTTTTTGGCTCATGTAATTTTAGCCATGAATGCTAACTGGGTAGAGGTGCAATATCGTCGCTACCTGGTTAGGCTCTGCAGCAGCTTCTGCTGTGCACCAAACCTGGATATTCAATGGTGTCACTGTGACATTGAATATCTGGGGTTAGGGGTCAGTGGGCAGGGCTATGCGCTGTAGTGACGCATAGCCTGCTAGTTGAATATCGAGCCCTGTGTGCCCACTTACTGCAAACAATCTGCCCAAACACTGCCCATGCGGATGTCCAAGGCCAGTGCTACCATTAGGGTAACTAGGCAGCTGCCTAGAGCACCAGTGATCCAAAGGTGCCCATTGCTGCTACTGCCGCCCCTCTGTGGAATGTTCATCAATGGTAATACTTTCAAAATGGCATCATAGCAGCAGTCACCTTCACCTCTGTCGCTGCAGTGCTGTTTATGTTCTGCTCCCCCCCAATTCCACTTCCTTTTGCATTGTGGCATGCAAACAGGAAGTAGTATCGGAGGTAGGCAGAAGCATGAACAGCACCTTAGCGCTGGAGGTGAAGGTAAGAGCGCCATTTTAAAAGTATTGTTGCCACTGCATGTTCTGCAGAGGAGCATCAGCATCAGCAATGGGGATGGTTGCTGGAGGAGGAAGAGGTTCGTCTAGGACACTTCATATCTCCACCGGGCCTGTGTACACCCACATTGAAACTATGAATGATGTAAACTTATGTGTGTAAGTGGTCACAAAAATACAAGAATTTGCATGTATTGTTCTTATGTAAATTTGAGAGGCTCCTTATAAACTTACCCTCTATGTCTGTTCATTTGTAGAGTAACATGCATGAAGGGGTTCATTTTAGCAGCTCTGGTTTTGATTTCCATGTCTGAAAAGGCCCATTCAGACGTGCCAATCACATTGACATCCCAAGAGCCATTTTAGAAAGCCAAGAATTTATGTGTCTGCCGTGATCACGCCCATGTTGCATGGGGGATATGATGGAGACACACTACCACAAAGATACATCTGTGTGCCCAACTTTAGAACAGTGCCATGTGATGGAACTCAATGGTGCACACATCTATGTCTATAACTGCATGAATAGACACCAGAAAAGTGCTCATTTCACAACCTAATACCTATGGAGAGGAGAAAGCCCTCTCATTCCTCCAATGCTTTTTAATAAGCCAAATAAACATACAGGTAAGACACCATTCCGTGGCTGCCGCAGTTCTGCGTATCTCCACTTGCAAAGTGGCAGGCTAAGACATGTATGCAGCATCAGGTAGATATGCTCATTCTGAGATACCTTTACAGAGACGTCTATGTCACCCAAACCACTGCCGAACCTATTGGACATGTGCAAGTTTCTAAACTCGGCTGGAAACTTGCACGTGCCTGGCCCAATATTCTGCATGTTCCCATTCGGTTTTGTTTTCCATAGACATTTATATTTTAAGGTGAAGACAGGCTGATTTTAGAAAGCACTGTGCTCCCCTTCTCTGCTACCTCTCCCATGGAATTTCAGATGCTCTAACTTGGATGCCACAGATTGCATCTACACAATCTTTCGAAAATGTGCCTTCACATTGATTTTGCTTGCACAAAAGTTTTTAAGGTATGCTAAGAATGTATCTAGCCATGGGGGAGAGGGTAGTTGTGCTAATAGTCAGCAAGAGGCCATGGGGAGGGCAAAAGGGGTGCTCCTAGACACGAGTGCATGTGTTCTGTTTAGCAATTGTATTCCAGTGTCCTAAATATTGCTGTCATCACATTGACCAATCATCACCTACTTCTTTAAAAGGGTCAAATAGGATATTCTTACTCTTAAATTGTAGGGGCTTGAAGTCTGTCTCTGAACAATGAAAAAACAATAGATCACTGAAGGGAATTCCTATCTCACAACTTTGGAGTGGAGCCCCCCATCCTATTCTCTAGAATAGAAAGGGAGAGTGGCACAAAATTCAAATTTCTGCTATTGAAATTATCGGTCTTGCTGTCATCACTGCTAAATGCACTCTAGCTAAAAAATGTTTTCACTTAGCTGAGGTCACTATCACCCTTTCTGCCTCTTCTGGCTGTTCTGAGGATTAAGTACTGTATCTCCTCTGTGTGAGTGTCAAAATAAATCCCACACACCACCTCACATTCACACTCAGATTCTCTTAACCTGAAAAATGTGACAGCATATCCCAGCCAGCTTGTAATGGCTTTCTGCTGCAATGGCTTAAGTAAGGAATATAAGACGCTGAACATTACATCACTCCCTGCTTTCATTTGCTTCATTATTATTATTTTTTTTGTTTTATATTATTTTAAATTAGCAAACACAAAAAGAATAAATCAGACTCCTGATGTAACCCTCTGGGGAAAATCACTCCAGAATGCTGATCTGTGCTGGTGGCAGCTATAAGTACTTGGCTGGACCCGAAAGAAATAACAGCAGCCGTCTCTGCTTATTAGTATTCATTATAGCTCAAATATGAGCAGGGTGAAGTGAGCGAAAAATGATTTTCTTTGCTGAAGGTTGTTTGTCATGGAAAACGAGCTTTCTCTTCGTAGTGATGCAAATAAAAGATGTGTCTTCTTTTTGCTCAGATGATACAGAAATGAATTGGCCCCGCACTCCCTCCCCCTATATTGTTCATTTCATAAGGTTTTTGGAAAATTAAATCTTTTCTTTCTGAGGGATTTTCTAGGTGGGTATGAGTACAGTTTCAGTTACCTATATTTTGGATATATTTCTATGCAAAAACACCTATTAAAATAGTCAGAGTTCTTAACATGTACCACTGTGATAGCATGCAAAAACAACAGTGACTCATGTTATTATTAACTAGGTTGCATTAGATAAAATGGTATGTGAACTTAAAATAACACACATTAACTTAGTTAACACATGCTAAAGTAGTAGGACACTACTAACTCTAGGCAGAAATGCTTAAAAAATTAAAACAGATAGGGGCTGGCCCTTTTGCTTGGGCCTGTAATTTTACATGCCACAGTGCTGCAGACTGGTTTGAGTCTGCTATTCAACGGAGCTGACAAAGGCGCCATTGTAACATAGAAGCTCGGCATATGATAGCAAGTGCACCATAGCCTCGACCCAGAAGAGAAAATGGCAGCCACTACTGTGGTGTCCCCTACAAGCCATACATTGGCACCGAGGTTAGAAAAAGTATCTCAGTCGCCACAGCATGCCGTGAGGAAGGGGATGAGAAAAGGAAGAATTTTAAAAAATGAAAATAACAAAAAAATGCCTTATTTTCTTTTCTGCTCATCCATTAGAGTCACAGCACAGTCCAGGTTTTTGCAGTATATGGGCACATATTCAAAGGAAGTTATTCATTCACTTCCCTATTTGTGGATTTTCAGCCCTTATTGGGTCAAAACTCCATCTGAATGGCCTGATACTATCTGTATAATGAGGGGCTGGGTTTGAGGTGGCATGAAGGCAGCTTTCAAATTATCCACATAGCATAGACTTTCTGCAGCTATCCAGATAAGTTATACATGCAAGTTTAGGTCTGTTGAATAGCAAGCTTAAATTAAATGTATAGCAGCAGCAGCAGCAGCACAGTGACTGTATAAATCATATATTCAGTGCTTCTGACTTTGTGTGTTAATTTAAATAGCAGTATCAGTGTTTAAATCGATTTGGCCACGGTTGCTGCCTCTGCTGAATATTGACGCCTACTGTCCTTACTGGGTAATTAAAATCAGAAGAAATCAGCTGATCTCTTTCTAAACAAAAACTTAGCCCCCATCCCCCCCTTACAAAATGTAGACACTTCGGGGTCAATATTCAGCACTGACAGTCAGCACTTTTAAAGCACCTCTCTGCCGCTGCTGAAACTAAACCCGGAAATTCTGCACAGGAGCTTATTTGGTATCCAGCGCTGAAGATCTAGTTTTGCTACTGAGAGGAATTGCTATCCAGACAATGGCGATATTCAGCCACTAACCAGATAGCAAAACCACATTAAGTCAAGACAGCTATTGACCTGTCCTAACTTTATGGGGTTTAGCTATCAGATTAGTGACCGAATATTGCCGCTGACTGGATAGCTATTGGGACCTCCCCAGCTCCACCCTTAAACCACCACAAAAATAACCAGACATTTTTAGAGTGGTCTGTGGCGATATTTAGCGACACTACTTGGTCAGTGCTGCTGAATATCAGGATCGCTGGAGTTTATGCAGTTTGCGGGTCCTGCAAACCATATAAACCCTTTGGAATATTGACCCCTTCTTCTCTTATTTGTCTGTCTCATTACTTCTCTCCTACACTTCTAGTCCAGACTCCATAGACTCCTCTATCAGAAAAAACTGCTTCTGCTTCTCAGCTCCACTCTTTAAAGGGCAGAAAACTCCTCCTTGGACCTTAAAAGCTTGCACCTCACCTCTCTCTTCTTCCAGCCAACACCTTCTCTTTTGTCTGATAAGTCTCTTCGCTACCAGAGATTTCCTCCATCCAAGTAACTCCCAGCCTTGGATGAAAGCACACACTTCATCTCCTCTTTCCCAATGAAGTCTAATGACCACGGGTAATCATATTCCAACAAACCATTCTGCTTTTCTGAGATAAAAAGAAGGCGAAAGATCAATTCCTCTAATTTCCATTTTCCAGGGACTAGGCAATAACCCAGGACCTAACTTCCGAAGGAGCCCCCTTCTGCTTCTTGTCGGTTTGGCGAAAATGAAGTAGACCTGTCTATGTCATCTGATCCTAAGCGCAATTGCTTTTCTCCTCCCGCCACAGGCAGGAATGCTGGTGGGGAACTGCAGCGCGGCTTCATGCTGCTTTGAGGGAATACTGAAGGTAACTCTTGCAATTAGCATGGGTTCACCTAATGCCACCTCGATAAGTGGAGTTAAGTGCACCCACACTATTTATATGCTGTGTTAGGGCAGAGGGCTCTGCATTAACTGCTGAGAACATGCTTTCTACACCCCCAACAGTTAACATGGTGTTGGGGCTATTGGCACATTAGGTGCAATATCATAGCACCCTTTGGTAAAAGGGTCCCCAAGACTGATGCATTAAATGCTATGGCGTTTTGTGAAGAGGGTCACATCCTAAATACAAATTAGCATAAGGTGGATGGGTTGCTATGTACCTGAAGCTTTTTGACTCTGTGGACTAAAGTAATTGCTACCAGGCAGTTTATCTATTCTGGCCAAATTTAGTGGATCCTCTGAAGATCAACCAAGGAAAAACGACAGCATAACTGAAAGCTCTGTTAAAATGACAACTGTGGATATAAGTCAAATCGACGGTTCTCAGCTACGTCTGAGATTGCTGAACTAGTTGAGAGATTAGACATATCCATTCTGAGTACCTTAAATTGATGAAAGAAATCATCTCTGAAATTAATTCCCTGGATGAGAAGGTGACCCAGAGTGAAATTCACATAGGTGAACAATTAGAATTTGTTGCCCTTTTTTTCACATGAAGAAAAAATCAATTGAAACGCTGTCTAAAAAAACCAGATACTGTAAAAAAAGACGACTTGAAAACAGGCAAAGGAGATATAATACTAGAACTCTGAAAATGCCCGAACCAGAAGAAAATAAGGAAGATATGCCCCATACAGTCAACGGGCTGTTCCATTTCCCTGGAAGCATGAGAGAAGCAAGGTGGCAGTGTTCATGGAAGTCTTAAGAATCAGCAAAGTATAATTAATATAAGGTATTACTGCAAGCCATACTGATTGCTCTAAAGTGGAGAAAGCTATTGAATTCAAAGGAAACAAAATTCATATTTTCGATACCTTCTCTCATTATATACTACAAAAAAGAAGTTTCTGATCACTTACACGGTTTTTACAGGAAAAGGAAATTCAATATCATTGGAGTTTCCCATTTGCACTAATCTTTGAGAACAGAAGTACTAATTATTTAATAACAGAATTGTACAAATGTCTGGAACAGATTGATGATTTTAGTAGCAGATCTGGTTCTAAATAACAACACAAAACACCGCATGGTGCTGAATCACTCCACCAAGAACTGGCAACTGCAAAAATCAATTGATCAGGCAGCCAAACTTAACACCACAATGGCTAATAAGAGGGAGAATAATTCTCCATCCAAAGAGACATTCCCAAAAATTACTAACTAATAATGTGTCTGCCTACGATCCTCAAGTTGTTCAATAGATGTAGACAGAATATGAAATTATATTGATTCCAATAATATCATGACAATAGAACAGAAGGGCAATACGAGGAAAGCATATGGAACCAAAGACCTGTTAATGTTGACTAAAGCCATGATGGCCAGTGCTAAGAAAAGCAAATGTCTCGGTACAGCATGCATTGATTATACAAAAGCCTTTAATAGTACCCCGCACTCTTGGATAATACATGGCCTTGAAATGTATAAAATAAACGTTGGCTTGATCAAGTACATCAGGTTCATCATGATGCACTCATTTTGAAGTATGAAGATGGTTATTTTGTCATTTCTTTCATCAATATCAAGCAAGGAATATTTCATGGAGATTCTTTGTGGTTACTTTTGTTTTAAATGAAGCTTAATCTGAACTCTTTGGGATATGTATTTAGTCTTAACCTTAAAGAAGGTAACTACCTAGAGGTAACAGCACACTTACTGTTCGTAGATCTGAAGCTCCAGTGACCAAAAATTAGCAGAACAAGTCCATTATCAGATGATAGCAGGATGAATTTTGGACTTTACAAATGTGCTAAGCCGCTAAGGCAATGTTTCCTACAGGAAAATTGAGCAAAACTGAAAACATCTCTGTGATTGAGGACTGCGAAATCAAAGAGCTTTTAACATGAAGGTGCATATAAACACCTAGGAGTAGAGGAAGAAGCAACATTCAAGCAAAAATTATTGAAAGAAAAGATCAATGAAAAATATTGCAGAAGATTAAAATTGTTATTTAAAAGTGCTTTAACATCACGGAATAAGATGCAAGCCATTAATCAGCTGGTATTTCCTATACTCTCATACAATGTTTGGACTGTAGATTGGCCTCTTTAAGATCTTGAAAATGTGGATGTATGAACTAGAAAACCTCTCTATGCCCATGAAGGAATTTATAAGAACCAAAAACATACAGAGCTACTATCATAGACCTACTTAACAGCATCATTAGATCCAAACTTCCAGAGGTGGTCTCCATCATTAAACTTAGATAAGCATTCCGATGAGTTGAAGGGATGAGCCCAATTCAGACAGGGCATGTCCAGTCCATCCAGATGGTCCCAAGCAAGATGGGCCCATTTGGATCTGATTCTGGACCGTGGGAACAAAACATTCCTATGGTAACCAGAATCGGGCCGGGTGTGCCCCTGCCACCTGCAGGGACATCCTCCCCACAGGCACCCCTGACTCCTGTGGCTTCAGCCCCCCCTTTTCCCACCACCTCACCCATAGCTGGCCTGTCGTGGCCTGGATTAGGCAGTGAGGATCCCTGGGCCCGATCACTGGTTTTGTGCTGCTTATTCCATTTTTGAGGTGGAATAAGCAGCATGTCCCCATGGGCCTGGCAGGACGTACAAAGCTGTGACCGGAATCGGCTCTTCCCATCCTGATGCTCAGGACGTACGGGGAGAGCCAGAGGTGGAATCGGGCCTGGATGGCTTGCGGAGTTATACATCCCACGGGGACATGCATCCCTACAACCCATGTCCCAGAATCAGGCCCATAGGGGAAGAAGCAATGGAATTTGCAAAACAAGAGAAAAAAATCTCTTCAGAGAATTAGATCAGCAAATTAGAAAAACAAGTGGCAAATGCAAAAATACAGTGGGAAATACAAAGTGTTCTCCAGGAACCATTTGTTGATCAAAATGGATGAATGGTTATGGAAGGGTGAACTGAAACCAAAGAATTAGAGCTTGATAGTTGCAGCCCAGGACAGTGGCATATGGATGAGATGGTTTACAATAAGCATAGGAAAAAACCTGGTAAAACAGACATGTAGATTCTGTAAGAAAGAGCTGGAAACATAGCTGTTTACAAAGTTCCAATAGTAGAAAATGTCTGTGCAGAAAGGCCCAAGGTGACACGCCTCACCCACTGGAAACTTTGTAAGCACTACAACATCACTGTACCAGAAAAGCACTGGAATCACGACACTAGGGAATTACAGGGGATGAAGTAATGATCACTTGGGACATTCCATTCTGGAGGATAAGAAACTGAATGCAAGGAAACCCAACACCAGAACAGTATTTATAATAGAGGTGTCAGTACCAAGCAATTATTCTGGGAATTGTGTGGAGAGGGAGAAAATCCTGAAGTATCAAGAAATGCGGTCAAAGACAAAAGAAAATGTCCCATAAAGATACATAAATATTTCTCATTGTATTGGGAGCCACAGTCTTGATTAAGAGGAATTTCTAATCACACCTTGCCAATAGTGTGCACTATTGTGCAATAGCACTGTAGGGCTGGTACCTGTGGCCTGTTCTGAACCAAAGCCTGAACCATGCAATATGGCTTCCTGTTACAAGATGGAACTCTTTTCTGCTGTTCAAACTTCAAACCTGCAGATCAAGCAATTCTGTCAAGCTGTGAGCCATACAGCAGAGCCATTGTTTCAAGCCATGGCTATTTGGAAGAGAACTTGCTGCTGAGGCCGTTTCTGTTCTACTAGTCCCAACATTTGCAACAATGTATCAACCTGCATACCAGCATCTTTCTCTCACCATGGACCTTTGTTTGGAGAAGGACCACCTGACAACTGTTACCTGATTCGCTGAAGATGTCGCAGGGTATCTGAGACCAGCTAATCCTTGTGCTGTGACAAGGAATTTAGGACAAAGAATTGTACGCTGGGCACAGAGGGACACGGACACTTTTAGAGACATTGTTTAGGCACTTAGAGAGATTTCCACACTACCTTTGGTCTCTCTTTCTACTTTCTGCCACTCTCTGCCATTCTGCAATCTTTAGCCCTACTGCCTGACTGTCTCTTGCTGGAAAGTCAGACAGTGTGCAAGGACAAGGACTAATCTCAGGAAGGAGTGAATCTGTCCCACAGACCTGAAGCTCTGTGTTATCATGCTGCTTGGCCAGATGCCCGCAGCCTTTGTTGGACCACTGCCATCCTTCGGAATTTTTGCCATTCTAGAGATGACTCTCGGACCCAACCACAATCATCTTCCTGGCAAAACTAAGGAATTGGTCTTAATCTTCCCAGGGGTGTGCCTAGCTAGACAGACAGCTAATTCTGTCTGCTATTGGTAAAGGGAATCCTTGAAACATTCATGAACTGAAACAAATCGCAGCTGAAGAGTAGAAGAAACTACCAGCAGACAGATGTATGAAACGTATAGATGGCTACAAGAAACATTTGGAGGCTGTCATCACTGCCAAGGGTTGTGCAACCAAATATTAGTGAAGGATGCCATTAATCCTTTCCAGGTCATGTTTTGTTTTGTTTTTCTCAGAAATTAGTATGTCTAAGTTGCACATACATCTTTTTTTTATTGTATACCTTTGAACATACTATTAAAATATTATGATGATATACATTTGGAATATTTTCAATTATTTATCAAGATATTGTACACAACATACAATGCAAGGGTGCAATAAGGTTTTATTCTCTATTCCTTTCCTTATGACTCCTAGCATTTTATTTGCTTTCTTGGCTGCCGCTGCACACTGGGTGGAGTGTCTCAATGTATTATCCATGATGGCGCCAAAATCTTTTTGCTGAGTGGTGGTTCCTAATTTCGAACCTTGCATCGTGCAACCACAGTTTGGGTTGTTCTTTCCTAGGCGCATAATGTTGCACTTGTCAATATTAAATTCCATTTGGATGTCCAGTCTTCCAATTTATCAGGCTCCTCTTGCAATTTTTCAAAATCCTCTTGAGCCCGATTCTGACATGGGCATCTTGGCCTTCTGTGCGCCCAGTCGGAACTGGACGCATAGAGTTAGCCGGAATTCTGATCCCGCTGGGCATGTTTAGAGCCACAGGATCGGAATTGCATCCAGGCCTGTACGTGCAGGCTGGGACCCTGATTCAGTCCAATCTGCACATATAGGCCTTGCCTGGATAGCTCAGTCAGAGCTTTACAATGGAACCGTGGCGCCATGGCATCTAGCTGCAATGGCACCATGACTCCATTGAAAAGCCATGATCCCCAGCTGCTGCCTCAAAATGTGGATTCCCTGCAGACCGACCCCCAATCAGACCTCCCAAGGCCAGGGTCGGATGTTGGGATTGTCCTCTGCCACCTCCTGCCCTTTCTGAGCCCTGGGCCTGCCATCTCCTTCTGACGAGGGGAACTTATTCTACCTCTGAGATGGAATAAGTTCCCTGTTCAAGTTGCTGGCCACGGATGTACAGGGCCGACATTGTAATCGGACCTGCACGTCCAGGGCCAACGACAGCCCTCTGCCCGCCTTTACACTGCCCTGATCCGTCCCTTTCGCGCTCCCATCTACTACTACTACTACTAATTAGCACTTATATAGCACCGAGCACGCAGCGCTGTACAGGTATAACATGCATATAGAAGATATACATATAATAGACAGTCCCTGCCCATCAGAGTCATGCTCATCTGAGCTTACAATCTAGTACTCATCCGAGTTTAGAATCTAATACAACAACAGTACAAAGTGATAGTCAGTTTGGCGCAAAGCATAATATGGCCAGGCGTAAGGTGCAGTGAGGTGAAAGGAGCGAAGGCGTGAGTTAGCTGTGCGAGTAAAAGGCCTAAATAGAAGCAGTTTGTTAGTGGAGCGAAGTTCTCGAGAGGGGATGTAGGGGGAGATAAGGGATGAGAGGTATTGAGGGGCCACAGAGTGGATGCATTTATAGGTCAGTATGAGAAGTTTGAACTGTATGTGGAATTGGATGGGGAGCCAATGAAGTGACTTGAGAAGAGGAGTAATGTGGGCACGGTGAGACTGGCGGAACCTCCTTGTTGGGATGCCCTAACTTCCCTCTTTTGCTAATATCCTTCAAGGATACATCCTTCCAAACCGTGTGCTCGCTCTTGGTTGATTGTCAGTTTTCCCCTATTATCTACAGTAGTTTAAAAGCTTTTAGTGTGTTAATGCCAGAAGCCTAGTTCCATCCCGGTTAATGCTGAGTCCATTCTTTCATAAAAGCCCCTCCCTTTCCCAGAATGTTGTCCAGTTCCTAATAAATCCCAAACCCTCATCCTTGCACATTGAAACTTCTGAGCTCCCCTGCCTTTTGGGCCTGCACATGGAATGGGAAGCATTTCAGAGAATGCTACCCTGGAAGTTCTTGATTTCAGCTTCCAACCTAAAAGCCTAAATTTGACCTCCAGAACCTTCCTCCCACACTTTCCTATGTCATTGGTACCAACATCTACCAAGACAGCAGTCTCTTCTCCTGCATTATCTAAAACCTTCTCTAGGTGGTGCGAGAGATTCATTATCTTTGTACTCAGCAGGCATGTTACTAGGTTATCTTCATGTTCACCAGCCACCCAGCTATCTACATGCAAAATGATTGTATCGCCAACTATAATTGCCATCCTAACCCTTCCCTCATGGGCACATGTCCCTGGAGAAACCTCCTCAGTGCAAGAGGGTTTTACATCACCTGGAGGACAGGTCCCAGCTACAGGATCACTTCCTGCTACACCAAGGTGTTGCTCTCCTTTCACATGACCTCTCTTCTCCATGGCAACAGAGAGGCTGCTAGAATGGAGATGGGACTTCAGTACTACATTACCTGTAGTTCTTGTCTATATATCTTTCTGTCTTCATTAAGTCCTCCAAGTCTGCTACTCTAGACTGTTGAGATTGGATTCATTCTTTGAGAGCAAAGGAGCTCCTTGCACCTTGTGCACTGGTAAGATCCCTCACCAACTGGGAGAAAATTGTACATGTGACACTCAATGCAAAAGAATGTATAGTCCTCATCTCGCTGTTGGACTGCTGTATGCATCTTAATTGTAAGGTTTTGTTTAGCTATTTTAAGTATATTACTTACTTAAAGTTGCTAGAGATACCTGTACTAATAGAACTATACCTAATATGTTTAAGGGGTTGTGTTCACCTCAATATTAATTAATTTCAGGGCCTTAATTAATCTATTCCTAATGAGGATAACCAGCTGAACCTGAAAGTGAATTTGGCCATCTCTTCTCCTTTAATAGGTTTAAGAGCCTATAAAGCTAAGATTATGCCTGGGGTGGATGAAAGGGAAAAAGCACTTAGTAAAAGCTGGCTTGCTACATGGTGCCCTGACCTATGCTTCTAAGGTAATCTCTTAACAATTTCCTGGGTGATTCACATAGCCCTTGCTTTGATAGAGGGATCCTTTCAAATTGCCCCTTTGCTTTGTCACTTGACGTTAACATCTATTTAAAACAATTTCACATGTATCTTGCCTCCTAACTGGAAGGCTTCTTTGTAAAGGTCTCTAGAAACAATTTGTTTCTTTCTACTCAAAGAATACGATATTCTACCTTCTATGCTAAGCTATACTCTGATGTGATTTAAATGAAAAGCTCTCTGGTGGTAGTAAACCCTGACTGACTTTATATTTAAATGAAAGCTCTCTGGTGGTACTAAGTCCTGACTGACTTAACAAAAACACTGAATTCTAAAATGCAGATTTATTAGCTTTAACCCTCAAATTCCCTTTTTCCCAAGATTTAGAGAATTTCCTAGAAGGTAAATACTTACAAGTGCAGATTTCTTTCCAGCAGTAACAGTCCCTTTTGGTAGTCCACTATAGAAAGGATAAATATCAATAGTAAGGGCAAAGAGGATGCATATGTTATATCCACAAACTCTGCACCAGTTTTCAAAGTGAAATTACACAGAGATCCCAGGAGCATCCATCAAGGTATTTTAACCAGATACAAACTGGGAAAAAGCTTTAACAAATCAGGCTCAAAATGGGTATCATTAGACATTATGTCAAAGATCAGATGAGAGATAGCTATTATTTAATACCCTTGAGGTTGCTTACTGAAATCATGAAGTTTTTCATGACATAAGAATTGGTTCAGTGAATCAAACAACTCTCTCTCTTTGCCCCTGAAAAATCAATTGTAGTAGATCAGTTTAAGATTGCTTCAAAGTCCAGTCTCTTCTGGTTTGTGTCTAATCCAAAAACTCTTTCTCAATCAGAATCAAGGTTTATGGCAATTTAAGAACCTTAACGGTGAATGTCAAAACAGTGAGAATGAAGAACTAAATCCATGATATGTTAGCTCTTATAAGGTTCAGCTGGACAGGCTGAACACAATTGAAAGGATATGAGCTTATAGATAATGACCCATCCCTACTGATACATTTTCTGTGAAATAAGTCTGTCACACTCAGAGGGCAAATATCAAAGGTATTTCTCTGGGTGAAATGGTCTGACTGAAAATTGCTCTTCTCAAATGTGGCAAAAAGTGTGTGTTGATTCCATAACACGTATACTATTAGCTGTGGAAAAAGAGGTATTCTGCAGACACGGTTAAGTCAGGGAAGGAAACCATGCATTCAGTTTTCATAGTTATGCATGCCATCATGCCTCTGCTCAACTGCTCATACAAACAGCAGGCACAATATTCATAGATGATTTTCACATGCATACTTTGCACTTGTTAATTTTCAAATAGAAACAGAGGACAATGCCATTCCTGTAACTAATACCATTTCTGTGAGTAAAGCGGCACTTTAACCAAGGAAAGGGGCTTTATAATATAATCAAGTCTATGGTGCATATTTACAAAAGGTTTTCATGCATGTTACATGAAGTACCCACGACTCTTTTATTTCCATGGACAGAGTGGCACTTAATGCTCATTCATTTCATTAACACACATTAACCTTTTTTAAACATGCCTGTATGTATGAGTAAGATAATGCATGATCAATTCAAGAACAGAGGAATCCCTGCTATAGAGATATATATAGTGTAAAAATGGCAGTCCCAAAAAACAACAACAACAAATAAATAAACAGATACATTTAATATACACATAAAAACATATAAACAAGCACCATACACATCAATAAAAGTCAGCCCAGCATGTTTCGGCAAACCACCTGCTTCAGGGGCATCCAATAACTATACATAAAAGTATAATAAAAAGTCTTTGATAAAAAACATTCTGTGTGCAATAGTGTCGAGAGGTACAGTCTACAAAATAAAAGATAAAAACAAACTGAAAACACTGTAATAATAAATAAATGCATGCATATGTAAAATTTTCAGACATACTAAATGACATATCTGTATCTATCTATATCTATATCTATCTATCTATCTATCTATATCTATATCTATATCTATATATATATATATATATATACACACATTTGTAAATAATAAATTAATTAGATGCATACATATTAAGAACAGTATAAATAAATAAATACATACACAAAGGAGCTAATAGGTGCAGATGCCACACAGGGGAAAATCGCCTAATTCATAAGCGAAGGGCTAAGGATAGACCTAAAATAAAAAAATACACATTACCTATTAACCTTCAAAAAGCGTTCTTAGTATCCCTGGAACTTAATTAGCCTCCATGAAAACATATCAGTGACAAACAAAATGCCCAAAAAGGTACTTATTCCAAATGAAACTATGGGGTATGTTTACTAAACCGTCTTAACATAGCAGTGGCGACATTATGTTTATGTTTATGTTTATTTAGAATTTGATATACCGCTCAGGCCAGAGGCATTAGAGCGGTTTACAATACTATATCATTCGAGGAAATACGTAATGTTATCGCATGATAATGTAACATTATCGCGCGATAACGTCGGCAGTGGCGTTAAGGCACACTAACGCTGTGAAATCCGTCTCTGAAGGGTGGAGTAAGGCCTCCCAGAGGGCAGAAAAAAGGGGTTAATGGGCGGAGAGTGGGCGAGGAGAGGCTCCAGGCACACTAACACTGTGAAATCCGGGTCTGAACACTAACACCAGTGAAACCCTCGCGTTAGAGGCACATTTGCAGGAGAGAGAAACCATTTCAGTCAGCAATGTACAGCAAAGGCAGGGAAACCCATAAAAGTGATAGTAGTGATACATGTGCAGGAACCAAAAAGACAAATAAACATATAAAATGACCAGAACCACATCTGAAATCCCAATAACCAAGCTGGCCAATAGTGATATTAATGATAAACATAAAGCAACACTACTGTCAAAGCGTAAAAAGGAAGATATCATGTTTGGAAGGGTCTATTCTCTGTCCCCCTACAAAGTGAATGATCCCACATTGAAGAAGCGGTGATCAGGGTTTTTGTTGTTTATATTGGGCAGGTTTGTTAGGGCGTGCACATGTGCAGCAACAGCAGAGTGGGCACGTAGGAAAGGGCAACTGTACTGATGCTGTAAATGGGATACAGGGGGCTGCAGGTGGCACATACTGTGGTCCAGCTGGGGCACAGTGCGGACTAGGCAGATGCCTAGGTGGCACATAGGAATGCCAAAACTGTAAAGCAGCAAGACAGCAACTGATGAGGGACCAACATGGGCATGAGTGTGTGTCCCACAGTGTCACAGGGGATATTACCCAGCAGGTACCCCCAGGGAATATAACATTGGCAGGCGGTGCTGGGGGATAGTGCGCATGTCCATGTAGGCACCCCTACCCAAGAACCCACACCACAGGCAGATGCCTACTGGAACATTGGATGGCCTGGGACTGGGCACCACCAGCACCACCGTCATAAGAGCATATAAGCATTGTGGCGGAGGGGTGCTGGTGGCGGAGGGTGCAGTGGCATCTGCCCATAGCAGACCACGGCCAAGCCCCGTTTAGGTGGGTGCCGTGCACTGCAACAAACAAGGTCTGTCTGACAAACAGTCATGGTATCCCCAGGGAATAATTTGCACCTGTGGCAACAGTTTGGTGCAGTACACACAGTCAATGTGTTCAGGGGCAGAAAGTCACAAGTTCAAGACCCAGCTGTGGCTCCTGCCAACCTTGTCCCCATGTTTTACCCAGTACTAAACCGTGGTAATAAAGATGGAACCTTTATTGCAGATAAATTAAACATGCCTGAAAGGGCTATATTTTACCCTACAGAGCACAGACACCATAAACATGTGCAATCCCTAGAGCAGAGTTTCCCAAATGCAGTCCTGGAGGGCCAAACATCATTCAGGTTTCATGCTGTCCCTAATAAATATGCCTGTGCTGCATTTGTATGCATCACCCCCATTGTATGCAAATGTATCTCATGCATATTCATTAGGGACAGAATGAAAACCTGAAAGGTGTTTGGCCCACCAGGACTGGAGTTGGGAACCTCTGCCCTACAGCAGCGGCCAACAGGGGCAGAAACACCCACACCCACAGGCTCCACTATCCAAAGCCTCATGGAGAGTCAGGCTGTTGGGCCTTGCGCGGAGCAGCATCTCCCAATACTGGCACCTGCATACCTTAGCAGTGCCGTCCTAAACTTAGGAACACGTTCCACATATATCAAAATGCTATGATTAATATTAGCTAAGAAATCCTAAGTTAAACACGATTTGTTGATAGAGATTCATCATAGCAACCTTTCTGATATCTGTGGAGTGTGTTTCAGTTATTGCTTCTGACAGTGTTTACCACCCTGGGGAGTGACCCCCAACAGTATTGCGTACCACAGCAATGCCCGCACTGTGCCCAGGACTGGTGTGGCGGCCAGGGCTACCACAAACCTCCATATTTGCACAATGCTGGCATAGGTGTGGGAGTGTGTGTATGTCTATCCAGTGTGTTGTGGCTGCCTACACCTTACTGAGCCCACACTGCTTGCACTGTTTCCAGTTTTAGCCTGCCAATGTGCATAATGAGAAGCAAGGTACTGTGGGTATGGCCCGGACAGGGTGGCCTGGGCAGGATGCATCTGCACAGGGTATAGGGCAATGGCTGGGACATTGTAGTGCCCGACCACCACCTGCACGGACAGGGTGGCCACGACATGTCATGCTGGGAGGTCACTCTCACCCTGACTGAGCAGTGACCATGGCATGGCTAGGTTCCCCCATAGTGCTGTGCAGTATTTTTCTCAAGTGATTTTTCTGGGTTCTCTTTTCTGGGGCCCAATCACTGACGTACCTGCTTGGTGTGTGTGCGCTCACATCCCATTTGTGGGTGCACACAGTTCTTTCAGGAACATGCACTATGTATTAGATAGCAGACTGCCTACAGTTAGTATGTGTATGGCTGGGGACTGCCTGTGCCTGCCTACAGTTAGTATGTGTATGGGTGGGGACTGCCTGTGCCCTCTGCTGGTGAATGTCAGATAGTGGTGGGGGAGAGCTGAGCTTCTCCAGCATTCTGCCTGTCTGCCATTGCCTTATGTGATGCGTACAGATCTGCATTGATTGCCCTGTAGGGTGCCTGTTTCCCAGCAGGACTGGGGTTGATGGTCCTCTCTACTGCCACCATTGCAGAGATGTACAATGTGGATCTGTTGGTGGCAGATCCTGTCCCCCACCCTGAGCCACAGAGGGCAGGTTGGGTGGTGCTACATAATCTGCTTTTGGGTCCAAACACCCCCCTTCACCTATAACATGTGACTATGGCACCCACACAGGATATGCACTATTCTGTTTGCATCATAGTCCACAAGAGCTAGACATGACTGGGAAATACAGATGGACACAAGTGTATCCTAGGTGTGTCTGCAAGGACTACCTATCACTGATAGGGATCTACAGCATAGTCTATCTCAGCTAACCTAGGTGCTGCGAACCTAGTGCTGGGTGCCCCAGCTCACCCTCAGGGTGAGCACAGGACCCGCACAATGTCACGGACTGTAGCTACTCTGTGCCAGTAACACACATGGTCAGTTCCCCCTACCAGGCCTAGGTGCTGTGGGGGTGCATACCCCATTATGTGATCAGCTGTAGACTGCTTATCTGCATGTGCAGTGCATCATGGGTACATGTGGGTTTAGCCTATCCTGGTAACCACAGCAGACAGTTTGTGTGGTGACCTGCAGTCTTTCTGTAGCCAGCCAGCAGCTTGGTAGTAGCTATAGAGATGAAGCCTACTGGTTGCGTCAATGACCGTGGAGGCAGAGGGCATGGGTTTGATCACATAGTGGTATTATTTTGGAATGCTGTCTGAGGCTTTTCCTTTTCATTTCAATCAGTGCTGCCAGCAGAAACACCCTCACAGTGCTGTAGCCTAAGGTGCCTCATAGGCACCCTATAAGGTGCCCTGTAAAGCACCCTATAGGGCTCATTATAGGCAGACAGGGCACTTTATAATGTGACCTATGGGGCGCCTTATGAGGCACCTTAGGTTATGGCACTGTGAGGGTGTTTTTTCTGGCAGCACTGATTTAAATTAAAAGAAAATGCCTCAGACAGCCTTTTTAGATTACACCACTGCAGGATCAAACCTATGGTCTTTGCCTCCACAGTCATTGAAGTAACCAGTGGGCTACATTGTTATGGCTTCTAACACTGCACTGACATGTACTTAGGGTTAACACATGTTAACGTGCCATGTTGCCCACTATCGCGCGATACAGATTCTTGCTACCTTAGGACTGGAACGCCCACTCCTTATATGGCATTCTTCACATCATCACTGCAACTAGCACAGGTAACATTAAGATAGTTTAGTAAACATACCCCTATGTAGAGTTCATAGGAATAATCCAAAAGCAGGGAACCAGCTCACATGTCACAGCCAAATCACTATAAAAAAGAACATCAGATAGAAAAAAGCAAGAGAAAAGATCAGGGAAGCTTAAAGCCCAGACTGTGCCTCACAACTACTTTAAAACAAGGAAGCAGCCATCTCTAAAACATTATAATGCCTCTATACAGTTTCCATAGTGCGACCGCACCTTGAATATTGTGTGCAGTTCCGGTCGCCATATCTTAAAAAGGCTATAGCATTATTAGAAAAGATACAGAGAAGAACCACCAAAATGGTAAAGGGAATGGAAGGATACCCCTATGAGGAGAGGCTAGAAAGGTTAGGGCTCTTCAACCTGGAAAAGAGACGGCTGAGGAAAGATATGATAGAGGTCTATAAAATAATGAATAGCGTGGAAGGGGTAAACACAGACTGATTGTTTACACCATCAAAATATGGAAAGACTATGGGACACATAATGAAGCTACAATGTAACCCATTTAAGACCAGCAAGAAAAAATATTTTTTCACTCAACCGATATAATCAAACTCTAGAATCTGCTACTGGAAATTGTAGTGAAAGCTGTTAGTGTAGCTGGGTTTAAAAAAGGTTTGGATAAAATCCTGGAGGAAAGGCCCATAATCCATTACTAAAGAAAACTTGGGAAATCCACTGCTTACCCCAGGACAAGCAATGTGTAACCTGCGTACCTTTTTGGGAATCTGTTAGGTACTTGTGACCTGGATTGACCACAGTTGTAAACTGAGCTGGATGTACCTTGGTCTGACACAGTATAGCATTTCTTATGTTCTTAGGAAACTATCCTTTTCTCAAAGCCAAAAAAACTTGGCATCTTCAAAAATACTTTAAAAACTTTAAAAAATGAATACTTTAAACCCAAAGCCATCTTCTGAAGCTGCAAAAATGCCATTGCACATCTCTAAAAAATGCAATGTGTGCCTTTGATTCAAAACAAAGCCTGGGTGCTAGTGGGAATTGAATGCTGGTCACTTCGTTACCAAGCCAATGCTCTAACCATTAGATTACTCCCCCGCTCTGTTTACCTTTAAACCCCTCAACAGAAGGCAGGAGTAACCCGCATACTGGCTCTCTTCCAGATGTCCAAAAATTCAGTGATCAAGGGCAGACAACTGTAAAACCTGACACAAAACAGCTGAAACAAAATAAAACTACTGCAGGCAGACAAAGGCAACAAATTCCCATTAAACTTGCCCAGCCATGATCAAAAATGTGTCCACAACACTAAAGGAAGTGTGGCCAAGTAGCAGGATGCCTTTTGAAAGAGCATTCCTGCAAAATCCAGCTCAGTGACAGCAGCACTAAAATGAAGCTCCCTGCTCAAAACAAAGTAAAAAATAAATAAATAAATAAATAAGAAACCTTAAAACTCTTATAAATTTAAAAAAGGGAGGGGGTGTCTAGGCACATAAAACTCAAAAATGGCCTTCCATCATGATATCGACCAAAAAATTCATTCATATACAGTAAAACTTACCAAAAATATATATGCATGCATCATAACAGAAACTCAGATGGTATCCCCCCAAAAATGGGAGTTAAAAAATAAGTAGATAAGACCTTTCATATAAAGAAAAAAAAATATCAAAAAGATCTTCTTAAAACAAACAACCCCCCCCCCCCCCGAAAGATCTAACTCCTGATTCAGACCCCTAGAATACACAACATCTAACTGGAATATCAGTCTTTGTTCTTCTCTTAACAATAAATGATCAAGATCACCTCCTCTCCACCTTTAAAACACAACCTTTAAGATCATCAAAACAATATTTCTCCTGAACACAATGTTCTACAAGAGGTACAAGTGGCAGACTCAAAAAAAACAACAACCAAATAAATAGATACATTTAATATACACATAAAAACATAAAAACAATCAGCATACATATCAATAAAAGTCTGACCAACATGTTTCGGCAAACCACCTGCTTCGGGGGCATCCCATACTATACATAAAAGTATGGTAAAAAGTCTTTGATAAAAATCTTTGATACAACTCTTGATACAACTCTTCTATTCAGCTAAACAGGTTCTGAGTTTCATTTTTATTTTCCAATATACAAAAGATCACAAGCGCGCTGGATAACATAGATCACATCACTGGTATTACAATCAGAGTAACCTCTCAACTTAACTTCCAGTTGACTACAAGGGCAAAAGAAGGAATCTGTCTGAATCATCAATCTGTAAAATGAACGGTCACATTCAAAATGTCCGACACACCAGACAACAAGCCTTTTCTCTTGCAAGGCCAAGGGAACCAAGACATCCCTGAGATTGCGTCCTCTGGTGTGTGCAGTTAGAATCTTTTTATCCTTAAATCATTCCAAACTCTATACTATGAGCCAATGCTTTCTCATAGCTTCTTAATCTCTTTTGCTAGATATGAGAATTTAAATTGTGCACCCAGGATGCATTGGTCCTAGGTGCCTTACATAATAGCTCCTCTCTGTTGAAACTACGAGCCCTATCAAAAGCTTTCTGAATACAGTATGCAGGACAGCCTCTTTCTTTAACCCTCATCTCCATATCAAAATTTTTTCTAGAGGAGCAAAGCCTCCTCAATCTAAGGAATTGACTAACTGGAAAATTTCTTTGAGACTTCTAACATGGCAGCTGTTATGGTGTAATAGTTTATTCCTGTCAGGTGGTTTCCAAAAAATGATGGTGGAAAATCCATTTCTCTCTTTCCTGATAAGAATATCTAGGAAGGGGATTTCTACCACACTCATCTTCATGTTGAACCACAATCACATATATTTAACCACTCATAGAATGCCTCTAATTCAGAGATGCTCCCTTTCCACAATATCAGAATGACATCAATATATCTCTTCCACAATACCACACTATCCTTAAAAGAGTGCTCACAACCCCCCCCCCCCCCGATCTCACAACCTTGGTAGCTCCATCTTGAGGTATATTTATGTACAGTAAATCAAAATCAAAAGTTACTAAAATAGTCATAGAAGTATCCACTTTTAAATTCCGTAAAATGGTGATTACATGGGTGGAATCTCTAACATAAGATGTCATATTTGATACAAAGGGTTGCAAGAAAACATCCACACATTTCAACAAAGGCTCCAGTGCTTACCCCATTGCAGAAAGAATGGGACTGCCTGGAAGGGAAGACAAGGACTTATGGATCTTTGGTAATGCATAAATTATTGGAATCACGAGACAACGCACCTTAGGGAATTGAATCTCTTTTTCAGTAAGAAAACCTGCAAAAAAATCCTGTGTCTACAAGCTGGATGATCTCCTGTTGTAACTCCTGTAAGTAAACAAACATAATATCATATCATTCAGTTGATTCTGGAACTCATTCACATAATCATCTTTGTTCAGAACCACTATAACACCTTCTTTGTCTGCTGGCCGAATAATAATATCCTAATTTTGCATCCAGTGATCACCAGATGGTGTGGTTCAGTATTAGGACTAGGGCTGTTAGAATCCATTCAAAGGTGAGGATCTTAGACTTTAGGAAGACTAACTTTGCCAAGATGAGCCAATACCTCAGGGAGACGTTAGTGGGATGCGTACAGCTGGGTGATGTAGAAAAACAGTGGGCAAAACTGAAAGGGGATATTTTAAGGGCAACCAACCTTTTTGTTAAAATGGTAAATAAAGGTAAAAGGAAAAGGAGACCGCTATGGTTTTCAGAAGAAGTAGCTGAAAAAGTGAAGAAAAAGAGGGAGGCCTTCATGAAATACAAGATATCACAGAGAGTGAAGACAGGAAATCTGTATTTGGAAAAACTTAGAGAAGCTAGCAAAGTAGTCAGGAAGGCAAAGATTCAAAAGGAGGAGGAAATAGCCAATGCAATAACATGGGGGGATAAGACATTTTTTCAGATATATTAGTGAGAAGAGGAAGGGCAAAAGTGGTATTGTCAGACTCAAGGGTGCAGGGGAGGAATATGTAGAAGCTGATAAGGATAAAGCGGAATTGCTTAACAAATATTTCTGTTCTGTGTTCACAGATGAAGAACCAGGAGCAGGACCTCAGAAAACACCCATAAACAGGAACAGAAGCGAGGGGCATCTTGAACAATTTTCAGAAGACTGTGTTCGTGAGAAACTAGCTCAACTTAAAGTAGACAAAGCAATGGGACCGGATGGGATACACCCTAGAATACTGAGGAAACTTGGGGATGTTCTAGCAGCTCCTGACCTTTTCAATGCCTCGTTGGAGTCGGGAGTGGTGCCAAAGGACTGGAGAGAGGCTCATATGGTGCCTTTACACAAAAGCGGAACTAAGGATGTGGTTGAAAACTACAGGGTGGTTAGTTTAACGTTGGTGGTGAGTAAATTATTGTAAACGCTGCTGAAAGAGAAAATAGTGAGGTTTCTGGAGTCCAGCTGATCACAGGATCCGAGGAAGCATGGATTCACCAAAGGCAGGTCTTGTCAGACAAATCTGATTGATTTCTTTGACTGGGTGACCAGGGAGTTGGACCGAGGGAGAGCCCTAGATGTGGTGTATTTAGATTTCAGTAAAGCGTTTGACACTGTTCCTCACAGGCCACTTATAAACAAACTGAACACCCTAGGAATGAAACCTAAAGTTACTGCTTGGGTTAGAAATTGGTTGGGTGGGAGGCGACAAAGAGTACAGGTAAATGGAGCTCAATCTGAGGAGAAGAATGTTACCAGTGGTGCGCCCCAGGGATCTGTCCTTGGTCCGATTCTTTTTAATATCTTTGTTAGTGATATAACAGAAGGGCTGTCGGGTAAGTTTTGCCTCTTTGCGGATGATACCAAAATCTGCAATAGAGTAGACACTCAGGAAGGTGTAGATAACATGAGGAGGGATCTAGCTAAGCTTGAAGAATGGTCTAGAATTTGGCAGCTGGGATTTAATGTTAAAAAATGTAAGGTCATGCATTTGGGCTACAGTAATCCAAGAGAGCAATATAGTATAGGGGTGAAGTACTTTTGTCCACTAAAGAAAAGCGGGACCTAGGTGTGGTTGTGTCTGATGAACTTAAAGTAGCTAAACAGGTAGAAAAGGCAACGGAAAAAGCTAGAAGGATGCTTGGGTGCATACGGAGAGGAATGGCTAGCAGAAAAAAGGAGGTGATAATGCCTCTGTATAAGTCTTTGGTGCAACCTCATTTGGAGTATGGTGTGCAATTCTGGAGACCGCACCTTCAAAAGGATGTGAACAGGATGGAGTCGGTGCAGAGGGTGGCTACTAAAATGATTAGTGGTCTTCATTATAAAGCATATGAGGACAGACTGAAGGATCTTAATATGTACACCTTAGAGGAAAGGCGGGATAGAGATGATATGATTGAGATGTTTAAATACCTCCGTGGCATAAATGTTCAGGGAGAGAGCCTCTTTCAATTGAAAGCAAGTTCTGCTATGAGGGAACATGGGATGAGGGTGAAGGGAGATAGATTCAAGAGTGATATGCAGAAATATTTCTTTACGGAAAGAGTAGTGTATCCATGGAATAGTCTCCCAGTGGAGGTGGTAGAGATGAGGACAGTAACTGAATTCAAAAAAGCATGGGACAAACACAGAGGATCTCTAAAGGTAAAAAGGGGACTGTTGTAGCTTTTGATATGGAAGGACAGACTAGATAGGCCATGTGGTCTTTTTCTGTCATCATATTTCTATGTTTCTAATTGTCCTTCAATCTTCTAACCGCTTGATGTTCCTCCTTAGTCAAATTAAATAATTTCTTCTGTTATTTATGTTCTAAAGACTCAATATCCTTTAGTACTAGTGTTTTGAAATGTATATATCAGGGGATCTAGTGAGACTTATTCCTAATTACTGACACATCTGTATGTCCTGCATTGTTTTTAGAAAAGAAATGGGTAGTCCATATTCTCCATACAAATTTAAAAAAAATCAACTCTAGTCTGAAATGAATCATATCTTTATGTTGGTACAAATGATAAACTTTTTTCAAAACCTTTTCTTCAATGTGAAACAACTGGAAATCAGAAAGGTTGACTGTTGTTAAGCCCACTACTGATACTTCTTCCAAGGACAATATCTTCTTGTCCCTCTTTATCTTTATTTGGCATTTGATATACCACCCTCCCTCTATGGTAATACCTGTATGTCTCCCATTTGACCTTCTTTTCTATTTCACCATATTTTGGTTTGTCTGTTTTATACAAAAAATGAGGAGGACGGTGTATCTGCCAGAGCATCAAAGGGGTCATCTACAGAGCTTCTGATGTGCTTATGGCTTTTCCCCTTCCCCTCAACTTCCCCTTCACTCACTACTCTAGACTTATCCTTCTCTTTTTCAAAAGTTACTTGTTTCTGCCAAGAAATCTTAGGCCATGCCCATGAGTAGATCAAACCATTCTTATAATAATTTTCATCACGCTTGAACCTCTCCAATTTCATTTTCTTTAAATTCTTCTTAAAATCATCTAAAGTCTTAATAACATCTGCCATCATTGTGTCAAATTTATTAAAACTCTATTTAATTCCTTCTCCATGGAATCCACCTCAATTTTAAGTTTCCCAGCTGCTATTTTAGAAGTGTCAATCAATAGAATTATCAGATCTAATGAACACTTCATTATTAAGTACTGCATTCTAATTATTCATAAGGTCCTTTCATTATCCATAACCTGCACAGATGTGTTTAGCCTAACAGTAATGGAAAAGTGCTCCATAATGCAGTTCCATGCAGATCTTTTTCTTGTGTAGTCTAATCAAGTCGACCGTTTTGTCCACGTCTAATTCGGAATTCACTTGATCAAAAATGGAAGGTTATTGAAAGAGATTCTGTAAATGGTCTTATTTATAACTTAAAACATCATTCCAAGCCTCAAACACCATTCTTCAAACTCACCAAAGTAAAATGAATACAAGAACAGAGGAATCCTTACCACAGGAATATAAATAGTATAAAAGTGGCAGACTCGAAAAAAACAAACCAATAAATAGATACGTTTAATATACACATAAAAACATATAAACAATCAGCATACATATCAATAAAAGTCTGCCCAACATGTTTCGGCAAACCACCTGCTTCGGGGGCATTCTATACTATACATACAAGTATGGTAAAAAGTCTTTGATAAAAATCTTTCTATTGCAATAGTGTCGAGTGGCACAGTCTTGAAAATAAAAAATAAAAAAACTGCAAACACTGTAATAATAAATAAATGCATACATATGTAAAATCTTCATGCATATAGAAAACATTATATACATATATAAAAATACAGACCAAAATGAGGTCCTTTTGAAAAAAGTCTATAATGGTTTTAACATTTTTTTATTTGTTTTGAGCAGGGGGCCTCATTTTGGTGCCTCTGTCACTGAGCCAGTTATGGTGGGAATGCTATTTTAAAAGTCAGCCTTCTACTTGGCCATACTTCCTTCAGTGTTGTGGACACGTTTTTGATCATGGCTAGGTAAGTTTATTGGGAATTTTTTGCCTTTGTCTGCTGGCAGTGGTTTTATCTTGTTTTAGTTGTTTTGTGGCAGGTTTTAGGGTTGTCTGAACTTAATGAGTGACTTTTGGACATCGGGGAAAGAACCAGTATGCAGGTAGTGAGTAGCCTAATGGTTAGAGCATTAGCTTGGTAGCCAGGTGACCAGCTTTCAATTCTCCCTAGCACTCAGGATTTTTTTGACTCACAGACACACATTGCATTTTTTTTAGAGATGTGCAATGGTGTTTTTGCAGCTTCAGAAGATGACTTTGGCCCCAATTCTGCAAGGCAACTTGAAGGGCTGCACATCCCAGTGGGCTGAAGCGGGTTAGGACATACAGGGCCAATTCAGGTCATGGCATGTAACTCCTACAGATCAGGAGGAACATGCTGCTTATTCCACCTCAGAGGTGGAATAAGAAGCTAGAATCTGGCAATCGGGCCAGCACAGCCCCCCATCACCCAATCTGGGCCCTAACTGCCCAGCCCGGGACTGAGCAGCAAGGTTAGAGGGGGTCAGCACTGCAGGGAACAGTGGTGCATGCAGAGAGGACGTCCCCACTTGTATGCAGGGGCACACCTGGCCGTCACAGGGCCCAACCCTGCACCTGCTGGAACGTCTGGCTCCCGTGTTGCAGAATTGCGTCCTAATGGGCTCATCACGCTCAGGGCTGTCCAGACTGCCAGGACATGCTCCTAGTGGAATTGGGCTCCACGTTTTAAAGCATACATTTTTTACGTTTTTAAAGTATTTTTGAAGTTGTCAAGTGATTTGGCTTTGGGAAAAGGATAGTTTCCTGTTTTTAGAGAAGGCCGCTTCCTTGTTTTGAAGTAGTTGTGAGAGATTGTCTGGGCTTTAAGCTTCTTTGCTCTTTTCTCTTGCTTTTTCCTATCTGATGTTCTTTTTTATAGTGATTTGGCTGTGACATGTGGGCTGGTTCCCTGCTTTTGGATCATTCCTCTGAAGCCTGTATAGTTTCATTTGGAAAATCATTTTGGGCATTGATATGTCTTCATGGAGTTTAAGGGGTATGTTTACTAAACTGCGGTAACGTTAGATAACGCGCGTTATGTAATGTTAACGATTGTTAAGTAACGTTAACGCGCGTTATGAGAAGTTAACGATCGTTAACGTCTCATAACGCGCGTTATCATTACTTAATGATCATTCACGTTCCGTGTCGCGGTAAAACACCGCAGAAGTTGGAGAGAGGGTGGAGAGAAGGGGTCAATGGTCGGAGTGTGGGCGGGGAGAGGCTCCATTCACACTAACGTGCTGATCTGAAGAGCTGAATCCTAACGCGATTGAAAACCTGCCGTTAGATGCACATATGCAGGAGAGAGAAACCATTTTCATGTCAGCAATGTACAGCCCAGGCAGGGAGCCCAAAAACTGTGATAGTAGTGCTCCATGTACAGCAATACCATAGTGTCAAAGAATGAATGGCCACTATGGCGATGGTGCAAATGGGGCATAGGGGGCCACAGGCGGGACATGTAGCATGGGCAGCTGGGGCACAGGCTGGACCAGGCAGGCACCTAGGTGGCACATAGGAACATAGACACCGGAGATCAGCAAGACAGCAGTTAACCAAGGCCAAACACAATCCACCAATATCTACCTGGTCCACCCTAGCCAATAGTCGCTAGGGCAGAGACCTGACATCCCCCCAGCCATCCCGCCCCCATGTGGAGGGGACATAATAGTGGTAGGCAGTGATGGGGGAATGTGAGGATGTCCATGTATGCCCCCCACCCTGGAACCCGCTCCCTAGACAAGCACCTACCTACACAGTGGATGGCTTGGGACTGCGCACTACCAGCACCGACAGCAAATGGCCACATCAGCTTGGTAGGGGGGCGTGTGCCCATACTGGAGGGGGAAGTGCCACCTCCCTGCAGTGGACCTAGGCCTGGTGTGCAGTGCAACATAAAAGATCTGGCTGAGGAGAAGTGCAAGTAGCCCCAGGGACTCCCATGCATCTACGGCATCAGTGTGATGCAGTACACCCAGCCAGTGTGTCCAGGAGCAGAGGGTCACAGGTTCAAGTCCCAGCTGTGGTTCCAGCAGAGCATGTCCCTATATTTTACCCTACAATGCAGATACAACAGCAACATGTGCAAAGCCCAAAGCAGTGGCGAACAGGGGTGCAAACACCCACTCACACAGGCTCCACATTCCAATGATGCATGGAGCGGCAGGCTGTTGGGATGATGTTATCACCAGAGCACTACTACTGCCCCCTGCACAGTTTTGCAATGTTGGCACTGTGCTCTGGACTAGTGTGGCGGGCAGGGCTGCCAACCACCTCTATATTTATATAATGCTGCAAAAGGAGTGAGCGTTTTTATATGTCTATCCATTGTTCTGTGGCTGCCCACACTTCACTGGGCCGAAAATGTCCCACTGTTACCAGCGTTAGCCTGATTAGATGCATAATGAGGAGCAAGGTATTCTGGGTATGGCCTGGACAGGGCAGATTGGCCAGGATGCATCTTCACAGGGTGTCGGGCAATGGCTAGGACACTGTAGTGCCTGACTACCACCTGCATGGACAGGGTGGCCACAGCATGGCATGCTGGGAGGCACTCACTCTGAACGAGCAGTGACCATGGCAGGTCTACGTTCCCACATAGCGCTCTACACTTTTTGTCTCTAGTTATATATTTGTGTTCCCCAGTGTTTATTTATTTATTTAACTGTATTTATACCACGCTTTTCACCGGGTCAAAGCGGCGTTACATACAAGGGTGAGGCCATCACCAGGGAGGCAACATTGATGATTTTGACATGAGACAGACTTTGGACATGGACAGTTTAGTGCAGTTTTTGATCAGAGGTTCATGGTGGGCGAGATCAGGGGTTAGTGCACTTTTTGGTGGGAGTTGTTTTAAAGTATTCTTGGAATAGGATGGTTTTTAGCTGTTTTCTGAATGACAGTAGATCGTCATTGTTTCTGAGTCGGCTCGGTAGAGAATTCCATAGGGACGGAGCATAAAGTTCAAAGGCTCGATTGCATGTCCGTTGAGAGCATTTGGTTCTTTTGTGAGGGACGGTGAGGGAGTTGCTGGAGGCCAGTCTGGTAGTTTTGCCGTGGGCTGGACGAGACAGCAGGGTGCGAAGCTGGGTGTTCTGCGTTTGGTAGATGGCTTTGTGGGTGAGTAGGATGGATTTGTATTTAGTTCTTGCTTCGAAGGGAAGTATGTGTAGGTCTCTTAGAATTGGGGTGATGTGGTCGCTTTTCTTTGCTCTCTGAATGATTCTTGCTGTGGTGTTCAATGCTGTTCGGAGGGGGTTGGTCTGTGTGGCTGGTAGTCCATGGTAGATTATGTTGCAGTAATCCAGATGTGGGAGTGTCATAGCTTGCATTACCGTCCTGAAGTCTTGAGGTTCGAGGAGGGGTCTGAGACGTTGCACTGTTTTTGCTTTGTGGAATATAATTCCGGAGGTTTTAGTAATTTGTTGCTTGAGGGTTAGGGCTTGGTCAATGATAATGCCCAGATATCTTATTTGTGGCTGTATTTGAATGTGTGTGGTTCCTATGTTGAGGTGTGTAGGTGGTGTGAAGTCTGGGTCTTTTGTCACTATGAGGGCTTCAGTTCCCCAGTGCTGGGGTCCCAATCACTGAGATGCCTGTTTGCTGCACATAGTTCCTGGTGGACTGTCTGCAGTTAGACTGTGCATGGTCGGAACACCTTTAAGGTACAGTCTGACTGTGCTGTCTGCTGGTGACTGGTAGACAGTGGTGGGAGGCACTTGGGGTTTCCAGACCTAACCCCAGCATTGCTGCTGGTCTGCCACTGTCCCAGTCATAGGTATGGCTCTGGCCCACCAACCCTGGAGGGATGTCTTGTACAAACAGGATGGAGGTTGCTTCCCTGGGGCAGGGGCACTGTTCTTTACCTACAAAAGGGTGATGTGGGCCCTTTGGGGTATGTAGTGTATACCACTGTGACCTTATACAGCCACTGCTACACACACCTCATGCAATTCTAGGAACCCCTCTGCCCTGGCAGTTCTAGGTTCCCACATAGTGCTCTACACTATTTGTCTCTAGTGATATGTTTGTGTTCCCCAGTGCTGGGGTCCCAATCACTGAGATGCCTGTTTGCTGCACATAGTTCCTGGTGGACTATCTGCAGTTAGACTGTGCATGGTCGGAACACCTTTAAGGTACAGTCTGACTGTGCTGTCTGCTGGTGACTGGTAGACAGTGGTGGGAGGCACTTGGGGTTTCCAGACCTAACCCCAGCATTGCTGCTGGTCTGCCACTGTCCCAGTCACTCCTTTTGCAGCATTATACAAAGATAGGGGTGGTTGGCAGCCCTGCCCGCCACACTGGTCCTGATCACAGTGCCGACATTGCTAAACTGTGCAGGGGGTAGTAGTAGTGCTCTGGTGATAACATCATCCCACTGTTGGGGCCAACAGCCTGCCGTTCCATGCATCATTGGATTGTTGAGCCTGTGTGAGTGGGTGTTTGCACCCCTGTTCGCCGCTGCTTTGGGCTTTGCACATGTTGCTGTTGTATCTGCATTGTAGGGTAAAATATAGGGACATGCTCTGCTGGAACCACAGCTGGGACTTGAACCTGTGACCCTCTGCTCCTGGACACACTGGCTAGGTGTACTGCACCACACTGATGCCATTGATGCATGGCAATCCCTGGGGCTACATGCACTTTTCCTCAGCCAGACCTTTTATGTTGCACTGCACACCACGTACTGTTGCAGAGCATGGCCTAGTTCCACTGCAGGGAGGTGGCACTGCCCCCTCCAGTACGGGCACACGCCCCCCTGCCAAGTTAACGTGGCCATTTGCTGTCGGTGCTGGTAGTGCGCAGTCCCAGGCCATCCACTGTGTAGGTAGGTGCCCGCCTAGGGAGCGGGTTCCGGAGTGGGGGGGCATACATGGACATCCTCACATCCCCCCATCACTGCCTACCACTATTATGTCCCCTCCACATGGGGGCGGGATGGCTGGGGGGATGTCAGGTCTGTGCCCTAGCGACTATTGGCTAGGCTGGACCAGGTAGATATTGGTGGATTGTGTTTGGCCTTGGTTAACTGCTGTCTTGCTGATCTCCGGTGTCTATGTTCCTATGTGCCACCTAGGCGCCCGCCTGGTACACCCTGTGCCCCAGCTGCCCATGCTACATGTCCCGCCTGCGGCCCCCTATGCCCCATTTGCACCATCGCCATAGTGGCCATTCATACTTTGGCACTATGGTATTGCTGTACATGGAGCACTACTATCACAGTTTTTGGGCTCCCTGCCTGGGCTGTACATTGCGGACACGAAAATGGTTTCTCTCTCCTGCAGATGTGCATCTAATGGCAGATTTTCAATCGCGTTAGGATTCAGCTCTTCAGATCAGCGCGTTAGTGTGAATGGAGGCTCTCCCCACCCACACTCCGCCCATTGACCCCTTCTCTCTGCCCTCTCTCCACCTTCTGCGGTGTTTACCGCGCTGCGGAACGTGAATGATCGTTAAATAACGTTAACGCGTGTTATGAGACGTTAACAATTGTTAACGTCTCATAATGCACGTTAACGTTACTTAACGATCGTTAACGTTACATAAGGCGCGTTATGTAACGTTACCGCAGTTTAGTAAACATACCCCAAAGAAAACTTTCTGAAGGTTAATAGATAATTGGTCTGATATTTGAAAGGCATTTCCATACTTTATAGTCCTGTAAACAATGTAAATGCTGTTCAGCAGGATATTCAACGGCACTAACATGATTAATGCTGCTGAATATCCCCAATCTCCCCTATACGCCCTAGTGCTAACCGCTTAGCATTGGGGTGTGTCGTGGGCATTCCGGGGCATGTTGTGTGTGGCAACAAAGGCTAACCAGGTACCGACAATATTGCACTGTTACCTGGTTAGCTTCTATGGGCACTGCCTGTCTTTACCCATGGAAGCCAACCAGGCAGAGGTGCAATATTGCCACGTCCCATTTATCCTCTGTGACTTCCCGACATGTGTGGCAATGACCCCTGCATTGAATATCCAGAATTAGAGGATAGTGACGCCTAGCCATCCTAAGTCAATATCGAGCCCAATGTGTATTTTGTCTTGTAGGTCTACTGGGCCCTGTACTTATGAATTAGGGGATATTCCTCTCTGTGGCATTTGCACCATTCCTCTGTGTGGCATATGCAAAGGGGTTTGTCCTTTGCATATGTATTTATTTATTTATTTAAAATGTTTTTAATATGTATGCATCTAATTAATTTACTCTTTACATATAATATGTATATATTTTTATATATGTATGTAATTTTTTATATATGTATGACAATTTTACATATATGTATGCATTTATTTATTATATTTTTATGTGTATATCACATTTATCTGTCTACTTGTTTGTTTTTTTTTGGGACTGCCAAGTCATGCAGGCAGTTAAAGAATTACGCGCACAATGCTGGGCATTACTGTTTTTTTCACATTTGACCCAAGTAGATCTGCTGAAAATGCTCCGATTGTATGCAACTAAGGGGTATATTTACTAAAAAATGCTAAGCAGTTAGAGGGTGTTTTAGCATGCGCTAACTGATAATGTGGGCCCATGCCAATAGTTACCATGATCTAAAAATAGCCATGCAGTAAAAATCCCATGCTTATGGCAGAGTTAGGGATGATGGTGGGTTATGGCCAGCATTGATAGCTAACATGCAGTACATTACTGTGCACTAACTGCCAGTACTGCTGATCATGCAGGTGCACTTCAAGAGGTAATGTTAAGTGCAGTTGCAATACTATCAATCATGTAGCGAGGTTGCTGCGCATAAATAAAAAGAAATCTCGACTCCCCAGATCAAATTCTCTAAGTCAAGCCCCTCCAAACACAACCCTCCCAAGTCAAGCCCCCCAACACAAAACCCCCTCAGTCGAAGCAATTTCTTTTTATTTGACATTGACCTCTAGCATTAGTACCACAAAACTACCTCTAGGGGTCAAAACCATCATTTGAACTCTAGTGACAATGGGGCAGAAGAAGGGGAGACCACTCCTGTCTTGTCTACTGGAATATCAAGAATACCACCGTAAGTCCTGAGTGTAGGTGTGTGTGTGGGGGGGGGGGGGAGGGGGATGGAGGATGGGGTTGATTAGATGGCAAGCTCTCTAGAGCATGGACTGCCTTTTATATGTATATGTACAGCATTGTGTTTGCCTTGTAGTGCTATACAAATGATATTTATTTATTTATTTGCATTCTCTTATATACCGTGCTATTCTGCATCAGTGCGGTTTACATTGAACAAACTGAAATTACATTGAACAGGGGCATTATAACTTGGAGATAACTATTTTACAGGGAACATGGATAAGTTGTAGTAGTAGTAATAGTAGTTGTGGTCCTTGTGGGCAACTGTAGATGGGGAAGACTTGACTTTGGGGCTTGTTTGGGGAGAGGTTTGACTCAGGGGAATGGTAATTAATGGGGAATGGTGATCAGAGAGAATGGTGAGTGAGGAAGGATGCTGATCAAAGGTTTGGGAAGGCAACCTACCACAATCAGCAAGTACATCAGGCTCCTTTAGCCCCCATTCAAATTTAGACTAAAAGCCCACCTCTTCCAAGTTGCATTGGGATCCTGATCCTTCATTCTCCTGTTTACCACGTATGTTTGTACCTTTCTCCCCAGTTTTGTTAAGTTGTTCATCTTGATTAGATTGTAAGCTCTGATCAACAATGACTGTCTTACATAAGTCCTGGCTGCGTATGCATTGTAGTGCTATACAAATGATAAGTAATAATAGTAATGGCATGATTTTTTTGTTATTTACTTTGGCTAGGGCAGGGCTGAGGTCTGCATTGCATGCATAGGCAGGAAGTGAAGGGACTCCCACGTTATCTACCATTGCATGCAATTTAGGCCTATGTGGTAGGCTTCTGCCCTGTGTAGTAAATGCAGAACCAGTACTAGCCACATCACTGACTTTTACTGCACAGACTTTGCACTTACCTCAAGTTTTGCACTCTGATTGACTGATGGTGTATTAATATGAATAATCTGTACAGTGCCATTAGTGATGCCAGACGTAGCCCACAAGCTTACAATATCCCTGCATCACAGATCTTATATGCTCAAGAAAATTAAGCCAGCCACTCTGTATCACAAAGCTAATAGATGAAGGGAAATTGAATTAGGGACTGTGGACTGAAGAATCAAACTGTAGCTGCTTTGTTGAGATGCCAAACTTATATCATTCAGTACCTGCTAGTATGGATAATATAATTAAATCCTTGCTAATATGGAACACACCGACTCTCATTCTTTGTATTCTAATCTCTCTACACATTTTCTTCAAAATTAGATTGATGAAGGACTTAAAGAAGTTGTTGGTGCTGTAATAGATTTATATTTTTGTTGTGAAATCTAAATTTCCTTAAAACTTGCTGAATTTAATAGAGAAACCTAAGAAACTGACATACAAAATGGTACGAATGACTCATTTCTTAAATTATAGGTTGCAATGTTGCTAACAAACTACAGTGAAACACATTTAAAGAACACCTGGTTCTAAATTAAACTTCTTTTATTTTTAATTCGAAAAAGAAGAAGCAGCACACATTTCATTTTAGGACAGTTATAGATATGTTATTTTAGGCTAAAACAATAATAATGGTAAAAAAATATCACCAATTATATTTGTGTATTTTTCTTTTTTAGATTTTCAATGCCCTTGTGGAAAGGTAATGGCTAGATGGAGTACTGGTACTGAACTAATTTTCAAAAAGAAACTATGCTGGCAATTTTCCTTTAAAAATTTGAGACAAGATACATAGGTATAAAGTCAAGTATCTGTCAATTGTGTTCTAGAATATCCATGCATAAATGTGAAAATCACCAATTGAATGTGTATTTTCCCTCATTCAGCCTATATTTTCTCTCAGGAAGGCCATTTTCTGCCATAAATCTACCTACTAAGTAAAACTAGGCATTTTGATTCCACCACTCTAGGGATACAGGGCTCGATTTTCAAAGGCATTTACATGGATAACTTCCCTAGTTACCCGTGTAAATGCCTTATCCGGGATTTTCAAAGGACACCTACATGGATAGTGCCCTTCAAAAATCCTGGATATGTCCCTAATGTGCCCATATGCTATGCAGTTAGCACTGGGGTGTTTTATGGGCGTTCCAGGGAGGAGCGGGGGCAGAGGAAGGTAGTACTGATTTTCAATGCTACCCGCTTAGCCATCTGCACCTTAAAGATAGGTATCGAAAATCAGTGCTACCCGGTTAGCTCCGGCGGCTTCCGGGTTGTGCGGCAAGACCCAGATTTTCAATGCTAGGGTCACATAAGACCCCAACATTGAAAATCCGGGTTAGGCAGAAAGGGGGAGGGCTATGTGCTGATGCGGTGCATAGCACCTCCTAGTTCAAAATCGGGCCCACAGTTTTTATCCTGAGGGATTCAAATTTGTAACTTTTTGGTTACACAGCTAGATCCTTTAAAAATTGTCCATCCACTGTACTAAGTCATGACATAGAGTTCTGGCTAGATTCCACATGATAAGTGGAAAGGGTTTGAGATTTTCACTCCATTGCTGACAGCTCCTTCTGACCATATGTGGAGATCTATCTGACCATTTCTTTGGGTTCAACACACTTTGCTTACTGCCCACACCTGTGCTACTTTCCCTTTCCTAACCCCTATGTATTTCCACTCAGATCTCTTGTGGGCAATTTCTCCAAATGGGTTAGTTTTGTGCATTATACAATCTTACTGCCAAAGGGTAAATCTAAAAATATCTACACAAAACAAATACCCTTTATACCACCAAAAATATGGTGGTATAAAGGGTTTTTGTTCTGTGTAGATATTTTTAGTTTTGTGCATACCATAACACTCAAGAACCTCACTCCTAAGCCAGGGTATGTGGAGTTTGATCTTAGTCTCTCAAATTTACTGCTAACGCTTGTCATAGTACTTACATTGTGCCAAAGAGATCTTCCTTCTGGAGTTCATAAGACATAACATGTATGGGTA
The DNA here is from genome assembly GCA_033557465.1 of Ichthyophis bannanicus. Taxonomy (NCBI): domain Eukaryota; kingdom Metazoa; phylum Chordata; class Amphibia; order Gymnophiona; family Ichthyophiidae; genus Ichthyophis; species Ichthyophis bannanicus. The sequence goes on along the minus strand of CM066038.1, from coordinate 370,885,264 downwards.
ATTTGTCAAGATGTGACTGGAGTTGTGGGCATGCACATGTGCAGCTACCTGCAGAAAGTCTGGGAAGCTAGGTGTGTGCACAGGAGCAAGCTGTTAGGAAATATAATCTCCTGGTTTCAGGCTCCTCCTGGTTAGCATGTGTTTTTTAGCCTAGGGCTCTACCCTGTTAGTGTGGCATGCTACCATGTGGCAAGCTGCACGGTAATGTTTAGTATATGTCCATCAACCTCTGGGAGTCTGTGAAACCATTACAGGGCATAGAAAAGAGAATAAAGAGAGAGGGGTTAATGGGGATTGCCTGGTGCATAAAGAGAGGGAGTGGAGTGAACTGGTTAGGAGGAGAGAGAGAGAGAAAGACTAGTGGTGACTGGCAGGAGAGAGAAACTGGTGGAGATAGTAAGGGGGAGGGAGATAAGAGTGAGGATAGGCTTGGCACCAAGAGGAGGAAATCCGGGAAGAGTGGATGAGATGATTTGAGGATCCCTGAAGTTTTTGCAGGTTAATAAGATGTCCACACAACCAAAAAGGTTGGAACCCTCTGCTCTAATCACGTTTGATTTAGGCAATTCCACTATTGTGAGGCCACCACTGAAAAGTCTCTGAGCCCGATATTTGAAAGGCATTCACACTGTTTACAGCCCAGTAAACCATGTAAATGCCTTAAAATGGGATATTCAATGGCACTTACATGGTTAGTGTCATTGAATATCCCCTTCTAACTCCCTTATGCACCCTAATGCTATCCGGTTAGCATTGGGCCATGTTGGGGGGTGTTCTGGGGTGGAACCGAGGTTGCAACAAGCAGTAACTGGGCAGCAGCAATATTGCATGCTTTCCAGTTTGCGATCTGTGCCAAAAAAATAGGTGAGGAAAACCCATGCATATCTTTTGGTGCAGGAGCTAACTGGGTAGCATGCAATATTGCTGTTGCCCGGTTACCTAATGCGGCTTCCGGTGTGACCCCAGCATTTCATATCCAGGGTTAAGGGTTGGCAGGCAGGGCTATGCACCATAGTGGTGCATAGCTCGCCCAGAAGAATATCAGGCCCTCTGTGTTTAAAGGAAATTTAGTTAAAGAAGGCACTCTTAATAACTTCATTCTGAGAATGGAGAGGACAGAAAGGAACATAGGGCCCGATATTAATCTAGGTCGGCTATGCACTGCTATGGCGCATAGCCATCCATGCCGAACCTTAACTCCGGATACTCAATGCTGGGGTCATATGTGGCCCCAGCATTGAATATCCAGGTTTGTTGCGCAGCTTCCCAGCTGGAGTAGCTATCCGGGCAGTGACAATATTGCATACTGCCTGGTTAGCTCCTGCGGCTACAAGGCAAACTTTTGCTTCGCCTATCTTTTAGCCTCAGGTCACTAACCGGGCAGCATGCAATATAGCCACTGCCCAGTTGTTGACTGTCTCTGCTTCCACTCCTCCCCAGAATGCTCATGACACGTCCCAATGCTAAGCAGATAGCATCAAGGCATGTAAGTGAGAATATCCTGGTTAGAGGCATTTACACGGTTTATAGGACTGTAAACCGTGTAAATGCCTTTTGAATACTGGGCCCATAGTTCTGCAAACATGATGGACCATGACCAAATTTAAGTCTGAAAATCAAAGAGAGGGACTTGAACTGAAATTTCCCAATGAATTCTTTTGCTGATGATGGTGGGTTCAAATTGATGGCTGTGACCCCTAGAGATAATTCTCTGAGATTGCCACTAAGGATCTTTGCCTTCACACTCTCCTAAGACACCCTCAATTCCTTTTCTGGACTCTAGGCTCCTTTTGAAATAGTATTGGGCTCTTAGACGCCTGAAGGGCATGCTATATGAGTTCCTTTAAGTGTTTAATCTCTCCTCATTTTGCTTATTTCTCCATACACTTTTTTATTTATTTGAAAATTTTTATAAACTGCGTATCCAGTGATCAAAGTAGTTTACATATAATGTAACATGACTTTACAATGAACATTGTAACATGGTACAGGACAACATTTTCATTCAAGAGCATGGTAATTATTGCACAACAGATGTACAGTGCATTGTTCATGGTTCATTTACTTTGGGTAATGCATAGTGATCATCTATTATGGGTCATGCAGAGTGAGCACTTCAGGTGGTATCTTTGAAGTGGTCTGTGAACAGATAGGTTCTTAGTAGCTTGCGGAAGGTTGAGAGGTCTGTGATGGTTCTGAAATCTTGTGGCAGGGCATTCCAGAGGGTCGGGGCAAAAAGAGAGAAGGATCTAACACATATAGATTGGTTTCACTTTGTCAGCTCTTGGGGTAGTGCAAACTCGTTTTGGTTTGCAGCTCTTCCGAGCCTGTTTTCTGGAGTTTGTTGAAGCAGGTAAATAGAGGTCAAATTATGATAGACTTTGAAGGTTAATTATTTTGTACTTGACTTGGGGATGAATTGGGAGTCAATGTAAATCTTTTGGTATGGGTATAATGTGACCAGTCCTGGTTGAATCCATAAGTATTCAAGCAGCTGCATTTTGGGCAAGTTGTAGTGAGAGAAGTGAGCATTTTGGTAGTCCTTGAAAGTTGGCATTGCAGAAGTCAAAGTGCAGGACTATCAATGCCTGGAAAACTGTTCTAAAGTCTTGTGTTTTGAGGAACAGCCTGAGGTGATGAAGAACTCTAATGTATTGTAGAAGGTCTGAGTAATTTTTTTAATTTACGAGTGCAAGATGTGGCATTGATCAAGGATGACGCCAACGTAATGCACCTCTGTTTTCACAACTAACACTGCATGGTTAATTTTTAGTGATGCTGGTGGGGAGGAGTGATCTCTGGTTAGAAAGAGTACCTCTATCATCTTGTAATTGATGATGAAGCATTGTTCAGACAACAATTCTGAAACTGCATTGATACATTTAGTTATTGGGGAGAGGGTTGTCTGTAACGTGGAAAATGGTGTATAGATCACAATGTCATCTTCATTTAAGTGGTAGACAACATTATGAGCATGAATTATGTCACAGACTGGTTGAATATATATATATTAAATAAAAAAGGGATAAAGCAGATCCTTTGGGAACCTTCTTTATTTTGCATGTAAAGTTCAGAGGTGTCGGCACTAGATTGGATGAACTGCAGATGACCGGAGAGGCAAGTGCAAAGCCAGTTAAATGCAGTGTTTCAGATACCAATGTTCTGTAGGCGGTGTAGGAGGATTTTGTGACAGATAGTGTCAAAGGCAACAGCTATATCCAAAACAATCAAGATAAAGCCTTGCTTAGAGCCAGGGCCGACGCTGCCCAGTAAGCTGGGTAAGCGCCACAGGGGGGCGCCAAAGACAGATGGCGCCATTGCTAACTGCCCACTCTCCCTCTCACTGATTTGAAAAGAGATGAAAGTAGCCACAGGAACAGTTCTCTGCTTCCACAGCTCTGCTGCTTAACAAACTGCTTGACCGCAGCATTTCCAGAGGTAATAAGCATCCCTGTTTCTTGTAAGAAGCAGGGAATGCTTATTAAAATCTTTAGAAATACCACAGCCCAGCAGTTGATAAAACAGCAGAGCCGCGGAAGCAGAAAACTGTTCCTGCAGCTACTTTCATCTCTCAAGCGACAAATCAGTGAGGGGGGGGGGCGGGCATCTATGGAGTGCAGCATAGGAGGGAAGGAAGGATCTGGAAGGGAGCTGACATGGGGAGGGAGGTGGGGGCTAGAAGGGAGCTGGCACCTGGGGATGGAAGGAGCTGACACTTGGGGATCAGACTTGAAGGTGGCTGGGTAATGGGGAAGTTGGTGGAAGGGAAAGGGCACTGGGACTGGAAGGGAGCTGACACCGGGGGATGGCACTGGAAGGGTGATGGACAGAGGAGAGGGTGAATGGAAGGGAACTGACATGGGATAGGGCACAGGGACTGGAAGTGAGCTGATACCTGGGATTTAATTTGGACTAGAAGGGGCTACACAGTGGGGAAGGAGGGTAACTGGAAGAGAATGGACACCAGAGATGGTGCTGGGAATGCAAGGAGGTTGACATTGGAAGGTACTGGAAGGGGAAGACTGGAACAGGGGCTGTTACTGGGGAGGGTTACTGGGACTGGAAATAGGCTGATACTGAGGGAGGCACTGGGACTGTAAGGGGGCTGATGCTGAGGCTGGACAGAAAATGGGCATATACAGAAGGGAATTGGAAAGGAGCTAGACCAGGAAGGGAACTGATGCTGGTATATGCTGGGTCAGGTGGGGAAAAGAGGCAGAAACTGGGAAAGTGAAAAGGGAGAGGGGACAGATATTGTGTGTGTTGGGAAGACATACTGCTGTTGAATGTCAAGAGAGAAAAGCAGAGGCAGGGAGGCTGCACTGCTGCAGGCCTGGGACTGTGAATCAGGAAGGCCCTGACAGTCTATTGGGTGGACGGAAAGAGAGAGACACTAGATAGGGGATGAGAGATGATAGATATGGAGGGAGAGAGAGAGTGAGCAAAAGACTGGGAAGTAATAGACCAGGGGTCTCAAACACGCGGCCCGCGGGCCGCATGCGGCCCGCGAGAGACCCTTGTGCGGCCCGCGAAGCATTGGGGGGAAAAAAAAAAAACGGCTTCTGCTGCTGCTGCCGCCGCTGCCGTGGCCGGCAATAGCAGCAATATCGCAAGTCCCGCGGGCTCCCCCCCACCCGGCAGATCCCTTCCTGCTTGCCTGCCAATGCTGCCAGTTCTCCGCTTCGGCTTTCAGAGCCGCGAAGGGAGAACTTCTCCCTCGCGACTCTGTTAAGCTCGCCGGGGCAGATGGGAAATTTCCCATCTGCCCCAGCGGGCTTAACAGAGTCACGAGGGAGAAGTTCTCCCTTCGCGGCTCTGAAAGCCGAAGCGGAGAACTGGCAGGCAAGCAGGAAGGGATCTGCCGGGTGGGGGGGAGCCCGCGGGACTTGCGATATTGCTGCTATTGCCGGCCACGGCAGCGGCGGCAGCAGCAGCAGAAGCCGGGTTTTTTTTAAAGTTTAATTTTCCCGGGGGGGGGGGGAGGGAGCAGGACTTGATGGGGGGGGGGCAGGACTTGATGTGTGGCTGGGGGGGGAGCAGGAGTTGATTTGGGGGGGAGCAGGACTTGATGTGGGGGGGGGAGCAGGACTTGATGGGGGGGAGCAGGACTTGATGTGGGGGGGGAACAGGACTTGAAGGGTGGGGGGAACCGGACGTGATGGGGGGAGCCGGACTTGATGTAGGGGGGGAGCAGGACTTGATGTGGGCTGGGGGGGGGTAGTACTGAAAATGGGGTGATGGGGGTTAGGACTGGTAATGGACAGATGGGGGTTAGGACTGGAGGTGGTCTGACTGGGGGCCTAAGACTGAAAATGGGGTTATGGGGGGGCTAAGAATGAAGATGGGGCGATGGAAGGGTTAGGCCTGGAAGTGGGCTGTTGGGGGCTTAGGACCGATAATGGGCTAGGGGGGGGGCTAGAACTGGTAATGGACTGGGGGGGGGTGCTATGACTGGAAATGGGCCGAGTAGAAGGGGGAGCTTGAACTGCAAATAGCTGATGGGGACAGGGTCTTGGAATGGTAATGGGCTGAGTGGAAGGGGGCTTGGAATGGAAATGGGCTGATGGGGAGGGGGGCTTGGAAAGGAAATGGGCTGTGAGGGGAGGGAGCTAGGACTGGAAATGGGCTGATGATGCGGGGACTAGAAGGGAGCGGATGCTGGGTTGGGCAGGAGCTAGAAGGGAGTTGATGTTGGGGGACGATTAGAATGGGATGGGGCTGGGAGAGTGAAATGGAGAGGGGAAATATATTTTGTGTGGGAGGGAAGAAAAATCTACAATTGGCCGGTTATTGGGAGAGTAAGTGGGGATTGAGGATGGAGGGGTAAAATTTGAGTGGATGAAATAGGAATGAGGAAAGAGCAAAAGGAGAATGATTAGTATGTTAAAGCAGATGTAGAGAGAATGGAAAAAAACTAGGAAAGAAGAAAGGAGAAATGGACAGTAGACGATGGAGAGTTAGCAGAAGACACAAAGAAACCAGAAGAAAGTGACTGGAACAATTGCAACTGAAAAAAAAATGCACAAAAGGTAGAAAAATATCTCTTTATTTTGAATTTATTAACTGAAATATGTCAGCTCTTGGAAATGTGCATCTTTAACGTCTGCACTTTATTTAATACAAGAGGAAATCAATGTATAGTTTTATTTCTACAGTGTTGTACATTCTAAGTTTGGCTTTTGGGGTTCCCAGTTTAATTGTCTTCCTGTTTCTAAATTGTGATTCCTTGTTTGGTGATGGTGTATGTTCTGCATGTGTAACTGAGCTGAGGTATTCTGTTTATGTAATTCCTATTTGACATTGCCACTTGTTCTCTTTCCCGAGTAGGTCATGTATTGTTATTCTCTGAAATGTGTTGATTTAATATTTGCAGTGTTGCCTTTTGATAGTTAGGGTATGGTGCTCTGTGAGTCCTGGTAGTGCTGTTAGGACACGGCAGGTTTGCTATGGGTTCTAAATGGGCAGTGTTTCTAGTAGTTCCTAATGTGCCTGGCGGTTGGCACTGGTTTATAGTAATGTAGAAATCTTTTAGTCTTTCTTTATCCATACACTCATTAAGAGGCATGTTTACTAAAAGTTAGTGTATGGTAACATTATGCAAATATTTATGCAAATGATGCCCTTATGCAAATGATGACCTTATGCAAATGAGGCCTGCGTCTTGTGCGGCCCCCGGGTTACTCTACAAGTCCTCATTTGGCCCTCAAAGCGTGTTTGAGACCCCTGTTCTAGGCCCTTTTGCAGTATTTATAGTGCTACATTTTTCTGGATATGCCCTTTGTATGAGTTTTGGAAGTTTATGCTGGTATGGTGTGGTAGATTTGGCTATGTAGATCTTCAGTTACTTTTGTAGGGTTTTATATTAGTTCACAATATGCCTGGTACTGGAGAAAGTTTGTTGTTATTAGTGAGATGACCAGAATCAGATTTTGTTTTGGACTATCACAGTCTGTTTGTTTGATGCTAAATATTTACTGCTAAGTAGTTATTTTTTTTGGCCATGCATTTGCCCTTTCACTGTAATTTTCTTACCAACATTGGATTTGAAGGAGAAATACTAGCATCACGTGAAAAGAGTTCACAAAGGAGTTTTGGGAAAAAGGAGAGTGGGGTGTAACCAACATTAATAATAATGAGGGAGAGGGCACCAATTTATAGGTTGCAGGGGGGCACCAGAAATCCTAGCACTGGCCCTGCTAAGAGAGATAAAGCAGAGAGGGTGCTAAGAGAGATAAGTCAGGAAGCTGAGAGGTAGCCCACTTACTGTGCCGGTCAGTTAGCAGATTGTTAACTTCATTGGGCCGGAAGGACTGGGCCGGAAGGACTGGGGTTTCTAGTCCCACAGGTGCTCCTTGTGGTCTTGGGCAAGCCACTTAACCTTCCATTGCCCATGTTTCCTGTAAGTATTAGTCAATGTGTCTCATATCCCCTCATGTTAAATGTATCCCCCAATTGTGTTGTGACCACTTTGATTGAAGGATAAGGTGGTATACAAAACTGTCTAAATAAATAAAAATAAATGTACTAGTCACAGTGGTTCCCAAACCCATCCTGGGGGTTCCCACCGAGTTGGATTTTCATGATATCCACAATGAATATGCAGTGAGAGATATTTGCATATACTGCCTCCATTGTATGGAAATCTCTCTCATACACATTCATGGTAAAAATCCTGAAAATCTGACTGGTTTGCAGGCTCACAGGACAGATTTGAGAACCACTATACCAATATTGTTGCCACATCCAAAATAATGAACCTCTCCTTCTCAACCGGCTCTTTCCCTTCAGCCCTTAAGCATACCTCTATCAGACCTCTGCTAAAAAACTGCAAGCTTGATCCCCAACAGGTAGAATCATACAGACCTATATCCAGCATACCACTACTCGCGAAGATCATTGAAAAAGAGGTTCAACGACAATTACAGGATCACATCGACACCACTGCACCGTTAGACCCCTGCCAACATGGTTTTAGGGAATTCCATGGAGTTGAAACTCTTCTTACCATTCTCTTCTGCAAGATAATCACCGGCATTGACGACATCCATCAAGGATTTGCTCTCATCTTTCTGGACATCACTGCAGCTTTTGATTCAGTAAGTCATGAGCTTCTCTTAGGACGACTAATTGAGAAAGGCATTAATGGAAGAGCGCTTGAATGGTGCAGATCTTACCTGTCCGGAAGATGGCAGCATGTTCGTTCTGGAGGGATAACTTCAGAACCCTTCCACCAAAGCCAGGGAGTCCCACAAGGATCCTCCCTTTCTGCCCTATTTTTCAACAATTACATGCAGCCAATTTGTAATATCATCCGGTCCTTCAATGTTGATTGCATGTTATACGCTGACGATGTCCTGCTTTACATACCCTTCTCTACTGAACATCTGGACCTCTCCCCACTGACGAGCTGTTTCAATGCAATATCTGACTGGCTTCTCTCCCAAAACCTCCGAATACAACATAAGAAAACGGAAGTACTCTTCATTACGAGGAACCCTAACTTTACCCCACCACAATATCTTAAAGTAAAAGAAGCTGAGTTACAATTTAAACCTTCGATACGTTACCTGGGAGTCACTTTGGATCAACGCCTGGACATGAAGGGCCACTTAGGAAACACAGTCAGAGCAGTATACTACAAGATCCACTCACTTAGGCATTTACGATCCATGCTGGAACCAAATGATTTCAGGACAATCTACCAGGTGTTGATCATTCCTCATTTTGACTATGCCAATGCCATCCTACAAGGTCTTCCCCAATCCACCTTGAACCCGCTGCAGCTCGCCATGAATGCGGCAGCAAGGGTCCTCCATGAAGCCTCCAGGAGTGACCACGTGACGCCTCTGCTGATACAGTTACATTGGCTACCCATCCAGGCTAGAATCGTTTTCAAGACCTTGTTACTTACTTTTAAAGCTGTTAACAAGCTCTCCTCTGCATCCTTAACTGCCCTCATCCATACCACATCTCCAAATAGAGCAAGAAGATCCACGGCTATAAACTCTCTAAAAGTCCCGAAAGCACTAACAGATTGCACTACATCTACAGCCAATAGGGCCTTTAGTCTCAGTGCGCCAAGATGCTGGAATGCATTACCCCCAGGTATCCGGGCTATTAAGAGCCTAACACAGTTTAGGAAAGCCCTCAAATTCCACCTTTTCAACAAGTACCTCATAGAGCCCAACGACACCCCTTAGAGTCCAACGATACAATTCGCTAAGCAAATATATGGTATCTTAACAACACGCCAAGACAGATACTCTAACCCTTAGTGGTGCATATGTTCTATGAAACTCCTGTTCATATGACTCTATGTAGCAAGTTTTGTAAATAGTTTACCCCTGTTATCCAAGTTTTTTGCCCTGTTATCTGTAAACTCATACGTGTTAACTGTACTGAGCATTTTTGTTCCATGTGAACCGTGCTGATGCTGAATAGTGCGGTATATAAGAGAATGTAAATAAATAAATAAATAAAACATGAATTGTAAGGCTCTGCCTAACAGTTAAGATACAGTGTCTCTCTGATGCAATTTGAGTGCAATTACATGTACATAGTTACATAACTGGTGCCTATGCACCCCTGACGAAGGCAAGTGCCGAAACATGGCCATGTCAGGTGTTGCTTCTGTATCCCTAAATGAAGACAATACTTGTTGGCACCCTGCTCCACAATGCATATTCATTGTGGTATCCACAATGAATATTCATTGAGAGATATTTGCATATACTGCTTCCATTGTATGCAAATCTCGCTCATGCATATTCTTTGGTGAAAATCCTGAAAAACTAACTGGCTTGCAGGCCTCCAGACAGATGTGGAAACCACTATACTAATGTGTATTAGCACAGTTCAAATAACACACACTTTAAATAATGCAAGCCCTATCATTCTCAGTGAAGCCTATTGCTAACTATAGGGTAATTCCATAACATGTCACCTAGGTTAAGAGGGCACCTGTTTGTAGTCTATTTTATCAAGACACATAGGTGCCTATGTTTCTTTATTAAACCCTTGGGGTAAACCAGCAGAAATCACAGTTGGTTTGTAGCCATGGACATTTACTTCTGCTCAGGAGCCCGGCAGGCTTCTTTATCCTTAGCTTATCAGAGCTTTTTGGCAGTTCAGCCTGGACTGGGGCTGAGTCCTAAACTCTTGAGGTTTGGAGAACAGCTCTGTGGTGCTACAGGAATTGCATCCAAGAGATTCCTTGGCAATGCACCTCAGTATTGTCTGTTTCCTCAGGAATGGAGCAGTTCTATCTGCCTGAGTGTCTGGTTGTGCCTCAGTGAGTGTCTCTGAGGCTGATGGCATGGAGACGGACCCTCTTTGGTCCCATGTTTTAGGCCTTTCTAGAGGGTTGGTTTCTTATGGTGATTTCCTGGAAAGTCCAGTTTCCACCAGGTGGTGTCCATTCTGTGGCTGTTTTCTCATAGAGAACCACTTAGGTCTTCAGTGAAGTCTTGCACTTAGAGGTCTATGCCATCTTTAGCTTGATAACGTGTTCTAGGTAATGTAATGTTACTGTTACCTGTAAACTGCTTTGATCATTGGAAATGCAGTATACATCTTTCTCTCAAGAGTGCTGCCCCCTTTTTTCATTGCGATCATATTGTGTTAGTGTTGCTGAATATTCCATTGAGTAGCAGGTCTGCAAACCGTGTAAATGCCTTTGAATATAAGGCTCATAGATTTTTAAAAAAATAAAAATTTAGTTGATAAAATACATTCTATCATGCCATTTATCATTCATCTGTTTTACATTTAAGGCAATTTAAACTCCCGAAAAGAACAGATTAGAAAGACAGCATGCTGTCAAATTTACTTTACATCTCTGATTTTCCCTTTCTGAAAAGAAGAAGAGTTAAAATTGTGAGCTGCTGGAAAGCATTGTTTTCTAAGTCAATTAAAAAAAGAAATGTCTAGGCCCTTATGGGAAGTACTGTACCTGTACCCTTTGAGATCTGGCTTAGGTCACTAAGCCTTCTAGTGCTCACACTATAGACTATAAACTCTTTTGAAGCAAAGACCCCGTGGTAACAATGTAATTTACCTTTTATGGCACTGTGAACACTGACAGCACTGTATAAATAATACACATTGTTAGTTCTGAGCAAGGCCCCTAAAGAGCAAGACTGCTATTTCAGAAAGATCTAAGGGTAGGCAAAGTGGCAGATGGATACCTTGAGATGGACAGGCACATAAATGTATTTATGACTTGCTTCTCTTATATGACAAATCCTAAACCCTTCCTTACAGTAAGTAATTTACAATAAGTCAAAATGTATCTTGTCGATAAACTGAAGGGGAACTTGAGGGGAACTCTGAACCAGTAAATACCCAAATTGCTCAAAGTATTTTCAGGTGTTATAAAAAAGCACTAAATCTTCCTGAAACATCTAAAATGAATTCTCTAGCTTCTGGGTACCCCTGCTAGCATGCTCCATTACTTTTTTATGTACAGATTAAGTCATTCGATATGTAACTGCTGGTTCCAAGCTACATTTGCTTTAATATCCTGCATTTGTGATGAAGGGCCTATGGACATATTTACGAAGGTTTATACTCCTACCAGCAAAGAACAAACTTTACTTGTGAATGTAGTAAGTGGACAGAGCCATTTGCTATGGCACTCACCTCTAGAAATATCCACAATAGTAGAGCCCAGGGTTTTGGTTAGTGCAACCCAAGAATATTGAAGTCAGAGGGTTTTTCAGCTGGGAAAGATGTTAGTTTCTTGAAGCTGGTAAAGGGAGAGGCAGCCACCACCTGTTCTGCTCCATCTTTTCATCAGACTGACACAGATCTGGAGACGTGGGAAGCATGTCTCTTGTCTTTGAGTTCCTGTAGTGAGTACAGTGGGAAACACAGAACAGTGGGTAGTGCTTTTGATACTGCACTATAAGCAGTTGGTCCTGAGGTATCCAGCAAAAGAGCAGAAAGTATCTCCTCCATGAGGGGGTAAACCTATCACTTTAGGTTCTATCTATTATGAGGAGAAAGGAATCTTTTCTGGTTTTCAGATATAAATAAAGGGGTCAGGTCCCTATCCAGAGGAAGGAGACATTATGAAAGGAGAGGTGTTCAATAAATGGTTTGTCCAAAAATCTAAAGAAGTTCAGAAAGCATATGCAAAAAGGCCACAATAAGGACTACCTAAAAGGACAGCTACAGCTGGGAAAAATATCTGCACTTTATATGGTCCTATTAGTATTCCCTGAAGATCAGCCAAGGCCACATTAAAATATCCAGCAACTGCAGGAGCAGCCAGAAGCCAGCGATCGGACACCCCTGCAGCATGAACGGAGTAGAGGTAAGCTCCTCCCTCCATGCTTAAGATCCAGCAGCTGCAGGCACGCCCATGCCTGGCAGGCCCACGCCTAGTGACCACTCCAAAGAGTGGCATGATTTCCTCTGTCTTGCAACTGATTCATTTGGCATATTTCACCAGTCCACAGCTATAGTTCATTGCAGCATTACAAGGGCGGTAATTATCTTTTTTATTCTCCGTTCCTGATTCCTGGGTTATTAATATAGTACTACTCCCAATCCTCTCTCACTAAGAAGCAATCATGTCAGACTTACAAACCTTCATACACCTTTTGTTAACTATAGCCCTCCTTTGTGCCCTTATCACCCTATCATTATGTTTCAACTCAAACCAAGGTCATATTCCAATCATTCGAGGTCAAGGAGGCCATCGCTTAAGATGCCCTTTCCTCATACTAAAGAACAGAGTACACTCACATCTCATCATATTTCACTTAGCGAAGCTACCACACCAGAACATGAAACCCCTTCCTTAAGCATGGCAGTGCCTATTAAGGGAATACTCATAAATGCTCATTTGGCTAGAAAGAAGATTCAGATCCTTAATGACTAATTTATGGAATCCAAATTGGACTTTAACGGCCCAATACTTGAAAGGCATTTGCACAGTTATAGCACAGTAAACCGTGTAAATGCCTTAAATCGATCTGCACTGAAAATATAGGCGAGGAAAATCCTCACCTAACTTTCAGTGCAGGAGCTTACTGGGCAACATGCAATATCACTGCTGCCTGGTTACCTAATGTGGCTTCCGGCATATGCAGTGATCCCCAGATATCCAATGCCAGGACTGCATATGATCTCAGCATTGAATATCCGGGGACCGGGGTTAATGGTCAGCAGGCAGGGCTATGCACTGTAGTGGCGCATAGCATGCCCAGAAGAATATCAGGCCCTATGTGTATAACAGAAAGCTGGTTTGCTGAGACAGACTCCATCCTAATAAACCAACTTAAACCTCCTAATTATAACATATTTAACTGCCCTCAGGCAAGCCACAGAGGTGGTGGAATCACTATTCTTGCAAGAAGTAACTTACAATTCAATCCTATCTACATTTCAAGCACAAGCTGCTTAGCTATAATCATTATCTCAAACAAAACGAATGACCTTGTGTCTCACATACAGATTCCCAAACTCAAACAATGATGAGTTAGCAGCACTTCTGGAAGTGCTCTGCACACAAAGAACTGTCCTCTCACACTCATGGGTGACTTGAACCTATCATCTGTTCCACATAAAACAACAGATGCCTTTCTAGATGCAATGGAGCATCTCAGTTACACACAAGTCATTCACCTTCCATCTCATATTAAGGAAAATATTATGGACCTCATCTTTATCCCATATAACCTCCTGGACAAGTCCCCCCCCCCCCCACTAGAACAAGTCTCATGGTCAGACTACCATCACTTTCCATCTTCCCTCCGCACAGCCTTCCAGTACTAACAATCATGTGAAAAGGTCCTACCATCACTTTAAACACTTTGACAAGTCCTCCTTTCTGGACATCACTCCCAGACTAACCACAAACTCCAACAACCTGGATTTCATAGTCAATAACTAGCAGGAGATTATTTACAAAAATGTGGCTGTGCCACCCTCCAAACCATCACCGCTGCCAGCACCAATATCCTACTTGGTATACCTCTAAGCTTAAAGCTCTAAAACCTGATCTAAGAAAATAGGAATGCAAATGGAGACATACCCTAGAAAACACAGTCAAGGATATATACCTGTCAAGCCTACACAATTATTGGATCCAAGTTAATAAAGCAAAGAAAATATACCACACATGGCTAATCATGAAATCACTCAACAAACCCAGGGAACTGTTTGACATAGTGAAATCGCTAACAAATGATTGTGTGCTGCCTTCTCCAAGCACCACTCCAAGTCCGCATGAGCTTTCTAACCATTTCCAATCAAAAATCCCTCCAGTCCCCCCTGAGAACAATCACCTCTGTTTATCCAGCCCCTTCCACCTCTGGCACCCTCCTTCATTCCTTTAGCCCAATCTCCCAAGAGAATCTTGTGAATATAATTCACAGTCTCAACACAACTATATTGCCACCAGGGGCGGCCCAAGGGGGGTGCGGGGCCATGTGCGGAGACTCGGTGTGGGGCCTCATTTGCATAAGGGGCTCATTTGCATAAATATTTGCATAATGTTACCATACACTAACTTTTAGTAAACATGCCTCTTCATGAGTGCATGGATAAAGAAACACTAAAAGATTTCTACATTACTATAATCCAGTGCCAACCGCCAGGCACATTAAGAACTACTACAAACACTGCACATTTAGAACCCATAGGAAACCTGCCGTATCCTAACAGCCCTACCAGGACTCACAAAGCACCATACTCTACCTATCAAAAGGCAACACTGCAAATATTAAACCAGTACATTTCAGAGAATAACAATACATGACCTACTGGGGAAAGAGAACAAGTGGCAATGTCAAATAGGAATTACATAAACAGAATGCCTCAGCTCAGTTACACATGCAGAACATAGACCATCACCAAACAAGGAATCACAATTTAGAAACAGGAAGACAAAATTAAACTGGGAACCCTAAAAGCCAAACTTGGAATGTACAACAACACTGTAGAAATACAACTATAAATAAATTTCCTCTTGTACTAAACAAAGTGCAGATGTTAATGATGCACATTTCCCAGAGCTGACATATTCCAATTAATAAATTCAAAATAAAGAGATATTTGTCTTCCTTTTGTGCATTTTTTTTCAGTTGCAATTGCTCCAGACACTTTCTTCTGGTTTCTTTGTGTCTTCTGCTAACTCTCTACCGTCTGCTGTCCATTTGTCCTTTCTTCTCTCTTCTAGTTTTTTTCCATTCTCTCGCTACATCTGCTTTTACATACTAATCTTTCTCCTTTTGTTCTTTCCTCATTCCTATTTCATCCACTCAAATTTTACCTCTCCATCCTCAATCCCCACTTACTCTCCAAATACCCGGCCAATTGTAGATTTGTCTTCCTTCCCACACAAAATATTTTTCCCCTCTCCATTTCACTCTCCCAGCTCCATCCCATTCTAATCCTCCCCCAACATCAGCTCCCTTCTAGTTCCAGTCACACCCAGCATCCGCTCCCTTCTAGTCCCCACATCAGCCCATTTTCAGTCCTATTCCCCGTCAGACCATTTCCAGTCCTATCCTAGCCCCACCATCAGCCCATTTCCAGTCCTAGCTCCCCCATCCATTTCCAGTCCTATCTGAGTCCCTCCATCAGCTCATTTCCAATCTCAGCCCCCCCATCAGCCCATTTCTAGTCCTTTCCTAGCCCCACCATCAGCCCATATCAAATCCTAGCTCCCCTCCACTCAGCCCATTTCCAATCCAAGCCCCCCATGAGCCTACTTCCAGTTCTAGCCCCTCCATGAGTCCATTTCAATCCAAGCCCCCACCACAGCCCATTTCCAATCTTAGCACCCCTAACAGCCCATTTCCAGTCCTATCCTAACCCCTCTATCAGCCCATTTCCTGTCCTAACTCCCCCCCAATTAGCCCATTTCCAGTCCTAGCTCCCTCCCCTCACAGCCCATTTCCATTCCAAGCCCCCCTCCCCATCAGCTATTTGCAGTTCAAGCCCCCCTTCCACTCAGCCCATTTCCAGTCTTAGCAACCCTCCCAGCCCATTACCAGTCCTAAGCCCCCTATCAGCCCACCTCCAGTCCTTACCCCCCATCAGCCCATTTCCAGTCCTAGCCCCCCCATAGCCCCCTTCCCGGCACTGAGGGAGCTGATGCTGCAGGGAGGGCTCTGCCAGGAAATGGGGTGCCGCTGTCACAGCGGCAGCGGCAGCAGCAGCCAGTTTTTTTTTTTTTAAATTTACCTGGGCTGATGCAGAATGTTGTTTGCGCAGGGCCCCCTGAAACATGGGGCCCTGTGCAAACAACATTCTTGCTCAATGGACGGGCCGGCCCTGATTGCTACTAGACCCTTGCCCTCTCAATTGGTTCCAATTCTATCCAGAATGGTTCACCTCTCCCTCACCCAAGGATCTATCCCTACTAGCCTAAAGACTGCGTCAATACATCCTCTTCTAAAGAACTCCAAATTAGACCCAAGAGCTGCAAGCTTATACAGGCCAATTTCAAGTTTACCCTTCCTGGCAAAAATAGTGGAAAAAGTAGTCCAACTTCAGAAGCAGGATCATATAAACCCCAATGTACCTCTTGACATTCACTAACATGGATTCTGACCTAGACATGGTGTTGAAACCTTACTAATCTCACTTATGGACACATTCTTGAAAGGTATTGAAAGTGCTAATCTGATTCTGGTCATCTCACTAACAACAACAAACTTTCTCCAGTACCAGGCATATTGTGAACTAATATAAAATCTTACAAAAGTAACCAAAAATCTACAGTATAAGGCCAAATCTATCATGCCACACCAGCATAATCTTCCAAAACTCATACAACAAGGGGCATACACAGAAAAAAGCAGAACTATAAATACTGCAACAGGCCCTAGAACATCCATACACCTATTTGAAAAGCTGACAAAATCAAATTACCACAGTATAAATCCCTGTGTACAAACTCCATGTTAATAGAACACCTGGCCCCGGTCACACACTCAGAATACAGACCCTCACCAAATATAGAATAATTGACTACAACCTAAAATAAAAATAAAAATATGTAGACAAAAATTAAACTGAATCCCCAAAAAGCCTGACTCGACATGCAGCGCAACACCAGATAAATAAGAGATGCAGTTCCCCATACTGTGTAAAATATAAAGATAGTGCAAATTCCAATTAGTAAATTGAAAATAAAATTATTTTTTCTACCTTTGTTTTCTGACCATTTTATTCTCTGATTATGCTGGTCCCGTTCTGAGGCTTCTGCTTTCCTCTGTCTTCTCTTAGCTCTCTTTCTATGGTCTATAGTCATCTGCCATTTCTTGTCTCTCCTTTTGCTTTCTTCACTTCCTTCCATCTTGGATTTTGAAATTGTTTTCCTTTCATCTTTCTTCCATTTATTTTTCTCTCTCTCTCTCTGTCCACCCAAATTTCACTATTCTTTTTTAACAATCTCCCTACCACTTTTCAACTTTCACCCAGTCTTCCCATTTCCCAGCCCTTCTTCTCTGGTCTACTATTTCCCAGTCTATTGCTCTTTCTCTCTCCCCTTCCATGTCAATCATCTTTCATCCCTCATCCCTCATCTAGCATCTCTCTCTTTCCCTCCATCCAGTAGGCTGAGGCAGAGGCACACTGTTTGGGCCTGCCTGGTTCACAGTCCCAGGCCTATGGCAATGTGGCCTCCCTGCCTCTGCTCTGAGTCAGTTGACATTCAGCAGCAATGTTACTTCCCCTCCCCAACACACATAATATCTGTCCCCTCTCCCTTTTCACTCCCTTGAAGCTCCAGCTCCTTTCCAGTTCCCCCCTGCAAAAGCCCATTTTCTGTCGAGCCTCAGCATCAGCTCCCTTCCAGTCCCAGTACCTCCCTCAGTATCAGCCTATTTCCAGTCCCAGTAACCCTCCCTAGTATCAGCCCCCTTTCCAGTTCTCCCATTCCTGTACCTTCCAATGTCAACCTCCTTGCATTCCCAGCACCACCACTGGTGTCCATTCTCTTCCAGTCTCCCTCCTTCCCCACCATCTAGCCCCTTCTAGTCCAAATTCCATCTCACGTATCAGATCACTTCCAGTCCCTGTGCCCTATCCCATGTCAGTTCCCTTCCATTCACTCTCCCCTCTGTCCATCCCTCTTCCAGTGCCATCCCCAGGTGTCAGCTCCTTCCATCCCCAGGTGTCAGCTCCCTTCCAGCCCTCTCCTTCCCATCTTTCCAGCTCCCTTCCAGCCTCTCCCCCCAGGTGCCAGCTCCCTTCCAGCCCCCACCTTCCCCTCTTTTCATCTCCTTTCCAGCCTCCACCTCCCCCATGTCATGTCCTTCCAGCCCCTTCCTTCCCTCCTGTATCTGTTACACTCCCTAGCCCCCTGCTCCCCCTCTCACTGATTTGTCACTTGAGAGACGGAAGTAGCCTCAAGAACAGTTCTCTGCTTCTGCGGCTCTCTTGTTTTATAAACTGCTGGACCATTGTATTTTTAAAGACAGTAATAAGCATTCCCTGCTTTTTATGAGAAACAGGAAATGCTCGTTACCACTGGAAATGCCGCGGTCGAGCAATTTGTAAACCAGCAGAGCAGCGGAAACAGAGAACTGTTTCTGTGGCTACTTTAATCTCTCATGACGAATCAGTGAGGGAGGGCAGGCGGCTAGCGATGGCACCCCATGCTTTTGGCTCCCACCTACAATGCTTACCCAGCTTACCAGGTAGTGCCGGCCCTGTCTCTTAGTACCCTCTCTATAGATTAAGCATTCTATAGGTATCCAAATATCTATAAAGAGCTGAAAAACAACTATTTATAATATTATTACATTGTATGCCCCTTTATACCCCAGTGAGTTAAGTGGATTTTTCTCATGAATTGTTGTAAAGTATCCTGGGTAGGTAACTCTATAAGAAACATGAATATATGAATCACATGCCATTTTCACATTTGTTTTTCCATGGTGTAATGAAAAAGGGTGTCGTTCTACCATCACATGAAAACATGCTATGTCTAGTCTGTCCTCTGATATTACATGGAACATGAGTAATTTCAAATACAATATTTAAAAAATCTTCAATATAACAAAGTAAAATAAAAAAAATCAGCAGCTTTAAGAAAAGAAAACTTTTGTAAGAGGCTGACAGGTCTGACTGAATGTTCATTATGTGCTGTATAAGTAAGTATATAAAATGTCATGGTGAAGGGAATTCATTTCTTTATAACAAGCATGACAGTCTCTTGAATTGAACTGAAAGAGACTGGAAGCAGTGAGGTGATGCAGTTCTAAGCAGAATTTCAATCTAATCAAGTTTACCTTAAAAGGGTACTTATAAAGCTCTTTCTTCTGAAATAGTCTCTCTTAGATAAAGCAAATAATTTACGGATGTTGCTCAAAGGATGGCAATGGAGAATCAAAGTCACCATGAAATGACTTGAGCTCGCAACAGCTGAAATACAGGGCCTAAAGATCATTCTGCTGGACATACTCATAGAAGCACAATAAGGGATTCACACAGAGTTCATTCCAAAGTATCAGAAACTTAGTTCATTTTTTGTTCTCACCTATCATCGTGAAATGTGAGGTATAGGGGTATAGACATTTGGTGGACAGGGTATATATTTGTTTAGTTTAGTTTAGTGTTAATGAAGCCAGGGCTTTCATAAATAACAATATAAATCAGTATACATCAGGTAGAGCATCATTATAAATTCAGCTACTATAACCTGAATCTCTCATTCCCGCTCAAAATCATATTTCAGTAATGTAAATATTTAGGAAATGTGAAGAAAGGAGGCCTGGAGGGAAAAATCTCTTGCTCTCCTAATACCCATAACTCACTATCTGTCAGATGAAAATAGTCCAAGACCTCTGCCACTCCTCTCATTCCTGGGTGGGTCTCATCCTAGGGGAGGAGCCTGTGTCTTTTGGGGAAACTACTAGGTATGTATGACCTAGATTGGCCACTGTTGGAAACAGGATACTGGGCTTGATGGACCTTGGTCTGACCCAGTATGGCATATCTTATGTTATGTTCTTATGTAGGAGCCATGAAGACATCAGTGGTGGTGGTGATGGGACAAAGATTACTGAGCCAGAGAGTATTTGTCTTAGGGAGATTCTCACTGGTAAACCAGGTACCTTCTTCTCTTGCACTGCCATAATACATTAGCTAACAAAGGTCAAAATTGTCATATCAAATGGTTAATGATGTAGAAAAGAAAATGTTAGAGGGTCCAAAGAAGGCAGAGCGTTGACTTCTCACACTTTATCAGCATCTGCCCTTGCAGTCACCACATGAATTTTACTGCATAAGTGCTTTGCCAATAACACAGATACATCTATGTTATTGGCAATACACCTACCATAGTCCTTTATTACTAAAACCCGCCAACCCCCCTATACTTCCACTTGAATCCCCACCCTTCTGATAGGCTTCCAATATATTCACTTGAAACCCTCAACACCCCCCCCCCTCCCAACTCTTACTGAGTGTTTCCCTGGTAGTCTGGTTGCAAACTGGACTGATCCCCAGCTGTTCCTGTTTCATCAGCTTTCTTGGTTCAAAGTGGTGCTTATGACCCCAAATTGCCAATATGTGGGCATCTATTTTTAGCTTATTGTATAGAAATGCATAGACACCTATGTATCCTTATAAAATACTAGCACAATTCATCACAAATAGCTGCTAGAATAAAGATGCAGACATTCACATGTGTAAACTGTGATGCCTCCTGTACTCCACCCAAACTCCTCCCCTGATCATGCTACTGAAAAGTTGCATACAATGGAGGCAGTGTATGCAAATCTCTGTAATGCATATTCATTGTGGTTCTCCTGAAATCTTGACTGGTTAGGTGTGTCCCTAAAACTGGGTGGAGAACTCCTGGTCTAACTAAAAGGAATTTCAGAGCACAATGATTTGTTGTCTAGGCCTATTATACCTTATAAACTCTAGAAAAAGGTTTTCGTTGGTACAACGTAAGTGCTGAGATGCATTTTATGAGTGAATCTGAGAGACTGAGATAATCTCCACCATACCATAGCTTAGGGCTGAGGTTCACTCCTGTCATAATGTGTACAGAATGAACCCATATGGAGACATTACAGCAAGTAGTCCATATTCTTTATTTTCCTCTCTTCTCCCTTCCCCCCTCCACAGTACAGTTTTGCTTCCTCTCAGTGCATCCCACAACCAGCTCCCTATGTTTTCTGTCTCTAGTTGTCTCTCTACCTGCTCTTTCCTCTCTTTTCTCTATCTTTGCCTCTCTTGGGTTTTAATTTACTTGTCTTATTGTTCTGTGTTCAACAGGGAGCAGCTTGCAGGCAGCATTTTTAAGGTGGTCCCAATCCAGGCTTGTGTTCCCTCTCTGAAAATGCAAGTTGCAAATGGTGGAGAGAAAAGGCTTAGTAGCTATATTGTAGATTCTCCTTTCTCCTTCTGGCCAGATCTGCAGTCCCACATAAACAGGTTCTTCAGTGCAGCTCCTCCATTGCTCAAAAACATTCATAGAGCAGAACTAACTCCTCTGTTGCTCAAAAACATTCATAGATGGCTTCATCTAAAATCTTCTTAATAAGGGAAATATTTTTTTTTCTTTCTGTTAACAAGGTGAATGGTTCCCCTTGTCTGAATCCTAGTAACAGGAGCTAGTCAATCTTTCTTGGTTTAGGGCTCTTTATGTTCAAAGGAGGTCATTTTTTTTTTTTAAACTTTTATTTTCATTTTGCAACAAACAAAAGAAACAACACACCAAAGGAGACAAAACAAGTATACAATAAAGAAAAGTAAACCCAATTACCCCCCACCCCCACGCTTCTTCTCTAGCTGATTATGTCAGCATGTGAGCGCTTCCAAACAACAGTGATTATACATCAAAACAATCAAAAGAGTATCTGCGATACAGAATAATCATGGGACAAAGATAGATACAAATTTAGACAGTCAGATGAGAGCATTGAGCAGAATGTACATAGTCATTGAGCATCTTCCATTTAGACCGATGATGAGGAGTCTGAATGGGGGAAGCAAACATACGAGGTATTTGTTCATATTTACTGTAGAGACAGACATGATTCCACCATTCATTGGGGCTCAGATGGGAGCTATTTTTCCAGTATTTCGTAATTAGGGAAATAGCAATGCCAAGCATAAAGTCCAAAAGGAAGTAAGCCGTTTTTGGAAGAGAGGGGATCCCCGCAGCTGAGCGAAGTCCCACTATCCTCCAAGAAAGGGGCTCTTGAAAGTGCAAAATAGACTGGATACGACCCCAGACCCGACGCCAGTAATACTGTAGTGCGGGACATTCATACATAACATGAGGTAGTGAACCAATGGCCGCATGACATGTCCAACAACTATTGCCCTGAGTAGTGTTCCATTTGGCTAATCTGTCAGGAGTGTAAAAACACCGGTGGGCTAGAAAGAAGAGTGTCTGAGTGAGTGAGGCGGATCGGGAGACCCGTGTCACTCTACTCCAGACAAGGCTCCATTGCTCCGGGGTCAAAGTCACATGCAATTCTCTCTCCCATGCTTTCTGCGCTATAGGGGTATCTCTCGTTATAGCATTACATAAGGTTTTGTAAAAATTGGATGCTACACCCGGTGAACTACCGATAGATCGGATAGTCTCCAACCAACCTTGTGTAGGGGAGGCCGATGACGGGAGCACCTTAGCACTCCGAAGGCAATGCTGAAGTTGCACCAACTGAAAGTAGTGTTTCGCTGGGAGACCAAATTCAATTTGCAATTCACTAAAAGTTTTCCAGCGACCTTCATGGAACAACTGACTAGGAATCCAAATGCCCCTAGTGTACCAGGGGCTCCACGCCATCGGCTTATTTTGTATTCGAAATCGAGTATTGTACCAAAGTGGGAGCTTGTCTAACGGACAGAGTCGGGAGTCTAAAGATTGCATAAGATTATTAAAGGCACCTAAGGTGTCTAAAAGCATTGGTGGAAAGTGGGAGTCTGATGGGAGAGTCATACCAGGAAGAAAAGTAAGAGGAATCGGTTTGCAAAGGTCCTCTTCTATGTCTAGCCACACAGGTCTACTCGGTACTGGATCTTCTAGCCAACGAGCGCCTTGTTTGAGAAGAAAAGATTGATGATACTTCAGGAAATCAGGGAATCTGACACCCCCATTTTCCTTATCTGCTTGCAGCTTATGTTTCGCTATCCTAGGTGTCTTGTCTTGCCACAAGTATCTAGTCAGAAGGCCCTCTATATCTTTATATATACGTCGAGGTAAAAGACAGGGCAACATTTCTAAGATATAATTCACTTTCGGAACAATCATCATTTTTATGGTTTCTAATCGACCCCACCAGGTAAGTGTTAAAGGAGTCCAGCGATGAGTAAGCGCCCGGACTTTAGAGGTTAAGTCTTTGGCATTGAAGGAGATAGTGTCTTCCAAAGGAGAACAATAGTGAACCCCAAGGTATTTGACCATGCGAGGTTGCCATAAAAAGGGGAAGGATTGCATATCTGCCTGATGAAGCAAAGGATTTAATGGAAAGGCTACCGACTTGGTCCAATTTATCTTATAACCGGACAGTTGTGAGTATTTACCAATTTGCTCTAGGACAGCCGGTACTGAGTCTATAGAGACAAAAAGCATAAGGTCATCAGCATACGCTGAAATTTTGATTTCCCTATGGGTGAAGGGGACTCCATGAATCTCCTCCGATTGCCGGATTAGTAAAGCCAAGGGTTCGAGTGCAAGATCGAAGAGAAGTGGAGACAGTGGGCATCCCTGGCGAGTGCTGCGTTGAAGAGGAAAAGGCTGAGACTTTAAAGCATTGGCACATATACTGGCTGTAGGCTGTGCGTACATGGTGCGAAGACAACGGAGAAAACCTTCCCCGAATCCGTACCAGCGGAGGACTGCAAATAGGAAGGGCCACTCTAAGCGATCAAAGGCCTTCTCAGCATCAAGTGAGAGGCCAACAAATGGGCGATCAAGATTAACTGCGGTAGTCAGTACATGTCATAGAGTCCGAGCATTGTCAGCAGTTGATCTACCAGGAATGAAACCGCATTGATCTGGGTGTATTAAGGTAGGCATCCTATCAGAGAGCCGGGTAGAGAGAATGGTGGCAAATATTTTATAGTCCGCGTTTAGGAGGGAAATTGGACGATAATTAGCTGTTAGTTGCGGGTCTCTCCCCTCTTTCTCAAAAACTACTACATTTGCCATTGAAAAGGACCCAGAAGGAGAACCCTCCTCGGCCAGAGCAGAAAAATAAAGTTTCAAAACTGGAGCTAAGTCAGCGTGAAAGGTTTTGTAGAATTCAGCAGGGAGACCGTCTGGGCCTGCGGCTCGACCTGAGGCACATTTCTTGATAGCAGAATGAATTTCTGAGACAGTAAATGGTGTGTCCAAGGCCACTCTATCTTCGTCAGATAGGGTCGGTCTTTGTACCCCTGAAAGTAAGCGTTCAAATACATCTGGCTCAAAATCACATTCAGATTGATAAAGCCGAGTATAAAAATCACGAAAGAGTTCTAAGATTTCGGTATCTTTAGTGACCAAACCCCCCCCCGACGGATTACGGAGGGCGGTAACACGCTTGGCTTCTTTTTGACCTTTTAGGGCATTTGCTAATAATTTGCCAGCACGATTATTTTCCCGATAATATAGCCCTTGTTGTGATTCAATATTTTTAACAGCAGCAGTGTACAAAATCTGATTGTATTGAAAACGCAAGCGTTGTAAACGGAGTAGAATACATGGGTCAGTACGGGACGTGAGGAGACGCTCCCCAGCTTGTATCTGCTGCTCTAGAATCAGTAAATGCTGCTTTCTTTGTTTCCCCTGCCGAATTTGATAGCTAGTTATAGTTGCGCGGATAGATGCTTTAAAACCCTCCCACCAAGCCCAGCTCGCTGTGTCATGGGGTGAGTTAAAATGAAAATAATCTTGGATAGCGGCATTTATATCAACCTGAAAATCTTTTTGACCCAGTAGGGATCTATCAAAAAACCAAGCTCGGGGAGAATCGTCCCGCGCAGTGACATGTAATGATAAAGATATGGCAGCATGATCTGAAATATGGAGAGGATGAGTCCTAGTCGTGTCTACTTGAGAAATCAGTGCTTTGGAAATGAGAAAGAAATCTATTCTAGATTGGGAGTGATGGGGGGCAGAAAAGAAAGTGAACTCTAAGTCGGAGGGGTGAAGCAGCCTCCATATATCTACCAGCGCAAGATCTTGCATCAGAGCTGTAAGGGTAGCAAGACTCTTGGGTGGACTACTCGTTCTAGGCGGCTGTCTATCTATCAGAGGGTCTAACACTTGATTAAAATCACCACCAAGTATTAATGGAGTATTGGCAGAGGCCTGTGCCAACTGCGCAATACTTGCATAGTAAGCAGGGTTGTCCACATTCGGGGCATAAATGCAAATACATGTAAATTCACTATCTCCAACCTTAAGATGTACTCGGGCCCATCTACCCTCCTTGTCAGCGCTAGTATCAATTACAGTAGCTTGCAAAGATTTCTTAACCAGAATGGCTACCCCGCACCGTTTGGAAACGGCGGGAGAATAGGCAGCCACCATGTAAGGCTTAACATTGAGTTTCAGTGTTTCAGCAGAGTTTAAGTGCGTTTCCTGAAGAAACGCTAAATCAGCATGCTCATGGCTAAGATAGCTAAGGATTTTCTTTCTTTTGATTGGACTATTAATGCCCTTTACGTTGAGTGATAAGATTTTACATAAGGCCATTCAGACAAGTTAAAAATTCTGAGCATGATAGCGCACATAATTTCACAATGTCCCTCATATTGACTGTATCTGGCTGTACATATGGCATAAAAGAAAATAAGCTTAGATAATACAATGAAGCGCCCCACATTAAAAAAGAAAAACCGCAGCGCGGTAGAGAAGAAGCAGAACCCCAAAAATTACTGGCGACCATGTGTCTGCGGGGAGAAGCCCCAGAGAAGGCCGAAATTGAAAAAAAACACATAACCTGTAGGACTGTGCGTGCTCCGAATCCGACCGAGGCACACATCATGGAGGGATAGGAGACCAAAAACAAAAGTCATAGAAAGAAAGAAAGAAAGTCCAGGTAGTCTCTGTGCTTGACTATGACCGCCGCATCGGGCCCTTCAAAATGGCGGACAGAGCCGGCAAATAAAAGTCCAAGTCGTTGGATTAGCGCATCTGCTCTGCTTCTTTGGAGTCTAAAAATGTTGATAGTAGATCAGGATCTTCGAATGTCCTGGTTTGGTTGTGGAGAGTCACTCGGAGCTTCGCGGGATACAACAGGCCAAAGCGAGCCTGTAGCTGTTGAAGTCGAGGGCGAAAAGCAAGGAGTTTCTTCCGTCGGTCAACGGTAGGCTTTGCCAAATCAGGGAAGAAGGAGACTTTGTGACCTTCAAATTCCAAATGATGGTTCGCCCGGGCAGCATTTAAAATTTGTTCCACTTGTTGATATCGTAGCAAGCGAAAGATAATAGGCCGGGGGGTCGTTCGGTTGAGCGCCATGTGGGTAGGAACACGGTGTGCACGATCGATTTCCAGTTCTTTATGAAAGGTGATCTTCAGCAAGGAGGGAAGAGTTTTGAGCAGGAATTCTCTCATATCTCCCGCTTCCACCCCCTCCGGTATTCCAATGAGCCTCACATTGTTGCGACGGGCTCGATTATTGCTATCTTCTAACTCCTTTTGAAGATTCTGTATCTGGCGCTCAGCCTTGTCCAGTGTGCCCAAGCGCACCGCGTGCGAGTCGAGGACCCCCGCCATATTGTCCTGCCGTAATGAGAGACTTTCAAGTCGGTCCTGGAGTACTCCAAAGTCTTCTCGCATGGCTCTAAGCGCTTCTCCATTGGACTGCACCAATTCCTTCACGCCGCGTATTTCCTCTAAAATCTCCAGGTGCATTTTGGGGTTTTCCCGAAATGGAGCCATCTTCTGTGGGGAGGACACCTCTGTTTTGGAGCGTTTTCCGTGAGAAGAAGAAGGAGACCCGAAGTCCAAGCGCGCTGGTTTATGGGCCGCCATCCCCCCCGAGGTACCCCGGTCAGCCCGGAGCGAAATAGTAAGTTTGTATAGGTATTAAGTCAGGATTCTAAGTAGGCCTCTCGGGAGCTTCAGCGCGAAGCGTCTTACCCGCTGGACATCAGGCTCCGCCCCCCAAAGGAGGTCATTTTAAAAGGTGTGAGTCTGATTCAGGTAGGGGAACGTCGAGGCAATCTGAATGGCCCCAAAGAAGATGGACCAATTTGAACTCGATTCTGGACTGCAGGAACAAAACTTTCCTGCGGTAACCAGAATCGGGCCCGAGGATGTCTCGACTTGCCCCTGCCACCTGCGGGAATGTCCTCCCCACAGGTGGCCTGACTCCTGTGGCCTTGGCCTCCCTTTTCCCTGCCATCTGACCCACGACAGGCCTGCCATGGTCTGGATCAGGCGGCGGAGACCCCCTCACACCCTGCCCTGGCCCCTGGGGGAGGATCCGCAGGCCCAGTCTCCAGTTTTTTGCTGCTTATTCCACCTTTGATGTGGAATAAGCAGCACCTCCCCATGGGCCCAGTAGGACATACAGGGCCATGACCTGAATCAGCCCTGCCGGGCTGAACTGGCCCTGCTCTGCCCCGATCCCTCCTCCTCCTTCCCCTTGCTGGCTCTCCCCATCCTGATGCTTAGGACATATGAGGAGAACCAGATGGGGAATCAGGCCCAGGAGGCTTGAGGAGCTGCATGTCCCGCCAGGATGTACAGCCCCACAACCCATGTCCCAGAATCGGACCCTTAGTCATGATGTAGGATGTCGAGAAGATGTGCACATGGATGTCAAAATCATAGTCATTGCACAAACGTCTCTGGTACTGGGACCTCCAAGTAGGCAAGGGGGCATGGTGGAGGCACTATGGATTTACATATCTCCATTCGATTTTAGAGACAGTGAGGACGTTTGCAAGCATGAATAAGTATCAGGAAAGTGCTTGTTTTGGCTTTAAAACATCCAAAGAGTGCAGAGAAAAGCAACTAGTCTAAGATCACAAAGACCTGTGTTGGTCAGGTCTTTGTGATCATATTTGAACCCTGGTCACCCCACTCCCAACCCACTACTTTTACTATTTTGCTATTAGGAACCCCTGTCTTGAGATGCCCTTCTGGGACTGTCTAGGTAGACGTCTCTATAGACATCCATATAGGGCACATCCACATTTCTGAAATCCTGCCCGAACTTGCATGTCCATGTGTTTTTTTCAGACATTCTGGCTTTGATGTCCCAGATTTCACTTGGACATCCCATTGTAAAATGTACCTTCACAGCTCCAGTTGCAAGGACAGTCTGAGAAGGCTGCTGTCTCTACATTATTGTGTCCAGAGAGCAGTGAGCCAAGTAATCAGCAGCTGTGCAGACTACTGTTCATTTTCACAGCATTTCAAGCTTAAAATAGTTCAAATAAATTGCAAGTTAAGATCTCACAGGAGATCTTAATGCAGTTCAGAACATGCAGAACTTTGAAGAATTCACATCAGTGCAATATTTAAAATTTGAAACAGTTTACAATTCACATGTTTTTTTTTTGTTTTTTTTAAATTTGCCCAGTGCTTTGATTTATTTGGGGGTTTTACTGTTCATATTAATTTGTCTGCTAGCTTTTTAGTTGCCTTTTGGTTTGATGTCCATGTTGATTTCAGAGTTTGGATGCTGTTGGTCTTATAGTTGCCTTGTTAAGTATGTGGAAGTGCTTTGATGTTTACTTCAAGTCTAGGATTTTACACGTTTCACATTTATTTACGTTTTATACTTCATATCATAAACAACTAAGTGGCTTACAATGAAAATAGGGGAACAATAAAGAGGTAACCTACCGAGACACAATAACAAGCAAAAATAATAGGAACCCTATTAGCATTAGCATTATAACAACAGACTCAAGAGAGTCCCAGTTAGATCATGCTACAGCATACAATGAACAAGCAGCTGCCAGGTGGCCAGCATGAGGGGAAGGCTAGCAAGAAATAATACATTTTTAAGTAAGTTTTGAACTTCTTGGATGAAGACTCATTCTGATCTCTAAGGGTACATCTTTCCATAAATCAGGGGCTGAAGCAAGACTCCTGTATGAGTCTAAATGGATCATTAAGTGAGAGGGAGATGCCAGCAGATTATCTTGAGAGACAGTAACTGGTTAGTGCCACTGAATATCGAGATTGCCAGGGTTTATGCAGTTTGCAGGTTCTGCAAGCCACGCAAACCCTTTTGAATATTGATCCCAATGTGTCTCCAGCTTTGTTACAAGAACAACACTGGATTTTTAGTTTGAATAACTTTTGATATCAATATGGATATAGAGCAACAACATTTTTTATATTTTTTGCCTTTTTTCTGAGTTTTCCTGACATTATGGATTTTTTTTGTGGAGTTCTCTTGGACCTTTTTGTCTTTTTTTTCTGGATAAAGAACCTATGACTTTTTGACTCTGGACTTAATTCAATGCTTCATATTGGCCTAACATATAACCAATTGCAAAGTGTGTTGGCCATTTGCTATCAGATGACTTTGTCCGCGAGCTTTATCAGCATCTGTCAACATCTTTAGGTTGCCACTTCAGTCCACCCAAGTCCTTTCATTGTTTGAATGGCATCCAAATTTCATTGCTACTTCAAATGAGTGAATTACAGTGGCCTATACTAAGATCAAAATTTGTTCTGAAATTATTTTGTAATCGTATTTTTTTTGTTTGAGGCTGTTTCCTTAATCCCCTTGACAACAGCCTATGGGTGAAACATGGTATATTTAGAGGCCAGCAAGAATCCATCTATTGAAGACATGTTCTGTATAAGTACTTTATTATGTGTGTGTGTGTGTGTGTTATGTTGTTCATACAATTCCTAGAGGGCTTCCCTATCAAATTTCCTGCTAAAATTATACCAATGTGTCCATTTTTGACTGTGCAATGACGTGTATGAGTGAGATACATAATAAGCAACAAAGTTTGTGTGTATGTATTGAATAATCTTTATTATTTAAGCTGTAACAATTTTTTGAGAACCTATTCATGAATATAACCACAATTATTGTAAGTAATTCAGTAGCTCTACTGTATACTCTTTCATTGCTTTGTCAAACTATCATTGTTTAGGACTCTGGTAGCATGGTCCAACAGGTTGGAATATCTTCTTTTGCTCCAGAATCTTTCAAAGAAATAACAGCTGAAGCCTAAGATTCTAATACAAAGACTTTATTCATAAAAAGAAACCGTATGTGGTTTAGTACCTCTGTAGGCATTCAGCATGAACATAGTTCTTCAAGGATAAATAACACAGGTACACTACCAAAAAACTGCCTCCAGTTTTGCAACTGATTCCTATAGATTTTGGGGTGCTGAATCCAGGAAAAATAGCCAAAATGTTCCATCACGTCACGTTTTCTTGCAAAATTAGATTTCTTACCCATATAAGGAATGTTCACATAATTTCTTTTTAGCCGACTGCAGTTTATTTTCTTGGCCCAAAATAGAGGTTGTAATGTTTAACTAACTAGAAACACTCCCTCATGATATTTTAGAGCGTTTTGTATTCATTTTATACATTAACAGGACAATTGGGAGGCGGGGGGCTAAATCCAGTACTCGCGCTGGCGCATGTTCTTTCCTGTTCGCCTCGCCTCGTTCGCTCGCTCAAACACGGTGGTTGCGACATGAACGTTCCTGTCAAATTTCAGTTTCTTGCAAGTTCATTATTACCTTTTGTTTGCTCAGTCGTAATCCAGCTTTATTCCGAAGTGGTTCACTACAGTTGTAGTTTGCAGTGCTGTGTATTTGTGATGGCTCACAGAGCCAGAGGTTGCGTCAACTCTCCGGACAGTTTTTGTTTTATTTGTGGGGAATATACCGTGAAAAAGCGGCAGAGGAACATTTCTGCATTTATTAAAAAAGTATATTTCGCCTATTTCGGTTTGAAGTTAGGCGATCAAGACAAACCGTGGGCTCCTCACAAAGTGTGCAAGACATGTGAGGAAGATCTACGCTTATGGATGAAAGGTAAAAAACAAGCATTTTGTTTCGGAATACCTATGATGTGGCGTGAACAAAGAGACTACAGCAGTGACTGCTATTTTTGCTCTTGCATTGTGAAGGGATACAACTTAAAAAATAAGAACGTAATAAGTTACCCCAACCTTCCCTCAGCAATTAGGCCTATGCCTCATAGCAACAAAGTACCTGTGCCTGAACCACCAAAATCTTTGGATCATATTTGTGTGGACGGTTCTGATCATGATGAGACTCATCAGATGGCTTTTCCCGATGAGTCCAGTACTTACGAGTTTGAAACTGAACCAGATCCGAAACCTGAACTTTTCTCTCAAGCTGAATTGAATGATTTAGTCCGGGATTTAGGACTCCCAAAAGATGCTGCCCAACTGCTAGGTTCTCGGCTTAAACAGAAAAATCTATTGTCACCAGGAACAACTTTTTATTGGTACCGCAACCGCGAGACACAATTTTTGAAGTATTTCAGCAAAGAGGAAGATTTGGTATTTTGCAACGATATATACGGAGTGATGGAAAAGTTTAAACTCAAGTATGATCCTGCTGAATGGCGGCTGTTCATTGATTCGTCAAAAGACAGCATAAAAGGTGTTCTTCTTCATAATGGCAACACATTCGCTTCAGTTCCTATTGCTCACTCTGTTATTCTCCAAGAAAAATACGAGAATTTGGCCCTGATTCTTCAGAAGATTCGTTATGATGAGCATAAGTGGATGATTTGTGGAGACTTTAAAATTTTATCCATGCTATTAGGGCAGCAATCTGGTTTCACCAAATATCCCTGCTTCCTTTGCTTGTGGGATAGCCGGGCCCGCGACCTACACTGGGGGAAAAAAGACTGGCCAATTCGGGAGTATTTGAGACCCGGTGAGAAAAATGTTCTTCATGAGAGCTTGGTACCTCGTGATAAAATTCTATTACCACCTCTCCACATTAAGTTGGGTCTCATTAAGCAATTCATCAAGTCCCTTCCAAAAGATGGTGAGTGCTTTCGGTACCTTTGCTCAAAGTTCCCCCGACTTTCTGAAGCAAAGCTAAAGGAAGGAGTGTTTGTTGGCCCTGATATAAGGAAACTCATTTCAGATGGAGCATTCGCTGAAACGATGTCTGAGAAGGAAAAAGAAGCCTGGGATTCCTTCAAGGATGTTGTTCTCAAATTCTTGGGGAACAGGCGGGATGAGAACTATAAGGATATTGTTGCCAGGATGCTAAATGCCTTCAAAGAACAAGGCTGTAACATGAGCCTGAAAGTCCATTTCTTGCACTCCCATGTGAACTACTTTCCCGAAAACTTGGGGGCGTACAGTGAAGAACAAGGTGAAAGGTTTCACCAGGACATCAAGGACGCAGAGAGAAGGTACCAAGGAAGATGGAACACCACTATGATGGCTGATTTCTGCTGGTTGCTGCTGCGGGAAACCCCAGATGAAAAATACGCCAAGCAGCGCACCAAGAGAAGCATTCGGGGGAAGAAGAAACGGGCCCACCAGGAGATTGATTGACCCAAGAATGACTTTAAAATCTAAACTGTGTTGACAAATATCGTGTTTTTACTAAACTTTGAAATAAAAATTTGCTAGTTATTACCACAGTGTCGGATCTCATTTATTAGAATTTTATTTTCACACCATCGGGTGTTTGTCTTCATGTATTGCAATGGTGCGGTTTGCGTTTTCTATTCTTACATACATACCTGTACAACATTTTTTGCACATTTCTGTGCTTTGCTTTGTGTCTAACCTCGCTCTTATATGCTCAATGTTTGTGCACATGTATGTGGCTGTTTTAAGTGCAGACAATTTTGCTACCATCACAGTGTGTTTTGTTGACATTACTCTATTGTTATGTGCTGCCTTGTTACAATTTTCTTTATTCTTATTTGAATAACTACTAAACAATTAGTATAAAGAATTCATCCAAGAAACTTTTATCTCGATCGCACTCAATCTGAAACGTTCACCTCAAACTGCTAACCCAATGTAGCAAAAAATCTGTACGTGATGGAGCAAATTGGTTACCAGATTTGGATTCAGCGCACCAAAAAACGTAAAAATCAATCGAAACATTAGAGGCAGTTTAAAAAAAATTGTTTTTAGTGTACCTGTGTAATCTGTGCATACATATGTGAGCAGATTCTCCTCAACCTGGGCATCCCTTTTGCCTAGAATTTTATAAATCTTCTAATGGTTCCTCCTGTTTTGAGTCCCTCTTGAGGCAGACTAGATTAGATAGCTGGAACTGATCTCTTAAACTGAACTGGTTTATGTTCACCTTTATATACACCTTATAACAAAACTGTAACTTTCAGTGCCTGCCTCCATCAGGATCTGTTTTGCTAATTCTTCCCCAAACTATGTAGTATTTGGAAGTTAAGGGCTAGAAGGGCTAGAAACTTCTAGTTAAGGGCTTTGGGACTAGAAACTACTATGCAATCCTGGCATTTGTTTCCTTGTTTCAATAAATCTACTGTAGAGGCTGTGTGATCTGTCAATAAGATAAACCTGCAAACCATTTTAATACCCACTGAATGGCCAATCTCCTTTCTCAATTACAGGATACCATCTTTCTCATGTGAGTAACTTCTGGCTAATGAATTTCACTGTGTGTTCTTGAACCTCCCTGATGGGTTAGAACTGCTTTTAGGCCTAACACAGAGATATCGATCTGTGCTATAAACAGTTTGGCATATGTCCAGATGGATCAACACCAATTCTGAACATAGTCTTCTTTAGTTTCTGGAAGGCCTCTTCAACCTTTCTGTAGCATCTAACCTGTTCTGGGGCCTTCTTTTATAGGTGGTCCATTAGTGGTTCTGCCAGTTCTGAGAAATTGGAAATGAAGAGTCCAACATCCTATAAGCCCCAGAAAGTCTGTCACTTGTTTTGTTTGAGATAGAGATATGTTAGAGATGACCTGAGGGTAAACCTGGCCCTTTCCTATTGAATATCTTAAATACTGGGCCTCCTGATGCCCTAGCAACACTTCTTTGGATCTGCCATCAAGCTGGCTTGTAATTCACCAGATTTTTTTTATTTATTTATTTATTTATCTATTTCTTCTATACCGCCCCTTCCAGAGATCAGGGGCGGTTTACATGGAACAAGTAAACAAATTTGTATACTAATGTATACATTACATGGAACAGAGATTTTTAACTTTATACAGATAATAGTTATTAACAGAGATTTATAACATTGTAACTTTATACAAATAACTGTGCATTAATTGTCAAAACTATTTACATTTTATATACATTAATAAGTTTCTGTAGCGTGGTGTTGATCAGAGTTTTTCTACCTTTTTATAGGTAGTCAGAGTTTTCTACCTTTCATATGTGTGTGTGTGGAGGAATTTATTTCCTTTTTTCATCTCTTGGGAGTGTTTTGGGGTGTATGTGGTGGGGGTATGTGGTGGGTGTATGTGTGTGGGTAGTTGAGTGTGGTTTTAGGGCTTTGTGTTTGAGTGTTTGGGGATGGTGTGTGGTTGGACTTGGGGGTATGGGATTTCATAGTGTTCGGAGAAAAGGTATGTCTTAAGTTCCTTTCTAAATTGGGTGAGGTCTTTTATGATCCGAAGGTTTATTGGGAGATTATTCCAGAGCATGGGGGCAGTGAATGAGAAGGCTCTGGTGCTGGTGGATTTTTTAGTATTTTTGAATGAATTTGGTATTTCAAGTGAGTGTGTTGCGTTTAGTCTGCGAGTTCTTGATTCTGATGGGGCATGTAATAGCATGGATAGATATGATGGGGCGATGTTGTTCAGGAGCTTGAATGTGATTAGGAGGATTTTATATCTGATTCTGCTGTTTATAGGGAGCCAATGCAGTTCCAGCATTATTGGGGTTACATGATCTACTAGGCGGGCTTTTGTGACTACTTTGGCACAGATGTTCTGGGCTCTTTGAAGTAGGTATATACTTTTTTGTGGTAGGCCAATTAAGAGACTATTACAATAGTCGAAGTGTGGGGTGATGAGTGTGTTAACAACTGATCTAAAGTCATGGGTGTCAAGAAGGGGTCTTAGGTGTTGTATGGTTTTGAGTTTGTAGAATATGGTTTTTACCGTCTGTTTTATATGTGGTAGCATGGTGAGTGTATGGTCTATTATTACCCCTAGGTATTTTACCTCTTTTTTGACGGGTATAGTTGTATTTATGATTGAGATTGATGTTGGATAGGTGTCCTCAGTCACGGGTGATCTTGTTACGAACATTGCCTCAGTTTTTTTGAGGTTGATGCTAAGGTAGTTAGATTCCATCCAGGAGGTGGTCTCCGCCATGCATTTTGATAGGGCATCGTAGGTAGGATTTTTGATGGATATGGGGAGAGCAAGCATGATGTCATCAGCATAGATGAAGTGACTAATTTTGTGTTTTCTGAATATTTTTGTAATGGGTTGGAGGTACAGGTTGAAAAGGAGGGCAGAAAGGGCGGATCCCTGGGGTATTCCTTGTCCTTGGGGGAAGGTTTCTGACACTTCCTGGTCTATTTGAACACGTATTAGTCTGTTTGTGATGTAAGACTTAAACCAATTGAGTACTGTCCCACCTATTCCTAGATTTTCTAATCTATTGATCAAAGTAATGTGGTTGATGTTGTCAAAGGCGGCAGAGATGTCTATGAAGAGGAGTAGGAAGCCTTGACTGCTATCATCTGTGCCTTTGATGAGGAAGTCTATCAGTGTAGTTAGAAGGGTTTCTACACCGTGGTAGGGGCGGAAGCCAAACTGGTGAGAGTCTAAGGGTTTGTGTTCATCGATATGGTCTTGCAATTGTAATTGGACGTTTTTTTCTATTATTTTAGCTATAAATGGAATGCTGGCTATCGGTCGGTAAGAGTTTGGGTCTTTTGGGTCAAGTTTATTGTTTTTTATTATTGGTCGAAGCGTTGTGAGTTTTAGGGCGTTGGGCATGATGCCCTGAACAAGGGATTGGTTCACCATTTGTTGGATGTTTTCAGCGAGTTCTTCTTTTGTGCATTTGATCCATGACACAGGACATGGGTCAAGTGGAGAAGTTGTGGTGTTGATAAGTGTTATGATCCTAAGAAGGTGTTTTTGATCTATCGTGTTGAAGGAGGTCCATGTGTTATTAGATTCAGTGTTTGTAGGTAGTGTCATTGGTATGGTGTTGGATTTGCACTTTAGTTTTTCTGCAAAGTGGGTTGCTAAGGTCTGTATGCTTATAGCCGACTGTTTTGGCTCTTGGTTTTTAGCTTTTGTCAAAGTTTTTACGATTGCGAATAGTTCTCTGGGGCGGTTGATAGCCATGTTTATTACTTTGGAGTGGTAATCCTTTTTTGACTTGTTAATTGCATTTTTGTAATTGTTGAGGGTGGTCATATATTGGGATTTGTTTTCGTCAGATTTAGTTTTCCTCCATTTCTTTTCTTGTTTCCTCAATTGTTTTTTTATATTTGCTAGTTCTCTCGTGAACCATTTTTCTGTCTTTTTTACTTGTTTATGTATGGTATGTGTGGGGGTAGCAGCTTTCTGGACTGTTTGATTCCAGTGGTTTACAGCGGATTCGATGTCTGGGAGGTTTGTGTTGAGTATGGGTAATACTTTGTCAAGGAAATTAGCTTTGTCAAAGTGTGTAAAACGTGATATGTGGGGTGATGAGTTTGTTGTGTTTAGTGTTGCTTGAGCTGGGAGGTGGAGTGTGATAAGGTAGTGATCAGACCATGGTACCTCTGTTATTGTTGGAGGGGTATGTTGGTGTTGGTTATTAAGAAGGGAGGAGGGAAGGAAGATGAGATCTAAGGTGTTGCCTTTTATGTGGGTGGGAGCATGTATTATCTGAGTGTAACCCATTTGGGTCATAGCATCCATGAAATTGTCTGATTGAGAGTTATTCAGGGAAGGGAGATTCAAATCACCTAGGATTATGAGAGGTTTGTTTGGTGATGCTGTGCATGTAAGTTCTAAGATGGAGGAGAGGTTTTTTTGATCAGTTGAAGGGGGTCTATATATGAGAGTTAGTGCAAGGGTTGGCCTTCCATTCCTGATTGTAGGCAGTGTGGGGTCATAAGAATTAGTCAACCAGTGCTGGAATTGAACTGGAGC
The DNA here is from genome assembly GCA_033557465.1 of Ichthyophis bannanicus. Classification (NCBI taxonomy): domain Eukaryota; kingdom Metazoa; phylum Chordata; class Amphibia; order Gymnophiona; family Ichthyophiidae; genus Ichthyophis; species Ichthyophis bannanicus. The sequence goes on along the minus strand of CM066038.1, from coordinate 370,848,247 downwards.
TATGGGTAGACCAAAGGGCAGTGCAGTGAAGAGAAACATCTTTTCCGGGGAAGAAAATGTTGTTACTCTTTTGTTGCAGACATGAGGTGCACCTGTCAGTATTTGGTTAAATCTAAGGTGGATATAAATTGGGTGGTCCTCCATTTCCCAATAAGCTTATTCACCTGTGGCACTGTGTATGCTTCGAAATTGGGAACCTCATCAACTTTTTAGCAGTCCCTACAGAAGCAGAGATTCACATCTTCTTTTGGGGCTAGGGCTATGAGTAATGATCAATCATTTCTAGATTCCTAAAATAACACTGAGCTTAAGCACTTCCTTTACTTAAATATGCAAAGCTTCTTGCTTAGCTTTTGGAATTGTTTAAGGCATTAGTGAACAATACCCGGTGGGTCGAAATGAGGTTGCTTTCTCAAGTACTTTTGATAAGACACATTTGGTTGTTCATGATGGGCCTGATATTGAGTTAGGAAGGCTAAGTGTGAGTACAGTGTCTAGCCATCGCCGCAGTCCTCTAATCACGGATATTTAATGCTGGGATTATATGTGACCCCGGCATTGAATATCTGGGATCACCGCACATTCCCAGAAGCCACAGAGGTTAACTGGATAGTGGCGATATTGCACCTCTGCCTGGTTAGCTTCTACGGGTAAAAGTTAGGCACTGCAAAAGCTGGCCTGTCTTTACCCACAGAGCTAACAGGGTAGGGGTGCAATATCACTGCTACCTGGTTAGCCTCTGTGACCATCCATGACATACTCTGGAAAGCCCACAACACACCCCGATGCTATGCGGTTAGCATCGGGGCATATAGGGGAGAAGATCAGGGATATTTGGCAGCAATATCTCGCCGAACAGCATTTACATAGTTTACAGGGCTGTAAACCATGTAAATGCCTTTTGAATATCAGGCCCGACATTATTACAGAGGCTGAAATAATGTCATGAATAGCCACATATGTCTGGTCAAGGACATATGTGCCCTTATTTTGACCAACTAAGTATTCTAGATCCTCTTTTTGAATCTCACAGTGTTGATTCCCAAAAGGGAATTTGGGGCAGTCTGGGCACTAGCTAGAGTTTTACTACTTCTATTACTACTACTAATCATTTGTATAGCACTACAAGGTATACACAGCACTGTACATATAGATGTAACACACAGTCCCTGCTCATCAGATCTTACAATCTAATCAAGATGAAAAACATCACAAAACTGGAGACTAGAGTATGGTTAGATACACGTAAGTAGTGAACAAGAGAGAGAGGAGCATCAGGATCCAAAAGCAGCCTCAAAGAGGTGCGTTTTTAACCTGGATTTGCATAAGGCTAGAGAAGGAGCCTGAAGCATTAACTCAGGTAGTTTTTTTCCAAGCATATTGAGCAGCAAGATGAAATGAACAAAGTCCGTAGATAGCTGTGGTAGAGAAGGGCACAGATTAAAGAGGTCTGCCAAAGGAGCGGAGTTCCCAAAGAGGGCTGTAGAGTGAGATAAGAGAGGAAAGGTAGTGAGGAGCTGCAGAATTTATGCACTTGTAGGTCAGTAGGAGAAGTTTGAACAGAACACAGAAATGGATAGGGAGTCAGTGGAAAGGAGTTACATGAGTATAGTGACTCTGGAGGAAGATCCGTGCAGCTGAGGTTTGAAGAGACTGAAGGGGAGAGAGATGATTCAGAGATTAGCAAGGAACAGGTTACAATAGTCAAGATGGGAGGTGACTAGAGAACAGATAAGGGTCTTAGTGTGTGTAGAAAGGAAGGGATGAATGTTGTTGTTGTTATAGAGAAAGAAGCAGAGGGTTTTAGATATCTGTTGGATGTGTGCAGAGAAAGAGCGAGTAGAGTCAAAGACAAGCAAAGCCCATGGTTGTGAGCTGAGGAAACAGGGAGGAGTGTGGCACTATCCACAGAAATAGAGAAGGGAGGATGGATGGAGGTAGGTTTAGGGGAAAAGATAAGGAGTTCAGTTTTGGCCATATTCAATTTCAGATGGCGGTGAGACATTCAGGCAGTAATGTCAGATATGCAGGCAGAGATCTGGGCCTGGATTTCTGAAAAGAATTCTGGGCCTGGATTTCTGAAAAGAGCAGTAGATGTGAGAGTCATCAGCATAAAGATAGTACTGAAAACCATGAGAAGAAATAAGTGCACCAAGGGACTGAGTATAAAGAAAGAAAAGGAGAGATCCCAGACAGAGCCCTGAGGTACACCAACTGAAAGTGGGATAGCAGTAGAGGAGGATCTACCAGAACATACACTAAAAGTGTGATGGGCAAGATAAAAAAAAAAAAACAGAACAAAACAGGTTCCTAAATCCAAGTGAAGACAGAGTATTGAGGAGAAGGTGGTGATCAACAGTGTCAAAGGCAACAGAAAGGTCAAGAAGAATAAGGATCAAGTAAAGGCCCTTAGATTTGGTGACAAACAAGTCACTGGAGACTTTGGCAAGAGTCATTTCTGTGGAATGTAGAGGATGAAAGTCAGATTGCAATGGATCCAGAATTTTTAGTTCAGTCTTTTGGATGGATCAATGCACAAGTTACCATGAACTATTTCTTTTAGTAGGCTTGACACGGAAGATTTGAATCTTCTTTCTTTTAACTGGTTGGGTAACCTCATAATTCATAGTCTCATTTTCTTTAGTACTTTATAGGGTCCTTGACATTGTGACAATAATAGGCTTTCTGAAAGCGGAAATAACAATAGAACCCAATCTCCCAGTTTAAAATCCTGTGAAATTGTAGATCATTTATACTCCAAAGTTTGCATCACTTGCATCCTCTCAAGATATTTTCAGCCTTTCTCAACAGCTCTTTTATATGTAATACATAATCTATGAGATCCTTTCCTAGTTCTTAAAGTAGCTAAACAGGTAGAAAAGGCGACGGCAAAAGCTAAAAGGATGCTTGGGTGCATACGGAGAGGAATGGCTAGCAGAAAAAAGGAGGTGATAATGCCTCTCTATAAGTCTTTGGTGCGACCTCATTTGGAGTATAGTGTGCAATTCTGGAGACCGCACCTTCAAAAGGATGTGAACAGGATGGAGTCGGTGCAGAGGGTGGCTACTAAAATGATTAGTGGTCTTCATTATAAAGCATATGAGGACAGACTGAAGGATCTTTATATGTACACCTTAGAGGAAAGGCAGGATAGAGGTGATATGATAGAGATGTTTAAATACCTCCGTGGCATAAATGTTCAGGGAGAGAGCCTCTTTCAATTGAAAGCAAGTTCTGCTATGAGGGGACATGGGATGAGGGTGAAGGGAGATAGATTCAGGAGTGATATGCGTAAATATTTCTTTATGGAAAGAGTAGTGGATCCATGGAATAGTCTCCCAGTGGAGGTGGTAGAGATGAGGACAGTAACTGAATTCAAAAAAGCATGGGACAAACACAGAGGATCTCTAAAGGTTAAAAGGGGACTGTTGTTGTTGATATGGAAGGACAGACTAGATAGGCCATGTGGTCTTTTTCTGCCATCATATTTCTATGTTGCTATTTTTCTATGTTTCCTAATTGGGTCATTTCCCCCAAACATCATTTGTCGCATTCAGATTCCCTAACAAAAATGACTTTTATCCCTGTAATTAAAAAATGTTGATTGTTCTTTTTTCATCTAAAGATAGATGGTGAATGGGGTAGATGGTCAATGGCTCTTTGGGGACCATGTGAAGTGGCCTATACAATGACTGTGAGTTCTTGGAGTGAGTGGCACCTTCCTTACTTAGACCTTTGTGATCTGTAGTGTAGGTTGAACTTATTGGAGAGCATCAACAACTTTTGGGATGTGCACAGGGCAAAACCTATCTGTTCTTTTTTTGGATGATTTTTCCGTTTATTTCAATTTGTTGTTTTAATAAAAAAAATAATAATGTTAGAACTTTCTAACATGCAATAATGTACTTAACGGGCATTAATTCATTGGTCTGCATGCACCAAAGGGGTTATTTTAGAAGCCCTATTTGTGATGTGGACATCTGACAATGGGCACACAGAAGTCTAAATCACAGAGATATCCCTGGAACTACTTTAGAAACCAGTTCTATCAATATCCCTAGCATGAGGTTGTCCAAGTTGTGAAGGGGCATGACAGAGGATTAATCTAGGCAAGTTGCATGTGTGCTCCCGATTTCAGAAATGGCAAACATGTCCTCACCCACTAGCAGGACTGTTCATGTCTATTCCTGCTCCAGGGCATGAATAGGCATCAGTAAAGATCACATTTTGCCATGCTGATATTCCCTACGCTTTCTATGATGATAATGAAAACGGCAGAGAAATGAGGGCACTCTGGTGCATGTCCCCACATGGACAATAGCTTGCATGGACATGCATTCAGAATAGAAAGGACATTCCCACCCCAAGTGTTTGTAGTGGAGGTCTATGAGGATGCCTGTCTGATCGTCCATTTTGGCGACATCCATAAACGTCTCTGGCATTTTTTGGAAGTTTTGTCCTGGACACCCCAGATTTCATCTGGACATGCTTTCTAAAATGCCACTTTACATTTTTCTAAGGCACACTAACACATCTGATGCATCCAAAATGGTTAATTTTGTTTCTAGTGTTTGTGTTTCTTTATGGAAAAACTATGCTTAACTATGCTTTCCAATAGAAGATGGTTGAATAACAAAACCATCAACCATTGTCACTCAAGATTAAATTCAAGTAAAAATCACTCTGCCACGTAAGATTTCAGTATAAGAATATGCAAGTGTGGCAATGCTATGAGAAATTTATTTATAAATAATAATGTATTATTATCTGTATAAATTTATTTGAATGTACTACTAGCTCTAGAAAAATGAGTCATTTGCCCTTCAATGAGCTTCCCAATATTTAAACACAGATCATAGTTATACTCTTCAGCTGACTGTGTATTTTCAAGAAAAATCAAATTCTTTTAACTGCTGGAGAGTTCCATTTTCAATTATATTTTGGTTTATAGTTTGATTTAATTCTAAATTGATTCAACTGACAGCATGAAAAATATAATCAAATTCTATATGGCATATTCAGCAGCTGTATAATAACTCAAATCAAATGTTTTACAGCACTGCATTCTGGGAATCATGCCAATTTAGCCACACATTTTCAACTTATAGCATCTATTATTATCATAACCATTGTTGCATTGTATAAATTGACCATGGGTATATTGCACCACAGGTTAGCATCCAGTTGAAACATTAGCCAGTCACTTCTATCGAAGCAGGTAAGTGGCTGTGCAGTTAGCAATGAATGATCTCACAGCATGAGAGCTCTAGACAGGGATCACAGCCTTAGGAAATTCTTGTGAGCAGTCAAGGCACAGAATCTGTTATCAAAACATTCATTATTTGCTACTTGTAATATGTGAACTCTTTAAAAAAATTCTCTGGAAGAATCTTAAGGCACATAAGTGCAAACAAAGTAAAATAAAGTATCATAAGAGTACAGGCAAGTGAAAGAAAAAAAAAACAGTTATCTCCCTCCAATTACTGTTGGATTTCGCTGAATGATCCTCCATTACGCTATGGGAGTGTGTATGCGTAAAACCATATATTGTTTTATGCGAGTGATAAAAGGTTCTGGGAGGAACCCTGATGCATTCATCCTAATCTCAGGATCATTGTTGCAGTGACCATACTAGGAACAGTAGGGCTGTATTAAAATAGAGGGAAAATCCCTAAGTAATTGCAAATGAAGACTCAGTATCTAAACCCAAGCACTGGTAATGAATGCACTGTAAATAAAAAGAGAAGGGAAAAACTGCAGGGCTGAAAACAAAGGAGCTGGAGCTTAGCAACAATAGCCTCTGAGCTTCAGGATTCTGAAGGATCTCACTTAAAATAAGAACATAAGATATGCCATACTGGGTCAGATCAAGGTCCATCAAGTCCAATATCCTGTTTCCAGCAGTGGCCAATCTAGGTCATAAGTACTGTGATGAAGCTGAAGCCATTGAAGCTATAGACTTAGAAAAAAACACTGTTTATTATAAAGCAACTGACTCACAGAGGGTGCAGTTACCTAAAAGTGCAGCTAGAGGGAGCAGGCACGAGGCTGCAGAAGCTAAGCTGACACACCCAGGTTTTGAGAATGCAGGAGCTAATCAGGTAAACCTAAGTAGAGAGCCAGGAAGCTCAGTGGAGAAACGGCTTTATAAACAGTGCTCAGAAGGAAGAAAGCAGAGAGGATCTCGAGTTCAGAGAGGAACTGAGAGGAAACCTGAGAGAGGAGCTGAGAGAGGATCTCGAGTTCAGAGAGGACCTGAGAGAGGAACCTCACATACTGAAAGGCAGAGAAGCTTGGAGTACTTACAAGGAAGAGCTAAGTTCCAGGGAGGGCAAGCCCGTTCCAGAAAGCTCCGGGAGCCAGTCTTCAGGGAAGACGCTGATAGAGGGAGACTGCCAGGTAGAGCAAATACCAGCAGAGCATGTCTCAAAGATCCAAGGTACAGTTATATTTCCTTTCCAAGATGTGAGCCAGCTCCTAGAAAAGCTTATAACCCAGAGAGCCATACTGATAGGAAACAAAGCCGGGAAGGGCTTGTGAAACCTTTACAGAGAAGCATAGTAAAAAGCCATAGCAGTTATTTGCCAAGCCAAGACCAGCGAGGCTGGGGAACATTGGAGAGATCTATTGAACTACAACCTGCCTTATCCAGAGAAAGCTCAGGACTAGCTGACAACATGGCTGAACAGGAACCTATGCAAACAGAGGTGATAGAGCCAGAGCCGTTGCAGTTAGAGCACCCGATGGACTGCTCATTCTGTGTTTCCAAGAGTCTAGAGTCTCTCACAGAATTGTAACCGGCAGGACATGCTTTATCATATCTTTTTGCTTTTGTTAAGCTGAAAGAAGAGGTTTTGTGTTTGTTTTTCCTCTTGGTGTTGAAAACCTGTCTGAATGCAAAGAACTGTGAAGCTCCTGTAACAGTTACTGACTTTGTAAATATTTTGGCATAAACCCTGAAGTAAGGTACATTCTGTTTTTGTCTTCCTGGAGAACCTTTGCGCAACAAAGGGAATAAAAAACCATTTAAGTTTAACCCTGCACAAGGCTCACAACTATTTCTTTATGAAGTGGGACTACAAAGACCATGATGCACCTGGTCTAGAAACGTTTTTCCTTCTTCAACCAACAATAAGTGTCCGCCCTCACCTTTCTGCACGCTGCCACTAGGAGGGGCTGTGACAGTACCTAGCAGTTTCCCCAAAAGACACTGGTTCCTCAATGCTTCTATTGGGTCAAGCAGTGATATCTTGGGTCCCTTTTAATAATGGTTTATGGGCCTTTCCTCTTGCACACAATATTGAAGGTGTGGTTGCACCATGGAATGATATAGAGACATTATAATATCCCTTGTTTTATTTTACATTACTTTCCTTATGATACCTAGTATTCTATTTGCTCTCTTGGCTGCCGCTGTACACTGGGCGGAGGGTTTTAACATGTTATCCACAATGACGCATAAATCTTTTTCCTGGGTGGTGGTTCCTAATGTGGAACCTTGCATCATGTAACCATAGTTTGGGTTGTTCTTTCCTAGGTGCATAACTTTGCACTTGTCCACATTAAATTTCATCTGCCATTTGGATGCCCAGTCTTCCAATTTATCAAGATCCTCTGCAATTTTCCACAATCCTCATGGGTTTTCACAACTTTAAATAGTTTTGTGTCATCTTCAAATTTGATAACCTAACTCGTTATTCCCTTTTCCAGGTCATTTATGAATATGTTAAAAGCAGCGGACCCAGCACAGATCCCTGGGGTATTGCATTATTAACCTTTCTCCATTGGGAAAATTAGCCATTTAGCTCTACCCTCTGCTTTCTATCTTTTAACCAGTTCCTGATCCACAATAGCACACTGCCTCCTATCCCATGTATTTTTACTTTTGCCAAACGTCTACGATGAGGGACCTTGTCAAAGGCTTTCTGAAAGTCCAGATACACTATATCAACTGACTCACCTTTGTCTACCTGTTTATTCATACCTTAAAAAATCATAACAGATTAGTAAGAGAAGACATTCCTTGTCTAAAGCCATGTTGGATGTCTCCCATTAAGCCATGACTATCTACATGTTCAGTAATTTTGTTCTTTATGATGGTTTCTACCATTTTTCCCAGTACTGACGTCAGGCTCACTGGTCTGACGTTTCCTGGATCACCCCTAGAACCCTTTTTAAAAGTTGGCGTTATATTAGCCATCCTCCAATCTTCAGATATTACAGATGATTTTTTTAAAATTCTTTATTTACGTTTTCAAACAAAATTACAACAGAAAACCAAAGAAGGTTACAATAAAATAATGCATCCCTTTGAACATAAGGAAAAAAATATACCTTAACAGCCTACCCCAACACCAACCCCCCTCACTCCCCCCCTCTTCATGCGACCATCTTAGAAAGATATTAGAAAAAAGGAAGAAAGAGGCTTGCAAGGGCTACGGTGCCACAAAAACTGCCCTATACCGTGTACAAACGTGATTGATTGGTTACCCCCTAATTCACAACATATTGTGCTTTCAATATATAACCATATAGGGGTTTCCATTTAAGCAAGGTAGAAGGCATAGGAGTTATACCATAACGTGGCATCTGCTCATATTTACCATATAAACACAACCCCCCCCACACACACAAAAATGATCACTATATAAATTATCCAAAAGCCAAGATCATTTTTTGGCAAGCAAATATAGATTATACCAAACAAGAAGATGTCGAGTTCAGCGGACCGGAGAGAAGTAGGCATTCGCTCCACCCCCGGTTGTCCGCTGTGCCCTTTTTAATATTTTTTATTATAAGACGTGCATATATAGTGCTATACTCGAAAGTTTCAATTGAGAGCAGTACTTAGCTTATCATAACGAAGTCTGGCAAACACAGGCTTCTGAAATCCAAGAACACAACACGCGTGTTTCGGGCCATGCTGGCCCTGTTTCAAGTGCAACCGCTGTGTAATCAAAAGCCGCAAGTAAGCGTCCGAAGATCACAAGAAGTTTTTTATAATGCCCACCAGAGAAGGAGTGGCTTACAAATGACATCACATTGTAGGAGAGGCTTCCCCAATAACCCGGATAAATAGCGAGTTATTCTCAGATAACAAATGACAACTGTAACCAAGTGAGGATAGATTCAAAACAAACTCCACCACTCTAATTCCACATTTAAACCCTCTGGACTCACAGTACATAGATGAAAGTTCCACTGTTGCTCAAGCCACTGTAGACGATATACTCTATTGCCCCCCCTCGGGTCTGCAGGAACCATATAAATTACTCTCCAACGAAAATCAGCAAAAGTATGACCATGAGCAACACAATGCTCTACCAACAGAGCAGACAACGTGGAAGTTCTTATTCGAGAAGAATGTTCCCCTAAACGAGTCTTTACTGGATGGGTGGTATGACCTATATACAAAAGGTTGCAAGGACAACAAAGCAAATACACCACACATTTTGTGCAACAATTGCTAGTACCCATGAACCGATAAGTGCAAGCTGTCACAGGATTAGTCCAGCAGATGCCTTCAAGGGTAGTTTCACAAAATTGACAGGAATTACATGCCAAATGTCCCCGAAATTGGGAATCTTGTGCTGGACGGTCCACTAGCATTGCAGAGTGGACCAGATGGTCCCTTAGATTGGGTCCCCGTGTAAATGCAAACTTAAAGGATTGCAAAAGCAAGAGTGTAAACAGAGGATATCCCAGTGTCTCTGGAGTATTTTAACCACTTCTGCGGAATGAGACATAAGGGGAAGGATACCCGTTATCCGGTCACCCATAATAGCCATATCATTCACTCTGTCCTGTAGTAACCATTCCCAATGGCAATATTGAGCCCTTGTGTATGCACGTTTCACTACTTTATTGGGATAACCATGTTCCAGTAGGCGATTGTATAAATCAGTTGCCTGATACTTAAAGTCCTCTATAGTGGAGCAAATGCGTCTTAATCTCAGAAATTGTCCATATGGAAGACCTCTCCGCAAAGGAGTAGGATGATGGCTATGGAATCTCAGCAGACTATTCCGCTGGCTAGGTTTTTGGTACAATGTTGTATGAAAAGCATTCATAGATTTTGTAACCATGACATCCAAAAACTCCAACTGATGTGAATCAATGTGAGAAGTGAACGTTATGTTTGATTTTAAAGTGTTAAGCCATGAAATAAAGGTTTGAAGATTTTCAATAGTAGATGACCACAAGAAAAAAATGTCATCTAGAAACCTCAACCAAAGAGGCACAAATCGAAAATCCTCAGCTACATAGATGAACCTTTTTTCAATATTTTTTTATTTTATTTATTTTATTTAACATCTTTTATATACCGCACTATTTATAATCAGCGCGGTTTACATAGAACAAGAAAACATCAGACAGAATACAATATCTGAGTATTTTACATATAACAGGAACAATAACTTGGGTAAACCGGGGTATAATGTAGATATAATGTAGCAATAGATATAATGTAGATATAATGTAGATATAATGTAGCAATAGAAGGAGCCACAGTCACCTCCATGGCAATTCTGCCACATTGTTGGTAAAAATTCCCGTTACACAAAAAATAACTTTGGGTAAGTACCAAACTGATCAAATCCATCAGAAACGCATGAGGTATGCAAGCAGGAGCCAAGATCTCGCAAGACCAAATTCTGATATGTAGCCAATGCGTGATCGATGGGACCAGGAGGGACCCATTTAGATGGAGGACGTAAAACCGAAGTATCTCTTGTAGACTGATTGTCCATAAAAAAGAAAATGCTTTTGGATCATATTTACAGTATTGACATAAACGATTCAACCATATGTGCCAACTGAGATCTGCCATGTGTTTCCAATTTGCAATTACGAGATGCAGTGCCACTCCCATCATAAAGTCAAACAGGAAATGACAATCCCTCTGTAACAACAAGATGTCAATTATTGAACGGAAAACAGTAATAGACCAAGAGATCCCAAGACCTCTTAGATTCAGTTCCATATCGAAATTCAGTAGGACTGAACATTTGGGCAGTCATATACCACATGCCTTAAAGTGCCAACATCCCTCTGACAAGACCAACACACATTTCCAATTGACTTATCCCACTTGGAGACTTTTATCGGGGTAAAATGGGCTCTGTGCGCAAAGAAGTATAGTGCCTGGGAGATAGAGGCGGATTGAGAAATTCTAATTAGTTTACCCCAAAATTTCCCCCACGATTCCGGAGAGAGAGTGTCCCAGTATCATGCTCCCATACCCACTGAGTGCCAATAGAATGTGGAGAGGGATGATGGGCTACCAATTGATAATAGTAGGAAGCCACCCCAGAGGTCTATTGGGCTGTTCCTATAATATTAAGTACCCCCATTCCGCAGGTAAAGATCTGATATCGATAAGGGATTTCTCTATACAGTGTCTCAACTGAATCCACTGAAAGTATAAGGATTTCAGCAAGTCAAATTCATGCTGTAGATACACAAAAGGCTTCCACCTGCCTTCAGATATCAGCTGTCCTATAGACCAAATGCCCCTGCTGAACCATTGCTTCCAGGTGAACGGACTTTGATGAATTTTTAAAAAAGGACTATACCAAATTGGAATAAGTCTCGACAGGTATTTTCCCTGAGGAATTACACTCACTAACTGCTGGAAAGCATTTTGGGTGTCCATTATAACCCTATAGAACTTCAACCTCTCCGAAGACACCATGCAAGGGAGGAGACTCAAGGGAAACGGAGCAGTCAATCTTTCTTCCAAATCAAGCCACACTGGGCATTGACCCTTATCCTTTTCCACCCATCTTGACCCCTGTTTTAACAGAAAAGTACAATGATAGGCCTGAAAATCAGAAAAAAATCACACCCCCTCCTCTTTTTTAGACTTAAGCTTCCTAAGAGCAATTCTAGGTGGTTTGTTTTTCCATAGAAACTGGACAAGAGTCCTTTCCACTTGTCAGTATGTTTTATCCAAAAGGAAAACCGGCAGCATTTCTAAAACATAGTTCACCTTAGGAGTGATAGTCATCTTTATCACTTCAAGACGACCCCACCAAGAAAGATAGACCGGCGACCATCTTGCAGTCATATTTTGTACCATAGTAAGAAGAGTGTCTTCATTATATTGCAGAGTTTCAATAAGTGGATGGCAATAATGAACTCCTAAATATTTTACCTTTTTGGGTTCCCATACAAAAGGATAGCCATTCAAGTCCACACTACAAACTCGTGAATTTAAAGGGAATGCTACAGACTTTGTCCAATTAATTTTATATCCTGATAACCCTGAGCACTGGTCTATCAACTCTAGAACAGCCGGAATTGACCTGGGCGTAGTGAACAGCTATAAATCATCAGCGTAAGCAGAAAGCTTAATTTCCATACCAGCTATGGGAACACCTTTGACCCCAGAGCTCTGTCTCAACAGTAGGGCCAAGGGTTCCAAGGCCAGATTAAATAGGATAGGTGAAAGGGGGCAACCCTGATGGGTGCCGCGCCCTAAGAGAAAATCTCTAGATTGAGTCGCATTCACAAAAATATTGGCACTTGGTCTTGCATACATAAGTTTAATTAGTTTGAGGAATCCTTCACCTAAACCAAACCACCTCAAGATGGCAAACAAGAAAGGCCACTCCAGTCGATCGAGAGCTTTCTCTGCATCCAACAATAATCCCACTAGCGGGCTCTCCACTCCTTCCAAAACATGGCAAAACATGGCAAAACACTTTGGCATTGTCAGCTGTAGAGCGTCCCTCTGTGAAGCCACATTGATCCAGGTGGATCAAAGATGGAATTAATTTGGAAAGACGACCGGCCAAGGTGGCAGCAAATATTTTATAACCTCTGTTTACTAACAAAATTGGGCGATAGTTACTGACCAGCTGAGAGTCCCTCACAGATTTTTCAAGAACCACAATGTTCACAGAGGCGAATGCTCCAGTCTGGGCATCCGCTTCCGAGAGAAGCCTATAGTATTGTTGAAGATATGAACCTAGCGCTTTGGAAAAGGTTTATAAAATTCAACCAGAAGGCCATCTGGACTGGCAGCCTTGCCTATTTGCATAGAATCGATGGCCTGGTTAATTTCCATGACCGTGATCTACCTATCAAGAACTGCAGCTGTCTCCTGATCCAGAATAGGCCTCTGAACATCGGCCAGTAGTCTCTTAAATGCTTCCTCAGAGAATTCTATCTCTGGGGAGTACAGCTGAGCATAAAATTGACAGAAGGTTTCTGCAATTTCAGTGTCTGCGACAATCAATTGTTACTCCTGGGGATCCCTTAAAGCAGCGATGCAAGAAGCTTCTTTGTGACCTTTTAATGAGTTAACTAATAGCTGTCTGGCCCTATTGCCTTCCAAATAATACCATCCTTTCTGCACCTGAATATTCTGTGAAGCTTCAGTAGTTAGGATCGAGTTATATCTAAATCTAAGGCTTTGTAAATGTATCAGAATGTTAGGATCAGTTTTCCGATCTGCCTGGCCAAAGCTTCTAGCTATGCTTAATGTTGTTTGGCCTACCATATAGCAAAGCTGGTTATGATGGCCCATACGTTAGCTTTTAAACCCTCCCACCACACCCATCCCGAAGTGTTCTGGGGTGAGTTAAACTGAAAATACTCCTCTATAGCCATTAGAATGGTTTCACGAAACTCCTGATTATAAAGAAGAGTTCTATCAAAATGCCATCTTGTATGAGATGGGCAGCTCTTTGACTCTAATGGCAAGAATGAAATTGCGGCATGATCAGAAATATGAGCAGCATGAAAATTGGATTCACTGACTCTGGAACATAGTCCCTTGGAGACTAGTAAAAAATCTATGCGCGATACTGAGTTCTGAGGGGGAGAGAAAAAAGTGTACTCCTTATCAATAGGATTCTGCAACCGCCATATATCTACTAGGCCTAATTCTTGCATTAGTGACAAAAGAACAGGGTGTGCTTTGGGGACCTTATTAGTTTTCACAGGCTCCTGTCCAACAAGGGGTCTAGTGTGAGGTTGAAGTCTCCCCCCAAAATAGTCAGGTATCTGGATACCTCTTGTGCCAGAGCCGCTATGGAGCTAAAGAAAATAGGACAGTCTATATGGGGGGCATAGATATTGATGAAGGCCAGTTCAGTGGATCCTATCTTTATTTTATTTATTTATTTAACAGTTCTTCTATACCGCGCTTGATAACAGCCTTTGCCCAGCGCCCTTCGATATCAGATCTGGTTTGCAGCACAGTAGGGGATAAAGATTTACTAGAATGGCGACCCCATTTTTCTTATAATTAGCAATTGAGAAAGCAACAAGTGTAAAGGGGTTTCATATCTAATTTTAAAGACTCCTTAGCATTCAAATGTGCATCTTGCAGAAATAGGATGTCAGTACATTCCTTGCAACCATATAAAAATATATTTTTTCTCTTAATGGGATTGTTAATGCCCTTAACATTCAGTGAGACTTTCTTAAAGGAAGGCATAGAGACAATATAGCACACAGTGATGTACAATTGTTAAAGAAACATACCAGGTTGTAACATATAATTTTACATTGTTAATCCACATCTTTGAAGCACCCAGAATTGAAGCAGTATTAATGTTGTTGTTGTTGTTAAGTGCCGTCGAGTCGGAGTCGACTCATGGCAACCCTCTGGATAGCTATCCTAAATTGTGTTCGGTGTTCAGTCAGGCGGCTCATTGTTGACAGACTGGTACCCGTAGCTGCTGTTATTGTATCGATCCATCTCATTGCTGGCCTTCCTCTTTTGTGTTGACCTTCTATCTTGCCAAGCATAATGTCTTTCTCTAATGATTTCTCTCTTCACATGATGTGTCCAAAGTATGAAAGTCGAAGTCTTGTCATCTGAGCTTCTAAAGAAAGCTTAGGTTTGATCTCCTCTAGTACCGACTGGCTTGTTCTTCGGGCAGTCCATGGTATACACAGTATTCGCCGCCAACACCATAATTCAAAGGCATCAATTTTCTTCCTATCTGTCTTTTTCACTGTCCAGCTTTCACATCCATATGATGTTATTGAAAATACCATGGCTTGAAGAAGTCTAATCTTTGTATGGAGAGATACATCTCTGCTCTTGAGAATCTTATCTAGGTCTTTCATAGCCATTCTGCCAAGAGCAATGCTTCGTCTGATTTCTTGACTGCTTGTTGCTTCTTTATTGATAATTGATCCAAGTAGGTTAAAGTTGTTCACAATTTCAATTTCTTCTCCTTCAACGATGAACCTGTTGATTAAGCCAGTTGTCATGATCTTTGTGTTCTTTACATTAAGGTGTAGGCCCATTTTGAGACTATGTTCTTTGATTGTGAGAAGCAAATGTTTCAGATCATCTTCACTTTCAGCCAGTAATGTGGTATGATCAGCATAGCGAAGGTTGTTGATGAGTCTTCCACCAATCTTCACACCTCTGTTGTCTTCATACAATCCTGCTTCTCTGATGATTTGTTCTGCATATAAATTAAACAGGTAGGGGGAAAGTATGCAACCTTGTCTTACACCTTTGCTTATTTTAAACCATTCTGTTTCTCCTTGTTCCGTTCGAACTGTTGCTTCTTGATCAATGTACAGATTGAGCAAGAGAACGGTCAGGTGTTCTGGTATACCCATGCTTCTTAATGTGGTCCAGAGTTTCTCATGGTTTACACAGTCAAAAGCCTTGCTATAGTCGAAAAAGCACAAATAGATATCCTTTTGGTATTCTTTAGTCTTTTCATGGATCCATCTCACATCTGCAATGATGTCTCTCGTTCCTCGCCCTTTCCTGAACCCTGCTTGCACTTCAGGTAGTTCTTGTTCCAAGTATGGTTGTAGCCTCTTTTGAATAATCTTTAGTAGAATCTTGCTGGCATGTGGGATCAGAGCGATTGTGCGATAATTTCCACAGTCAGTTGGATCACCTTTCTTTAGTATTGTTATAAACACAGATCTTTTCCGGTCAGTTGGCCATGATGTTTTCTTCCATATTTCTTGGCAGAGCCTTGTGAGTACGGTAACAGCTGCATCAGATTGCTGCAATACTTCTATGGGAATGCTATCAATGCCTGGTGCTTTGTTCTTTGATAAGGCTTTCAATGCTGCTTCAACTTCTTCTTTCATCACCAATGGTTCCCGATCATAAGGTACAGGTTGAAACAGCTGTTGGTCCACTTGATCTTTATCATATAAAAACTCTGTATATTCCTTCCACCTTTTCTTGATCTTCTCAGCATCATTTAACATAGAACCTTGAGCATCTTGTAACATTCCAATTCGAGGCTGGAAATTTCTCTTTAACTCTCGTAGCTTTAGGAAAGCTGATCTTGTTCTTCCTTCTATTTCTTTGCAAGTGTCATTGTAGTACTTTTCCTTGTCCTGTCTTGCTGCACGTTGGAAATCTCTGTTGAGTTCTGCGATTGTCTTTCTTTCTCCTCTGGCTTTAGCTTCTCTGCGTTTCTGGGCAATTTTCAGAGTTTCTTCCGTCATCCATTTTGACCATTTTTGCTTCTTAACCTTTTGTAGAGATTTCTCGCTTTCTTCCAACACAACCTTCTTGATGTCATTCCATAACTCTTCTGGAGCTCTGTCATTTGTATCTAAAGCAGCAAATTGATTTTGCAGGCAGTCTTTAAATTCCAGTGGTATATTCTCAAGGTCATATTTTGCTGCATTCATGAGTGGTTTGCTCTTTTTCAACTTTAGCTTGAGTTTGCATACTAGTAGTTGATGATCTGTACCACAGTCAGCTCCAGGTTTTGTCTTTGTTGACGTTACAGAGCTTTTCCATCGTTGACTTCCACAGATGTAGTCAATTTGATTTTTATACAATCCATTGGATGAAGTCCATGTGTACAGTCACCGCTTGTGTTGCTGGAAGGAGGTGTTTGAGATGAATGGATCATTGGTCTTGCAGAATTCTATCAGTCTTTCTCCAGCTTCATTTCTGTTGCCAAGTCCATATTTTCCAACTACTTTGCCTTCTTCTTTGTTGCCAACTTTTGCGTTCCAGTCACCCATGACTATCAGGATATCCTGTTTGCATGTTCTGTCAATTTCAGCTTGTACTTGTTCATAGAACTCTTCAGTTTCATTCTCTTCTGCAGCTGTTGTTGGGGCATATACTTGAATTATAGTTGTGTTGATAGGCAATCCTCGTAGACGAATAGAGATTAAGCGTTCGCTGACTGCACTGTATTTCATTACAGTTCTTGCAAGTTTCTTTATTATAAATGCAACACCATTTCTTCTTTGTCTTTCATTTCCAGCATAGTAGACCATGTGATCATCTGATGCAAAGTCCCCCATGCCAGTCCATTTCAGCTCGCTGACACCCAATAGATCAAGTTGTACACGTTCCATTTCATTCTTGACCACCTCCAACTTCCCTTGGTTCATGCTTCGTACGTTCCATGTTCCAATGTGTAAGACATCTTTACAGCTTCTGACTCTCATTTCATGCACAGCTACATCAGCAGTCAGACTTCCCGAGGGCTTTGCTCCAACCACATCATAAATGCTGGCTTTACTCTGAAAAGTCTTCAGCTCTTCCCCAGTAGCTAGTTGAGTGCCTTCCGACCTGGGGGTCTCATCTTCCAGCACCATAGCACAATTTGTTTTGTTGTAACTATCCATTGGGTTTTCATGGCAAGATACAGAAGCAGAGAATGGGAGAGTGTTGACAGCGGAGGATCACATTTTTGTGACAACAGCAACAACACCAAACTTAAACTGCGCGGAAGAAAGGCCCGGCAATCTACTTCTGTATTTTGCCATGAAAACCCAATGGATAGTTACAACAAAACAAATTGTGCAGTATTAATAGCCTGAGGGAAAAAACACAAGCAGAAATACCACATCTTGACCATAGCCCTTATAGAAGATCGCCCAAAAAAGGACATGATTCTAAATACCAAAGGCCACCAAAACCCTGGGAGGGCTATACCAAACTCTAAACTTAGTGAGTGAGCATAAAAGTACAAGACAGGCACAGAGGGAATAATTAACTAATTCACTTCTTCTCCTCTGCCAAGTAAAACTCCTTGCATTAATCACTGCCCCCACCTAGAGTAACTTCCCCAAAAGCTGAAGCTCTAAAATACTAGAGCAGAATGGCCTCTTCTAATGCATTGCGTGATCACAGAAGGATAAATGTAAACATAAGAGAGCCATCCTATCTTCCAATGCCCTGACACCATCTAATCTAGCCCAAATGCCACAGATGATGAAAAAAAGAAAAAAAAAAGAAAGAAAAAAAAAAGAGAACAGTGTGACCAGAGCAATACCCTGGAGTTACCCCAAAAGAGCCATAATGAATGTTAGCTCTGTATGATTCAGATCATGACTTCACAACCTTATATCCAGTCAAGGCACCCATATAAGGAAAATTAGGGTACTCTGCAAGCTTGTGTCCACCGCTGAGTGTAAAGCAGGGTTTTCACCATATCAACACCAGTTCTTTGTCTTCCAAGAAAGTGAGCAACTCTCCTGGATCGTCAAATATTCTAGTTTGGTTGTGCAGTGTGACTCTCATATGGGCAGGATAAAGCAGCCTGAAACGGGCCTGCAACTGCAACAATCGTGGACGCAGCACCAAAAAACCTTTCCTCCGGTCTACCATTGCTTTCGCAAAGCCCAGAAAGAAGAGGAGTTTATGCCCTTGATATTCCAGTGGAGAGTGCAATCTGGCTGCTTCCATAATTTGCGTGACTTGTTGAAATCCTAGAACTTTTAGTATGATTGGCAATGGGCAAGTTTGATCTCAAATGTCATAGTTTGGTTTGAAAACTCCCGTCACACCTCAACAAAAGCTAATACCCTCCACCCACACCTTCTACACATCCCTCTACAGAGCTTTAAGAGGAACCAAACTGAGAAATACAATTACCAATGCTTACTCAAATGTGCACTTATAAACGCTAGATCTATACGCTCGAAATGGCCTGTAGTCAATGACTTGATAACCCTCCATGACCTTGATATCCTATTGACAACTGAGACATGGTTATCTGACTGTGATAATGTTCTAATCAACCAGATGTCACCACCTGGATACTCGGTCTATGCCTGCTATAGGACCCACCAGAGGGGCGGCGGTACACTCATCCTTGCCAGATCCGAACTCCAATTTATACTAAGCAACACCACTAGCTCAACCTATCTGGACTTAATCTCCATATCAAATGAACACTGTTCAATTAACCTACTGTACCGAGCACCATCTTCATCACCTGATGACCTACCGGCAATAATTGACCTAGCCTGTAACTCCAATAACCCACGCTCCCTAAATTGGCTGATGGGAGATTTCAACCTGCCCTCCCTTCAAGATACACATGCATCAGCCTTCCTTGACGCAATGAACGAGCTGGGTTATATGCAACTCACCAACTCCCCCACTCATAGCAAGGGAGGTAAACTGGACCTGATCTTCGCCCCTCAAACTGCTGTCAACTCATCACAGAGCCTGCTGCTCTCCATAACACCTGTATCCTGGTCTGACCATCATCTACTCCTATTCCACATACCCACTAACCACCCCGGAAATTTCAACAAAAAAGCATGTGCCCCTCCTGGAATTACAGCAACACGCTTTCGACCCCTCGATAAGGAGAAGGCTCTCAAGAAGATCCTACCCCTCCTTGCCAACGAATCCCTTGACCCAGACGAATTGGTATCCAACTGGGATGATGCCCTCAGAGCCACTGCCTGCCTCCCATCCACCAACAAGAACCCAGCAAAACGGGAACACGCACCATGGTACTCCCACGATCTGCGAGCTTCACTTCTCCACCTACGCAAGCTCGAGAGATAATGGCGCCACACCCGGACCTCCGAAGCACTCTGTGCATACTCCGCTCACCTACAAATACACCGAGAAAAAACAATGGAAAAAAGAAAACAGTATCATTCAGAATTACTAAAGCGATCATTGAACAAACCACATGACCTGTTCAATATTGTAAAGTCCCTAACAGGCGATCCAGCACTAGCCCAACCACCCATGCCCCAGCCGCGAGACTATTCCATCTACCTACAATCGAAGATGATCCAGACCAATATGAACTCAACCATCATATCCTTCCCCACCCTGCCTTTGTCCTCCCAACCAACCTCTCTGCTGAAATTCTCCGAGGTATCCAACAAAGAGATCGTAGATATTATTTCCTCTATTAATCTCACCACTGCTCCTAACGATCCTTGCCTTGCAAGCTGGATTAAAGAGTTGTGCCATGACCTCACTCCAACCATATGCAGAATCTTGAACCAATCCCTCTTAACATGTTCCTTCCCTCAAAGCTTAAAATACACATCAATCCGCCCTGCTATTAAAAAATAGCAAACTCGATCCGTCTAAAGTTGAGTCCTTCAGACCAATTTCGAGCATACCACTGCTTGCCAAAATCATCGAGAAGGTAGTCCTGTGACAAATCCAACACCACATCGACACTGAGGCACCACTGGACCCATCCCAACATGGCTTTAGAGAAGCACACGGGGTTGACACCATCCTCACAACCCTCTTCAACAACCTAGTCACAGGACTTGACAACATCCACCATGGATTTGTCCTCATCTTCTTGGACATAGCAGCCGCTTTTGACTCGGTGAACCATGATACACTTTTACTTCGCCTCAAAGAAAAAAGGATACAAGGCTCAGCACTAGCCTGGTGTAAATCTTATTTGTCCAACAGATGGCAACAAGTCAGAGCAGGTTCTACGACATCAGAGCCATTTCCACTGAAGCAAGGTGTACCTCAGGGCTCATACCTATCTGCATTGATGTTTAACATCTACATGCAGCCCATCTGTGCTTTAATCCGCTCCTTCAATGTCCAATGCCTTGCCTATGCAGATGACATCCTCATTTACGCTCCTTTCAAGATTGATCAACTTGACTTCTCTCCAGTATTAAGATGCTTTGAAGCGGTAGCAGATTGGCTCCTCTCTCAAAATCTACGAATTAACCACAGCAAAACAGACGTTCTTTTTGTCACGAGGAACCAGAGGTTCACACCACCTCCCTCACTACTAGTCAACAATACTGAACTGAAGGCCAAACCCACAATCCGCTATCTAGGCATTACCCTCGACCAGCGGCTAGACATGTCAGCACATGTCAAAAACACCACAAAAGCAATTTATCATAAGATCCGAATACTACGTCATCTCCACCCACTACTTGACTTCTCTGACTACCGATCAATCTTCCAAGCCTTAGTTATCCCACATCTAGACTTTGCTAACATCATCCTACTTGGACTTCCACAGTCGACTCTAAGCCCACTCCGACTTGCCATGAACTCAGCTGCGAGGGTACTGGTAGGACTTTCAAGGTCAGACCACATAACACCAGTCCTGAAGAACCTACACTGGCTACCATTGCAGGCTAGACTTCATTACAAGACTCTAGTCCTGACATTCAAAGCCCTCAAGAACCAGCCTCCCACGCCCATCAGTAAACTTCTCCATAACACACCAGTCAACAGAGTCAGGAGATCTACATCGATGAATACACTTGAAGTCCCTAAGTGGTTGACAAAATGTACAAAGACAACAGCCAGTAGAGCCTTCTCCATTTTCGCACCTATGGCTTGGAATGCCCTCCCATCTGAAATCCGAGCCATCTCGAACCTAGCGCTATTCAGAAAAGCTCTCAAGCACCACTTGTTCCTACAACATTACCCTGATACCAACTCTGGAAAGCACACAGACATCACCTTGCCCTCCTACCCAGCCCGCCCCATAGATCAGCCTCCCATAGAGAATGGTTAATCTTCTTTCCACTACCTTATCTCCCTGACCCATGAGCGTATGCCTCTGTTTAGAGATCCTATATGTCCTCGTAAGATTATTCATAATTTGTATATAGTTCCCCCGGTTTCTTCCATGTTTTATTACCCCTGTTCAATGTAAACTCAATGTGGCCTGTTACATTGTAGTATGTTCTGTTTTAAATGTAAACATAAATCAGCTTGCTCATTCAACTTATTCACCGTTATACTACAATTAGTATTAAATCTATTTGTCTTATATTGAGCCCCAGACAACACCCTTATTGCTTCGTTACACTAGGAGAGTATTGAATCATCTCCTAAAAACGTGTATAGGGTTTAGTACATCAATGGCTCAAAAATGAGAAGATTCTCTGACCAGTATACTTGATTTCAAACAGTTTTTACTGATTTAAATTTTCTTAAGAGTTTACTTAGCTTCGAATGAAAAGACTGGTCAACTTCTTCTTCATCTGTTGTTTTCTTTTCGTTTGATTTTTAATGTGTCTTTGCCTTTGCTTATATAGATAAAGACAAGGCTATGCCCCCAACGCCTATCTTTCCAGGCGCCTTTGCGTTTCACCATATAGGGTTTCTCAAGGGGAACCGAACTTTCCAATTATTCTCTAGAAAATGCACAGCAGCATGTATTCAAAGAGATGTATCCTTGTTCTCCGTGGAAAATTTTCAGAACGCCGCTGTTTTAAATGTAAACCGCACTGATTATAATAGTGCGGTATATAAGAAATATAAATAAATAAATAAAAATAGCAAACTTTACTTTTAGTACACCCGGAATCATTGACTGCAAGAAGGCCATGATATCTGTGCCTTCAGCACCTTTGAGGACTCCCAGGATCCTAATGTTGTTTCTCCGAGCACGATTGTTACCATCTTCCAGGTCTCTCTGCAATGACCGGATCAGCTTTGCTTGCTTCTCAATGGCCCTGAACCGCTTGCCATGTGTTGCAACCATGTTCTCCACTTTCTCCAGTCTCACCGTGTTTGACTCCAAACTGTTTTTTAAGGCGGAGATATCTTCTTGCGTTGTGGTCAGCGAATCTCCATTTGATTTGACCATGTCTTTAACAGCACAAATCTCAGAGAGAAGTTCCTGCAAGGCTTCAGGGCAATCTCGGATGGCCGCCATTTTGTGAGGTGAGAGAGGCTCCATTTTAGTTCACTTTGCACTGGCGTTTTGAGTTCTTTGATAATCCAGATGCATCAGTTTGGGGCCAGACATATCCGGACTGCTTCCAAAATATGTAGGATCTGCTCTAATAAAAGCAGCAGAAGTCAGGATTCTTGACATATTCCTCCGGAGCATAGCTCTCACACGTCCATCTTGCCTGAAGTTAGGCTCCGCCCTCATTACAGATGATTTTAATGATAGTTCACAGATTACTAATAGTAGGTCTGCAATCTCATATTTCAGTTCTTTCAACACCCTTGAATGTATATCATCTGGTCCAGGTGATTTGCTACTCTTCAGTTTATCAAAAAAGTTGTAATACATCTCCCAGGTGTATCGATATTTCTTTCAATTCTTCTGCAGTATCACCTTTAAATACCACTTCAGTCATGGGCAACATCCCTACATCTTCCTCAGTAAAGACTGAGGCAAAGAATTCATTCAGTCTCTCCACTAAGGCCTTATCCCCTCTTAATGCCCCTTTTACCCTTCTATCATCTAATGGTCCGATGATTCTTTCATAGGTTTTTTGCTATAAATGTACTTGAAAAAGCCTTTATTACGTGTTTTTGCTTCTACAGAAAGTTTCTTCTCAAATTCTCTCTTTGTCTGCCTTATCAATGCCTTGCATTTAACTTGCCAGTGCTTGTGCTGTTTCCAGTTTTTGTCATTTGGCTCTTTTTTCCATTTCCTGAAAGATGCTTTTTTGGCAACAACAGCCTCTCCGACCTCACCTTTAAACCATGCTGGCAGGTTTTTGGACTTCGTTCCACTTTTCTTAAGGCGTGGAATACAGCTAGTCTGGGCTTCCAAGATAGTATTTTTAAACAACACCCAAGCTTGATTGATATAAGTCTTTAACCTTTGCAACTGCTCCTTTTAGTTTTTTCTTAACTATTTTCCTTATTTTATCATAGTCTCCCTTTCAAAGTTAAATGGTAGTACTGTGGATTTCCTAACCATCCCTCCTCCATTAATTAAATCAAATGTGATCATACTATGATCACTATTGCCAAGTGGCCCCAAAACCCTTATCTCTTGCACCACTAAGGACTAGGTCCAAAATGGCTTCCCCTCTGCTTGGTTCATGAACCAGCTGCTCTAAGAAGCAGTCATTTATTTAATCTAGAAACTTTATCTCCCTAGCATGTCCTGCCGTGACACTGACCCAGTTAATACCAGGGTAATTGAAATCACCCATTATTATTACTGTGCTGTAACATTTGTTAGCTTCCCTGATTTCTTTGAGCGTTTTTATCATCCATTTGTTCATTCTGGCCAGGTGGTTGATAGTACACCCTTACTGCCATCGCCTTCCCATTTTTACAGCAAATTTTGTTTCCTGCAAAGCTTTAATACTTAGTGACTCAATGCCCTCTCTTACATGGCTCTGGAGAAACTTCCTCGGTGCGAGAGGACATCACCTGGACATCATCTGGAGGACATGTCCTAGCTACATGATCACTTCCTGCAACACCAGGGTGATGCTTTCCTGTCACATGACCTCTCTCCTCCATGGCAACAGAGATGCTGCCAGACTGGAGGTGGGACTTCAGGACTATATCCCTGTAGGTCTCATCTATGTACCTCTCTGTCTTCCTTATGTCCTCCAAGTCTGCTACTCTAGCCTCCAGAGATCGGACTTGTTCCCTGAGAGCAAAGAGCTCCTTGCACCTAGTGCACACATAAGACCCCTCACCAACTGGGAGAAAATCACACATGTGACACTCAATGCAAAAGACTGAAAAGCCCCCCATCTCGCTGCTGGACTGCTGTCTGCATCTTAGTTTTAAGGTTGTGTTTAGATATTTAAGTTCTTTACTTACTAAGAGTTGCTGTGGATAATTACATTTTTAATCTAATTCCCTCATTTATTGTGCTACTATAGTCTTGAAAATCTCAACATGGGACATAAGGGCATAGTAAATGCCATGACAGATTAAATCGACAATTCATTAGACCTAGAATCCTCTTTTTAACAGTTATCAATCTGGAGTACTTGGGAGATGTATCCAACACAATCTAATGGATGATTTGTTCACTACTATTCACTCCTTGAATCCAGCAATAGAAATGGCTTACCTGTCTACAAGTTGTTAATGAATCTATCTTCCAGAAACTTGTCCAAACCATTTTAAACTCAGTCCTATTGCTGGAGTTGATCACAACCTCCAGCTTAATTGTGCATTGACTGAAAAATCCTTATTTTTTTGAATTTGCTATTATTTTGTTTTATGGCATATCTCTTAGATCTAGTTCGGTTTAAAAGGCAAAGAACTATCAATGCATCGTCCACAGTGATGGAAAAATCATTCTCCTATTGTGAAACTCTGTACTGTGTACATGCAGTTGAGCTGTATTCCCTTAGGTGCATCATTTTGCACTTGTCCACCTCATCTAACATTTAGCTATCCAGTTCCCTAGTCTCAGAAAGCCATTAGAGAAAGCCTATGTTAATGGTAAATGCATGCTGAAACCCATGCTAACTGCTTAGCGCACTTTAGTAAATAGGCCCTTTAATGTTTGTTGCTTGAACTATCTCCTTTATTTCCTTCATCTAATTATCTGTCAGTGAAGTGTTTTAGAAGAGCATCATAGATATTTGAAGTTTAAGAAAAAGTCCAGGGGATTAAAATTCAAAATTCAGTTTTAACTTGCTGTTGTTGTGTTTATTATTTTAATGTTAAGATATAGTAATTAGATCTTACCTGCTAATTAGTGTTCCTGAAGGAACGACAGTCCAGTCCCTTTACTTCTGGGTTACGCAACCCTTCCAGCAGCTTGGAGGCTGAGCCCAACCTTTTTGGGGATGGAGCGGTATAAATACCACTGGGACCACCCACCAACTCCAGTATTCGAATGATAAAGCAGACATAACGAACTTCCATCAACAACCTACATAACATAATACCTCAAAGGACTATTAAACAATCAACTTTTTTTTTTTTTTTTGGATGGCATAGGAGAAGGAGAGGAGGAATGGCAACGGGCGGAGGGGGGGTACCTGAGTCTGCCCGAGCCGGCTTTCTCCTGCACTCCTTCATGCCGAACCGGCCCTACGCTCGGTCCGATGCTCTTCAATGAACAATAGGCCTTAACGTTCGCTGGAACCGGGTGGGATCAGGGACTGGACTGTCGTTCCTTCAGGAACACTAATTAGCAGGTAAGATCTAATTACTATTTCCTTATCGTCACTCCAGTCCAGTCCCTTTACTTCTGGGATGTACCAGAGCAGTTCAATCCTGGGTGGGATCCGGCATACCGGACTGAAGAACCGCTAGACCAAACCGAGCGTCCGCTGAACTCTGCACGTCCCGCCTGTAGTGCTTGGTGAAGGTATGCAGAGAGGACCAAGTCGCTGCCCTACAAATATCCAGCGGGGGAACTAGGCTGAATTCCACCCAAGAAGTAGCCTGAGCCCGAGTGGAGTGCGCACGCAGACCCACTGGGACCTGCTTCCCCTTCAGGATGTAGGCGGAAGCAATCGCCTCTCTGATCCACCTGGAGATAGAGGCCTTGGCCGCCGCCTCCCCTTTGTGCGGACCCCCGAACTGAATGAATAGTCGGTCGGACTTCCGGAAGGGCGCTGTGCGAGATAGGTAACGTTTCAAAGCCCTCTGGACGTCTAGGACACGAAGTTTGCTATCCCTACCTTCATGCCCCTCAGCCGAGAAGGCCGGGAGGGTAACTGTCTGGTTCACATGAAAGGGAGAGATAACTTTGGGCAAGAAGGAAGGAACCGTGCGCAGAACCACTTTGTCCTTGAGAAAGGACAGAAAGGGGGGCTGAGATGACAGCGCCTGTAATTCCGAAACCCTCCTGGCCGAACAGATGGCGACCAGAAAAAACTGTCTTTAGGGTTAAATCCTTTAAGGAGGCCCTCTTTAATGGCTCGAAGGGTTCCCCAATCAAGGCATTTAGCACTAGGTTAAGATCCCAAGGGGGGATGACCGACCTCCGTTGAGGACGTAGCCGTCTAACCGCCCTTAGGAACCTGGAGACGTCCGCGTGGGCCCCTAGGGATTTGCCACGGACCTTGCCTCTATAGCAAGCGATCGCAGCCAGCTGGACCCGTAAGGAGCTGTGCACCAGACCCTTCTCAAATCCTGCTTGCAAGAATTCCAGAACCTCCGGGACTGAGGCCGAAAGGGGTTTCCGATGGTGCTCCGCATACCAGGCTTCGAAGATGCGCCAAACTCTTACATAGGATAGACAGGTCGAGCGCTTTTTAGCATTCAACAGCGTCGAGATTACTGCTCCTGAATAGCCTCGTTTTAGGAGCCGCGCCCTTTCAATAGCCAGGCCGTAAGCGAGAATCGATCCACGTGAGGCATCCAAACCGGGCCTTGTCTCAGCATGTCCCTTTTGCAAGGGAGCCGCCAAGGTTGGTCGGCGATCATCCTCACCAGATCCGCATACCAGGGGCGGCAAGGCCAATCCAGGGCTATGAGGATTACCAATCCTTGGTGGGACTCCACCCGCTGGAGAACCTTTCCGATCAGGACCCAAGGGGGAAATACATAGAGAAGACCTTCCGAAGGCCACTTTTGGGACAGGGCATCTAAGCCCTCGGACATTCTTTCCTTCCGCCGACTGAAGAATCTGTCCACCTTGGCTGACGAGAACCGTGCCATGAGGTCCATGACTGGGAGTCCCCATCGGGCCACTATCTGGTTGAAGGTCTCCTGTTCCAGTTCCCACTCTCCGTGGTCTATCTTGCACCTGCTGAGGAAATCGGCTGTGACGTTGTCCGTGCCCGCCACGTGCTGAGCTGAAAGCGCTTGCAGCCGGACCTCCACCCACTGGAATAGAGCGTCCGCCTCCTTCTCCAAGGCGGGGCTGCTGGTGCCTCCCTGGTGGTTGATGTAGGCCACCGTGGTGACATTGTCGGAGTGAACGCGAATTGCTCTTTTTTGCACTAAGGCCTCGAGAGCCTTGAGCGCTAGGGTGACGGCCCGCAATTCCAGTCTGTTGATGGGCCATTGCGATTCCAACTGTGTCCAGCGGCCCTGGACGAACTGGTCCTCGCAGTGCGCTCCCCAGCCCGTCAGGCTGGCATCCGTCGTCAATAGTAACCACTGATGAGGTTCGAGGGGCATCCCGCGATCCAGATTCCTTGGGCACCGCCACCAGTGGAGAGCCTGTTTGGTCCGCGGAGCGCAAGGTAACTGCATTGACAGAGGATGATGCTGGGGAGACCACCGACGTAATAGCGCCCGCTGCAACGGCCGCATGTGGGCCCTGGCCCATGGCACTACCTCTATCGCAGCCGCCATTGTTCCCAGAACCTGAAGATAATGCCACGCTGAGGGATTTCGTCTGCCTAGAAACTGCGTGACTAGAAGCCTTAGCTCCCTTGATCTTGTCCGTGACAGGAATACTCTGCCCCTGTTGGTATCAAATCTTGCTCCGAGGTACTCGAGTTCCTGGGAGGGAGTCATCCTGCTCTTTGCACGATTGATGACCCACCCCAACTCCTCTAGAACCTGGATCACTCTGGTCGTCGCCGAGTGACTTTCCTCTTCCGACTTTGCCCGGATCAGCCAATCGTCTAAGTAAGGGTGCACTAATATTCCCTCCTTCCAAAGGAAGGCCGCTATTACCACCATCACCTTGGTGAACGTCCTGGGAGCCGTAGCTAGGCCGAAGGGTAGGGCCTGGAATTGAAAGTGGCCTCTTGGTACTGCGAATCTCAGGAACTGTTGATGGGACTTCCTGACCGGGATATGCAAGTAGGCTTCTGTCAAATCGAGGGACATTAGGAACTCCCCGCCCCTCACGGCTGCTATGACTGAACATAGGGTCTCCATCTGGAAATGTGGTACCCTGAGGCAGCGGTTGACCTGTTTTAGATCCAGGATCGGTCGAAAAGACCCTTCCTTCTTTGGTACTACGAAGTAAATTGAGTACCGACCAGAGCCGCACTGGTCTGGTGGTACTGGGACCACGGCCCCTAGCGCTATTAGGCGAGTGAGAGTTGCCTCTATCGCCGCCCTCTTTGTAGAAGAACCGCAGGGAGACTGAACAAAGGCTGGAAGTATTTGTTTTGCAAATTCGAGAGCATAGCCTTCTCTGACCACCTCTAGGACCCATTGATCGGACGTGACTCGGGACCAGGCGGGAAGAAACAGCCTCAGGCGTCCGCCCACCGGCTGCCCTTCCTCCCGGACCCCCGTCATCTCATTGTTGTTTTCTAGGTCCCAAGGAGGAGGAGGAGGATGCCACAAAACCTCGACCTGCTCCTCGAAACCCTCTGAAACCTTGTCCCTTCGAGGGAAAATGGCCCCTGGGAAAAGTGTTTGACCTGGCTGGGCAAAACCTCCGCAAGTCCCTAGGCTGGGTACGTGCTGGGGCTAGGGGGCGCCCTTGCTTTGGTCTATCTTCCAGGAGCCTGCCTCCCTTAGACTCACCCAGGTCCTTTACTAACTTCTCTAAATCCTCACCAAACAACAGCTTCCCCTTAAAGGGAAGTCGACTCAGGCGTGCCTTCGAGGAAGCATCAGCTGCCCAATTCCGTAGCCACAGATAACGCCTAGCCGCCACCACCGAGGCCATGTTCTTGGCTAGGCTTCTGATGAGGTCATACTGGCTATCCGCCAAGTAGGCTGCTCCGGATTCCACCCTAGCCGAGTTGGCCTGTGTTTCGCCTGTTGAGCCCTCTGCCTGGAGCTGTTGTGCCCACCTTAAACAGGCCCGAGCCACCCAAGCTCCTGACACGGAGGCCTGCAAGGCGAGAGCGCTTACATCAAAGGCTTGTTTCAGGAGCGTATCCAACTTCCTGTCTTGAGCATCTCTTAAGGCCGTGCTGCCCTCAACTGGGATAGTCGTCTTCTTAGTAACTGTTGATACCGGTGCATCCACCCTGGGAGATTTCAGCAGCTCTTTATCTGCCTCTGGAAGAGGGTATAGGTGAGTCATGGCCCGGACTCCCCTTAAGCTTGACTCTGGTTGATCCCATTCTTCCTGGATCATCTGACGCACGACCCTGTGGACAGGGAAAACCTTCTGGGATCTCCTAATGGCCTGGATTAAGGGATCCTCCAATGCCTCTTCCTGTGCTGGCGTGTCTGAGGCCAAATTGAGAACTTTCAGGGACTCATTAATCAATGCCGGGAGCTCCTCTCGACGAAAAACTCTAACTATCCAGGATTTATCTTCTTCCGGGATTTCCCCTTCTTCAAGCTCCTCCTCTTCCTCATCCAAGTCCTTATCAGAGCTATCCTCCTCCGGGGTACCCTGAGAGAGGGACGCTAGAGGCTCCTCACAACCAAGACGGGGACGCTTAGGAGGAATACCGGATTCCGGATTGCTTGCTCTCATGAATCTAGCTGACTTGTCGTCCGCTGATGGACCAGCCTCTTCTGTCCCTAAGCCCTGCTTACGCAGGCAGTAGGCCTTGTGAAGTAAGAGGATGAAGTCAGGGGAGAAAAATTCTCCGGCCCCCCCTGCACCAGTGGGGGGGGGGGGCGAAAGGGGCAGAGGAGGAGTGGGCAGATCCGAGGGTGTAGAGAGAGGGAACTGGGACCCCCCTTCCCCTTCTAGAGGGTCTCCTGACCCCTGAGAAGGCTGTGTCATGGCCAAGTTAATTTCCTGCTCCACTGAGGCAGCCACTGCGGCACAGCTCCTGCAGATTCCTGCCTCTGCGGAGGTGCCCCTGCGTGTTCCACAGGAAGGGCAGCGAGGCTTGGTCGCCATGACTTAGTGCTGGGGACTTCCCACTGAGAGCACTCAAAAAACCAATATTTCCTCCGGGGAGGAACACTAAGAGCCCTTAGTTTGGTAGTTAAAGGAAATTTAAATCAGTTCGGAATTCAATGAATTAAATGAAGTAAAAGCACTAAAAGAATAGAATTAACCTGAAATTAAAATTGAAATTAAATTGAAATTAAATTAAACGTAACTAGCTTAAACTCCTTTTCCTCTAACAGAGGTACTTGTGGTTTTAAAGGCTGTCTGTATGTGGGTCCTGGGCCCGACTCAGCTATCACCGCCCGTTGGCTCTACACGTGGTAGGCCTCAACACGTGGAGCCTGAACGGGGGACCGCGAGCCTATTCGTGGCGCCCTCCTGCACTCCGGAGCTGAAGCCTGCTGATTTCTTTGTGCAATCCCCGATTAATCGCTGTTTAATCGCACCCCGCAGGAACCGGGAAGAGCGTGTCTCGCCTCCACGTCCTTCCGATTCGGGACGGGTCCGGCGGTCAATGCTGACTAGCGGCGCAGCCTCCAGCACTCAGCCACCAGAAGGGCTTCGGCGCGAGGCAAGTCAGTGCTGTGGAGAATCCGAGGAGAGGTGCAGGAGCTGGAGACACGGCAGCCGGGCAGGACAGAAAACCTCCACGAAGCTGCAGGCAGAGAATCACCTCCGAGGCCCGTCCCGGGGAGAGGGGAGGGGGGGGAGGGAGGATGGAGAGAGCAGGCAGTACTTAAAGGAGCAGAGCCCCAGAAAAAAACCAACAAAGGAAAATAAGGTAAAATAAAGAAATAAAACCAAAATAAAACCAAATTAAAGCCAAATTAAATGGAATAGATAAAGGTAGGACTCCAGTAAGCCCCAGGCTTACGGAACCCTCCAGCTGCTTGGAGGCTGAGAATACTGGAGTTGGTGGGTGGTCCCAGTGGTATTTATACCGCTCCATCCCCAAAAAGGTTGGGCTCAGTCTCCAAGCTGCTGGAAGGGTTGCGTAACCCAGAAGTAAAGGGACTGGACTGGAGTGACGATAAGGAATTATTTATTTATTTGCTTTTAGATACCACACTATTTCAAAATCAGCACGGTTTACATAGAACATGAACAATCAAACTGTTTTACATAGAACAGATATTAAACAGGTATTACATAGAACAGGTATTAAACTGGAACAAGTGATTAACATTGAACAGGAGCATCAATTTGGGTAGGTCAGGAGGAATTTTGGGAGAACTGGGGAACTAAATTACAAGTTGGTAAGTAGATCTTAACGGTTACATAGGGGAGGATGAGCTGTGGGTTGACAGGCATTGGACATGTCCTATCTATGGGATGTGGTCATAGCATAGCTGGAACAAGTGAGTCTTTATGGTTTTTCTGAAGGTTGAATGGTCGGAGATGGTTTGGATTGAAGCAGGGAGGGCGTTCCACAGAGTTGGTGCATATAAAGAAAAGGCGCTGTTCTTGGTGGTTTGGGCGCACATCCTTATTGCTGAAGGGGTCATAAGCATGTTCAGCATGCTTGATCTCTTCATTCTGTGTTTTGCAGCAAGGGAGTCTACAGACATGTCATTAGGATCATTGAACATCATCAATAGGGCTTTGTAAATCAGACGGCTTGCTATTGGGAGCCAGTGTAACTGCATTAAGATGGATGTGACTTGTTCGAATCTGAACCCTCCATGCAGTGTTCGGGCCACTGTGTTCATGGCCAATTGGAGTGGTTGGAGTGTGTGTTTTGGCAGGACTTGGAGAATA
Organism: Ichthyophis bannanicus; assembly: GCA_033557465.1. Taxonomy (NCBI): domain Eukaryota; kingdom Metazoa; phylum Chordata; class Amphibia; order Gymnophiona; family Ichthyophiidae; genus Ichthyophis; species Ichthyophis bannanicus. Next base: position 370,815,872 of record CM066038.1, on the reverse strand, counting down.
ATATTGGCATAGTTCAGATGTGGGAGGATGAGCACCTGGAATATTGTGCGAAAGTCTAAAGGGTCCAGGAATGGGCATAGATGACGGAAAGTCCTTAGCTTATGTTAATCAGTTTAATTCTCTATGCTTTATGTCCTTATAGTGTACAGTACTGATCTGAGATTGCAAACCATCTTGAAGTGTTGAAAGGAAGGTGGCTCAATAAATTAATGAGCTGAATTAAACTAATGACATTTTTTATGTCAAGTTGTTTCTCGTCTTCTTCAGCTACACAATGTCATTCTTGCAGAGCTCTTGTGACAGAGAGATGAGCATAAAGGAAAAATATTAGGTATTGAAAACTCATGAAGATGACAAAAAGCTATACATGTATTTGGGTGAATAGTTCTGCCTATGCCTATGATTGAAATGAAGAATGTTAGGGGATCGTCTATTGTGACCTCTCCTGTAACCACCAAACATCTTTTCTTCAGGCCATTTCAATTCTTTTTCTTCTTTACTAGATATATTGTAGATACTTCTTTTTACAATTACTGTTTGGCAAAACCTTAATATTTCATTTATTTGTCCTGAAGAGACCACAGTGCTCATATTTGAGCCCATATGTATATAGTAGATTAGTGGTTTAAACAACTTAGCAGAACAGATGTGAGCTGGAAGTTACTAGCTGCACATATGCAGCTCAAAGGTCTCATTTTTACCTGGTCATCTTTATCCCCAGATGGACACTTTGAACTTCAGATCAAGTGTGCAAATCTGCATAATAATGATTTCTAATCTAATTCCCTCAATTTTCAGTAAAATGCTTAACTGCAAAGTAAGTATAGTTAAATGCTAGACTGCACTTACCAGTCTAGTTTATAGACACAAGGAGGGGCAGGAGGGGGGGTCATATTTAAAACAAATAATGCAGTTAACATACCTACTAACCACGTTAATTGCTGTGAGCAGGATAGCCATTGTGTGCTGTTGAATATCCCTTCTTAATGTCGCTGTACGCCTTGATGCTAACCACATCGCACCAGGGTATTCTGGGAGTTGGTGCTTCCAATAATCGGTCAGTGGAAATATTCAGCCATTGGCCAGTTATCTTAAACTGGCTAAATGTAAGCATTTTAAAGGCTGTCTTAGCGGACAGCAGCTGAATATCACTGCTGCCCAGTCAGCTAACAGATTTGGTAACACCAGATATTCATGCCAGTAGCCGGATTTGACCCCGGCATTGACTATCCATGCCAGAATTAAAGCAGCAGTGGTCAGCCACTTTACTTATGTTGGTATTGATGGAGGTGCACTTAATGCTACCTTAACGGATGGCATTTAAATGTACCCACTGTGATCTACCCGCACCCTAATGGCCACCCTAGGCGGTCGCCTAATATAGGGCGCGTCACCTCTTTATTTTGTAGTTGTGGGTTCTCATGTAAAAATGAAAGTCCGAGAGGCTTTAAGGCTAACACAGGAAATTTATTGATTTTCACTGCTTCTCCAAAATAGAGCTTGTATAAAGCTCAACGCAAAACAAGAAAGTAAAAAGGATTTTCTTCTCCTGATACAATTAACTTCAGTTACTTCCAGGCTTCATGAACAAAGGCTTCATTACTTCTCCTAGCCTCTTTAACACAAGTGCTAGTTTGCCTTGCTAAAACTTCTTCACATACAAGCACTTTCTGGCTTTATTCCAGGAACATTTCTAAAAGGAAACAAGGCTTTTAAAACACAATCCAGCCTGTTTACACCTTTCAACTAGCAAAGGCAGTTGTTTGAGCTTTCCCCTTTCCAGGGCTCAAACGCTTGTCTTATAACATAGAGCACATTCCATTGGGCATTCACATTCGCTGTCAGAAGGATAACTTCCTATCTCCATATCTTCAGTGTCTGGCTCTTGTACATCAGGATTAAAACTCCTCCTGGTAATACCTGGCTCTGCACTTTCTAAAAGTTTAAGAATTTCCTTCCAACCAGAGGTTTTTCTGTCTCTAGGCTGCTTAGCACATACTGGCAATTCTTTCTCTCTCCATGATTGGCTTAATGCTTTCAGCTGGTTTAACTTTCTGTTAGACAGAGGGTTACTCACGGTTCTCCTGTTATCAGATGGGCTTTTACCAAGCCTTTGGCTTGTAGTAAAACTGTCCTCATTCCAAGCATCCTCCAAAGGAAATCTCCTGCCTCCAGGTTCCAAAGCAAACCTCCCTGCTTTGTGGCTTGTTCCTTTGAATACTCTAGCAGTTTCCTCTAAGGCTGGGCTGTCCTGGGAAATACCTCTCACTTCAGATACCCGAGAGCTTTTTCCTCCCTCCAGCACGTTAGGATTCCTGCTCCGTTCTGAGTCTCCAGTAGCTCCTCCCCTGGGAACTCCTTTCTTCCTGTAATGCTGCTTCTCAACCTCAGAATTAGCATAGGCATCAGAGTATGCCTCAGGAAGCAGGCTGAGCTTCAGACTTTCCTCAACACTGTCTGAACTCTCTGACTCAGCTTTCTCCACTCTGTGTCTGTGTCCTATGTGCTGCATCTGCTGCATGTGCTCCGTCTGCTTCATCTGCTCTCTGTTACTGCTCCTTTCCTTTTGTAATCCCCTGGGAACTCCCTTTGCACGTGTCTGAGCAGTGATCACGTGCTGCTTCCCCAGCTGGTCTTCATTAACCCTACAGCTTGTTCCTAAGCTGGGGCGTGGCCTGCAGCTATTCACTAGGTGAGTTTTTTTCCTGTTTCAAAACATTTTGTGTTTCACATCCCCGCCTGCTGCTTCTCTCCCTTAAGGTAAAAGTGTGCTCTTTTCCCTTTCCTAAGGGCTTGGGGACATTTTGGCCATCACATATCCCCCACCTTAAGATATTACAGGCTGGCTTGTTTAACTCCGCACAGCCTGTAATCCTTGATAAGGCATCAGCGTTGGAATGTAATCTTCCTGCACGGTGCTCTATGCGAAAGTCATAGGCTTGCAGAACCATATACCGTCTGGTAAGGCGTGAGTTGTGGTCTTTCATATGGTGTAACCATTTCAACGGTGCGTGGTCTGTGACCAAAAAAAATTGACGCCCCGCAAGGTAAAATTTAAGTGTCTCGATGGCCCACTTTATAGCGAGGCATTCTCGCTCTATGGTGGAGTATTTTCTTTCCGAGGGCGTTAACTTCTTGCTCAGAAACATGACAGGGTGCTCCACACCTTCCTGTTTCTGAGACAGGACGGCTCCGAGACCCGTCTCGGAGGCATTTGTCTGTAGTATAAATGGCAGTTCAAAATCTATGCCCCGTAAGATGGGTGCATTACAGAGTTTCCCTTTCAACTGAATAAAGGCCTGGTCCGCCGCGGTGGACCACCTCAATTGATTGGGGGCGTTCTTTTTTAACATGTCGGTTAAAACCGCACTTTCTTCCGCGAAGTGGGGTAAAAACCGGCGGTAATAACCTATTAGGCCTAGAAAGCTGCGGAGTTGTTTTTTGGTCAGGGGTCGGGGACATGTCTTCACCGCTTCTACTTTATCTATTAATGGCCTGACGGTGCCATGCCCCACCATGTGTCCCAGGTATTTAACCTCCTGACTTGCAAACATACATTTTGACGGGTTTAACGTTAAACCTGCCTGCCTCATAGCCTTTAAGACCGCTCTGATATGTGGCAAGTGCTGGTCCCAACTAGAGCTATGGATTATTACATCATCCATGTATGCCGTAGCATATCTCTGGTGGGGACGCAATACTAGATCTATTAACCTTTGGCAAGTTGCCGCGGCACCATGAAGGCCGAAAGGCATCCTCCGAAACTGAAAGAGGCCTATGGGAGTGCTGAAGGCCGTCTTGGGGCGAGATTCCCGGGTTAGGGGAATCTGCCAGTAGCCTTTCGTGAGATCTAGGGTAGTGAGATACCTTGCTTGGCCTAGGCGATCCAGCAGCTCCTCGATGCGAGGCATGGGATAAGCATCGAAGCGTGAGATGGCATTGACCCTCCAAAAGTCAATACAGAACCGCATCGTCCCATCCAGTTTCGGCACCAGGACGATGGGACTGTTCCACGGGCTGTTAGACACTTCTATCACCCCCATGTGGAGCATCTCCTTCACCTGGTTGACCACTTCCTTTTGTTTTGCCTCTGGGAGCCTATAAGGCCTCTGCCGTATTACTTCGCCTGGCGGGGTAACTACCTCATGCGCTACCAACCTAGTTTCTCCTGGGAATGGGGTCAGGACATCAGAGAACTCTGCCAAAAGCCTGGTCAGTTCTCGTCGTTGCAAGCCTGAGAGCCCTTCTCCCATCCTTAGCTCTGGTTTCCCTTTGCACTCCGATAATTGCGGGCCTAGATCATCCTCTTCCTTCCCTTCACGAGTTGCGGTTAAGCCCCTTACCTCCCCTCTGCCAGTGGATCCAAACCCACCTGATCCCCGGTTGGTAGAGGTCATAGTTGGGACTTCTTCCAGAGGTGGAAAAGCCACCCTTTCAAATATTATTTGGGCTATCCTATCCCCTGTATTAATCTGGAAATCTTTCTTTGCAAAGTTCAGCAGTAGCACTTTCACCGCTCCCCTGTAATCAGGGTCGATAATCCCTGCACCTATGTCTATCGAATCCTTCGAAGCTAGGCCTGACCGTGGGGCTATACGGCCGTAGAATCCCAATGGCATCTCCATCTGGAGACCCGTGTCTACCAGTGCCCTGCTCTGTGCTGGAATAACCATATCTACAGCACTACACAAGTCATACCCTGCTGCTTGCTCGGTAGCTCGCCTGGGCGCTTTTGCATTGGGAGTTGTTAGGCAGTATCGCAGAATAAATCTGGGTTTATTTCCAGGCTCCACTCCCTTGGACACCCCTTTCCAACCCTGTCCCTGAGTCTTAGCAAAGAGGGGTCCAGGAACTATGCTTGTCCTAGGTTTGGCCTTTGGACAGGAAGTATTCTGTCGCTTTCCTTTCTTCTCTCGGCTTACTGGAGGAAATGTGAGGTCATCATAGAACGGAAGGTCTGCTAAGGGATTATCAGAGGGTTCCCCCTCCCCTTGGACTCTTGACTGGCTTCTAGTGGACACCATGCCCTCTCCCTGGTGCAGTTCCTCCTCTAGCCCTCTCCTAAACTGTGGCCAGTCTCTGCCTAGCACCAGGGCATGTGGAAGTCTGGGTATGATGGCTACCGGGACTTTTCTTTTTATACCTAACCCACTTACTGCTACTTTATAGATAGGGTAGAATGAGACTGCCCCATGAACACACCTAATCCTTACTCTCCCTTCAGGTTTTATTGGGTTTTTCCTATGTTGTGCCTCAATCCGTCTCCAAAGTTTTTGAGAGACCATGGACTGATCAGCCCCTGAATCTAGCAAGGCCTCTATGGGAATACCTTCTACCTCTATGCCTAGGAGAAATCCTTCCCTATCCTCCCTAGCTTGAGTTATAACCAAGGCTGTTCTGGCTTTGCAATTTCTCTTTAGATGTCCCTCTCTACCGCATGCAAAACATTTACTTTGTGCATAACAATCCCTATTACCAGGTACAGACATTTTTACATCTCCAAAGTCTGACCTTCTCCTCCTTTCTGAAGTTACCTGTTCTGCTTTTTTACAGACACCCCCATTCTGCTGGCTTACCAACTCGGCTTCTAAAAACCGCTCCGCCAGTAGGATAGCCTCTTGGGTGTTCTTACAGTTCTGTAAGATCAGAAAGGCTTTCAGGTCTGGTGATATAGCTTCCATAAATTGTTCAAGAACAATGTAGTCTACTATCTCTCCTACTGTCTTGGACTCTGGTGTTAACCACCTCGATGCCAGATTCTTAAGACGTTGGCAAAGAGCGCTTGGTGTTTCACCAGGTCTTAATCGGCTGCTCCTAAACTGTCGCTGATAAATTACTGGAGTCAGACCAAGCCGGTCTCTGATAGCTCTCTTACACGCTTCATAATCAGAGGCTAAAGTCGCAGGCATAGCCCGGTACGCGGCCAAGGCCTCCCCTGTGAGGGAAGTGGCCAACCGTACCGCCCACTGGTCTTTAGGCCATCCGGTTAAGAGGGCGACTCTTTCGAACGCTTCTAAGAACATAAGAACATAAGACATGCCATACTGGGTCAGACCGAGGTCCATCAAGCCCAGTATCCTGTTTCCAACAGTGGCCAATCTAGGTCCTACGTACCTAGCAATATCCCCAAAAGACACAGGTTCCATAATGCTTGTACTGGGTCAAGCATTGATATCCTGGGTCCCTTTTTAATAGTGGTTTATGGACCTTTCCTCCAGGAACTTGTCCAAACCTTTTTTAAACCCAGCTATACTAACAGCCCTTACTACATCCTCCGGTAACAGATTCCAGAGTTTGATTACACGTTGAGTGAAAAAATATTTTCTCTTATTTGTCTTAAATAGTTTACCCTGTAGCTTCATTACATGTCCCCTAGTCTTTCTATATTCTGCTAGCGTAAACAATTGATCCACGTTTATCCGTTCCACTCCATTCATTAATTTATAGACCTCTATCATATCTCCCCTCAGCCGTCTCTTTTCCAGGTTAAAGAGCCCTAACCTTTTTAGCCTCTCTTCATAGGAGTAGCCTTCCATCCCCTTCACCAATTTGGTGGCTCTTCTCTGTACTTTTTCTAATAACGCTATGTCCTTTTTAAGATACGGCGACCAGAATTGCACACAATATTCAAGGTGCGGTCGTACCATGGAGCGATACAGAGGCATTATAATATCCTTTGTTTTATTCTCCATCCCTTTCTTTATGATACCTAGCATTCTATTTGCTTTCTTGGCCGCCGCTGCACACTGGGTGGAGGGTTTTAACATGTTATCCACGATGACTCCTAAGTCCTTTTCCTGGGTGGTGGTTTCTAATGTGGAGCCTTGCATCGTGTAACTATAGTGTGGGTTGTTCTTTCCTAGGTGCATAACTTTGCATTTGTCCACATTAAATTTAATCTGCCATTTGGATGCCCAGTCTTCCAATTTATCCAGATCCTCCTGCAGTTTTCCACAATCCTCTTGGGTTTTAACAACTTTAAACAGTTTTGTGTCATCTGCAAATTTGATAACCTCACTAGTTATTCCCTTTTCCAGGTCATTTATGAATATGTCAAAAAGTAGCGGACCCAGTACAGATCCCTGGGGTACTTCACTATTCACTTTTTTCCATTGGGAATATTGGCCATTTAGCCCTACTCTCTGCTTTCTATCTTTTAACCAGTTTCCGATCCACAATAGTACACTGCCTCCTATCCCATGACTTTTTAGCTTTGCCAAAAGTCTCTGATGGGGGACCTTGTCAAAAGCTTTCTGGAAGTCCAGATACACTATATCAACCGACTCACCTTTGTCTACCTGTTTATGCACACCTTCAAAGAAACATATCAGATTAGTAAGACAAGATCTTCCTTGTCTAAAGCCATGTTGGCTGTCTCCCATTAGGCCATGACTATCTACATGTTGTGTAATTTTGTTCTTTATGATGGTTTCTACCATTTTCCCTGGTACTGACGTCAGGCTCACCGTTCTGTAATTTCCCGGGTCACCCCTGGAACCTTTTTTAAAAATTGGTGTTACGTTGGCGACCCTCCAATCTTCAGGTATTACAGATGATTTTAATGAAAGTTCACAGATTACCAATAGCAGGTCTGCAATCTCATATTTCAGTTCTTTCAACACTCTGGGATGTATACCATCCGGTCCAGGTGATTTGCTACTATTCAGTTTATCAAATAGTTGTAATATATCTTCCCGGTGTAGTGATATTTCTCTCAATTCCTCTGCAGTATCACCTTTAAATACCACTTCAGTCATGGGTAACATCCCTACATCTTCCTCAGTAAAGACCGAAGCAAAGAATTCATTCAGTCTCTCTGCTATAGCCTTGTCTCCTCTTACTGCCCCTTTTACCCCTCTATCATCTAACGGTCCAATTGACTCTCTCACAGGCCTTTTGCTATGAATGTACTTGAAAAAGTCTTTATTTTGTGTTTTTGCTTCCGTAGCAAGTTTCTTCTCAAATTCCCGCTTTGCCTGCCTTATCAATGCTTTGCATTTAACTTGCCAGTGCTTGTGTTGTTTCCAGTTTTCATCATTTGGCTCTTTTTTTCCATTTCCTGAAGGTTGCTTTTTTGGCAGCAACAGCCTCTCTGACCTCACCTTTAAACCATGCTGGCAGTTTTTTGGACTTTCTTCCACTCTTCTTAATGCGTGGAATATAGCTGGTCTGGGCTTCGAGGATAGTATTTTTAAATAACACCCAAGCTTGCTGTAAGTCTTTAACCTTTGGAACCGCTCCTTTTAGTTTTTTCCTAACTATATTCCTCATTCTATCATAGTCTCCCTTTTGAAAGTTAAAAGGTAATACTGTGGATTCCTTTACTATCTGTCCTCCACTAATTAAATCAAACATGATCATACTATGATCACTATTGCCAAGTGGTCCCAACACCCTTATTTCTTGCACCAGATCTGGCGTTCCACTAAGGATTAGGTCCAGTATGGCTTCCCCTCTGGTCGGTTCATGAACCAGTTGCTCCAAGAAGCAGTCATTTATTCCATCTAGAAACTTTATCTCTTTAGCTTGTCCTGCCGTGACACTGACCCAGTCGATACCGGGGTAATTGAAATCACCCATTATTACTACTCTGTTGTGACTTTTGTTAGCTTCCTTGATTTCTTTGAGCATTTCATCATCCATTTGTTCATTCTGGCCAGGCGGTCGATAGTATACTCCCACTGCCATCGCCTTCCCCTTCATAAATGGGATTTCAATCCATAGAGATTCTACAGCAAATTTTGTTCCCTGCAAAACTTTAATCCTTTCTGACTCAATGCCCTCTCTAACATAGAGCGCAACCCCTCCACCAATTTGATCAGCTCTATCATTACGATATAGTTTGTATCCAGGTATCACAGTGTCCCACTGGTTATCCTCCTTCCACCATGTCTCTGAGAGTGCAATCATATCTAACCTCTCATTTAGTGCTATATATTCTAACTCTCCCATCTTATTGTTTAGACTTCTAGCATTGGCATACAAGCATTTTAGAGACTGTATTTTATTCATATTAATCAAGCTATTGGTAGGCAGGGGTAATTTGGAATCTTTATGCTCTGTCTGCTCCTTACTCAAGGGCATTTGGGCTACTATACCCCCTTTTGGAACCTCACTGCTTTTGGTAGTATCCTTCAAGGATACCTTTGTCCGAACCATGCGCTCCTGGGTGACTGTCGGCTTTCCCCTATTTTCTAGTTTAAAAGCTTCTCTATCTCTTTTTTAAAGGTTAATGCCAGCAGTCTGGTCCCATCCTGATTAAGATGAAGCCCATCCCTTCGGAAGAGCCCCCCCTTTCCCCAGAATGTTCCCCAGTTCCTAACAAATCCAAAACCCTCATCCTTGCACCATTGTCTCATCCACGCATTGAGACTCCGGAGCTCTGCCTGTCTTTTGGGTCCTGCACGTGGAACAGGAAGCATTTCGGAGAACGCTATCCTGGAAGTTCTGGATTTCAACTTCCTACCTAAAAGCTTAAATTTAGCCTCCAGAACTTCCCTACCACATTTTCCTATGTCATTGGTACCAACATGTACCAAGACAGCAGACTCCTCCCCAGCACTATCTACGATCCTATCTAGGCGGTGCGTGAGGTCTGCTACCTTCGCACCAGGCAGGCATGTTACCAGGCGATCCTCACGTCCACCAGCCACCCAACTATCTACATTCCTAATGATTGAATCACCGACTATAACAGCTGTCCTGACCCTCCCCTCATGGGCACATGGCCCTGGAGAAACGCCCTCGGTGCGAGAGGGTTTTACATCACCTGGAGGACAGGTCCTAGTTACAGGATCACTTCCTGCCACACCAGGGTGATGCTCTCCTGTCACGTGACCTCTCTCCTCCATGGCAACAGGGATGCTGCCAGACTGGAGGTGGGACTTCAGGACTATATCCCTGAAGGTCACGTCCATGTACTTCTCTGTCTTTCTTATGTCTTCCAGGTCTGCTACTCTAGCCTCTAGAGAACGGACTCGTTCCCTGAGAGCAAAGAGTTCTTTGCACTTAGTGCATACGTAAGATCTCTCACCAACTGGGAGAAAATCATACATGTGACACTCAATGCAAAAGACCGGAGAACCCCCATCTCGCTGCTGGACTTCTGTCTGCATCTTAGTTTAAAGCTTGTGTTTAGATCTTTTAAATTCTGTATATAATAAGGATTGGTGTAGATGCTTATACCAATAAAAGTGTATCTAATACCCCTAATACACCTTGTGTACCTAAAGCTTAATTAATTAATCTCAGGTCCTCTGTGTGTGACTGATTTGGATAATGAGCTGAACCTGAGAGAAGCCCTTTCCTCTAAGATGTGCAACTACCTATAAAACTACAATTACCCCAGGGGTGGGTGGGTGCTGGGGAGGGAGGGAGGGAGATAAGTCCTATTAAAGAGGGCAGTTACAAGGTACCCTGTCCTGGACCCTCAGCAGGGGGGGGAGGGGCCAGGGGGCTACCACACAAAGCCCAGTTAGTTGAGAGAGGCAAGGTAAATTACAGCTGAAAACAGCTGAACTAGCACTAAGACAAACAATAAATAATTAAATAAACAGTTAGACAAACAATAAATAGTTAAATAAACAGCTAGAACTCACAGCAAAGTTTCTCAGGAGGCAAGAAGTCGTCCACCTCATCATCTTTGGTTAACTGTCCCATGGAAAACACCCCCCCCCCCCCCGTAGGAAGTTGCTAGCCCTTGCCCAGCGCCTATGGGACCTGACAGTGTCCGTGCTGGCTCCGCCATCTTCTTGTGGGCCCCCAGCCACGCTCCCATCATGTCCAGCAATGGTTTTTGCTGCGCCTGCAACATGGCTGCCATCTTCTCCTGGGTCATTGCTGCCTGCTCTCGCTGCTTTTTGAACTGTACAGTCATCCAGTGCAGCAACTCCTTCTCCATGATGATGATGCTGTAATACAAACAAAAGAGAAAAACACACCAAGTGCGGTACACACACACACAACTGGTGATCCCTTTTTCGTTGTTCTCCCCTAAACACTGCTGCACCTCCCCTCTGTATCAGTATCCGCACTAACCCTCCTAAATACGGGGTTACCTGATACAGATGTTGACTCAAGCTTGTCAGCAGTGATGATCGCTGTCTGTCCTTCCTGACTCTCAGCACTCGTCTTCTGCTAACGCTTAGTCATCCACCGGTCAGCATGGCTTCATGGGTTGTTTCTGGGGAAGTTCTGGCATGCGTGAAGATTCTTGCACATGCGTAGGAGTCGCGGTATCCTTAAAACTACGCCACCTGTGATCTACCCGCACCCTAATGGCCACCCTAGGCGGTCGCCTAATATAGGGCGCGTCACCTCTTTATTTTGTAGTTGTGGGTTCTCATGTAAAAATGAAAGTCCGAGAGGCTTTAAGGCTAACACAGGAAATTTATTGATTTTCACTGCTTCTCCAAAATAGAGCTTGTATAAAGCTCAACGCAAAACAAGAAAGTAAAAAGGATTTTCTTCTCCTGATACAATTAACTTCAGTTACTTCCAGGCTTCATGAACAAAGGCTTCATTACTTCTCCTAGCCTCTTTAACACAAGTGCTAGTTTGCCTTGCTAAAACTTCTTCACATACAAGCACTTTCTGGCTTTATTCCAGGAACATTTCTAAAAGGAAACAAGGCTTTTAAAACACAATCCAGCCTGTTTACACCTTTCAACTAGCAAAGGCAGCTGTTTGAGCTTTCCCCTTTCCAGGGCTCAAACGCTTGTCTTATAACATAGAGCACATTCCATTGGGCATTCACATTCGCTGTCAGAAGGATAACTTCCTATCTCCATATCTTCAGTGTCTGGCTCTTGTACATCAGGATTAAAACACCTCCTGGTAATACCTGGCTCTGCACTTTCTAAAAGTTTAAGAATTTCCTTCCAACCAGAGGTTTTTCTGTCTCTAGGCTGCTTAGCACATACTGGCAATTCTTTCTCTCTCCATGAGTGGCTTAATGCTTTCAGCTGGTTTAACTTTCTGTTAGACAGAGGGTTACTCACGGTTCTCCTGTTATCAGATGGGCTTTTACCAAGCCTTTGGCTTGTAGTAAAACTGTCCTCATTCCAAGCATCCTCCAAAGGAAATCTCCTGCCTCCAGGTTCCAAAGCATACCTCCCTGCTTTGTGGCTTGTTCCTTTGAATACTCTAGCAGTTTCCTCTAAGGCTGGGCTGTCCTGGGAAATACCTCTCACTTCAGATACCCGAGAGCTTTTTCCTCCCTCCAGCACGTTAGGATTCCTGCTCCGTTCTGAGTCTCCAGTAGCTCCTCCCCTGGGAACTCCTTTCTTCCTGTAATGCTGCTTCTCAACCTCAGCATTAGCAAAGGCATCAGAGTATGCCTCAGGAAGCAGGCTGAGCTTCAGACTTTCCTCAACACTGTCTGAACTCTCTGACTCAGCTCTCTCCACTCTGTGTCTGTGTCCTATGTGCTGCATTTGCTGCATGTGCTCCGTCTGCTTCATCTGCTCTTTGTTACTGTTCCTTTCCTTTTGTAATCCCCTGGGAACTCCCTTTGCATGTGTCTGAGCAGTGATCACGTGCTGCTTCCCCAGCTGGTCTTCATTAACCCTTCAGCTTGTTCCTAAGCTGGGGCGTGGCCTGCAGCTATTCACTAGGTGAGTTTTTTCCTGTTTCAAAACATTTTGTGTTTCACATCCCCGCCTGCTGCTTCTCTCCCTTAAGGTAAAAGTGTGCTCTTTTCCCTTTCCTAAGGGCTTGGGGACATTTTGGCCATCACACCACACAGTGGATTATACACTGCTGCACATAACACAGAAAGGCACAATAAACTAGCACACCTTATCCATTGGAAACTCTGTAAGCACTATGACATCACTGTGCCTGAAAAGCATTGGGATCATGACGCTAAAAGAATTACAGAGAATGAAGAGGTTATGATCACCTGGGTTACTCCCTTTCTGACCGATAAAAAACTGGATGCGAGGAAGCCGGATATTGTGGTAAAGAAGAAAAACGCCAGAATGGCATTGACTATAGAGGTGTTAGTTTCAAGTGACTATTCTGTGAATCATATGGAGAGGGAGAAAATCTTCAAGTACCAAGAAATGCAGCCAGAGACCAAGAAAATGGGGCAGAAAGATACTGAATTATTTCCCACCAGATTGGGTGCCACTAGCTTAATTAAGAGGAATATCCAAGCACACTTTGATAAATTATACACACGATATCTTACAAACTCCAGCAGGAGGCTCTCTTTGGCATGATGCAAGTACTACGCTGAGCATTAGCAGTAAATTTGAGAGACTGGGATCATACTCCACATACCCTGGCTTAGAAGTGAGGTTCATGACTGTCATGGTATGCGCAAAACTAACCCATTTGGTGAAACTGCCCCAAAGGAACAGGAACAGGCAAACGGAAGGGGGTTGGGCATGTTCCCTCAAGTCAATGCTGTACTCCATGCTAGTTTTGTGGTCCAATCATGTGCTTCCAGCACACTGTTTAGTAAACATGCTCCTTTGTGCATTAAGATGGTAATTTCAGAAGAATTACTTGTCCTTTATATGTAGAAATAGTGAATTTATATGTGTAAATTGACATGCATATGTATGCGGCAGTTTTTAAAAACAAACAAACTATTGGGGATATTCAAAGGCATTTACATGGTTTGCAGAACTGCAACACTGTGTAAATGCCACTTTGCAGTATATTTAGTGGCAATAGCATGGTTATAAAGTAGCGGAGGACAAGGACCACGGCCAATACAAGGATTGTCCAAAAAACTTTATTGAAGACCCAATAAAATTTTCTGGACGATCCTTGTTTTGGCCATGGTCCTTGTCCTCCGCTACTTTTCAACAAAATATTGCGGAAGGCATCCTTCTCTCTCCTTTGTTACTAACATAGTTATATCCAGGAAAGTTTTCTCTTTGCATTTACATCTACTTCTAGTCTGCATAATTTGTCAGCTAACTTTGCCTTTAGACCTGTGATGTGGAGGGAAGCTTGTAGAAAGAATTGCAGTAATTTTGACATGGTGCGGTCATCCATGTGTAAATGTTACGATTTCTAAAGTGGCCAATGACAGAGATTTACACTTTATAGGGCTCCTTATGCTTGTTGAAATTGTGCATAAGGCTTAACCCCCCAAATGACTTCTGATTAATCCTGCCAAATATGCATGCTTATTTACTGGCACTGTATGTATTTTAGAAAAGGCTCAACATTTGCAGGGTATTTCTAAAATACTAAGGGGATATTTTATTAAATGCCACTAAGGTTTCACACTTAACAAGCAATACCAACACACCCTAAATTCAAAGCCTTTGCATTATCTGTCAGGGGAATACCCAGCAGCTAATGCATGATGGTATCATAATGCGTAGCAAAGTAATATGGGTGTACCTAATGTTCCCCACAGAGATGGCTTTAGGTGAACCCGTGCTGTGACATGCTAATTCCACTCACACGCTAATGCGTTCACTACCCCCATGCTCTGCCTCTAACCTGCCCATTTTTCATATTAGCGCACAAGTGGCACTTAATACATTTTATTCATTTATTTATTTATTTGGCTAAATTTCTGTCAGCTTTCCCCTACTATCTACTGGGCCCATAGAGCTAATATACTGTATAAGGCTCCAGAGGTACTGAGGTCTTTTTCCTTCCATCTATATAACATTCAATAAATAACCTTTTGGAAATCTCAATTGTTTGGAAGTATGGAATAAGTTCCAACTCCAAAAGTGAGTGTAAGCATTTTTTGTTTACTGGTTTATAGGTAGTAGAAAGAACATTTAGGTCTATGCATTTGAAAAATGCTTAGGGGCCCTGGGAAATCCTACCAACCACTAAAATGCATGTTCTTGAAGGATATTAGCAAAACAGGAAAGTTAGGGCATCCCGACAGAGAGGTTCCAACAAAGATCAAAGTAACCCAGATGTACTTCAATGCAGAGCCGATAGATTCCAAATTACACCTATCAACTGATAACCAGATTAATATAAATAAAAAACAATTTCTAAAATGCCTGTATGCAAACGCTACAAGTCTAAAAAGATGGGAAAGCTAGAATATATAACACTAAATGAAGTTAGATATGTTTGGCATCTCAGAGATTTGGTAGAAGGAGGAGAACCAATGGGGACACTGTGATACCTGCATACAAACTATATTGCAATGATAGAGTAGATCAAATTGATGGAGGGGTTGTGCTATATGTTAGAGAGGGCATTGAGTCATAGAGGATTAAAGTTCTGCAGGAAACAAAATACACTGTAGAATCTTTATGATAGAAGTTCCATGTAAAAAGCAGAAGGCGATGGCAGTGGGGATTGTGGCACCGCAGACCAGCTGCAAGCAGAAGGGAAAGTTTTAAACACGGAAAAAAGAGGTAAAGTACAACTGCAGCGACAGGAGGAACCACATAGAGGGAGCCAGAGAGACCTCTGGAGGTCTGAAGAACCACGCCTTAAAGCCCATGACGTAATTCCAGCCAACACCCAAGGCAGAAGGGGAGGAACTCCTTTTAAATGCTCAGTTGACTGGAGGAGAGACAGAGCAGGCGAGAGAGCAGGAGACAGAGCAGCCGACAGAGCAGTCGACAGAGCAGTCGAGGAGAGACAAGGAGACTGGCAAGGATACGTGCCAGAACACAGTCAAGGAGACTGGCAAAGAGACAAGCCAGAACACAGTCAAGGAGACTGGCAAGGAGACCTGTACAGCCAAAGAGGTTGGAGAAGAAGAGAAAGACAAAGAGGTTGGCAGACAGCTTCAGACAGACAAGGAGACTGTCAGGAAACTGTGCAGGAAGTTTCAACTCCTGAGCTACATGGATATCTGGAGATAGGGTTGCCAACTTTTTCACCGAGAAAAACCCGACACCTGTGGCTCGCCATGCTCCACCCATTCTCCGCCCCTAGTCCCACCCCTGCCCCGCCCCCAGCCCCACCCACAAAAATTACCGAGGATACGTGTAGGCTAACTTCCTTGGTCAGATAACAATTAAACTGGGAACCCCAAAATCCAAACATGAAATGTACAACACTGGAGAAATAAAACTATAAAGTAATTTCCTCTTGCACTAAACAAAAACGCAAAGATGTTAGCAATACACACTTCCCAGACCAGACATATTCCAGTTAATAAATTCAAAATAAAAAGTATTTTTCTACCTTCTGTTTGGGCGTTTTATTTTTCAGTTGCAATTGCTCCAGTCACTTTCTTCTGGTTTCTTCGTGTCTTCTGCGAGCTATCCATTTGTCCTTTCTTCTCTTTTAGATGTTTTCCATTCTCTCTCTATTTCTGCTTTAACATACTGATTGTTTCCCTTTTGCTCTTTCCCCCAATACTTTCCTTATTCCTTTATCATCCGTTTAAATTTCACCCTTCCATTCTCAAGCCCCTCTTACTCTCCCAATACCGGCCCATCATAGACTTTTCTTCCACACAAAATATTTTTTCCCCTCTCCATTCTCATTCCCCATCCATTCTAGTCCTCCCCCCAAATCAATTCCCTTATAGTTCTAGGCCCACCCAGCATCCACTCCCTTCTAGTCCCATTCTCCCATGCCCCACATCAGCCAATTTCCAGTCCTATTCCAGCTCTTCATCAGCCCATTTCCAGTGCTAGCCCTCATATCACAGGCCATTTCCAGTCCTAGCTCCCCCCCCCCCAATCACAGCCCATTTCCAGTCCAAGTCCCCCATCACAGCCTATTTCCAGTCCTAGGCCCCCCCCCCCACCATCACAGCCCATTTCCAGTCCGAGTCCCCCCGCACCATCACAGCCCATTTGCAGTCCGAGTCCCCCCGCACCATCACAGCCCATTTCCAGTCCTAGCCCCCCTAATCACAGCCTATTTCCAGTCCAAGATCCCCCTTCCTCCACCATAGCCCATTTCCAGTCCAAGTTCCCCCCCCCCCCATAGCCCTTTTCCAGTCCAGGTCCCCTCCACCCCCATCACAACCCATTTCCAGTCCATGTCCCCCCCCCCCATAACCCTTTAACAGTCCAGGTCCCCCCCCATCACAGCCCATTTCCAGTCCATGTTTCCCCCCCCCCATAGCCCTTTTCTGGTCCAGGTCCCCTCCACCCCATCACAACCCATTTCCAGTCCCTGTCCCCCCCCCCATAACCCTTTTACAGTCCAGGTCCCCCCCCCCATCACAGCCTATTTCCATTCCAAGTCCCCCCCTTAGCCCTTTTCCAGTCCAAGTCCCCCCCCCCCTTAGCCCTTTTCCAGTCCAAGTCCCCCCCTTTAGCCCTTTTCCAGTCCAAGTCCCCCCCCCTTAGCCCTTTTCCAGTCCAAGTCCCCCCCTTTAGCCCTTTTCCAGTCCAAGTCCCCCCCCTTAGCCTTTTTCCAGTCCAAGTCCCCCCCTTATCCCTTTTCCAGTCCAAGTCCCCCCCTTTAGCCCTTTTCCAGTCCAAGTCCCCCCCCTTAGCCCTTTTCCAGGTCCCCCCCTTAGCCCTTTTCCAGTCCAAGTCCCCCCCTTTAGCCCTTTTCCAGTCCAAGTCCCCCCCTTAGCCCTTTTCCAGTCCAAGTCCCCCCCTTAGCCCTTTTCCAGTCCAAGTCCCCCCCTTTAGCCCTTTTCCAGTCCAAGTCCCCCCCCCTTAGCCCTTTTCCAGTACAAGTCCCCCCCTTTAGCCCTTTTCCAGTCCAAGTCCCCCCCCCTTAGCCATTTTCCTGTCCATGTCCCCCCCTTAGCCCTTTTCCAGTCCAAGTCCCCCCCCCCTTAGCCCTTTTCCAGTCCAAGTCCCCCCCTTAGCCCTTTTCCAGTCCAAGACCCCCCCCTTTAGCCCTTTTCCAGTCCAAGTGCCCCCCTTAGCCCTTTTCCAGTCCAAGTCCCCCCCTTAGCCCTTTTCCAGTCCAAGTCCCCCCCCCCTTAGCCCTTTTCCAGTCCAAGTCCCCCCCTTAGCCCTTTTCCAGTCCAAGTCCCCCCTCCCTTAGCCCTTTTCCAGTCCAGGTCCCCCCATCACAGCCAATGCAGTCCTTGCCCCCCCCCGACCAGCATCGCGGCTGTCTGAGGCTTCAGAGGGAGCCGGGGAAGCCGCGCGAGGCCCCGGCTCCTTCTGAACAGCCACCAGCGTGAAAAGCCTTTTCCTTCACGCTGGCGGCTGTTCCTGTGAAGCCGCGAATGCTGGGAAAGGTTAAAGGGCAACCTTTAACCTTTCCCAGCATTCGCGGCTTCACAGGAACAGCCGCCAGCGTGAAGGTAAAGGCTCTTCACGCTGGTGGCTGTTCAAAGGGAGCCGGGGCCTCGCGCGGGCTTCCCCGGCTCCCTCTGAAGCGGAGAAAAGCCGTTTTTTTTGCTCTGGCCGCTCCCGATCTTGCGGCCAGAGCAAAAAAACCGGCTTTTAAAGGGCCGGTTTTGCCTCTGCGCCGGCAGCCGGCCTGGCCGTGGAAAAACCGGCCAGGCCGGCTGAAAACCGGCCAGTTGGCAACCCTATCTGGAGAATCCAGGGAGAGGACTCCTGACCAAGGGAAACAGCCTAACCGTGCCAGCCAAACCAGGTACAGGAATCCACTGTAAACATTTTAAAGAAGGGAGAGATAAATTCTCCAGGAGAGAAAGCTTTTATAAAGCTGCTGACCCTGAAGGAAATTGGACTATAAGAGAGAGACCCAGGCCTAAGTTTGATAAGAGCCTGAGGCCTACCTGTGTAGCAGATAATCTAGGACCTGCCAGGCCCAAACAGCAGCCTACACCTTTCAGAGAGCAACATAGAAGCAAAGGTAAATGCTATTTTTATAATGGTAATAGTTTGAATACTGTGACACAGAAAGGGGCAGACACTAGAGTCTGTTGTCCTCACAGAGGCCTGCCTGAAACAAGGTTCAAACCTGCACTTAATAAAAAGCTTAACAAAGAAAGTACTGTATGCAAGCGAAACTATCCTCAGCAGAGAAGTTTACAAATACAGGACTTACCTTGCAATGCTGACTACTGGCGTTTAATCCAAGCACTAAGCAGAGAGCCTGAAGGAAACCTCCCAAACGCCCTAAGCAGTGAACCGATGCAGGTGGAATACCAAGAGGATCCTTTAGACATTCCAATGGAAGTAAATTACTGCCCGTCCGAAAGAATTGAGCCCTAAGAGAGGCATAGCTGGGGTGAGCTAATAATTGAATGTTATATTTCATGTGCATGTACTGTGAAGAGAACAGTGTTTTCAATGCTTATGTTTTCCTTTACCTGAAGCAAGGACATTTTCTTTTTATGTGTTGTTTTTGTACTCTGGGCTAAAGAACCTGTTTTGCAAAAGAGGGAAATAAAAGCTTTACCATTTCCCTAACTCGGACTATATTTTCTTTGGAGAGTTAGTAGTACAGAAGGCTACCAGGCCTACAGAAGCCTGGGCCCTGCATAAGAACCAATCTCCTCCCTAAACAAACTTTTCCCCTCTCTGTCCACGCCCTTCTGTCGTGCCAGCCATCACCACTAGGGGGGGCAGTGTGACATGGGGAAAATGGCGTAGTTGTTGGATTTTGCCTGGAGATTCACTACAGCACTAAAAGGGATAAGGATTGAAATTCCTGAAGAAAAGGGAAAATTCTTGGCTGTGCTGTTGAAAAAAAAACCCCCCCGAAAACCCGGAGTGGATCAGCTCAAGAGACTGAACCGGAAGCTGAAAACCCGGAGCGGAGTAGCTGAGGATCCGGATCGGATTGGAAAGAAATCCTGAATAGTGAAAATCCTGTTGCCAATTCTCGGACGGAGAGCGGTGGTGAGCAACAGCAACTTCCCTCCCAATGCTGATTACCCACCAGAATCAGGTAACATGTAAATAAGCCTGTCTAGTGTGGGATAAAGGAGGAAGTTTGAAAAAAAAAAGAGAGAGAAATAGAAGAAAAAAAAAAAAAAGTTGGAGAGCCGCACTTGGTTGTGTCTTTTTCTTTCCTTGCAGGTACACCATGGAGCCAAGAGAGTTATGCGCGTGGATGGCCCACCAATTTGACAAACAGGCGGAGGTGGCGCTCAAGAATCAGGCTCAAGCGCTGCAGGCCATGCAGGCACAGCAGGCGCCGGTACTGCAAACGATGGAGAGCTGGTTGGCGCAACAAAGAGAAGAAATGGCCAAGCTCAATGAAGAGAAGGCGAGTGCGACTGCTGTGAACAAGCAAGCAGTGGGACAATGGACTTGCCATGATTTGGTGGTAGGGAAATTGAGTCCTGAGGACAATGTGGACGATTTCCTAGATTCCTTCACCAGAATAGCTAGTTCAGCAAAGTGGCCCCCAGAACAATGGTCAATACGTCTAGCAGCGTCCCTTACGGGCGAGGCACTGGCTGCCTACCGGGCCATGCCGCCTGCCTTAGCGAACACCTACGAAGAGGTAGTATCAGCAATTAGGGATCGCCTAGGACTTACCCCATTGTCTTACAATAAAATATTTAGGGCTACTACCCTTAGGGCGGGCGAGACGCCAAAAGCCCTGGGACACAGAATTAGGAGCTTAGCATACAAGTGGCTACAGCCCGAAAGAAAAAATGTGGAAACACTAATGGACGCCCTTGTTTTGGAACAATATATGACAGTGGTGCCCAGTAGGGTACAGAATTACCTTATGTTGCAGAATTGCTGTACCACTACTGAGGCTATTACCCTTACAGAAAGGTACCTTGAGGCTGAGAAAGTCACCCAACATAGGATGGGTAGCCCCAAGGCAGCCTTAGGTATGGAAGCCCGGAAAGTAGGGAACACTTCCCGTCCAGTGTATGGAAGTATGAAAAGCAATTACCCTCCAGATAAGCAAGAAGGTAGGCGTTGTTTTACTTGTGGTAAGAAAGGCCATTTAAAAAATGATTGTTACACTCGCACTGCCCTTGTGGGGGAAACCCCAAAGACAGTCCGAGAAGGATTTGTATTGTCTGTACAAATACATGGAGTGGATGTAAGTGCGCTTCTGGACTCAGGCGCTGATCAAACGATGATGTCCCAGAAGTTATGGTCTGTGATCAGAGACCAGGGAGGATCAGTACCTGAATGTCCAGAAGGCAGTGTAAAAATAAAATGTATTCACGGGGCTGCCACAAGCTATCCTCTCTACAGGCTATCGGTTAAAGGTTTGGGAATAAGGAAGGAGATGCTGATAGCAGTCGTACCAAAATTGCCCCAAGAACTAGTGTTGGGCCGCGACTGGCCGCAGTTCCGAAGGAGCCTCAAAGAGGGCTTGTCTCCAACAGAAAAACAAATCCCCAGTTCCACCGGTAGTTGGCATGAGTCTATGGATAACACGGAATTACCGTCTAAGCCAGCTGATTCTTCCAGTACCCCACGAAACAGCCTACCTGCGACTACGAACCCTATGGTTCCCAGCCTGCTGTGGGAAAGGCCAAAGGAAAGGCGAGAGAAAGACTCACAGGAGGCAACAAAAAAGTTTGTGATGAAGTTTTGCAGGACTTCGGAGAAAGCCCGATGTCCGCAAAGAGCCACCGCACAAGCCGCCGGCTACGACCTATACAGCGCGGAAAGCCAGGTCATTCCGTGTCAAGGATGCAAGCTGGTCAGTACGGACATACAGATAGAACTACCTCCAGGTTGTTACGGGAGAATAGCTCCACGGTCAGGACTGGCTGCGAAACACTGCCTGGATGTGGCTGCAGGCGTAGTGGACCCTGACTACAGGGGTGTCTTAAAAGTACTCCTTTGTAATTTTTCGGATGAGGATTTCAAGGTCCAAGAGGGGGACAGAATAGCTCAGCTAATTTGTGAGCGAGTGGGTTTCCCCAGCCTGGAAGAAGTCGCCATGCTAGATCCCACTAGCCGAGGGACGGAGGGTTTCGGCTCCACCGGGAAGGCAGAGATGGAAGGCTTCGTGGCCATAGGAAACGAACCCCCAGAAGAGGATCTTGGCCCTCAAATAGAGGAGTGTAAAGAAGAATCCCTGCCCAAGATGGGCGAAGAGCTCTCCCTAAGCCAACGAAAAGAGTTAGTTCAGTTACTAGAGGAATACACTGATGTCCTTACTCCGATACCCGGAGAAACATCACTGGTGGCTCACGAAATTCTAACGCCACCAGGAAAAATCATCCGGCAACGCCCTTATCGCTTGCCGGAGGCTAAGAGGCAAGAGATTGTCAAGCAAGTGGAGGAAATGCTGCAATTAGGGGTCATCGAGGAGTCATACAGTCCGTGGTGTAGCCCGGTGGTACTGGTGCCAAAACCAGACGGGTCGCTACGTTTCTGTATCGACTTTCGTCAACTGAATGCCATATCAACTTTCGATGCATACCCCATGCCGCGAATCGAGGAGTTGCTCGATCGGCTCGGCCAAGCAAAATTCCTGACAACACTGGATATGACGAAGGGGTATTGGCAGGTCCCGCTGACACGGGATGCCAAGCCCAAGACTGCTTTCAGTACGCCCTCAGGTCTTTTCCACTTCCGCAGGATGCCATTTGGTCTACATGGGGCAGTGGCCACGTGCCAACGCTTAATGGATATCATTCTACGACCCTACCAAGCGTTCGCCATGGCCTATATGGATGACGTGGTAATCCACAGTGCCACCTGGAAAGACCATCTACACCAAGTGGGCATTATATTGGAGGCTATGAGGAAAGCCGGCCTTATGCTCAACCCAAAAAAATGTACCTTCGGGGCGAAGGAAGTCAAATATTTGGGTCACCTCGTGGGTCGTGGAACAGTACGTCCTCTGCAAGATAAAGTTGAAAGCGTCAGGAACTTCCCTGTCCCACAACATAAGAAGCAGTTACGGAGCTTCCTTGGCCTTATAGGCTATTATCGACGCTTTATACCACACTTTGCAGAGGAGAGCCATATTTTCACAGAGATGCTGAGAAAAAATGCCCCAAATTTAATAAAGTGGACACCGACGGCGGAAACAGCTTTTCAACGTTTGAAGGGAAAGCTATGCCAAGCACCTGTGCTGCGTGGGGTGGACTTCCATCAGACCTTTCTATTGCAAACGGATGCGTCAGAGATGGGCCTCGGTGCCGTGTTATCCCAGATACAGGATGGGGCAGAGCATCCTATTCTGTTCCTAAGCAGAAAGTTATCACTGGCGGAACGAAAGTACGCTACGATTGAGAGAGAATGTCTCGCTATCAAGTGGGCCATAGAGACATTAAAATTTTATCTAACGGGAAGAAAATTTGTACTCATAACCGACCATGCCCCTCTGAAGTGGCTGCATACCATGCGGAATGAAAATAGTAGATTGACCAGATGGTACATGGCTTTACAGCCTTATGATTTCAGAATCGAACATCGAGCTGGGAAGCTACACTTTAATGCGGACGCAATGTCGCGTATTCCGTGCTGTGTGGAAGAGGCTTCACCAGCCCGTCATATTTTAAGAGGGGGGATATGTGGCACCGCAGACCAGCTGCAAGCAGAAGGGAAAGTTTTAAACACGGAAAAAAGAGGTAAAGTACAGCTGCAGCGACAGGAGGAACCACATAGAGGGAGTCAGAGAGACCTCTGGAGGTCTGAAGAACCACGCCTTAAAGCCCATGACGTAATTCCAGCCAACACCCAAGGCAGAAGGGGAGGAACTCCTTTTAAATGCTCAGTTGACTGGAGGAGAGACAGAGCAGGCGAGAGAGCAGGAGACAGAGCAGCCGACAGAGCAGTCGACAGAGCAGTCGAGGAGAGACAAGGAGACTGGCAAGGATACGTGCCAGAACACAGTCAAGGAGACTGGCAAAGAGACAAGCCAGAACACAGTCAAGGAGACTGGCAAGGAGACCTGTACAGCCAAAGAGGTTGGAGAAGAAGAGAAAGACAAAGAGGTTGGCAGACAGCTTCAGACAGACAAGGAGACTGTCAGGAAACTGTGCAGGAAGTTTCAACTCCTGAGCTACATGGATATCTGGAGAATCCAGGGAGAGGACTCCTGACCAAGGGAAACAGCCTAACCGTGCCAGCCAAACCAGGTACAGGAATCCACTGTAAACATTTTAAAGAAGGGAGAGATAAATTCTCCAGGAGAGAAAGCTTTTATAAAGCTGCTGACCCTGAAGGAAATTGGACTATAAGAGAGAGACCCAGGCCTAAGTTTGATAAGAGCCTGAGGCCTACCTGTGTAGCAGATAATCTAGGACCTGCCAGGCCCAAACAGCAGCCTACACCTTTCAGAGAGCAACATAGAAGCAAAGGTAAATGCTATTTTTATAATGGTAATAGTTTGAATACTGTGACACAGAAAGGGGCAGACACTAGAGTCTGTTGTCCTCACAGAGGCCTGCCTGAAACAAGGTTCAAACCTGCACTTAATAAAAAGCTTAACAAAGAAAGTACTGTATGCAAGCGAAACTATCCTCAGCAGAGAAGTTTACAAATACAGGACTTACCTTGCAATGCTGATTACTGGCGTTTAATCCAAGCACTAAGCAGAGAGCCTGAAGGAAACCTCCCAAACGCCCTAAGCAGTGAACCGATGCAGGTGGAATACCAAGAGGATCCTTTAGACATTCCAATGGAAGTAAATTACTGCCCGTCCGAAAGAATTGAGCCCTAAGAGAGGCATAGCTGGGGTGAGCTAATAATTGAATGTTATATTTCATGTGCATGTACTGTGAAGAGAACAGTGTTTTCAATGCTTATGTTTTCCTTTACCTGAAGCAAGGACATTTTCTTTTTATGTGTTGTTTTTGTACCCTGGGCTAAAGAACCTGTTTTGCAAAAGAGGGAAATAAAAGCTTTACCATTTCCCTAACTCGGACTATATTTTCTTTGGAGAGTTAGTAGTACAGAAGGCTACCAGGCCTACAGAAGCCTGGGCCCTGCATAAGAACCAATCTCCTCCCTAAACAAACTTTTCCCCTCTCTGTCCACGCCCTTCTGTCGTGCCACGCCATCACCACTAGGGGGGGCAGTGTGACAGGATGTACTACAGACTGCCTGGCCAGAATGAACAGATGGATGATGAAATGCTAAAATAAATCAGAGAAGCTAACAAAAGTTACAACACAGTAATAATGGGTGATTTAAATTACCCTGGTATTGATTGGGTCAATGTCACAGCAGGACATACTAGAGAGATAAAGTTTCTAAATGAAATAAATGACTGCTTCTTGGAGAAGCTGGTTCATGAACCAAGAGGGGAAGCTATATGTACCTAGTGGAACACAGGATCTGTTGCAAGAGATAAGGGTTTTGTGGCCACTTGGCAATAGTGATCATAGCATGATCTCATTTGATTTAATAAATGGAAGAAAGACGGCAAGGAAATCCACAGTACCACCTGTTAACTTTCAAAAGGGAGATTATGATAAAATGAGGAAAATAGTTGAGAAAAAGATAAAAGGAGCAGCTGCAAAGTTTAAAGATTTACATCAAGCGTGAGTATTGTTTAAAAGTACTATCTTGACAGCCCAGACCAGATGTATGCCACGCATTATAAAAAGTGGAAGGAAGGCCAAAAAACTGCCAACATGGTTTAAAGGCGAGATCAGAGAGGCTGTTTTTGCCAAAAAAAATCCTTCAGGAAATGGAAAATGGAACCTAATGATGAACACCAGAAACAACATAATCATTGGCAAGTTAGATGTAAGGCATTGATAAGGCAGGCAAAGAGAGAATTTGAAAAGAAGCTTCCCGTGGAAGCAAATACGAATAAGAAAAACCTTTGCAAGTACATTCATAGCAAAAAAAAACCCTGTGAGAAAGTCAGTTGGACCATTGGATGATAGAGGAGTAAAATGGGCACTAAGGGGTTATTAAAGAGGACCCAGGAAATCCACTGCTTGCCCCACAACAAGCATTGTGGAACTTGTGTGCCTCTTTGGGAACCTGCAGGTATTTGTGGCCTGGATTGACCACTGTTGGAAACAGGATACTGGGCTTGATGGACTTGGTTTGATCCAGTAAGGTATTTCTTATGTTCTTATGTAATATTAAAAAAAACATTTACACGGTTTACAGACCTGTAAACAATGTAAATGCCACTGGATATCCCCGATTAATGCCGATACATGAACCAATGCTATCTCTGTAGTATCAGGGCATGTCATGGGCATTCCGGGATGTTTCAGGTGTGGTACCAGTTGGTGATATTGCACCACTGCCTGGGTAAAGATAGGTGCTGCAAAAAGCTGGCTGGCCTATCTTTACTTGTGAGAGCTAACTGGGCAGCAGCTCAATATCACTACTGCCTGGTTAGCTTCTGCAGTGTCTTTGGCTGTACGGCAACTCCAGATATTCAATTGCAGGGCTGCATATGACCCCGACATTGACTATCCTTGAATAAAGTTCGGTGGCGACGGCTATGTACCATAGTGCTGCATAGCTATCACAAATGAACATCGGGTCCTATATTTTAATGTGAATGGATGTGGCCCTCCAGTACTACATCATAGGTCTAAAAAAACCCCTCCCATGTTTTACTTTTATTTGCAATAGTATAAAATTTTCTCTGTTCACTATTTAATGATCTTTCATGTGCCTTATGTTAATATTCATGTGCCTTATGTTACTAATTTATGCATCAATCATTGTAAATAATAATAACAACACTTCTTATCTTAAATTCAGCTAACTCTGCTCATATTTCTGATACTGGTACTC
This sequence comes from Ichthyophis bannanicus, assembly GCA_033557465.1. Lineage (NCBI taxonomy): Eukaryota > Metazoa > Chordata > Amphibia > Gymnophiona > Ichthyophiidae > Ichthyophis > Ichthyophis bannanicus. The sequence continues at coordinate 370,789,377 of CM066038.1, read as the reverse complement.
CACTGTTTCACCATTACTCAGACACTGACAGTGTTTTGCTGAAAGCCACATCAGGAAGAAGTTTGTAGCTATGCGTAAAGAGGACCGGGATTTGGGTACCTCTTTAGTATTGCATTTTCCTTGTAAATGTTTGCTTAGTTTGAATGATGCTAAATAGCTCTTCTATGAACCACCTCAGCTTAGATTTTTTTCTGGACTCTTGCCTGCTTCTTGTTCAGACATCTATTAAAATGAAATAAGGCCTACAACTATGTGGTTTTGTGCCTGTCTTTCTCTTTATTTTTCCTTTATTTTTGGACTTTTTCCTCTAATTCTTTCCTGATGTTTCCTTAAGAACATAAGAACATAAGATATGCCATACTGGGTCAGACCAAGGTCCATCAAGCCCAGTATTCTGTTTCCAACAGTGGCCAATCTAGGTCATATGTACCTAGCAGTTTCCTTGCTTTCCCTCCTGTTGTCCAGCATTTGTCCTCCTGCCCACTCTCCCTTGTTGTCAGCATTTATTCTCCTGTCCCTTCCTCCTGTTGTCCAGCATTCATCCTCTTGCCCCTCTCCAGTTGTCCAGCATTTGTCTTCCTGTCCATACCCCCCCCCCCCCCCGTTGTCCAGCATTTATCCTCTTGCCCTCTCCCATTTTCCAGCATTTGCCCTCTTGTCCATTCCTCACTGTCCAGTATTTATCCTCCTGCCCCCCTTTGCCCAGCATTTGCCCACCTGTCTCCCCCCCATTGTCCAGCATTTGCCCTCTTGTCCCTCCCCCCATTGTCCTGCATTTATCCTCCTGCCCCCCTTTGCCCAGCATTTGCCCACACCCCATTGTCCAGCATTTGCCCTCTTGTTCCTCACTCCATTGTCCAGCATTTATCCTCCTGCCCCCTTTGCCCAGCATTTTCCCACCTGACTCTCCCCCCTTGTCCTGCATTTGCCCTCTTGTCCCTCCCCCATTGTCCCACATTTATCCTCCTGCCCACCCTTTATCCACCCTTTATCCTCCTTCCCCCCTTGTCCAGTTTGTGCCATCTTGTCCCTCCCCCTTTGTCCAGCATTAATCCCCCTGTTCCCCACTTTTTCCAGTATTTGCCCTCCTGTCTCCCCCCCCCATTGCCTGCATTTGCCCTCCTGTCCCTCACTCCATTGATCAGCATTTATCCTCCTGTCCCCCTTTGTCCAGCATTTGCTCTCTTGTCCTTCCCCCCTTTGTCCAGTATTTGCTCTCCCCCCATTATCCAGCATTTCTCCTCCTGTCCCTCCCCCCTGTTGTCCAGCATTTATCCTCCTGACCCTCTCCCGTTGTCCAATATTTGTACTCCTGTCCCTTATCCTCCTCCTGTTGTCCTCCTGCCCCCCTTTGTCCAGCATCCTGCCCCTCCCTCTGTTGTCCAGCATCTGCCAGCCTCCTTTCTACTTTCAGAACAGCAAAAGCATAGGGTTTTCAAGACTCCAGCACTTCTAAGTCCCTGCTAGTTTCGTCCCTGTCTGATGCAAAAAGCATCACCAGAGGGGCCGGGACACATCAGGGCCTTACAAGCATGCCGGAGTCGCAAGAGCCCTAAGAAATGTATAGCTTGAATTTGAATGATTTTATTTAGCTGCAATTAGCCGCATTTGGGGAAAGGCGATGTGGCCATAGCCTGAAAACGGCCAAAATAAAAAAGTCATGTTTTAAAAGTTTCAAAGTTGTAAACATGAAGAAGAAGGATGGGAGAGCCCTAAAAAGTGTTTTTTAAAGTTTTAAAATGTTAAATAATTGCAAATTGCAGTGTTTGAAGAAAAAATGCTGAAAAAATTAAAGAACAATTTTTAAGTTTTAAAATATTTCAGAATGTTAAATAGGCATTAGAGAGCCCTAAACTGCAAAACTTGTCATTTGTAAAGCTGTATTTTCACTGTAATTGACAGTGATAATTAAGAGGTTGTCCCAAGAGGCATGGCCTACATCAGGTGTAACCCGATGTTAAAAACCTCAATTTTAAAGTTTTGAAAGTTAAAAAAGGTCCCCAGGAGGTGTTTAGAGGTCAGGGATCACATTATTTTTTTTAAATGAACTTTTAAGTTTGTTTGAAACAGTGGTTTGATCCATTTGCAAAAATGTCAAAAACATTTTTTAAAAGAGGCAAAAATGGTGCAGAAGTTGTGCTTTTGTAATCCTAATGTATATTTTAGTTAATTGTATGAAAAAATGTTTTATTTAATGTAAAAATCAAGTTTAAACTTGTCAAAATACCAGGATGTTGAGGGGAGGGAGCAGGAATATCAGGTGGTAACGTTGTAGCGAAAAGGCACAGCTGAAAGAGCTGTTACATGAGCAGATTGTGAGAAAACGTGACTGCTGCCAGAGAGAGGAGGAAACCTACATGTAAAATCCTCAAATGATTCAGACAGAAGAGGTATTTAAAAATAATGGATAAATATGGGGAATTAGGTAGGTCGGTAGGGGTCACAGGATTTATTTAATGACATCAGCGATGGTAGGGGCATTAATGGAACGTTGGTTGGAGTATGAGTGATGGGAGGTTTTGATTTGGCAGTTGGAGCTTGGATGAGGTTGAGTATGGCTGCATGTTGTTGTGTGTGGCAACAGAGCCCTAGTTTCAACTGGTTTTGAATGTTTCGCTGAAAGAACTGAATATTTTGACTGAAAGGAAGAGTTATTGAGAGGAGCCTGAGAGGAGAAAAGTGAATATGGTGGTTTTTAGGAAACATTTCTGTACAGTGAATGGAAATTTCAGATGACAGAGTATGAGAAGGTGAGGTAACTAAGGAAAAGGCTAGAGAAGGTAGATATTCAATAGTACAAAGGTTAGTTAGTGGGAGAGTTAAGATTTAATTATTTTTAATGGAATTCAGTGATGAGTGGTAAGAGTTTTAAACTCACTTAGATTGTGAGCCCTTCAGGGACAAGGGAATAAAAAGTGCCTGTTAGAATATATTTGTAAACCGCTCTGATACACACAGTAAAGGGTGGTATATCAAGTGCCTAAAACCATAACCATAACCAAAGTCTACTCTAATTGGAAGAAGTGGTACACAGAAGTATAATCAAATGCTGTAGGATTACTTTAAGACCATATTTGAATAAGTGGATAGACAGATAAATACTTACCAGTATACTCACCTGGTTTACTGAAGTTAGAGAGAAAAGGAGAGAGAGGATGTATGAATGAGTGTGAGAGAAAGCTGTAAGTGCAATGGAGAGTGGATGAATGAGGAAGGTGAAAAATAAAAGAGTAGTTGAGTTAAAACAGAGATAGGAAAACAAAGCAAGCTTGCTGATTTATCATTTTTGTTCCTGAGTAAGGGATTTCCCCATAGTTAGGGAAAGGATAATATAAGAGGATTTTTTTTTTAGGTTTAGGGAAGGAGTATAGGTGGGATTTAGAGTTAGGAGAGGGCAAGTGATACTGAAGACCAAGACATCCTGAAGAATAAGACTTGCAACACCGGTGTGGAGGATGGCCGAGGTCATCTGATGACATCTGAGAACCTCCAGATGACCAGAGAGAGAGAGAGAGAGAGAGAAGAATCTGACGGGCCCCAATATGGAGTCTGATAAGTAAAGACTTTATGCACATGCACTTTCTGTTGGGAACATTTAACTACTCCAAGTTCTACCCTTCAGTTATAATTCTTTTGTATCCTGTCTTTTGTTCCGTAACCTTTACAAGGGGGTGGGGAAGGTGGGGAGATCCAGCAGGAAGTAGTGGCATGCTCCAGCTGCCCTCTGTAGAGACATACTGTATAATTATACTATCACTCTGGCTTAAAGGGGAAACAACTGTTGTATTGCCTCCAGAGACGGCAGTGGCCTGCATTAACGACATCTTGTCTTGATTTCCTTCTCTACTGTTGGGGGGAATACAATCAGTACAAAAATATCTAAGATCTTCAAATGCACGATGCTTCAAGACAGTGTTTTATTACAGGTGCATCTTCTATCTTCTGCTTAAGTTTGCTTTTATATTCTGTCATTCTTATCCTCAACTGCCTTCTTTTCCAGAAATTTTTTATAATGAAAAACACATGCATAGATTTGTAAGAGGTCTCCCAATTCAGTCTATGTGTTCGGCCCCAATGGACGAATTCCTTAATATATAAAGTTATTGTAGAAATGTGGCATCGGCCACATACTCAATGTTTAATTTGTCTTATTAAAGTATCCAACTTAGGTGGTAGAGCTGGACTGATAATCTCATTGAGTTTCAACCTCTTGAAAAAAGAAAACATGCTTTACTATTTTCCAACCCCAGAATTATATTTAGCACATGAAAGTATTGAGAAATTATCCTCTGTAATTTATAATTTATGGGTGAAAAATCCATAACCGAGGTAGATCGGACCCGGTGCTCCAGGCCCCTCCGACCATCCACCCCTTCCAACCCCCCCCCACACACTTTTAGTTCCCCTTTTCTTTTACCACAAATTACACACATATAACAGCTCTTGGGAAAACAACCGGTCGCAGCTTTATTAACTTTTATAGCATACCGAACATTACAGTCCAAGAATAGTCCTCTTAACAATCCCAGCAACGGAACAATGTCTCACCAGACATGCTATTAGCAAGGTGGCACCGCCTCCGCTTCTGCCGCGGTCATGCCCACGGCAATCTTCCTAATCCCCGTTCCACGACCTCGCCATGTAATTAGCAAAAGTCAGCCAGGGGTTGTGCGAATCGGGGGCACCCCGCCCCAACCCATGTATAGCCTAAGGCTCCAGACCCCAGAAACCTCCGGAATCCTGCCCCTCCCCCCACTGCAACACCCCCTCGACTCCCCCACAACATCCCTAACACAGGGAGGGAGGGAGGGAAGGAAGTCGGCACAGGACCCCGAGGAGGCACAGGAGCGAAAGCAACCGTTGCTTCCTCCTGGCTCCTCCCCCTCCGCATCACGCCACCTTCCTCATCCCAGGCTCCACCGTGCTCCTGCACGCTGGTGGAGCCCGTCCTCCACACATGTGTGCATCCTCACTCCTCTGCTCCCATGCCGATGGCCGGGAGCCAGGGTCCCCACACCAGCCGATCACCCGGTTACGGGCGGCCACCGGGACCCTGCCCCACGGCCTTACATTAACCGAGGTAGAACAGACCCAGTGCTCCAGGTCCCTCCGACCATCCACCCCTTCCACCCCCCCCCCCCCACTTTTAGTTCCCATTTTCTTTTAGCCACAAATTACACACATACAACAGCTCATGGGAAAACAACCGGTCGCAGCTTTATTAACTTTTATAGCATACTGAGCATTACAGTCCAAGAATAGTCCTCTTAACAATCCCAGCAGCGGAACAATGCCTCAACAGCCATGCTATTATCAAGGTGTCACCACCTCCACTTCTGCCGCGGTCATGCCCACAGCAATCTTTCTAATCCCCTTTCCCCGACCTCACCATGTAATTAGCAAAAGTCAGCCAGGGGTTGTGCGAGTCGGGGACACCCCGCCCCGGCCCAAGTATAGCCTAAGGCTCTGAACCCCGGAAACCTCCGGGATCCCACCACCGGCAGAGAGGACATTAATGTATGGGCGGGGGCACCCTGCCCCCGACCCCCAGCACCGCCGCAAGCTCTGGACCCCGGAAACCTCCAGGATCTGTCCAACTGCACAGGTGACATTAATGTGCCGAAGCTGCCCCCCCATAAAGCTGTGGCCGGTGAGCCCCCCGCCCACGCACACCTTCCAAAGCCTCCTGCCCATCGATAAGCAATCCAACACCCCTTGGTGATAAGTGCTCCCCATCCCTTATCCAACCCTGCACACTCGCACACACGAATGCAGGATGCGATATCTTCCTAGATCACAGACCCCCCGCCGCACCGCCAATTACATGCCTTTTTTTGTTTTGTTTTAATTCTGCCGGCAGGCTTTGAAATAGCTGCCCAAACACCCCTTACATGTTTATTTATTACATTTTATATAACCAGTTTCCTAGGCAACGGAGGGTTAAGCGGGACTCTGCACCCCCTGCCCTCTGGCCCGAAGCACCGTATCCAACCTCTAGGCCACTTTTCCCCAATATCCCCATAGGCCTGCTGCTTGACTGCTCACAGTGTCCAAGCAAAGGCATTAACTGCGGCCAACTGAGACCATGCTCGCCTAGCCATAAAATAACCCCACCGCCGGATCCCAACTCCGTGAGTCCACTCTGGCCATACCATTTCTCACTAACCATCCCCATACACGAACGAATGACCAATCCACCCACCGACCCTAGGGCTTTATCCCCTATCAGAAAGCAAACCGCCTAGTTTCCCTCACTTGATCGTCCCCTCTCCCTCTCGAAGCCAATCTAGCCCGAAAGCCCTAAATCGGCATCTGCCCATGCCTGTATCCCTTATTCTGGCCACCCCACCATGACCACCCAGGTCGCCGCCCCAAGGCCGGCGGAGCGTTCAGTGCACCGTCTCAGGATGCCTCCGACGCGCCAGGCACCATGCTCAGCACAGCTGAACTAAAACACGTCACTAGCCTTGCCTCCTCCTCCATGAAGACTCCCCCTCCCGCATGGGGCATCACTGTAAATATACCTTCCAGGTGCCCACTGGGAAAAGCCCTAGACCAACAATCTCCTGCCATACCTCCCCAATCCCCTACCTTGCAGGTAAGATTTGATTCCGCTATGAGGACCGTCAAAGCCCTTAATTTGCCCGTACCTGCAGGCACTGTATACCGCCTCCCAACTCCGATCTGCTGAAGTTCACCACTAACCCACCAATACGGAATGCGCTGAAAATTACCAGGCATAACCATCCGCAATAGGGAGGCTTCGTACCATAACAGCACCCTCAAAGTAAAGCAGCCCCCGCGCCTCCCAAGTCCCCCATGTGTAATAGGCCTCCAGAAGCCATGAGACTTTAACCACAAACGCTCCTGCCCCTGCACCTATTAGTGATTTCTCGGCCAATGCTCCCTCAGCTTTGCAGGACCCCAAATCCTTCCCTGTCCCCTTCTGGAGCAAAAGTCTGAAACCGTTCCCATTTGTAACAGAAACGAGCGTCCCCAATCCCGTTAGTACATTCTAGTATATGCCAGGCCCTATCCTACACCTTCCAGCACAAACATGCTAATATGACCGCATTCAAAAAGGCTGCCACCCGAATACCACATGGAGCATATGTCTTGCTAACACTGACCACCACTGCATTATCACCTCGCCATACCACCTTGTGGTTGTGAAGCTGATCAAGCCCCAACTCCCCAGCCCCTAAACAGGGAAACAATTCCCAAAGGCTCTTAGCCAGTTAGGCTGGATTCCTGCCAAGCCTGCCACTAGCTGTCCACACACCCCACTCCCTGGAAATAATTCCCATACCTTTCGCCTGGCTATCACAGCCGACATCATCACAGCATTCCCGCTACAGTCTTTCCAATGCCTCCTCCATCCGCAATACTGCACGCATAACCATTGATTCCCAAAATATGAGAGCGCATTGTATGCACTCCTGCAGTTGCCGCCGCCAACTAACGCAGCAACCCCGCCTTACGGGAGCCTACATTGCCTTCCACGTTACTTACCCAGCAACCCCGCTATCAGGGTGCCTGCATTACCGTCCAGGTTACTTACATGGAAGCCAACTCATTAACCCCCCAACACCTGCAATCTCGACCCTTATCAAGAGGGAGACAGGCCACCCCCTAAGAAATCCCACTCCCCACCACTCAGTAATCCTTGGCACCGGGCCTTCTGTCTTACCCCCCCCCCCCATGGCACCCCCGTTCGTGCTGCCTTTTAGACACTCCTGACACATCCAAGCTAAAAACCTCCATTGACACGCCGAACGGTGTCCTGGCCACAATGAAAAATGGATATCATAACTGCCGTGCCATCCATGCCCTGTTACTCAACTTCCAACCCAATTCCCGCCCCGCTCAAAAACCACGCACCACGGGATGCTATCATCTGCCCCAAGGTTTGCTTGACCTCCCACTCATACCTAACCATGCGTGGAAGGCGCCACCCCAAAGGCGGATTCCACACCTTGGACGCCAACACCTTTCCGTGTACCGGACTAACCCAAAAACCCTCCTGGACCTCCCCCCCCTTAACCCTCCTTATCTCTCCACATCGGGTATTGCCGAAACCAAGTCCTTAAGACCTCTAACCAAATTAGTGTAAGGGTCAGGCCGCCCACCTCCATATTGCTGGGGGGCTGGCCCTGAGGCCCACTGGGCCCCTGTTTCCCACCTTTTGCTGCTGAGTGTCCACCTCTACAGACGGAGTACCCCTATCAATATTTGTAGTCGAGGAATGGGCAAGAAGCCTTGTTAAACCCCTGCCCAATGCACCCGCCCCACTGCCTCCGATCTGCTGCGTCAGAGCCACTCTTGCCCAACAGGAACGACCCCCACCCACCTTTTCCACAGTCCCTCCTTATAGTCCACCGTAGCGTGCAGCACATGCCCTAGCTGACATTCTGTTAGCCCAGGTTAATCCTGCTTACTACTCTCCCCTGACCGTCTTCTGCCCTCTAGAAGGCAGAATTATCTATATATCGCCTCCCCCAAATCCACCGGTGCAAAGTTACCGAACTCCCTCCCCTAATTCAGAAACCGTTATCGACGGAGCTCTATTCCCTAGCCTATACTCCGCTAGCACAATGCTCCTGCCCCCTGCTCCATGATAGCTGCACCCAACGACCATGACGCAAAGTCAGTGAACAAGGCGAGGGATGACTCCACCCCGTGGCACTGCCACCATGAATGCCTCCTTTTCTTGCACGCGTTTCCTTTTATTTATTTATTTTTTTTGCTCCTTCCTGCGATCTACTCGGCTGCCCCACCTTTCCCTGGTCATCCCGCCATTCATCTGCTACCCCCATATCAGCCCCGTGCAGCCAATAGACACATTCGCGAATGGTCACCATCCTCGGTCTGCCAATGCAGCCTGTCCCTACTCTCACTGGTATCATTTTTCGGCCACTCTCGCCACGCTGTTACTCCAGTGTCCTTACTCTCGGATCACAGTTGGCCTCCTCTACTAGACCATGCAGTGTGCTGATTTCATTCGCCACCTGTGGAGACATAAAAGCAAAACCAGGGGAGGGGACCACAGGAAAACCCCCAAGGCTGCCACGCCCCCCCCCCACTCTCCCCGACTGAACCCTGACCCACCCCAAGCTATGTTCCCCTGACACAGCTCCTCCTAGTGGTGATAGTTAATTTATTTTTTTTAAAGGCCCCCACCTCGCCTCCAACTCTCAACCCCCTATATTGGAGTGACATTATCTAGCCAGAGCCCCAGTCCGCCATTAATAGCCTCTTGGACTGCTCGCCAGTAGAATTTAGGATTTGCCCTCTAACGCTGTGGGCCCTTCAGACCAGCCCTCCACTGCCCCCTAAGACCTATGTCCTCCTTATTGACCCCAGGCATAGCATCCCCTTGCTTCTTCCGCTACCCCCCCCGACCCACTCTCCAAACCTTGGCCCACAAACAACCGGTACCCGACCCCCTCGTACCTCTAGGTGGCCCCCCGGGCCTAAGAGCCCTTGCCCCTCAAGCCCCCCAGGCAGTCTGACCTGTCCTGCTTCAAGCGATAATCCCCCTTCACCCCATTTAGAGGCCCCAGCGGACCCTAACCACCAGAGGACTCGCTCCCGTCCCCTTATTCTCCCTTTTTCTTTTTCTTTTTTATAAATGCCAAGTACCTTTAGAATTCCCTTAACAGTTCCCCTACCCTTCTTTCAGCGTCCCCGAACAACCCCCTCGCTAAGAAGAAGGAGTAAACCCTACCTCCTGCCTGCTGACACCACGTGCAGGCATAGACACCACTGGTTTCTGCCTTCCACGTCCGCGAGGGCACGAACTGCCACGCGGCTGCTCTTCACCACACCAGCTCGCCTCCTCTTCCTGTGCCGACGCTTCAGTGGCCACGAGGGCCCGAGTCATCAGGCAGCTGCCCCCTCTACACGCCGCACTCCCTCTCCTCTTTCAGGTACATCATGTCCCCTGCTCGGCCAAAGAGTGCTTTGCCTCGAGGCGGCAGCCCGGTGCGTCAACTGCCTCTTGCTCCACCACCAGAGAGGACGTCTGCTCCTCTGTCTGACTCTGCAGCCCGCGCCTGGTAGCCTCGCGGGCGGCAGCCCGACAAATCAACCGCCGCATACTCCACCACCAAAGAGACATCAATCTGTCACCGGACTCCGAGGAGGAACAGGAGCGAAAGCAACCGTTCCCTCCTCCTGGCTCCTCTGCCTCCGCCTCACGCTACCTTCCTCATCCCAGGCTCCACCATGCTCCTGCACGCTGGTGGAGCCCATCCTCCACACATGCGCGCATCCTCGCTCCTCTGCTCCCATGCCGATGGCTGTGAGCCAGGGTCCCCGCACCGGCCGATCACCCGGTTACGGGCGGCCGCCGGGACCCTGCCCCGCAGCCTTACATTTAATTAATGTATGAACTCCTGCTCTTTTTAGATGTCCTATTATGAAATTACCTCCCACAGTGGCAAATTTCCAACAATGTGCATATATGGACAGTCTGCAGGTACTTTTTGTCTGCAGACTTTGCACCAAGTTTCAAAGAGAAATTCCCATTTGCAAACTGAGTTGAGAAAAGTGGTAGGTTTCCCATGCAAGCTTGTGTTGGTGTTGTTGTTAAGTGCTGTCAAGTCGGTGTCGACTCATGGCAACCCTCTGGATAGTTGTCCTAAATTTTGTTCTGTCTTCAGTCAGGCAGCTCATTGTAGATAGACTGGCACCCATAGCTGCTTTTATTGTACTGATCCATCTCATTACTGGCCTTCCGCTTTTGCATTGACTTCTACCTTGTCAAGCGTGAGGTCTTTCTCTAATGATCTCTCTCTTCACATGATGTGTTCAAAGTATGAAAGTAGAAGTCTTGTCATCTGAGCTTCTAAAGAAAGCTTAGGTTTGATCTCCTCTAGTACTAACAGGTTTGTTCTTCGGGCAGTCCATGATATACACAGTATTTGTTGCCAGCATCATAATTCAAAGGCATCAATTTTCTTCCAGTCTATCTTTTTCACTGTCCAACTTTTGTATCCAGATGACGTTATTTAAAATGCCATGGCTTGAACAAGTCAAATCTTTGTATGGAGAGAGACATCTCTACTCCTGAGAATCTTCTTCTAGGTTCTTCATAGCCATTCTGCCAAGAGCAATGCATCATCTGATTTCTTGACTGCTTCTTGCTTCTTTATTGATAGTTGATCCAAGTAGGGTAAAATTGACTAATAATTCAATTTCTTCTCCATCAATGATGAACTTATTTATTTTGCCAGTTGTCAGGATCTTTGTCTTCTTTACATTAAGGTACAGGCCCATTTTAAGACTATGTTCTTTAATCTAAAGAAGCAAATGTTTCAGATCATCTTCACTTTCAGCCAGTAATGTGGTATCATCAGCATAGCAAAGGTTGTTGATGAGTCTTCCACCAATCTTCACACCTCGGTTGTCCTCATAAAATCCTGCTTCTCTGATGATTTGTTCTGCATAAAAATTAAATAGGTAGGGGAAAAGTATACAGCCTTGTCGTACACCTTTGCTGATTTTAAACCATTCTGTTTCTCCTTGTTCTGTTTGAACTGTTGCTTCTTGATCAATGTAAAGGTTGTGTAAGAGAATGATCAGGTGTTCTGGTATACCCATGCTTCTTAATGTGGTCCAGAGTTTCTCATGGTTTATACAGTCATAAGCCTTGCTGTAGTCATTAAAACATATATAGATATCCTTTTGGTATTCTTTAGTCTTTTAATGCTCCATCTCACACCCGCGGTGATGTCTCTTGTTCCTCGTCATTTCCTGAACCCTGCTTGCACTTCAGGTGGTTCTCATTCCCGGACACTCCACCTCCCGCCTCAGCTCCGGCCCAATCGGGGCAGTGGGAGCTCTAAGAAGCAGCAGCCGGCAGAGGATAAAAGCGGCATCCCTGCAGGGCTCGCCCGCGCCTTGCGGGCCTGCGCCTGAGGGCCCTTTGGCGTGGCCCTTAGGCGCGGCACGAAGGCGAGCAGAAGGAAACAACCAAAAGAAATAGCAGCACCAACAGCATCACAGCAGAACCCAACAAGGAGCAGACCGAGGTGAAGGACGTCAGAACCGCAAGTAGAATACTCACAGAACATCACACATTTCCCACCACCAAACTCTCACCTCCACAAGCCACACCCGAATAGATCCGGCCCGCCCTCCACGGGACAGGCTCCCGCATCAAGACGCCCTCCACAGATTCGGCTCTCCCTCCATGGGACAGGCTCCCTCCACGGGACAGGCTCCCGCACCAAGGCGCCCTCCACAGATCTGGCTCTCCCTCCACGGGACAGGCTCCCTCCACGGGACAGGCTCCCGCATCAAGACGCCCTCCACAGATCCGGCTGTCCCTCCACGGGACAGGCTCCCTCCATGGGACAGGCTCCCGCACCAAGGCGCCCTCCACAGATCCGTCTCTCCCTCCACGGGACAGGCTCCCTCCGCGGGACAGGCTCCCACATCAAGATGCCCTCCACAGATCCGGCTCTCCCTCCACGGGACAGGCTCCCTCCACAGGACAGGCTCCCGCATCAAGACGCCCTCCACAGATCCGGCTCTCCCTCCACGGGACAGGCTCCCACACCAAGGCGCCCTCCACAGATCCGGCTCTCCCTCCACGGGACAGGCTCCCACACCAAGTTCAGCTCTCCCCAATCAGACAACAGACGAAGACTTAAGAAAACAGGCATCACCCTAACAGAACATCACAAAAAAACCCCAACATGCACGCCACATACTTACTCCCACTCTACCTACTCGTCACACAACTCCTCCCACCAACCACACACCTCCACTACCCACAAGCAAACACAACATGGCACCCACCAACTGCATTGCCATATTTAGAACCACAGCACACACACAAAGAGACACTCAGAAATTCCCAGACAAAGCGGCCAAACAGACACAAATCAAACTCCCACACCTACACAAAGGAAGCACATGTAACAGCAGCCTCCGCAACAAAGACAACAACGATTGAGCTCATAAACGCCAGATCCGTCTGCAACAAGATATACACTCTTGTAGACCACATAGAAGAGCGACAGCCCGACGTAATATGCATCACAGAGACATGGCTCAACCCTACTGACAATGTACTACTCAACCAACTAGTACCGGACAACTACTCAGCGTACAACTGCCCACGCACCCACAAGCGTGGAGGAGGAGTCCTGATAATAGCGAAAACAAAACTAAAGTTCAAGACACAGAACTTCACCGATACCCAGCAATGTAACACAATTAGCATCAAGAACAAGAACATTTCAATCTGCCTAACCTACAGAGCACCCAGAGCTCCACCCGACGAACTAGCCTTCACACTCGAAGAAGCCTATGCCATAACAACAAACAACAAACCAGCACTACTGATTGGAGACTTCAACCTCAAGTCCACCAATGCCAAAGAAGCAGAGGCCTTCCTTCAAGCAATGACCTCACTTATAATCAATGCACCAACACATAGACATGGATCATCCCAAGATCTCATCTTCGCATCCAATTACCTAACATCAAGAGACCTAATTTCCCCACCCACCTTTACCCCAGTGCCATGGTCTGACCATTACCTAATCGAGACAAAGCTGTGATCACAAGAGGACCAGACAAACGAAAGAGCAAACATCTCACACACACAAAGACGATTCAAGTATTTCGACAGGGACGAATTCATACAGGACACAATACAACACTTGAACATTACTACAGACGACCTGGAGGAACAAGTTTCAAGCTGGAACAGCATTTTAGCTAACGCCGCCAAACCATCTGGTGGCGGGACCAAGAAACCACACCACAACATGAGACAAAACAAGCCATGGTACTCAGCAAGAATACGACAGGAAAAGAGGGAGCTCAGGAAGATTGAATGGAGATGGAGAAAAAACAAAACAACTGCCGACCAGCATCTTTACCTAACAAAGCAAAAACAATACAATGAACACATCAACCAATCAAAGATGGAATTCCACACAAACATGATAAATTCCTCCATCAACAAACCCAGAGAGCTTTTCAAAATAGTAAAGATCCTCACAAAAGAGCAAACAACAGAAGGGGAAGTACAAGTTGATCCACAGGAATTCGCCGACCACATCAAAGACAAATTTCACTCCACAGAACGAACAACACCTAGTGGGAACACCAGGATGGACGTACACTCCAAAACCTGGGGCACATTCTACACACCCTCAACAGAACAGATATCCCACATCATCTCTACAATCAACACAAGCACTGCTCCTACAGACCCGTGCCCAGTGTCATGGGTCAAAGCCACCAAATCAAGCTTCATCCCCACCATACATAAAATGGTACACAACTCACTCACTCAAGGACTCATGCCAAAGCAACTAAAGCTTGCCACAGTAAGACCAATCACAAAAACAACTCTTGACAAAAAAGATCCAGCAGCATACCGACCAATCTCCAGCATACCCTTCCTCGCAAAAATCATCGAAAAAACAGTTCAACTACAGCTTCAGGAACACATCGACAAACACGAAACACTTGACGACAACCAGCATGGATTTCGTCCCAACCATGGAGTCGAAACGCTACTGATCTACCTCTTCGACAGCATCCTAAGAATAATTGACAACACCAGGAATGGAATCTTAATGATCTTCATCGACATCTCCTCAGCCTTCGACACAGTGGACCACAACACGCTCCTGGAAAGACTAAAGAACACTGGTATACACGGTATCACACTGAAATGGTTCCAATCGTACCTAACCGAAAGACAGCTACAGGTCAAGGTGGGACACAACACCTCTCGACCCATAAATGTCCGACAGGGAGTACCTCAAGGATCCGCACTCTCAGCACTCCTATTTAACATCTACTTCCAACCAATATGCAACATCATGAAAGAGAACAACAATCAATACACAGTATATGCAGACGACATCATGATATACACCCCGATATCAATCGACAACCCGGACTTCTCTAAAATAACAGACTGCCTTACCCAAATGACGAGTTGGTGTCAAAACAACAACCTCGCAATAAACTACAACAAGACCGAAGCTTTAATCATCACTCGGAACCAAAGCTTCATACACCCACCAAATATAAAGATACAAAGCACTACTATACCAATAAGATCAGAAGTAAGATACCTCGGAGTTACTCTGGACAATAAACTCAACCTCAAGCCACACATAGACAAAACAATCCAAAAAGCCTACTACAAGATGCGAATCATCAGGAGACTGAAACCACTCCTCGCCCCAGATCACTTCCGTACCGTCTGTCAAGCACTGATAACCCCACTACTGGACTTCTGCAATCCGATATACCTTGGACTACCGAAACAAGCCCTCAAACCACTCCAACTGGCACAAAACACTGCAGCACGAATCATATCATACAAGGGAGGAGTAGCCTAGTGGTTGGGGCAAGGTACTTCAGGCCGGAAGGTCGGGGGTTCAAATCCCACTAGAGGACAGCAACCTTGGGCTGGAAGGACTGGGGTTTCTAGTCCCACAGGTGCTCCTTGTGGTCTTGGGCAAGCCACTTAACCCTCCATAGCCCATGTTCCCTGTAAGTATTAGTGTATGTGTCTCATATCCCTGCGTGTTAAATGTATCCCCCAATTGTGTTGTGACCGCTTTGATTGAAGGATAAGGCGGTATACAAAAACTGTCTAAAAAAAATAAATAAATAAATATCCGGAACTGCAAGACAAGAGCACATCACACCTACCTTAAAGGACTTACACTGGCTCCCAATCGGTGCACGCATCAGATACAAAACTATCATAAACCTATTTAAGATAAAACAGCACACATCAGCCAACAGCCTGCACACCCTCATACAACCAGACACCAGCACACGTACTAGAAGAAAACAAACACACAACCGAGTCAGCACCCCAAGTGAATACAAACACACACGCAAGGACACAACAGACAGAGCACTCTCCATGGCTGCTCCAACAATATGGAACAAACTACCGGACGATTTGAGGGCAACTACAGACCTCAAAGACTTTAGAAAACAGCTGCAAACCATGCTGTTCATAGAACACTATGGACACATCACATAACCTCAGAGAATGTATAACAGTACATGATACCGCCTAAACAATGTATGTATGGAAAATGTTTTTAGCACCACTGTATATAGCCCACCTTGTATATAGCTCAAACCAATCTAGCACACATTACAACACACACTCAACTAAATTTCACCCTCACTGCATGTATAACACACTCACTTTACCAGATTGTTTGCTGTGATACCACCTTGATTATTAAGATAAGGCGGTTTAGAAATACTGTTAAATAAATAAATAAATAAAAAATGTATGTTTGTAGTCTCTACTGAATAATCTTGAGTAGAATCTTGCTGGTATGTGGGATCAGAGTGATGGTGCAATAATTTCCACAGTCAGTTGGATCACCTTTCTTTAAACACAGATCTTTTCCAGAGAGTTGACCATGAATTTGTCTTCCAAATTTCCTGGCAGAGCCTTGTAAGTATGGCAACAGTTGCATCAGATTACTGTAGTATTTCAATGGTAATGCCATCAATACCTGCTGCTTTGTTCTTTGATAAGTCTTTTAATGCTGCTTCAACTTCTTCTTTCATCACCAATGGTTCGAGATCAAATGTACAGGTTGAAATGGCTGTTGGTCCACTTGATATTTATCATATATCATATCACCCTAGATCAACGCCTTGACATGAAGGCCCACGTAGGAAACATAGTAAGATCAGTTTACTACAAGATCCGCTCACTTAGACATTTACGTTCCATTCTTGATCCAACTGATTTCCGTACAATCTTCCAGGCGTTGGTTATACCTCATTTCGACTATGCCAACGTCATATTACAAGGTCTTCCCCAATCTACATTAAACCCGCTTCAGCTAGCCATGAACGCGGCAGCAAGAGTCATTCACGGAGCCTCCAGGAACGACCACGTGACGCCTCTGCTGATACAGTTACATTGGCTACCCATTCAAGCTAGAATAGTTTTCAAGTCCCTGATAATTACTTTTAAAGCTGTTAATAATCTCACATCTGCATCCTTATCCTCCCTCATCCATATCACATCTCCAAATAGAGCAAGAAGATCCATGGCTATAAACTCCCTAAAAATCCCAATGGAACTTACTGTTTGCACTAAATCGACAGCCAACAGAGCCTTCAGTCTCAGTGCCCCAAAATGCTGGAATGCACTACCCCCTGATATCCGGGCTATTAAGAGCATAACACAGTTTAGGAAAGCCCTCAAATGCCACCTCTTCAACAAGTACCTTATAGAACCCAATGGCATCACCTAGAGCTCAATAGCACCCACTGATACCAGTCCCAGATAAATTTATGGTATTTCAACAACACACCAAGTTTGATATTCAATCCTATAGTGGGCTGGTGTTTTCCTATGAAACCTCTGTGCATATGATTCCACGTAGTATGTTTTGTAAATAGTTACCCCGGTTATCCAAGTTATTTATGCCCTGTTACCTGTAAACTCATACGTGTTAAATGTACTGAGCATTTTGTTCCATGTGAACCGCGCTGATGATGAATAGTGCGGTATATAAGAGATTGTAAATAAATAAATAAATAAATAAATATAAAAACTGTATATTCTTTCCACTTTTTCTTGATCTTCAGCATGCATCCTTGAGCATCTTGTAACATTCCAATTTTTTCTCGCAGCTTTAGGAAAACCGATCTTTTTCTTCCTCTAATAGTTCATAAGAACATAAGATATGCCATACTGGGTCAGACCAAGGTCCATCAAGCCCAGTATCCTATTTCCAACAGTGGCCAATCTAGGTCATATGAACCTAGCAGTTTCCCCAAAAGACACAGGTTCCACAATGCTTGTACTGGGTCAAGCATTGATATCCTGGGTCCCTTCTTAATAATGGTTTATGGACCTTTCCTCCAGGAACTTGTCCAAACCTTTTTTACACTACACTACAGCTACACTAACAGCCTTTACTACATCCTCCGATAACAAATTCCAGAGTATGATTACACGTTGAGTGAAAAAATATTTTCTTTTATTATTCTTAAATAGTTTACCCTGTAGCTTCATTGCATGTCCCCTAGTCTTTCTATGTTCTGATAACGTAAACAATCTATCTACGTTTATCCGTTCCACTCCGTTCATTAATTTATAGACTTCTATCATAACTCCCCTCAGCCGTTTCTTTTCCAGGTTAAAGAGCCCTAACCTTTTTAGCCTTTCTTCATAGGAGTATCCTTCCATCCCCTTTACCATTTTGGTGGCTCTTCTCCGAACCTTTTCTAAAATCACTATATCCTTTTTAAGATACGGCGACCAGAATTGCACACAATATTCAAGGTGCGGTCTCACCATGGAACGATATAGAGGCGTTATAATATCTTTTGTTTTATTTTCCATTCCTTTCCTTATGATACCTAGCATTCTATTTGCTCTCTTGGCCGCCGCTGCACACTGGGCCGAGGGTTTTAACATGGTATCCACAATGACGCCTAAATCCTTTTCCTGGGTGGTGGTTCCTAATGTGGAACCTTGCATCGTGTAACCATAGTTTGGGTTGTTCTTCCATAGGTGCATAACTTTGCACTTGTTCACATTAAATTTCATCTGCCATTTTGATGCCCAGTCTTCCAATTTATCAAGATCCTCTTGCAATTTTCCACAATCCTCTTGGGTTTTAACAACTTTAAATAATTTTGTGTCATCTGCAAATTTGATAACCTCACTCATTATTCCACTTTCCGGGTCATTTATGAATATGTCAAAAAGCAGCGGACCCAGCACAGATCCCTGGGTTACACCACTATTCACCTTTCCATTGGGAAAATTGGCCATTTAGCCCTACTCTCTGCTTTCTATCTTTTAACCAGTTCCTGATCCACAGTAGTACACTGCCTCCTATCCCATGACTCTTTAGTTTTGCCAAAAGTCTCTGATGAGGGACCTGGTCAAAGGCTTTCTGAAAGTCCAGATACACTATATCAACTGATTCACCTTTGTCCACCTGTTTATTCACACCTTCAAAAAACAGATTAGTAAGACAAGATCTTCCTTGTCTAAAGCCACGTTGGCTGTCTCCCATTAGGCCATGACTATCTGCATGCTGAGTAATTTTATTCTTTATGATGGTTTCTACCATTTTTCCCGGTACTGACGTGAGGCTCACCGGTCTGTAGTTTCCCAGATCACCCCTGGAACCCTTTTTAAAAATTGGTGTTACATTGGCGATCCTCCAGTCTTCAGGTATTAGAGATGATTTTAATGATAGTTCACAGATTACTAATAGCAGGTCTGCAATCCCATATTTCAGTTCTTTCAACACCCTTGGATGTATACCATCCAGCCCAGGTGATTTGCTACTCTTCAGTTCATCTAATAGTTGTAATATATCTTCCCGATGTAATGATATTTCCTTCAATTCTTCCACACCTTTAAATACCACTTCAGTCATGGGTAACATCTCTACATCTTCCTCAGTAAAGACTGAAGCAAAGAATTCATTCAGTCTCTCCGCTATTGCCTTGTCACCTCTTAGTGCCCCTTTAACCCCTCTATCATCTAATGGACCAACTGACTCTTGCACAGGTTTTTTGCTATGAATGTACTTGAAAAAGTCTTTATTTCGCGTTTTTGCTTCCACAGCAAGCTTCTTCTCAAATTCTCCCTTTGCCTGCCTTATCAATGCCTTGCATTTAACTTGCCAGTGCTTATGCTGTTTCTAGGTTTCATCATTTGGCTCTTTTTTGCATTTCCTGAAAGATGCTTTTTGGTAACAACAGCCTCTCTGACCTCATCTTTAAACCATGCTGGCAGTTTTTTGGACTTCCTTCCACTTTTCTTAAAGTGTGGAATACAGCTGGTCTGGGCTTCCAAGATAGTATTTTTCAACAACACCCAAGCTTGATGTAAGTCTTTAACCTTTGCAACTGCTCCTTTTAGTTTTTTCTTAACTATTTTCCTCATTTTATCATAGTCTCCCTTTCGAAAGTTAAAAGGTAGTACTGTGGATTTCCTTACTATCCCTCCTCCACTAATTAAATCAAAGGCGATCATGCTATGATCACTATTGCCAAGTGGCCCCAACAGCCTTATCTCTTGCACTAGATCTGGTGTTCCCCTAATGACTAGGTCTAATATGGCTTCCCCTCTGGTCGGTTCATGAATCAGCTGCTCCAAGAAGCAGTCATTTATTTCATCTAGAAACTCTATCTCCCTAGCATGTCGTGCAGTGACACTGACCTAGTCGATACCGGGGTAATTGAAATCACTCAGTATTATTATCATGCTTCTATTTCCTTGCATGTGTCATTGTAGTACTTCTCTTGTCTTGTCTTGCTGCACATTGTAAATCTCAGTTGAGTTCTGTGATTGCCTCTTTCTCCTCTGGCTTTAGCTGCTCTGTGTTTCTGGGCAATTTTCAGAGATTCTTCGTTCATCCATTTTTGCTTTTTCACCTTTTGTCCTGAAGCTATTTCTCACTTTCTTCCAACACAACTTTCTTGATGTCATCCCATAACTCTTCTGGAACTCTGTCATTTGTATCTAAAGCAGCAAATCAATTTTGCAGGCAGTCTTTAAATTCCACTTGTATATTCTCAAGGTCATATTTTGCTACATTCATGAGTGGCTTGCTCTTTTTCAACTTTAGCTTGAGTTTCCATACTAGTAGTTGGCTGTCTGTACCACAGTCAGCTGCAGGTTTTGTCTTTTTTGATGTTATAGAGCTTTTCTTTCATTGACGTCCACAGATGTAGTCAATTTGATTTTTGTTCAATCCATTAAGTGAAGTCCATGTGTAGTCTCCACTTGTGTTGCTGGAAGAAAGTGTTTTAGATGAATAGATCGTTGGTCTTGCAGAATTATATCAGTCTTTCTCCATATTCATTTCTGTTGTCAAGTCCATATTTTCCAACCATTTTGCCTCATTTTTGTTGCCAACTTTTGAGTTCTAGTCACCCATGACTATCAGGATATCCTGTTTGCATGTTCTGTCCAGGGCCGGCCCATCCATTGAGCAAGAATGTTCTTTGTACAGGGCCCCGCGTTTCAGGGGGCCCCGCGCAAAGAACATTCTGCTTTTTTTAAAAAAATTATATTTAAAAAAAAAAAAAAGCTGGCTCTGGCTGCTGCCGCGACCTCCGCGGCAAAATGGAGTGTCCGGCGGGGCCCCCTCTCCTCGCTGAGCCTCTCTGCAAGGGCTTTCAGATTCGTGAAGGAAGAGTGTCTCCCTCGCGTCTCTGTTAAGCCCGCAGGGGCTAATGGGAAATTTCCCATCTGCCCCTTTAGACGCGAGGGGCTGATGGGAAATTTCCCATTAGCCCCTGCGGGCTTAACAGAGACGTGAGGGAGACACTCTTCCTTCGCGAATCTGAGAGCCCTTGCAGAGAGGCTCAGCGAGGAGAGGGTGCCCCGCGGGACACTCCATTCTGCTGCTGCCGCAGCGGCAGCAGCCAGAGCCAGGTTTTTTTTTTTATTTTAAATTTGCCATAAGCCGATATGGGGGGGCTGTTAAGACTGGGGCTGGGCTGGGCTGGGCTGGGCTGGGCTGGGCTGGGGGGGGGGTGTTATGACTGGGGCTGGGCTGGGTTAGGCTGGGCTGGGGGGGTGTTAAGACTGGGGCTGGGCGGGGCTGGGCTGGGGGGGTGTTAAGACTGGGGCTGGGCTGGGCTGGGCTGGGCTGGGGGGTGTTAAGACTGGGGCTGGGTTGGGCTGGGCTGGGCTGGGGGGTGTGTTAAGACTGGGGCTGGGCTGGGCTGGGCTGGGGGGGGTGTGAAGACTGGGGCTGGGCTGGGCTGGGCTGGGGGGGTGTTAAGACTGGGGCTGGGCTGGGCTGGGCTGGGGGGGTGTGAAGACTGGGGCGGTGCTGGGCTGGGCTGGGGGGGGTGTTAAGACTGCGGCGGGGCTGGGCTGGGGGGTGTTAAGACTGGGGCTGGGCTGGGCTGGGCTGGGGGGTGTTAAGACTGGTGCTGGGCTGGGCTGGGCTGGGGGGGTGTTAAGACTGGGGCTGGGGTGGGCTGGGCTGGGGGGGGGGGTGTTAAGACTGGTAATGGGATGGGCTGGGCTGGGCTGGGCTGGGCTGGGGGGTGTTAAGACTGGTAATGGGCTGCGGGGGGGCAGGGGGGGTTAAGACTGGTAATGGGCTGCGGGGGGGCATGGTGGGGTTAAGACTGGTAATGGGCTGCGGGGGGGCGGTGGGGGTTAAGACTGGTAATGGGCTGCGCGGGTGGCTGAGGGGGGGGGTTAAGTCTGGTAATGGGCTGTGGGGGGGCGGGGTAGGGTTAAGACTGGTAATGGGCTGCGCGGGGGGGGTTAAGACTGGTAATGGGCTGCGCGGGGGGGCTGCGGGGGGGTTAAGACTGGTAATGGGCTGCGGGGGGCAGGGGGGTTAAGACTGGTAATGGGCTGCGCAGGGGGGGTTAAGACTGGTAATGGGCTGCGGGGGAGCTAGGACAGATAATGGGCGGGGGGGGGCTAGGACTGGTAATGGGCTGTGAGCTGTTGGGGGGGTTAGGACTGGTAGTGGGCTATGGGGGGGGTTTAAGACTGGTAATGGGCTGTGGGCTGATGGGGGCTGTCTGGAAATGGGGTGATGGGGGGTTATTGCTGGTAATGGGCTATGGGGGGATTAGGACTGATAATGGGCTATGGGGGGGGGCTAGGACAGGACATGGGCTGATGGGGAGGGGTTAGGACTTGAGGTGGGCTGATGTGGTTAGGACTGGTAATGGGCTGTGGGCTGATGGGGGGGTTAGGACTGGCAGTGGGCTATGGGGGGCTGACTGGAAATGGGCTGATGGGGTTAAGACTGGAAGTGGGCTGATGGGGGGTTAGGACTGGTAATGGGTTATAGGGGGGGCTTAAACTGAAAATGGGGTGATGAGGGGTTAGGACTGGAAGTGGGTTGATGGGGGGCTAGGACTGGTACTGGAAATGGGCTGTTGGGGGGGCTTGAATTGAAATGGACTCATGGAGGGGCTAGAACTGGAAGTAGGCTCATGGGGGGGCTTGGACTGGAATTGGGCTGAGTGTAGGGGAGTTAGGATTTGACATGGGCTGATGGTGGGGCTAGGAAATGACTAGAAATGGGCTGATGGGGGGCTAGGATTGGAAATGAGCTGATGAAGGGACTCGGACTGAAAATGGATGGGGGAGCTAGGACCGGAAATGGGTTGATGGGGGGTAGGACTGGAAATGGGCTGATGCAGGGACTAGAAGGGAATGGATGCTGGGTGAGACTGGAACTAGAAGGGAGCTGATGTTGGGGGAGGATTAGAATGGGATGGAGCTGGGAGAGTAAAATGGAGAGGGGAAAAATATTTTGTGTGGGAGGGATGAAAAATCTACAATTGGCCGGTTATTGGGAGAGTAAGTGGGGATTGAGGATGGAGGGGTAAAATTTGTGTGGATGAAATAGGAATGAGGAAAGAGCAAAAGGAGAAAGATTAGTATGTTAAAGCAGATGTGGAGAGAGAGAATGGAAAAAAAACTAGAAGAGAGAAGAAAGAACAAATGGACAGCAGACGATGGAGAGTTAGCAAAAAACATGAAGAAACCAGAAGAAAGTGGCTGGAGCAATTGCAACTGAAAAAAAATGCACAAAAGGTAGAAAGATATCTCTTTATTTTGAATTTATTAACTGGAATATGAAAGCTCTGGGAAATGTGCATCATTAACGTCTGCGCTTTGTTTGGTACAAGAGGAAATTAATTTATAGTTTTATTTCTACAGTGTTGTTGTACATTCCAAGTTTGGCTTTTGGGGTTCCCAGTTTAATTATTGCCTTCCTGTTTCTAAATTGTGATTCCTTGTTTGATGATGGTCTATGTTCTGCATGTGTAACTGAGCTGAGGTATTCTGTTTATGTAATTCCTATTTGACATTGCTACTTGTTCTCTTTCCCCAGTATTCTCTGAAATGTATTGGTTTAATATTTGCAGTGTTGCCTTTTGATAGGTAGGGTATGGTGCTTTGTGAGTCCTGGTAATGCTGTCAGGATATGGCGGGTTTGCTATGGGTTCTAAATGGGCAGCGTTTGTAGTAGTTCCTAATGTGCCTGGCGATTGGCACTGGATTATAGTAATGTAGAAATCTTTTAGTCTTTCTTTATTTATACCCTCATTAAGAGACATGTTTACTAAAAGTTAGTGTATGGTAACATTATGCAAATATTTATGCAAATAAGTCCACTTATGCAAATGAGGCCCCGCACCGAGTCTCCGCACATGGCCCTGCACCCCCCTTGGGCCGCCCCTGGTTCTGTCAATTTCAGCTTGTACTTGTTCATTAAACTCATCAATTTCATCCTCTTCTACGGGTGTTATTGGGGCATATACTTGAATTATAGTTATGTTGATAGACATTCTTCATAGGGAAATAGAGATTAAGTATTCACTGACTGCATTATATTTTTTACAGTTCTTGCAAGTTTCTTCTTAATTATAAATGCAACACTATTTCTTCTTTATCTTTCATTTCCAGCATAGTAGACCATGTGATTATCAGATGCACTGTACCCAATGTCAGTCCATTTTGGTTTGTTGACACCCAAAAGATCAAGTTGTACATGTTCCATTTCATTCTTCATCACCTCCAACTTCCCTTGGTTCATGCTTCGTACATTCCTTTTTCGAATATGTAAGACATCTTTGCAGCTTCTGATTCTCATTTCATGTACAGCTACATCAGCAGTCAGATGGACCAAGGGCTTTGATCCAACCACATCATAAATGCTGGCTTTACTCTGAAAAGTCTTCAGCTCATCCCCAGTAGCCAGTTGAGTGCTTTCTGACCTGGGGATCTCGTCTCCCAGCACTATAGTGCAATTTATTTTGTTGTGACTATCCATTCGGTTACATTGCACGATACAGAAGTAGATTGCCAGGCCTTTCTTCTGCACAGCTTAAGTTTAGTGTTGTTGCCGTTGTCATAGAAATGTGATCCTCCACCGCCAATACTGTCCCATTCTGCTGCTGCTGCCCAGATGGGTGGTTTGTCTTGGTCTGGCACCTCAGTTGAGAGCTGTCCATCTTAGAAGACCCTGCCAGTAGTTAAACTACCAATAGCTTAGCCCTCAGAATCACTAATGCACACAAGCCCTCACAACACGACAAGCTGCAAACCAAGTGAGGGTAAGCTTGTGTATAGCTATGGAAATCCAAACGTGCACTGTCAAATTTATATCCCTATCCAGAATCCTGGATCCATGATTATGTCAGCATTCCAATACACTTACAGATCTCAGATCCCACACCAAACTCTCACAGAAACGTTTGTGTGAATGTAGCATTAATTATGGAGTTGCTTCATTACACTTCTTTCCCACAGATACAGAATGGGATAAATCCTTAGTGAATCAAGGCTCTCTCTCTTGAACATTTAGCTCACTACATGCCATTGATTGGCAAGGCTAGCAGACTAGCCTCATTTTGTAAATAATTTTGGTCTCATAAATGACATTGATCTGTGGGTTGATGCTTGCAATCAGTAAGAATCACATTTTCTTGATAGAAAAGCATTAGCATTAGCATTAGTATATTCTATGGCTATGCCCTTTTCTTAATAGTCTTCTACACTTTTTAGGATTGGGAAGAAGGAGGGCATTTACATTTTTGTGTGCATTAATTGAAATGCCAATGCTGCCTTACCTTTTAATTTAGTAATTTTTAGTACCAGTGGAAGGTAACAGATTGATAGAACTAGAGAATGAAGTCCATTATTGATCTTTGCAGTTTTCTGGGTCATGCTGCATCTTAGTAAGTGGAACCGACATTTCAGTCATCATGCCGTGGTTTTCTTCAGGGTGAAGTGACTTCACCCTGAAGAAAACCAAGGAAGCGTAAGAGAACATTCATTATTTATTGTCTGAACTGACAGTAGTACTGTAAACTAGGGTTGTGTATCATTTGAAAGGACATAGGCAATGTCTGCAATATTTCCTATGTCGTTTCATGTTGTTTTCAATTAAAATGTAAGAAAACCTCCTGAAATTTCATCACTTCCTGTCTGTCATTATAGAGTGCGCTATCACTCAATAGTAAATGTTATTGAGCAATACTGTCCTATACATATGAAGGTTCCAATTTAAAATAGGTTTACAGGTGGCTCTTGTTTTGCTTTTTAAATTGAAGCTATGCCTGTCAGACCAATGCAAACCTGGAGCAGGACCAAAATTGTGACTGATCCGAAACATGGCACATCGTTGTTTTTGCTAGTGGCTAACAGGATTTTTGGAAACTCAGCGTTTCTTCATTAGACAAGCTATATACATGTAAGTTAAAATAAATGTAAATTAAAAAGGAGCCTCTATAGCGAGAGGTGAGCAGTTTTCCTGCCCCTCTCTTGAATGAGACTCTGACAAATAAAAATTTGCAATATTCTCTACCCAACAATATTTTCAATTGGAACCTTCGTATGTTTAGGACTTTATATTTGGTTACCATTTTTGCTTGGAGTCTTCAGCAATACTGGACATTACTGAGAAATAGTGCTCACCATTCACATATGCACCAATAGTGAGCACTATTGTTCAACACTGTGTACTATTACTCAATAGTGCTATTGCTCAATAGTATGCACTATTTGCCTATAGCATGCACTATTGCAAGATAGTGTGCACTATTAAGCAATAGTGAGCACTATTAATGATGTCACCTGAAACAAAATGAAAAAACAAAGTGAAAAATCACATAAGTGACATGAGAACCTAAACAAAATGACATTTTTTGAGCTGTGTACTTCTACTGTACACCTTTTCACCTCTAATGCTGAAGTTAGGAGTTGAATTTTTTCATGTTCAGCCTTTCATATATCCATTGAAGTTGGCCATTAGTGAATTTGTTATATTGTCTTTCATGTGGATAACTAATAAAAACTTAATCCACAAAAACAACCAATCAATTATTTTTTTTTATCTCTCAGAAATCAGGAAGTCACTGGAACAACCAGGTGTAGGTCAGGTACCAGAAGTCACTAGAGAAAATCAGAAATCAAATTCAGGGAGTCACTGGGGCAAGCAGGGCTTGAGATCTGGAACAGAAACCAGGCAAACAGAGTGTTCACATGGTGAACCTACTGGAGCTATTAGCAATGATGTGTCTTCCTGGTCTTGCCTACATTTGGTTTCCAATCAGGGACACACTTAATGCTAGTCTAATGGGAGCCTCTGGGGTGGTATCTAGCCTTCCTCTGCCTAAGGCAGGGCTTGACAAAGCACAGGTGCACATGAGCAGAAGAGCAGCCGGGAGATAGTGTCTGCTCAGAGGGATCCCAACCCCTGCGGGCAGAAGTAATGAAGAGGGCCATGATGGCAACTAGGAGAGCCGGTGTTTGCATAGCCTTCAAAAAAAAAAAGGTTAGTAAGTTTGCTGCACAGATGGTTGAATATATTAAAGGGGTAGGGCCTCAGTGCATGGGGTGAGGTTGAAGGGAAGAGTCTGGAATTGGGGGAGAGTCTGGGGGTGGGGGAAGCACAGCAGGAGAGGGGTTGGTGTAGGGAGGGAAGGCATGAAAGCATGGGAAGTAAAGGACACAATTTGTATGTGCAAAAGGTGCACCCCTCTCCTGCCATACACACGTAGGTAACTCCACCTCTGCATCATACACACACACAGGCACCCCAGCTCCGCTATACACACACACACACACAACTTAATGGGTCAGTGGAGGTGGTGGGAGAGGGAGGAGGAACGGGACACTGCTTTTTGTTGGCACTGTACAGTGGCCCATTAAGGCCTGATTTATTACACTTTTCCCATGGAAAATGAGAAAACAGTCTTAGCAAATCACACTCTAAAACCTAAAAAAGTAACTGTGATACACCTTTTTTTTGGGGGGGGGGATGTGGGGGATCATGTGGGGGATCATGTGCTATGCCCTAGGTTTCAGCAGCTGGCGCCTAGAATTTTGGGCTCACTTAATTCAGATTTCTCTCAAAAAGCTTTTCTCCCTTCCTGATGTAGACTGGCCTGTCCTCTATTCTTTTCTTTTCTTTTTCTCTGTTATATATTAACCAGGTAAGGCGGACGTGGCCCACAGTCCCCTTCCCTCCCACATCCCCCCCCTCCCCCCTCTCTCTCCCTTCCCAAACAAACTCCACATGATCACTTATTGGCAAAATAACTGGTCGCAGCTTTATTAAACAAGCACAACATAACATTACAACCAAACTGTTAACTTATGGTTCCGGCAGCGGGACAATCCCTCACCAGCCATATGGGTAGCAAAGTGAGTTCCTTCCCGCCTCCGCCGAGAACCATCCCTGGCAATTCCATCCCCCTCATCCGGCTTCGCCATATTACTAGCAAAAACCGAGGGCTTCTCCAGGTCGGGGGTACCCCCACCCCCGCCCTGCATATTGCCATGCCTCCGGACCCCGGACACCTCCAGGATCCCGCCTCCCCCCTCCAGCTGCAACCCCCCATCCCCCAAGCTCCACCAAAGGGAGGGAGGGTGGGGACACCCGTCCTCTCTTCCCACTTTCAACGGACTGGCGTCCGACCGCTCGCTCCCCCTGAGTCCACCGAACTCCCCATTGGCTCCCGCGGCCACCTGGGCAAGCGGGAGCCAATCAATTTGAATCAAAACACGCTCGGGCGCGCGCCTCACCCCGCCGCGGAAGGGGTGAGCGCCACCCCGCCCCCCCGATTATCACCGGCCATCGGGCACGTGGGCCCGCGGCCTCCCATTAGCAGGTAAGGCGGACGTGGCCCACAGTCCCCTTCCCTCCCACATCCCCCCCTCCCCCCTCTCTCTCCCTTCCCAAACAAACTCCACATGATCACTTATTGGCAAAATAACTGGTCGCAGCTTTATTAAACAAGCACAACATAACATTACAACCAAACTGTTAACTTATGGTTCCGGCAGCGGGACAATCCCTCACCAGCCATATGGGTAGCAAAGTGAGTTCCTTCCCGCCTCCGCCGAGAACCATCCCTGGCAATTCCATCCCCCTCATCCAGCTTCGCCATATTACTAGCAAAAACCGAGGGCTTCTCCGGGTCGGGGGTACCCCCACCCCTGCCCTGCATATTGCCATGCCTCCGGACCCCGGACACCTCCGGGATCCCGCCACCGGCTCAGTGACACCTGTCCCTGAGCCCCCCCACCAAAATCAAAGCTGCGACCAGCCAACCCGCTCTAAGCATCCTAACTCCAAGGCCTCCTGCCAATCATTCAGGAGTAAATACACCCCGATCGGTGAAAGATGTACCCCATCCGAACGATACAGGCCTGCGCACTCGACCTCCACCCAGGAATGCAAAATCTGATACTCCCCATGGTTCAACACCCAACGGCCAATTTGCCAGTTAACCTTAACTAACCCCCGGGACCACCGCCGATGGCCCCAGCAAGCAGGCCTAGGAATTATGTCAGACCACAGTAACATGACCCCGGGGAACATTAATAAGACTTCCCCCAAATCCCGCTGCACCGCCCTGATTAACTGCTTCACTGTCCATGACGCCAGATCATTGCCTCCGAGATGCAGCAACAAGAAGTCCGGGGATCCTCTGACGCGCTGATGGTGCCGAAGCAAGGGTAAGAGCTGTAACCAGCGCAGTCCGCGCTCACCCAGCCATGATAACACCACTTCGTCAGCAGGCAGTCCCAAGTTCGCACCAAGCGGCCGCAAAGCTGCTTGCTGGCCGGCCCAGTGCACAAAAGAATGGCCGACTATCCAGCAGGCACCGGGCACCCGGATCCCATCTAAAAGAAAAACATAGTTAGTACCCGAGCCACCCACTACCCACATCAACAACGTACATATCCCTTAAAGGCATTTGAGCGCCAGCGGCCAATCCGCTGAATATCGGTACCCGGCAAACCAGCCAGCGCCGCACTAGTAGCGGCCCCAATCTGAAAGGAATGCGGTGCGAAGTCACCCGGAGATAAGCCCAACTGTCGGACTACCATGCGCAGGACCGCAGCAAACTGAAAACGCGTCAAACACCGCGTATCCTCATGTACAAAGAGCAGGTCACTACCCGGAGCCCGCACTCGCATGTATGCCGCCATAGCCGCTACCGGACAGATCACTGAAGCCGGAAGCAGCCTCAAATGCACCCATACGCCCCTCCCTCTCTGATCGGTCTTAGACCGGGACAACCATATGCTCAGCTGCCCTTGTGCCAAACGCACATGACGGAGTTGCAGAGCTGCCCCCCCCGACCTCCCACTGGACACCACCAATTCCCCCGACCGGAAGGCCCCGAAGAAGGCCACACAAAACACAGCCCGGAACAGCAGAGCCTCGTAAGCGGACTCCACCACGAAAGGCAAGGTTGCGCTCATCCGAACCAACAGATCGGGGGTAATGGGCCGACGCTTGTCCGACGGGGGGGGGGGGCAGCCCGCTCCCAACCCAATAAAAGCCGGCGAGAAAGAAACCCCCAACCGTGCACTGCCCACCCGACCGCCTTAGAGAAAAAAGCAAAGCCGGCAAGGTGAGACCGCACAGTGGATAGGGCCACCCCCGCAGCCTTTTCTGCCAAAATGTATTCCCCCATGAGGTGATCAGGCACCGGGCCCAGCCGCCAACCCCGAGTCGCCAAAAAGGCCACTACACTGTCACATCCCTTGCAGTAGGACCTCCAGGTCGCCGACGATACGGAACATCTCAGCAAGCTCAGGATACCCGGAGGCCAAGATGCCATAAACGCTCTGGGACCGACCTCCCTGCCAGGTCCACCTCTGGAGCCAGTCGCCGAAACAGGTCCCACTTGAAACGAGAAAGAGCATCGGCGATCTGGTTAGCATATCCCGGAACATGCCGAGCCCGCACTACCACATTCAGCTTCAAGCAGGCAAAAACCACCTCCCTCATCAAAGCCGCCACCCGCGCGCAACGAGGCGCATAACGATTAATAAGGTGAACTACCGCCTCATTGTCGCACCACCACAACAATTGCCTATTACGAAGCCTATCCGGCCACAGCTCCAAAACCACCAAAATGGGGAACAGCTCCAAAAACGTAATACTGTCGGTTAATCCCGCCGCCCGCCAGGCTGATGGCCACGGTGCGGCACACCATGCTCCACCAAAATAAACACCGAGCCCAAATCCGCCCGCCGCATCAGTATAAATCTGTAAATCGAAGGAAGACACCTCCGCTGCAAGGAGAACCGTAACGCCATTGAACTCTCTCAAAAACTGGTCCCAAACCCCGAGGTCCGCCCTCATGCTTCGTGATACCCGGATGCGATGATGCGGTCGCCGCACTCCCGAAGTAGCCGCCGACAAGCGCCGTAGAAACACCCGACCCATCGGAATAACCCTGCAGGCAAAGTTAAGGGAGCCCAACAAAGCCTGCATCTCGCGCAACGTAACTTTCCTCACCCCCAGCACGTTCGCCACTAACACCCGTAAACGCTCTACCTTGCCTGGAGGCAATCGCACCACCATGTCGACAGAGTCCAATTCCACTCCCAGAAACGTGAGGCGCGCAGCAGGACCCTCAGTCTTGTCCGCCGCGATGGGCACCCCCCATTCCCGCGCGAGCCGCATGAACCCATCCAGTAACGCCCAACATAGCCCGGACGCCGCCGAACCCACAAATAAGAAATCGTCCAAATAATGGACCACATTCCGCGAGCCGACGGACACCTCCAGAACCCAGTGCATGAAAGAACTGAACATCTCAAAGTAACGACAAGAGACGGAGCAGCCCATCGGCAAGCACTTGTCGAAGTAATAGCAGCCCTCAAACACAAAACCCAATAAATGGAAGGAAGCAGGATGTACCGGCAGCAGGCGAAAAGCGGACTCAATATCGACCTTCGCCAGCAGACACCCGCGCCCACACTCCCGTACCAGCCGCACAGCCTCGTCAAACGACGCGTACCGCACCGCACACAATTCCCGCGGAATGAGATCATTCACCGAAGCCCCCACCGGGAAGGACAAGTTGTGAATGAGCCGGAATTCTCCGGGCTCCTTCTTAGGCACAATGCCCAACGGAGAAACTACCAAATTCTGGTATGGCCGGTCCACAAAGGGCCCGGCCACCCTGCCAAGGGCCAACTCAGCATCCAATTTACCGCGAACCACCTGGGCTAGCCGCTTCACCGATGGTGCATTGCGCGCCATCGCCGGGCCCCCCTCCCCAACTACCGGTATGGGGAACCCGTACTGGAAACCCCCCTCCAAGACTCGCCGAGCCGTAACCCGCTTATAGCGCTGCAACCAAGGCCGGAGTGCCGAAAATTTTATGGGGGTAGGGGCCAACTCCCTCGAACTAACATTATTGCTTTGCGGCCGGGGGAGCAGGTCCCTTCTTCCCGCAGCGGAGAGCAGAGTGTCCTCCCCCACATAAGGAGCAACTGTGCCGGAACTTACAGTCCGGAAAGGGGCAAGACGACTTATTAAAGCGCCAGCAGACGTCCACAACCCCCTCCCCAGCGCTTTTTGGGACCCCGGGAGCTGGGGCGCTCCGAAATGGCCGCCCCGTACTCACAGACGCAGCGGCCCCTTTTTGCCCCCCCGCACCTGCCCCTCCTCGGACAGACATCTGCGTTAACCAGAGGCTGATGTCCTGTGTCCCCCAGGACAGAGCGCGATTCTCCTCCATTTTATCGCGGAACTTCTCATCATAGTTGAGCCATGCCCAACCATCATGAGTCTGAGCCGCCTCCAGAATCGAGTCGGCGTATGCAAGCAACATCCCGTAGTGCCCCGGGTAACGCTGTCCCCAGACACTAGCTAACCGAAGAAAAGCCCTCGTCCAATTGAGGACGTTCCGCGACGCCTTCTTGACCCTGCCCGCCTTCTCATCCGCCTTCCGTTTCCGCCGGCTGTCCCCCGAACGCTTCCTACCTTCAAGCAGGCGAAAGATATCTATGTACTTCCGCTTCCATATCTTGCGCCGAAGCTTACGCGGCACCCCCTCCCACAGCTCGGAAAAAGAGGCCAATGTAGCCCCTCCACCGCCCCCTCCCACTACCCCCCCACCACCGACAGGTTGCCCACCCCCTCCCCCAACTGACGAGGATGAAGACGATAAAGACGACGATGAGCCCCCCTCCTCTGACGCTTGCGGGAGCTGCGGCTCTTCTTCTTCGCCTTGCCTCCCGTCCCCCCAGCCTGACTAAACTCCGCGCCTTGCTCGGCCCGAGGCTCAGGTAACTCACCATCCGCCGAAGTCCGGGGTTGCACGACCTCTGATGGGGTGGACGCAGAAGCTGGAAGCCCCTCCTGGAAGTCCTCGCGCTGCGCCATAGGTACCTCCGCCGCAGACCGACCTGTTCCGCTCAGTGTCGTCCTTCCCCCGTCTCCTGCCGGTACCTGTGGAGACACCGAAAACAAGGAAGGGGAACCAGACAAGCCCCAGGGCAGCTGCCAAGGCCCCGTCCAATCAGCCCTGGAGGAACCCTGTCCCCCTCCCCGCCAATAGTCCCAACTGGACATGCCCCCTCCCCCTGGAACCATAGGCCAACCCCAAGAGCCTCCCCCAACCCATCCATCCTGACCCTGCCACCCCGCTGGCAACTGAGGAGCCCCCCCCACCCCCAGGGAGTCCACCACCGGGGGAGGCAGAGCCACAGCGCCTGCCGCTCCCCCGCCGGACCCCGCACCCATAACCCCACCAGGCACTGACCCCCTCGTATCCCCAGAAGCCATTTCCCGACCCCGGCCAGCCCTACGCCCCCGCGGTCTCCCGGAACTACCCGGGAGGGCTGTCACCCCACCACTGCTCGGGACCCTGCGCCCAGCCCCTGCCTTCCCCCTGGCCGGCCCCCTTGAGCCCTTAGAAGCCCGCCCCGTGGACTGCCCCCCCTCGTGCCCCCCCTCGTGCCCCCCCCTTCTGCCCCTTGCCCCTCTGCCCCACCATGGCACTATCCCCCTGGGAAGAGGAACTATCCCCTGAGCTCTGAATGGACAGACCGGAGCCCTAGCCCGCAAATTCCCCCCTCCACCTGCAATAGGCCTCAGCCGGCCAACGCACGCTGCTCCTCGGCACTGCCCTCTGCACAGCTCCGACGCTCCTCTCGGCACCCCGGGACAGCGTCGCGATCCACCTGCAGCACACCAAACTGGCCGGAAGCTCCCACGCCGCTCCTGCACCCTCACTCGAGCCGAAACCAGCACGGAGCTGCAGCCGGACGCCCGTCCTCTCTTCCCACCTTCAACGGACTGGCGTACGACCGCTCGCTCCCTCTGAGTCCACCGAACTCCCCATTGGCTCCCGCGGCCACCTGGGCAAGCGGGAGCCAATCAATTTGAATCAAAACGCGCTCGGGCGCGCGCCTCACCCCGCCGCGGAAGGGGTGCGTGCCACCCCGCCCCCCCGGTTATCACCGGCCATCGGGCACGTGGGCCCGCGGCCTCCCATTTCTGCTTGTTGTGTTTGTTTCTTTCCTTTATGATTCTGGAGTTCTTTTAACATTCTTTCTGCAGTATATCAAATTTTAGCTAAACTAAACTAGGCTGGCTCCTGGATTCCAAGAAAATTTGTCAAGTTCTGGCATAAGAATAACTATTCACGGGCTTCTGTGGCCTCTACTGCAAGCCTCCAACTTCCACATTAAAGGGCTACAGCTTCAGTTCATGATGACTCTGATACATTTAGGGCATGTTTACTAAGCCGTGTTGACTGTTAACATGGCGCTAATGTGGGCAAAGTTCACTATGGAAACAGCTAAAATAGACCAAATTCAGATAGTGTAGAGAGTGGGTGTCCTTGTAACATGCGGTTACTGCGAGCGTCAATAGTAAATATTTTGCGCATATTGCAGGTGCATCTGTGATGCTGCCGCACTGTGTTCTCTGCTTTTTCACTGTGTTATTTGCCAGGGAAATGTTTTGCATGCCCCCCAACAGATAACACACAGCTATTGCACCTAATGTGTTGCTATTTGCTCTATTACTACTATGATTTGTAATCCCTTAGAATTTGAAGATTCTGCTTCTTGTACCACAATCTTCACTCTTTTCTGAAAAGGTAATCACCTCATTCAACAAATTTAGCTGAGACTTGAAGATACATTTTTCTTATAATCTAAAATATCTCTCCAAAGTTGGCTAGCCTATGAAGAGTACTCTAGTGCAAAACAAACATTACTATAACTAATTATTTGTGACTGTGTTTCTGAATGCTAATATAATGGCTCTTCTCTCATTCTCTCATCCTAACAGAAGCAGACAGGATCAATAAAGCTATACCAGTTTACAAGAACACTCACCAAATATTCTTCGGGCCGAAACAATTCTACAGAGAAATCAAATATCATTCCAGTTGTGATAAAGTAGTCTGAAAGAAGCCAGGACAGTAGCAGACGGACAAGAAATTAAATCTAGAGCATTAGAAAAGATAAGGGATGTGATCCATTGGTTAGTTATTCTGCCAAATGAGAGACTGAGGTTTTCTGGGAGGGAAATGATGAGTAAAAGACAAGGAAATCATATATGAGTAGGTCTAGATAAAGAAGAGTGCTGGATAGTATAATGAAGACCATGCAAGATTTGCCAGTGTGAGACACTTGAAAAGAGTTAGTTAAATTTATGGAATAAAAAAGCAGTGGCACTAGAGGATTATTAACCTCTGAGAGTGGTGAAACTTATATCTAGTATATCTCCTGTTGATAGTTTATCTGAGACTGACATGCAGAGGAGAGAGGATGGTGTTTTTTTCCCTCACCAAAAGCAGAATTTGATGGCTCTAGACTGATAAAAAATAGAACATAAAGGAATTACTTGGAAGCTGCAGTATAAAAAAATGAAATAATATACTTTAGCAGTGAATATTACCATTCCCACATTTTCAGCTGTTATTAAAGTTGCATTAATCAATATAGAGAGACAGGCTGGTAAACCAAAGTCAATGTATAGCACATGAGCAGATAGAACAATATCCTAGACATTAACAAACGAGGAAAGGGAGTTTTCTGTACCTACTTTTCTTTAAACTGAGGGGTCCTTTTACTAAAGCCCACTAAGTGGTACACACACATTTTAGAAGGCAGCAACAGTCAGTGCAGGTGCCACAGTAGCAGTTAATGAACAGACATGACAGCTATTGGCTGCTAAAACACACATTAATTGTCCATCATGCGAAGAGGCGGAGAATGGGCAGCGTATGGGTGGAGTATAGTCATGGAGAGTACATTGCAGCTAGCGCAGGAGTACATCAATGTGCTGTCAATGTGGCAATGCCTCTTTGGGTGCTGTTAGATACAGCCGTGTGAATTGCGAATTACTTTGTTGTATGTTAGAGGATGCATATGTGCGGTAACATCTGACCACAACCTCGATAATTACCATGGAGGCTTTACATGTTAGTTTTCATGCAAAATGCACTTCAAGTGCAAAACCCTAATGGGTTTTAGTAAAAGAGATCTTAAATACTAAAGTGGTCATTTTAGGAGCCTTATTCGCAATCTGGATGTCTGAAAATGTGCATGCGGGTGTCCAAATTACAAACACATCCCCAGAGCCATTTAATAGCAGAGTCTAGAAATGTCCTCGGCATGTGCACATCTAAATATGATGATGGACGTAGCAGGGGCGTGTTCACAGCAGTCCATAGGATGTAGATGTGGGTGCGCAATTTCAGAAACAGCCAGCAACATCCAGGCCCAGGTCCCTCTGTATCTGCGCCAAGGCATGACTAAGCATTGGAAAAGTGTTCATTTTGCTGGTATACCCCCGGCCTTTCACAGGAATTGGGGACACCTGCATTGCAGTTCTCCCTCTGTTACTTGCAGAATGACCATCCAGAACACGTCCTCTGTCTGGAAGTCTCCTGCAAGGATGTCTACATAGATGTCCCCGAAGACATTCATATCGGGTGTGTCCATGTTTCTGAACTTGTGCTCAAACATGGAAATGACTGGCCTTTCTGGGCCCGTTTCACATGGATGTCCCCAACTGCAATTGGACATCATTTCTAAAACATATCTTCATACAAATGAATATATCCTTAGGTGTTTATTAGGTGCACTTACAATTTTAATGTGTTAAAAATAGTTAAGTGCAGAGAAATTAAATGCATGTTTGAGAAGATATGCATTGAAAAAATAGGTGAAATATAGGACTGCTAGAATTTGTTGTTAGTGTTATGAATTCATGGGACCACTATTATTAACATGAGATTTTAGTTATGGTTGGGAACATCAGATGTGCAGAGAATTTATGAATCTGGTGCAAAAATACATAAGTCAGTGGCAAGGAAGGTGCTTAAAATCACCTCCCTGCACATCTCTGGTATTATCCCATCAGCGTAGTGATACATGCACTAATGAGCATTAACTTGGGCATTAACTAACATCAATGTATAAAGAACATCAATGCATGCTATTTACATACACATTTTAATCACTGCCAATTGATCATAACAATAAAAACTGTATGAATTATCCAAGTTTTAAAAATGATTTCCTTAGGTATTAAGGCTGGGTGTGCTGTCCTATGGCCTGCTAATGCCTCAAAGTTAGCTGTATCTCAGTAGGTCTGGCTAATTTTCCTCCCTTATCCCAAAGTGAAAGTTGGTTCTTCGGGCTCTCAGAAATCCTTTTCACATTCATGACCAGAACTCTACTCATTGGTGAAATTGCCAGCAGGAGAGATCTAGGGGTATGTTTACTAAGCAGTGATAGCAGTTTCCGTGTGATATCAGAGCCACAGCCCCATTGACTTCAATGCGGCCACGGCTCCAATATCATACGGAAGCCACTACCACTACTTAGTAAACATACCCCCTAGTTTCTCTTCTGCTGGCGGTAGTGCAAAATCCAAAATGTCCCTGCTAATGTTCTCAAAGGGGGGATTTTGGTGAAAATGTAGCAGTACATTTTCAAAATGATCTGTGAAGCCAATCAATCTGAAATTTTGGAGTCTGCCAAATTGGGTGGTAAAGTGTTTTTAAAAGATTCACACATCCTTAGGATGTCAACTATATAGCAGCTGAAGTCATTCCAGCTTTTACTTGGAGCTTAATTGGGCACACTGCTATTTTATTTTTTCTGCAGAGGCATAGCTTAAGGCTTCTTAACCTGTTCAGGTTTGGCTAATTTCAATAATCCTAAAAGCTGGAATAGTGCAAACTGCTAAGCAACGAGAGTCTTTAACTGTTCATAAACAATAGCATCAGAATACTGATAGATAAAAACACTTCCTGAGGAATAATGCTTTCAGAATTATGGAAATATTTGTATGTTTCAGTCAAGGTAAATGCTGATAGTTTTTAATGTATGCAATATGTTCGGGTGAAAGCTGCTGATTGTTATAAATCCTAACTTCAGCTCCCCCTCTTTGCAAGAAACCACCACATGGTTCTAAAATGAAAGTTCACCAAATATACCTCTTCCTCCCCATTTTTATAAGCCAAAAGAGATTCAGCATGAAATATGAATTCCCACTATAAATAAATAAAAACTGTGACTCACTGAGATAAATCTTATTTACTGAAGTTTCCTGCAGCCAAAATCTCAATCATATTAGCATCATACTGCAAGGATTTAGAAACACAAAGCTAATCTTAATTAGAGTTGACTAATGCAAACATAATAGGAAAAAAGATTAAAGAAAGACCTACCACTTAATATGCAATTTGTTCACTGCTGTAGATTATTATTATCTATGTGTTTTCTCTTGTTTAATTAAGGCCAAAGAGTGCTCTGTGTGTGTGTGTGTGTGTGTGTGTGTGTGCTATATGGACACATGCTAAATGTTTCTCTAAAAGAAAAGATGAACTAAGTTTAGGCAGAGTAGTGGGCATTGGTCACATTGGTAACAAAATTCATGGATTCTACAAAATCCTGCACCTTCCAAAAAAAAGTGACTATAGTTGCTGGCATCCCATAGGTCTGTGGTTTTCAACCAGTCCTTGGGGCACACCCAGCTAGAAGGCACAAGATATTTCTGCACACACTCCCTCCAATAGATGTAGATCTATCTCATACATATGCATTGTGGGGATCCAGAAATCCTGACTGGTTGGGTAACCCCAGGACTGGGTTGAGAATCACTGCCATAAGGAATAAAAATACATGTTGGTCTTCAGGCATTGGATTGCCAGTTGACCCTATGTTTTCCAATACAGGCAAATCTAATCCTCATGTTACCCCCATTGCCTGCATAGAGATGTAGATATAGCTTTGAGGGAAACTGAAACTACTAAGTCAAAGAGATAATGGGGAAAAATAAAGAACCCATTAGTCTACTGGGTAAAAAAAAAATAGAACCAAGTGGTATCTATCACTCAGAAGGAAGGAATTCAATTTTACGTACATTGGGATTTCAATGATGGATGAGGAAGGATGGGCAAATGGAAACACTCAAATCAAAGGTCTTAATTTCTCGGTTATCTCCTGGTCAAGCACTGAGAGTAACCATGAGTGAACTGTAATTCTTACTCTGAGTCATAGGGAGATCCACATGATTTTCAGTGTTTATAACAGTAAGTTTTCAAAGGCCCAATATTCTACTAGGCAGGCTATGTGCCTGCTCACCCCTAATTTAATGCTGCAGCAATGGCATTGAATATTTGGTTTTGGCACCCAGGGAAACTGCTGCAGAGCCTAACCAGGTAGAGGTGATATTGCACCACTACTCGGTTAGAATCCGTGGCTAAAACTAGGCAAGCCAAAATCTAGCCTAGTTTTAACCCCTGATCGCTAACCGGGAGCGTTGCAATATTGCTGCTACCCAGGTAGTGGTACTCCCTGCTCTGCTCTGCCCTAGAATGCTCCCGACAAGCCTCAATGCTAACCGGATAGCATTGGGGCATGTAGGGGACATAGAATGGGATATTCAATGGCACTAATCCTGTAGGTGCCGTTGAATATTCTTGTTTAAGGCATTTACATGGCTTACTGGGTTGTAAACCATGTACCTTTTGAATATCGAGCCCCAAGTGTCTTATTAATTAATATTGGTTATAAAAGCTAACATCTTGTTTGTAAAAGTAAGTTTTAGTGCCAGTACAATATGACAACATCCAAAAGAAACAATAGAGAAAATTGATGTTACTACTACCTGTTTGGTTTCTGTTCTGGTTATGGTGAAGCATCGTAAGAAGAGTTCTTATCCGGAGGTCAGCAAGGCAATTAAAGTGGTTGGCCCTATGGACTCTCATGTTAAGGCAGTGTCTGCAATGGATATGTCCGGGCAACCACCTGAACACGATGCTTCCACTTTGACTGTGAGTACAGATCTAGACTCTCCCCCTCTTCCCACATTGGGGTTAACCCCACCCTGCCTGCTCCCGACTGTAGTTGCCAAGTCCTCCTCTCCTTTGTTAAGCTTAGAGGAGGTCTCTGGTGCATCTCTTCACTTGGTGGCTCCTCTTGATGATAATGTTGATGAGACTTCTTTCACTTTGTGTCATTGCCTCTTCCTATTGAATATTTCGGGACTTCTGCTGACTCGCTTGCTCCTCTGCAGGAGATTTCTCTTCGGGATATCTGGGAAGTAGTTTCACAAACTGAACTTTGTCTGCAATCTTCTTTAAAGCATGTCTTTGATTTTTCTAAAGAGGTAGTGGTGAAAATGTCAGAGTATGAGACCACTCTGTCTACTTTGGGATCTCGAACTAGGAAGATTGAATCATGGGTTTCTAAGCTACAGTCAGCATGTGTTACATCTGTGCAAGATTCTTTACTTTTGTATAGGAAGTGTGAGATGTTAGAGAATGCTCATCGAGCTTTGAACTTGTGACTTTTGAATTTCCCCAGGACCCACTACCTATCGCCACAGATTTTGTTTTATAAATATTTGAAAGAAGTTGTATTGCTTTCGAATCCTTTATTAAGTTTTCTAGGTTGTACTATGTTCCTTCAGGGAAGAAGTCTGATGTAGTAGGTGGTGTGGGTTCTGGTGGGGAAATGGATCAATTAAATCCAGAGGTGAGTTTAGATCTTTCTGCTTATCTTGAATCTTTCGTGGAGGAGATTTCCTCTTGGGGAACATTGATAGTTACTTTTATATCATACTTTGAAAAAATACTATTTTTGTTTATATTTTTCTAAGAAAAAAAGAGAAATTTTGCAGGCAGCCAATACAAATTTTTCCGGATGTTTCAAAAGTAACACAGTTGCGTAGGAAGGCTCTTTTGGAGTTGAAGCCTCGTGTCTTGGCACTGGGGGCTTCTTTCTTTTTGAAATATCCATGTAAATGTTCATTAGGATATCAAGGTGTTAATTATGTATTTTTTGAGCCAAATCAATTAGAACAGTTTCTTCGAGGGAAAGAGTAAAGAGTAATGTCTGTTTTCCTTTTGTGCATATTATTTTTGGTACAGAAAATGTATTGAAGGTTTTTATATATATTTTCTGTGGTGTTAATTACTTTGTATTATAGTGTCCTCCTTGATATGGGCTGGTTATATGTTTGATATAATTTCTCTCTAGACAGATCCCTCAGTATGACATCTTATATAAAACAAACAGCCAGGACTATATTCTTTAAACTAAGAACCATCCAGAACCTCAGACCCCTCTTAGAACCTAGTGATTTCCCACACTGGGATTATTGTAACATCTTACTGAAAGGAAGCTTGTCTGTACAGGGCTGTGCAGACAGTCAGGGTACTTAATAACATCATATTACTAAAAGCCCTAAGAAAGAGTTAACACCACAGACATTCCAGAGCTTATTACTCAGCAACAACCTTGAAAGACTCTATTGAAATAACTAGGCTGAACTTTCCTAATAACAAAGACATTAGGTTTGTTATATAAAAGATAGTGCAGGGAGGAGTTTGTTTCTCAGTCTCGATTCAGAAATATCAAAACTGCAAGTGTTAGAATTATTGTCTAAAAGTTATGTCTGGGAATACATGTATGTCTGCTCATGATGACCTATGCTAATAAGAACTGATCTACGACGTAGTGATATAGAGATGCATGTTATAAATATACATGATGCTTGACGTAGAACAATAAGGTGGAAATGATGCTGTGCAATGGAATATTTACCTATAAATAAAATGGCTGAAAGCTGTGATGGCAGAGTAAACAATGTGCTAACTTGGTTTGCTCCCCCAAAGCTTTGGTTGTATTTTTAATAACACAAGTGTGTTGTGTATTATTTACTGATTTACCGTGCTTGCTTATTTATTTATTTATTTACATTTCTTCTATACCGCACTATTTGCGATCAGCGCGGTTTACATAGAACTAACAGTTTCCGACAAAAAACAATAGTCAGGTCATTACAAAGAACAGGAGCATCAACTTGGCTAACCAGGGAAAACTATCTACATGTGTGGAATATTGAAATAAGTAATTGTATGCATGTGGGATGGAGTTATTGTGTGTTAGTCATACATGGTGGCTGTGGTTCGGAGGAGTCTATTAGGTACTTAGTAAAGAGGAGGTGTTTTAAGGCCTTCCTGAACTGGCTCAAGTTGGGGATAGCTCTGATGTGTGGTGGTAGGGAGTTCCAGAGGCTTGGGGCGCTCAAGCTGAAGGCTCTATTTGAAGTTGTTATGGAGCATCTTGTCATAGCCTTTGGTATTGCTAGCATGTTGGCTGCAGCGGTTCTTCTTGTCCTGTTGGGTGTGAGTGGTTGTATGAGGTCACTTATTGAGGAGGCGGATAGTCCGTTGATAGCCTTGAATGTCATCACTAAGGTCTTGAAGCTAATCCTGGCTTGGATGGGGAGCCAGTGCAGTTGAATCAGTAGGGGTGTGATATGCTCTCTCCTTGGTGCTCCGAAGAGGATTCGCGCTGCACTGTTCATTGCGAGTTGTAAGGGATGTAAGGTTGCCTGAGGGAGTCCTTGTAGGATGGCGTTTGAGTAATCAAAATGAGGGATGATGAGAGCTTGATAAATGGTGCGGAAGTCGCTCGGTTCGAGTAGGGGGCGTATGTGTCTAAGGGATCTGATCTTGAAGTAGATCGCTCTTACTGTTTTTGCAATGTGCTGCTTCATGTTGAGGTTTTGATCCAATGTGACTCCAAGATACCGTATGGCTGATTTTACTTGCAGCTTGGCGTTGTCTACTTCCAGGTGGTTAGGTGGTGTAAACTCAGGATTTCTAGAGATGAACAGGACCTCAGTTTTCTTATGTTGGATGCGCAGATTTTGTGAGAGGAGCCATTCGGATATTGCGTTGAAACACTTAGTTAGTGGGGTGAGATCCGGGCATTCCAGGGATATTGGCAGGTACATTAAGACATCATCTGCGTAAATCATACAACACACATTGAATGATCTAATGATGTTACAAATGGGTTGTATATAGATGTTAAACATGAGTGATGATAGTGAGGATCCTTGAGGGACTCCTTGGCTTTGTAGGAATGGTTCGGATGTGGTTCCATTTGCTCTTACATGTTGCCATCTTCCAGACAGGTAAGACCTGCACCACTCCAGAGCTGTTTCGGTGATGCCTTTCTCTCTTAGCCGAATCAGGAGAATCTCGTGGCAGACTGAGTCGAAGGCTGCGGCAATATCTAAAAAGATGAGTGCGAAACCTGTACGAGGGTTGTCAATGCCTGAGATTATAGTGTTGAATAGAGTGGTGAGTAGTGTTTCTACTTCGTGTGATTCTCTGAATCCATGTTGCGATGGATCCAGAGGTGCATTGGTGTCCACATGATCTTGTAGCTGCCTGTAGACTATTTTTCTATGATTTTAGCGAGCATCGGGATACTGGAGATAGGTCTGTAGGACTCGACCTTTTGAGGGTCTAGTTTGGTGTTCTTTAGCAGTGGTCTAATGGAGGTCTGTTTAAGCGTGGTTGGGAAGGACCCTGTGCTAAATGATAGTCCTATCATTTTGGTTAAGATAGGGGCAAGGTCAGATCGCAGATCTTTTATCCAGAATGCTGGACATGGGTCTGAGTA
The DNA here is from genome assembly GCA_033557465.1 of Ichthyophis bannanicus. NCBI lineage: Eukaryota > Metazoa > Chordata > Amphibia > Gymnophiona > Ichthyophiidae > Ichthyophis > Ichthyophis bannanicus. The sequence continues at coordinate 370,745,612 of CM066038.1, read as the reverse complement.
TGAGGTGGAAGTGTTTAGGGTTGCGATGGTGTCTTCGATCATTCTCTTGGATGGTGTGGTGAAGATGGATAGATAAGTTGCGTCTGCTTGAGCATCAGGGGGGTCCGGCATAACCATCTTGTCAGTTTTGCATAGCTTTGATTGCATAAAGACGGCGTACTCCTGTGGGTGTATGGATCCTGTGCACTCCGGAGTTGGTTCTTTGGCAAGAGAATTGACCAGGTTGAAAAGGTCATGTGGCTTATTTAATGAACGTTTCAGAATGTCTGTGTGATGTTGTTTCATTTTGTCTGTGACAGCCCTACGATGTGTGTGTAATAGTTGGATGTATGCTGTTTGGTCACAGCTGGCGCGTGATTTCCTCCAGCGCTTTTTCAATCTTCGCAGGAGGGTTAGTGATGCCTTTAGTTCAGCTGTGAACCAAGGAGCGGATGGTCTTTTCTTTGGGGCTTTAGTAGTGGGGGGACAGATTGCGATCTCGCTGAGTTTGCTGTTCCACGTGGAAATTAGGACATCTAGGTCTTGTGAGGTATTGTCAAGAAGAGAGCTTGTTTCAGCAAGGATGCGTTCTCTGTTAAACGGTCGAAATCTTCTGGCATTTGAGATTGTGTTTGTTTGTGAGTTCGTGATAGGCCTTTGTGACTTAATGGGGGTTGGAATTTGGAAGGAGATAAGTTTATGATCTGACCATGGAACTGCTGTTAGCGATAACGTGACGTTTTGTGCTTGTTGAAGCACTGTTTGTGGGGCGAATATCAGGTCGAGAATATTGCCCTTTGTGTGTGTTGGTTCTCGTACCAATTGGGTATATCCCAGGATATCTAGAGCTTCTATGAAGGCTGAGGCCTGATTGTCCTGTAGTGAAGGTAAGTTAAAGTCACCTAAAATCCAATTTGGTCTATGTAGAACATAGGTATTAGATGCTAGGTTTATGATATTGGAGAGGTTGTCTGGGTCAGGCGATGGCGCTCTGTAAATAAGGTTTATGGAGCAAAGGTGGTTGGATATTGATACTGTTTCGAGAGAATTGATGTTGCTGGCTTCTACCATTTCGAATTGAAGGTCAGATTTGGTGATGATGGCAACTCCACCACCCCTTTTGTTTTGCCTGTGGCTGGTGAAAGTGACGAAGTTTGGTGGTAGAAGTTGATTGAGGATGGTATTGTCTTCCGGTGAGAGCCAGGTTTCGGTGATCATAATGATATCTAGGTCAAGATGGGTTATTGTTTCTGTGATAGCTGGCCATTTTTTGCGAAGTGATCGAGAGTTAATGAGTGCACACTTCAGGCTGTTGGTGTGTGGGCGTTTGTTTTGCTTGGGTTTTGAGGGTTTTTGTAGAGGGATGTGAACTAGGTGGGGGCGGCGTGGATAGCTCGCTCCATGATAAAGGTGGTTGGAGTCATCGGGCCATTTTCTTCCACCAGTTGAGAGCTTTGGGATGTGGTTTTGTGCTGCTGTTAGAGCTAGTGAGCTGGATGGTAAAATAGTGAGTAGAAGGTAAAGACTCACGAGGGTGAGTGTTATGTGCTTCATTTTGGATTTTTCTGTGTCAGTAGAAGGGGGGTAGAGGAAACTGTAAGATAGATGGTGTGGTTTTTGTTATGAATGTTTGCGACAGGCGGTTGCTTCTAATGTGTTTAGGAGAATTAGGAGTGACACAGTTGATTGAGGGTGAGTTATTGGCGAGAGTAGTAAGGGGACTCTGTTGAGTGAAGGTAGTAATTACTGTCAACAGAAGAAGGTACCTCTCATTGCTTTGTGTGTGGATATCCGTTACCCAAGAGCCCTGGTGAGTTACCGGTGAGGGGAGGTGCAGAGTACACAAACACTAACTTCAAGGCCTCCCTAAAAAAGACCATCAATACTTTACAACTAGCCCAAAATGTGACCACTCGAATTATTTCCAAAACTCGTCTCACAGAACATATTACACCTGTTTTTATGAATCTACATTGGCTCCCGATGATGAGCAGAATAAAATATAAAACAATAATCACCACATTCAAACTGCTCAGTAACATCTCACCCTCCTTCCTCTCATCAAGAATCCACACACAAACAGATTCTAGGAGCAGAAGAAAGAACAACCAGAACATACTTGCCATTCCATACACAATCCGTAAAACAAAGAAAATAACCAGTAGCAGAGCCTTTACTTACACTGCTCCGACACTATGGAACTCTCTGCCAGACACCATCAGATCAATAGAAGACCTCCAGACATTTCGGAAAGAGCTAAAAACACTTCTCTTTGTTGAACACTTTAACAACGACTGATGCATAATTGTTCACCCTGTCTAGCCACAACTCTTACTCACATGTATGTAGTTGTTGATATCCTTCTAAATGTCCAGAGGCAAGAGGATACATTGTATATAATTGAATGGCTTTTTTATGTAACCGTACATAGTTATGTTCTCTGTAAAATGGTTTCTTTAATGTAAACCACCCCTGATCTCTGGAAGGGGCGGTATAGAAAAACTGCTTAAATAAATAAAAATAAATAAAAAATCAACTTCGTAAAGGCTTTAGTTTCCAGATGATTCTCAGCTTATCTCAACATTCTGTGTTGTCCTTTCAATGTGAGCTTGTAAGTTTAAGTTTTGATTGAGGATGACCCCTAAGGGCCCGATTTTGTCCCGCACATAGATCCCTTCTGTGCATCCGGTCTGAACCAGACGCACAGAGGGGATCGTGATTCTGATCCCGTGGGGCACGTCTAGCTCTGCGGGATCAGAATCACAATCACTGCATGCACGTGCAGGCCGGGACTGTGATTCAGTCCAGCCTGCATGTACATGTACAGCCCAACTAACTCAGTCAGGGCTTTTAAATGGAGCCGTGGTGCCATGGCTCCGTTTTAAAACCACAATGCCGGCCGCCAAATAAGGGTTTATTCCCCACAGCCTGACCCCGATCTGGCCTCCTAAGGCCAGGGTTGGGCTGTGGGGAAAAAACCCTGGCCCCACTGCCCCATCCATGCCCCAGGCTGTTCAAAAAAATCATATCCAGGGAAGTTATTCCACCTCAGAGTTGAAATAACTTCCACGGACATTTTGCTGGCCCTGGACGTACAGGGCTGACATTAGAATCAGCCCTGTACGTCCAGGTCCAGCGACTACCCACTACCTGCCCAGACTCCACCCCCGGGCCACCCATTCCCTGCTCCTGTCTAACTTCCCCGCACAATTGGTGGGGAAGTTAGCTGGGGGCAGGAACTGGCACGAATAGTTGGGATGGATGTCCCGTCAGGTCGTCCATCCCTGCTATTCATAGCACAGAATAACCCCATAAGTATCTAATTTCACTTTTGACAGCAATGAATCCATTCTTTGTATCTATTGTGGAGGGATGGCTGAAGGTTTTGTTTCTTATTATTGTGCGTGCTTCCATTTTGCTGTAATTTAGGCTGAGATTATAAGAGGTTAGCCAATCGGATATTTCTGTGAGGCATTCGGTTATAGCTGTGTTGTCTGGGGTTTTCTCATTGAATGATATGTATATCATGATGTCATCAGCATAGATTTTGTAATGAGTTATGTTTCTGTATGACTTTACAGAGTGGCAGGATGTGTATGTGCTTGAATCCATGCATGTTTTATCAATTCTCTCAGCTGTGCAAAGTTATTTATTTATTTATTTAACAGCTCTTATATACCGCGCTCTTTGTTATCAGTGCGGTTTACATTCAACAATATGTTACTCAGACAGTTAAGACCTGACCTAAGTTTACAGATACTATTTACATTTGAACAGATATCGTGATGGTGTTCTATTTACAGTAAAGTACATCATGCAGCAGTACAATTCTATATGGTCTGTGTTACATATTCTGTAAGAGGCATATTTGGTTAATCATACTAAGGGATTGAGTTGTTGGGGGGAGGAGGGGAGGCATTGTTAAGTTGAGAGAAGTGCATAAGGAATAGATGGTACTTGAGGGCTTTTCTGAATTGCATAAGGTCTCTGATTGATCTGATGCTGGGAGGGAGTTTGTTCCATCATCTGGGGGCATAGGACTCAAATGTTCTATTATTAGTTATCTGAGCCCATCTTGTGGATTCGCTAGGGATAACTAACATATTTTCAGCTAATGATCTCCTGGATCTATTGTTCGGGTTGTGGGAGAGAAGAGCTGAGATTGAGGAGGGCGATATTTTATTAATGGCTTTAAAAGTAATGAGGAGGGCTTTATATGAAATCCTGCAACTTATCTGAAGCCAGTGTATATCCCTTAGGATCGGTGTTATGTGGTCTCTTCTTGATGCTCCACACAAGATGCGGGCCGCAGCATTCATAGCTAATTGAAGTGGATTTAGGGTATTCCTGGGGAGGCCATGTAGTATGATATTCGTGTAGTCAAAATGGGGTGTGACTAATGCTTGGAATATTGTGCGGAAGTCATCGGTCTCCAACATGGGTCTCAGGCAATGTTCCCTCTAATTTTCTGTAGTCTGTGTGCGCATAAAATATCAGCTGTGCAGCTTTTGAAGGAAGATTAAATTTTTGTGCGCCACATAATGACACTCGGAGTTATATACTTTAAAATTTGACTACACACATTGATTGCACTAGAAAACATTGTAGTACTTGTGAAAACCGTAAATACATAACAACTTTTAAATTTTAAGATGTCTGTGTTGTTTTCTATCAGAATCAGAACCGTAATTTTTGTGCGCTCTGTTGTAATGTATGTGCACTCGCGCGGCGAGGTGTGTGCGCGCGCACACGCGCACAGCTTAGAGGGAACAGTGGTCTCAGGTGTCAAAGGGTTTTGATCTTGTAGTAAATGGCCTTTACTGTGCTTTTTATGTGCTCTTTGAAGTCTAGCTGTTGATCAAGTATCACACCAAGGTAGCGTATGGTGGACTTGATTGGAAGTTCTGCATCTCTTACTTTGAGGGTTGGAGGGGTGAAAAGCATTTGTTTCTTGTGATGATTAGGACTTCGGTTTTTCTGTAATTTATTCACAGGTTCTGATTGAGGAGCCAATCTGTTATTGTGTTGAAGCAGTTGATTAATGCTGTATAATCGGGACTTGTGACATTGATCGGTGTAAAAATCAGCACGTCGTCTGCATAGATGAGGCAGGATATACCGAAGGCTCGGGTGATTTCACAAATTGGCTGCATATATATATATTAAAGAGCAGCACAGATAGGGAGGCACCTTGGGGTACTCCTTGCTTTTGCTGGAAGGGTTCAGATGTATTGGCGCCAATACGAACTTGTTGCCATCAATCTTCAAGGTATGATTTACACCAGTCCCAAGCGAGACCTTGGATTCCCTTCTCATAGAGTCCAGCTAGGAGTTGCTTGTGGTCGTCAACTGAATCAAACGCAGCAGCGATGTCAAGGAAGATCAATGCAAAGCCCATCTTGATGCTGTCTATCCCACTGATGAGCGCGTTGGTTAGGGAGGTCAGGAGTGTTTCAACTCCATGAGCTTCCCTAAATCCATGCTGTCATGGGTCCAGAGGGGATGATGTGTCTATATGTTGCTGGATCTGTTTCTGAGTCTCCTTCTCGAGTATTTTGGCTAGTAATTTATTTATTTATTTATTTAACAGTATTTCTAAACCGCCTTATCATAATAATCAAGGTGGTATCACAGCAAACAATCTGGTAGTGTGAGTGTGTTATACATGCAGTGAGGGTGAGGATTTTGTTTAGTGTGTGTTGTATTGTGTGCTGGATTGGTTTGAGCTATGTACAATGTGGGCTATATACAGTGGTGCTAAAGACATTATATACATACAGTGTTAGGCGGTTAACATGTGCTGCTATACAGTCAATTAGGTTATGTGATGTGTCCATAGTGTTCTATGAACAGCATGGTTTTCAGCTGTTTTCTAAAGTCTTTGAGGTCTGTGGTTGCCCTCAAGTCGTCCGGTAGTTTGTTCCATATTGTTGGAGCAGCCATGGATAGTGCTCTGTCTGTTGTGTCCTTGCGTGTGTGTTTGTATTCACTTGGGGTGCTGACGCGGTTGTGTGTTTGCTTTCTTCTAGGACGTGTGCTGGTGTCTGGTTGTATGAGGGAGTGCAGGCTGTTGGCTGATGTGTGCTGTTTTATCTTGAATAGGTTTATGATAGTTTTGTATCTGATGCGTGCACCGATTGGAAGCCAGTGTAGGTCCTTTAAGCTGGGTGTGATGTGCTCCTGTCTTGCAGTTCTGGATATGATTCTTGCTGCTGTGTTTTGTGCCAGTTGGAGTGGTTTGATGGCTTGTTTTGGTAGTCCGAGGTATATCGGATTGCAGAAGTAATGGGATACTAGAGATTGGCCGATAAGATTCCTCCTTCTTAAGGGCAGCAGGGAATACTCCAGATGAGTAGGACAGGTTTGCGATCTTAGCTATGAAAGGGCTAAGTTCTGAACGCATTGCTCTGATCCAGTGTGCTGGGAATGGGTCATTTGGTGCAGTAGTGGTGTTGATGGTGGCAATAATGTCTTCAATGGTTTTTGCCGATAGAGGTGAGAGTTTAATGAGTGGGACTTGAAGCTGAGGGGATTGGGAAGGTTCTTGTAATGTAGTTGTATTTCTTTTAACTACTTTGGATTGAATATAGTTGGCATATAATTGTGGCTGTATATATTCTTGTTGTGGTGGTGATGGCTCCTTAGTTAGGGATTTTACTAAATTGAAGAGTTCTCGTGGCTTGTTTAGTGAGCGGCTGAGGAGCTCGGAGTGGAATTCCTTCCTCTTGACCCAAGTTGATTCGCAATGAATTTTCAGGTGAGCTAAGTATGTATCTTGGTCCAAGGTGTTATGAGTATTGTGGTGAGGAATGCCCTCCAGAAGAGATGGAGATAGGGGAAAATCCTGGTAGAAGTAATGAAACAGCACTAGCATACAGGATTTCCAATGCAGAGTTGAAAAAAAAACACAGCTCTCTGCTGAGCACAGGACACGCCCCAGCTCAGGGGAGGAGACAGGCTTCTGCACTGATTGGGCACGCTCAGGGGAAGGTCAGGGTGTGCCGGGAAATGAAGCCCTTTTAAATCCCCAAGCAGAGAGGGAAGAGGAGAGGAGGAAAGGAGAAAAGGAGGAAAGAGAAAAAGAGGGAAAAGGAAGGAGGAAAATGCTAGAACCCTGGTGCAAGGCAGAACGTTGGAGCAGTAAACCTTGGAGCCAAGCACACTCTAAGAAAGAACCTTACTACAAGGTAGAGCCTGGGCGTGGGAAGGCTAGCAAATTCAGCACATGGAAAAAAGGTATCTGGTCTGGTAGCAAACAAGGCTACAGAAGCAAGGAAGTAAAGCAGGAAGAAAGCTTTTCAAAGAGAAATTCACAGAGCAGAGGAAATAGCAGTAAGGCTGCTGAGTTTTTGAAACAGAGACTTCTGGAGGAAAGGTGCCAGTTCTTATTCAAACCTTGCTAAAGGTAAAGCTGACTTTTCTACTTTTAATGCTTTACAAGAGAAACCTTTTATTTGTGCTAACCTTCACAAGGTGAACCCAGCTGCAGAAGCTGATAGCAAGTGGGGGAAGGGTGTTACCCTTACCAAAGACTTTCACATGGATAAAGAGCACTTACAGGCTGAATTGCTTTTAAAACAGTTTCAAGAGTTTCTGGAACTGAGGTCAGGGAAGCTTAGCAGGCCTGACAGAGACAGCGATAGCCTTAGCTCTGATGAATGCATGCAAGTGGATAATTACCTGCCTGCCTTAGAAGGAGACCCTTCTCCAATGGATTGCTCAATCTGCCTCACAGAGGACAGTAATGTAAGAAACCCTTGAACACTGTATGAAAAGAATACAGGGAGTTTGCTGTACTTGCTGCCAAGCTAAAAGGTTTACAAACTGTTTTCATTTGTTGTTTTGAGAAGCCACGTTGTGGAAGGAACAGCTGTTTGTTTGGTGCTGCAATAATTCTGAAAGACCATATGAGGCACTGCTGAGTTAAAGCTGCTCTGATTGTGAAGAGCCAAGTAGAAGCTAACTTAATTTCAGTTGTACTTCCTATGTTCCTGGTTTCAGCTGTTTGGGTTGAAGTTGCACCTTTTGCGTTCTGTACCATTGAATTTTGATGCGCTGGAAAATATCCCCACAACAATAAATTTCTTGCAGCCTTAACATTTGTGTCATGACTACAATTTAATCCTGAAGGAAATACAAGTACACTACGAGTCCCAGAATTCCCAGGGACCAATACAAGCTTTATTCCTCAGGGACATTACAAGGCCACTCCTGCCTGTATGCTCTCGGGCCCGGGCAGGAGCGTCGCAGTATGCCTCCATTTTCTCTCTAGTTTTCTCAGACGAAGTAGGGATGATTGTAGCTCAGGAGAGAACCATGGAGCAGTCTGCTTTTTATTGGTACGATTATTGGGCATTGATTGTTTGTTAGTGGACGGCTGTTGAGCGTACAGGTAAAGGGTGTCATTCCAGTTAGTGACCATTTCGTTGAGGTTGGCTGTTGGCTGAGTGAGTTTTGGGAGTGCATGTTTGGTGATCACTTCTTTATCCAATGGTTTGAAACGTACAGGGTTTGCTTATGTCCGAGTATCTGGTTGGCTGAGTGTATTCAGTTGTGCTGGGATCTGGAATGCTATCAGGCTGTGATCTGACCAGGGGACAGGTGTGATGGAGAGATCAAATTGGCATCTTGTGACTGTGACTGTAGGTTGGGCAAAGACAAGATCAAGGAGGTTCCCTCATTGGTGGGTAGGGTCGTTTATGATTTGCTTGTAGCAGAGATTTGCCATTGCTTCAAGGAAGGTACTGGATAAGGCGGGATGTGTGGAGGCGAGATTAAAGTCGCCCAACAGCCAATTTGGTTTGCTGGGGTTTTCAGGGTTAGAGGCTAAGTCAATTATGTCAGAGAACTCATCTGAAGATGAGCTTGGTGCCCTGTAAATAAGGTTGATGGTGTTGATTTTGTTAGAGATGGTTATTGTGTCTAGGTGCTGTGCGCTCCTGGCTAGGCTCATTCGGTATTGTAGTGCAGTTTTTGCTAGTATGAAGACTCCTCCTCCTCTTCTATTTTCTCTGTTGAATGTGAAGATTGAGAAGTTAGGGGGGGGGGGGGTGAGTTGATTTAATAGAACAGTGTCTGTGTCCGAGAGCCATGTCTCAGTGACCATTAGTATGTCTAGGTTAAGGTTGGTTATTAAGTCTGTAATGACTGGCCATTTATTGCGGGCCGAGCGTGTGTTGATGAGGGTGCACTTGAGGTCATGTTGAACATCTGTTTTATTGACTTTTGTGTTAGGTGTGAGATCTAGAGTTACATAGAGCAAGTGTGTCTGCCTCCTGTAATAGGAGTTTGGTGGAGGTTGGTATTGATTGTGGTAGTATTTCCTACTTGTGCCTTGGAGTAGAGGGATAGAATTGTGGTCATGAAGGAGCGCATTAGAATCACAGATGGCACTGGTAAGTGTGTAAAGGAATGCGAGAGCTAGAATAGAGATGGCCATGATTAGTTCTGTGTTGAGTTAGCTCTGGTGACTGGATATAGTTTCTCCAGTAGTGCTTGAGGTGTTCGGAGTTGTCTTTCAAGGTTGCTGGAAAGAAGCAAGGCATAAGGGTTTTCCTATATATCTGTGTAAAGTGTGATGAGAGAGAGTGAAAGGGGAGAGGCAGGCTAGGATTCAGTATCAAGAAGAGGAGTTGTACTTTGCCTCACAGTAGTAACAAATGCTACTTTGTCGCAAGGTAACAGTAACTTTGTACAACAATCTCAATTACAAACACGTTACTTTGTCTCATCAAGCAAGTACAGAGGAAATAAATAGACTTGTAATAGCAAATGACGGAGTTGGTTACTATGAATTATAAACAGTGTAACACATTTATTTTCACTGGTCAGAGCTCAAGTAAACTTACAGTCTCTGTTGCGGTGCTTGGGCAAGCGTAGTGGCGGTGGTCGGCTTTGATTCTCTGTGATCTTGCCATACAGTTCTTAAGCTTGGCTGAAGTAAAGGCGGAAGCGTCTGGGCTGTTCCTCACAGTCCATGCCGTGCCAGAGAGGAGCGAGAAAACAAGTATGGATTGGTCGCATGCTAGAGAAGCTGGAGAGCGTCCCTGATAGTGAGATAGAAGATAGTGAGCTGGAGAGCATCCCTGTTAGCGCCCAAAGACGCTTCTCTTTTATAAGCGGCGTCTGTACCACTTGATTTGGATGCAGATGGTGTCTGTTGTTCCCGTCGCTATCTAGGGAGTCTGTTGAATCTGCTGTGTAGAGGGCGGCGCTAGAAGTTTGGACTCTCGTCGATGCTCGATGGGAAGTGGTCCGGTCCTGGCGGGTTGGATGATAATTGCTGAAGACACATGTTCTTCCAGGCCGGTGGTCTCTCTGTTGAGGTCCCCGCCTAAGGGCCACACCAAAGGGCCCGCTGGCGAGGCCCTCAGGCGCGGGTCCGCCAGGCTCGGGTGCGCCCGATGCTCTCCTTTATGTAGCTCCCTGGGCAGCCCCGATTGGGCTGCTCACACTTCCGGGGGTGGATCAGTGCTCCAGCTGCTCGATCCCCCCTGGGAGAGCAGATGTTGGGCCGGAGGGCTGCAGGCAGGAAGATGATAAAAGCTCACTTTAATTATTCAAACAGTATTTCTTTATCTCAAAATTTAGGAATCTCTACCCTCCAAATCATTGCCGAACCCACCCGCTATCTAGAACTCACTACCTCCCACTCTAAAAAACACTGAGTCAATTGGAGATTTTCTGAATGAAAATAAAAACCCACCTCTCCTAAGAACATTTTGGCTCAGACCCCCCATAGAGCTCTACTCAACATGGACACTCCCAACCCAGCACAAACCCTTTTACCTCAACTCTATGAAATTCTCAACATGTCCCAAGCTACCACTACCAAACTCCTCCCCCATTTCCTATGTAATCCACCTTGCCCCAGACAAACTGTACTCCCCAAAACACAACTTCCACATAACCCTATAATCCCTTCCACCCCTCATATACATAGTTAAACCAATCATGTTCAAGCTTACATTATCTTCCGTCCAAGTTCTTGTACTCATTTGATGTTAGATGTAATCTCTGTTGCACCTAAAGTTTTCTATATTGTATCATGTTCCATGTAAACCATTTTGACTAGAAGAAATATGGTATAAAAAAGTTATTAAATAAATATAAATAAATAAATAAATAAATAAAACAGTCATTAATCAGGTGGGCAACATGAATGTTTTTAGCTTCTTGCGGAAGTTTCCCTGGTCCTGCTCTTACCTTAACTCACAAATGAGCCTATTCCATCACACTGGTGCAGCCTTCAAAAACGCCCCCCTCTGCCATTTTTTCTATCTTTTCTGATGGTAATCCAGAATTTTTAATAAATGTCCCTGACTGGATCGCAAACCTGCTGCACTATGCCTTATCGCGTGACAAAATTAGCATGGGTCAGTTTCCTCCACCTATTGAGATAATGGTGATTGCAACTGCACTAATTGCGAGCCTTGCAGTTAGTGCGTGCACACTGATTACAAGGCATTCACTTTCTGCCCCTTACCCTCTGCCCCTAACCCAGCACTGTTTGTGTGGAAATTGGGCCATGCCAACTGTACTGGCCTTGTGCTAAGTTACTGCAGGTCACAGCACATGGTTAGCATGTGCTGCAATCCATGATAAATGCATATTTAAAGGACCCCCTTAGTTGCCTAACAATCTTGGCTATGTGCTGGCCTAAAGAAACAGCAATCTGGATATCATCCACACATATCGTAAAACTCTCCAAACCATGGTCCCTAATCACTGACCCAAAGGCTGCATAAAAATATTAACAAGAATAGAGGATAGTGCCCAACCCTTTGGCACCCCACAGGGCAGCCACCTAACTGAGGACACTTCTTTCCCATGTCTCACCCTAAAATACCTAACTTGTACAAAAAGAGATCCAAAGAGAGATATAAGGATAGCAAAAATAAAGGCAGAAGAAAAGATCGTAAAAGATGTAAACTATAGAGACAAAACTTTATTCAGGTATATTCGGGAGAAGACGAAGATCAGAGGTGTAATTGTAAGACTCAAATATGCCGAGGACAAATTTGTGGAAAGTGATACCGAAAAAACAAAAATACTAAACAAATACTTCTGTTCTGTATTCATGAAAGAAAATCCTGGAGAAGGACCACACATGACTGACAGTTATACAAATGGGAATTAATTAATTTATTTATTTAAGAGTTTTTATATACCACCTTCTTCTTCAATCAAAGCAGTTCACATAGCAGCAAATAAGCACATTACAAATAAGAAAAAAGGGAGTAGGCATGTAAGATACAAATACTTAAATTATAAAACATTGTTAATTATTGATGTCCTAATAGATAGTCAATAAGTTATTTCTGAATAAAAAAAAGTCTTTAGCTGCTTCTGAAATGGAGTAGATACCATACTATTCACAGAAGATGATGTTTTTGAACAGCTTACAAAACTGAAAATGGACAAGGCCATGGGGCTGGATAGGATACATCTCAGGAAACTAAAAGAGCTCAGAGAGGTTCTGGCAGGGTCTTTAAAAGTTGCTTTTAATAGGTCCTTGGAGATGGGAGAGGTTCCATAGAACTGGAGAAGGGCTGATGTAATACACAAAAGCGATTAGGGAAGAGGTGACAAACTATAGGCTGGAAAGCCTTACCTCTGTGGTGGGAAAAATAATGGAGGTACTCTTAAAAGAAAGAATGGTGGACTTTCTAGAAACCAATAGATTGCATGATCTGAGGCAACATGGATTTTACAGATTGTGCCAAACAAATTTGATTGAGTTTTTGACAAGGTGTCCAGAGGACTAGATCAAGGGCATGCAATGGATGTGATATACCTAGATTTCAGCAAAGCCTTTGATTCTGTTCCTTATAGGAGGCTTATCAATAAACTGTACTGCCTGGGAAACAACCCAAGGTGATGAACTGAATCAGAAATTGGTTGACTGAGAGACAACAGAAGGTGGTGGTAAACAGAACTCACCCAGAAGAAAGGAAGGTGCGTAGTGGTGTGCCTCAGGGATTGGTTCTCAAATCAATGCTGTTCAATGTATTTGTGAGTGATATTTCAGAAGGATTGAAGGGAAAAATCTGCCTTTGTGCAGATGACACTTCTAAGGACATGGACAACGTGAGGATAGATCTACAAAAGCTGAAAGAATGGTCTTATATTTGGAGTTAAAATTGAATGCGAAGAAGTACAGAGTCACGCACTTGGGATGCAGAAATTCAAAGGAATTTTATACAATAGTGGGTGAGAGGTTGGTGTGCATGGATCAGGAGAGAGATCTTGAAGTTATAATGTCTGAGGATCTCAAGGTAGCAAAACAATGTGACATGACACTAGCCAAAGCGAGAAGGATGCTGGGCTGCATACAGAGAGGAATAACCAGCAGAAAGAAGGTGGTATTAATGCCCCTGTACAAGTTGTTGGTGAGGCCTTACTTGGAGTATTGTGTTCAGTTTTGGAGATCATATCTCACAAAGGATATTAAAAGACTTGAAATGGTTCTGAGAAAGGTGACCAAAATGATTTGGAGCCAGTGCCAGAAGATGTATGAGAAGAGACTTGAAGACAAATATGTATACCCTGGAGGAGAGGAGAGATAGGGGAAATATGATACAGATCTTTAAATAATTAAAGGGTATTAAAGAACGAACATATCATTTTCAAAGAAGGGGGGGGGGGGCTGTAAAAGCAGAGGGCATATGATGAAGCTGCAAGGAAGCAAACTTAAAAGCAACATCAGGAAATAGTTTTTCATTGAAAGGATGGTGGATGCTTGGAATGCCCTTCCGATGGAGGTGGTGGGGGCAAATACAAAATGGCATGGGACAGACACAATGGATCCCTTTATAGCAAGATGAAATCAAACCAAACTTAAATATCTCGTATACGTCAGTAAATAGAGGGGGTGACCTGCACGGAGCAGTGGGTACAACCCCAAACAAAGGCATGGGGTGGGGGGGGGGGGGTGACTTGCATGGCAGTTACAAACACTCTAGCCACCTTACTGGGCAGACTAGATGTACCATACTGTCTTTATCTGCCTTCATATACTATGTTACTACAAGTATGTAAGCTAACCCTTCCTCTCTATCCCTAGTTATCTACATCTCTGAACTAAAATAATCCATTCTACCAAACTGAAGGCAGCATATAAGTACAATGTTACCACCAACACCACATTTCCTTTGTCTCTAACTTTATAAATAATGGTAGTGAAAGCACCCCCCCCCCCCCCCATCTAGTTCTGCTGCCTCATCTAAGTATCAATTTGACCTACCACTTCCTTCTCTATAATTTTTGCTAAACTACTACTACTAATGACAAGCAAGAGATTGGTCTAAGATTCTCAGATTTTAACCCCCCACCCTTTGACTGATTTTGGAATATTTTTGAAACAAATTTTAAACAATTTGTCTACCTTATAAAAGAGAGTGACTGACTATGAAAAAAAAAGCAATTGGTACTTTGTGTTCTTTGGAGAGAGCTTGTCTGCTTTTGCTGGTCGTAATTATATTTTACAGAGAGGCTAAGGGTTCAGAGAAAAAATAGTCTCCATCTGAAGCTCTGGAGTGTGACTCAGTGATTCATATGCCTCTAGAGTGATTGCGATTTTAAACTGAAGCTAGTAATACAACTGATTTTGGAACTTTGACAACTGATTTGTCTGAGCTTATGCTGCAGAAGCAGTTTTGAGAAAGGTGCCTAGCTGACCTCTGAAAGTATATTTTTCTGCATTCAAGGCACAGAACATCTTATCTGCTTCAAATTTAATTATTGTTCAGATTTCTGACAAAATTCAAATACTATAAGAAGCAGGTGTGAGTTTGTCCTGAACCAGATTTGAAAGATCTTGTTCAAGTCTTTGGATAAAAAAGTTTTTTAGAAAAAAATAATTCAGAGTGTATGAGGACAAATAAGATTGTTAGTGTCTGTGGGTGCGGGTGTGTGTGTGTGTGGGGGAGGGGGGATTTTAGTTAGTAGCATCTGATTATCTTTAATTTTGGTTAGATAGTTTGAAAAGGCAACTGAAATCTGTGAACTGCTCTTGAAGTCCCCAGTTGTCAGGGAGGTAGTTTTCTTTATTGATGTTTTGAGTTAAGGAGGGAGGCAGCTGATATTTTCCAGACCCGAGGAGCCTGCACTTGGAAGACCTGGAGCGGAGGACAGTATCCTGACATGAGACAGGAGTACCTGGACCTCAATGCAAGACAGAGGAGTGGTAAGGTAGCCCTGTTACAGAACTTGATGCACCTGTAAATAAAAAGAAAAAGGGGTTAGTCAAAACTGAAAGGTCTTGGGAAGAAACATTTGAGAATTACATAAAAAGCTGTAGAACAGTTTCATTCTTGCACTTACCTTATGGCTGAAAAAATGTCTTCTTGAAGATGTTGCTTGAAATTAAGAAAAATATAAATTATTGTTGAAGAACTATTAAAGAACTGACCCTTCCATTGTGTGTTACCTAACTAGAGAAAAAGTGTCAGTGAATGCTTAAAAAATATTTTTTAAAATATTTTCTAAACCAGTTCTAGTTTTAAACTTTTAAAACATTCTAATTTATTCTAATAAATACATCAAAACATCTACTTCAAATGTAAATATAGTTCCTTTTTACAAACCTGAACTGCTAGTATTAAGTGCAACTTAAATGGATCATTTACTGTAACACATGGAGGCCCATTCCAAGCTGTGCATCTCCGGGCGTGCAGACATCTGGACAGCTGGAGATGCACCAGATTCTGCTCCCGTGAGAGCTAGATGTCCCTGCAGGAGCTGAATGGCAGCATGGTGGCTGGACATCCAGGATGTGCCCCGATTCAGTCACCCCGGATGTCCAGCCAAGTACCCAGCTAGCTCAGCCAGGCTCCTGCATGGAGCTGCAGGGCCATGGCATTATGTTGCCATGGTGTCGTGGCTTCATGCAGGAGCCGCAATCCCCATTGGTCCTCCAAAACATGCTTTCCCCATAGCCCAACCCTTGATTGGGCCTGCCATGGCCAGGGTCAGGCTGCGGGTAACCCCCTGCCCCCCTCATCTCCACGGCTGGCCTGGGCTGTGGCTTTCCCCGAAGTCTGGGATGCATATTCCACCTCTGAGGTGGAATAAGTCCCCCATTTAGATGGATGACCTCTGATGTACAGGGCTGACCTTGGAATCAACCCTGCATGCCCAAGGTTATGGCATCTCCCACTGCTCACCCTCTCTCCTTCCTCATTCTGTTCCCTCCCTCCCATGAACAGAGCTCCCCAGACAACTCACATCTATGTGAAGGGAGCTCTGTTCCCGCCAGTGCTATCCAGGCATTTAGCAGGTATGGACAGCCAGATCAGATATCCAGACCTACTAAACATGGGTCAGAATGAGGGCCCATATGAATCCTCTTACACTCTAAAAGATGAAGACGCAGGAGCCAAAGGCCTGAGTGGAATCAAGGATGTTGATGTCTATATGTAGAATGCACGGAGCGGAGAGAAGCAACACGGTCAAAGGTAGAAGCAAGGAGGGCATGCCACAGGTGGACTTGGTCGTCAATGGGAAGAGTATGAAAATTAACCAGAAAGATTATATCAGACAAGGGAAAGGTGGTGAGAGTTTCAGGTGTGACCCTGCAAGCTTGTCTGTGTGCAGGAGTATGGGCACTAGTCACCACAGGAGGTGAAGATGCTGAATAAGAATGAGAAAAAAATAAAGTGGTGATCAGTCCACTGAAGTGGGGATGCAGAGATCAAGGTGGGGAGAAAAGGAAAGCTGGAAAAGGAGATGATCAGGTCAAGGGTATGACCTGCTGCTTGTATGGGAACATAAACATGTTGAGTGAGCGAGAGATCAGAGAAGAGAGTAAGAAATAGTTGGTTGTGAGGTTTGTGTAGGTGATCAACATGGATGTTAAAGTCACACAGGATACGAAGGTTAGAGTAGTGAAGGAATGCCTATGAAATAGTGAGAAAAATAAAATCCAAGAGTGAGGGGGACAGTAAGGGAGGAGAATATATTTAGAGGAAATAAATGGCAGGGTAGGAGGAGAGATGAAGCAGCAGGGACTCTGGTTAATTAAAGACATGGGAAGGGATTTTGGTGGTACGAAACAGCAACCCCACCACCAGTACGAGGGGCATGTAGGGTGAAAAAGACATAAAAGCCTACTGGGAGACATTGAGTGAAGATAGGCTCATTGCCTGGCTTGAGTCGGGTTTCAGTGAGAAAAAGAAAACCCAAGGAATGTTCCAGGACCAGGTCATGAAGCAAGGCAGTTTTTGCCCCGAGTGACCTGCAATTTATGAGCCTGCAGCGAGAGCAGGCTAAGTAAAACCCTGCTAATGATAATGAGTGTAAGAGAGTGATAGTGGGAGCCCGGGAACAGTAAATCAGATTGCTCACATTCTGAGAAGCATGGCGAATGGCAGCACATGGAGCACACAAGTGGTCCAGTGAACAGGAATGGTGCTCATTGTGAGACGGAAGAAGAGCAGAAACAACTAGTTGAGCAGAACAGGAAACAGCATAAAACTAGAACTGAGAATGAAGAGAAGGGGGATGTTGGAGCCAGCACTGACCACAGCCATTGGAGCCACGAGAGTCACCCCAAGGAGCATGCACAAGGAGCAGGACCTGCTCCTTGGGACCTCACTGCAATGATGGTCTTTAAATAAGCATTCAGGCTTCACCTGGGGCAGCCAGTCATGTGGTTAGGGCTGGCATCAGTGGAGGGGGCGGAGTCTGCAGGTCTGGCAATAGGCTTCTATTGTAACTGGAGTAGGGAGCAGCAGAAATTAAGGGTAAATCACACAATATGAATACAACAACCGGCAGAAAAAGAGAGCAAGTAGACAGAATGCCACAATGGAGGTCTTTAAATAAGATTTCATGCTTCACCTGGGGACATGTGGTTGGGACCGGCATCAGTGGAGGGGAGGAGCTTGAAGGCCTGTCAATAGGCTTCTATTATAACTGGAGGAGGGAGCAGCAGAAATAAAGGGTAAATCACACAATATGCATACAACAAGCAAAAGAGAGCAAACTTGGCCCCTGATAGTTTTATTTGAAAGATTTTTAAAAAGGGGAAAGTAGAATTATATTACCTATGGAGACAGGAGGTTACATTAAACAGGTAGAAAAGGCAACAGTGAAAGCCAGAAGGATGCTTGGGTGCATAGGGAGAGGAATGGCCAGCAGGAAAAAGGAGGTGATGGTGCCTCTGTATAAGTCTTTGATGAGACCAAATTTAGAGTATCATGTGCAATTGTGGAGACCACACTTTCAAAAGGATATAAACAGGATAGCGTCAGTGCAGAGGATGACTACCAAAAGGTCAGTGGGTTTTGTCATAAGGAATATTGGGACAGGCTTAAAGATTTCAATATGTATACTTTGGAGGAAAGGCGGGAGAGAGGAGATATGATAGAGATGTTTATATACCTCTGTGGCATAAATGCAAAGGAGGGGAGCTTCTTTCAATTGAAAGAAAGCTTCACAATGACGGGGCACAGGATGAAGGTGAGGGTATAGACTCAGGAGTAATATGCACAAATTTTTCTTTGAAAGAGTGGTAGATGCATGGAACAGTCTCCCAGTGGAGGTAATAGAAACCAGGACAGTATCTGAATTCAAGAAAGCGTGGGACAAACACAGAAGATTTCTGAAGGAAAAAAAGGGACTATAATAGTTGGTATGGAAGGGCAGACAGGCTAGGCCATATGGTCTTTTTCTGCCATCATGTTTCTATGTTAACGCACTTGATCACTAACAACTACAAGATTTCCATCCTCTGGGTAAGAGTAGGGTTGAATAACTCCATAAGGAGTAAGGTGGCTACATTACAAATACACAATGATGTGGAATGTATAGAGTATGAAACAGTCATTAGGAGTCAAATGATCATATTAGTCTAATCAATAACCCTAAAAGTCATTACCCTTGATTTCTTTCTCACTTTTAAGGCACATCTTGATCAATTCTGATGGGTAAAGTTCAAGAGCAGAATCATCTACTTTGCCAGCTAGTTAACCTCAGAGGTGGTTCCAGTTTTACTTTATTTTATGCAACTCTGGCACTTGCATATGCTACATCCACTTCCTATCATTATTAATGAAGTTATATTTCTTTTCTTTTTTTATATTTGTATCTGTAAATGAACTTGATATTCTTGATATTAGGCAGTATATAAAATTCATAAATAAACATAAACATAAATAAACAACGCAAAAAAGCACAGACCCCTTGGCATCTGGGCAAACCAGGCTATGTTCCAGCCCAACCTTGTTATGGTCATCTAGTACACCATTTCTTGCCTACCAGTTAGGATACTTAGTAAATCAGTATTCTCAATGGCAGAGGACATTGTCAGTCCATATCATATTCACACCTGCAATAGGTATGGTGGAAATGTCAGTCTTCATTTAGATTGGATTAGTATTGGACTGACTAAGTAAATTTCATTAAGATAAACCTCCAATTTCTGGATTTCTTGTGAGTGGCAAGGAGACTGGATGCAGCTACATTTTACATACTTGGGGGTTTCATGACCACTGTTAACCAATGTCCATTATTTTTGCCTTCAGCATCCTCCTGTGTATGCTGTTGCCATTTCTGAAGCTGCCACTGTTGTCTTACCTGTTCCTGCTGCTCTGCCACTGTCTTCAATCTAGTGGGGTAATTTGGCCCCATATACAAAAAGAAAATTAAAATGTCTTCTTCCCTGCCCCTTTTAGGGGGTCTTGGCCTGTTCATGCCACTTTTGCTGCTGTTCCTGCTCACCTTGCTATATTAATAAAATATAATTTTATTAATATAGCAAGGTGCAGAATAAAATATAAAATTATTTTAACCACATTTAAACTAATAAATAACTTAGCACCATCTGTACTCAATATGCTCATTAACATAGAATCAGATAAACGATCACAAAGGAGCAGAAACACAAACACTATAGCAGTTCCAAAAGATTACACAAAAGCAAGAATACAAACCAACAAGAGGGCCTTTTCCCATTCGGCACCTTTTCTATGGAATACGCTGCCTGACAACATTCGCCAACTATCAGACTTAAAAGAATTTAGAAAAAAACTAAAAACCCACTTATTCTCTCTACACTACAATACACTACCTAATCAGAATACACAAAGAGACACAGGTTAGCAACCATACCACAATACTACAAAACACACAAAATATATTTACCCATCACAATTTTGATGATATAATTTGTAAATACCCATAATGTAAATACGTTCTAACTTTTTACCGTTCAAATGTTATATTGTTACTTGTAAATAGTTCTACCTGTTCTATGTAAAACGACTAGGTATGTGCTTCCACATACCATATAATTTACTGTTCATTGTAAACCGCACTTGATCCTTGGGAAAGTGCGGTATAGAAATAAGTGTTAAATAAATAAATAAATTAATTAATTAATGTCACTATTCTGTCCATATTGCACTGCCCTCAATGTCTTGTGGTGCTGATGTCTCTCTTATTGTCTCGCTCATCATTCCATGCCACTTTTTTTTTTTTTTTGCTAACTTGCTCTGCAGCCATTGTCTTGTGGTATTGTTGCCACTTTTCTTGTTGCCTTACCTCTCACTCAGCATCTTGGGATGCTTCATCCCTCTCTTGGTGCCTTCAGTTATCCATGCGCTGTTGATGTTGCTTTGCCCTCTATTGGAAACTATTGGAAGATAGCATATCTTTTTCTATTCTGATCCCACTAATTAAACATATTGAATACTCTTTCAATAAGGAGAGTAGACAACTCTCTAGGGACAGCCAGCATGATACATTTATCATTGATCCTCCACATATACTACAAGGAACTAGCCCATTCACCTCTAATGGTCTAGCTTCATACCCTTTTGAACTTTGACTCTAAATACCATCCACAGTCTCCGCCTCACTCATAGGGATTTGGACCTCTATGTCTTGATGGGGAGGGGGACTTCTATATGCTAAATGTCCTAAACCTGACCCCCTCCCCAGCCCATTTACTTGTAATTCTTTGAAGACTAATGAAATCTAAAATTCAAATTCAAACAGAACTGCTACCAGCCTTCTCTAGAGATTTCTCTGGCTTTCCTTAAACAAGGTAAATGGTTCTATTAGGCTGTTATCCCTATATCCAAGTCCAATAACCTTTTTACAAATCAGGACTTCTTTGGCCCTTCATGGTACATTAGGGAGATGATTATTATGGATAAATACCCAATGTTCTTTGTTCTCTTTGCTTCTTTTTTGTTTCCTTGACTTATTAATGAACATGCTTTTCCCCCGTTGCCTTCTCTAACACTGCAGTATGGATGTATATTTTGTTATTGATTTTATTGTTACTCATCTCAAATGGTTCACAGTGAGGCATGTCATCAAGTTAAATAAATCAATAAATATTGTGAGGCTTACTGATGATTGGTCTCATATGGTATTGAGAATTCAGTGTAGTACAGTATATTGCACATATTAGCCTTCATTCCCAAAGAACTCAGTTATGGGAAAGCCTGAGCCCAGTGAGCCATGGGCCACTAGTGCAACACCATTCATTACGGCCCACTCTAAGTAACACTGAAGAAACTGACTTCTATAAGTCATATCATTGGTGTTCACTGGAAAGGTGCACAGTCTTTTGAGATAATGATATCTTTTTAAAGTACCACTGTTCCTGCTGCCTTATTTCTCCAAGAGTGCTTTGGGGTGTTTATGCCACTGTGTGTGCTACTTCTCTCTTCTTTTGTCGTCATTCTTTGTGCTACTTGCTCCTTTATCATTGCATTGGAATTTATGTGCCACTGTTGGTGCCATTTTGCCATCTCTCTCTCAGTGCCTTGGGGGGGGGGGTCTTCCTTTATTATTATTTATTTCTTTTTTATACTGTGCTATACATGTATACTAACAGGTACTTTTTATTCCCTTGTCCCTGAAGGGCTCACAATCTAAGTGCACCTGAGGCAATGGAGGGTTACGTGGCTTGCCCAAGGCCACAAGGAGTGGCCATGGGACTAGAGACCCCAGTCCCTCCAGCCTGAAGTTGTTTATCCCCATGCAGGAATTGAACCCCTGGCCTTCAGGCCTGAGGTAACCTGTCCCAACCACTGAGCCACTCCTTCCTGCCACTTAATGCCCTGTTTTGCCTCCTCATGTTTCTTTCAAGTATTCTGCCCAACCCTTGGTGCTTTGAGATGCCGTTGCCTCTGCTGCTGATGTCTTTCTCCAAGTTTCCTAAAACCAGAATTAGAGATATAAATAGGACTATTTGCACCTCCATTGACATTAATGGGAAAAGAAATAAACAACAAAACAAATAGCATAACTTGGAAAAAGAAATTAATGAAATGACAGAAAATGGTAAATATATTGAAACAAACACAATTTTGATGTGCATCCCTATAGACAAATATTGTACTTCAGTGTAGAACTGTCTATACTTATAGGATAGATTGGATTCTTAACAAAACACAAAGTTTTGTCTGATCTTATGTGCTCAGCCTTCATACAACAGCTTCCAGTTGCTTGTGGCATTTCACCTACCTGCCTATCCAGATGTTTACTCTGAGTAGTGATTCCTCTGCCTCTTATGTCATACAGAGCTTGAAAATGGTCAGAGTTTTCATGAGTTGATTCATGTGGACTCATTCCAGCCAGACAAACCTCTCATTACTCATTTATATCATTTGCAATGTCACTGAGTGCTTCTCCCCAAAAGCCTGAGCTGGAAAATGATGGATCACAGACTTTATTGCAAACTTTTCCAAATACCTCCTGGCATTGACCTTGATAGATTATCATGAATCCATCTTAATCTCCTTCAAAATGTACATGGTTGCTATGGAACCAAAATATTTCAGAAAGACTATCTACCACCTTCACCTGTGAATGTGGTGCTTGCTCCTTCACAAACTGCAAACCAAACTGTAAAGAGAATACCCTGTTTCTGTTTCCCTGAAAACCTCTCTGCATTCTACAACCTATTCTGAACTTGTCTTTGCTTTATTTATTTAAATATGATTGTCTAGCTGTCTCCTTAGATATAGTTAGAGAAAGCATTATTGCTTACCTGTAATAAGGGTTCTCCGAATTCAGCAGGGGTATGCAGCCATTCTTGAAGATGCTACCTGGGTGACAGCACCCGTGCTGGTTCTCCCTTAGCTCAGAGAAGTCCTTTGGACTTCTCTGAGCATGCATGCACATTCCCGCCCAATGACACACCCATTGTCCTCTTCAGTCGATGGATAATAGGTAAGCGCAGTACTGAAGGCAGTTGATGAGAATACAGAAGTGGACACAGTAACCGAGACAATGAATTCCAGCTGGATATGCAGGTGAAAAACCGTGCACTATTGTACTGCTGATTGCTTGTGGGTATATTTCTGTGTGTGCTTTACCTTGGTAGCTACTTGATCCGTTCTTCTTTGGGGGGGGGGGGGGTTGGGGGGCGGGGGTTTGGATGGACAGTGGATGGGGGAGTGTGGCTGCATACTCCTGCTGAATCCAGAGAACTCCCTTTACAGGTAAGGAACAATGCTTTCTCCATATTCAAACAAGAGGTAATGCAGGCACACTCGAAAGTGAGTCCAGAGCTGAGGGCTACCTGAAAGTCTAATGGTTGCAGCCTAGTGAGAAACTGGGAGGTGGAAGAAGTTAAGCAAAGATATTCCGCAGGACAGCCTGACTGAAGGCAAGGTCAGCTGCTGAAAAGCGATCAAGGCTGCAGTGCTTTGCAAAGGTGTAAACAAAAGACCACATAGCAGCTTTGTAGATAGTTTGAGGAGGAATAGCTTCCAAATTGGCAACGGTAGTTGCTGTAGCTTGGAGTTGGTGGAGGCCCACCCGTTCAGGAGGGGTGCGACCCATCTGAACATAACAAAAAAGAAATATAGTCTGCAATCCAGGAAGAAATGGTCTGCTTGGATGCAGGCTTAATTGAGTTGTTTGGATTGAAAGTGATGAAAAGCTGGGAAGTTGGAGCTGATTGGTAGCATGTAGGTAGTGGAGCAAAGCTTGGCGGCAATCCTGAGAGTGCAGAGCTTCTTCCAGAGAATCCAGCCGTGCATCTGGGAAACACGTAGGAAGTATAATGGATTAGCTCAAATGAAAAGTGGATACAATCTTTGGAGGGAACTTAGGATGGGTACGCAAAGTACTTTATCATGAAGTAATTGAGTATATGAAGGATAATAGACAAGAGCCTGGATTTCATTGACACATCTTACAGAGGTGAAAACAACTATGAAGATGGTCTTCCAGGTATTGTGTTTCAGTGAAGGAGATCCCTGAGCTTCAAAGGGACTGTTCATGAGCTCTGAAAGAATGACATTGAGATCCCATGCTGGAGAAGGTGGTTTTATTGAAGGCTTGGTGTGTTCAATAAACCTTTCATGAAGGGAGAAACTAGTGGATGCATGGAAATTGGTTTGCCATCCTCATGATCATGGAATGCTGCGATAGCAGAGATTTATTTTTTATTTTATTTATTTCTTTTTTATACCATGCTCTTTAGAATCAGTGTGGTTTACATGTATACTAACAGGTACTTTTTATTCCCTTGTCCCTGAAGGGCTCACAATCTAAGGGGTATGTTTACTAAACTATCTTAATGTGCGCCCGGCATTAGTGTGCAGGATGCCATAAAAGAAGTGGGCGTTTTGGTCTTAAAGTAGAAAAACGGGATTATCGCGCGATAACGTGCGATGCACACATTATCGGGTGAGATGCCGCTAAGCACGTTAACGCACGGTAATCTTAAGCAGGCATGCAGACATACAAGCACAGATGCAGAGATGTAGCGCAATGGTTAATACACTGATTGATGGTACAGGGGTCATGAGTTTGATCCCCCAATGTGCCTAATCCATAAGGTTGGCTGAGGCATTAGCTTCTACGTGTAAGTATTGATTTCAGAGGCATTTTATTTGTAGTTTAATTAGTGCTGCCAGCAAACACACCCTCACGTGCCGTAACCTAAGGTACCCTATAAGGCACTCCATAGTGCACATTATAAAGTGCACTGTCCACCAAGGCACCCTATCATGTCCCCTATAGGGCACCCTATAAGGCGCTTTAGAGGACACCTGATAAGGCACCTTATAAGGCGCTTTATAGGACGCCCTATAAGGCGCTTTATAGGGCGCCTTATGTTTACAGTACACTGAGGGTGTTTTTGCTGGCAGCACTAATGTACATTAAAAATAGACAATGCCTCAGATAGCCTTATCAAATAACCCCATGACCTCTGGCCCCACAAGCAGTGAAGACAGAAGTGGAGTGGAGGAGTAGCCTAGTGGTTGGGGCAAGGTACTTCAGACCAGAAGGTCAGGGGTTCAAATCCCACTAGAGGACAACAACCTTGGGCTGGAAGGACCAGGGTTTCTAGTCCCACAGGTGCTCCTTGTGGACTTGGGCAAGCCACTTAACCCTCCATAGCCCATGTTCCCTGTAAAATAGTTATCTCCAAGTTATAATGCCCTGTTCAATGTAATTTCAGTTTGTTCAATGTAAACCACACTGATGCAGAATAGCACAATATATAAGAGAATATAAATAATAGGCAACATTTTGGTGGTGGTGAGAAGCGAGGAGGAATGTGACAAAGTCTATCTACCCTTTTGATGTCTAGGACATCTGTACCTTGCCCACTCACAATCTTAAATGACAGAGGTGTAAGGCAAGGGTCTCCCAATCCAGTACTGGAGGGCCACAAACCAGTCAGGTTGGAAGGATATCTCTAATGCATATATATCTCATGCATATTCATTAGGGCTATCCCAAAAACCTGCCAGGATTGCGGCCCTCGAGGACAGGTTTGGGGACCCCTGGGATAGACAGACACACACTCCCCACACCTAAGCCAGCATTGTGCAACTATAGAGGTGTTTGGCAGCCCTGGCCACCGCACCAGTCCTGGGCACAGTTCAGGCATGGCTATGGTACGCAATACTGTTGGGGTCACCCCCCAGGGTGGTAAACACTGTCAGACACAAGACCTGTAGCACACTCCACAGACATCAGAAAGGTTGCTATGATGCAGCTCACTCAGAAAATTGTACTTAACTTCGGAATTTCTATCTGCCAGTAATCATAGCAACCTTTTGATTGCTGTGTACCATATTCCCAGGTTTAGGGTGGCATTGCTAAGGTATTCAAGTGCTAGTATTGGGAGATGCACGCAGGGCCCAACATCCTGCCTCTCCAGGAGGCATTGGATAATGGAGCCTGTGGGTGCGGGTGTGTCTGCCCCTGTTGTCCGCTGCTTTAGGGCAGAGGTTCCCGACTCCAATCCTGGTGGGCCAGACAGTGTTCAGGTTTTCATGCTGTCCCTCATGAATATGCATGAGATACATCTGCATACCATGGGGGCGGCGCATAGAAATGCAGAACAAGCATCTTTATTAGAGACAGCATGGATCCTGAATGGTGTTTGGCCCTCCAGGACTGCATTTGGGAGACTCTGCACAAGGTAAAGCGCATGTTTATGATGTCTGTGCTCTGTAGGGTAAAATGTAGGTGTTTTGGGCATGTTTACGTCATCTGCAATAAAGGTTCTGTCTGTATTAGCAGTGGGTGAAATATGGGGACTGGGTTGGCAGGAACCACAGCTGGGACTTGAACCTGTGACCTTTTGCTTCTGAACACACTGGCTGTGTGCACTGTACCACTGTGTTGCCACAGAGACAGTGCATTCCTTGGTGATACCATGACTGTTCATCAGACAGGGCCTATCTGTTGCAGTGCATGGCACCCACCCACCTACACAGGGTTAGGCCACGGTCTGCTCTGGGCAGCTGCCAATGCCCCCTCCACCACCAATATCCCTCTGCCACCATGCTGACATGCCCTTCTGCTGGTGGTGCTGGTGGAGCGCAGTCTCAGGCCATCCAGTGTGCCGGTAGGCGGCTGCCTATGGTGTGGGTTCTGGGGTAGGGGTGCCTGCATAGCTGTCCACGCTTCCCCCCAGCACCGCATGCCAATGTTCCGTGCCCTTGGGGGTACCTGCTGGGTACTATCCCGTGACACTGTGGGGAGCACACTCATGCCCATGTTGGGCCCTCAGCAGTTGCTGTCTGGCTGCTCTACTGTTTCAGCATTCCTATGGGCCAGCTAGGAATCACCCTAGTCCACACTGTGGCCCAGATGCTCCACTGCATGTGCTGCCTGCAGCCCTCTGTGTCCCCTTTTCCAGCATCTGTCCAGTTGCCCATTCTGACATGCCTGCCCTGCTGTTGTGGAACATGTGCATGCCATAGGAAACCTGGCCAATAGAGTCGGAAACCCTGCTCAGCGCAATTACCCTGTGGGCTGATTCACCTTGTATGGGGACGGAGCATAGACCCTTCCAAAATTCATAGCTGTTTTATGGAGCTTTCTTTGGAGTGTTTTTTGACGTTTTCCATTGATATCACTATTTCCCAGCTTGGTTATGTTTTTTTTTACATTTTCTTCTGTTCATTTTCACTGTTTATTTGCCCTTTTATTCTGTGCACATTTATCACACTTATCACTTTTTGTGGGTTTCCCTGGTTTTGCTGTACATTGCTGACGGAAATGGTTTATTTTCCCTTTAAATCGGCTCTAACGCCAGGGTTTCACTGGTGTTAGTTTTGAGCCTCGGATTTCACAGCGTTAGTGTGCGGGGAGCCTCTCCCCTCCCACTCTCCGCCCATTGACCCTCTCTCTCCGCCCCTGGGGAGCCTTCCTCCGCCCTCCAGGAGCCTTTCCCCACCTTCAGCGCTCGTTTGCGCCGCTGCACGCGTTATTGCGCGCTAAGGTACCTGTGCACCTGATAAAGCACCATTATAGCGCAATAAGGTACCTTATCGTGCGATAACATCGCAGAGTGCACATTAAGACGTTTTAGTAAACATGTCCCTAAGTATACCTGAGGCAATGGAGGGTTAAGTGGCTTGCCCAAGACCACAAGGAGTGGCCATGGGATTAGAGACCCCATTCCCTCCAGCCTGAAGTTGCTTGTCCCCGTGTGGGAATTGAACCCCTGGCCTTCCAGCCTGAGGTAACCTGAGATGATAGCAAACTGAGGAAGTCTGAAGACTGGAATCAGATAGACGAAGGAGATAGGTGAGAGCATTACTAAGGGAGCATGAGTCTGGGTCCAGGCCTGGCTGAGCAGTCCAACAGGAGAAGCAAGACTATTTAAGTTGATAGGAGCACCATGTAGAAGCTGGTGTGGAGGAGTAGCTTAGTGGTTAGGGCAGAAACCTGCAGCCAGAAAGACCAGCGTTCAAATCCTACTAGCACTCTTTGTGAGCCCTTTAGGGACAGGGAAATGCATATTATTCCTAAATGTAACTTGCCTTGATCTCCCCCTGGAAAGGCATGACCTAAAAATAAAATAAAATAATGACATGCTTGAAGTATAGCTAGAACATCAGTTGTTATGGGGGAAACAACAGCATTCAGCTGGTTAGTTTCCAAGCAGTAAGAGCTAGCAATCGCAGATTGTGATGTAAGAGATGACTTTTCTGCCATGTGCAAAGGAAGGGAAGGCGTATTAACAACCAGAGGCAGTGTTGTGTCATGGTAAGGAGAGGTGGGTGCCTGGGCCACTGAGGAGCAATGAGGATCAGCAGGGACAGCTCAAGGCAAAGTATGAAAAGCCCCCCCCCCCCACACACACACACCTTAGAGGGGAGCAGGGCTTTTTCAGAAATCCAGTCAGAGACTGAACCAAACCAAAAAGCCAATTAGATTATATGGAGGAAATGCAAGATGTTTGCACACAGGGCCATATAGAGCTGCAATCACACCCTGTGAGACTTGCAGCTCGGGTGCATGCCCCCCCCCCCTCTTCCCCCATACCTCTGTTCAGCTCTGTTTTTTTTTACAGAGGCGCCAGCAGCAGAGAAAGAGCAGGCAGCACTGGATGGAGGTATGGGGAGGAGAAGGGGGCATGCGCCTGATCTGAAAGGCACCGGCACTTTAAGAAGATCTATCCATCCTTGACATCGAGTCGGAGGAGGGAGGGACCTGCTTAAAGTGCTGTGAAAAGGCTTGGGGAGCGCATTTTGGCTGCATGCTATTGTCCTGCCAGCGGCGGCAGGGCAACAGCAGACAGCCAAAATACGCCTCCCAAGCCTTTCCGCCCTGTGCGGCTGCACTGCTTGCACAGGGCTAGGTACAGTCCCATTTGCACACCAAGGAACTAAAAGACATCAAGAACTAACAGCACAGATTATAAAACTAAATTATAACTCATTTTTATTTTGTTGTTAAACTGCCTTATGATTCTTGCTTTTTCTTTTTCAACATATATATTTTGCATCCACAGTAGGTGCAGAGCAGAACCAGGACATTCACCCACAGAACTCAATATTAAAAAAAATAAATAAATCTGATTCTGATCATCTAACTAACAACAACAACAACAACAACCACCACTATTCTCCAGTACTAGGCATATTGTGAACAAATACAAAACTCTACAACAAAGAACAAACCTACCATACCATATCAGCACAAACTTACAAAACTCACGTAAGGAGCCCATCCAAAAAAAGCATCACTGTAAATACTACAGTGGGCTCTGGAACATCCATACACCTATTTGAAAAGCTGAACAAGTCAAATTACTACAGTACAGTATAGATCTTTATGTACAAACTCCATGTTACCAGAACACCTGAACTCAGTCACACACTCGCAACATCGACCCTCACCAAGTACAGAATAAGTAACCACAATCTAAATAATATGTAGACTAACTTTAAATTGAAACCCCAAGAAGCCAGAGTCCACATCCAGTGCAACATCAGATAAATAAGAGATGCAGTTCCCCAATACTGTGTAAAATATAAAAATAGCACAAAGTCCAATCACTAAAATTAAATCTAATTATTTTTCTATCTTTGTTGTCTGACCATTTTATTCTCTTATCATGCTGGTCCCGATCTGAGGCTTCTGCTTTCCTGTCTTCTCTTAGCTCTCTTTCTGTGGTCTATGGTCCATCTGTCATTTCTTATCTCATCTTTTGTTTTCTTCCTTCCTTCCATCAGCCCATTTCCAGTTCCAGTAACCCTCCCCAGTATCAGCCCCCTTTCCAGTCCTTCCCTCCCAGTACCTTCCAATGTCAACTGTCTTGCATTCCCACGACTGCAACTGGTGTCCATTCCCTTCCAGTCCCCCTCCTTCCCCACTGTCCAGCCCCTTCTAGTCCAAATACCATTCCAGATATTAGCTCACGTCCACTCTCAGTGCCACCCTCCAGGTCAGCTCCCTTCCAGTCACCCTACCCTCTGTCCATCCCCCTTCCAGTGCCATTTACATGTCAGCTCCCTTCCAGCCTCCTCCCCATTACCCAACCACCTACCACTCCCATCCCCAAGTGTCAGCTCCCTTCCAGTCCCCCTTCAGTACATCCCAGGTGTCAGCTCCTTTCCAGCCCCCTCTTTCCCCCGTGTCAGCTCCCTTCGTGTCCCCTCCTTCCCCTGGCAGACCCTCCCATTATCTTCTCCCTTCCAGTCCCATTCTACCATCCTTCCGCATCAGCCCATTTGTAGCCCTAGCCCCTAGTTTTCTTCCAGGGCCAGCAGCATCCTCCTCCCCTCCCCCATTAGCCCATTTCCAGTCCTATCTCCCCCCCATCAGTCCACTTCCAGTCCTAGCCCCCCCCATAGCCCATTACCAATCCTACCCCCCCCCCTGGAAATTAAAAAAAAATCCTGGCTGCTGAAGCCGTGGCAGCAGGAAGTGCCCCGGGACCACCACGGCAGAGTCCTCTTGTCTCCCTCAGTGCGGCTTACAGAGCCATGAAGGGAGAGTTTCCTATCTCCCTTCATGGCTCTCTAAAGCCGCGCTGAGGAAACAGGAGGGCTCTGCTCAGGCGGCCGCGGGGCACTTCCTGCTGCTGCTGCTGCAGCGGCTCCTCTCCTCATGTTTGCTTTTTTTTTGTTGTTTTTTTTTGAAGGCCGGCAGTGGCAAACTCGCCCTCCTTTTCCAGGCAGCCGCAGCTCCCTGCCTCTTAGAGAACTGCGGCTGTGCTGTGACTGCAGCTCTAAATAGAAACGAAACCGGTGCGGAGCCTTCTCACCTCCGTGAAAGACCCCGTGCAGCTTTGTCCCTCCCCCAAAGGAAGTTACATTTAGCAATTTAAAGTTACATGTAACTTCCTTTGGGGGCAGGACAAAGCTGCACGGGGTTTTCACGGAGGCGAGAAGGCTCCGCACCGGTTTTGTTTCTCTTTAGAACTGCAGTCACAGCACAGCCACGGTTCGCTAAGAGGCAGGGAGCCGCAGCTGCCTGGAAAAGGAGGATGTTTGCCTCTGCTGAGAAGCAGACTCGGCAGCAACTTGTGCACTTCGTTTTTTGTGATTTTTTTTTTAAATTTTTGAAGGCGAAGTGAGGCGGCTGTTTTGGGGGCATTTTTTGCCGCCCTCAAAACTTTGCTGCCTGAGGCAGCCGCCTCACTTTGCCTCATTATAGAGCCGCCCCTGAGGATCAGAGTAGCTTTGTCTGCTCGGACCTTGAGGAGGGTCTGAGGAATTAGCAGAAATGCATAGAAGAGGCAACCTGTCCAGAAAATGAGGAAGGCATCTGCTGCTCATCTGGAACTGGGGCAAAGGGAGCAGTAGAGAGGACACTTGTCACTGCCATCTGAGGAGAAGAGATCCATGTCCAGAGTCTTCCAGTCTTGGAATATGGAAGTTAGGACTGTGGGATGCAATGACCATTCATGTGGGTCCAGTCAACAACTGAGGGAGTCTTACAACTGATTCTGAATGTCTGGAAGGTAGACTGCCTGCAGGAAGACTCCAATGGATTGAGTGTAAAGTCATAGCTGGATAGCTTCGTTGCTGAGGTGAGGGAACCTGAGCCAAATGTTTGTTGATGTAGAACATAGTAACCTGATTGTTGGTCTGCACCAGAATTGATTTGCAGCAGACTCAATGAAGGAAGATGTGGAGGGCTTAATAAACTGTACTCATCTCCAGCAGACTGATGTGTAGAGAGGCCTCCCTGATGGTCCAGTGTCCTTGAGTCATGAGGTGTAAGAGGTATGCTCCCCAGCCCATATGAGAGGCATCAGCTGATGCACATGTCCTAGGAATGACCTCCCATCGGTGAGGCTAGATGGAGGTGTCCACCAATGAAGAGACTGGCATAACATGTGGAGGTTCGTGCCAGAGAAAGTGATCTGACGAGGAAGGGATTGAGAATGAACATCACTGGAGTGGCTGCATGAATAGACATGCGAGCAGGACCATGTGTATTGAGGCTGCCATGTGCCCTAAGATGTGCAAAAAGGTGCCAGCTGAGATACTTTGTAGATTGAGTAGCTGGGCACTGAGTTGCCTAAGGATGGAAACTCTGTCTGGTGGCAGAAAAGCTTAAGCCACTGTAGTGTTGAGACGAGCCATGATGAAGTCCAGAACGTGGCAAGTTTCGCACTCTGACTTTTGGAAGTGCATAATGAAGCTGACCAGTGCAGAAGTAGGATGTCCTGCTGACTGACAGCTGGGTTGAGGTCTTGTCGAATACTGAGATGAGCCAATCATCTAGATACAGATAAATGCACAGGTCCTGCCTGTGCAGGTGCGCTGCTGCTACTGCTAGACACTCTGATCCTCAAATAGCGGGGTTGGATGTCTGGGTTGGATGTACATCCCCTGCTATTCGCTGGGACCGTATTCTGTGTCAGCTGCTCTCCGCACATACAGAGGGTTTGTGCGGGGATTGCTGGATTGGGGCGGGAAGGAGTGGGATGGAGGTGGAGAATGGACAGAACAGAGGTGGGGCAAAGCATCTGGATGTAAAGGGCCTATTCAGGTCATGGCCCTGTATGTCCACTTGCATCCACATGGATGCCTGGCTTGTTCTACCACAAAGGTGGAATAAGTGTCAGGCATCCCACCAATGGCAGCCTGTGGTCCCCTCAGCCCCTTTGTGCCACCACAGGAGAGCATCAGATGCCTGATCCTGGCCATGGGGTCCCACAGAGGGGGTTGGGTGGTGGGGTGACAAAGCAGCTCGGGTCCAGTGATTCTGGTCCTCCAGCTGGATGTGTGGGTGCCATGGTGACAGGATGCTACTGCACTGGCACACCAGCTGAAGCATTAGCTGGGCTAGCCAGGCTGATCCCTGGACATCTCCACTATCAGAATGGGCTACATGCCTGGCCGTTCAAGTGCCCTGATTCTGCAACCACGGGAATGAATAACTCCCTCAGTTGCAGAATTGGGTACAAATGTGCCCCATCCATTTTCTGGACGTCCAGACATCCCAGAAGTACATACCTCTGAAACCAGCCTCTTTGTGAAAACCCTTAGGGCCAAAGAGAATCCAAAGAGTAGCACTCTATATTGATAGTGTTCTGTCTTGAAGCAAAACTGGAGGTATCACCAATGACAAGGATGGATGAGAATATGAGTGTAGGCGTCCTTCAGATCTAGAGAAGTGAGCCAGTTTTCCTGTCTCAACAGAGGAAGAATGGTGGCTAGTGAAGTCATTTTGAACTTTTCTTTCTTGATGTAAATGTTAAATTCCTAGAGGTCAAGGATTAGATGGAGGTCTCCTCTCTTCTTAGGAATAAGGAAGAATTGGAAGTAGAACCCCTGGTTGCATTCCTGCTGTGTCCCAAGCTTGATTGCATGTTTTTTGAGCAGTTTTCCAATTTCTCTGCTAGGAGGGGAAGCTATGAGGGAAGAACCTTGTTGGGCAAGGGTGGGTTTTGAGGGGGGGGGGGGGGTTGCAACCATGAAATTGTGGCTGGATGCAATGATGCAGAGGACCCAATGATCTGTCATAATGGGATGTCAGGCCTCCTGGAAATGCTGGACATGGCCTCCCACTGGTAGATAGTCAAAAACTAGGGGCCACTTTAGATGGTTAGGCTGAGGCGG
This sequence comes from Ichthyophis bannanicus, assembly GCA_033557465.1. Taxonomy (NCBI): domain Eukaryota; kingdom Metazoa; phylum Chordata; class Amphibia; order Gymnophiona; family Ichthyophiidae; genus Ichthyophis; species Ichthyophis bannanicus. The sequence continues at coordinate 370,711,833 of CM066038.1, read as the reverse complement.
CTGCCAGTTGTTTCCTATCCCTTTGCCTGGAGTGCTGAGGATATGGAGGGTAAAATTGTTGGAAATATTGGCAGTGGTACGCCTTTCAGTAATGAGGCTATTGTGGGCATCGAGACTGGTGAATTGCTTTCTGAGGCTGAGCTGGAAGTTCCCTTACTGTAGAGGAATGGTCTTTGACCTCTGAGACTGCCTCTTGATCATTAGGACAAAAAAGGCTATCTCCCTGGCAGGGAGCATCTGCAAGGTGGTCATAGAGATTTTCTCGCAGGCCAGAAACTTGGAGCCAAGCTGTGCAGTGGGCGAAGATGGAAGTATTTGTGGAACTGGCGACTAAGCCAAAGGCATCATAGGTAGCCTGAATAATATGATAGATGGACTCTTGCAAATTATCCTGAAGAGTATGGGCCTCTACTGTTGGAATGCTAGTAGGATCTGACATGTGTGAGAGTAAATCATGATGATATTGAAGTAGTTGGAGTTGTTGGGCCATGATCTTCATAGCTAGAACTCCACTTCGAAAAGTATTTCTACCAACTGAATCTAATGTCCGCTGTTCTTTTCCTGGGGGCATCTGAATATGAGACTTGGAAGACTTGGCTTTATTAAGGGCAACTTCAGAAACTATCAATTGGTGAGGCAGCTATTGATGCTGGAAACCAGCTGTTAGGAGAACTTTGTACTTATGGTCTAGATGGTGAGTGGTGACATGGACTGATGGCTGGTGTCTTCCAAACTGATAGAAGGAAATCCTGCAGAACTTTGGGAATCGAAATAGCCAGAACCTCCTTAGGGGTGGTACAGGCCTGCAGAATAGACTGAAAATCCCTTTTTGTCGGTCGGAGTCTGAGTATCACTAAGTGAAAGTGCTCTGGAAACCTTCTGGAGAAACTTCAGGTAGGAGAAATCCTCAAGAGAGTCTTCCCTCAGTGAGTATTTTGAGGAGTGTGCTGGCCCCATCTCTTCAAAAAGGATGACTTTGAATTCCACTGTTGGGAATAAGGGGGACTTGCTGGAGAAGCATCTGTTCCAGAAGAAAAGAGGATTCCTGCACCGTAACTGGAGGAGGTTGACAGGGGGAGGCCTCCGCGGGTGACAGTTGATCATAGGAGGGGCAGCTTCTAGTAGGGCTGCAGTGTCCTGTATGAAATGGCACAACAGTTGCAGAAAGAAATCACTAGAGAGAGCCCTATCTGTTGTCAGGGGAGCTGAAGGAGGCAAGATCTGTGTATGGGCCTTGTGCTGTTTGCCCTTTCGGACCTATGAGAGGAAGTCCCAAATGAGTCTCTGTCAGACTTCTTCTTACGCAGGTGCAAGTCCTGGGAGCTCTGCATTCTTTTGGAGTCGTCCTTGTGGCAATGTTTTGATTTAAACCAGTGTTTGACACCTACCTGAGGCTCCAGCCTTGGAGATAATGGTATAGAGGCCAGGTTAGGTGATGATGGTGTAGGGCCTCTGGCCTGCTTTTGAAAGCTCTGAGCCATATTCTTAGATGCTGGCACCAGTAGGAGTTCTGCCTCTGCTGCACGGCAGCCCCATCTAGTCCCGATCGTGCCTTGTCTGGGCCTGATGGGACAGGGGCAAGCGATGAAAGAGAAATTGCCATGAAATGGAGAGAGAGCAGCTGATAGGACTCAAATTTAGTCTTAAAAGATGTGGGCAGTCAGGCTGTCACTGAACCTATGGAGGTACTGTGCTTTGCTATCCTCTTTTTGTTTTTCTAGTCACTGCAGGCAGGAGAGGGTCTGCTGGCTCTCTCCCCGGTGCTGCTGCCCTTCGTTGCTGTTTTTTTTTTCCTATCAGGAAGCAAAGGTGGAGACTGGAGAGAACCAGACGTGCAGTTGGGTGGGAAGGTGTGTGCATGCTGGTGCTGGCGCTGTCACCTAGACAGCACCTTTGAGTATGCCTGCATCACCCCTTGCTTCAATTCGGGTAAAGAGACATACATAGATTTAGAAAAATATATAGATGTAGATAACCATGAGCAAAGTTTAAGAGATCATTGAAGCTAAAATTTTAAGAAAGTAGATTTTGAAAAAAACTCATTATAAAAGACAAACTTTGAATCAGGTCTTTCTAGATTGTAGCACTGAAGCTTTTCAAGGATCCAGGAGCTCTTTATTAACAAGCTGCAGCATCGAATGATCTGCATCATCGCAACAGTAGTGAGAATGGGGCCTGATCTTTGGTACATACATTTCCATCTGCTTTGAATATCCCCACTTAAGAATGCACAAAGCTTTCCAAAGGAAAGTCTCTCCTCTCACCATACCCCTTTTAGAGCTGCAGATAGAAGTTCCAAAGCAAGTAGACACAAACATATACTGTATATATGATGTCTTACATGTGATATCAGTACACCATACTGATGTGATGATCTTTTCCATCTATAAACCTGAGTAATGACACTGAGAACTATATATTCATGCTGTGTTGTAGTTTAATAGCAGTTTGTTAATAAAGTGCCCCTGCTTCAGTGCTATAGCCTAGAAAGACCCAGCTCAAAGCTTATCTTTTAAGATAGATTTTTATTATGGGGGTTATTCAGTACAGGGAATAGCAGGGATGTACGTCTGGATTGGACATCCATCCCCTCTATTCGCTCCCCTGCCTTCCCTGGCTAATACCTCCCCATACGAACAGCTTGTTTTTATGGGGAGATTTAGACAGGGGTGGGAGGGTGCATATCCAAGGTGAAGTGAGGGAGGGACATGGGTGGACCGTGACCCCGGACGTTCTGAGGTTGGCCCTGTATGTCCAGGGCTGTGAACATGGACAGGGGGACTTATTCCACTGCATAGGTGGAATAAGACCCCCTGCATATCGGAGGATCTTGACTCGGGCTGGGACAAAGAGGTGGGGGAGTACAGGAAGATCCCTGAAGCCGGACCCTGGGCATGGAGGCCGGATCAAGGGTCCAGTTGTGGAGAAAAAGAAATTCTGCTGCAGCCAGCATTTGCAGCTCCTGAATAGAGCCACGGTGCCATGACGACGGGTCTACCTTTGGGCATCCCACCTCTAGTCAGCAGCACATGGGACTGGATGGTCAGGTCAGAACGTGCCTCTGTCTGTTTTGTTAAATTTTAGCTTCCATGAACACCTAGTCTTTGCTCATGGTTATCCTCTACCTAACTGGATATGCAATTTGTTACATGCTTTAATTTTGGCAGAAATAAAGTAATAAAATAGTCTCCTTTATGCATTCTTCTTGGTATACAAGTTTAAATGAAAGAGCACAGTTAATTTTAAGCAGCAACACTCTGAGATGTGGCCCCTGTAACAGTAAAAAGATTTTAAAAATTAAAAAAATAAAATAAGTATAAACATTTTTAAAATATCCTCTTTTTTTCGTATTCTGATGAAGCAGAAATTAATCCTTGTTGCCCTTGATATCAGATAGTCTGATCTCCAGATTTTTAGTAACAAAAAGTTCACCTGTAATTCTCCACAAGTTTTTACAGTACTTCTATAGTTAGCCTAGCCTTTTTCATTCCTCCAGAGGCCTGCTGAACCTTTTTAGCACCTCTCCTGATACATAGTTTCTCTATCGTTTTGTCACAATAGAAATATCTGCCTTATGCTAATACTGTCAAACAGTAATTTTTGTATGTTGTATGTTGGGAGAAAATACAGGAAAGTCAACTAAAAGTGTACATACAAAAACTTACTGTTTGGCAATATTAGCATGGGGCAGATATTTCTAATTCATCCAAGAAAACTTCAAAGGTTAGTGTGAACTGTTGTAAAAACACCACGTATAGCATCCAAAGAGCCTAAGATTGACCTGGAACAAGCTGGAGTGGTGGTTTCAAACCACACCATATGCCCTGCACTAAACACAGGACTTTGTGGGAAATGGCCAAGGAGGACCCCACTACTCAAAGAAAGACATAAAAAGGCACACCTAATCTTTGCCCAAACCCATCTTGAAAAATCACAATCTTTCTTGGAAAATGTTCTGTTGATTTCTTTGATTTCTTTAACTGGGTGACCATGGAGTTGGACCGAGGGAGAGCCCTAGAGGTGGTGCATTTAGATTTCAGTAAAGCCTTTGATACAGTTCCTCACAGGCGACTTATAAACAAACTGAGCACCCTAGGGATGGATCCTAAAGTTACTGCTTGGGTTAGAAATTGGTTGAATGGGGCAGTAAAGGGTACAGGTAAATGGAGCTCACTCTGAGGAGAAGGAGATTACCAGTGGTGTGCCCCAGAGATCTGTCCTTGGTCTGATTCGTTTTAACATCTTTGTTAGTGATATAGTGGAAGGGCTGTCAGGTAAGGTTTGCCTCTTTGCAGATGATTCCAAAATCTGCAAAAGAGTAGACACCCAGGAAGGTGTAGATAACTTGAGGAGGGATCTAGCTAAGCTTGAAGAATGGTCTAGAATTTGGCAGTTGAGATTTAATGTTAAAAATGCAAGGTAATGTGTTTGGGTTGCAGCAATCCAAGGGAGCAATATAGTATAAGGGGTGAATTACTTTTATCTACTAAAGAGCGGGACCATAGTGTGATTGTGTCTGATGATCTTAAAGTAGCTAAACAAGTAGAAAAGGTGACCGGCAAAAGCTAGAAGAATGCTTGAGTGCATAGGAAGTGGAATGGCCAGCAGAAGAAAGGAGGTAATAGAGCCTCTGTAAAAGAGGCAATGAGGTTCCAAAAGGGAGTATAGTAGCCGAAATGCCCTTGAGTAAGGAGCAGACAGAGAATAAAGATTCCAAATTACCCATGCCTACCAATAGCCAGATTAATATGAATAAAATACAGTCTCTAAAATGCTTGTATGCCAATGCTAGAAGTCTAAACAATAAGATGGGAGAGTTAGAATATATGGCACTAAATGAGAGGTTAGATATGATTGCACTCTCAGAGACATGGTGGAAGGAGGATAACCAGTGGGACACTGTGATACCTGGATACAAACTATATCGTAATGATAGAGCTGATCAAATTGGTGGAGGGGTTGTGCTCTATGTTAGAGAGGGCATTGAGTCAGAAAGGATTAAAGTTTTGCAGGGAACAAAATTTGCTGTAGAATCTCTATGGATTAAAATTCCACTTATGAAGGGGAAGGTGATGGCAGTGGGGGTGTACTATCGACCGCCTGGCCAGAATGAACAAATGGATGATGAAATGCTCAAAGAAATCACAGAAGCTAACAAAAGTCACAACAGAGTAGTAATAATGGGTGATTTCAATTACCCCGGTATCGACTGGGTCAGTGTCACGGCAGGACAAACTAAAGAGATAAAGTTTCTAGATGGAATAAATGACTGCTTCTTGGAGCAGCTGGTTCATGAACCGACCAGAGGGGAAGCCATACTGGACCTAGTCCTTAGTGGAACGCCAGATCTGGTGCAAGAAATAAGGGTGTTGGGACCACTTGGCAATAGTGACCATAATATGATCATGTTTGATTTAATTATTGGAGAACAAATAGTAAAGAAATCCACAGTACTACCTTTTAACTTTCAAAAGGGAGACTATGATAGAATGAGGAATATAGTTAGGAAAAAACTAAAAGGAGCGGTTCCAAAGGTTAAAGACTTACAGCAAGCTTGGGCGTTATTTAAAACTACTATCCTCGAAGCCCAGACCAGCTGTATTCCACGCATTAAGAAGAGTGGGAGAAAGTCCAAAAAACTGCCAGCATGGTTTAAAGGTGAGGTCAGAGAGGCTGTTGCTGCCAAAAAAGCAACCTTCAGGAAATGGAAAAAAGAGCCAAATGATGAAAACTGGAAACAGCACAAGCACTGGCAAGTTAAATGCAAAGCATTGATAAGGCAGGCAAAGCGGGAATTTGAAAAGAAACTTGCTGCGGAAGAAAAAACACGAAATAAAGACTTTTTCAAGTACATTCGTAGCAAAAGGCTTGTGAGAGAGTCAATTGGACCGTTAGATGATAGAGGGGTAAAAGGGGCAGTAAGAGGAGACAAGGCTATAGCGGAGAGACTGAATGAATTCTTTGCTTCGGTCTTTACTGAGGAAGATGTAGGGATGTTACCCAAGACTGAAGTGGTATTTAAAGGTGATACTGCAGAGGAATTGAGAGAAATATCGCTACACCGGGAAGATATATTACAACTATTTGATAAACTGAATAGTAGCAAATCACCTGGACCGGATGGTATACATCCCAGAGTGTTGAAAGAACTGAAATATGAGATTGCAGACCTGCTATTGGTAATCTGTGAACTTTCATTAAAATCATCTGTAATACCTGAAGATTGGAGGGTCGCCAACGTAACACCAATTTTTAAAAAGGGTTCCAGGGGTGACCCGGGAAATTACAGACCGGTGAGCCTGACGTCAGTACCAGGGAAAATGGTAGAAACCATCATAAAGAACAAAATTACGCAGCATGTAGATAGTCATGGCCTAATGGGAGACAGCCAACATGGCTTTAGACAAGGAAGATCTTGTCTTACTAATCTGATATGTTTTTTTTGAAGGTGTGCATAAACAGGTAGACAAAGGTGAGTCGGTTGATATAGTGTATCTGGATTTTCAGAAAGCTTTTGACAAGGTCCCCCATCAGAGACTTTTGGCAAAGCTAAAAAGTCATGGGATAGGAGGCAGTGTACTATTGTGGATCGGGAACTGGTTAAAAGATAGAAAGCAGAGAGTAGGGCTAAATGGCCAATATTCCCAATGGAAAAAGGTGAATAGTGGAGTACCCCAGGGATCTGTACTGGGTCCGCTGCTTTTTGACATATTCATAAATGATCTGGAAAAGGGAATAACGAGTGAGGTTATCAAATTTGCAGATGACACAAAACTGTTTAAAGCTGTTAAAACCCAAGAGGAAAGTGGAAAACTGCAGGAGGACCTGGATAAATTGGAAGACTGGGCATCCAAATGGCAAATGAAATTTAATGTGGACAAGTGCAAAGTCATGCACCTAGGAAAGAACAACCCACACTATAGTTACTCGATGCAAGGCTCCACATTAGAAGCCACCACCCAGGAAAAAGATTTAGGAGTCATCGTGGATAACATGTTAAAACCCTCCACCCAGTGTGCAGCGGCGGCCAAGAAAGCAAACAGAATGCTAGGTATCATAAGGAAAGGGATGGAGAATAAAACAAAGGATATTATAATGCCTCTGTATCGCTCCATGGTACGACCGCACCTTGAATATTGTGTGCAATTCTGGTCACCGTATCTTAAAAAGGACATAGCGTTATTAGAAAAAGTACAGAGAAGAGCCACCAAATTGGTGAAGGGGATGGAAGGCTACTCCTATGAAGAGAGGCTAAAAAGGTTAGGGCTCTTTAGCCTGGAAAAGAGACGGCTGAGGGGAGATATGATAGAGGTCTATAAATTAATGAATGGAGTGGAACAGATAAACGTGGATCAATTGTTTACGCTATCAGAATATAGAAAGACTAGGGGACATGTAATGAAGCTACAGGGTAAACTATTTAAGACAAATAAGAGAAAATATTTTTTCACTCAACGTGTAATCAAACTCTGGAATCTGTTACCGGAGGATGTGGTAAGGGCTGATAGTATAGCTGGGTTTAAAAAAGGTTTGGACAAATTCCTGGAGGAAAGGTCCATAAACCACTATTAAAAAGGGACCCAGGATATCAATGCTTGACCCAGTACAAGCATTGTGGAACTTGTGTCTTTTGGGGAAACTGCTAGGTACGTATGACCTAGATTGGCCACTGTTGGAAACAGGATACTGGGCTTGATGGACCTCGGTCTGACCCAGTATGGCATGTCTTATGTTCTTATGTTCTTATGTTCTCATTTGGAGTATAGTGTGCAATTCTGGAGACCGCACCTTCAAAAGGACATAAACAGGTTGGAGTCAGTACAGAGGGTGGCTACTGAAATGGTTAGTTGTCTTCATTATAAAGCATTTGAGGACAGACTTAAGGATCTTAATATGTAAACCTCAGAGGAAAGGTGGGATAGAGGTGATATGATTGAGAAGTTTAAATACCTCCATGGCATAAATGCACAGGGGAAGAGCCTCTTTAGATTGAAAGCAAGCTCTGCTATGAGGGGACATGGGATGAGGATGAAAGGGGATAAACTCAGGATGAAAATCAGAAATATTTTTTTATGGAAAGAGTGGTGGATCTGTGGAATAGTCTCCCAGTGGAAGTGGTAGAGATGAGGACAGTATATGAATTTAAATAAGCATGTGACAAACACAGAGGATCTCTAAAGGAAAAAAGGGGACTGTTGTAGTGGTTGATATGGAAGGACTGACTAGATAGGCCATGTGGTCTTTTTCTGTCTTCCTGTTTCTATGAAACCAAACTTGAGCTCTTTGGCAGGTGAAGAAATGAAGCTTATAAGGAAAAAAACACCCTTCCTACAGTAAAATATGGTAGAGGTCCCATAATGTTGTGGGGCTGTTTTGGTGCCTCATGAACTGGAGGCCTAGAACCCATTAAAGGAATCATAAAGTCAGAGGACTACCAAGGTACTTTGGAGGGAAATGTGCTACCTAGTGTCAGAAAGCTAGGTTTGGATCAAAGGTCATGGATCCTCCAGCAGGACAATGACCCAAAACATACATACAAAAGCAGAAAATAATAGTTAAAAAGGAAAAAATGGATTGTTTTAAACTGGCCAGCAATGATTTCAATCCAATTGAGAACCTTTGGTAAGAGCTGAAATCTGTCGTTGGTAAAAGGAATCCTGGAAACAATCATGAGCAGGAACAAATCACAGTTGAAGAGTGGGAGAAACTACCAGCAGACAGATGTAGGAAACCTATAGATAGCAACAAGAAATATTTGGAGGCTGTCGTCACTGCCATGGGTTGTGCAACCAAATATTAGCGAAGAGTGCCATTAATCCGGTCCAGGTCGTATTTAGTTTTTTTCCAGAAATTACCATATCTTTGTTGCACAGACATCTTTTTTGTTGTTGTTGCATACCTTTGAATATACTATTAAAATATTCTGATGCATATTATTGGAATAGCTCCAATTATTTCTCAGTTGTTTTTGTTGTTGTTAAGTGCCTTCGAGTGGATGTCAACTCCTAGCGACCCTCTGGATAGTTGACCTAAACTTTGTTCGGTCTTCAGTCAAGCGGCTCATTGTTGATAAAGTGGTATCCATAACTGTTGTTATTGTATCGATCCATCTCATTGCCGGCCTTCCTCTTTTACGGTGACCTTCTTCCTTGCCAAGCATTACAGTTTGTCTTTTTCCAATGATCTCTAGTTGCATGATGTGTCCAAAGTATGGATGTCGAAGTCTTGTCATCTGAGCTTCTAAGGAAAGCTTAGTTTTGATCTCCTCTAGTACTGACTGGTTAGTTCTTTGGGCAGTCCATGATATACACAGTATTTGTCACCAGCACCATAATTCAAAGGCATTAATTTTCTTCCTGTCTATCTTTTTCACTGTCCAACGTTCGCATCCATATGACCTTATTGAAAAAACCATGGCCTGGACAAGTCGAATCTTCATATGGAGACAGACATCTCTCAATTACTGCATGCTGTAACGATGATTAACTAGTTAGAGGCACTTAGTAAAAGGGCCCCTAAGAGTACCCTGATTCTGTAAGTCAGTCTTTCTAAATATGCTACATATAGCACAGTTAAATTAGCATTTCATCATTCTATGATAATACATTTGTCTCCACCCAGTAGCACCTTATGATTTTAGATGAAAAAGCAATTTAGTAAGATAATGTAAAAATACCTTACCACTATTTTATTCTGTACTTACAAGATCTGTGATTATTGTGCTCTGCTAACAAGGGGCAGCCAAAGGGTTCTTGCCACCCTAGACAGTCCCGATGTGCTGCCCCCATCGCACCGCATGCCATCACCACACCACACCGACATTCAGCATCTTGATGGGCTGCATGGCGATCATCTCTTTGAAGCCACAGCAAGACTTAAAGCACATGCTCACACTCATGGCCTGACACTCTTGCCCCCTCCGACTTTCTGTGTCTTCTTTAAAGACTGCTGCAGCTTCAAAGAGGTGATCACTGTGCCACTTATCAATACATCGTAAGAGGCTGGATGTTGGGGTGGTGTGGTGATGGCATGCGGTGTGTTGGGGGCAACACATCGGGACTGTCTAGGGCTGAGCCACCCACTAGGTTCTGCCACCCCACGTGACTGCTTAGTTCGCCTAGTGATCGGGATGGCCCTGCTGCTAACTCTTTGACATCTCTTCCTCCACAATGAAACCTGTGAGATTATTCCTTCTCATAGGATCCATTGGACTGAATATGAAAAGTAGAAGTCCCTAGTCTTCAGCAACATGCACTTTGCTACATGGTATTATTTCTGAGCAAGTAGTACATCATATGCTGGCAATTGAGCCATTATTTGAGCCAGGTTTTATCTGCTGTGTTGAATTACTGCTTTAATTTATTTGAAAAGTAGTTCACTTAATTAAACTCAAATATTTAAAAATCTATTCAAATCAGAGATTATGAATACAAAATTATTCTCTTCGTTTATTACTCATGCTGAATAGTGCTCTAATAATACTGTCTAATATTCATTCATTACTACAGAAAGATTCAAAGTGGATAATCAATAGAGTACCGAGAATGTGTGCTATAGTCAATTAAAAGGTTAAAAAGGCATGAATTTCTCTGTTTTCACAATTATTGGTTATGAGATCATTCTTTTAATCAAACATACAGTTATACTAGATTAGTACAATTCTGAAAGGAATCAGATAAAAAAGAAACCATGTTTACGGCTCTATATTAAAAGTATACTGGTGAAAATATCCATATGAAGGCATGTTGTTTCTAAGTGCCATCAATTTGATGCTGACTCTTGGTGACCCTCTATTCCATGTTGTGACTCTCCCCTGGGTTTTCTTGGCAAGGTGCGATTGAAAGTAGATTGCCAGGCCTATCTTCCATGCAGTAAGCTTGCAGCACCTGATACGGTGATGTCCCATCCAACTTCTGATCATTCCCAACCCTGCTTGCCCTCCAAGGTCAGACAAGATCGGGCACACTCAGATCAGTGTGGCCATAATACATGAAGATATACAAGAACTAATATTTTTATTTTCTTGTGAATTCCTTTATTGCTCATAAGAGTTGACAAATTGACAGCACTGTAAAATAAAGTTCTCCATCTCCATTACATGCAGAATAAGATTCCCTACACTATCTTGTCAGTAAACGTCAATCCTGCTGTGGAGAGACCACTTTTAGGGGGTTTATAGGCCAAAATTTTTCATTTTATTTAGCTTAATGTGTCATTTCCTGGATTTTTCGTTATTTTTTTTTCATTTCAGAGGCAGTGTCGACAATAGTGTGTGCTATTGCACTACAGCAGACACTATTGCACAGTAACTCATCTCATTCTTCAAATTGACTCTATTGCTCAAGAGTATGCTCTTTTGAGCAATAGGGCATACTATCATGCAATAGTTTATGGTTTATTTATTTATTTTAAGTGCCATCAAGTCAATGCTGACTCCTGGCGATCTAGCAGTCCCTGGGCTTTTTTTGGCAAGGTAGGACCAGAAGTAGATTGCCAGGCCTTTTCTTCTGAGGCAAGGGAGGGTAATGTGACTTGCCCAAGGTTTATTATGCATTCTTGAGCAATAGGGCCCACTATTTGAACAATAAGATGCATTATTGAGCAATAGGGTGCAGTATTGTGCAATAGTACTACTGATGATGGAAAAACAATTCTGGTGCTTTCTATCATTTTCATTCCCAATGTTGTATTCTATTGTACGTCTACAAAACAGGGGGGTTGCATGATCCAAGGCAACATGGCTTTACCAAAAGCAGATCATTCCAAACAAATCTGATTGAATTCTTTGACTGGGTGACCAAAGAAATATATCAAGGGCATGCACTGGATGTGTTCTACTTAGATTTCAGCAAAGTCTTTGATGTTATTCCTCACAGGAGGCTCATGAATAAACCAAAGAGCCTAAGGATGGAATCCAAGATGGTAAACCGGATTAGAAATTGGTTGACTGACAGAGGACAGGGGGTGATGGTAAAATTAATTCACTTGGAAGAAATAAATGTCAGTGGTGGAGTACCTCAGAGATCAATCCTGGGGCCAATTTTGTTCAATATTTTTATGAGCAATGTCACTGCCTTTTTGCATATGTATGAAGATTTGCAAGATTAGATTCCCCGGAGGGAGCAGACATCATGAGAAGCAATCTACAAAAATTAGAAATATGAACTAATGCTTGGCAATTAAACTTTAATTTGAAAAAGTATAGAGTGATGCATTTGGGCAAGGAAATCTAAAGGAGCAATATGCTGATGTTCTGGGCAGTGTCTGAGGATCTCAAGCTAACAAAACAATGTGACAAGCAGTGGGCAAAGACAGAAGGACATCCTGAAGTTTTTCAATAAGAATGAGAGGATGCACCATGAAGAAGGCTACAAAAGCAGTGGGAGCAGGGCTGAGTACTGGTGGTGATAGCCCAGAAGATCAGCAGCAAAATATATTTTCACTATAGAGGCTTCCAGCCTAATATTTATCGTAGAAGACTGATAACTAGCAAGTACAGTAATGGAGAATGGTGGATGTGTGGGCAATCTATCACCCCATAATAGCCAGGGTTGATTTGGCTATCAGACCAGCTAGGTGGATGCGTCCTTCCTCCATCACCACATCATGCTCATCCCCCCCCCCCCCCTAATAGAAGAGGTACCAGGGTGAAAGAAACATTCATGGAGCCTGTCAGTCGGAACAATCTAAGGGTTTCTTAAATGATGACTTGACAGGTACAATTTCTTAGTCAACAAGTACAATAATGGAGGATGGTGGATGTGAGGGAAATTTGCCACCCTATGATAGATAGAGTTAATTTGGCTCTCAGGCTGGCTAAGGGGGTGTTCTCTTCCTTCATTATTATTCCATACTCATCCCTCCTGATAAAAATAACATGCTTCAATAAGAATATAACAGTAATTGTGTGCTCCTATTAGAATCTCCAAACAAGAATAGTTATGGAAATTTGAAAAGAACTTTGAAGAGAGCTCAAGGCTTGTTGACACTGGTAGATGATAGTGTGTGTCCCTCACTATGTTGAGGTTACTTTTTCCCATACTTGGATTGCTAGGAACTGCTTGCCAAAGTGGGTAGCAAAACACACAAAGAGGTATGTAATAACAAGCCCAAAGCACCTACAAAGATGGAAAGCAGGAGTAGGATGAAGAGTGGGTCAGAAAAAGTCAAGACACACTGGTGCGAAACCATGCAACAAGAAGGGTGGTGACAAACAGGCATGACATTAAAAAGGGTGAAAGTCATGCAATGACAAGCCAAAGGCACTCCCAATGGTACACTGACTATGTGGCTCCATGACCAAAAGCACTCTGGTCACAGAGCCACATAGTCAGAAAGGTGGCATTAACCATCCAAATCAGCAGAGGAAGGGTGAAGGTAACAGTGAGACAAGACACAAGAGCAGTGCCAACAAAGCGACTTGGGGAGCAGCAGCAAAGAGAGTCAAGGGGAAAGGAGATCTTTCTTTCTTTTTTTTTTTAATTTCCTTTTTTTATTTATGTTATGTGAGCATAAACAGACCCAATGGAAATGTCATAGCAGACTACAGAGCATTTGTACAGGTAGGAGCAGGATTTGCATACACTGCAATGCTGCTGTGATTCAGATATTGAGTAGGATAGAAAAAAAGGAGCAGACTGTGACAAAAATGGCAGGACAGTGAGACTGGTACCCAGCAGAAAAAAGGAGGTGATAGTGCCTCTGTATAAGTCTTTGGAAGAGTTTATGAGACTTCCTCTCTACTTCATTGAAGGAGGCTGTTGCTGTTGGTGCTGCTGCTGCTGCTGGACCTGTGGATGGGATTGCAGGAGAAGATGAAAGACCAACAGCATCCTTCCCACACTCTATTGTTCCTTCTACCTGTGCAGGGCTCTTGACCTTGGTACTTCCATTATCACTTTGTACTTCCTCACCAGTTGCTAGCACGCTGGCAACAACCTCTTGAACAACTTCCTCAGCCAGTACACTTTCAATATCTGATGATTCAGATATAAATCCCACCCATGTGGATCCCTCAGATTCTGTATCTGCTAAGATTGTTCCACACACTTTTCAGCTTGGAATACGTACAGTTCACCTACTGCTCTGCTCAAATGAGTCTCTCATTTCCTTCCACACTGCACTGTGTCAACCTCCCTTTGTGACTCTGTGGAAATGTCACTGGACACCTGCTTTTTCACAATTGCACCAGAAGCGTCAAATCTTCCTACTCTCCTTATAAAAAATCTCTCTTTAGTTATATTGGCAGAACAGAGGAGCCTATATGCATACCTTAGGAATGACCTGTCTCGTTCTGCACACTCATCTTCCCTCCCTTCTTTCTTTCTTTAACTATTTAATTTTCTGAATGCACCCTTCGGTCACTTATTCTCCAAACCACTACTATTCCACTTTAGAAATCACTGAGTTCTCACTCACAATCCCACCCAAGCCTTATGATTCCAATAAACAGCCCGTCTTACTGTCTGTTTTCTGTTGTTTCCCATCCAGTCCTAGAATCTCTGTCTAAATCTGCATCACTGTTCCCCTCCAACTACATCACCAATATCTGTCCTCTTGCCTTTTTCTCTCTTCCTCCAGTATTCCTTGCCCACCAACGTCCACACTACCTATTTTCGTTCCCCAGCATTTGCCCATCTACTTCTTTATTCAGTAATTACTTGCCCTGCCTTTCTTCCTCCTTACACAGTCATCCATCCCTTGTTCCCTTCTTTTCTACTTTCCCCTGCATATGCCCTCTTATTCCAGCCTCCAGTATTAGCAACAGCATCATCTTCTAACATAAGAATTAGCTTCTCATTATAGCATTATTCTTTATTCCACATTTGATATTTATTTATTTAACAGTTTTTATATACCGCACTATTTATCATCAGTGCGGTTTACATTAAACAACAAAATACCTATCAATATATAACTGATCTAGGTTTACAGATAACAGGATATACCTTAGCATCAACATCAGCCCCAACTCCTTAGCATCAGCATCAGCCCCCTCCCAACAAGCATTAGCATTAGCATCAGCTCTTCCCCAGACACCAACATTAGCTTTAGCATCAGCCCCCCTTCCCAGTCCCCAGCATTAGCATCAGCCCTCCTTTCCTTCAGTCTTAGTAAGAGCTGCCCCCTTCTCCAAGTGTCAGCATCAGACTCCTCTCTTTCTTCCAGCATCCCCATCTGGCTACCTATTCCCCCTTCCTAGCTACCATGGCATTGAAATTCTGAGTACAGTGGTGGGAGTTTGTGATTTTGCCAATACTGTCCTGTGCAGCTTTGCCTGCATCAAGGGGAGATTCTCACATTTTAAACTCACCTGTGGAATTGGCAGGGCTGGATGAACATGCAGAGTGGTGGGGGCAAAAGTGCAAGCTCATACCATTGCAAAGGGTGGATCTGATGAGGTAGGTTTTTGGCACCTTTAATTAAGCTTGGGTAGACTGAGCCAGTGTCTCAATGGTTCACCCTTTAAGCCAGCCCTGCTTCTACTCCAGATAAAGACTCAGTGATGTAGTCCATCTTTAACAGGCTCAAGCAAATCCATTTCTCCCCGATCACCTGGAACAATCTCCCAGACAGTATAAGAGCAATAGACGACCTCACTACCTTCCACAAAACAATCAAAATTCACCTATTTACATTACACTTTGGAAGCACAAATGGAGAAACAACTCCCTCCACTTATACCACACTCAACAACACAGACCCTGACCCCACCTAGAAAATCTGGAACCAAATAATCACTCAAGAAGCCCTCTCCTTAAGCACCAAGGAATTGTATATAGTTACAGAAAGGAAGAGGTACTTATGCCACTGTACAAGTCACTGGTGAGGCCTTATTTGGAATACTGTGTTCAGTTTTGGAGACCGTATCTTGCAAAGGATGTAAAAAGACTGGAAACTGTTCAGAGGAAGGCGACCAAAATGATTTGGAGCCTGCGTCCGAAGCCTTATGAGAAGAGACTTGAAGACCTAAACATGTACACTCTGGAGGAGAGGAGGGACAGGGGAGATATGATTCAGACCTTTAAATACTTAAAGGGATATAATGAACAAACCAACCTCTTCCAAAGACGGGGAAGCTGTTAAACTAGAGGGCAGAACAGGAAGCTGCAAGGTGGTAAATTGAAAGGCAATGTCAGGAAATACTTTTTCACGGAAAGGGTGGTGGATGCTTGGAATGCCCTCCCGATGGAAGTGGTGGGGCAAACACGGTGACAGAATTCAAAATGGCATGGGACAGACACAGTGGATCCCTTTACAACAACAGGATAAAATCAAAATAAACTGAACCATCTAATTTCTCAACAAATAGGGGTGTCCTGCATGGAGTGGTGGGTTCACCCCTAAACAGGGACGTGGGGAGGGGTGGCCTGCATGGAGCAGCAGGTGCACCTATTCTTGTTAGTAGGTGCACCTGCCGCTCCGTGCAGGCCACCTACTCTTGGCAGGTGCACCTACTCTTGCCTACTCATGGTCCATCTAGTCGTGTTGGGCAGACTAGATGGACCATGCTGGTCTTTATCTGCCGTCATTTACTATGTTACTATGTTACTAACGTCCACCTTGTAACAAATGACTCCTCCTCTGTTACCATGTTTCCCTGTTTTGTACCAACGTCTGCAATGTTACTGAGTTACCCTGTTTAACGCATATAGTTATTAGTTCCATGTAATGAATATGTACCCCCAGTACAATTCAAATGGGGGCACAGGGAGGAGTGGTCTGGTGGTTAGGACAAGGTACTTCAGGCCAGAGGGCCAGGAGTTCAAGTCCCACCTGGGGACAGCAATCTCAGGCTGGAGGGACTGGGATTTCTAGTCCTATAGGCACTCCTTGTGGTCTTGGGCAAGCCACTTAACCCTCCATTGCCCATGTTCCCTGTAAGTATTAGCATTTGTGTCTCATATCCCCTCATGTTAAATATATCCCCCAATTGACCACTTTGACCTTGTGACAAGCAGGATATAAATACAGCTAAATACAAAACTGACTGTTTCATGTAAACCACATTTGAACCTTGGAAAACAGGGTATAAAAATGATAAATAAATGGTAAGAGCATAGAAGGGGATCAGTTTACAAGAGGAATACATGCTAATATAAAAAAAATTAAACATCAGCATTCACACCTGATTCAAAGCAGGCATAAGTGGCTACTTGAAAGGGCAGGGCTAAAGGTTGAGCCATCTGCCTGCCAAAAAAGAAAAACAACTCATGGCAAAGTATCCCAACCTACCTCTACCGACAGTCCTAATACCCCTGATCTCAGTTTCAGCCCCTTGAAGATATCACCCACCCACCCCAATCACAGCCCATCTGAAAACATTACCAGACCTTCCCTCACTCTGAAACTTACCTGGAGGTATCCCTCATGCTAGAGAGGCTTGAATGGGAGCAATTCCTCTATACTGCTATCCCATTACTGCCTGGGTTCATAATGGCAGCTCTGATCTCTAGAGGTAGGTCTAGAGTACTACTGCTAGGGGTCAATCAGCCAGCAGATTGGGGGGAGGCTCCTGGGCTGTTTTTTTTTTTTTTTGCTAACTGCAGCCACACTAAGTGCTGCTGATAGCACAGCTACACTTAATGCTGTCTCTTGAGATGACATTAAGTGTACCCGCACTATTGCCACAGCATGCCATGCATGCAGCAATATACTGTACGATTTGTGCTGTCCATGCCCATTCTCTGTTTATACCCAGTTCCCGCCCCGCAATACTTTAAGTAGTTAATGCATTATTTTTAACGTGTGGCTGTTTTTAGTGAATAGTAGTTATTAGTGGTGGCCCATGCTAATGGTTACCATGAGCAAAAACATGCATTAACTGTTTAATGTCCTTTAGTAAGCAACCCCTGAACAAACATATTAACATAGAAACATGAAGACAGAAAAAGACCACATGGCCTATCTAGTCTGTCCTTCCATATCAACCATTACAACAATCCCCTTTTTTCCTTTAGAGATCCTCTGTGTTTGTCCCATGAATCCCTCTGTGTTTGTCTTCTTTGAATTCAGATACTGTCCTCATCTCTACCACCTCCACTGGGAGACTAATCCACGGATCCACCACTCTTTCTGTAAATAAATATTTCCACATATCACTCCTAAATATATCCCCTTTCACCCTCATCCCATGTCCCCTCGTAGCAGAGCTTGCATTCAATCGAAAGAGGGTCTCCTCCTGTACATTTATGCCACGGAGGTATTTAAACGTTTCAATCATATCACCTATATCCCGCCTTTCCTCTAAGATCCTTAAGTCTGTCTTCATATGCTTTATAATGAAGACCACTAACCATTTTAGTAGCCACCCTCTGTACCGACTCCAGCCTGTTTGTATCCTTTTGAAGGTGCGGTCTCCAGAATTGCACACAATACTCCAAAAGAGGTTACACCGAAGACTTATACAGAGGCACTATCACCTCTTTTCTTCTGCTGGCCATTCCTCTCCCTATAGAAACATAGAAACATGACGACAGAAAAAGACCACATGGCCTATCTAGTCTGTCCTTCCATATCAACCACTACAACATTCCCTTTTTTTCCTTTAGAGATCCTCTGTGTCCACATCCCCAACTAAACCAGTTGTCTAACATGATGTACAAAAATTCAGAAAAGCATAACTTCTAGTATATTATTTGTGAGGGACACTGTGAGGGTAAATATGGTGACGTGGTAAGAGCAGGGCCAACACAAGGGTTTCTGCTGCCCCGGGCAGGAGCCCCAGCCATGCCGCCCTCCCCCATTAGGTTGAGCTGTGACACTGCCTCCTCCTACTGCTGCCACCCCCTCTGATTATGGTTTTCACAGGGAGGTCCAGTGGCAGCAGCAGTGACATTCAAAAGTGGCATTTTTGTTCTATCACTTTGGTGCCCGCAGCAGGCCATATGCACATGGCCTGTCTCAGGCATAAAAGCAGCAGCCTGCCAAAATGTGCCACCCTAAACTTCAGTCTACCCCACCTAGTGAACAGGTTAGCCCTGGGTAAGAGACATATGTTGATATCACAGATTTACTGTAGATATATCCTCCTCTTATTTGTAAATCAATTTTTGGTTTTGTAACTTTTTTACATTTTTGTTTGCCTTTGAATTATACAAATGGCTAAACTCTTGCTTTTCACAGACATGGGTAATTATGCATTTAGAATTTACTAGTGTGACATCACATTTTTACTAATTGTTCACACATCTGACAACACATCTGAATGACTGCTATGTGAATTTTAGGAATCCCAGCTTTGTCAGTGCTTTTCGGAGATCCCACAACCCTGTTGAAGTGTGTAATGGTCAGTCTGATTTATTAATTCTTTTAAATAGTGACCATGCAAGATAGGAAATATCTCAGGCCTCACTTTAGACAAGTTGCTTTCTATTAGCTAAGTATGACTAAGTCAACTGAGGCATGCATTGAGTATATAACTAGATAGAGTGCCAATAGACATGATAGGAATAGAACCCAGAGGCCCATAATCTACCCTACCAACTTCTTTTACCAATACCCCAGTCTCTCTCTACTAGGCATTCACTCATAATGCAAGACATTTTGTTGTAGAAAATGAAGAAAGACTTTTATTGATTTCAAACCGGTCCATTATTATTATTAGTTCCCATAGTCTGTCCTGAGGTTGTGCTTTGCTCTTGCTTCTACTCAGTCAATTTCATTTGGAGATTATTCTGTGGCTTGCCGTTTCAGATTCAGATGAAAAGGACCAGCCTGTCTAGACTAACGATTTTCTGTACATTTAAGATGATTTCTGAGGACAGGTTAATAAACTCCTCAGTTATAACAACTTTTGATTACATTTCCACTCGAAGCATTTCTAAATGCAACAGGACAGCAGACTGATTTGCTGGCTTTGAAAAATGCCATGTGCCTCATGGATACAGGTATCAGAAGCAAGATTTGCCATGCTTTGGTAGAGCCTTCACACTGGAGAAGAGGAAAGTCTCTGTTTTGTTAGGAGTGTCTAATGATATTCTTACCCAAAGGAATTTGCATGGTATTGTTTTCACAAAGCTACAATTTTGATTCTCTTAAGCAAAGGAAAGAGCATGTTGTCATGCACTATAAGATGATTGATTTATTAAATACTGATTGTAGGAACCTTGCTGAGATATTGAGCATACCAATTGAAAATATTATCTTTCAAGTAATGCATTCTGACCAAGCAAAGTTTATAAAGGATCAGTATAACACCAATATGGCAATCAGAGGTCAATTCTCAAAGCTATTCCCCAAGGTAAAGCAGTGTTTTACTGATGGAAACCAGCAATTTGAAAATTGCCTACCTCAAATTCAGATTGTTCATTGTACTTTTATCCATATTTCTTGGAAACATTTCTGCAGGGAGAATTATGGTGGAGCCTGAAACATTATGTATACCTTTATGTATTTCAAAGTATGTGTTTTGTTTGCAAAATATACCTGTGAACAAAATGAGGTGTAAGTGTCTGGGAGCAGGTTTTCTTTAGGCAATTTTCAAAGTAAAAGAACACATGTACTTTCACTTTGAAAATGTGTTCTTTCACTTTGAAAAATTGTGGCAAGTATCTAGCAGATGTTGAAGCACTGGGGCTAAATGTGATTTAGACATGCAAGTGATGCCAGGAAAATGCACAAGTCTCAGGTGCACAGAAATCATCATCTAGGTCAAAATGACGGCATAGACGTGGATACAGCAGAAATGTCCATTTCCAAGCAGGGCATTCTGGAAATGAGTCAGGAAGGGGTTTATGGTTTTAGGCATTTAGGAAACCACCCTTTACTGTATATATCAGAGTTGTTTACAGATAGATTCTTTTTTTTTTATTCCCTTGTCCCTGAAGGGTTCACAATCTAAGCATACCTGAGACAATGGAGGGCTAAGTGGCTTGCCCAAGGCCACAAGGAGTGGCCATGCGACTAAGGACCCCCGTCCCTCAAGCCTGAGGTTCCTTGTCTCTATGTGGGAATTGAACCCCTGGCTATCAGGCTTGAGGGAACCTGTCCCAACCACTGAGGGTGAGGGTGTGTCTAAAGTCTGTAGTCCAGTATGTATTTTTGAAGCATCTGGATACATGAGGGGTTTTGCCCCTGCATGTGCCATACTAAACCCGTCTTAAAGGTGGAATAAGCTGAGCACTTTGCCGTCTGCTTGGACTGTCATTTTTGTGCATGTCGCTGTTCTATCAGCAACCTTCCCTGTGCCCTGTCCATCCTGTGTTTTATTCTTTTTCCAAATCTTCCCAGACCCCATCCCACCTGTTCTAAGCTTCCAACCCCAGTGAACCAAACCTGCTCCCATGCTGTATTTGTTGTCTCTGTGGCCAAATGTCCTATGAGTTGTGTCTGAAGTGCCATAGTGTTGTGCATTTGTGTGGCTGTCTATGCTTCATGCTTGTACTGTGCTGTTAGACTCCCATTTGTGCCTGTATAGCACAATATTCCCTGTGCAGGTGCCTGTGTCTGTGTCTGTGGGTGTGCATGTGTGTGTGTGTCATAGATACTTGAACATCTGTGCAAGTGAGAGTGATAAGGTATATGAGATCACCACTGGCTGGTGGGGTACACAAGGGTGCTGGTGGTAGGATTTTGTTGGTATGGAGAAAATTAACACTTTATTAACTGGGGATGCTGCATGAGGCCCACAGGGAGAGCAGAAGGACAAAAAGGAAGCACCATATTGATAGGTCTGTAGGCCCAGAACCTTGCACATGGACCTGACTGATGAGCAGTGCCTCACCAGGTTCCACATAGATAAGGCAGCCATCCACCATGTCTTCTAGAAGCTGGAACCGCTCCTCAACCCAAGCACAAAAGGGGGCCAGCTCATGCCTGTCCATCTCCATCTCAAGATCACCATGGCCCTTGCCTTCTTAGCAACCAGCAATTTCCAGTCTGTGTTGACAGCCACTGCAGGTCTCATCCAGCCTGAAGTATCACAATGCATCTCTTAATTCCTGAGGGACCTACATAACTGACTATATAGCCCTCCCACAAACAGTGCAGCAGAGGCAACAAACAATGGTATAATTCCATGTGATGGCTGGATTCTCGCTGCACACATGTGGCCCTCAGACCCCAATGAGGGAAATAACTGATCTTCCAAAATAGAAAGGCATTCTACTCCCTTGACATGCAAGTGGTGTGTAATGTGCTGGGTGAAATAACAGATGCCTTTCCCTGGTTCATGTCATGATGCCTACATCATTCCCCACTCAGGAATCTATGAAAGATTTGAGAGCAGCACAATATCCAGCGGATGGTTTCTATGTAAGATGTCTCTTGGCATCCTCTACCATAGCCACCCTGCCAAGTATCTGAGAGATGTGGCAGCTTAATGACTGAGACCCAGTCTTCACTGTGCCCCAGCAGAAGGAGGCAGACAGGTCGCTTACCAGACTTCTGTTCCCTTTTTCCTGCCCATGCAGGTGACAGGGGATACTCCTTGACACTATGGCTCCTAACCCCCATAGTAGTGCAAGACCCACAGGATCATATGAGCTATAATAGAAAGATCCTTCAGTCAGTTGACGAGTCGTTTCATGTGTTTGGACTGGTCGGGAGGAGAAATCCTGTAAAGCCCTACAGGGGTTTGAGAGATATTTATTGCCTGCTGTATGATACATAATTATGCTCTGTGGCAAAGAGAGGCTCTGCCAGACCCCAGGGCATACTATAGCACAGGAAGAACTGATGCCTTATCAATGGGGTTTGGCTGAAAGAAATGGTCTCATACACAGACACATCATGTGAAGGTGACTGTTTATTGCCAAAGTGAGAGCATGTGAATAACAAAGCATGATAAAAATCCCACACCACCCCCTTCTCCCTCCATCCAGTACATGACATACTCTCCACACCCCCTCCCTCTCACACACTCCTACACACTCTCACACACCCTTCACACTACTCTTCCTCACATACTTCAACATGCTCACATATCCGCCACCCACCCACACCTTCAGACACCCAGGACTCTCAATGCCCCTCCCCCCCACTCCTCAACACCCACCCTCCCCATACATGCCCCACAAATATCACCCCATATGTGCCCCATACCTTTCAACCCCCTCCCCCATCTCAGCACAGCCTGCACAGGTAGGCTCCAGGGGATATGGTCCTAAGGATTGTCCCATCTATGTCCCTTTCCATGACCTCTGCCTTTCTTCCCCCTAGCCAATGGCACATGGACCTGTGCCTGAATTATAATAGTGTTTGATGTTCTGGTGGAGTATCTCTGGAATCATAGGAAGTGCTGGTGTCTCCTTCATACACACCAGCTTGCTATATGGAATCATGAAAGGGGGGAAACAAAAAGAAGACACTCTCTTGTTAGGAACAGGCCCCAAAATATACATTGGAAGTGGTGCAGGAACAACAGATGTCTATGCATGCCTAGCTCTATTAGTGGTGCTGATGGTGAAACTGGTCATGGTGGTGGTGGTAGCAGCAGGAGTGGTGGGAGCTCAGGCCTGCATTGTGCATGCAGAATCATGAATGCATGAGTAAGATGGAACATCAAATGGGTGGGCAGCTGAAGGGGGGTCTCCTCATCTCCCCAAGATATTTCTGAAGTGAGGTATTCAGTGGCAAATGGAAACATCCAGATAATCTGTGGCAGCCACTTGGTGCTCCTATAGTGTGATGCATCAACTCCATTTTCTATGCCCTCTGGGGCCCTGTTCTGCTGTAGTAGCAGTTTTGAGTCACTCAGGAAGCAGGGCTGATGATCCCCACAGATACAGTTATATCAACGCCAGGAAGGTAGGGTACAGGCTGCCTACTCATAACTGTATCTGTCTTCACATATTTGACCCAGCCCCCTTTACTGTCACTCTACCTCCCTGCCAGTCAGGTGCCTGGAGGAGAGATGCATGCTCAAGGCTGATGGAGACCTACATTCAAGGCATGCATCTCTGCTCTGATGCCTTCAAGGTGCATGACCAAGAGTTCCAGCAGCCTTACAAGTGCAACAAAGCCTTGCTGTACCATCAATTCAATGGCGGATAGGCAGAAAATAAATGTGTCCCCCCTGCCACAGCCTCTCCTCCCATTCCTCCTCCTCCATTCCCTCCATCTTCCTTCTTCCCCCTCCCCCATCCCCCATTTATTCTCTCTCCTCCCCTCAACCTTATCCAGAACCCGGTCATCCAGTTAGTGATCAGGATCTGGATTAGGCTTGGTAAATGTCTCTGATAGTAGGCATGTTCTCACGGAATATCTAGCACATGAACATGGCAATAGAAAAACATCTTTGGAGGAAATATCTACAGTACAAGTCAATAGATTCAAAAGGCAAAAGATCCAGTTAGCGTTTCCCATAGAGCTCCAGACCATAAAAACTTTGAGCCAATCAGGAATGAGGATCACCAGGATTACTAGAGTTCAGAGCAGTTGGCATAAGCCAGCCTCTCTTCCCATCCCCAGCCCCAGCAATAACAATGTGGTGTCTCTTCTTCAAGATGCCTGTCTTCCAAACCCACAAGTTGGTTTGAGTCTAGCTTGTGCTAAAGGTGGGTAACATTTTTCAGTGTTGTTTGCAAATTAAACATAATATGAAATTGGTAATTTTGTTGATATTTGCCATGTTGTTTCTAACATATGCACAGAGATAATGTGTGCATTGGCCAAGCTACATATTCTGTACACATGGTGGCTTGGCATCTGTGTACTTGGTGGCCCATCTGTGTACTTTCCTATTGTCCACGGAACCTACAAACATGCATCTCTTGGGCACATGCTGTGTTGCTGTTTTAGCAAGAAGAACGTGCTGACTCCTAACACTGCAGAGTGGACCAGCACAGTATTAAATATAAATCTATATTCTGCAAAAATCAAAGGAGATCCAAGATGATCAGATGCCAAGGAGGAAAAACATTAATAGCAAGAACCGCAGTGCAAGTTTAATTTCTGTCATCCTTTGTGTCCCCCTTCCATGCCCAGCATCCCCTCTTCATTTCCCTTTGTCTACTCCATGTCCAGCATCCTCTCTCAATCTCACTGGCCCTCTGTGCCAAGCATCTTATATCCTTCCTTACTCTCTCCCCCCAGCCTTTATGATCTTTAGATCTGACCAGCTCTTTCCCTGACTCACTTACCTCCCATGCAAAGCATCTTTTGTCTCCCCCCCCCAACAATTTATATCCTCTGTCTTTCTCCCCAAGCATCTATGATCTTTACCCCCAGCATCTCTCCTTGACTCACTGACCCTCATGTCAAGTATCTCTTGTCTTCCCCACCAGTGCATCTTATATTTTCCCTCCCTCCCTCCATCCTCCCCCCCCCCCATGCTCGGGTTCTATGATCTTTAGCTCCCAGAATCTCTCCTTCCCCTCATCTCACTGCCTCCCAGCACTCAGCATCTCAATCCTCCCTCCCTTTCCCACCCATGATCTTTAGTCTGCAGAATCTTTCCTTCCACCATCTCACTGCCACCCATGCCAAGCATCTCTTGTCCCCCACCCCCAAGCACTAAGCATCTCATTAGTTCTCTCACCCTATGATCTTTAGCCCCCATTATCTCTCCTTTATCCACTCCACTGCAATCAGCATCTCTTATCTGCCCTCCCTCCAACAGTCAGCCTCCAATTACTTTAGCCCCCTCCCTCAGAGTCTCTTACCTCCTGTCCATTCATCTATCTTCAGCTTTTGATCTCCTCAGTGCTATCGTCTCTACCACTTCCGCTTCTCCCAAACTCAGAGGTAATAGAATCTGCTCTAAACGCAGGGCCTTTGAGGCACGCTTCTCTGATGTGTTCCCCAACATGGAAATATGCATCAAAGGGCGTGCAACCAGCAGGGCCTTTGAAACATACAGACATCGCAAAGGCACTGTGTTTAGATCAGATTCTATTGCCACCACCGCTGTCGACGTTGGGAATTGGCAGCAGGAAATGTGGCGGTAGCAACCAGCTGCCATTATGTATATTAAGGAAAAACATTGGGCAGGAGTGAGGCAGCCACAGCTGAAGTGATTTGGGGGCACTTTTTGCTGCCCCCAGCATTGGCCACCTCACCCTGCCCAATGACAGAGCCACCCTTGGCATCAGCGGTGTATTAGTGGCCCGGCCGGGAATAATGCAGGATCAGAGCAAGAAGGGAAGGAAAGAGATGTTAGGCCATGAGATGTTGCACACGGCTGCTCAGCTGCCAACACTGCGGCTGAGGCTGCCCTATGCATACCATTAAAAAGAAAAAATCAGCATAGCAGGCATTTGATTGGCCAGGAGGCAGAGCTCCCTGCGCATGCTGTACCAGTAAGTTGAATTTTTCGGGGGGGGGGGGGGGGACCCGTAACCAACAGTGGGAGCTCCCTGTAGCTACGTCCCTTGTAGGGGCTTTTCTGTTGCTGTTGTCATTGCAAGGTTGGTGCACCATGATAGTGGCAGCTGGAAAGAGAGGCAGAGTTTTTCAGTTAGCACAGGGCATGGGGCCTGATAGCCTGAGGTGGAGCGGGACCTGTGGAGGAGTGAGGCCATGTGTGGCCAACAAGTCCGAACATGTCTGGGGCCGGCCTTGCCCAGAGCCGACAAGTTGCTTAGTTCCAAGAGGGAGAACTTTTTGGTGAGTCCTAATTTTCACCATACATCTCAAAGCAGTGTGGTATTTGTAGGCCAGGATAGGTTTGTCTAAAATCTTCCTCCTGGAACCAGGTAACTTTTCAGATATGCAGGCCCAATAGCAAGTGAGCCCTAAGACAGACCAGGGAGGGGTTGTATATGCCTTCTATTTAATTACTATACATACATTGAAGTCACTGTTGTTTCCTTTTATTGAGAATGTATTACTATATATAGTACTGTGTATTTGAATGGAAGATGGTTAATCAAAATTGTGAAACATAAAATCTAAAAACTATCTCTGTTGTCTCTCTTTGAATTAAATTACATTAGTTTCATTTTTACATTGTGCTTTTCTGACAAAAATACTGTTTTATTTTATAAGACATCCTTATCTATAAACAAAAGCAATCTGTTGGAAATGCAGCACCGTGTGCACTGAAATCCTCCAATGTACATGCAGTCCTGTGTTTTGCAAACATGCATACCAGGCCTGCAATATAATCCAGTTTTTTGTTTATTTTTTTTCACCTGAGCAAACAGGCTAAACATTTCTGTTAAGAAGGAAAAAAAATCTGAGACTGAAATGACATGCAGTCCATTACCTTAGCATTATCTTCCCCTCTGTAAATCCTATTACCCCTGGTGATAGTCACATCCAGACTTATTTGCAATCTAATACTAGGAATATATTTTATGGAACAATGCAATATTTTTTATACACCACACTGCACAGAATTGTTTATTCTTTGCCAGCTAGTTTATTACAAATTGGATATTTGGCATTTGGTAGTTTACAATGACAAATCTATTTTTTACCATTCTAAAACCAATATATTTGCCCATTTCTCCTTTCACTGATCCCATTAACTGTTGGTGGATTCATGTTTTATTTCCAGAGACTTGCATTCACATGTAGAAATGTGTGGAAAATGGTTAATCACTTGGAATTATTCCTGAAAAAAATATATATATTTTTTTCATTTTAGTTAATCACCTCCAAAACATTGACATGGTTAATTCATTATACATTAATTTTTGAGCGACTTCACTAGAATTCTGAGTTCTGCCATTTCTTTTAGGAACAATGGAGCCAATTCACTCTTGTTTGGGACAAAACAATTTACAGCATAGAGTATTTGCCAGCTTGGGCAAATGGAAATAATCTAATCCTATGTTTGAGAAAAACTATGGAGAGGCCCCACTCAGCCAAATAAATATCTTTTATACTTTTTTGTCAAACTGCAGGCTACCATGTTTTCTTTAGCATGTACTCTTTGCAAATAGGGGTGGGGAACAGGGACGGGATGATTAAGGGTTTATTATCCCCATCTCTGTAGGACACTAGAAGAATCATTGAGCTAATTGAGTCATGTTGTCTTTGATTTTGCTATTAAAATATTTTGTAATCTGCTATATCTCATGAGCATTGTCTGTGTAATGGCTGGAACTGAATAAGCATGATCTCCTCATGAAAATGCATAGAGAAGTTCACATAGCTAGCACTGTTAATAAGTGTTTTGTAGATGTGGGTTGGCTGTTATTATGGGGAAGGGAGACTGCCTTGGTCAGGACTGCCCAGATGTCAGCCGCTGTGCCCATTCTGGCCACTGCCTCTGTTTCTCACTGCTGGTTCGCATGGGCGGCTGCCTCACGCTGGAGAAACTGTGTGGAGTCAAGGAGTCCCTAGAGCCCTGCGAGAAAGGAGGCTGAGGAAGTAAGAGAAAGAAGGTCTTCAATTCCAGATATCATGAGTCTGCCAATATTGAAGCAGCTTCTGTGGAAGTAAAAGCCCTGCATTATGCAAGCCGGAGTGACAAGTGTGTGCACTAAAGGTTTTCTCCGATTGGTGTTACCAGATGGACAAGAAATGGGAAGGGACAATTTTCAAAGACTACTACTACTACTACTACTGAGCATTTGTATAGTGCTAAAAGAAGTACGCAGTGCTGCACAGACACATATTAAAGACGGTTCCTGCTCATCAGAGCTTAGAATCTAGTCAAGACAGACAACACAGTAGCTGCAGACATTGGATACAGCTAGGGGGAATGGCAAGGAAACACGAAGGGAGATCACGTGAGTCAAGATCTGAAAGTGGCAGCAAAGAGATGAGTTTTCAGCCGGGATTTGAAAAGGGTCAGAGAAGACGCCTGACATACAGACTCAGGTAGTTTGTTTCAGGCATAAGGAGCAGCAAGGTGAAAGAATTGAAGTCTGGAGTTAGCAGTAGAAGAGAAGGGCACAGATTGAAGCTATTTGCCAGAAGAGCGGAATTCACGAGGAGGGGTGTGGGGAGAGATAAGAGAGGAAAGGTAGTGAGGAGCTGCAGAGTGAATGCACTCATAGGTCAGCAAGAGAAGTTTGACCTGGAAGTGGAAATGGATAGGCAGCCAATGAAGTGACTTGAGAAGAGGGTAATATGAGTATGACGAAGCTGGTGGAAGATTAACCACACAGCAATGTTGAACAGATTGAAGGGGAGATAGATGATTCAGAGGGAGACCAGCAAGGAGCAGGTTACAATAGTCAAGACGGAAGGTGACTAAAGAGTGGATAAGTGTCTTAGTAGTGTGTTCAGAAAGGAATGGGCAGATTTTGTTGATGTTATTGAGAAAGAAAGGTCAGGATTTAACTATCAGATGAACGTGTGTGGAGAACGAGAGCGAGGAGTCAAAGGCGACTCCAAGGTTGCGAGCTGAGGAAACAGGGAGGAGTACAGAGTTATCCACAGAGACTGAGTAAGGAGGAAGGGCGCAGGAGGGTTCCTTCCCCCTCCCCCTGTTTCCTTCCCTCCTACCTTTCCCTTCCCCTCCCCTCCCCCTGTTTCCTTCCCCCCTCCCTCTCCCTTCCCCCTCTCCTCCCTCCTCCCTCCCCCTTTTCCCCTTTCTTCCTCCCCCTCCCATTCCTTCCCTCTCCTTCCATCCCCCTCCCCCACCCCCTCTTCCCTCCACCCTTCCCCTTCCCTTCTCTCCATCCTCTCCCCCTTCCCCCTCTTCTTTCCCCTCTTCCTCCTTCCCTCCCTCCCCTTCCATCCCTTTCCCTTTCTCCTCTCCCCCCTTCTTTCCCCTTTTCCCCCTACTCCCTTCTCACCTCCCTTTCTCTTCCCCTCTTTCCTTCCTTCCCCTTTCCCCTCCCTTCTCCCCCTCCTTCCCCTCTCCCTCCTCCCTTCTCCTTCCCTCCTCCCCCTCCTCCTTCTCTCTCTTTTTGCCCTCCTCCCCCTCCCCCTTTGCCTCCCCTCCCCTCCCCTTCTCCCCTCTCTCCTCCCCTCCCCCTTTTCCTCTCCCCTTCTTCCCCTTCCCCTCCCCCTTTTTCTTCTCCCTCTCCCTCTCCCTTTCCCCCCTTTCCATTCCCCCTATTTCTTCCTCCCCCTCCCTCTCCTCCCTCTCCTCCCTTTCCCCCTTCCCTCCTCCCCCTCCTTTTATTTAGATTATTTATTTATTTATGTCTGTCTATTTCTGTGGTGTGCTGTAAGTGATGGTATTTATAATTAGAAGGTTTTATTGATTTTATTAGCCCCTGTGGCTAATCAATATTTATTTGTTTTGGTTTTTAATCTTGGTTTATATTTGTTTTTGTTTTAGGTGGTTATGATTTCATAATATTAACAATGGGTTATCAGGTCTAATATGGATTGATCCTAACCTGCATGTTCATATACCAAGATGTTTTTAGTTATTTATTCCTCCATGATAGTGGGGATTCCTATGGTTTTATTTTGGACAGTTTTGTTTCTGAGCAGTTTTAAGGCTTTATGGAAATGTACTTAGGTTGGTTGTTTCTATTTCTATTGTTATTTCAATTTTAGGTCTCAGCAATTGGTTTGGAATGGTTTTAGTGTTTTATATTTGATTGTGATGCATATAAGTTTTTAAATTTGGGAGGTATTTAAAGTACCGTATGCATTTGGAGTTTATTCTAATGTAACATGAGGATGGGTATTATAATGGAGATCCCCATCTATTTAATATGGTTTTTATGTTAGACAGGGTGGCTAGATGCTAGGGTATTCATATTAATAGATAGGACCCGTTTTTAAACATGAATTGTATTTTACTTTTGAGTATCTGTTTATTGATATGTTTTAAGTTATTGATTTAAAGTACTATTGGGTGTGGTGGTTTAATAAAGATGCATTTTATGGTTTTAATTCAGGACTACACTCAAGTCTATTGGTTTTATGGCACCAAAGAAATACTTTTATTTTGGAATTTATATAGTCTCATTGATCTTTTTATGGGATACAAGGAGGTGCAATGCAATGGATGGTACAATCTATCCAGGATGGGTCTGTTTCTTCGGTTAAGGTTAGTCCGTCGGCGGTGAAATGATAACACGGATGCGTTTATGCAGTATGTGGGATTTTATTGGTACGCGCCAGCACTAGTACAGCAACACATGCATTGAGTGTGGCCATAAGTTATTAATAATAGAGCATGGTCTGGCTGGTTTTACAAAAGACCAATGACTGAAGTCTACTTATTTTTTAAGGGTTTTTAAGTGTAATGTTTATCTGTAATGGATGATTGTACATGTATTAAGTGTAATATGCCACTTTCTCTACCTTTCATCTAACTATGTATGTATGAGTAGAACATTTAAGATGGGGGCACCTTATGTATTCTAACTATTGTCAGATGGATTCCAATAATGCATTATGTGGACGGTAGGGGGAAGCACCACACATAGTATTGGCCATGTAATATGAGTAGGTTAGCTGTAGCTGAGTTTCCCCGCATAGATATAAGTCTTGGAACAGTGCAGGTGCGGGTGTTTTGCTGCCCGGAAGGAAACCCAAAATCACTCTCTGTGAAGGTAGTTTTAGTTTATTATACAGATGCTTTTGGAATTAGAATATTTTTTTGGTGGTTTTGTCTAGAAAATAGGTTTGTAATTAATAGTGCAGGTTCTCTAAAAGATCACTTATGGCGTTTTGGATATTCTGCACGATAAATTTCTCAGATGTTTTTAACCTCCATGTTACATTATGGGTATGGGTTATCATTTATCCTCTATGTTCCACGTTTGTATAGCTGTAGACTATAACTATTTTAAGGTTAGTTCATGGAAATTATGCATATGGATTGAAGGCTATAGCAGTATACCGATTGGAAGTGGATTTTAGATTACAATACAGTTTGATTGTCACTCCTGCTTCATTTACACATAATTAGTACTGCTCATGTAGATAAAATTTTTGTTTATATGATTTTTTCTTTTTTCTCCTTTTAGTTTACAAGCCATTAGAGAAGGGGTTAGTCAAGAGGCAAGATTCCAATATGGTTCGCAGTTGTAGTTTTTTGCCTTTGTTTATATTACAGCTCACATCCTTGTTTCCAGTTTTGTGATAATAACACCCTTCTTCTTGTTGGGATATTTTATTTAAGTGTATATTTTTTTAGATTACACATTTTATTATTTATCTATTGTTTTGTTTTATCCCCTTTGAAATCTAGTTTTGCGACATTTGTTCATGTATAGGTTTTTTATTATATGTTTATATTTATGTACATTGGTTGACTATGTATATATTTTCTTTTTATTTTGTTTCTATTGTTATTTATGATTTTAGCATGCCAAAAGAACTCCTGAGGAAGGCATAGCCAAAATATGGCCTGTGTTGGGTTAAGGTTTGGCGGAGATGCCCCCTGTGGAGGTATTGTATTGTACCCCTGGCTAAGAACTTGAAATAAAGGCTTTTTTATTTACCACGCCTGGACTGGGTCTCTATTAAACAAGCTGGGACATGTGTGCTTACTAAAACGTAAGTATAAATGTGTGTGTGTGCACTTTCCATGGGGTTCAAAGTTGAGTGGCCTGTTATAGCATTGCTGTATATTAGGTGTTAATGGCACATTTCAAACAGGCTATTTGTGTGGTTGCTGTAAAGTCCAAGTGAAAACGTCTGCATTTCTATGTCAGTTTTCAAGGAGATGGTGGACACATGTATGTCTGATTTAAAATCAGCATATCTCCACCCTTCATGCTACACACGTGTGTTAAATCAAACTAGGAATTGCAGATATGCATGGGGATGGGAATCCCATGCAATGGAAGACACTGTTGTACAAGCATTACATGTGTAAAAGGCCAACGATGCAACCCTGGAGAGTTGCACACGTGCTTGCTGGTATTTCAGAATGTACACACACAAAAGTATCCTGGCCACCCCACCACTGTTCTGCAATTTTAGATGTCGATATTTACAGAAGTAACATGTGAAGGGGGAAATAAACATTGGGAAATTAAAGGGGATGTCCGCCTTAATCTTTCCTGTAAAGGGCTGTCCAACACAAGCACCTTTTAAAAACAAAAACATGCCAGGGGGCAGGTGTAAATACAGATGCAGAGAATTTCCAGTGACCATATGCAAATCCTGTATGAAATCCTAGCCACCCCACTACCCATCCCAGGCTCAAAATCCCCATTTCCCATCAGGGGAAGGCAATCCGTGACCTTCCAGTTCCATTTACTCTGTTGGCACCAGGCTTGCCACGCCTTCCGAACAGCCTCTAAATACTGTGATTCTTTCCAGGCCAACGGCAAGTCCGTCCCTGTTTTATGCAGTAAGTATACTCTATGCCACGGCCCCGACATCTGATCAATCAGATCTATAGGCGTGCGCTCCCCGTTGCCTGCAATCATGTCACTCAAAGGCCTTGCTAAATGAACCAGATTATATCTCCTCCTCTGCGCTCTTCATAAGCACTGAGAGCGCAATATGTGCTCTCCTCCCCCTCCAAACAAATTTGCTCACCTGTCGTTGCAATACCAACAAATCTCTCCTCCGCAATCATATCAGTAGCTGCCTCAAGAGATACAACCAGCGGGGCAATTCTATTATTTTTACAAGTGCTATATGTCCCATCAAAGAAACTGGGAGATCTCTCCACTTTTTCAATCGATCTGTTGCCGCATCTAACATTGGCCCCACATTGTCCTCATACAATCTGTTTGGATTGTCTGGAATTTGAACGCCCAAGTAATGAATTTTCCCCGACACTCAGCTTAACGGGAAATCTCCCTGCCAGTTTCCCCGCGCCAGGCCACCCACATCTAATACTACCGATTTACTATTTGCATCTTCAGCCCTGAGAAAGACCCAAATCGCTCAATGTGTTGTAGCGCTACTTCCAATGATCTAAGGGGGTTCCGAAGACATAATAACATGTCGTCAGCAAACGTACTCACCTTAATCCCTCCTCCATTCCACTTTATACCCTCTACCACCTCTGAGTCGATAAGCAACTTCAATAAAGGTTCCAACTGGAGCACAATAAGCAATGGGGACAAAGGGCACCCTTGACTCGTGCCCCTTTTCAATGAGAAGGGTTGCAATCTTCCCCCCCCCCCCCCGCTAACCACTACTGCCAACGGCTCCATATATAATGCTTGTATCCACTGCAAATATTGCCCTTGAAAACCAAACTTTCGCAAGGCTGCAAACATATAACCCCAGGAGACCCTATCAAAAGCTTTCTCTGTGTCTAAACTGACAAGAAGCAGTGGGTCTCGTTCCAACATACACTTCTCCATCCCCAGCAGCACTCTGCTAATATTTGCAAAGGCCTCTCTACCCTTTACAAAACCCGACTGATGTGGACCCACTAAGCCCGGAAGGAACTGCTGCAGTCTGTTCGCCAGCACCGAGGCGAGTACTTTCATATCATAATTAATTAGAGAGATCGGCCGATATGAGGCCGGGTCCTCCTGATCTTTCCCGGGTTTCGGGATAAGGGTGATGATCGCGGTCCTCATGTCCCTTGGGAAACAGCCCACTTCCAAGGCTTCCCCATACACCGCCGCCAGCATTGGAGTCACCTGGGCAGACAGCATTTTATAAAACTCCGTCCCATACCCATCAGGGCCCGGTGCTTTATGCGGCGCTCCTTTCTGTATTACTCTCTGTATCTCCTTCCCAGTAATCGGCTTGTTCAACTCCCTTTGCTGCAACTCTGACAATAGCGGGAGCTGCACCGTATCTAAAAGGGCTTTTGCTTTCTCCTCATTATCCCCTTCCGAGGTGTATAACTCCTCATAAAACTTCCGAAAGACCCGCACAATTTGCTCTGCCTCACTATATTTCATCCCCTTTTTATCCCGAATCACAGCTACTCCTCTAGGGCCCACCCGATCACGCACTAACCTAGCCAGCAGCTTGCCAGTGTGGTCCCCATAGCGAAATAATTGGTGCTTATAATATTGCATAGACTGAATAGTTCTCTCCTGCAACACGCCATTCAGCTGTTTTTGTATTTCAATATACTTTTTGAGGTCTCCTCGCCTCCGTACCACTGATGCCTGTGCTTCACTTAATTCCCTAGATAACCTGAATAGGTCTTCATTAATTCTTCGTCTCTCAGCCGTGACAAATGCCATAATGTGCCCCCGGAGGACCGCCTTCCCTGCTTCCCAAAAAACTGCCGCTGTGCTGGCCTGCTCCTCATTAAATTGCACATACTCTTCCCAATGCTGCAGCACATATTGTTGAAATTCCAGTATCCTCCACATATAAATCGGAAAAGACCATTTGTTACCTCCGCTACGACCTCCCCTCCAATCCAGTCGTACCATCGCATGATCCGATACAACTATAGGCTCTATCTCAACATTCACCACTTTACCAAAGAAGTGCCTAGAAACGAGTATGTAACACAGGTACACTAAAAAAAGTTTTTTTTAAACTGCCTCTAATGTTTCGATTGATTTTTACGTTTTTTGGTGCGCTGAATCCAAATCTGGTAACCAATTTGCTCCATCACGTACAGATTTTTTGCTACATTGGGTTAGCAGTTTGAGGTGAACGTTTCAGATTGAGTGCGATCGAGATAAAAGTTTCTTGGATGAATTCTTTATACTTATTGTTTAGTAGTTATTCAAATAAGAATAAAGAAAATTGTAACAAGGCAGCACATAAGAATAGCGTAATGTCAACAAAACACACTGTGATGATAGCAAAATTGTCTGCACTTAAAACAGCCACATACATGTGCACAAACATTGAGCATATAAGAGCGAGGTTAGACACAAAGCAAAGCAAAGAAATGTGCAAAAAATGTTGTACAGGTATGTATGTAAGAATAGAAAACGCAAACCGCACCATTGCAATACATAAAGACAAACACCCGATGGTGTGAAAATAAAATTCTAATAAATGAGATCCGACACTGTGGTAATAACTAGCAAATTTTTATTTCAAAGTTTAGTAAAAACACGATATTTGTCAACACAGTTTAGATTTTAAAGTCATTCTTGGGTCAATCAAGCTCCTGGTGGGCCCGTTTCTTCTTCCCCCGAATGCTTCTCTTGGTGCGCTGCTTGGCGTATTTTTCATCTGGGGTTTCCCGCAGCAGCAACCAGCAGAAATCAGCCATCATAGTGGTGTTCCATCTTCCTTGGTACCTTCTCTCTGCGTCCTTGATGTCCTGGTGAAACCTTTCACCTTGTTCTTCACTGTACGCCCCCAAGTTTTCGGGAAAGTAGTTCACATGGGAGTGCAAGAAATGGACTTTCAGGCTCATGCTACAGCCTTGTTCTTTGAAGGCATTGAGCATCCTGGCAACAATATCCTTATAGTTCTCATCCCTCCTGTTCCCCAAGAATTTGAGAACAACATCCTTGAAGGAATCCCAGGCTTCTTTTTCCTTCTCAGACATCGTTTCAGCGAATGCTCCATCTGAAATGAGTTTCCTTATATCAGGGCCAACAAACACTCCTTCCTTTAGCTTTGCTTCAGAAAGTCGGGGGGAACTTTGAGCAAAGGTACCGAAAGCACTCACCATCTTTTGGAAGGGACTTGATGAATTGCTTAATGAGACCCAACTTAATGTGGAGAGGTGGTAATAGAATTTTATCACGAGGTACCAAGTTCTCATGAAGAACATTATTCTCACCGGGTCTCAAATACTCCCGAATTGGCCAGTCTTTTTCCCCCCAGTGTAGGTCGCGGGCCCGGCTATCCCACAAGCAAAGGAAGCAGGGATATCTGGTGAAACTGGATTGCTGCCCTAATAGCATGGATAGAATTTTAAAGTCTCCACAAATCATCCACTTATGCTCATCATAACGAATCTTCTGAAGAATCAGGGCCAAATTCTCGTATTTTTCTTGGAGAATAACAGAGTGAGCAATAGGAACTGAAGCGAATGTGTTGCCATTATGAAGAAGAACACCTTTTATGCTGTCTTTTGACGAATCAATGAACAGCCGCCATTCAGCAGGATCATACTTGAGTTTAAACTTTTCCATCACTCCGTATATATCGTTGCAAAATACCAAATCTTCCTCTTTGCTGAAATACTTCAAAAATTGTGTCTCGCGGTTGCGGTACCAATAAAAAGTTGTTCCTGGTGACAATAGATTTTTCTGTTTAAGCCGAGAACCTAGCAGTTGGACAGCATCTTTTGGGAGTCCTAAATCCCGGACTAAATCATTCAATTCAGCTTGAGAGAAAAGTTCAGGTTTCGGATCTGGTTCAGTTTCAAACTCGGAAGTACTGGACTCATCGGGAAAAGCCATCTGATGAGTCTCATCATGATCAGAACCGTCCACACAAATATGATCCAAAGATTTTGGTGGTTCAGGCACAGGTACTTCGTTGCTATGAGGCATAGGCCTAATTGCTGAGGGAAGGTTGGGGTAACTTATTACATTCTTATTTGTTAAGTTGTATCCCTTCACAATGCAAGAGCAAAAATAGCAGTCACTGCTGTGGTCTCTTTGTTCACGCCACATCATAGGTATTCCGAAACGAAATGCTTGTTTTTTACCTTTCATCCATAAGCGTAGATCTTCCTCACATGTCTTGCACACTTTGTGAGGAGCCCACGGTTTGTCTTGATTGCCTAACTTCAAACCGAAATAGGCAAAATATACTTTTTTAATAAATGCAGAAATGTTCCTCTGCCGCTTTTTCACGGTATATTCCCCACAAATAAAACAAAAACTGTCCGGAGAGTTGACGCAACCACTGGCTCTGTGAGCCATCACAAATACACAGCACTGCAAACTACAACTGTAGTGAACCACTTCGGAATAAAGCTGGATTACGACTGAGCAAACAAAAGGTAATAATGAACTTGCAAGAAACTGAAATTTGACAGGAACGTTCATGTTGCAACCACCGTGTTTGAGCGAGCGAACGAGGCGAGGCGAACAGGAAAGAACAAGCGCCAGCGCGAGTACTGGATTTAGCCCCCCGCCTCCCAATTGTCCTGTTAATGTATAAAATGAATACAAAAACACTCTAAAATATCATGAGGGAGTGTTTCTAGTTAGTTAACCATTACAACCTCTATTTTGGGCCAAGAAAATAAACTGCAGTCGGCTAAAAAGAAATTATGTGAACATTCCTTATATGGGTAAGAAATCTAATTTTGCAAGAAAACGTGACGTGATGGAACATTTTGGCTATTTTTCCTGGATTCAGCACCCCAAAATCTATAGGAATCAGTTGCAAAACTGGAGGCAGTTTTTTGGTAGTGTACCTGTGTAATCGATCCGTGACCACGTCCGATGGGCTTGGGACAGATGCGTGTAATCTCTCCACCCCTGATGCAGGACTCTCCAGGAATCTACCGTTTCTCCCAGAGAACAGAGATATCTCACACCCTTTTTTGTCCATCCTCCAACGTTTTGTGGCTGCAATCTATCTATTTATTTATTTATTTATTTTTTATTTATTTTCATTTCTTATATACCGCACTATTTGCAATCAGCGCGGTTTACATAAAACAAACAGTATCCGACAATAAACAAAAGTCAGGTCATTACATTGAACAGGAACAAGTAACTTGGATAATCTAATTCTGGATCTTGTGGGCAGTTGAAATCTCCCGCGATTATCAGAGGTATCTTAGGGGTCTCCAGGACTTTTGCTAATATTTGTTGAAAACATTTATGGTCATAGACGTTGGGCGCATATATGTTCCCTAAATAAATCTTTTCCCCTTGGTTCCGAGCATGCATAAATAAGTAACTCTGGTAACCCGGAAGCCCTCCTCGCCTCCTTCCCAGACTTAGCACCCCCCCTAAGGTTCCCCCTCCCCTCCCCCCAACAAATTCACCAAAACTGTATTTGGTACAAACATTTTGGTCGCAGCTTTATTTAGAACCTGTAACAACCGACCCAACACGGGCCTGAATATCAAACCATTGAACATAACCCAGCCCCGCACCCCTTTTCCGGTGTTTGCCCCCCCCCCCGCAATCTTTGTAGAATGGGGGAGCATCCTCCTCCCCCCCAAACCCCCCCCCCTGCCTTGCCATACTTGTTGCAAAGGCCGGCTCCCACCCCCCCCCCCCCGCTACTGGGCCGAGACCCCCAACCGGGCTGTCTCGCCCCACCCCGAGGGGCACTTCGCCCCCAATGCTCGTAAACCAGTTCAAGCCCGCGCCGCTCCTGCGAGCGCTGGCTCTGTACCCCTCACCCCACCAGCTGCAACATCCCCCAAACCTCCTCAACAAAGAGGGCGGGTGGGCGGGAACACGTCCGCTTCACGAGGAGCCGCGGCGAGAAGAGGACGGCCACGCGGCTCCTCGCGGGCACTGCTCCGACCCCCCCCCCTTTCAAGCGGGCCAATGAAATCACTCCGACAGCACGACGGAGCGATTTCAAATGCCGCAAACCTCCTCTCTCTCCGCCCTCCCCCCCCCTCGTCATTAAGCTGGAGGCCGAGGCCGGGCCCGGGCCCAGGTTACTGACGGCCGCGGGACCCGGCCCGCGGCCTCGAGCATTAACTCTGGTAACCCATAAGCCCTCCTCGCCTCCTTCCCAGACTTAGCACCCCCCCTAAGGTTCCCCCTCCCCTCCCCCCAACAAATTCACCAACACTGTATTTGGTACAAACATTTTGGTCGCAGCTTTATTTAGAACCTGTAACAACCGACCCAACACGGGCCTGAATATCAAACCATTGAACATAACCCAGCCCCGCACCCCTTTTCCGGAGGATGCCCCCCCACCCGCCATCTTAGTAGCAAGGCGGAGCATCCTCCTCCCCCCCAAACCCCACCGCCTGCCTCGCCATACTAGTAGCAAAGGCCGGCTCCCACCCCCCCCCCGCTACCGGGCCGAGACCCCCAACCGGGCTGTCTCGCCCCACCCCGAGGAGCACTTCGCCCCCAATGCTCGTAAACCAGTTCAAGCCCCCGCTGCTCCTGCGAGCGCTGGCTCTGTACCCCACCACCGGTGCGAGGTATTCACTATCCTCGCACCGCCCCCCCCATAAAGCTGTGACCAATCATTTCCAGTGCTTCCTGCCAATCATTAAGCAATAAGTCCTGTCCGACTGGGGACAAATGTACCCCGTCGGTACGGTACAGTCCAGCGCACTGGGGGTCCACCCAAGGATGCCGGACCTGCCATCCCCCCGCCTGCTGCAACCACCGGCCAATCTGTCTGTTGACCTTGGCCAGCCCTCTCGACCACCGTCGCTGAGGCAGGCAGGCCGGCCGTGGGATGATGTCCAACCACACGATTGCAACTTCTGGCCACTGCTCCTGCAGCGCGCGAAGGTCCCGCTGCACGACTCGGATGAGCTGCCGGCACGTCCAACTGGAAAGATTGTTCCCACCAAGATGAACCAGGAGTCCAACCGGCCGCTGCCGCCGCTCCGCATGCTCCCGAACCACTGGAAGTAGCTGCCACCACCGCATGCCCCGCTCGCCGAGCCACACCAACCGGAAATTGCAGGACAACAAGCCTAGGTGCAGACCCAGCGGACGACTGGAGGCTCTGCGTTCTGCCCAGTAGACGAATGAATGTCCCAGAATCCACTATACGCCCGGCGTGGCCCGTGCAGCACTCCATGTTGGCACACTCTGTAGTACACCTGAAAAAGAAACACAGCATTAATAATCCCCCACACCCCCCCCCGACACCACAGCAGCTCACAACTGATCCAGGCGCACATAGCCCACGTAGGCCCCGGATCGCCAGCGCCCGATCCGTTGAATTACCTCACCCGCAAGGCCAGCCGCCACAGCACTCGTTGCCGCACCTATCCGGAAGGAATGAGACGCATAACCGCGCTCATCCAAGCCCAGACGCCGCAAGGCCAGGCGGAAAACTGCCGTGAACTGAAACTGGGTGACAGCCCTCCCGTCCGCATGACAGAAGAAACAACCGGCCCGATCCGGACGCTGCCGCCTGTAAGCCGCCAAGTTCAGCACCGGACAGGATCCCAAACCCGGAATGGCCTTCAAAAGCACCCACCGACCCCGCCCCTGCGGGTCGGTCTTCGAGCGAGCCAGAAATATCCGTACGCGCCTCTCCTGTAGGTCCACGTGCTGAACCAGCAACCCCCCGCGCTCACCCCGTCCACCCGACGAAGTGACCAGCTCACTAACACGGAAAGCCCCAAAGAAAGCCGTGACAAACAAAGCCCGAAACAGGAGTGCCTCAAACGGGGAAGCCGCCACCTCGGGCAGAACAACCCAAATACGCAGCAGCAATTCATGCGACACGGGACGGCGCCAATCCGGGACCGACGGCTGCGCTCGCGCCCACCCGGCCAAGAGCCGCTTCACCACATACGATGTACCTGGACTGCCCCAGCCAGCCACCTTGCTGAAAAAGGAGAAACCGGCCAAAGCCGCCCGCGCCGCCGTCCGGGACCAACCACACCCCTTAGCCCATGCTATGAAAGAACCCGCCAGGATGTCCCCAACTCTACCACCCCGCCAGCCCTTTCCCCACAGAAACTCTCCCACCCTCGCATACCCCCGCTGATAAGCCTTCCACGTACCTGGAGCCAAGGAGGACCGCAGCAAGGAGATCATTCCGGCATCCCAATCCGCCAAAGGTGCTCCGGCACCACCGCCGCAGTCTCGTCCGCCCCCGGGGCCAACTCCCGAAACCGCTCCCACTGGAAACGAGACAAAGCGTCAGCAATAACGTTCTGAGCACCCGGCACATGACGCGCCCGAGCCGTAACATTGAGACGAAGACAGGCCAGCACAAACACCCGCATCAACGCAGCCACCCGCGGACACTTGGGCGAATGGCGATTAATGACTTGCACCACCGCAGCATTGTCACACCAGAAAACTACCCGCTTATCCCGTAACCTCTCTGGCCATACCCAAAAGGCCACCACAATCGGGAACAACTCAAGGAACATGACATTACCCGTCAACCCACTCGCGGACCAAGATGCCGGCCACGGCGCCGCACACCACGAACCCTGGCAGTACAATCCCATACCCGAACCACCTGCTGCATCCGAAAACAATTCCAAATCCCGGCTGGATAGTTCCACTGACTGTAACACCGAGCAGCCGTTATACTCCGCCAGAAACGCATCCCATACACGCAAGTTGGCTCGCATCCCCGACGTCACTCAGATGCGGTGGTGCCCACAGCGCACTCCGGCCATCGCCAAGGACAACCTCCGCGCAAACGGCCTCCCCATCGCAATGACTCGACATGCAAAATTCAAGTGGCCAACCAACCGCTGAAGCTCTGTTAACGTCACCTTCGGGGCGGAGCCCACCTCCGCCACCAGGAGCCGAAGCCGCTCGACTTTATCCAGGGGTAGACGGACCACAAACTCAACCGAGTCGATATCGATCCCCAAGAAGGAAAGATGCATCACTGGCCCCACCGTCTTACCCTCTGCCAGCGGGATGCCAAACTCTGCCGCCAGGCCCAGGAAAAGCCCCAGCAAGGAGCCACACACTGCGGACTGGGCAGGCCCGACGAACAAAAAATCGTC
The DNA here is from genome assembly GCA_033557465.1 of Ichthyophis bannanicus. NCBI lineage: Eukaryota > Metazoa > Chordata > Amphibia > Gymnophiona > Ichthyophiidae > Ichthyophis > Ichthyophis bannanicus. Next base: position 370,669,574 of record CM066038.1, on the reverse strand, counting down.
GAGATAATGGACTATAGTACGGAGCCCCGACCTCCACTCCACCACCCAGTGCAGGAAAGAGCTAAAGGCCTCGAAGTAAGCACAGGAGATCGCGCAACCCATGGGCATGCACTTGTCGTAATAATACTGATCGTCAAAACGACAGCCCAGCAAGGAAAAGGCAGACGGGTGAACAGGCAAGAGCCAAAAGGCCGACTCAATGTCCACTTTTGCCAGCAAAGCCCCCTTTCCACATTGGGGCACCATCTCCAACGCCTCATCGAAGGACGCATAGCGAACAGAGCACAGTTCCCGCGGGATATGGGTGTTCACCGAGGCCCCGAGGGGGCAAGACAGATTATGTATCAACCGGTAACGCCCGGGCTCCTTCTTCGGGATAACCCCCAGTGGCGAAACAATAAACGGCGAAAAGGGTAGCCGGTCGAATGGCCCGGCGACTCTGCCCAGCGCGCACTCCGCCGCGATCTTCGCGCGGGCCACCTCCGCCAGCCGCATCACAGAGCTAGCATTCCCCGCCTCAAACGCCCGGACCTCCCCTTGAAATGGGATACAAAAGCCCTCAAAAAACCCCGCCCACAACATATTCCCCGCCTTGCCATGCCTGGTACCCGCATAAAGCTCCAGCCACGGCTGCAACGCCTGAATCCTAATGGGGGTAGGCGCCAGCCCCCCCGCTATACCGTCACTTGCTCGCGGCCGGCGCCCCCTGCACCGCCCTACGGCTGCACTTGACGGCCGAGTGACCGGCACCGCAGAGCGAACAGGCGTGCCGAAACTTACAGTCAGGGAATGGGCAGGATGTTTTATTGAAGCGCCAGCACAGATCTCCGCCGGGACCGCCCGCTCCAATTTTGCTCATCTCGGGCCCGAAAGGACCGAAAACCCACCGGAGCTGCAGCGCCGGCCGCCCTAACCGGACCTGTACCCCCCCCCCCCCCCCCGCTCCACCCTTCCTGGCCGACATTTGCGTGAGCCAAAGGTTGATATCCTTCACTCCCCATGACAGTTGCCGATTCTCTTCCATCATATCGCGAAACTCCTCATCGTAATTAAGCCAGGCCCACCCCTTGTGCGCCTGGGATGCCGCTAAGATAGCGTCAGCATAAGCCAACAGCTCCCCCTAACGACTCGGGTCCTCACGCCCCCACACGCTCGCCAAATGCAAGAAGGCCTGAGTCCAATTCAAGGTATTCCGGGACACCTTCCGCACCCTCCCCGCCTTTTCGTCCTCCTTGCTTTTTTTGCGACTCTCCCCCGAGCGTTTCCGCCCCTCTAAAAGCCGGAAAATATCAAGGTAACGCCTCTTCAGGATCCGCCGCCTCAACTTGCGCGGAACACTCTCCCACAATTCCACGCACCGCACCACCGAGGACCCCGCCCCCTCACTAGCCCTCAGCCCGACGGTGGAGGCCCCCGAGGAAGTGTCCGAGGACCCCGACGACGACGACGACGAAGACGACGCGCTCCGCCTCCGACGCCGCCGGTGCTTTTGCTTCGACGTGGCTTTACGAGCCTGCTGTACACCCTCACCCGACGGCACCACCCCCCCAACCCCCTCAACTGTAGTCCCGGTACACTCACCTGCCGCCACCTGCTCCGCCGTCCCCTGCACCACCGAGGTAGACGCAGTCTGCTCCACCGAGGTCGGGCCGGCCTGGCCCACACTGAACGACATCGCTGTCGGGCCCACGCCCGCTCCGCCTGCTGCAGCCACGGAACTCCTGGGAACTTGCAACGGGAGAGAAGAGCCAACACACGGGGAAGGAGGAGCGCCGACCCCCAAAGGAGCCATCCCGTAAGGCCCGACCCCCCACCCAGCTCCCCCTCCCTGAGCCCCCCCAGAGGACCCCAACCCTCCAGCTGCCCAACCTGCTGCCCCCCAGGGAAGCTGCCCCACCCCACTCTGCAAACCGGCCCCCCACCACTCCCCTCCCCAACCGCCCCTCCATGGGCCCCCACCCATAGCTGGTCCAGACATCGGGGCCCACGCCTGCCACCCCTCGCCATGCACTCCCGGCCTACCCCTCCCCATCTGAATGGGCCCATAAGCTCCAGCCGGGACCTGAACCCACCCAGGCCCCCCCCCGCATCTCCTCTCCCCCCCGTCCCCCACCAACCCCCGAGCAACGCTCCCGTCTGCTAAGCCCCCCCCATCCCCCCTACCACCCCATCATTCTCCCCCGCCCCAGGCCCCACCACTACCACCGGAGAGCCCACCACCTCCCCCGGACCACGCAATGCCGCCACAGAAGCAGGTAGAGCCTCACACCCCCCAGCCCCTGCCCCACGCTTCCCGGCTGTCCGCACTGCCCCACGCAAACTCCCACGGCTAGCTCTGGCACCCTGTGCTGTACCCGCTCCCCGGGACCCTTTCGCGCTCCCCCCAGCCCCTCCTGCCGAAGCCCCACGTGGTTTGCGCTTGCCAGCCATGCTCCGGTCCTCCCAACGGAAGGCAGCGTGCTGCTGCCCGATCGGGGAAAAAGTTGGGCTGACTGCAGCGGCTGGAGAAGACGCCGTTATTATTTTATTTTATTTATTTATTTATTTATTTTTTTTTTTGTAGCAACGCCTCCCGCCGCAATCGCCCGCCGCCCAGCGAATCCCCCGCACCAAATCGCCCCAAGGCACCCCCGAGCACCACAACCCCCTAATCAGCCACTCACCGGACCCGAGAACACGTCCGCTTCATGAGGAGCCGCGGCGAGAAGAGGACGGCCACGCGGCTCCTCGCGGGCACGGCTCCGACCCCCCCCTTCAATCGGCCCAATGAAATCGCTCCAACAGCGCGACGGAGCGATTTCAAATGCCGCAAACCTCCTCTCTCTCTGCCCTCCCCCCCCCCCCCGTCATTAAGCTGGAGGCCGAAGCCGGGCCCGGGCCCAGGTTACTGTCGGCCGCGGGACCCCGCCCGCGGCCTCGAGCATAATCTGCCCAATGGATCCACCACCTCCCCAAGGACTTCACAAGTGAGGCTTTTATGCATCAATATTGCCACTCCCTTTCTCTCTGTTGAGCATAAGTGCATAATCTTGAATATGTTTATAGTTGTCTTGAACCTCGCCTGTGCAGTTATCGGTAGCCAGTGCAATTGTTAGAGTATAGGTGTGATATGATCATGCTTGGCTGTACCCGTAATGATACATGCTGCGTTGTTCTGTACCAGTTGGAGTGGGTATATAGATTTTATGGGCAGACCCTGATATAAAGAGTTTCTGTAATCTAATATTGAGATAATGACCCCTTGGCATAAGGTGCGGAAGTGGCTTTGGTTGAGGATTGGTTTAAGTCTCCTGACAAGTTTCAATCGATGGTACGCTTTGGCAGCAGTTTTGTTTATATGTGATTTCAGGTTTAGATTTTTATCCAAAATAATACTCAGGTATTTTACAGTACCTTGTCTCTTAGAGATATTGTTCTATCCTGTAAACTGATGATTGGAGGCGGGTTGTAGTTGGGGATACCAGAAATGAACATTGCCTCCGTTTTGTCAAAATTAACTTTTATGCCTTGAGTGATTGTGAACTGTGTTGATTTCTTTGGTCACATTTGACATGCTGTGTTCTGCTTATTAGATAAGATGTAAACCATTTTATTGTGTTATTGTGTAGTCCGATCTCTTGAAGGTGATTCAACAATATGGAGTGTTACATCATGTCGAACGCTGCAGATATATCCATGAAAACTAGAAGAAATTCACTATTCGTATTATCTAGGTCCTTGAGCAGGTTGTCAAAGAGGGAAGTGAGAAGGGTTTCCACATTGTGTTGTGGCTTGAAGCCATGTTGTTGAGGGCTAATGTGGTGTGCAGATCATTGTGATCTTGTAGCTGTCTTTGTACTACTTTTTTTATGATCTTCGATATGAATGGGAGGCTTGAGATGGGACGGTAAGACTTTGGGTCAGTGGTGCTTAGCTTTGAGTTCTTGAGGACAGGAAGTATTATTGCATGTTTGAGTGCTTGTGGTAAGTATCCTTGTTGTAGGGATTCCTTTACAATTTTGTGGAGGTGAGGACCTAGCTGGTCCTTAGCATCTTTGATCCATTCTACTGGACAAGGGTCAGATGGAGATGTCGTCGTGTTTAGGATGTTGATAATATCCACTATGTGCTTGGCTGTTGGCATACTAAAGTCATTCCAGGGCTGATGGATTTCTGCCCAATTAGGGTGGCATGTCACAAGAGGGAAAGTGAGTGTCTGACTGGTGTGCTTATTTATTATGTGGTTCGCAAATTCTTGGGGTCAAGCTGATGAGTGATGCATTGCGGGATATCTTTAGTGAGTTTTTGAACAATATTGAAAAGTTTCCTAGATTTATTTGCTGGTCTCATGATGAGATTAGTGTGATGTTTTTGTTTGCGATGGCTTATCAACTTGTTATACTTTTGTTGTTCAACTCTATATAGATGTAAGGTTTCTTGTGATTTGTTTCGTCTCCATTTACTTTCTAGTTGTCTGAGTGAGCGCTTGGCTTCTCTGATTGAATTTGAGTACCAAGGGGCATTACTTCTTCTATGTGTCTCGACAAGGGTGGTATATAAAATGTAAATAAAGATAAAGATTGGTGTAAAATTTAGCACTGATTGGATCTGCTGCCACTTTGGAAATGACATGGTTCCATTTGTCTATGGTTTGCTCTAGGTTTTCACATTCTTACATCACTCATGGTATTATTTGTTTCAGGAAAGTTTCTTTGTTGTAAGCTCTAAATCTTCTTTTAAGGTTTCTTTTTTAATGGGTTGATTTGGGGTCACTAGATATAGAGTGAATGAGAAGATATGGTGATCTGACCATGGGACTGGTATGGACGTTAGGTGCGAGAGAAGTGGTTCATTTTAGTGAGTTGTATTGAAATGAAGATAAGGTCCGGTGTAATCCCATGAATGTGAGAAGGAGCATTGACAATCTGTCTGTAATCAAGTGCTTCTAGGGCTTTGATGAATGCTTTAGTACCTTTGACGGGTGCAGAGGTAAGGTTGTAGTCACCCAGGGCTGTGAACGGTTTATGCTTGAAGCTGTATGCACAAATTGATTCAAGTATTGCCGATAAATGTTCAGCCTTGGCTTTAGGGGGCCTGTATGTGAGGCAAAAGCTGACACAATGATTTGAAATAATTATTGTGGTTGATTCAGCTGAATTGTTAGTGGAGATAATATTAAATTTGTAGTTTTTTCTGGTCAATATTAGCACCCCTCCTCCTCTCTTGCATGTTCTGTGGCAACTATGAGCTATGAAATCAGGTGGTGTAATTTGGTTTAAGATGACTTGGTCTGTGTCTATAAGCCATGTCTCCGTAATGCATATTACGAGGGTTGCTATTTATATTTCTGGCCTTAGCAACAGTAAGTGTTGCCAGGCGCCATCCAATGTTTCCATTGGAACACTGACATTGTTGAACATAACCTTATTCATAACATTTTATCATTTGAGCGTGATTTGTTGTTTACAGTAACTTGAAAAATTCATCTCGGGCGAAAAATGGAATTAACTCGTGAACATTTTTGTACGATTATTTTTCATAACTTTCGACGTGGATTATCAAGACAAGAGTGCATCGATGAACTTAATTTTTTATACGGCAATAAAGCACCATCCTACAGCACTGTAAAAAACTGGTATAACGAATTCAATCGTGGCCGACGTTCGCTCCAGGACAAATTCCGTCAGGGTCGTCCAAAATCGGTTGTTGTGACAGAAAATATTGATGCTGTGTGTGAACTGATAAAGCAAGATCGTCATGTGACATACCGTGAGATTGAGGCATCTTTGGGCATTAGTATGACAAGCATCAATAAGATATTGCATGATCATTTGGCCGTAAAAAAGATTTGTTCGCGTTGGATCCCGCATAATCTCACAAACGTTCAAAAGAAGGCTCGTGTCGATTGGTGCAAGGAAATGTTGAAAAAATACGTTCAAGGTGCATCAAAGACTGTGTATAACATCTACACAGGTGACGAATCATGGATCTATGCATATGAGCCTGAAACAAAACAGCAATCAACTGTATGGGTCTTCCAAAATGAGCCAAATCCAACAAAAGTTGTTCGCGGAAGAAGCACATTGAAGTAAATGGTTGCCTTTTTCTTCGGCATTACCGGTCACGTGGTGACAGTTCCATTAGAGAAACGTAGGACGGTCAATTCTGAATGGTACACGACCATTTGTTTACCAGAAATCTTCGGAGAAATTCAGAAAAATTTGAAGAAGAGGCGAATAATTCTTCATCATGACAATGTGAGCTCTCACACATCGGCTCAAACAAAGGAATTTTTGACCGGCCAAAACATCGAATTGATGGGTCTTCCACCGTACAGACCTGATTTGGCACCCAATGACTTCTTTTTATTCCCGCACATCAAAAACAAATTACGTGGTCAACGATTTTCAACACCCGAAGATGCGGTTGATGCATTCAAAATGCATGTTTTGGAGTTACCTCAATCGGAGTGGAAAAAGTGCTTCGAAAATTGGTTCAAACGCATGCAAAAGTGTATTGATCTTCATGGAGAATTTTTTTTTTAAATTTTTTATTTATCAATTATCAAATTAACATTCAGATATCATACCATGAATGACATAGAAATAAATGGAATTCTTCCAATACAATTATCCAGGAAATAAGTCACATAGCAAATCATATCTCCATCTTATTTAGATCCCAAAAAAAACATAGGAAATAGGAGAGTACTAGGTAATTCATATACTGCCAAGAAATCCTAGCTTTAACACAAAATATACATTAAGGGCGGAAGGGAGACTTACACGTCAGCTGTATGAGAAGAAAGAACAACCTCAATATTGCTCCCCTCCCTAGTCTCCAGAAAAGCCAGCAGCTGCTTGGGGTCAAAAAACAAATACATCTTTTGCTTATAATTAACAAAACATTTAACAGGAAATTTAAGTTGGAAGGAAGCGCCCAGGGCCAAAACCCTTGAGCGAAGAGCCAAAAACTCCCTCCTCTGCAACTGTGTAATTCGTGAAAGATCAGGAAATACTCTCACCCTAGACCCCAAAAAAGCTTCGTTAGCATTTCGAAAAAACATTCTAAGAATAAACACTTTATCTGATTCGAAAGCAAATGTAACAAGCAGGGTGGTTCTCTCCATTACAATCTCCAGAGAACTCTCAAGGAGACACGTAAGATCTTCTAGCCCAGGCTGTGGGAGAGGGGGAGCAACTGTTCCACCCCTACCACCCAGGGATAGATACACAGCCCTGGTCATAGGAGGGATCTGCTCCGGCGGGATTTTCAACACCTCCCCAAAATATTTTTGAACCATTTCAACCGCTGATAGCACTGGTGACCGAGGAAAACTCAGAAAACGGAGATTACATCTCCGAACCTGGTTCTCTAGGTATTCCAATTTTCTACCAGAGACAGTATTATCCTTTATTTGGGCATTTACCAAATCCCGAACCTCACCCATCTCCCTTTCCAAGCTGGCTATTCTACTGCATTGTACCTCATTAGCCTTAGTAAGGAGCCCACAAGAGTCTCTAACCACATTAATGTCTTTTTTAAAAGTCCCACAAACTCTATTCATGAAGTCATTCAAGGTCGCCAATCCTTCCCATAGCATTTGCAAAATAAATGCCGCGGGTCTCACCATAATGGGAAAGTCAGGAAATTCTTCCTTCACCACTGAGGGTCCAGATCGTTCTGCTAAAACCACCGCTTCTCTCAACCGACTCTGGCCTGTTTCCTCAAGGGGAGGGTCTAGCTCAGCCAAAGCACCTCCATCTCCCTCCGAAATTGGTGTACTCGCCAAAACCAAAGCCGAGGACAGAGCAGCAGCTGAGACCAAATTTCCTGGCCGCGGTGGGGGTGTCCACTCAACCGAAGACAGCAAGACACCTGAGATGCTCTGGGGTGAAACTCCTTCCACTGCCCCACCAAAGACGCAGCTCCAACGCATGGGTCAAAACCGCACTCCTCGAGCGTTCGCTGGCCGGCCAAGCTTGAAGTTTTCTCGCCCGGAGGTAGGGTGGCTTGTTTTCGCTTCCTCCGTCCCATTTCGATGGCAGCGGCTCGACAGATTGGCAATACTCAGGAAGGCAGCTCACCCGACCACGCTCACATCCGCCATATTGGTTACTCCCTCCCCTTCATGGAGAATATTTTGAAAAACAATAAAACCAATTTCGATCATAAATATTTGTTTTTTCATTATTAGGCCAGAAATATAAATAGCAACCCTCGTATATCAAGCTTTTGGTCCAGGATGTAATCATGGATGGTATATGGCTTATTTCTAATTGACCTGGCATTTAGTAATGCACAGTTAATCACGGAGTCAAGAATGGTGTTGCCGGTTGCTTTCCACAATAGTGTTGTCTGACCCACCCTGCATTTATTGTATAGTGTTTGCTGTCTGGTATGCTGGTGGAGCTGTGGGGCAATGATCCAGGGTGTATAAAGCAGATAAGAGGGCAGGAATGTGTAGGGAGGTATGTGAGAATTGTGTTGGGTTTGATGCATCAGCAGTAGTAATGTGAAGTATGTTAAGAAATCCTGGTAAGTGGGAAACATGACCGCTCTCAGGATAGTATGTAAGTATGTAAGCGTATATGCCTGAGTTCCGGTATGATTCATTATTCAAAAGAGAGGACACCCTTGCTTATAACACTTTTGATTTGCAATGCGGATGACTGGGTATTTTTCCTGTCTGCAGCCTGATCTCAGAGTGCTTACCTGGCATGTAGTAGAGCCGGGGTAAGTGTAGTGAACAACAGGCGGGTAGGTTAGAAGAATCACAGCTTGGTCTATGACAAGTTTATTCTGTACGGGTATTTGATGGATCAGGTGCACACTCTTAACTGATGCTTTCATCTGAGGATCCTAGTACTTGTTATTCTTCCTTGGTGAATTTCAAGGAAGCCGTCTCTACGCTCCGCCTAAGGGCCATGCCAAACTCTAGCTCTCAACCCCGATCGGCGATCTGTACAGCCGTTGGTGGTGGCGGTGCAGTGTTATAAGCTGGTTCCCTTTAATTTATGCAGCCTGCCTTATTTTTCATTTCCCGATTGGTTTTTACCTCAGAGCAAGGGAGATACTGTCTCAAATTCTAGCTCTTAGCCCCGATCAGTGATCTGTACAGACATTGGTGGTGGTGGTGCAGTGTTCTAAGCTGGCTCCCTTCAGCAATCTCTTTACATTACATGGGCCTTCTACAGTCAATTCTATATGGCAGGCAACACCAAAATGGCTTCATTTTTAGTTGTTCTTTAAGCAAAGTAGCTGGAGGCTCTACTTTGAGTGAAGAAACGTAACCTGTACCTACAGTAATGAGGAATATCCCCGTAACTTTAAAAACAAAACTGAAAGCTGAGTTGAACAGTGGAAAGCTGTGCCGAGAAGCTTACTGAATGGGGCCACAATATATTGAGGAAAAAGAGAGCTGGAAGAAGTGGAGAAATAGTGGTAGGCTATAAAAGCAAGTAGGGAAAATATGCAAAGCATGGCTCATGGAATTCCTTCCAACCCCTCTGTGTGCATGTGTGTGTGCATGCATCTATCTGTTTTCATCTGCATTGCCTGTGTGTGTGGATATTTATTTTATTAACAGGTTTTTTTATGCCGATTTATTATTTCAGTCAGAGTGGTTTACATGTAACTTAAACTTGGTAATGGACATTAAACAGGGGCATTAATAACTTGAATTTTTCTGAGGCAATGGAGGGTTAAGTGACTTGCCCAAGGCCACAAGGAGTGCTAGTGGGAAATGAACCCTGGTCTCCTGGTTCCCAAGCCAGTGCTCTAACCTTAGACTTTCAAAAGAAATTGAAGATACTGCTTTTCTTAGAGCATTTTGATCCACCGGCACTACAAACTGAAAGGTTCATATACTGATGAGCACCACCCTATTGCTGGCTCTAATCCCCTTTTCTCAGAGTGAACCAGCTACCTTGAAATTGTAACAGTCTGTAACAATGTAACATAGTTCCATGAGACAGTTCAATGTAATATAGTTGCACACATCTTAACAATGTATCTTAGCTGTGCCATCTTGTTCAATGTAATATAATAATATATAATATATTATTATATTAATAATATATAATATATAATGGTATAAATTATATATATATATATATATATATAATATAATAATAATATGTGTGTGTGAGTATATTTATGTCTGTGTTGTATCTATGTGTCTGTGATAGTAAGAGGAGATGAGAGGGGAGAGCTCTTTGACAGGTGCTGTAATTGCTATGTTACTGGGTATCAGTGTTTGTATAGCGGAGCTGCTGGAACTTTTTTTTTTTTTCCTGTAGAAATGCACTGAGGTATCTCTGCCCTTCCCTTCCACTCAAGTGTCCAGCATCTTTCCTCCATTCCCTTCTTGTATAGCACAGGAATTTCTCCCAGTTCACTTCTCTTTCTGTGACTAAAGAAGCATTCCAATGCTCCACACCCACTGCTTTCTCATTGGCTACATCCTATCCATAGTGTCTAGGGGGACTATTGTAGGAAAAAAGTGGACTAGTGTAGTTGATATGGAAGGACAGACTAGTTAGGTCATGTGGTCTTTTTCTGCAGTCATGTTTCTAGCTAGGTACATTGGAAGCAAGGAAAGGCAATTGCAGGGGGTGGAAGGGGGAAGGGGTGGGCAGGGGAGAGTGTTAAAGAACTACAGATACTTTAAACTCTGAAAAATGTTGAGATATTAGCCTTCCTTCTAGTTTTCAGACCTTAATGTAAAAATCAGTAGAATTATGAAAAAAGCTAGACAGTATCAATTCTAGCCTCCTGATTGCTGAGCAAAGCTGGACAAAAGAGGAGAAAGAGTGGCACTATATATAAAAAATAATATTAAGCAACAGAACTGCAGGGATTATGGAGTGAGGAGGAGGCAATGTAAGTTAATCTGGAAAAAGGGAATATAACATCTATATATATTAGTGTGATACATAGATCTTCTTCACAGGCCAAAGAACTTGGAGAAATTGCTATCATACAGAATTTGCTATTGCTAGGTGACTTCTAGGGGTATGCATGGTCAAAACAGTTTTGGTCCCTATACATTTAAAACAAAACTTTTCCTGATTTTTGTACATATTCTTGTGTTTGTTTCGCCTATTCATTTGTTGGGATTGTATTGTATGCATGCCAGAACTTTTATGTGCATTATTTTGTATGTATATCCACATATAAGCTATTTGTGCATACTGTGATAAGGAAGCTTGTAGTGAGCCTACGGAAATAGGAGAAACTAATGATTTTGCTTTTAAGAAAAGTGACATCTCTGCAGTGCACAGGTTTCAGCTTTTGCCTAAAGAAAGCAAGCAGAGAGAAACTGAACCTAGGCTGCCATTACCCAAGCTCTGATGATGTAGTTGCAGGCTTGGAAGATAATTGCAAGCACCTGTCCAGAGAGGGAGAGACACTGCCCGGGAAGCAGGGATATAAACCTTGGCTAGAGAGAAAGCAGAGAGGAGAGCTGGGGAGAAGAGAGCCCGGAGGGAGAGAGCCCGAGAGAGGAGAGCCCGGAGAGGGAGAGCACTGGAGGAGAGAGCAGAGAAGGCTTCAAACCCTAGTTCCTGTTCAGAAGGTTCAGAGAGTTCAGAGGTGGGAGCCCAGGACTCAGCACAGGAGTCAAAGGAGCCAAGCCTGGAACAGGGAGCAATGGCAGAGCTCCAGGAAGGAACTCGGGGAAGTGAACCAGGGACTGTTCCCCAGAAGCTGGAGGGAGACTGGTGAACACAGCCAGGGAGAAGTGTCCACAGCTTCAGGTACAATTTATCCTTACTGGGTGGAGCTGTGCTCAAGAGAGACACAGGGATCCTCAGAGAGAGTATACCCTGAGACATACGTTAAAAGCTCAGAGCAGGGCACTGCATTACCGGAGCAAGAGGAAATGCAGGTTGAGCCTATTGAGCAGGATTCATTGCCTCCAGAAATACTCATGGACTGTACTCTATGTCAAGCTGTTAGCATTGAGTCCCTTTGCTAAAGAATAGCTGAAAAAATAAAGTCTCCTGAAAAGTAGAGTATTGAAACCTAGCCTGAACTGAAGGTAGGAACTTGCTCTTTTAAGGAGAAGATACCTGTTGCATTTACATTTGAATGCTTAATGAAGACAAAAGTAAAAAGAAGATATTTTTACTTTGTTGAATGAAGAAGCTGTGTTTTCTTTATCCATTATATTGATAAGCAGCTGCATATAATTAATGACTTTGAAGCTCATCCAGCCTTAGTTGTAAATAACCTTGAGCGAATGAATGGAGAAGTATCCTGTTACATTCTACATGGACTTTGTTTGCGTTTGGGGAATAAATTTTGTCATTTGCCTTTACGTTCGGTTTCATGACTACACTTCATCGTAGAAGGCCAAAACTACAGCTCCCAGCAGGCATCACTGGGAAAAATAGTTTATTCAACCTTTTATAAGAGAAGTTAATGGCAACTTTACCCCTCTAAGCCTTAGGCAGAGTGCTGGGGCGTGACAATACATAAATTTTTAAGTGCCCAAACAAATCTAATGCATGATCGCAAATGTCTATCGTAGTGATTTCATTGTGCCAGATGTTGTTTGGGGCAACCCACCTGCAATGTGATCTAGGAGTAGGGTGATTCTAGATTGTTTAGAGTGAGAAATGTCCTGACAACTGGTAATGAAATCCATATGGGAGTGAAAAATACTGTATCTTGTACTTGCAAATGGTGAAAATCTGTTATCACAGTGGGTTGAGTGATCACTGCCTGGTTAGATCACATATAGTAAGGCATGTATCCTAAACTTCAGATCCTAGACTCCATTGCTGTAGGTACAAACTTAGGGGCATTATTACTAAAGTGCAATAGGGAATATGGGGTTAGTGTGCAGAATTCATCATGTTAAACATAAGGGGCATGGTCAGGGTATGCTACTGCCATAACAATGCTAGCTGCTGCACTAGTGCACTAGTAGTCAATGCTCGACCCAGTGCACATGCACAGGACATACACATAGCTTGGTGTATGCACACAGTGCATGCGGCTCTGCACATGCTAGAAAATAGAATGCTACAAGCACAATATTGGGGCATCTGTGTCCCTAGTAAGGTAGCAACTGGGCTGTCCAGAACCAGCTAAGGTATGTCACATCTGCTTCAATCCCACAGTGCTACAGTGACATGGTTCATGGATGGTGTGTGGCTTGAGACCATGGGTTTCTCTGGAGCAAATGTGGTGCACGTGATGGATGTGCAGCATAGCTCTTGCCATTTTCACTATGCACCCACCTAGGCCAATATTATGCATGTGCTTGTACCCTGGAAGGGGATACAGCCCCCTCCCCCTTGGAATGCTGACACACCGCTGAAGCAGGAAAGTTGATGACACCTAGCAGGTCATGTGTGTACATGGCACAGAATGATGTCACAGACCAGATATTTGCCTACTGTGCTTGACAGCACTTGTCATTCGCTGGGGAGGCAGTACAGCACATGCTGACTTGCACTGTGATGCCAGCTGTAACACACTGCATGCATGGAAATGTCCTGTGTGCTTGGTCTTGCAGTGTGCTTAGGACATTCGATGTACATCTTCTTGCATAACTATCTGTCTATGTGTCGGAGTACTCCAGCATGAGACATGCCTACCTCACACATGGGCCTCTCCAAACAATGAGATGGGGCCTTGCTAGTGGCCTATCATGTGCTTGATAAGTGAGAGAGGATGATGGTTGCACAGCTGACTCTATCCCATAAGTAGGGAACCGTTCCACTCTTGCCCTCAAGCAATGGTGAACAGCTCTGACCATGTTAATGCCTGGCCATGGGTAGCACCGATTCACATTGGACACAACATTTGGGTACAAGTGGGGAGCAATAGGAGTGGACTGCACCTGCCCTCTTTCTGTGGCTCTAACTGAGAGGTTGCCCTGCTGTGCTGCAAGATATACATGTACAAGTTGTAATGTCTGTGACAGTTGGACATGCCTGATCTGCAGCCAGTTTGATCCATGTGATTTGCAGTACTCTTGGCTGTATCACCTATGCCGTGCACCTTTCTCCCAGCTGCAGCACCCTGTTGATGTTTTTGTTTGACAATTGGAATACCCTTTTTGTAATACAAACATATGTTGTGCCAACACAATGCTACAGAACACATGTGAGAACATGTGGGACACTGTAGTGATGCAGGGGGTGCACGAGGGCACACAGGACAGCATTATAATATGATGGCATGCTTACACTGATGTGCCTAGAGTCTGATATGCATGCAATATCTTCATTAGTCTGGCACCCTGGCACAGTGAAAGCTGTTTTCCCAGGTCTGTCATAGGAATGTGACCTTTAATTTATGTCGCCTCTGTGAGGAACATGTCACCCATCTCTACACTCTTTCCTTGACAGCTTGAAAATCTGCGGAAGAAGTGCCAGGAGCTGTGGTGGAAGTGCTCCGAATTCCTCAAACAGGTGCTGGCAGAAATGAGGTCGCAGCAGGAAGGGAGTCTGTATAGCTCTCAAGTACAGACAAAACACCTTACAGCAGCAAATTTATCCCTAGCAATCTTCTTCTACAAAACCATTGGGCATGTCTTCACTCCAGCTGCTATGTATGGCAACCTTGCCCAGGGAGATGTGGTGAGGATCATGCACACAGCCATGCTCTGCTACACATAGTACATGTTAGCAGAAGTTATCTGTCTTTCTTGAGAGCCATTGTAGTACTTGCAGCTAATGATATGTGCATCTCAACTCTATCTATCTTTACAAACTTGGAAAATACTGTTTGTGATCTATGGGGACGGGAGCCAGTCACAGCACTTCTTGAATGTATGTTTTCTTTGTAAATGATTTTGGCCCATTATCTATGAGCCACCCTTATAACATCACCCATGAGTGTAAGCATCAATGTGATGTCTGTTGTCCAGACAGTGGCACTGGCAGGAGACACAAACCCCTTGCAATGCATTACTTACAGATGCATGATCGGATCTGGGGAGTCCTCAGCAACATAGATGAGATCTTGTCAGTACCTTGTCAATGGGTTACATTATAGCTTCATTGCATGTCCCCTAATCTTTCTACTTTTTGATGGCATAAACAACTAATCTATGTTTACCTGTTCAACTCCATTCACTAATTTATAGACCTCTATCATATCCCCCCTCAGCTTTCTCTTTTTGAAGTTGAAGAGCTCTGACCTTTTAAATTTCTCCTCATAGGAGATTTATTCACAACTTAAAAAAAAAATTAGTAAGACAAGACTTTCTGTTATATTTTTTTTGAAGGTGTGAATAAACAAGTATCTAAAAGTGAGCCTGTTGATATAGGGCCTGATATTCATCTGGGCAGGGCTAAGTGCCGTAGCTGCTTAGCTTTGCCCGCTGACCCCTTAACACCGGATATTCAATTCCGCGGCATCGGGAGTGAATATCCAGGTTTAGCCGCACTGCCCAGTAGCCGCCAAGGCTAATCATGCAGCACTGATATTGGATGCTACACAGCGCTCGGTGCCTATAAGATAGGTAGGTTTTATTGGTGCTGCATAGTCAGTGCCAGTCCCCACCTCTGTTCCACCCCAGAAAGCCCCCAACATGCCCCGATGCTAGCCGGCTAGCATCAGGGTGTATAGGGGACTAATTTAGGGATATTCAAAGGCACTACCCGTGTAAGTGCCACCAAATATCCGCTTAGCAGACATTTACATGGTTAACTGGCTGTTAGCCATGTAAATGCCCTTTGAATATTGGGCCCATAGTATATCTGAATTTCAGAAATCGTCCCTCATGAGAGACTTTTGGCAAAATTAAAAAGTCATGGGATAGGAGGCAGTGTACTATTTTGGATCAGGAACTGGTTAAAAGATAGAAAACAGAGAGTAGGGCTAAATGGCTACACATACATCACCTGCAGATGATGTGCAGGTCACCAGGGCTGGCCCATCCATTGAGCAAGAATGTTTTTTGCACAGAACCCCGCGTTTCAGGGGGCCCCGCGCAAAAAACATCTTGCATCAGCCCAACTAGGTTAAAAAAAAACACAAACCAGCTGCTGCTGCTGCCGCTGCAGCCGTGGCAGCGGCAGAATCAAGCATCCCGTGGGGCCCCCCCCTACCCTGCAGAGTTCTCCATGCAGTCTCAGCATTGGCTGTCAGAGTCACGCGAAGAGAGAGAGCTTCTCCTCTCACAGCTCTGTTAATCCCGCCGCGGGGCTGATGGGATTTCCCATCAGCCCCATGGCGGGATTACCAGAGCCACGAGAAAGGGAAACTCTCCTTTCATGCGGCTCTGAAAAGCCCGCGCTGAGGCCACATGGAAGACTCTGAAGGGCAGGGGGGGTCCCGCGGGATGCTCGATTCTGCCGTTGCCACGGTGGCAGCAGCAGCAGCAGCAGCCGGTTGGTGTTTTTTTAAACCTAGCTGGGCTGATGGGGGGGGGGGGAGGGGGTTAGGACTATTAATGGGCTATGGGGGGGGGTTAGGACAATGGGCTATGGGGGGGGGTTACGACAGGTAATAGGCTATGGGGGGCTAAGACTGAAAATGGGCTGATGGGGGTTATGACAGTTAATGGGCTGTGGGGGGCTAACACTACAAGTGGGCTGATGGGGGGCTTATGACTGGTAATGGCCTTTTGGGGGCTAAGACTGGAAGTGGGCTGATGGAGGGTTACGACATGTAATGGGCTGTGGGGGGCTAAGACTACAAGTGGGCTGATGGGGGCTTATGACTGGTAATGGGCAATGGGGGGCTAAGACTGGAAGTGGGCTGATGGGGGGTTACAATGGGTAATGGGCTATGGGGGGGCTAACACTACAATTGGGCTGATGGGGGCTTAGGACTGGTAATGGGCTATGGGGGGGCTAGGACTGGAAATGGGCTGATGGGGGGGTAGGACTGGTAATGGGCTATGGGGGGGGGGCTAAGACTGGAAGTGGGCTAATGGGGGGTTATGACAGGTAATGGGCTGTTGGGGGGGGGCTAAGACAAAAAGTGGGCTGATGGGGGGCATATGACTGGTAATGGGCTATGGGGGTCTAGGACTGGTAATGGGCTGATGGGGGGTTAGGACTGGAAGTGGGCTGATGGGGGGTTAGGACTGGTAATGGGCTATGGTGGTGGGGGCTGACTGGAAATGGGCTGATGGGGGCGTTAGGGCTGGTAATGGGCTGATGGGGGGTTAGGACTGGTAATGGACTGTGGGGGGGTAATACTGAAAATGGGTTGATGGGGGGTTAGGACTGGTAAGACTGAATATGGGGTGATGGGGGTTAAGACTGGTAATGGACTGTGGGGGGGGGGGGTAAGACTGAAAATGGGCTGATGGGGGGTTAGGACTGGTAATGGGCTATGAGGGGGCTAGGACTGGTAATGGGATGGGGGTTGCTAGGACTGGAAATTGGCTGAGTGGAAGGCGGGGCTTGAACTGCAAATAGCTGATGGGGACAGGGGCTTGGAATGGAAATGGGCTGAGTGGAAGGGGGGGCTTGAACTGCAAATAGCTGATGGGGCCGGGGCTTGGAATGGAAATGGACTGTGAGGGGAGGGAGCTAGGACTGGAAATGGACTGAGTGGGGGGGCTAGGACAGGAAATGAGCTGATGGAGGGGCTAGGATAGGAATGGAAATGGGATGTTGGGGGGTGCTAAGGTTGGAAATGGACTGTGGTGGGGGCTTGGATTGAAATGGACTCATAGAGGGGCTAGAACTGGAAGTAGGCTCATGGGGGGGCTTGGATTGGAAATGGGCTGAGTGGAGGGGAGCTAGGATTTAACATGGACTGATGGTGGGGCCAGGAAAGGACTAGAAATGGGCTAGAGGGGGGCTGGGATTGGAAATGAGCTGATGGAGGGACTCGGATAGGACTGGAAATGGATGGGGGAGCTAGGACATTAAATTGAC
This sequence comes from Ichthyophis bannanicus, assembly GCA_033557465.1. Lineage (NCBI taxonomy): Eukaryota > Metazoa > Chordata > Amphibia > Gymnophiona > Ichthyophiidae > Ichthyophis > Ichthyophis bannanicus. Next base: position 370,651,737 of record CM066038.1, on the reverse strand, counting down.
TGATGGTGGGGCTAGGATAGGATTGGAAATTGGCTTATGTGGGGCTAGGACTGGAAATGGGCTGATGCGGGGACTAGAAGGGAGCGGAGTTAGGTGGGGCTGGAACTAGAAGGGAGCTGATGTTGGGGGAGGATTAGAATGGGATGGAGCTGGGAGAGGGAAATGGAGAGGGAAAAATATTTTGTGTAGGAGGGAAGACAAATCTACAATTGGCTGGGTATTGGGAGAGTAAGTGGGGATTGAGGATGGAGGGGCAAAATTTGAGTGGATGAAATAAGAATGAGGAACGAGCAAAAGGAGAAAGATTAGTATGTTAAAGCAGATGTAGAGAGAGAATGGAAAAAAAACTAGAAGAGAGAAGAAAGGACAAATGGACAGCAGATGTTGGAGAGTTAGCAGAAGACACGAAGAAACCAGAAGAAAGTGGCTGGAGCAATTGCAACTGAAAAAGAAATGCACAAAAGGTAGAAAAATATCTCTTTATTTTGAATTTATTAACTGGAATATGTCAGCTCTGGGAAATGTGCATCATTAACGTCTGCGCTTTGTTTAGTACAAGAGGAAATTAATTTATAGTTTTATTTCTACAGTGTTGTTGTACATTCCAAGTTTGGCTTTTGGGGTTCCCAGTTTAATTATTGTCTTCCTGTTTCTAAATTGTGATTCCTTGTTTGGTGATGGTCTATGTTCTGCATGTGTAACTGAGCTGAGGTATTCTGTTTATATAATTCCTATTTGACATTGCCACTTGTTCTCTTTCCCCAGTAGGTCATGTATTGTTATTCTCTGAGATGTATTGGTTTAATATTTGCAGTGTTGACTTTTGATAGTTAGGGTATGGTGCTTTGTGAGTCCTGTTAGTGCTGTTAGGATATGGCGGGTTTGCTATGTGTTCTAAATGGGCAGTGTTTGTAGTAGTTCCTAATGTGCCTGGCGGTTGGTACTGGATTATAGTAATGTAGAAATCTTTTAGTCTTTCTTTATCCATATACTCATTAAGAGGCATGTTTACTAAAAGTTAGTGTATGGTAACATTATTCAAATATTTATGCAAATGAGGCACCTTATGCAAATGAGGCCCCACACCAAGTCTCCGCACATGGCCCCGCACCCCCCTTGGGCCGCCCCTGCAGGTCACCGCCCATGCCCAGTCATTGTTCTATGCCTACAACATGGCCATGGTTGCTCCTCCTTGACACACTCATACCCACTTACAGAGAAAGAGGATAGAATAGAATAATCAAGGAAATATTTCTTTATGTATAGGGTAGTGAATGTACGAGGGTTATTTTTAAAGTAAGGTACGATTGGCTGTAGCTTTGTAAATTTTTTCCCCCTGTAGAAACAAGCATACATGCCAGTTCCCGGCATGCCTTGTGTAAAAGTAGATGCCATTTGCAGTCGTAGCGTCACTTTGTACGGTTTATACTGAGACGTTAAAATATTTAAGACAATTGAGCGGCCCTCCGACTGTGAAATACAGTCTGTGATTCGGTTTTTGACAGCAAGGACCGTGTCATCTGCGGACATTCATCACCAGATATGTGAGATGTACGGCCCCAATGTGATGAGTGACAGCAAAGTGCTTAAATGGGTGAGATTGTTCAAGGATGGGCGGGACAAACTGTGCTCACGATGGATTCCCAGGCTGCTTTCCGAGGAACACCAAAAAAGGAGAATGGCTAGTGCTTTGACATTTTTGATCCAATACAATGAGGAAGGAGATGAACTTTTGTACCACATTGTCACAGAGGACGAGACATGGGTTTCTCACATGTCTCCAGAATCAAAGCGGCAGTCAATGGAATGGAGACACACGTCATCTCCAGTCAAAGTGAAATCCAAACAGACAATCTCAACACGCAAGATTGTGGCAACTGTGTTCCTCAGAAAGCAGCCTGGGAACCCATCGCGAGCACATTTTTCCTGGTGGAAAGGTCCATAAACCATTATTAAGAAGGGATCCAGGATATCAATGCTTGACCCAGTACAAGCATTGTGGAACCTGTGTCTTTTGGGGAAACTGTTAGGTACGTGTGACCTAGATTGGCCACTGTTGGAAACAGCATACTGGGCTTGATGGACCTTGGTCTGACCCAGTATGGCATATCTTATGTTCTTATGTTCTGAACTGCAATTTTTCAGAAACGATTTTGTATAGCACTGATCTTGAAACTTGTGGAAAATTCAGTGACAAAGTGGAAATCGTTAATCGCCGTTCTTCATGAATTTTTGCGTCAACTGTGCGCACCAAATCTTCTGTGATTACTGAAGGTCGACCCTATCGCGGTTCATCATGGACATTGTCCCACCCGTCCTTGAACAATCTCACCCATTTACGCACTTTGCTGTCACTTATCGCATTGGGGCCATACACCTCACATATCTGGCAATGAATGTTCACTGATGACACGGTCCTTCCTTTCAAAAACCAAATCACAGACCGTATTTCACAGTCGGAGGGCTGCTCAATTGTCTTAAACATTTTAACGTCTCAGTATAAACCGTACAAAGTGACACTATGACTGCAAATGGTATCTGCTTTTGCACAAGGCATGCCGGCAGCCGAAACACATGCTTGTTTCTACAGGGGGAAAAAATTTACAAAGCTACAGCCAATTGGACCTTACTTTAAAAATAACCCTCATAGGTAACAATCGTCTCGTGCAGATAGTGGAGAAAAGGCTCATTTAAGCATTCATGTGCATGTGCATGAATATAGCCACAAATGTAATAGACATAGGAGCCCTTTAACTAATGTTCTCTAAGCCATTACCATGGGATGTAGTTAACAGTAACTGGTAGCATGGGCATTACCACATGCTAATTCCCACGGAACAGCACATTGCGAGATGGAGCAGTGACTGGGTGGGTTAGCACAGAGAGTGGGTGTGGACAGCACACTGAATTAATCGCTAGAGTAAATGCTGCACTCTAATTTTCAATGTTCCAGTTAGCACAAGTGCTCCTAATGTCACCTCAATCAGTGGTGTTAAGTGCAACTGCGTTAATTGCAAATGCTGCTGCTGTGTGAGGTAACTGCCGGGGTACATGCTTGCCACACCCCCAATAGACAGCACATGACTTTTACATATACCACTTATTAATTTTCACTCAAAACATATGGTAATAGCAAAAATGTACCACACTTTAGTAAAAAGGGCCCCATACGATCAATCTGAGCATGCAAAAAAGCTGAGGTGTGCACAGAAGGTGTGCAATTAGATTTTAAGATGAAGATTGCACAAAGACCATGAAAAATCCCACAAAAATTGATAAAACTTCATTTCAAACAAAGACTAGCAGCATTGCTTTTTGGCCCTGCACATCCCTATAGATTGGTAGACCTTATGGTCTTATTTTCTCATCATAGTTTATGGGGTATGTTTATTAAAGGGCATTAAGGGAGCAAGTGTGCAAATAACACCTGTCGGCACCCTTGCACCCTTAATGCTGCAAAAAAGCTGCATTAACAGGCATTAAATGCTCCTGCAGCATTAAGGACACAGTAGGCAGCAAGTTGGCATTAATGGGGCAGAGAGTGTGCCCTTGTATCCTGTACCTGTTGATGAGAGGTTCTTATATAACGTCTTGTGTTATGCTTTAGGGCTGGAGAAACTGTTTCCAAGGAACCTGAATACAGTCAGTGATACCTAGACAGGAAGGGAGGGGTCGTGACCCTAAACAAAAGGGCTTTCCAAAACCATAGTCAGCATCATGTTACCAGCATCCCAATAAAAGGCGCTCTCCTCTCTTTCTGAGGCACCTAATCAGATAGTCAATCCCAATCACCCTGCATATGCCATTCCTATATCATCTGTGCCTGTTCTGCTAGTCACCACCCACTGCATGTAACACAGCCACCACAAAGATATGGTCTTTGTACATTCTGGATATCCTGCAGCCTGGCTAGTGACTAGACTGCCATGAAGAAACAGCATCCGTGCCATTACAACCTGATCCTGAGTAGTACTATGCGGAGACATAGCCGTGACATGGAACCAGTCACTTAGAGTGAGAATGCTCTCTCAGCATGAACAGATGTGTGCACTCATGCCATGCTCTTGCAAGACCCACGTTAAGATGGCTCAGCTGTTTACCTAACCTCTGACTTATATACATCCTGTGCAAACTGCTCTGTTTTGAGCAATACCCAGAATCCTCTGCTCTTCATTTTTGTATCTTTTTAGTTTGAATTCGGGAAGAGCTAATGCAATGCAGAGAGCACTGGAAAGTGGCTCAGAAACAGGCTGCAAGTGCATGTTGGCCCACAGTGGCCTATGTCTATCACATACAAGAGGACTATGTCCCCCTACACAGCTTGTGGCAGTGAGCACTGAAAATAGTGCTATGCTCATATTCCCATAATATGTCATGTTCCTGCTCAAGGGCACTGCAAAAATGGCCAGTGTAGCACATGTGCTCTCCCATGTTTCAGATGCAGTTTCTCTCCTCCCCACCCCCCAAGAGCACGTGGAAGCATGGCAGTTTGGACATGGGTTTAGATGTTGGTACAGTTGCTGGCTACACATACACTACCATCTCTAGCCTCTTTGTACTCTACTAGCATCCTTGTGGCTGTCACACTTGGTGTCCATGGAGAGTGGGTGAGGCTGTCTTGCAGGGCCTCTGATGTGAAACATGTAGAGATTAAGTAGGCCTTCGGAGCTTCTGTGCATCTGAACAGAACCTCTGGCTGCCTATGCCACCTATCAGAGCCACACTCAAAACATGCATGAGACTGTTCCCCCCCACCTCCACCCTGACATTCACCTCCAGGCCATATGATGGCAGGCAATGCAGAGACCTAATAATATCCTTTAGCACATTCCTCCAGCTGGAGTTGTACACAGACCATTCAGAGGTCAGTATCCCATATTCACAATCAGTCAAACCAAAGCATGTTGTCTCTGTAAACATAAGACTGATTGTTGTTTTAGAGTAATACATAATGTCATGCTGAATGCTGGTGGTCAATGATCAGTAGACAGTTCTAAGATAGTGTATATTGTGTGCGGATGTGCCTGAGATGGACATGCCTGTATGTGCATGGAGCTAAGAGATCCCGAGAGTTTACTCTGCAAATGCAAGTTAGGACAAGAGCACAGATTCTTTATTGTTTCACCAACTCAGTGACTCCATTGGACATTCACATAGGCCAGCCCCCCACATGAGCTGAGCTCCCAATAGGCTGCAGCTGCACCAAGGGGGCTGACAGTGTTGCTGCGGTTACAGCTATTTTGGCAATTGGCACTTATGAGACCTCTCACCTGTGCAGCCAGGTGTGTCCTGAGGCCTAGAAGCTCAGTCAGAGATGAGAATTGCTGCCCACATACATGTGATGGAGCTCTCCCAGGTGAGATCATGGCTTCTCAGCTCATTCCAGTTAAACCGTTGGGTGATATGGGAGCTGTACAGCAGTGTCATGTTGGGAGGTAAGTGTAGGGTCATGCTGTTGGGATGGCCTTGAGGATGGTGTAACTGTGAAAGCATTTGAGTGTCACAGCTTTGGGGACAACATGTGTACAGGCACAGCTAGTCAACCAGTGACTCCCACAGGTTGCAACTACTTACTGAAAACCAATGTCCTGCCCGTAAATGGTCTCTCACACAGTTTGTGGAGTTGCTGACTAACTGACTGTGCAGCATGTTATATGCAGAACCATAAAGCCTGGAAATCATGTGCATGCACAGTGTACTGCTGCAGCTCACAGTCCTCTGGACACACACACACATACACACACACACACACACACACACACACACATACTCTACATGACCACATTGTCCAAAATAGGTGTCAGTTGGTGTTCTTACTTGGCCCTACTTTAATGCTTGGATGTTGTCAATGCTCATGCTGTGTGTGCAAATGCTAGTAGGGCCTCCACACAACCCTCGTAATGCCAGCACAGTGTGTCAGTGCTAGTAGCATGTTCTGTTATTTAGTCAGTGCAGGTGCAGCTTCTCAGTGTGGTGCACTTCTCAGTGCAGGGAGGTTTGCACATGGTGATGCAGCAATGGAATTGTACGATGAAGTTAACACACCAAGATTTATCATTCCTGATCTGCAAGGTGGTTTTGATCCTAGTGGCCATGTGTTTGGAGCCACAGAGCAGCCATGTGGATATTTGGGTGCATCAATTCATGTGTGTATAAGTGATCATTGTCAAGATGCATGATGGCATGGGCTAGGGTGTGCAAGCTCAGTGCCATTTATTTATTTTTATTTAGTATACATTTGTATACCGCTACTTCCAGCGATCAGCAGCGGTTTGATTACAGATTGGAAATTGTCAAATCATGACAGGAAATTTTTGAGGTATAAACACATTGATTAGACAGGAAAGCACAGCACACAGAGAACATGGGCTATGGAGGGTTAAGTGGCTTGCCCAAGACCACAAGGAGCACCTGTGGGACTAGAAACCCCAGTCCTTCCGGCCCAAGGTTGCTGTCCTCTAGTGGGATTTGAACCCCCGACCTTCCGGCCCGAAGTACCTTGCCCCAACCACTAGGCCACTCCTCCACTCTAGGCCATATTTGTCTGACAAGGAATATGAGGCTTCTGTTGGAAAAGGACATCTTGTTAGGTTTGTATGTAGAACTGCATTGATATGCTGCAGGTAAAACTGATGACCATGTCTTACATATGGGATCTGTCCTGCCAAAGGGGCAGGACATGATACATGAACACGCACATGCAAGACCCTGAGTGACCAAGCAGAATGACCAATGTAACCATTTCATGGAGTGTGCTTGTTTGCCAGTCCTGGAATAATCTCATAGTTGATAGGCCATACTGAGTAGTTTGGACTCTCATGTGACTCAGATGGATGTGGCACCTAAATGAGTGCTTACTCATGAAAGGGTAACCAGTTCATACCATGGTCATCATTTGGCAACTAAGAAAGCAGTATGGTTACTTTTCCTCTGAGATGGGGTGTTATTATATTTCCTAATCTTTCTGCCTCACTGGCATATCCCCCCCCCCCCCCACATTCACATATCCACTCAATATGTGCATGCTAGAGGCATCCTGATCCAAACCTCCCCTGTCGAAGTGCTGTGACACTGCTGATTACTTCAGGATGTAGCTGCCTCTTTTGGAGCTGTAGGGTACTGAAAACTTTCTAATGCTTCAGCCCTAGGCTCTCTTTCTCCAATGTCACTGTTATAGACGGACCCCTAGCAACATTGTGAATAAAGTCTTGAAAAGACATGTCCTCTGGTGGGGACATGAGATGTTGTGGGGATGGAGATGGGTCCTACGGAATAGTTTGCATATCTCAGGTATTGGCCAATTCATCATCTGATGAACCACAATCTGAAGACTCAAAGTATCGAAGGGCAGGGTGTCCCCACTCTGTACAAACTCTGTACCAGTTGAAGCCGGTACCTGGAATCTGTGTGATCAGAACCTCAGTACCAGAAACAGATTTGAGGGCTGGCATGGGCAATAGCATGGAAAGCAGGGGACATGGGTGGACCCCTGTGCACCACTTTGGGATTGATGATGTAGCCAGGAGACACCACATGCATAATCAGGGCATGAAGGCAATAGCGGTTGGCAGACCACTTCCCAGTCTATGGGTGTTAAGGTGCCACATGTGTGCTATGTATAGGCACCATTAATTGTGCTTGCCCATGCATTCTTTCACACTGCAGGTTTCGGGTCACACACTGTTGTCTCTCATTAGGAAATGCATGGTCAGTCCTAACTCAGCTGCTTATTGCTCACAGTACCCAGGGCTAGTGCATCCACTAGGAAAACTAGGCAGATACCTAGGTATACTGATCATGGTTGACAACATGCCGGCCAATCCCTCCCTCCCTGCAAGTGTGACATAGCCATTGCTTTAGTGCTGCAGGTAGCCTTAAAACAGTGGCACACATGTGGCTGGTAATGGCATGCTGCTCCTGCCCCCTTTGACAGGAAATGTTGGATGAGGGCAGGAGCAGCATGCCATGAGCACGCAAACTGATGCCACCACAGAAGAGAGGAATTGCCATGGGCTTGCCATGCCCCTGGCATTAGACACAGCAGCATTGCACCTGACACACAGGGCAGGGACTAAGGTCTCTTTTGCACCAGGTAGAAGCTGCTGCTGCTGCCACCACCCCGACCCCTGCACATGGCTGTATAGTGGCAGTGGTGATGACATGATTCTTTTATAACAGTGGCAGAATGTATGTGTGCCTCTGCTGTCCCAGCAGAGTCACTACAGATATCACAGATGTATACCTTAAGTGGCCTCCTTGTCTGACTAGCAGACTAACCAGCCCTGCTCAATCACTCACATGGTAACACCTTTGCCACTTTGGCGCCAACAACATAGCACCCTTTATTGAAAGGGTACCATGCTGTGACTGCCAATAGGCCACTGCTATCATTACTTTCAGGGCTCCTGTCTGGTTAGTGCACACTGCTTACATATGAATGGTCTCCCTATGTGGCATTTAATGGCTGAGAATGGCCGTTTGTCTTAAAAAAGAGCCCTTAGCTGGTGTTAAGGTCCCAATAGTTAGCATTTGTAATGCACAATAAGAGAACTGGCACTAAAGGCACACATGCTGTCTCTGCCTACACTCCTCCTAGCTAATCCTTTGTAACTTACTGACTGGTGACAGGTTACCATCCGTTAAGCTCACATTATCAGTGCTTTCCGCACACCAATAATGCACACACATAGCACCTTTGCGCCCTTAAAAATCCTTAGTAAACATACCCCAGAGTTTCTTTGTTCAGATCTCCTTTCTCATTTCCCAGTTTACCTCAGTCAGTCCATGGAGGTAGGCAGTGCTCTTTTACGAAATTTGTAATAGTTGTTGGATCTAAAAGAAAGATGTAATGCTTGTATGCAGGCTTCTCTAAAACATCTGAAAATAATCTAAGGGCTTTACCTGTAACTGAGTTACTGTCCATATGTGAGGACCATGAAGCTCTTGATGCAGCCCTGTACCAGATATTTGTTCAACGTTTGACTTGCCCATGTCAAATTTTCGAAGAAAGTTTGATATGTAAGCAACAGAATGATGTTGCCTTCCTGCAGACTTTGTGGCCAGACTTTGCTATGGATCCAGTGCCAGTACAGTTGCACTATGGACCAGGAAGCAGGATGAATCCAGGTAAAAAGGCAGGTTAGAAGGTGAGGAGGACACAGCTTTTCAAACCCGTCACCAAATTCATAGCCAAAAGGATACCAGCAGGGCTGGCCCGTCTACTAGGCAGACTAGGCAGCCACCTAGGGCGGCAGATGCTGGTGGGTGGCTCAAAGCCATTTTGATAGTGGCAGCACAAAGCCACTGCTTTCTAAATGGAGTTGGGCCACTCCACCACTGAACCCATCTCTCTCATCTTATGGCTGCGGCGGTGGACTCTGTTTTGAAAGCGGCAGTGGCTCATAATGGGGTCAGGCTGCCATTGCCACCACCACAAGATGAGAAGATGGATTCAGATGAGAAGTGGGAGGGGGGATGTTGGCGGCAGTGGGGGGGGGGGGAGATGTGGCAGTAGCAGCAGGGACAGGTGGCATGGCGGGGACTTCTGCCTGGGGTGGCAGAAACTCTGGATATTAGGCACTACTTTGAATTCTCTTTTTTTCTCTCCTTTTCTACATTGCCCACATCTGCCTCTGACTCATCTTCTTTTAGGCAGTTCATTCCAAGAGTCAGGGGGTTGATCTCAACAGGCTGCACACTTGCTTCACAAACTTTGCTTTCCTGGTTCCCCTTTCTTTCTCCTTTTTCACATAGAGCCCAGATGTTGCTAAATCTCTGTGTTTTCTCCTTATGTGACTGTTCTCTGCATCATTTAATAGTATATGTGAAACTATATATATTGAAATGTTGTCCATTCTCTTTGTATGTGAAAATCATCCTTGTGCTAAGGACAAGGGCATTGCTAGTTGCCAGCGATATATTCAGGCTGATATTCAGACTGTGGCAGTCAGTGGACTTTTTTTTAAGGTCTTCTGCCCCCTGTATAAAATGAAACCAGATATTCAGTGAAAGTGTCCAGATAGTGACTTCTGCTAAATATACGGGTTGAGTGCTGGCTGCCTCTGGCTCCAGTTAGCAGTGCCATTCAACCTGGGTTTTTTTTTGTCTAATTGTGCATTTTTTATCCTGTTAGTGGACTGAAAATTGCTGCCAATCTGGTAACTTCTCAAACCATCCTCGCTCTGCCCATGGATTACCCCGGCACTATTTGAATAGAGATACCTAATATCGCGCTAGCCAGCACTTACAGATCCTGCTAACCGGATAAGTGCTTTTGAATATCAGACCAGTTGTGTTTTGTTATCCATGGTTAAATGATAAATGGTAGGTTGCAGGGGGCAAGGTACTTAGTGAAGATTTTGGTTTGTGACTGACATTCTCTCATGCAGCTGAAAGCAGTTACTTAGTATGTAGCAGCTGGAATTTATTTTCACACCTAACTGCCTAGTGTAATGAGGTTGGATAGTATGGGCATTCTATTGTGCTGTTGCCATTGGAAGCAGGAACATAAAAATATAATAAATATAAGAACTCTCATACTGGGTCAGACTAAAAGTTCATCTTGCCCAGTGTCTCATTTCCAAGGGTAGCTAATCCAGGTCACAAGTACTTGGCAAGCAATCTCCAGATATACTCAAATCCTCTCTGGGAGATACAAGAGAACTTCCCCCATGGAGCTGAGAACATGTATATAGAATACTGAAGATCTCTATGTTTCAAGGAGAAATATAACACAGGAGAGACTTTGTGCTTTTACAGAGAACATACAACAATAACGGTATGATTTGTACACTTTGCAAATGATTTTATAAAATTGTGAGACTTCTTCTAACAGTGCTTGAATATAGACCATAGAACATATTAGGGCTATTTAAAAATGGATTTTGTTCTAAAAGCTTTCATTAGAGTATTTTATGGTTTCTTCTCCAATAGAATCAGATTAAAAGAAAATAGCGTGACAGGGCCAGCTTCCATAATTTTCCATTGGAGAAAAGGACATGTGCTTCCTATGGGGTATAATGAAACTATGGGAAAATCGGAAGCCAGGTGGGCTTACTCCTGCTCTGAGCTACAGTAAAACTATCCAGCATAGAGACTTCAAGCTGGCCCAGAAGTTGTTTTAACTACTGAAGTGATAATAGAGTATACATCAGGGCGGGCTCTACCTTTTGCTACTGCATATCATTTTCTTTGCTTCTGAAATATCTTTGGAGGTGTGATAATGGTTAATATATGAGAACACCTTAAATTCAGATGTTATTTGCCATGTGGAGAGCAATACTACTAGGGGTGAATTCATTGTCTTCACTCAGAAGTATAGGAAAGTGTATGCATTAAAGCATTTTCAATTCATTGATATGACAGGAGCCAATATTCAAAAAAAGCTGAGCTTCTAAGTCTATGCTCCTAAGTTAGGCTACTAAATTTGCACCCTATTTTCAGCTACACTTAGAAGCCTAAGCTTTCATCCGAAAAGTCATCCTAACTTAGGAGCTTAAAATTTATACTCCAAATTTTAGGCCTGCCATTCATTTACCTGGATTTATGAGATTAATTTAGGTGCCTAGAATTGAAAATCAATGCTAAGCTCCTTACCTCTTTTCCCTGTTGCCACACACTTTTTATGCTCCTAAATTTAGGAGTTTAGTAAAGTTTTAAGAAAATATTTAGGCACTCAGCACTTGTAAACGTTTTAGAGACCAATATAAAAGCATAATTGTCAAAGTTAGGAGCATAACACCTTTGAATATAGGGCCCTTAGTACTTGCAAAATTAATCAAAAGCATGCTAATCTATAACTCATGTATAACCGATCTGCATGTTAAAAAGTTCTGACATTAAACATTCTTTTTATTAAAATGAATGTTTAAAACAAAATAAAAAAAATGTTCCCAAATTGTAAAAAGACACTTTTTTATGGCATGTCCACGCCCCTACTAAACTGCATTGGGGTTCACCAATTTCAGATTTTTACATGGAACTGAAAGTGAAGGTTGGTATTATCTATCAATGAATTGCTTTTGCATTACCAGTAATACAACTAACATAAATGAATTCCTTCTTTTACTATAATAAAATGCAAACAGGATAAAGATTTATCTGATTAATAGAGGAACGCCGAAGGAGCCCATTTTGAAATAAATTTCATGAATAACATGTTAGACTGGCCTTATCCAGAGATTTATTAAAAAATGACTTACCCCTTCCATTTGTCCATTTTTTGATAAAGTTGCTCAACCTTGTGCATAACAATTCTTTCAAAAACATCTATCATCAAATTGCAAGTATTAGGGGGTATCCATATTGATTTATTTAACTGGTTTTCTATACTGCCTTATCCTTCAATCAAAGCAGTTTACATTATGTATTCACTACAAACAGGTATTGGATACATTTCCTTGTCCAGAAATGGCTCACGATCTATGTGTACCTGAAGCAATAGATAGTTAAGTGGCTTGCCCAAGGCCACAAAGAGTGTTGATAGGCAGGGCCGGCCCGTCCATTGAGCAAGAATGTTTTTTCCACAGGGCCCCGCGTTTCAGGGCACCCCGCACAAAGAACATTCTGCTTTTTTTTCAAAATTAAATTTAAAAAAAAAAAAGCAGGCTGCTACCACTGCTGCTGCCGCCGTGGCAGTGATAGAATGGAGTGTCCCGCGGGGCCCCCTCTGCCCGGCTGAGTCCCTCCCTCTCTCCCTCTGCGACGGCTGAGCCCCTCTGTGCCAGCTTTCAGATTCGCGAAGAGAGAGTGTCTCCCTCGCGTCTCTGTTAAGCCTGCAGGGGCAGATTGGAAATTTCCCATCAGCCCCTGCGGGCTTGACAGAGAAATTTCCCATCAGCCCCTGTGGGCTTAACAGAGACACGAGGGAGACACTCTTCCTTCGCGAATCTGAAAGCCAGCACAGAGGGACTTAGGACTGGTAATGGGCTAGGGGGGGGGGAGCTAGGACTGGAAATGGGCTGGGGGGGGTTAAGACTGGAGGGGGGCTGATGGGGTTAGGACTGGTCATGGGCTGTGGGTTGTTGGGGGGGGTAGGACTGGTAATGGGCTATGGGGGGCTAGGACAGGAAATGGGCTGATGGGGGGTTAAGACTGGAGGTGGACTGATGGGGTTAGGACTGGTAATGGGCTGTGGGCTGTTGGGGGGTTAGGACTGGTACTGGTCTAGGGGGGGGTTAGGACTGATAATGGGCTAGGGGGGGGCTAGGACAGGAAATGGGCTGATGGGGAAGGGTTAGGACTTGAGGTGGGCTGATGGGGTTAGGACTGGTAATGGGCTGTGGGGGGGGATAGGACTAATAATGGGCTATGGGGGGGCTAGGACAGGAAATGGGCTGATGGGGTTAGGACTGGTAATGGGCTGTGGGCTGTTGGGGGGGTTAGAACTGGTAATGGGCTATGGGGGGGTTAAGACTGGTAATGGGCTGTGGGCTGATGGGGTTGTCTGGTAATGGGCTATGGGGGGGTTAGGACTGATAATGGGCTATGGGGGGCTAGGACAGGAAATGGGCTGATGGGGAGGGTTAGGACTTGAGGTGGGCTAATGGGGTTAGGACTGGTAATGGGCTGTGGGCTGATGGGGGGGGGTTAGGACTGGCAATGGGCTGATGGGGTTAGGACTGGAAGTAGGCTGATGGGGGGTTAGGACTGGTAATGGGTTATAGGGGGGGCTTAAACTGAAAATGGGGTGATGGGGGTTAGGACTGGAAGTGGGTTGATGGGGGGGCTAGGACTGGTATTGGGTTGGGGGGTTGCTAGGACTGGAAATGTGCTGATGGGGGGCTAGGACTGGAAATGGGCTGATGCAGGGACTAGAAGGGAATGGATGCTGGGTGAGGCTGGAACTAGAAAGGAGCTGATGTTGGGGGAGGATTAGAATGGGATGGGGCTGGGAGAGTAAAATGGGGAAAAATATTTTGTGTGGGAGGGATGAAAAATCTACAATTGGCCGGGTATTGGGAGAGTAAGTGGGGATTGAGGATGGAGGGGTAAAATTTGAGTGGATGAAATAGGAATGAGGAAAGAGCAAAAGGAGAAAGATTAGTATGTTAAAGCAGATGTAGAGAGAGAATGGAAAAAAACTAGGAGAGAAGAAAGGACAAATGGACAGCAGACGATGGACAGTTAGCAGAAGACACGAAGAAACCAGAAGAAAGTGGCTGGAGCAATTGCAGCTGAAAAAAATGCACAAAAGGTAGAAAAATATCTCTTTATTTTGAATTTATTAATTGGAATATGTCAGCTCTGGGAAATGTGCATCATTAACGTCTGCGCTTTGTTTAGTACAAGAGAAAATTAATTTATAGTTTTATTTCTACAGTGTTGTTGTACATTCCAAGTTTGGCTTTTGGGGTTCCCAGTTTAATTATTGTCTTCCTATTTCTAAATTGTGATTCCTTGTTTGGTGATGGTCTATGTTCTGCATGTGTAATTGAGCTGAGGTATTCTGTTTATGTAATTCCTATTTGACATTGCCACTTGTTCTCTTTCCCCAGTAGGTCATGTATTGTTATTCTCTGAAATGTATTGGTTTAATATTTGCAGTGTTTCCTTTTGATAGGTAGAGTATGGTGCTTTGTGAGTCCTGGTAGTGCTGTTAGGATACGGCGGGTTTGTTATGGGTTATAAATGGGCAGTGTTTGTAGTAGTTCCTAATGTGTCTGGCGGTTGGCACTGGATTATAGTAATGTAGAAATCTTTTCGTCTTTCTTTATCCATACACTCATTAAGAGGCATGTTTACTGGGGGGCGGAGCCTGATGTCCAGCGGGTAAGACGCTTCGCGCTGAAGCTCCCGAGAGGCCTACTTAGAATCCTGACTTAATACCTATACAAACTTACTATTTCGCTCCGAGCTGACCGGGGTACCTCGGGGGGGATGGCGGCCCATAAACCAGCGCGCTTGGACTTCGGGTCTCCTTCTTCTTCTCATGGGAAACGCTCCAAAACAGAGGTGTCCTCCCCACAGAAGATGGCTCCATTTCGCGAAAACCCCGAAATGCACCTGGAGATTTTGGAGGAAATACGCGGCGTGAAGGAATTGGTGCAGTCCAATGGAGAAGCGCTTCGAGCCATGCGAGAAGACTTTGGAGTGCTCCAGGACCGACTTGAAAGTCTCTCATTACGGCAGGACAATATGGCGGGGGTCCTCGACTCGCACGCGGTGCGCTTGGGCAAACTGGATAAGGCTGAGCGCCAGATACAGAATCTTCAAAAGGAGTTAGAAGATAGCAATAATCGAGCCCGTCGCAACAATGTGAGGCTCATTGGAATACCGGAGGGGGTGGAAGCAGGAGATATAAGAGAATTCCTGCTCAAAACTCTTCCCTCCTTGCTGAAGATTACTTTTCATAGAGAACTGGAAATCGATCGTGCACACCGTGTTCCTACCCACATGGCGCTCAACCGAACGACCCCCCGGCCTATCATCTTTCGTTTGCTACGATATCAACAAGTGGAACAAATTTTAAATGCTGCCCGGGCGAATCATCATTTGGAATTTGAAGGTCACAAAGTCTCCTTCTTCCCTGATTTGGCAAAGCCTACCGTTGACCGTCGGAAGAAACTTCTTGCTTTTCGTCCTCGACTTCAACAGCTACAGGCTCGCTTTGGCCTGTTGTATCCTGCGAAGCTCCGAGTGACTCTCCACAACCAAACCAGGACATTCGAAGATCCTGATCTACTGTCAACATTTTTAGACTCCAAAGAAGCAGAGCAGATGCGCTAATCCAAAAACTTGGACTTTTATCTGCCGGCTCTGTCCGCCATTTTGAAGGGCCCGATGCGGCGGTCATAGCCAAGCACAGAGACTACCTGGACTTTCTTTCTTTCTCTATATGACTTTTTTGTTTTTTGGTCTCCTATCCCTCCATGATGTGTGCCTCGGTCGGATTCGGAGCACGCACAGTCCTACAGGTTATGTGTTTTTTCAATTTCGGCCTTCTCTGGGGTTTCTCCCCGCAGACACATGGTCGCCAGTAATTTCTGGGGTTCTGCTTCTTCTCTACCGCACCGCGGTTTTCTTTTTTAATGTGGGGCGCTTCATTGAATTATCTTAGCTTATTTTCTTTTATGTCATGTGTACAGCCAGATACAGTCAATATGAGGGACATTGTGAAATTATGTGCGCTATCATGCTCAGAATTTTAATTCTTCTGAATGGCCTTATGTAAAATCTTATCACTCAACGTAAAGGGCATTAATAGTCCGATCAAAAGAAAGAAAGTCCTTAGCTATCTTAGCCATGAGCATGTTGATTTGGTGTTTCTTCAGGAAACGCATCTAGACTCTGCTGAAACACTGAAACTCAATGCTAGGCCTTACATGGTGGCTGCCTATTCTCCCGCCGTTTCCAAACGGTGCGGGGTGGCCATTCTGGTTAAGAAGTCTTTGCAAGCTACTGTAATTGATACTGGCGCTGACAAGGAGGGTAGATGGGCCCGTGTACACCTTAAGGTTGGAGATAGTGAATTCATGTGTATTTGCATTTATGCCCCGAATCTGGACAACCCTGCTTACTATGCAAGTATTGCACAGTTGGCATAGGCCTCTGCCAATGCTCCATTAATACTTGGTGGTGATTTTAATCAAGTGTTCCATCACTCTTTTCTTCTCAAGCAAGGCGTTCGTTGGCTGGAAGAACCAGTACCGAATAGACCTGTGTGGCTAGACATAGAAGAGGATCTTTGCAAACCGATTCCTCTTACTTTTCTCCCTGGTATGACTCTCCCATCAGACTCCCACTATCCACCAATGCTTTTAGACACTTTAGGTGCCTTTAATACTCTTATGCAATCTTTAGACTCCCGACTCTGTCCGTTCGACAGACTCCCGCTTTGGTACAATATTCGATTTCGAATACAAAATAAGTCGATGGCGTGGAGCCCCTGGTACATTAGGGGCATTTGGATTCCTTGCCAGTTGTTGCATGATGGTCGCTGGAAAACGTTTAGTGAATTGCAAATTGAATTTGGTCTCCCAGCGAAACACTACTTTCAGGCGGTGCAACTTTAGCATAGCCTTCGGAGTGCTAAGGTACTTCCGCCATCGGCATCCCCTACACAAGGTTGATCGGAGACTTCCCGATCTATCGGTAGTTCACCGGGTGTAGCATCCAATTTTTACAAAACCTTATGTAATGCTATAACTAGCGATACCCCTCTAGCGCGGAAAGCATGGGAGAGAGAATTGCATGTGACTTTGACCTCGGAGCAATGGAGCCTTGTCTGGAGTAGAGTGACACGGGTTTCCGATCCGCCTCACTCACTCAGACACTCTTCTTTCTAGCCCACCGGTGTTTTTACACTCCTGACAGATTAGCCAAATGGAACACCACTCAGGGCAATAGTTGTTAGACTTGCCATGCGGCCATTGGTTCACTACCTCATGTTATGTATGAATGTCCCGCACTACAGTATTACTGGCGTCGGGTCTGGGGTCGTATTCAGTCTATTTTGCACTTTCAAGAGCCCCTTTCTTGGAGGATAGTGGGACTTCGCCCAGTTGCAGGGATCCCCTCTCTTCCAAAAACGGCTTACTTCCTTTTGGACTTTATGCTTGGCATCGCTATTTCCCTAATTAAGAAATACTGAAAAATAGCTCCCATCTGAGCCCCAATGAATGGTGGAATCATGTCTGTCTCTACAGTAACTATGAACAAATACCTCGTATGTTTGCTTCCCCCGTTCAGACTCCTCATCATTGGTCTAAATGGAAGATGCTCAATGACTATGTACATTCTGCTAAATGCTTTCATCTGACTGTTTAACTTTGTATATATTTCTGTCCCATGATCATTCTGTATCGTAGATACTCTTTTGATCGTTTTGCTGTATAATCACTGTTAATTGGAAGCGCTCACATGCTGACATAATCGGCTAGAGAAGAAGCATCGGGGTGGGGGGTAATTGGGTTTACTTTTCCTTATTGTATACTTGTTTTGTCTCCTTTGGTGTGTTGTTTCTTTTGTTTGTTGCAAAATGAAAATAAAAGTTTAAAAAAAAAAAAAAAAAAGAGGCATGTTTACTAAAAATTAGTATATGGTAACATTATGCAAATATTTATGCAAATGAGGCAACGCACCAAGTCTCCACACATGGCCCCACACCCCCCTTGGGCCGCACCTGTTGATAGGACTAGAAACCCCAGTCTCTCCTACCTGAGATTGTTGTCCCCAAGTAGGAATTGAACCCCCAACACTCTGGCCTGATGCATTATGTCCCAACCACTAGACCACTCCTCCCAGCTGGTTGATGGTTTTTTGACCACTGAGGTGTCAACTATTTGAGTGTCGTGTATATAAAAATAATCTCTTATTCTTAATTTTTGGGAAAACTTATATAATTCAATCTTAGTAGTAAAGGAGTCATGACGCTTAGTAGGAACAAACGACTGCAATTTTTTGTAATACTTTTGTAAAACTGCAATTTCTTCATGTGATAATGTATAGCTAGATAAATTAATGATGATTTCTACTTCTGGATAAATATCCTGATTAATCAGTCTCTCCCCTCCCCCTCCCTCTGTATGGGGGTGGCTGTGTGTATGTTGTTGTGGCTCCCTGATTCAAATCCTGTCCACTTCCTTTCCATAGCCTGTCCATTGATAAAAAACATGTTTTTATTCTAATACTGATTCGGTGGAGGGGCAGAGGAGAAAAGTGGGGTGGAGGAGTCTATGGGTTCATCTGCCCACCCACAGCTTTTCTTTCTAAAAGGTTCATGTTCACTATCCAAGTGTTGGCGTGTTCTGGATTTATTTCTCCAATCTGTGGAAGGTTCTTGTTTTCGCTTCTAGGACTCGCTTCTATATGGGGCACATTTACTAGTCCAAAAGTAAACTGTCCCTTCTTTATAAGCTTCTTCATCTCTTTTATATTTCTTAATCTTTATTTCTTTCACAAGTGCCTTATAATCATTTACATTCTTATCGAAATCTTTTTTCAAGGTGTCAAATCTTATATCACTTTCTCTTAAAGCTTCCAATTTGGAATCAATGTCTGATTTTAGACTGTCAATCTTGTGCCTTGCTGTATGTGTCAGTAAAATCATCAAATCCAATAAGCACTTATTTAAAATCTTAATCCAATTGCCATGAATTCCTCATCATCAGTGTACATCCCTGGGGCTTTTTGTATCCTCAGTCCCCTGGGTATGATCTTGTGCCTACAGTATTCTAATAAAGATGAGGCATGCATGTCTTCTCATAACATTCTCCGGGAAAGTCTGACTGTCGATTCCCACACTTCATCTGTCCAATTCGTAATTTCTTCCTTGTCAAAGAAGGGGTCCTCAGATAACATCTCTTGTAGGTCATCTTCTTTAAAACTAAGGACTTCCCTCCACGGAGAAAACATCTTGCTCAAGAAGTACCAACTGATCCAGCAGAGAGCAAAACCACCTACATAAACATCACCAAGCCAGAAAGCAGGTGTGTAGACAGTGACAAATTCCATTATTGCAACCAACAAAACCCCTCCGGAATTTCGGCCAAAGGTCTTCCACAAGGGGAAACCAAAACCTCAAGCAAACATAAAAACAATAGATCAAAAAATGTAAATGTGCATAAGTTAAAAAATAAATATTACAAAATTAATAACATATACATATACAGTATTAATAAATAAATAAATAAATACCATATACAAAATAATAACAGAACATATAACTCTAGGGCAGGATCATATATGCATGCTAGTTACCTTTGAAGAACCTGTGTGGATACTACTATAACTTCCTTTTATAAAAATGTTTTAATATATAACATTATATAATATCTAATGTTTTATGATGCAATACATAAATAAGTATATAAAAATATATATATTCTGTAAAAACACATATATAAAAAAAACTATATGCAATAAGCAAGAACACAAGGCTGACAAGTGAAGTAAGAAAAATTAACTGAAGGACAAGACAATAATGCCTTATCCAGAAACAATGTTATTTATACAAACCATGCAAATACTTCAGTATCATGGTAAAACCAAAATATCTATCAAACTCAAAACCTGCTTGATTGTACTGCTTATATATTGGAGCACTGTCAAGGAAGCCACTAATTGTGTAACAGTCTGTAGGAGATAGTAAAATAATATTTTATTTCATGAGAATCCTCCATAGGGGTATGTTTACTAAACTGCGCTAATGCATTCGCGTTAGGATCCGCGGTAGAGGCAGAAATCCCAAATAAGGACATGGGCCGTACATCGTTACCGTTAACGCACGTTACAAGGCGCCATAAATTAATGAGCATTAGAGGGCACCACGACACGTTACCGCGCGTTAATCTTAAGAAGGCGCGCAGACATACACATACAAAAACAGAGCTGTAGCACAATGGTTACTACGCTGACTGATGGTACAGGGGTCATGGGCTTGATTCCCCAGTGTGCCTAATGAATAAGGCTGACTGAGGCATTATGTTTAACCCTTTGAAGGCCTACTTTAAAATTTTAATCCACATTCTGCAGCCGGGTTGATTTTTGCATATTTCAGGAAAATTGTACACGTCTTATTCAATATGATCTAATAGTGATTTTCCTTCTGCTATGGTCATGTATTATATACCATTTGATAGGAATATTTAGTCAGAATTTTGGATCCCAAGAGTTTTGGGCTTGGCCTGGAAAGGGTAAGTATTGGGTTGTGAGGAATTTTAGTTTTACTTTAATTAGTGCTGCCAGCAAACACACCCTCACAGTGGCGTAACCTAAGGTGCCGCATAAGGCACCCTAGAAGGCACTCCATAGGGCACCTTATAAAGTGCGCTGTCTGCCAAGGCACCCTATAATGTCCCCTATAGGACACCTTATAAGGCACCTTATAAGGAGCTTCATAGGGCACCGTATAAGGCGCCTTATGAGGCACCCTAAGGTGACAGTACTCTGAGGGTGTTTCTGCTGGCAGCACTAATATACAATAAAAATAGACAATGCCTAAGACAGCCCCATCAATAAAGCCCACTGTGGGTTTTGAATCCATGACCTCTGGCTCCACAGGCAGTGATGTAACCAGTGGGTTACAGCTGCTAACAAACCCTGCGCTGGCTATAGGAAGACTGCACGGCACCACACAATCATTCTGCTGTGGTTACCAGGATAGGGTCAACCCACCCGTACCCAGGATGCACAGCACATGCAAATCAGCAGTCTACAGATGATCACAAGATGGGGTATGCACCCCCACAGCACCTCAGCCTGGTAGGGGGTGCCGACGGTGTGTGTTAGTGGCACAGAGTAGCTACAGACCATCACAGTGGTCCTGTGCTCACCCTGAGGATGAGGTGTGGTGCCCAGCACCATTTTCGCAGCACCTGGCTTTGCTGAGATAGGCTATGCTGCAGGTCCCCATCAGTGTCAATGTGTGATAGGTAGTCTTTGCAAACACCCCTAGGATATGCCTGTGTCCATCTGTATTTCACATCTAGCCCTTGTGGACTATGATACATACCCTGTGGACTATGATGCAGAAAAGTACATACCCTGTGTGGGTGCCATGGTCACATGACTTAAGTGAAGGGGGGTGTTTGGACCCACAGGCGTATTACGTACCACCACCCAACCCACCCTCTGTGGCTCAGGGTGGGGGACAGGATCTCCCACCAACAGATCCACATTCTACCCCCCTGTAATAGTGGCAGTAGAGGGGACCATCACCCCAGTCCTGCTGGGGATCAGACACCCTACAGGGCAGGCAATGCAGAGCTGTACACATCCATAAAGCAATAGCAGACAGACAGTAGGCCTGGAAATGCACAGCTGCCCCCCAACACTATCTGACATTCTCTAGCAGCAAGTCTCCAGCCGCTGCACCCTGCAAGGGGTTCCAGCAAGACACATACTAGCTGCAAACAATCTGCTAGCTAGTCCATAGTGCATGTTCCTGGAGAAGATGCATGTACCCAGAACTGGGATGTCAGCAAACACATAAGTCAGCAATTGGACCCCAAAAGAAAACCCACAAATATCACATGAGAGAAATGCTATACAGCACTATGGGGGAACCTAGTCATGCCGTGGTCACTGCTCAGTCAGGGTGAGAGTGACCTCCCAGCAGGACATGCTGTGGCCACCCTGTCTGTGCAGGTGGTGGCCGGCCACTACAATGTCCGAGCCATTGCCCTATGCTATGTACAAATGGATCCAGGTCAGGCCATCCTATCCTGGCTATTCCCACAGTACCTTGCTCCTCATTATGCAGATTGGCAGGCCAATACTGGCAACAGTGCTAGCAATGTGGGCTATGGAGGGTGTTTGCAGCCACCACACACTGGATAGACAGACACACACTCCCCACACCTATGCCAGCATTGTGCAACTATAGAGGTGTTTGGCAGCCCTGGCCACCACACAAGTCCTGGGCAGAGTGCAGGCATGGCTATGGTCACTGTTCCCTCTAAGCTGTGCGCGTGTGCGTGCGCACACACCTCGTCGAGCGAGCGCACATACTTTACAACAGAGCGCACAAAAATTACGGCTCTGATTCTGATAGAAAACACCACAGATGTCTTAAAATTTAAAAGTTGTGATTGCAATTACTAGAAATTTTCCGCTTCATTTAGTAATCATCTATTTTCATTTACTTTGATTAAAATCAATGTGGTGTACATACTGTATTCTGACGTGTAGTCAAATTTTAAAGTATATAACTCCGAGTGTTGTTATGTGGCGCACAAAAATTTAACCTTTCTTCAAAAGTTGCACAGCTGATATTTTATGCGCACACAACCTACAGAAAATTAGAGGGAACATTGGCTATGGTAAGCAATACTGTTGGGGTCACTCCCCAGGGTGGTAAACACTGTCAGACATCAGACCTGTAGCACACTCCACAGACATCAGAAAGGTTGCTATGATGCAGCTCAATCAGCAAATTGTGCTTAACTTTGGAATTGCTATCTGCCAGTAATCATAGCAACCGTTTGATAGATGTTTACCGTATGCCCAGGTTTAGGGTGGCATTGCCAAGGTATGCAAGTGCTAGTATTGGGAGATGCACACAGGGCCCAACATCCTGCCACTCCAGGAGGCATTGGATAATGGAGCCTGTGGGTGCGGGTGTGTCTGCCCCTGTTGGCCACTGCTTTAGGGCAGAGTCCTGGTGTGCCAAACACTGTTCGGGTTTTCATGCTGTCCCTCATGAATATGCATGAGATACATCTGCATACCATGGGGGCGGCACATAGAAATGCAGCACAGGCATCTTTATTAGGGGCAGCATGGAACCTGGATGGTGTTTGGCCCTCCAGGACTGCATTTGGGAGATTCTGCTCTAGGTACTGTGCATGTTTATGGTGTCTGTGCTCTGTAGGGTAAAATGTAGGTGTTTTGGGCATGTTTACGTCATCTGCAATAAAGGTTCTGTCTGTATTAACACGTTTTAGTAGTGGGTAAAATATGGGGACTGGGTTGGTAGGCATCACAGCTGGGACCTGAACCTGTGACTTTCTGCTTCTGAATACACTGGTTTTGTGCATTGCACCACCGTGTTGTCACAGACTCTGTGTATTCCCTGGTGATACCATGACTGTTCATCAGACAGGGCCTGTCTGTTGCAGTGCATGACACCCACCTGCACAGGGCTAGGCCACGGTCTGCTCTGGGCAGCTGCCACTGCCCCCTCCACCACCAGTATCCCTCTGCCACCATGCTGACATGCCCTTCTGCTGGTGGTGCTGGTGGAGCGCAGTCTCAGGCCATCCAGTGTGCGGGTAGGCGGCTGCCTATGGTGCGGGTTCTGGGGTAGGGGTGCCTGCATAGGTGTCCACGCTTCCCCCCAGCACCGCCTGCCACTGTTCCGTGCCCTTGGGGGTAGCTGCTGGGTACTATCTCCTGTGACACTGTGGGAAACACAGTCGTGCCCATGTTGGGCCTTCAGCAGTTGCTGTCTGGCTGCTCTGCTGTTTCAGCATTCGTATGGGCCACCTAGGCATCACCCTAGTCCGCACTGTGGCCCAGCTGCACCACAGCATGTGCCGCCTGCAGCCCTCTGTGTCCCCTTTTCCGGCATCTGTCCAGTTGCCCGTTCCGACATGCCCACCCTGCTGTTGCAGGACATGTGCACGCCATAGGACACCTGTCCAATAACAAGGGAAAGCCCTGATCAGCGCTATTTCACTGTGGGCTCATTCACCTTGTATGGGGACGGAGCACAGACCCTTCCACGATTAATATCTTTTTTTTGGAGCTTTCTCGGAGGGGTGGGGGGGGGGTGATGTTTCCCATTAATATCACTATTGGCCAGCTTGGTTATGTTTTTTTTTCCAGTTTGTTGAGGTCATTTTCAATGTTTATGTGCCCTTTTGTTCTGTGCACATGTATCACACTTATCACTTTTTATAGGTTTCCCTGCCTATGCTGTACATTGCTGACACTTAAATGGTTTCTCTCCCCTGCAAACGTGCATCTAACGGCAGGTTTTCAATCGCGTTAGGATTCAGCTCTTCAGATCAGCGTGTTAGTGTGAAAGGAGCCTCTCCCCACCCACACTCCGCCCATTGACCCCTTCTCTCCGCCCTCTCTCCCCCTTCTGCGGTGTTTTACCGTGCCGCGGAATGTCTACGATCGTTATGTTAACGCGCGTTATGAGACATTAACGATCGTTAACGTCTCATAACGTGCGTTAACGTAACTTAACGATCGTTAACGTTACATAACGCGCGTTATGTTACGTTACCGCAGTTTTGTAAACATGCCCCATAGTGTACACCAAAAGTAGTACATGTTGTAACCGTAGTAGGTTGGACCCGTTGCTCATCCCTTCCCACTCAAGAACAACCCCCCCACCCCCTACCTTCTTCCTCCCCCTTTGCCCACAAATTTCACACACAAACCGTTCATGGAAAACCAACTGGTCGCAGCTTTATTAACTTTATAACCCATTAAACATTACACACCAGAATAATCCTCTTAACATTCCAAAAGGGGCAGAGCAATGCCTCACCAGCCATACAATTAGCAAGGTGACCTCGCCTCCACTTCGGCCGCGGTCATGACACCAGCCAACTTCCTACCACCCCTTCCCCTACCTCGCCATGTAATTAACAAAAGTCGTTCAGGGATTGTCCGGGTCAGGGACACCCTGCCCCCGCCCAAGTATGGGCTAAGGCTCCGGACCATGGAAACCGCCGGGAACCCGTCACCAGTTCAGGCGACATTAATGTCCTTGTGCCGCCCCCCCTCCCACATCAAGCTGCGACCAGCGAGCATCCCATTGAACGACACATTCCAAGGCCTCTTGCCAGTCATTCAAGAGCAAATCAACACCTACAGGGGATAAATGCACCCCATCTCGCCTATACAATCCTGCACAATCGATCTCAACCCATGAATGCATGACTTGATAACCTCCCTGCTCGCATACCCAGCGACCTATCTGCTGATTAATTTTTCTCAGTCCACACGACCAATGCCGGCCTTGGAATGATATCAGACCATATTAAAACTATTCCAGGGAACATGTGCAGCACTATGGCAAGATCCCTCTTTGCAGCTCTTATTAATTGCTTGCATGTCCACCCTACTAGATCATTGCCCCCCAAATGTAACAGTATAAGTGCAGACTTGTTCCTGGTGTTGAAGCAAAGGCATCAGCTGTGTCCATTGGAGATCGCGCTCGCCAAGCCATAAGACCGACACCAAGGCAGGATCGAGTCCAAAGTTAGGCCCGACCGGCCGCACTGCTGCTCGCTGACCAGCCCAAAACACAAAGGAATGCCCGATCAGCCAACAGCCCCGAACATTCTGTCCCCTATCTGCAAAATAAATTATCAGTTAATTGTCTAAAGATAGGTAGTCTTTTATGGACGTCACAGATGAACATAGCCCAGAAATGCACGAGACCGCCATCTACCAATGCTTTGTATTTCTTGCTCAGACAATCCTGCCACAGCTGCACTGGTTGAAGGCCAATGCAGAAAGAATGCTCCGCAAACAGAGTTGGGTCTTCACCTATATGCCGCAGCACCCTCCTCAGCACTGCGGACACTTGAAAACGCGTCAACAGCCGCGCATCACTATGAATAAATAACCCTCCCTCTGGCATGGTGCACAACCATAAATAGTCCCTCATTGTGGCCACTGGGCATGTTGACAAGCTTACTGTCTCCTTAAGGACCACCCACAAGCCTTTCCCTTGCTGGTCTGTCTTAGATTTAGCTAAAAGGACTCCTAACTGTCCCATCCCCAGTTGAACGTGCCAACGCTGCACGCTGCCAACCAACCCCGACTTGCTAGAGTTCACTACCAACTTCCCAATACGGAAGGCACCAAAAAAAGCAAGACTGAAAGCCGCCTGTAAGAGGGTGGCTTCATACTGTGACACCGCCACCATAGGTAAAGCCGCACATAGTTTTACAAGCAACTCATGCGTAATTGGCCACCTGTAGTTAGGAGGTGTGGGCCTCAACCGCTCCTACCCCTGTAGTAGCCGACGGGCTAGGAATCCCCATCCCATTGCTCTAGCGAAAAATGAAAAACCCGCTAAATGGTTATGCACCGATGATCTGGCGACCCCTCGCTCTTTTGCCCAAACTATGAACTGTCCTATTAACTGATCGGACACTGCACCGGGCTGCCAACCACAGGCTTCCAAAAATGCACCACTTTCTCGCAACCTTGCAGATATGCGGACCATATCCCTTTAGACACCGAACTTCGCAGCAAATTCCTCATCTCTTTTGGCCAATGCTCCATAAATTCCATGGGACCCCACATCCTTCTGCATCTGCATCTGGTGCCAGCCTCTGAAATCGATCCCACTGGAAACGAGAAAGAGCATCAGCAATCTCATTAGTATGTCCAGGGATATGTCGGGCCTTGCTAATTCTACTTCCCTCATTAACGTCACAACTTGCAGACATTGTGGAGTGTAATGATTAATCATGCTGACCACTGCTTCATTATCACACCACCAGACCATCCTGCGATTGTGCAACCTATCGGGCCACAACTCCAATGCCACTAACATGGGAAAATGTTCCAAGAAGGTTATGTTGCTGGACAGTCTAGATTCATGCCAAGCTTGCGGCCACCTATCAGCACACCACGCCCCTCCAAAATAAATACCCAAACCTATACCTCCCGTGGCATCAGTGTACAACTGCAAATCTACACTGGAGATCTCGGCCTCCATCAACACTGAAGTCCCGTTAAAGTCTTTCAAAAATAC
The DNA here is from genome assembly GCA_033557465.1 of Ichthyophis bannanicus. NCBI lineage: Eukaryota > Metazoa > Chordata > Amphibia > Gymnophiona > Ichthyophiidae > Ichthyophis > Ichthyophis bannanicus. Next base: position 370,624,568 of record CM066038.1, on the reverse strand, counting down.
GTCCCAAACCTGCAAATCTGCCTGTATAACGTTTGATGCTCTAATGCGGTGATGTGGTTTATGCACCCCAGCTGTTGACGCCACTAACTGACGTAGGAATACCCGCCCCATCAGTATCACCCTGCAGGCGAAATTCAGAGATCCTATCAAAGCCTGCATTTCTTTCAACATTAATTTTCTTGAAGCCAATACATTAGCAATTAACACCAGCAATCTCAAAACCTTCTCTCATGGAAGATGAGTCACCATTTTTTCCGAATCCAACTCCACTCCCAAAAAGGTGATCCTCATTGACGGTCCTTCCGTCTTGCCCACTGCTAGTGGCACACCCAATTCACGCGACAATTCAACAAAACCTTCTAACAGCTCACGGCACCCCGCTGACCGAGCAATTCCTACAAACAAAAAATCATCTAGATAATGCACCACATTCGCACTATCTAACTTCCGCACTAACGCCCACTGTAGGAAAGTACTAAATTTCTCAAAATAGGCGCATGACACTGCACAGTCCATCGGCATGCATTTTTCAAAATAAATTCCCTCCTAAAATTCGGAAACCTAGCAAGTGAAATGCTGACGGATGGACTGGCAACAAACGGAAAGCAGATTCAATATCCACTTTTACCATCATAGCCATGTGACTAGATTTCCTGACCAACTCCACAGCCCGATCAAAGGAAGCATAGCAAAACGTACACAACTCCTGAGGAATGTGGTCATTTACCGATGCTCCCAACGGAAAGGACAAGTTATGGATCAGCCGGAATTTCCCCGGTTATTTTTTAGGTATGATACCTAATGGTGATACCACCAACCTCAGGAAAGGCTGCCTCATAAACGGGCCTGCAATTCTGCCCAATTTCAACTCCACCATCAAATTTTCCTTAACTATGGATGCAAAGTGCCGTACCGAAGGCAAATTCCGCGCCATTGACACCTCAACATTTCCCCGAACTGGTATAACAATACCTGACTGAAACCCAAACTGCAAAACCTCCTTATCCTTCTGCTTTGGGTGTTGGCAGAGCCAACTGCTTAAAACCTCTACCCATATCGGTGTTGGGGCCAGGCTGAACTCCACCTTTCTGCTTGCGGGCTGGCAAAGGGGCCATGGAGACCCCTTTTTAATGCATTTTGCCACCAAGTGTACAGACTGAGCACACATGTCTGAATTTGCAGTGGCTACTCCTAAACGAAAGGAATGCCCCGTACCTGCATTGTCCTCTGTCACCCCTTTACCCCCCCCCCCGCACTTACCCTTGTGAACATCTGTCAGCCAAAGGTTAATGTCCTGCGTACCCCATGACAATAATCTGTTTTCTTCCATTTTGTCCCGAAACGTATCATAATTTAACCATGCCCACCCTTCATGTGTCTATGATGCTTCTAGAATCGAATCCGCATATGCCAGCATCATCCCATACTGCTCCGGATAATGATGGCTCCAAACACTTGCCAAACGCAGAAAGGCTCTCGTCCAGTTCATCACATTACGAGAGACCTTCCTGATTCATCCTGCCTTCTCATCCTCTTTCCTCTTTTTCTTACTCTCCCCTGACAGTTTCTGACCATCAAGTAGTCGGAAAATATCAATATACCGTCGCTTCTTAATCTTACGTCGCAAATTCTTTGGAACTTCCTCCCATAACTCTGAAAAAGATGATGCTAAAGTAGGAGCTACGCCCTCTAACCAGTTCACTGCCCTCCCCAAAACCCCCTACCCTATCAAAACAGGACTGTACAGCGTCCCATAGCCCTAGCTCTGAGCCATCCCCACCTCTGTTAGCTGCCGTTCCCTCCATGCTGCTACTGCCCTGCTCTCTTCCAAGCATGGCAGTAACTGTTTCTGCCACCTCACTGTTCCCTGTTGGTGGCTGCCCCCAGACACTAGTACCCCGAGACCTAAGCCCCCTCATACCCATCCTACGCGAAGCTTATGACCCCCCTCGCCCTCTTGGAGGCCTCCTTACTCTTGGAGATCTCTGCCATGAGGAAACAGGCCACAAATATCCCCTAACCACCCCTGCATTCTCCATTTCCAACCGCCCAGTCTCAGCATGTCTGTCCGAAGCTGCTCGGGAATGGATAGCCTGCCACCCCATGTTCCTCCCAGCCCTGCCTGGTCCCCGAACCCTGGACTGCCATCCCCTATGAGCCGGCATCCTTCAATACTTTCCCAACCTTCCTTCCAAGTAAGAGACTGGCCTGATTTCCAGTAATATAGTTACTTAACCTACTTGTTAGGTTAGTCATTGTTGCCAGCCACTCTCAGACCCTGTAACTGTTTTTTTTGTTGTTGTTGTTTTTTAAATACAGGATTAACCAGCTTCCCTCAACACCCCCAAGGCATGCAAAATGGTCCTTAACCCTGGAATTACCAATATTTTTTGCACACACTGAATACCGTTGAGGTCATAAATGACCCCACAACAAATTTTAATTGTTAACCATGAAAAATCTAAACTAAATAGACAAAATATTATTCCAAATTAATTATTTATTATATGAAGGTTAAATGTTTTGAAATTTAATGCTTTGTCATAAAATTACATGAAGAAGAGTTGCCATGAAAGCAGTTTTTGCATGCACTTGATGAACACAGTAAAGTACTACAGTCATTTGCATGAGACACAGACAATTCCTCAATATTCTTTGCAAACATTGCGCTTGCAGGAGGTGCAAACTATGTTGCTTTTCTTGTCTTTTTCTCTGGAACAGCAGTGACACCTTGCCCTTTTCTTTGGGATCCTGACATTGCAAATAACATCAGTGGCTTCTTCAGTGCTAGCAGAAGTCTCGCTGCAATTACTCTGAAGCAGGTGCTTTCCTAATTCCAAGAGGAATAGACGACATCTGTGCTTTGACTTGGACTGCCATTCTGGATTTAGTGACATCCAAACAATGAAGGTGTTCAAAGCACTGATGTCCAACATGTTGTAGAAGATTGTCACTGGCCAGTGTCTTGTCATTCGTTTTGTGGTATACATGCGCAACATTTGATCTGCTGTATCTACTCCACCTTTTCTAGAATTATAGTCCAAGATCATGTGTGGTTTTTTGTCTGGACGTGTGTTATCTACTTCTTCTTGATCATGCAAACTGCTCAGAAGAACAACCACTTTCCTTTCTTCGGGCAATAGGAAACCAGAGTGGCGTCATCGCGAAAGGCAAAGAGTGAAGTGAATACCTCTCGGCCCTTTGCTGTTAGAAATTCTGGAGGTAATTCTTTTCTGTTCTTTTGAATTGTCCCAAAAAGTGTCATTTGTTTTTCTAGTAATTTCCGTGACAGGGATAAACTGCAGAAGAAATTGTCAACAGTAACATTTCTGCCAGATCGCGTCAATCCTTCAGTGAGTTGCAGCACAACCCTTTCACCCTGATTCTGTTCCTTGTTTTGTCCGAGTTCCCTTCCTGTATATACTTGAAGACGCAGAACATATGACGTTGCACTGTCACACAACATCCATAGCTTTATGCCATATTTCCCAGGTTTGCTGGGAATATATTTTCTGAACGGAACACGGCCACGATATGTAAGCAGTTGCTCATCCACGGTAACATTTTCACCAGGAACAAAGGCATCACTTAGAGTTGCTTCGCAGTTATCAAAAACGTGTCTGATTGGAGCAAGCTTATCCATGCCTCATTGTTCATGTCTGTTGGTTGCATCATAAAATCTGAGAACACAAGAAATTTGCTGAAAACGGTTACGGGCCATATTTTTGCCGAAAACAGAACGACTATCTTCAAGGTTCCACAACTGAACTACGGATTCATTTTGTGACTTGTACACACCAAGAAAACATTGAAATTCTCCATCTGTCAAATCTTTCCAGGTGTTGTCATAAATGTGTCTTCCTTGTTTGCTCGTCCACATCATGATTTCATTCAATAAGTTCTTCCTCATGAACAAGTGGAATGCTGCGAGAGGGCCATCAACATTCCGTACAGCATACCTTGTAGGACTTTGTTGTACAGGCATGACATTAGCTCTGGCATATCTTCCAGCACCTTGCTTTATAGGTTTCCTGTTCCATGATGTGGTATCCTTAGATACATAGGCTTCAATAGCAACATTTGTGCTTATAGTTGATGACCTCTTAGCTCCTCTACGACCACAACTAAGATTCCTCACAGATGATACTGACACCGAGGACTCCTGCCTTCTTCCCCGTCCAGCACAGCCTTGACCTTTGCCTCGACCTGTAACTTGATTCTTTGCTGCAGGCAATGTTACCGGATCAAAATCAATCTCACATTCACTTGGCGACCAACTGCTTTCGCCATCTAAATCATGACTGTCATCATCAGATTTATCGCCCGAACTTGGCTGATATGCTTCTTTGCTTGCTGAATATGCTGCATCATCAGACGACTCAGAGCCATCACTATCAGCATCTCGTTGCAATATTTCTCTTACTTGGGCAGCTGAATGCTTTCGTTTTGTCATCATAAACAATAACCTAAAATAAATAAACAAAGATAAAGTTGAATAAAATGCAAAGCAGTTTTACTATAGGTGTACAATAATCGTGATGAACGAGCTGAAAGCCTTTAGATTTAATCGGAAATAATGAGAGAACGTATGATATCAATTACAGAAAATGTGTAATTTTCATAAAATAAGAGTACAAAAAATAAATGATGCATAATTAATGATAAATACCTTTGTCAGATCAAAAAATTCACAAAACTGCAAATTGTATCACAATCCAAATCAGACGTAAGCAACTGGGGTCAAAAATTACCCCACTGGTACTCTGTGCTGCAATTCATCACTAGCGTCACCTAGTGGATGAAAATTATTCCTCTCATGGCGCAATATAAAGAGAATATTGACGTGTGAAAAGTTATAAAAAGATATCTGGAAAAGGGGAAACAATAAATAATGATTAGAAACTGTAAAGCGAGCATTATAAATAAGAGAATAGTGTATATAATGATAGTTATAAGAATATTGAAAAATCAACTTCTTTGTTCAAACCGTAAGGTTTTAAAATCTTAAATTCAAAAATGTATCTTTGCTCAAGTCTCAACAAAAGATAAACCAAGTCCGCACCTCTCCAGTGTTCCTTAACCACATTAATAACTACAAACTTTTGATCAGATATAGACGGTTCTTGGTCAGCCAATGTTCGACCAAGAGACTATTCAGAGCCTGGTGTCTGATGCAGCTCTTGTGCTCAATAATTTGTGTTTTAAAAACTCCATCTTGTTTTCCCTATATAACACAGTTATAAAAATCAATTAGTTTGATGGTCCAAGCGCTAGATGGATGTTGAAATTGTCCCTTAGGGGTATGTTTACTAAACTCCGAAATTGTGCGGGGCCACGGTAGTGTGCCTGTGCCATATAAGGAGTGGGCGGTTCAGGCAGAGAAAAGAAAAAAACTGGGAGAAAGCGACCATACTTGTGCGCGTCGCCCTAATGTGCGGGGTCCACATTAGCGCGTGGGAAGGCTAAGTGGCACGCTGCTGGGCACAGAAAAGAACAGAGCCATAGTACAACAGTGAAGACACTGACCAATGGTGCAGGGGCCATGGGTTCAATCCCCCATTGTGTGCAACAAAAGCTGTTGTCTGAGGCAATAACTGTAATGGGTTAAAGTGCTGTAGGAGGCATATTAATTTTGTGCGGCATAAGGAAGCGCACTGTTAATTTTGGGCGACATTAGGCGGTGCGCTGTTAGGTGTGGGGTAATAAGGCATAGCACTGTAAATAGTGGGCATTAGGCGGTGCGCTGTTAAGTTTGTGCGGTTTGGGCGGCAGAAGGCGGTGCGCTGCTACGTCATGAAGGCCTAAGGCAGTGCGGCAATGTCCAAGCACAGGAATAGAGCCACAGCACAATGGTTAAGACACTGACCAATGGTGCAGGAATCAGGGGTTCAATCCCTCAAAATGCCCAGTGAACAAGGCTGACTGAGGCATAACATATTATGGGGATGAGTGCTGTGGGAGGCATATTAGTTCTATTTTATTTATCAGTACTAGCAAACTCACTCTCAAAGCGTGTTAACATAAGGCGGCCCATACGGCACATGTTAAAGTTCACTGTCAGCCAAGGCACCCTAGAATGTCCCCTATAGGTCACCATATATGTTGCATCACAGAATAATGTATAGTGCAACTTATATGGACGGCAACCATAAAGTGTCCTATGCAATGCAATGCAATACAATACAATGTGTGCCTTCGAGTCAGTCCTGACTCCTGGCGACCCAGAAGCTCCTGGGTTTTCTTGGCAGTGTCACCGGAAGTAGATTGCCAGGCCTTTCTTCCGAGGCAGTGGAGGGTTAAGTGACTTGCCCAAGGCCACAAGGAGTGCTAGTGGGAATTGAACCCTGGTTGCTTGGTTACCAAGCCAGTGTTCTAACCACTAGGCTACTACTCCTCCCATAAGGTGTCCTATAGGGCGCCCTATAAAGCACCCTCAGCGGCACCTTTTGGGTACAGTACGCTGCATGTGTTTTTGCTGGCATCAACATATGTACATTAAATAAAAAAAACTTTGCACAACCCTAGCAAATTACCCCACTGTGGGTTTGAACCCATGACCTTTGGCTTCTCAGGCAGTGAAGTAACCATTGGGCTACAGCTCTATAGCTGCCAGCAAGCCCCTGGCTGGCTGCAGAGAGCCTGCATGTCACCACACAGACAGTCTGCTGTGGTAGCCAGGATAGGGTTAGGCCACCCATACCCATGATGCACTGCACATGCAAATCAGCTGTCCACAGATGAACACAAGATGGGGAATGCACCCCAACAGCTCCCCGGCGTGGTAGGGGGAAGTGGCCGTGTGCACCCACACAGCACCTCGGCCTGGTAGGGGGTACTGACCGAGTGATTTACTGGCACAGAGTAGCTACACACCGTCACATTGTGCGGGTACTGTGCTCACCCTGAGGGTGTGAAGAGGCGCCCAGGACCAGGTCCACAACACCCTCCATGGATGAAAGAGGCCATGTCAGAGCTCCACAGCAGTATTAATCTGTGAGATAGGTAGTTTTTGCAGAAACACCTTGGCTATCACCTTCTGTCTTAGTCAGGGGAACCCCTTATGGACACCTAGGTGGGCTATGTACCACCACCCAAGGTTGAAAAACAGGGTCTCCTATCAACAGATCCACATTCTACCTCCCTGCAATGGTGGCAGTAAAGTTGACCATCAACCCCAGTCCGGCTGGGTAACAGACACCCTAAAGGGCCATAAAAGCAGCTCTATACACCTCCATAACACAATATCAGACAGACATTAGGCCTGGATATGCTAAGCTGCACCCCACCACTATCTGATATTCTCCTGCAGCAAGCCTTCAGCAGCTGCACCCTGCAAGGCACTCCATGACGACACAGACCAGCTGAAAACAGTCTGCTAACTAGTCCTGGTGGAAATGCATGCACCCAGAACTGGGATGGCAGTGCACACCAGCAGATAAGTCAGTGAGTGGGCCCCAAAAGGAAACCCATATATATCACATGAGAGAAATACTATATAGCACTATGGGGGTGCCTAGACATGCTGTTGTCACTGCACAGTCAGGGTGAGAGTGATCCCCCAGCAGGACAGAAAGAGGTCACCCTGTCTGTGTAGGTGGTGGCTGGCCACGACAATGTCCCAGTCAGTGCCCTATGCCCTGTGCAGATGCATCCTGGCCAGCCCACCCTGTCTGATCTATACCCATGGTACCTTGCTGCTCATTATGCACATTGGCAGGCCAATACTGGCAATAGTGCTGGCAGTGTGGGCTGTGGAAGGTGTTTGCAGCCAACACACACTGTATAGACCAGGGGTGGGCAATCTCGGTCCTGGAGGGCCGCAGACCAGTCAGATTGGCAGGATATCTGTAATGCATATATATCGCATGCTTATTTATTAGGGATATCCCGAAAACCTGACTGGTCTGCGGCCCTCCAGGACCGAGATTGCCCACCCTTGGTATAGACAGACACACACTCCCACACGTATGCCAGCATTGTGCTACTATAGAGGAGTTTATCAGCCTTGCCCACCACACCAGTCCTGGGCACAGCACAGGCATGGATATGGTACGCAATACTGTTGGGGGTCACTCCCCAGGGTGGTGACCACTGTCAGAGGCCAGACCTGAAGCACACACCGCAGACATCAGAAAGATTGTTATGATGGAGCTCAAAGAGCAAACTGTGCTTAACGTAGGAATGTCTATCTGCCAGTACTCATAGCAAATGTTTGAGAGCTGTGTACCGTATACCCAGGTGTAGGGTGGCATTGCTAAGGTATGCAGGTGCTAGTATTGGGAGATGCACGCAGGGCCCAATGTCCTGCCTCTCCAGGAGGCATTGGCCAATGGGGCCTGTGGGTGTGGGTGTGTCTGCCCCTGTTGGCTGCTGCTTTACGGTAGAGGTTCCCAACTCCAGTCCTGGTGTGCCTAACACTGTTCGGGTTTTCCTGCTGTCCCTCATGAATATGCATGAGCTACATATACATGCCATGGGGGTGGTGCATAGATATGCAGCACAGGCATTTGTATTAGAGGCAGCATGGAACCTGAATGGTGTGTGGTCCTCCAGGACTGCATTTCGGAGACTCTGCTCTAGGTAATGCCCCTGTTCATGGTGTCTGTGCTCGGTGTGGTAAAAGATAGGCGTATTACCAATGCGTATGCCCTCAGCAATAAAGGTTTGTCCTTACTATCATGGTTTAGTTGTGGGAAAAATATGTGGACAGGATTGGCAGTAGCCCCAGCTGGGCTTTGAACCTGTGACCTTCTGTTCTTGCACACACTGTCTGTGTGCACTGCACCACTGTGTTGCCATAGACTGGCTGAATTCCCTGGGAGGTCCATGACTGTACATCCGACAGGGCCTGTCTGTTGCAGTGGACGGTGCCATCCTGCACATGGCTAGGCCACTGTCTTCTGTGGCTAGCAGCCACTGCCCCTCCACCACCTGTACCCTTCCGCCAACATGCTGGCATGTCCTTATCGTAGTAAAACCATATGACCTGATTGAGTTGTGGCACTCCAGGCCTGCATTTGGGGGATTCAGCTGTAGGTAATGCCCATTGTTATGGTGTGTGAGCGGTGTAGGGTAAAATATGGGTGTTTGCAACATGCTTATGTTCTCTGCAATAAAGGAGTGTCTTTACTATCTCTGTTTAGTGGTGGGTAAAATATGGGGACAGGGCTGGCAGGTGCCCCAGTTGGGATTTGAACCTGTGACTCTCTGTTCCTAGAGATACTGGCTCTGTCCACTGCACCAGACTGTGGCCACAAAGACAGTGCAGTCCCTGGAGATAGGAAACCTGGCAAGAAGGAGTCGGAAGCCATGCTCTGCACATTTTTACTGTGGGCTCGTTCACCTTGTCTGGGGACAAAAGTGCAAATACACCACGAAAATGCCTGCAAAAAAAGGGGGGAAAAAGATAGCCAAGCTGGGCAACAGTGTTATTAATGGGCAACCATACAAAACACTCCAAGGAAAGCTCCAATAGCAAGAAATGATTTTTGGAAGGGTCTCGACTCCGTAGACCCTTCCAAAATTCATTTCTAATTTTATGGAGCTTTCCAGGGAGTGTTTTTTGTTGTTGCCCATTAATATCACTGTTGCCCAGCTGAATTACTATTTTTAATATTTTTGTTGTGGTCATTTTCGCTTTTTATTTGCACTTTTGTTCTGTGCACATGTATCACACAGCTCACGTTTTGTAGGTTTCCCCGGTTTTCCTGTACATTGCTGACGTAAATGGTTTCTCTTCCCTTTAAATGCCCTCTACCGCGAGTGTTTCACTCGTGGTATTTTTTACTTGTATATTCGGCCCCGTAAATGTGCGAGGAGCCTCTCCCCTCCCCTTCCCCGCCCATTGCAGCCGTCTCTCCGCCTCTTGGGAGCCTTCCTCCGCCCTCCGTTAGCTTTTCCACGCCTCTATCGGACATTTGCGGGCCCGTACTTGTGCGGGGACCGTTAGTGTGCCGCGCACGTATGCAGGGGTGACGCGCACGTGTGCGGGGCGCTTAAGAGCACTTAAGTGCTGCTTTCCGTGCGCTATTGCGCGGATGCGCAATTGTGCGGTGTTTAGTAAACATACCCCTTAGACACTAGGGCTTGGGCACAGACTACACATCTTCCACACTGAAAGTGTCCTTTAATCTTGGGAAATATTCAGGGCTTAGCCAAGGCCGAGGACACTAAAATATTGGCCAAATTCTTACTCTTCTTGTACACAATCATAAGGTTAGAGTTTGTGAAAGAAGGAATAGTCGAAAGTAAGTCCCAAGAATCTCTAACAAAAAGTGCTATGTCATGTGCATAATTTGAAAAGATAAGTGCACATACCAATCTATCCTGTACACGTGTACGGCCCTGCATGAGTGTAGATCTACAAGAATGATTTGCCTGATAATAGGCTGAATTCTTTAGGATAGCCTCTAGTGATAAAATGTTTTAAGATCGTTGGCCTGATGTTCGAAGTCTTTTTCTAAAATACATAAGTGTCTGATCTTTAAGAACTGGCTAGGGTGGTGATTGATCTTCAAAGAACTATTATGAAAATTAGTAAAATGTAACAATGAATTCCTATCTGTTGGCTTCCTATATAAATTCATAATGAAGCCATCAGGCCCCTTGGAAATCTGAATGTGTAAGTAAGCAATCTGATGATGACTACATTGATGTTCAAATCTCAAATTCTCATCTAATTGGTCCAATTCTAAACCATCCCAAATTTTAAAAAAGTAGTCTATATATCTCTTCCATAACTTTACTTGTGCACTAAATGCATGTTTATTTAAAAAAAGGTTTTCAAAATCTGCTATGTAAAGTTTTGCCATGTCTGCCACCATGGAGGACTTACTTTTGACTGTTCGTTCTTTTGCCTCATATTTATTAGAATACTGAAGGCACAAGATCATGAGAGGACATTGATTCAGAAAGGATTAAAGTTTTGAAGGAAACAAAATTTGCTGTAGAATCTCTATGGATTGAAATTCCATGCATAAAGGGGAAGGTGATGGCAGTGGGGGTGTACTATCGACCGCCTGGCCAGCATGAACAAATGGATGATGAAATGCTCAAAGAAATCAAGGAAGCTAACAAAAGTCACAGCAGAGTAATAATAATGGGTGATTTCAATTACCCTGGTATCGACTGGGTCAGTGTCACGGCAGGACATGCTAGGGAGATAAAGTTTCTAGATGAAATAAATGACTGCTTCTTGGAGCAGCTGGTTCACGAACAAACCAGAGGGGAAGCCATACTGGACCTAGTCCTTAGTGGAACACCAGATCTGGTGCAAGAAATAAGGGTGTTGGGACCACTTAGCAATAGTGATCATAGCATGATCGTGTTTGATTTAATTAGTGGAGGAGGGATAGTAAAGAAATCCACAGTACTACCTTTTAACTTTCGAAAGGGAGACTATGATAAAATGAGAAATATAGTTAAGAAAAAACTAAAAGGAGAGGTTTCAAAGGTTAAAGACTTACATCAAGCTTTGGTGTTGTTTAAAAATACTATCCTGGAAGCCCAGACCAGCTGTATTCCACACATTAAGAAAAGTGGAAGAAAGTCCAAAAAACTGCCAGCGTGGTTTAAAGGTGAGGTCAGAGAGACTGTTGCTGCCAAAAAAGCATCTTTCAGGAAATGGAAAAAAGAGCCAAACGATGAAAACTGGAAACAGCACAAGCACTGGCAAGTTAAATGCAAAGCATTGATAAGGCAGGCAAAGCGAGAATTTAAGAAGGAACTTGCTATGGAAGCAAAAACACAAAATAAAGACTTTTTCAAGTACATTCGTAGCAAAAGGCCTGTGAGAGAGTCAATTGGACCATCAGATGATGGGGGTAAAAGGGACAGTAAGAGGAGACAAGGCTATAGCGGACAGACTGAATGAATTCTTTGCTTCGGTTTTTACTGAGGAAGATGTAGGGATGTTACACAAGACTGAAGTGGTATTTAAAGAAGACACTCCAGCGGAATTGAGAGAAATATCGCTACACCGGCAAGATGTATTACAACTATTTGATAAAATGAATAGTAGCAAATCATCTGGACCGGATGGTATACATCCAAGAGTGTTGAAAGAACTAAAATATGAGATTTCAGACCTGCTATTAGTAATCTGTGAACTTTCATTAAAATCATTTGTAATACCTGAAGATTGGAGGATCGCCAATGTAACGCCAATTTTTAAAAAGGGTTCCAGGGGTGATCCAGGAAATTACAGACCGGTGAGCCTGACGTCATTACCGGAGGAAATGGTAGAAACCATCATAAAGAACAAAATTACACAGCATGTAGGTAGTCATGGCCTAATGGGAGACAGCCAACATGGCTTTAGACAAGGAAGATCTTGTCTTACTAATCTGATATGTTTTTTTGAAGGTGTGGATAAACAGGTAGACAAAGGTGAGTCGGTTGATATAGTATATCTGGACTTTCAGAAAGCCTTTGACAAGGTCCCTCCTCAGAGACTTTTGGCAAAACTAAAAAGTCATGGGAGAGGAGGCAGTGCACTATTGTGGATCGGGAACTGGTTAAAAGACAGAAAGCAGAGGGTAGGGCTAAATGGCCAATTTTCCCAATGAAAAATTGGAGTACCTCAGGGATCTGTACTGGGTCTGCTGATTTTTGACATACTCATAAATGACCTGGAAAAGGGAATAACTAGTGAGGTTATCAAATTTGCAGATGACACAAAACTGTTTAAAGTTGTTAAAACCCAAGAGGACTGTGGAAAACTGCAGGAGGATCTGGATAAATTGGAAGACTGGGCATCCAAATCGCAGATGAAATTTAATGTGGACAAGTGCAAAGTTATGCATCTAAGAAAGAACAATCCACACTATGGTTACACAATGCAAGGTTCCACATTAGGAACCACCACCAAGGAAAAAGATTTAGGAGTCATCGTGGATAACATGTTAAAACCCTCAACCCAGTGTGCAGTGGCGGCCAAGAAAGCAAATAGAATGCTAGGTATCATAAGGAAAGGAATGGAAAATAAAACAAAGGATATTATAATGCCTCTGTATAGTTCCATGGTACAACTGCACCTTGAATATTGTGTGCAGTTCTGGTTGCCGTATCTTCAAAAGGATATAGAGTTATTAGAAAAGGTACAGAGAAGAGCCACCAAAATGGTAAAGGGGATGGAAGGCTACTCCTATGAAGAGAGGCTACAAAGGTTAGGGCTCTTCAACCTGGAAAAGAGACGGCTGAGGGGAGATATGATAGAGGTCTATAAATTAATGAATGGAGTGGAACGGGTAAACGTAGATCGATTGTTTATGCTATCAGAATATATAAAGACTAGGGGACATGTAATGAAGCTACAGGGTAAACTATTTAAGACAAATAAGAGAAAATATTTTTTCACTCAACGTGTAATCAAATTCTGGAATTTGTTACCGGAGGATGTAGTAAGAGCTGTTAGTGTAGCTGGGTTTAAAAAAGTTTGGACAAGTTCCTGGAGGAAAGGTCCATAAACCATTATTAAGAAAGGACCCAGGATATCAATGCTTGACCCAATACAAGCATAGTGGAACCTGTGTCTCTTGGGGATACTGCTAGGTACGTATGACCTACATTGGCTACTGTTGGAAACAGGATACTGGGCTTGATGGACCTTGGTCTGACCCAGTAAGGTATATCTTATGTTCTTATGTTCTTACCCACGGGACTGAGGATGCAAAAAGCCCCAGGGTTGTACACAGATGTTGAGGAATTCATGGCCAATTGGATTAAGATTTTAAATAAGTGCTCATTGGATTTGATGATTTTATTGATACAAACAGCAAGGCGCAAAGCTGACAGTCTAAAATCCGACATTGATTCCAAATTGGAAGCTTTAAGAGAAAGTGATATAAGATTTGACACCTTGAAAAAGGATTTTGATAAGAATGTAAATGATTATAAGACACTTGTGACAGAAAGAAAGATTAAGAAATATAAAAGAGACGAAGATTATAAAGAAGGGACAGTTTACTTTTGGACTAGTAAATTTGCCCCATATAGAAGCAAGTCCTAGAAGCGAAAAAAAAAAACCATGCCACAGATTGGAGAAATAAATCCAGAACATGCCAACACTCAGATAGTGAACATGAACCTTTTAGAAAGAAAAGCCATGGGCGGGCAGATGAACCCATAGACTCCTCTGCCATCCTCTTCTCCTCTGCCCCTCCGCCGAATCAGTATCAGAATAAAAACATGTTTTTTTTTCAATTGGCAGGCTATGGAAAGGAGGTGGACAGGTTTTGAATCAGGGAGCCACAATGACATAACCATAACAACCCCCATACAGAGGGAGAGGGAGGGGGAAGGGGAGAGAGATTTTGATTAATCAGGAGATTTATCCAGAAGTAGAAAGCATCATTAATTTATCTAGCTATACATTATCACCTGAAGAGAATGCAGTATTACAAAAGGGATTTTTTTTGTTCCTACTTAGCATCATGACCCCTTTACTACTAAGATTGAATTATATGTTTTTCCAAAAATTAAGAATAAGAGATTATTTTTATACACACGATATCCTGATAGTTGACATCTTGGTGGTCAAAAAAACATCATCATGGATACCTCCGAATATACCTGCAATGTGATGTTAGATGCTTTTGGAAGAATTGCTACGCACAAGGTAGAGCAACTTTATCAAAACAATGGACATATTTTAATCTGTCCAAAAGCGAGAAGCAGCAATAATACTCAATTATCATGGACATATTTTAATCTGTCCAAAAGTGAGAAGCAGCAGTAATACTCAAATTATCATCAAGCCAGCAGATAAAAAGGGTGCTTTGGTACATCAAGATCAAAGTGATTATGTAAAAGAAATATACAGGCAAATACGGGACATTGCCTTTTATACTAGATTGTATGAGGACCATATGCGGGCCATGAAAAGTAAGCCAGGTACCTTACACAAAAGTAATTTGACCTTTTGACAGTGGATCATCTGGCTACTCCAACCATTTACGTATTGCCCAAGATCCATAAATCATTGATTGATCCCTCAGGCAGGCCAATAATATCAGCAATAGTCTCTCTCCTTGAATCTATTTCAACATTTTTGGATACTTTTTTAAGACCTTTTTTGATTAATGCCTTGTCTTATGTTTGAGATTCATCACACATGATCCAGTTGTTACAAGAATACCAAGGGTATCATAGTGAAGTCATTTTAGTCTCCCTGGATATTGCATCTCTTTATACAAACATAACACAAAAGGAGGCACTTAAGATTATGGAAAATATCCTATTAGATCGAGATAGACCAGTAAGAACCCCTACTTGTTACCTGATACAACTTGCTACTTTAGTTATGACAGAGAATTTCTTTTGTTTTCGGGAGGTATTTTATAAGCAAACCAGAGGGGTGGCTATGGGTTCCTCCAAGGCACCAGATGTCGTGAACCTTCATGTAGCAGATTTTGAAAAGTGTTTTTAAATAAAAATGCATTTAGCACACAAGTAAAGTTATAGAAGAGATATATAGACAACATTTTTTTAAATTTGGGATGGTTTAGAGTCAGACCTATTACTCTTTTTGGAATGGCTAAATCAATTAGATGAGAATTTGAGATTTGAACATCAATATAATCTCATAAGATTGCTTACTTAGACATTCAGATTTCCAAGGGGCCCGATGGCTTCATTATGAATTTATATAGGAAGCCAACAGATAGGAACTCTTTGTTACATTTTACTAGTTTTCATAATAGTTCTTTGAAGATGTTCTCCTCACTAGCCAGTTCTTAAAGATCAGATGCTTATGTACTTTAGAAAAAGACTTCAAACATCTTATGTTATAAAGGGTACTCCTTTGGAGATGGAAGTAATTTGTACTTCACGAAGCCCAAGGAGATGCAGAAGTTTCTTAAATTGCATTTTCCAGATGATCTGCCTGTGCCCACATTCCTTCCTTGCCAGGCAGAAACTAGATGTCTTTTTCCCCTGGGTGGACTGTCAGAGTGGTGTGGATTGACCTTTGAATCTGTCATCAGAGGTCCTCCTGGCCAGCCTGGAGCTGTCTCCATGATCCTGCCTGAAGAATAATGGTTGTTTGCAACTTGTTCTTATGTATCTGGCATGCGCTTCTCTGGTGGGTGGGTGGGGGGGAGACATCATTGTGTCAACTCAATAAGTCTGTATGTCTAGTCCTAGGGTTACCTCTGTCAATGTAAGGGGTCTGCAGACCCCTCGGAGAAGGAAGCTGGTCCTTCAGGAGTTGGATAGTTTCCATTCTGATGTATAGTTGCTGTAGGAGACACACCTGTCCCCACAAGATATGGCGCAGGTGCACCCAAGTTGGATGGGGGAAAGCTGCCACTCCCCTGGGTGCTCTAATAGTGCTGGGGTAGACATTTTAGTTAGGAAGGGTTTCATTTGTCAGATCTCCTAAAGTGGAAGGATAGTCAAGGATGAGCAGTAGCTTTTGAGGTACAATGTCCAGGGTTAGCCTTTTGTTTAGTCAATCTGTACGCTCCCAATAGGGGCCAGCTTCACCTCCTCCATTAATTATTTGTACAGATTGAGGGTTGAACATCTTTAACCCTAGCCTACAGGGGGGACTGCAATTTGGTATTGCAAGAGGGACTAGACAGATCCACTGTTGGGGTGGTGGTTGAGAAGTGAGAGAGGCATCTCAAAGTTGCTCATGCGAAAGTATAATTTAGTAATATTTGGAGAGTGAAGAACCCTCAAATGTGACAGTACTCCTGCTTCTTGTTTGTGTATGGTTCCAACTCCAGATTGGATTTCTTTTTGCTTAGTCCATCCCTCTGCTCGTTATTCAATTCCTGTAGTCTTGGCAACATCATATGGTCAGATCATGCCCTGTACATCTTAATTTTGGATGTGCATGATAAGGGGCAAGGGGTGGGAAGCTTTGGAAGCTCAGTATCTCCTTGCTTATGGATAAGGGGATCATAGGGGAGGGGGAGTAATTCATATGAGAATATCTTCAGCTGAATGATACAGGAGAGGTCCCTGTGATCATGACATGGGATGCCCTTAAGGCTGTGATCAGAGGCAGCTGATAAAGATTGGGGGGGCAGTGGAAGAAGGAGAGGGAATGGGCTCGATGGGCATTGGAGTCAGAGTTAGCTGCCTTGGAGGCAGCGCATATGTCTAAGTAGTTGACAGATCTTGCCTGTCGATTGGCTATGAAACGGGGTGAACTCAATGCCTTGCTGGTTGATGAAATGGCAGTTCTCATGAAGAAGACTGCTCACACTTATTATTTTAAAGGGGGGAAGTTAATAAATTATTGGCTTATTAAAGAAGTGACAGGCTCAAACTACGATTTTGCAGATACAGGATGGTGTGGGCAGCTTCTCCATGATACGGAGGGTATTGAGTGGATATTTCTGAAGTTTTACAGTTCATAATACTCTTTTGAATACTCCCCTGACTCTTGTTTGATATCAGAATATTTGAAGGGGAATGTGGAGAAGTAGCTGTCACTGATACAAAGTGAATGGCTGGATGGCCCTATTACCAGTCTGGAACTCCAGCAGGCCATCCTTGGCCTACCGATGGGTAAAGCGGCTGGGCCTGATGAGTTTCGTTCTGAATTCTATAAGACCTTTTTAATGTTCTAGCTCTCCTCCTGGGTAGGGTCTCTAATTTGATTAAGGAGTGGGAGGAAACTCCCTCTTCCTTTTTGGATGTCCATGTCACATTAATACATAAAAAGGGCAAGAACCCAACAGTGTTTGGCTTGTTTCATTCCATTTCCCTCTTGAATATGGATTTGAAACTCTTAGCGAGAATTTTCACCCTCTGTCTAAATCAGTTGGTGCTGGATTTGGTCCATGAAGACCAAACTGGCTTTATTAAGGACTGCAATGCCACAGATAACATGTGCTGTGTTTTGGGCTTGGTACACCAGTGTGAACAAGAGGCTGATAAACCCGTGGTCTTCCTGGCCTTAGACGCAGAAAAGGCCTTTGATGCGTAAAGTGGCCTTTTCTTATACAAGTTCTTGAGGCCTTCAACTTTGGGCCCATGTTTCAGCGGATCATGGCAGCCCTTTATAGTGCATCAGTGACTCAGCTGAGGATCAATGGAGTGTTATTGCCTCATTTTTCACTGGGCAAGAGCATGCCGCAGGGCTGCCCACTTTTTCCTTTACTCTTTACACTCTCTTTAGAGCCCTCTGCCAGAATGAGAGGATGGAGGGGGTGCGAGTGGGAGATACCATGCATTATGTTGCACTCTATGCAGATGATACCTTGTTATTTCTTTCCAAATCCAAGCAGTCTCTTGTTGCCTTTGAGGAGGAATATAAGGCATTTAGGGCAATTTCAACTTATAAGCTGAACATCACAAAGTCGGTGTTGCTCCCCTTTAATGTTTCTTCGGAGTTGAATGATGCTTTAAATTTATTTATTTATTTATTTAAAAGCTTTTCTATACCGCACTATTTAATATCAGTGCGGTTAACAATTAGCAATTCTTGTACAGGGCAGGAAGGACCTGCCTTGTGTTTACATTGAACAGGAGCGGTAACTTG
The DNA here is from genome assembly GCA_033557465.1 of Ichthyophis bannanicus. NCBI lineage: Eukaryota > Metazoa > Chordata > Amphibia > Gymnophiona > Ichthyophiidae > Ichthyophis > Ichthyophis bannanicus. Next base: position 370,606,072 of record CM066038.1, on the reverse strand, counting down.
GAGTTGTAACTGGGGTAACTATATACATGTTAGACCATTGCACCCATGGTGTATAACGGCGTGGTTAGGTCTGGATCTTGTCGGTTATTTACAGTTTACAGTCTTAATACATTTACATTTACATTTGTCAGTTATTTACAGTTTACAGTCTTAATATGTTTCATTTGTTTAAACATCCCATTCTTATTATAATTACATTTGTATGACCTCGTTGACATATCTGGTAGTTGGGTTGGAGTCTAGTGTTATCCTGGTTTGCATGTGATGTGTGTGGGTGCTGATGGTGTGGATTGGGATGTGAGAGGTGGGGATGTACCCTTAGGCTGCGAGAAGTATCGAAGGAATAGGTAATGCTTAAGAGCTTTCCTGAATTGGGTGAGGTCCTTGATCGAGGAGGTTATTCCAGCACTTCGAGGCATAGAACGCGAAGGCTCTGTTCCTTGTTGCCTGAGCACATGTTGTTGTTTCCATGGAGATTACCAATGTGTTGCTGGCTAATGTCCTTCTTGATCTGTTGTTGGGGGTGGGGATGAGGAGGGCAGCGAGGGAGGAGGAGGATATCTTGTTGATGGCTTTGAAGGTCAGGAGTAGTACCTTGTATGTGAGCCTGCAGTTGATCTGTAGCCAGTGTAGGTCTTAAAGTTGATCGGTAGCCAGTGTAGTTGATCGATAAAGTCTTAAAGTTGATCGGTAGCCAGTGTAGGTCTTAAAGTTAATCGGTAGTCAGCGTAGGTCTTTAAAGTTGTGTTTCCCTTATCAGTGGGAAGGGGACTCAGTGTATCTGGGTGTCAGAATCCCGATCAGGCTTCAGCAACTTTTTTGTTTGCATTTTCTGCTTTTACTCAAGAAGATACAAAAGGAGTTGAGGGAGTGAGCCTTTCTCCCGTCTTCCCTGCTCATACATGTAAATATGGCCAAAATGACTGTCCTCCCATGTTTTCTTTATCTGTTCCTAATTATGCCATGTCCAATACAGGATGCTTGCTTTTGTGACCTTCATAGGACTATAATTCATTTTCTTTGGAATGGTAAGCCATCCAGAGTTAAACTTAGTAGTTTGATGCGTCCGAGGAACATGGGTGGGTTATCTCTTCCTAACTTTAAACTTTACTATTGGACCACACAGATGTAAGTGGTGTATTATTGGTGGGTGGAGAACCTGCAGCAGCATTAGGTTGCTTTAGAGGCCTTAAAGGTATGTGTCCCTGACTTGGGGGAGGTTCTCCTTGTGGCCTCGGGAGGGGGGCAGATCTTCACACTCATTGCATCTTATAGTGCACCTTACTTTGTCAGTCTGGGAGAGTGGCCCTTTTTGATTCGGGGGCAGGTCTTCCTGCTGGGGTAGATGGACTTTATATTGCAGGATCATTTTATGACTAGGGACGAGATTCTCCAGTAGTGCTCGATCCTTCCCCCTAAGATTTTTTCCTTGTTCCAGGTGGAGCATTTTCTGCAAGTAAATAGAAAGACATTTATGGCCAGTGTATCCACTAGAGCTCTTCTTCCAGAAGCCCCACAAAGATGTGGGCTACCTGTACCACTTGTACCACGTCATAGTAGAGGCTTTACAGGGTTCCTGTCATTAACAGGTTCACTGGGCTATGGACTTGGGGAGGCATTGGCCTGAGGAACTCTTGGTGAGGATATGCAAGAATACATACAGGATATCGATATGTCAGTCCCACCTGAATTCACAGTACAAACTCCTGTACCAAATGTATCTCACCCCTACTAAGCTGCATGCAATGAACCCTGCTATCTCAGAGGATTGTTGGAAGGGATGTGGGAGATGGAATACTGTGATGCATGTTATGTAGGAATGTGTCATGGTAAAGACTTTATGGAAGCGGGCTGCACAGATCTGCCTCCAGCTTACAGGGAGGACTACTCTAACAATACTTCTCTCTTATTGTTGATATATACTGAGAGGCCACCAGTTGTCTATTTAAAGTGGAATTAACTTGCTAACTTTTTGTTCCTAGTTGTGAGATCCTCTATAGCAGCATGGTGGAAGAGTCTGCATGTGTCGACTATTGAGGACTGGTCGAAAAAAGCTGGCCCACATTATGGAGCTTGAGATGGGGGTGGCACACATGAGAGGGTGCATGGAGATTTGAGCAGATTTGGACTTCTATTCAGAATGGGATTGGGAGATTGTAGGTTGATACAGCTGGCTCGGTTGGTAGTAGTGTTGGATGGGTGTGTGGCTATGGGTTGGGTGACTGCCACGATCATGTTGGTTTATGGGTGTTCTCCCTCATTCTCCTTTTTCATTTTTCCCTCTTTCTTCCCTCCCCCATTCCCTCCTCCCTCCTGCCCTCCTCCCCCTCCCGCTCGATGATGGTATTGCTTGCTGGAGTTTTATTGTGTTTCTTCGATACATGCACAGGGTTTTGATGGATTATATATATTGTGTTGGCCGCCAACAGTTCACATTGTTCCATGAACATCACATGCTTAATGGCAATTGCTCTTCATGTCAAAGCATGTGAAACAGAAAACCATGAGTTAAGCATATTTTATATATACATACACATATGCATGTATATATACATACACATATGCCGCCGCAGCTAACACCACCCCCCCGCTGACCTCCGCAGCTACCCCGATCGGGGTAGAGCGCCCAAGCGGGAAATCCTCCTGCTTGGAAGCTCCTGCCCAATCGGGGCAGTGGGAGTACCAGGCCAGCAGCCAGCCAGCAGGACTTTAAAATTGGCGCCCAAGCACAATTGGGGCCGCCGCAGCTAACACCACCCCCCGCTGACCTCCGCAGCTCCCCCGATCGGGGTAGAGCGCCCAAGCGGGAAATCCTCCCGCTTGGAAGCTCCTGCCCAATCAGGGCAGTGGGAGCACCAGCCCAGCAGCCAGCCAGCAGGACTTAAAAGTGGCGCACCAGCACAATCGGGGCCGCTGCAGCTAACACCACCCCCCCTGACCTCCACAGCTCCCCCGATCGGGGTAGAGCGCCCAAGCGGGAAATCCTCCTGCTTGGAAGCTCCTGCCCAATCGGGGCAGTGGGAGCACCAGCCCAGCAGCCAGCCAGCAGGACTTAAAAGCGGCGCCCCAGCACAATCGGGGCCGCCACAGCTAACACCACCCCCCGCTGACCTCCGCAGCGCCCCCGATCGGGGTAGAGCACCCAAGTGGGAAATCCTCCCGCTTGGAAGCTCCTGCCCAATCGGGGCAGTGAGAGCACCAGCCCAGCAGCCAGCCAGCAGGACTTAAAAGCGGTGCCCCAGCAGGGCTTGCCTGTGCCTGGCGGGCCCACACCTGGCGGGCCCACGCCTGAGGGCCTCGCCAGAGGGCCCTTTGGCGTGGCCCTTAGGCGTGGCCACAGGCATGCTCTCAAATGCCACACACCCACGAAGAGAACAAGCAAGAACTCGCCAGCGGAAAGCAACAAGAGAAGGCCCAATCGACAGTGAATCAACAGAGAGACACCAGCCAAGTAATCCCACACAAACACTGCATGGCTACAACCGTATACCTACCGGTATACCTCCTCCTAACCCACCTCATCCCTCAGCACACAAACATTCACTACCCACCCCCAAAGACCATCTGGATACCAACATCCATGCAAACATACACCCCTCCACAACACACAACCTGGATCACACCCAAGAAGTTCAAACACTCAAACCACAAGCACAGCCCACACACAAACCCAACACACAGCCCCAAGGGAACAAACACCCCCAGCACCATCTCCATGGAACTGATCAACACCAGGTCCATAAGGAACAAAATAAACACAATCAAAGACCACATAGACAAGCAACAACCCGACATCCTATGTATCACCGAAACATGGCTCACCACCACCGACAATGTACTCCTCAATCAATTAATACCCACCACATACACAGCATTCAACAGCCCATGCACACAAAGGAGAGGGGCCGGAGTCCTGATCATAGCAAAGAACACACTAAAGCTCAAAACCCAAAACTCCACTAACTCAGACATATGCAACACAATCACTGTAGAAAACAAGCACATAGCCATATGTCTCATCTACAGAGCTCCCCATGCTCCAACAGAAGACCTAGCCTCCATCCTAGAGACAGTCTGCACAGTCAACACCAATCACAAGCCTCTAATAGTACTGGGAGACTTCAACCTCAGCTCGACAACCAACAAAGACAAAGAGACCTTCCTGCAAGCTATGGACTCCCTACAATACACTCAATTGATCAACACCCCAACACACATATACGGATCAACTCCAGACCTCATATTTGCCCCCAAAAACCTATTCAACCGAAGAGGCATCTCAACACCCACAGTCACCCCAGTCCCATGGTCAGACCACTACAGAATTAAAATAAACAGCACTTCACAAGGCGAGAGAGACAACAAGACAGCTGACGCACCAACAATGCAAAGAAGATTCAAAAACTTTGATAAGGACCAATTCCTTCAGGACACACTACCCCACCTGGACCTCGGAACCGAAAACTTGGATGAACAAATTCAAAAATGGAACACTGTCATCCACACTGCAGCAAGAACCAGCGAACACAAAACAAGGAAAACCCCCAACTCCAGAAGGCAGCACACTCCATGGTACTCAAAAGACATACGCAACGGAAAGAGACACCTAAGAAAGCTAGAACGCTGCTGGAGGCGCTCCAAATCTCCCGCCACACAGGCATTATACATGGCAAAACAAAAGAAATACAACAAACTAATTAATGAGACAAAAAGGGAGCACCACACAAACATCATACTAAAAGCCTACAACAAACCTAGGGAACTATTCGAGATTATAAAAAACCTAACAAATGAACCCAATCCTGAAAAAGACGTGAAGATTGACCCACAAGCCTACGCAGATCACCTACAAGAGAAACTGGACGCTAGTTCACAAGCACCTACAAACGGAACTACCAGCCCAACCAGAATCACCACAACTTGGGAGAAATTCAACACTCCATCCAAAAAACAGCTGGCAGACATCATCACAGCACTCAACACAAGCACTGCACCAACAGACCCATGCCCGGTAACCTGGATCAAGGCCTCAAAGGACAGCTACATAAACACCATACACAACATAGTACGCAACTCGCTGACACAAGGCATCATGCCAGACCAACTAAAACTAGATACCATACGACCAATCCCGAAGAAATCCACATTAGACAAGAGCAATCCAGCAGCGTACAGGCCAATCTCCAGCATACCACTAATGGCAAAGATCATAGAAAAAACTGTACAACACCAACTCCAGGACCATATTGACACTCATGCCCCGCTGGACTTACACCAACACGGCTTCCGTCCAAACCACGGAGTCGAAACTCTACTGCTTTACCTACTGTGATGAAGAAGCTCCATTCTCCACCTTAAAAGCACAAGATTCACGGCATTTTAGTCCTGAAGCTAACAGGCAAGCAGGCCATGTGAGCAGCTGTTGTCAGGGACAACAGAAACAAACTCAGCCACGAGGTCTGAAAAAACACTCAGCTGAGAAACATTCCCTAGTTCCTGATAGCGTGCACCTGAAAAGGGGAAGAGCTTACAGCCCTTATAAGGACAGTGCAGGGAATACAGGGTTAGAACTAGTAGAACTGGCTGAACTAGCAGAACTAGCAGGACAGCGAGAACTGTTAGAACAATGTGAGCAAAGAGAACAGGCTGTCTTACCTGAAGCAGCTGTCCGAGAGGAAGCAGGAGGAGTTTCCTACTTTGACCCAGGAAGTGAGTCAGAGATAGAGCCAGGAAGAATTCACCCGAGTAACTACCCAGAGTCTGTCAGACGGCTGCCTGGGTGAGAATCTTCACAGTCTTGACAAGTGCATATCTCTATATTATTTGCAAGGTATTGTGGACAATGTAGTTCATTCACACCAGACACAGCTGCTGACAATAATTTAGTTGTGCTCTTGGGTAAAGCCAATAAGATATTTATTTATGGGGTTATTTCTCCAAACACAGATATGCTTGGTAGCACATAAATTAGGTTACTTGCTTTCAGTGTTAACTTGGAAAAACAAAGTCAAAATCAGGAAAACAACAAATGAAAAGCCACAAAGCAAGAAACAAACTGTTCTTTTCAGGTTAACTTCTGATTACTTCCCACATAGATACAGAAGTGATTCTCTCCTAGCTCACAAGCAATTAGGTAAGGCTTAATTGCTAGCAGTTACCAGCTGAAACCCCTTAGCTGGCTTGCCTTCCACTGTGTGGGTCAAATCCTGCTTCAGGAGCTTTTCTGAGTAGATTAAAGAACAAATTTGTATTTCTTTGTGATGGTTGCTGTACTTTATAACAGAAAGTTACCAATGGAGTTTAGATAGAGAGCAGTCCATATAAACAGGATCCTCATCTGCTATTATTCCCCCTTGTTCAACAAGCATGGGTTCAATATCATGGATTGGCACAGATGAATCTCTCAATGGAGCATTTTCAGGAGAATACTTGTTTCCCTGCTGTCTTTCAAGGTTATAGCTAGGGCATAGATCAGTGTTCATACCTGAGCTTCCATTGCTGCTAGAGTTCCTCTCTATATAGCCTGGCCAGTATGTAGTCCAGTTCTTATGTCCAGCCTTCCAATCCAGATCCCTGGACACTGGATCTCTCTTCACATACCTTCTGGCACAGGTCTTAGGGTCCCTTCCACGTGCAGCCGTCTCCCTCACAGGTAGCCTCTGGTGATTCCTAGCTCTGCAGCACCATTCCTCTGGCTTTACCCAGTCCAATGGTGTATGCTGGCCCTTGAAATGCCTCCCAGTATACGTACTGCTTTGGACTCTTCTAGACCTCTCAAAGGCTTTTCTCCTCTTTCTTCCAGAGGGTTTCCTTGCCTCTCTGTCCGTCCGGTTTGGCTTCTGCTTCTGATGATCCTTCAGATGAAACTGATGATCCTTCTCTGTATATCCAAGGTGATCATGAAGATCGTCATCTGTAGAATAAACTCTACTCTTATTCTGCTTAGATGAGTGCTCCTCCCTAACACAGTGCAGCTGTGCTGAATCAGGCCCTGCCCTTTGAGATGAGTGCTTAGGGATTACCTCATAGCCCTCCTTATTGAACACACGTTTCCCCACTTCAGCTCCTCTAATGGCTGTTGGAAACCTGGAGCATTCTGGGACTGGTAGTCTTTTATGAGAAAATTCTGTTTTCTTATTTCTACCAGAACTGACAGGTTGCTTGTTCAGAGTCACTTCACCTTTTCTATAGCTCCTTCCTGAGCTATGATAAGCTTCCTTATCACAAGTCCTACAGGAGGAAGCAGCTAGCAAGAGCAGAGAACAGGTGTGAATGTTCTGCTGATTGCAAACACTTTGGAGCACGGAGGCTACGTTCCAGCCGGAGTGAGTGGATGCCAAAAGCAAAACTGTATGTATCAGGAAGCTGTGACCTGAGGAATGATTATAGTGGGAAGTTAAAGTTGGTGAATGATAGAAATTCCTACAGTGTGAATGCAGAGCAGCCTCATGCAGGAAATCCAAGGTGGGGGCAGGGCTGTGACTCCCAGCCGAGGGATTTGAGCAGAGAGCTGAGCAAAGAGCAATTGAAACCTCCAGAGAAAGAAAGATATTACCCAGAGGACGTGTGCATGTCTGAAGATGACCTTATAGAAGTTCCTAAGCCTCAGAGAAAACCCCGTAGGCTAAAACCTGAGATTAAGAGGGGAGAAGGACATTATCTATCCCAACCTAAGGATAGAACTAATAAGCTCTCCAGGGGTGGAACCTCCTATAGGAAGGGAGTTTATAAGAACCCCGAGTGGTGGCTTCCCTCTCTCCCAGACACAAGAGGCTACGAGAGCAGTTATTCTAGCCATAGAGTGAATACAGCTGAGAGACACTGTGACGGCACGGCACAGGGGAACTTACAAGCATATTTTAATAAGGAGAGTTCTGAATGCATGCAAGAACCAATGATTATTGACACACTCAGTGAGTGTTCTTCTAACTGTGACCCAATGGACTGCACACTGATTTTGTCAGATAAAATAATGTCTTTGTGCTAGTCATAGCTGAGCATAGTGTGAAAGGAAAACACTATATCTACTGAATGCTGGTTTCCACACAGGGAGACTGTGTGCTGAAGTTCAATGCCTAACTTTATACTTTACTTTGAAGCAAGAAGAAATTGTTCTATTGTTCCTTTATGTTTTTGCCAGAAAGCATGGCTCATTTCTTTTGAGTACTTGTGTTCTGTTTATTTTGAATAATCCGACCCCGGGAGGGGAATAAATCCTTATTTGCCTTCAACCACTCATGTCGTGCAACTACATTCTTTACCATCAGACGCAGGCCTGCTAGCCAGGAGGCAGTCTGCCCACCTGGTGGTGACACTACTCAACGACATATTACAAACCATAGACAACCACAAAAAAGGAATACTAATGATCTTCCTAGACATATCAGCTGCATTCGACACAGTGGACCACAAAATCCTCCTAACCAGACTACAGAGCATCGGAATAAATGGCACCACCCTAAGATGGTTCAACTCTTACCTAACTGACCAAAAGTTCCAGGTCAAGATCGGTCCCAACACATCTCAGCAAGCAAAGATCAAGCAAGGAGTACCACAAGGCTCTGCCCTATCCGCACTGCTATTCAACCTCTACATACAACCAATCTGCAACATCATAAAAGAGCACAAGATACACTACACTATATACACAGACGACATTATGATCTACACCCCAGTTAACCTCGACAACCCATACTATACCACAATAACAGACTGCCTCAACAACATGTCCAACTGGCTACACGACAACAATCTGACCATAAATTACAACAAGACAGCAGCACTGCTTATCACACGAAACAACAACTTCAGCCCGCCACCCTCCATCAAGGTCAACAACGCATCCATACCACTCAAAAACGAGGTGAAATATCTCGGAGTAACACTCGATAAGAGGCTGGACTTTCAATCACACATCAGCAAGACCACCAAAAACAGATACTTCAAATTGAGAATAATCAGATGCCTCAAACCACTCCTCACACACGAGCACTTCTGCACAGTCTGTCAAGCTCTCATAACACCCATACTTGATTTCTGCAACCCGATCTACACAGACATGTCAAAACAGGCACTCAGACCACTACAAATGGTCCAAAACACGGCAGCACGAATAATAGCCGGTGCATCCAAACAAGACCACATCACCCCCATACTAAAAGACCTACACTGGCTCCCAATCAACTCACGCATAAAATGCAAGACAATCCTAAACATATTCAGGATCAAACACAGGAACTCTGCCCACAGCCTTCAACCCCTCATACAACCTGACACCAGTACAAGACCCAGAAGAAAAGCCACATCAGACACAATGAACATGCCAAAATACTACACAAAAGCATGTATATCCACCGCACGAAGAGCACTGTCACTGGCAGCACCTGGCATGTGGAACTCACTCCCGGAGGAATTGCGAGCCACTGAAGACACCAAGGACTTCAGGAAACAACTAAAGACTCTGCTATTCCTGGAGTACTACGGACTGAACACACAATGAGTGCTACAACCATGGACCAACAACTTACCTGCATGTTCCCTACACTTTCCCTGTATATAGCTCATGCTGTAAATAGCGCACACTAATCAACCCACCCACACACTCATACTTTCACTGTACATGATGCACACACTGAACCCAAGCACCACTCCCACTGATTGTTTGCTGTGTAACCGCCTTGATTAAAGGATAAGGCGGGATAGAAATACCATTAAATAAATAAATAAAAATAAATAGATAGAAACAGATATAGATACACACACACATGCATACATAATACATACATACATAGACACACACACACATATATATTGTGGTGATGAGGCTGCAGCAGGACCTGGGAAAATAGCCAGAAATGAAACTTTTTCATCTGAGTGGAGGAATAGCTCAGCCAGGCATACGTATAAAACTGCAGGTAGAGAAAAAACCCACACTAGCAGAACTACTGAGTTCAGACCACACCAGGCTCCATGGCAACACAGGGTGGAGATAGGAAGCACCGGTGGGTGGAGCAAGAAAGGGGAGGAAGCTTACACACATAAGAACATAAGAACATAAGATATGCCATACTGGGTCAGACCAAGGTCCATCAAGCCCAGTATTCTGTTTCCAACAGTGGCCAATCTAGGTCATAAGTACCTAGCAGTTTCCCCAAGAGACACAAGTTCCACAATGCTTGTACTGGGTCAAGCATTGATATCTTCGGTCACTTCTTAATAATGGTTTATGGACCTTTCCTCCAGGAACTTGTCCAAACCTTTTTTAAACCCAGCTACACTAACAGCCGTTACTACATCCTCCGATAACAAATTCCAGAGTTTGATTACACGTTGAGTGAAAAAATATTTTATTTTATTAGTCTTAAATAGTTTACCCTGTAGCTTCATTGCATGTCCCCTAGTCTTTCTATATTCTGATAAGGTGAACAATCGATCTACGTTTACCCGTTCCACTCCGTTCATTAATTTATAGACTTCTATGATATCTCTCCTCAGCCGTCTCTTTTCCAGGTTAAAGAGCCCTAACCTTTTTAGCCTTTCTTCATAGGAGTATCCTTCCATCCCCTTTACCATTTTGGTGGCTCTTCTCTGTACCTTTTCTAAAATCGCTATATCCTTTTTAAGATACGGCGACCAGAATTGCACACAATATTCAAGGTGCGGTCTCACCATGGAACGATATAGAGGCATTATAATATCTTTTGTTTTATTTTCCATTCCTTTCCTTATCATACCTAGCATTCTATTTTCTCTCTTGGCCACCGCTGCACACTGGGCCGAGGGTTTTAACATGGTATCCACAATGACGCCTAAATCTTTTTCCTGGGTGGTGGTTCCTAATGTGGAACCTTGCATCGTGTAACCATAGTTTGGGTTGTTCTTCCCTAGGTGCATAACCTTGCACTTGTCCACATTAAATTTCATCTGCCATTTTGATGCCCAGTCTTCCAATTTATCAAGATCCTCTTGCAATTTTTCACAATCCTCTTCGGTTTTAACAACTTTAAATAGTTTTGTGTCATCTGCAAATTTGATAACCTTACTCGTTATTCCACTTTCCAGGTCATTTATGAATATGTCAAAAAGCAGCGGACCCAGCACAGATCCCTGGGGTACACCACTATTCACCTTTCTCCATTGGGAAAATTGGCCATTTAGCCCTACCCTCTGCTTTCTATCTTTTAACCAGTTCCCGATCCACAATAGTACACTGCCTCCTATCCCATGACTCTTTAGTTTTACCAAAAGTCTCTGATGAGGGACTTTGTCAAAGGCTTTCTGAAAGTCCAGATACACAATATCAACCGACTCACCTTTGTCCACCTGTTTATTCACTCCTTCAAAAAAACATAACAGATTAGTAAGACAAGATCTTCCTTGTCTAAAGCCATGTTGGCTGTCTCCCATTAGGTTGTGACTATCTACATGCTGAGTAATTTTATTCTTTATGATGGTTTCTACCATTTTTCCCGGTACTGACGTCAGGCTCACCGGTCTGTAGTTTCCCGGATCACCCCTGGAACCCTTTTTAAAAATTGGTGTTACATTGGCGATCCTCCAGTCTTCAGGTATTAGAGATGATTTTAATGATAGATTACTGATAGCAGTTCTGCAATCTCATATTTAAGTTCTATCAACACCCTTGGATGTATACCATCCAGCCCAGGTGATTTGCTACTCTTCAGTTTATCTAATAGTTGTAAGACATCTTCCCGATGTATCGATATTTCCTTCAATTCTTCTGCAGCTTTAAATACCACTTCAGTCATGGGTAACATCCCTATATCTTCCTCAGTAAAGACCGAAGCAAAGAATTCATTCAGTCTCTCTGCTATCGCCTTGTCGCCTCTTAGTGCTCCTTTAACCCTTTGTCATCTATTGGACCAACTGACTCTCTCACAGGTTTTTTGCTACGCATGTACTTGAAAAGGTCTTTATTTCGTGTTTTTGCTTCCGCAGCAAGCTTCTTCTCAAATTCTCTCTTTGCCTGCCTTATCAATGCCTTGCATTTGACTTGCCAGTGCTTGTGATGTTTCCAGGTTTCGTCGTTTGGCTCTTTTTTCCATTTCCTGAAAGATGTTTTTTTGGCAACAACACATTTAAGCTCTTAGAAACAGAGAGGGATGGAGCAAGGCACGGAGCCAGAGCAAGGGCGAGAGCAAGGCACAGTGCTAGTGCGGAAGCAGCAGCCAAGCACAGGGCTGGAGTAAAGCACGGTGCAGGGCACAGGAACAGTGCAAGGCACGGGAACAGAGCCAGCCACAGCAGCAGTCACGAGATGTCCAAGAGAGAGGGACTAAGGAAGCTGACTACAGGCCAGCTGGAAAGAAAGCTCACAAACCAGGCTGAAGAGAACAGAATCTTCAGGAGTGAAAGGCAGAGAGTGTTCAGGGACAGACACAGGAGAAACTCTCAAAGCAGCCGGTATACAGGAGACTGCTCTTCAGAGTGGAGCCCCTGCTGTGAGGATACTACAGCATGGTTTGAAGGTAGGAGGGATAGCCTTGGGAGAGCGGTGGATTCTAGCTCAGACACAGAGGCAGCCCTAGAAGACTCTGAAGGAGAAATTACACTGTTTAAAAGGCCTGTGAGAAAGACTGTTCCCAGAAGCAAGGTGAGACAGATAGAACCTTTGAAAGTTTTACTCAGAGGTCAAAAGCCTTGCAGCCATCTTAGAAACTCAGAGGAGAGAAAGAAATCTCATTGGGAACTTTAACTTTAACTTTATTTCAAATTTGATAAACCGCTTACGTTAAAAGAAACATTTAAGCGGTGTACAAACAATATAAAAAAGCGGCATTGCAAACTACGGAAAAGAACGCCAAAGTAAATAGAAAAGAAAGAAAAGCATAACAACAATACAAAAGACAATAAGTAATAATAAATAAGACACAAACTATGTACAATATCAAAACATAAAATATTTAAAACAATAAAATCATACTATAAAAACCATAAAAGCGGTTTACAAATTAACAATATACAAAATAAGAAACAATGATTTACAACAATAAAAGAGGCAAGACCACTCAAACACAAACAGACAGAGGGTAAAAGACAAGACTAATAGACTAAGACAAAACCAATAACCGGGGATAATGACAAGAGGAAAAACCAGAGGAAGGGGGGGAGTCAGGAAGGGAGATTGAACACTGTCTGGAACAGCTGGGTTTTGAGGGCAGATTTGAACTGTGAATATGAAGACTCTAAGCGGAGGGATGAGGGCAGGGCATTCCATAAACTGGGGCCAAGAAAAAAGAAAGCAGCATGGCGTGTTTTTTCCAAATGAGCCTGAGATGGGGACGGTAGAACCAGACGATTTGCATGAAGAGAGCGAAGCTGGCGGTAAGGTGTATGAAGCAGGATTAAGTCAGCTAAGTATAAAGGGTTATGGGTGTGAAGTGCACGATGAATGAGGATCAAGAATTTATAGTGGAACCTAACACAGAGGGGTAACCAGTGAAGCTGAATAAGAATAGGTGTAATATGATCCGAACGGCGGGAGAAGGTGATGAGACGGGCAGCAGTGTTTTGAATAAGTTGTAGGCGCTTAAGTTGATACTTGGGAAGATTAGCCAGAAAGACGTTACAGTAGTCAAGACGACTAATAACAAGGGAAAGTGCAAGAGTGACCAGGGATCCAAGGGGAAGAAATGACCGAACAGCACGAAGACGACGAAGAATGGCAAAAGAACGCCGAACCAAGGAAGAAATGTGATCATGGAAAGAGAGAGAGGAATCCAGAATCACCCCAAGATACCGAAAGGAAGAAACCAGAGGGACAGGGACAGAGTCAATCATAGGTGCGACAGATGGACATGACCCCGAAAGTGAAACCCACATAGCAATAGACTTAGACGGGTTTAGACGAAGAAAGTGCTGTGAAAGCCAAAGAGCCACGTGAGAAAGACAGGCATTAAAAGTAGAAAGATCCAGAAAGAGAGGAGAAGTATGAAAGAGTAAAATAATGTCATCCGCGTAAACATAGCAAGACACAGGATATTGTTGTAATACCAAAAGTAGAGGGGCAAGGAAAATGTTAAATAACAAAGGGGACAAAACAGACCCTTGAGGAACACCACAGGTGAGAGGAAAGGAACCAGAGGATTTATTATTCAGAGTAACAGAAAAGGAACGAGAAGTGAGAAAAGAACGAAACCAGAGAAGAACAGCACCACGCAAACCCACCTCAGCAAGACGAGAGAGAAGAAGAGTGTGGTCAATTAAATCAAAAGCCGCCGATAGGTCGAGAGAGACTAAGAGAGTAAGATCACCACGATCATGTGCAACATGGATTTCATTAAGAACAGCAAGAAGAACAGTCTCAGTGCTATGGCCCTGGCGAAAACCGGCCTGACGAGGATGTAATGTGTTTGTGGATTCGACATGAGCAGACAACTGAAGAAATGCAAAGCGTTCGAGAAGTTTAGCCAGAAAAGGAAGGTTAGAGACAGGGCGCCAATTTGCAAGAACAGAGGGATCCAGAGATGATTGCTTTAGAAGAGGGTGAACAACAGCAGACTTCCAGGAAGAAGGGAACAAACCAGAGGAAAAACTTGTGTTAATGATTGTGGTAATAATAGGGACTAATTGTAGGGAAGGAACAGACAACCAACGGGAGGGAATCGGGTCAAGGGAACAAGTAGTCTTACGAGAGGCAGACAGTATTGAAAGGATTTCAGCAGAACAGATCAGATGAAATGAGGACCATGTATGGGAAAGAGCCTGATTGGGCATAGTAAGAGGAGACCGAGGTGCGAGATCAATAGCAGCTGAGCTACGAGGGGAAAAAGGTGGTGAAGGTGGAGGTGGAGGGGAAGTAGGAAAAGAAGCACGAAGGTCTAGAACTTTCTGGGAAAAGTAGGTAGCCAGTGAATGAGGGTCAGGAGACCGAGAAATCGATGTAGATGAAGAGTCGGTAGATGAAAGTTTATGCAAAATCTGAAAAAGTCTGCGAGAGGAATTTGTTGCACCTTTAATTTCAGCCTCATAGTAAGTCCGCTTGGCAGTTTGAATAGCCAAGCGGTATGCAGCATAGAGTTGTTTGAAACGGATGGATAAATCAACTGAGGGGTGGCGGGACCAGCGGCGTTGAACCTGACGGAGTTGAGCCCGTTGGAGCCGCAGGCCAGAATGAAACCAGGAAGAATGACCAGGATTAGGCAGACGTAGACAGGGACGCAAAGGCGCTAGCTGATCTAGGGCATCCGTAAGGAGAGAGTCCCAGAGAGAAGCCTGACAATCAGATGACAATAATGCAAAGAAAAGTTGTTCACACTGTTAAAGAAAGTTAAGCCACAGTTCTCAGAAGCAGATACAAACCCAGAACCTTATCAGCCTGATTATGAAGATATGGAAACGGAGCCCAGTATAGTGGAGCAGGACTCTGCTGATTCTTTAATGGATTGCGCTTTGTGTCTAAAGTCAGAGTGAAAGGGGGCCAATGGTTTTTAAGCCAGGAAAAACCAGGAGCCAAAGCAATTAATGGTCCTGATACTCTGAGGGCTGGAAACCTGGGAGATAAAGAGGATTGCTAATGATAAAGCTAAGAGAAGTGTGCAAGTGTGAAGTGAATGTGTTGAAGAAATAGCTGTGCTGTTTGTAATACAGACAAGCAGGAAAAAGGCTGTTTTAAAACCCTGAACAGTTGAAGGGAACTGAAGTTTGCTAGACGGTAATAGGAAGCAATAAGCACTTGTTTCAACTGTGACAGGTGAAGAAAGAAAATACTTTTCTGTTCTATGAAAAGCTGATTGAAGCAACTTTATTTTGTCACTGCAATGTTTGTATGATACCTTTTTGGGTGAAGAAATACCCTTTCTTTGTGTTGTCCTGTTCAAACTTCCCAAGAAGAATTGTTTGCAAAGTTTAAACCACAAAAAAGAATAAATTTCCTGTGTTCGCCTCTAAAACCACTCGGCCTGCTTTATTTGCCCACAACTACAATTCCAGAAGCCTTAGCTCTGGGGCTAGAGCATAAAAAGAGACATTAGATGGTACGCTGCCTCCTATAGGCAACCGCCTAGACGTGGTGCAGCACCACAATATGCATGTTTAACTCATGGCATCTATTAAGCTTGCAATTTTCACTGTACAAAATGAGTTGTCTGCAAAACCATGATGGGATGGAAGCTACTCCTGAGCAGAATGGGCAGGCAACAAGGAAGAAGATATTTGCATATCCCACAAAATAAAGGGGGGAAAGGGAGAGGTGCTATACCTGATGAAGGGTGGTATACCAAATAAATGATTGAAAGAAAGAGTGCCGGGGTCAAGATTGTATGTAACTGCCCCTTAGTACATCTCTACTCATTCCTCCTCCCAGTTGCATCAAAATGAAGGGAAATCAATCAAGGGGAAGTTTGTCTTCAGAAAGACTAGTTTTTCCCATCAGAGTAGTTTGCCTTTTCACTTTGGGGGGGAGGAAAAGAGTAAAGATGTCATACTGGCAGTGAGAGCAGAGGGTCCAGATCAGCATTAGTGCCTGTAACATTTGGGAGGGTACTGACTCCCCTGCCCCCCAAACTATGTCAATGGTTTTTCCACCTACTTCGGTGTTAGCTGTGAATGATGGGGAGCCATGATGTCCACTGTCATGGAGAATATACATTCACTGGACACACTGCTTGGAGGGCAGGGAAAGAAATGTTGCACAACCTTGGGCAGGTCTGGTCAGATTACCAACTTGTGTGCCCAGTATGCCAAGGGATCCGTGCATGGCCTCGATTTGCTCTGCAAGGTAGAGTGTCTCTGAAATGTGTGCAGGAGTCCGACTGCTGCTTCTCGTAACTAGGACTTTGGTCATCAAAGATTTTCTCTGGCTGAGGCTCAGAGATCATGCTGGCATAAGTAGCTGGAGGAGGTGGTGGTAGGTGATAGGGTGGTATTCATGGTGCCAGTAATTTTTGCCCATGTGCCTATTATTTCTCCTGCTGTATCACCATTGCCTCTACCACCCTGTTTCTAGAATTCATTTTCCTCCTCATCCTCTATCATCAGCTTTTCCTTCTAGTAAGTCAATGCATTATACTGCAGAGTGATAGCTCTTTTCACCAGTGCATCAAAGAGACCAACTAGCATATAAACATCCTGCTTCTTAAGAGATCGCAACAATTTTTTCACTTGACTTGCAAGAATTTCACCATTACCGAAAACTCTTCTGTGAATCTCGGTCACGACCAGAAACCCTCTAAACTCACTACCAGGATGTGAAGGCTTAGAGTCGCCCTTGTTGAATTCAATTCTTCCATGGCATCCTAAAAGGACTTTAGGAAATCTATCACCAATCCTGGTGAACCAGGGGCCTGTCCATGCCAATATTGGTCTCCACTGATATCTGTCCTGTTGCTCCACTAACCTCTCTAGCATTTCATATGTGGATTCCACTTGGTGCGAACATCCTGCTTAAGCTGGTGGATGTGCACAGGTGCTCCCATTGCATCTTGTTTCTCATGCAGCTCAGGACTACCCTTCACATTCTGGTGAAAACACTTTTCTATTTTTCACCACTTCTTAATCAGTTGTGTCAGGATAGGGCTGCCACTTTCCTTACTCCCTAGGTGTTGGGGAGTCTTTGACAACAGATACTGTAAATGTGCAAAGCAACTGATCCCATAAAAGACCATTTCTTTCACAACCTTGACCATGTTTGTCCTGCTGCCTGTTGCAAAGAAACTTGGAAGCATGATGTTCTTTTTGTTCCCTATGTGCCAGCTCTGCAGCATTGCCCTTATTTTTGCTAAAATATGGGTCCAGGTGTGGCTGTCATCCATTACCTGGTTATGCAGCACAACCTACTGCTGTCCTCCTCCTGCTGGTCCCCCATTCATTCTACAGCCTGTTCCTGCCTTGTCTAGCTGCCACCACTGTGCTGTCAGAGAGAGGTAGGTATGTGCAGCATTCTGACTAGTCCAGATGTCAGTACAAAATGCAGACTAGTAGTGACCTATGCTTTTCCCCAGTTCTGCTTGTAGCTAGAGACACAACTGATTATAAAGGCTAGGGAATCATCTGTCTACTAAAAGTTGTCCTACAGGGAACTCTGTAAGAGATAAGAGATGCAGCAGCATGTTAAAGCCCAGCTTCTCAACCATGTTCAGGGAATGGTCATGCAAGACTACCATTTCCCTGATGCACTGTGTTGCCACCCTCAATGATGTCTGTTGCCTGCCTCATGACAGAGCTACTGAACACCATCCCATCGTTTCCATGGTGGCTTGCTTTGATTAAATTTGGGACTGATGCCATACCACCTGACTGTCAGAAGAGGTTAGCGGGCCTGCTTCCGGAGGGGATTTATTTTTACCTGCATCTTTCCCACTACTGCTCTTTCCACTCCTGGATTGAGTCTCCTGCCTAGGATTAGCACCCTTCTTTGTACCAAACTGGAAAAGATGCTGTTTTGACAGATGATGCAGCATGCCACTCTTTGTAAGATGATCCATCAGCTTCCTTCTACTAATGTGCTTCCAACCCCTAATTGCATTCTGCATAGTCAGGGTCCTAAAGCACTGGAAAATGCCTCCATGTGTGTGAAGTTTTGCAAGACTTCACTTCTAACTTTCTTGTGGGGGCTACTGGTTTTGGTACTACTTCTGGACCTGTGGCTGTGGGTGAAGGGGTAGGGGTAGGTGAAAGGCCAACAGCATCCTTCCCATTCTTTTTCTATCCCTCTACCCTCTTTGACATTTTAAAATATTTGTAAAAGTTATACATTCATTTTGATGATGTCATAATTTTGAGCAGTATACTGCACACCCCAGTTCATTCAGATTAAAGAGATTGACCTTATGAGGGGTGTGTAGCAGATTTTATTTGTTTGTTCTTTTATTTCAGTCTTTTGTGTTTTCTGGATTTCTTTACATAATTTTTGTAGAAATTAAGCAGTTGTAATATGTACTAAATGTTGTAAACTTAATTAAATTGTTTTAGTGCATGTTATTCAATGGCACTAACCAGACAGTGACACTGAATATCCTTTTTAGTGGGGTTTATCTAGTAAATAAATCCTTTCAAATACTGGCCCAATAGAAAATGATGGCAAATAGACTAGGGGCATGCAGGCGAAAAAAATGTCATTTTGTTTCATTTCCTCTGTTGTATGCAGGTTTAATTTTACTTTGTTTTGTTTTAATAAATTTCCATTTTGTTTCATTTTTAACTGTTCCTTTCAGGGAAATTTTGTAAAAAGAGGTATCTGAGGCTATTGCCCAAATAAAACAAAACAGAAGGCAGATATAGTATCTTGCAGGGAAGAGCACCATCAGGTCTCTGTGGAGACTAGCTCTAACCAGTCTACTCTTAGCTCTTTTATTGCTGGTGATCTTCCCTCCTGTTTCCTGATTGGCCCATTTGTCTGGACTAGATCTCTATGGAAAATGCTAACTGCATTTTCAGCCTTGTGAATCTATTGACTCCTACTATAGAAATGTACTCCAAAGATTTTTCTTTTGCCATATTCTTGTGCCAGAAATTCTGTGAAACTATGGGGGTCTTTTACTAAAGGGCACTTGCTATCAGTATAGGTCTGGTGCCTGTTAAAGGCATGTGTTGGACTTGCGTTGACAGCTAGCATGGGGCTATGATAGCACTGTTGGAATTTGGTGCTAACTGTTCATGGTATGGTAGGGTTGTAAGTGGGATGGTTAGGAATGGAGAGTGGGCAGGGTGAGTGCCACAGAGGCAGTGCACCCATGCAAACTGCATGGCAAGCTAGTAGCATGGTTCACTCATTGCCACCTCCAGAGGTGGAATTTAGTGCACCCATATCCTTGTAGCACCATGGAAGAGCCGCATATACTGCGGTAACTACTAGGAACATACTTTACATGTTTCCAACAGTTACATTGTGGTGTTGCCCTAATGTACCATTGAGTCACACATTATGGACCTGTTTGGTGCAACACCACAGTACCCTTTGGTAAAACGTCCCTACAGTATGTCTAAGTATGCTATCATATAATTTACCATCACTTCTCTTCTGGATCCTTGCCTTGTGGCTTGGATAAAAGCATCCAAAACTGAACTAGCTCCAATCATTCTCAACATAGTTAATCAATCCCTCCTCCAACGAACTATGCCAAATGACCTCAAACAATGCACCATTCACCCAATAAGTACCAGGGCGCAGGCAGGGTCCCGGCGCCCGCGCGTAACTGGGTGCTCGGCCTGGCGCGGGACCCTGCACGCATTCATGGAAGCGGGGCAAAGGCGCGTTGCGTCGGGACACTGAGGGCATCCTTTGAAATGATTGGCTCCGCTCGGGATGGAGTTGAGCGGAGCCAATCGGAGATGAGGCTGGCCGTGTGCTCTGGCGATTGTGCATTGCTGGAGCACATGCGGCGGGGCAGGAGAGAAAGCAGGAGAGCAAGCAGCTTCTGGGTGGCGTTGGAGCAGTTTGCGGGCCTTGGTGCCGGGACCGGGCTTCGTGTGAGGCCGGATCGAGCAACTGATCGTCGGCAGGGAGTTGCGGTGTGGTGGAGCGGTCCGCGGCGTGCAGGCGAGTGTACTTTGAGGTGGAGTGCCGGGTGTAAGTTTTGAAGAAAAAAATAATAGAATAGATTAAGGAAGTGGGTTCAGAGCTTGGTTAAAAAAAAATGGTCATAAGGAGAAGAAGTGGAAACATAATAGGATGAGTGGATAATTATTTAAAGGTTTGAAGGGGGAGATCCCACGTGATGCATGAGTGAGCCGGACGGGTTCTTGCTCTCTCCGGGGCTGCTCTGAGCAAAAATCTGCATTTACCGGTCTCCATCCACTTAAATCCACCCTTTGCATTTATTGATCTGTACTTCTGGAAGCTAGATGAAGCGGGGCCTGAGAGCGGGCGGTGAACCGCCCAACTCGATGAAAAAAGAGAAGGAGAAGGTCGGCAAGTCGGGGCCCTCAGACTCCACGATGGTGATGCCGGCCTCCCCCGGCGCGCTAAGTACTGATTCGACGGCGGAAGATCTGGCCCGGGAGGTGGCAGGTCTGCTAGAGCCTAAATTTGATCAAGTCATGAAGAAATTAGACTCTTTGGGAGAGTCCTTTGCAGAAATGGGTCGAAGAGTGGAGGAGTTAGAACAGCGCGTCTCTAGTGTGGAAGAGGGTGAGGGGCACATGGAGAGAGCACTCGCTGAGCAGTGGAAACAAATAGCGACTCTCCACTCCAAGCTGGACGACCTGGAAAATAGAACCAGACGGAATAATCTGCGACTGGTAGGCATGCCGGAGACTCAAACCGATCAGATGCTCCTGCCCCTCCTGGAAGAATGGTTACCTAAGGAACTGGGCCTTGAATCCTTGGTGGGGCAAATCTGTGTTGAGCGCGCACACAGACTGGGCCGGAGACAGGACGGACAACAGCGCCCGAGAGTTGTGATTTTTCGTGTCCTTAATTTCCATCACAAGGTCCAGCTTCTACGGGCCTACCGAGAGAAGGGAGAGCTCAAATGGGAGAACCATAAACTTTTAATGTTTCAGGATTACTCTCTATTGGTGACTGAACAGAGGAAAGCTTACTCTGGGGTGTGTGCGGCACTGTTCCAACGGAAAATAAGGTTTATGCTAGCTTTTCCAGCGACCTTGCGTGTTTGGCATCAGGGGAAAAGCATGGTTCTTTCGACCCCGGCAGCAGCACAACGCTATTTGGACGAAGGCAGCGGAGACCCTGGCAGTGCGGGAGAGACGCAGAAGAGGACCCAGCGCTGAAGCACTCCTGTTCACCGCGGGGACTCTTTACAGTGCCGGAGAAGATTCGGCAAGCCAGACTGTTGCTAAACTGGACTCATGATGTGGATCCTGTAGGATCTAGTATAAGAGAGTTTGCAGTTTATGAGTGAGACATAAGTTTATGAGTGAGACCTGCAGTTTGTGTGAGACATAAGCTGATTTGTATGCTAGTGTGTGTGTGAATGAGAGCCCATTGCTCTTTGAGGTGGAGACTGTATACTACAACGTAAGTGACTTGTTCAATGCTGGGGTAGCCCTGTTGCATGATGTGTGTTGGGATCTCAATCTCAGCAGGGGCGGCTGAGTCTTTTGGTTGATATGTTTTATGGGGTGGGGAGGGGGGAGGTGGGGGGATGGGGGGAGGAGGGGGGTGTTAACGGGCGGGAAGGGCATAGGGGCGTAACCCACGACCAGTCTTCACTTGCACGTACTCTACATCCAGGGAGCTTTAGCAGTCCTATGGGGGGAGAATTCTCAGGAAGCGATCTTCTGTTCGAGGCCGAGGCTGGGCGGCCTAGAACTGAACATAATGTAACAGATTCTGCATGGTTGGGCGTCGCCTTCCCTGATTACAGTGCATTCTGATTTGCGTATAACCACATGGAACGTGGGCGGGATAGGCACGCCGGTAAAACGGACGAAAATCTTGCAAGCATTAAAGAAGGGGGGGGGGCACAAGTTGCGCTCCTGCAAGAAACTCATTTAACGCAAACTGAACATGCTAAATTAAAAACTGATTGGGTGGGGCACGTCTTTTCTGCCTCCTCTGGGGGTAGGAAGAGAGGGGTAGCAGTTTTGATCCGTCGTGGGATATCGGTGGAAGTCCTTAGTGAGGATTCGGACCCTCAGGGGCGATTCCTTTTTCTGCATGCAAAAATTGCTGGAGAGGAAATAGTTTTGGGGAATATTTATGCCCCCAATAATTATGATCATGCTTTCTTTAAAATGCTTTTGAGGAAGATCACAGGGGCGCCGAAGGCACCTTTAATTCTCGCAGGGGACTTTAATTGCCCTCATGACCCTATGCTTGATCAGTCGCAGGGACTGAGGAAGGGGGAGGGAGGAGGGGGGCAATGGGATAATAAGGGCGTGGGCTACCTATGTTACTGGGGAGGTTTGTGGGATGTGTGGAGAATATTGCATGAACAGGAGAGAGATTACACCCACCTCTCGAGGGCGCATCAGTCCTGGTCCAGAATAGACTATATTTTAATATCCACAGATCTCTTTGATAAGGTGCTACGCACGGAGATCGAACCCATTGTTATTTCTGATCATGCTAAAGTAACTCTGAACCTCAAGGGGCGGTCCCCAGTTCGGGGGAGGTGGGCCTTCCCCAGACATTTGTGGCAGAATGCAAAGTTTCGGCTTTATTTAGTGCAACAATGGGAGGACTATTTGTCTCTGAATGAGTCCCCAGATTTGTCAGTCTCGACATTCTGGGAGGCCGGTAAGGCTGTTTTGAGGGGCCACATCATTGCATACGTAGTGAAGGAAAGGAAGCGTCTTAATGCCACCGTATTCGATTTAACTCGTGCTCTCCAGGAGGCCAAACGCGTTGCGCTAAGACGTAAAGACCAACTGGGCAGTTATTTGCAGCAGCAGAAGGCTCTCAATGCTGTGTTGCAGGAACGGGCGGTGTACTCCGCGCAATATTATCGACACCAGTTGTTTCGCTTTGGAGATCGCTCGGGGAAACTACTGGCGCGATTGGTGAAAGACCGTGGAGGGATCCAGGGGGTCACATCTATCAGAGATCAGACTGGGATAAAGCAACGGGATCCCGAGAATATTTTGCGTGTGTTTAGGCAATATTATCAGACTCTCTATACTCCCGAGGGCGCAGATAAAGATCAACAGTGCGACTTCTTGCGAGGCGTTCAGCTCCCCAAGCTAACGGGTGAGGCCTTGCTTGCCTTGAACGCCCCTATTACTGGGGAGGAAGTGCAGAGAGGTATTGCGCGGGGGAAACCGTATAAGGCTCCTGGGCCCGATGGTTACAGCGCGGAATTTTATAAAATCTTAACGACTACGCTTACTCCTACATTGATGGCTCTCTATGAGGAGGCGAGGGGCGTGGGCTTTTTCCCGCGAGATATGCGGACGGCGGCGATAACTATTATCCCGAAACCGGGAAGGGATCCGGAGGATCCTGCGTCCTACCGACCCATCTCATTAATTAACTACGACATGAAACTTTTGGCCTCGATCCTGGCGGGACGATTGCAAAAAGTATTGCCTGGCCTTGTAGGGAGCCATCAATCGGGGTTTGTTCGAGGCCGGGATGCCTTCACGAACATCACGAGGGTTTTACTGGGCATGGAGCGTTGCATACTACGAGATACCCCTTTACTGCTTGTCAGCCTGGATGCCGAAAAAGCATTCGATAGAGTATCGTGGGATTATATGTTTGAGGTATTGGCTCAGTTTGGATTTACAGGTGCTTTTCTAGAATGGGTGGCAGCGTTGTATGCGGATCCGCTGGCTTGTGTGGTCAGTGGTGGTCGAGTCTCTCAGTCCTTTTCTCTGAGACGGGGCACGAGACAAGGTTGCCCCCTGTCCCCCTTACTATTTGTATTGCAGCTTGAGCCCTTGCTTCAGAGACTTCTACGCGAACAACAGGTGCGGGGGATAGAGTGGGGGGGAGGGGGTATCAAGCTTAGCGCTTTTGTGGATGACATGCTGCTGTGTCTGTGTCATCCGAAGGAATCCCTCCCGGCAGCCTTACAGATCATGAGCTTATTCGGCTCCTTCTCAGGGCTACGGATTAATCCAGAGAAGTCTATAGCTTTGGATGTGGGGGGCCGAGTCCAATCTACTTGGACGGGTACCTTTCCTTTGGTGTGGGCTCAGAATAGCTTGAAATATTTAGGGGTTCATTTACCGGCACATATGGCGCGACTGTATGATATAAATGTTAAAGTCTTGCTGGATAAAACCATTGCTAGGTTACAGAAATGGCGCGATCTCCCGTTGTCGCTTATGGGACGGGTGGCGTTGCTTAAAATGGTGGAATTCCCCCGGTGGATATATGTGCTGCGCCATCTCCCCCTTTGGTTGGCATGGAAAGATCTGCAGATACTACAGAAGCATATTGGCCTGTTTCTCTGGAGAGGAAGGCGACCCCGCATTGCTTTCTCGGTACTTCTGAAGCCCAGGGAGGAGGGGGGCATCGGCCTGCCATCTCTGCGCCATTACAACTTGGTTTGCATGCTCCGACCTCTGGTAGATCTAGTAGGGAACGCTGGTGCCATTTTTCCCCTAACCTTACTCGATGAGATGTCAGCGCCCCATCACCCGATATATCTATTACATGCCTCTGGGGGGGTTTTACCGGAGGCTTGGAAAGTTTCAGTATATCTCGGAGCGTTGCGGCAAGCTTGGAGGGTGGTGTGTCAACGGAAGGGTGTCAATTGGAAATGTACGGACTGTCTTCCCTTGGAGAGAAACAGGGATTTCGCTCCGGGCTTACAGGGGCCGGTTCCTCTCAAGTGGCGGAATGCAGGGCTTGGTTGTATTGGTCATTTGCTTATGGCAGATGGCAGTGCATTGGACTCCTTTCAATCGCTATCAAGGCGCTTTCAATTGGAACCCACTTCTTTCTTCTTCTATCTGCAAGTGCGTCACTATGTGGGGGGTCTTCAGCAGAAAGCGGGTTTGCGACTTGGTAAGGGGGCTATGTGGGAGTTCATTTTGTCGTTGGAGGAGGGTCCTTCCACGCGGACTGTCCGAGAGGAGCTATGGCCGGGGGGCGATGGGGCAGCGTTGGAGAAGCTGGCGCAGCATTGGGTGGCGGATGGCGTACCGCAGATGTCGGGGCCTATACTGTATGAGGCCTTCTCCAAAGTCGAGAGTATATCGGAGTCGGTTCGCCTCCAGGAATTGCAGTATAAATTTCTCTGGCGAGCGTACATCCCCAATGTTTGGGCTGCTAAGATGGGACTGGTCCACACTGACCTCTGTACGCTTTGCGCTGCAGACCGCGGGACCCTGCTACATCGCTTCTGGCATTGCTCACAGATTCGGATCTTTTGGCAAGACGTCGAGAGCAAATTGATGGGTTGGCGGCCTGTATGCAGTGCCTTTTCCATTCAGTGGTGTCTGTTTGGGGTTCCTGGCGGGCAGGGGGTGGAGGGGAAGTCGGCTAGACAGTTATACGAAAAAGGCTTCATTGTAGCGAAGCTTTGCATTCTGCGTCACTGGATGGAGGATCGCCCCCCGGGCCTTCCCGAGTGGGAGACCCAAATGCATGATTTATACTCTATGGAGATGAGAACATCTGCCCTGCTGGGGCCGAAGCGGGTTGAGGTGGTCACACAGATTTGGGAGGGGATTTTCCCTGGATAATTGGATCTTAGTGTAGATGCATGTCTGGTGTGGGGGATGTTGCATTGCTCTTTGATTCTGGGCTCCCTCCAGCGTCTTGCTGGACGAGCTATGGACTTACCCTGGGGGGGCGGGGGCTGGTCGTGGTTGGGGGGTGGGGGGGTGGGGGGGGAAAGGGGAAGGGGTGGGGGTTAGGAATGGGGGGAGGGGGAGAGGTTGGTGGGTAGGTAGGGTAAAGGGGTGCGGCGGAGGCTAGGTTCTACTTTCACAGAAGGGCAGGGGGGGCGCGTCATTCTCTCTTCGTTGCGTAGTGTGGCTTGGAGCACAGTAGATGCTGTGGGTGTGGGTCACGCTGGCTTTGTGCTCAGCGTGCTCTGGCTATAGCTATCATCCACTTGCCACTCCTGTCACCCTTGGTTGCGCCTGTTGGTGGGGATGGATTGCACGCTTGAGATTATTGTTGTTATCACTATAGCTTTTTCTGCTGTATGTACCTTTCTATCTGGTTGGGTCCGCTATAGAATGTCTGATCCTCCCTGTTGAGAGAATGGCTGCATGGCTGCATGAGATTTCTACATACAGGACTGTTTCTCATATGTAGTGTATCTTAACCTTTGCCTGGCGGACACAAAGTATCATTATGGTGTGCAGTTGATTGTATCTTTGTCTCGTTATGTAGTGATCTTGCTTGTATCTTTGCCGCAGCCCTGTTTGTTGTGGTCTTGTTTAATGTTAATAACACTAATAAAAAGTATTTTCAGTAAAGGTTTGAAGGGGAAGGTCAGTAACTTAGCAGAGTGAATTTTCTAAAGGGGGGCAGGGGGGTTGCTGGGTTATGGCAGGGAGGCTGGCGAGTAGGGGTCGAGGTACTGGTAGGGTTGATGGGGCAAGGCAGGCGAGGGGACAAGGAGGGCGGGGGTCAGACAGGTGGGGAGGTCTGGGCAGCAGAGCAGGTTGAGGGGGAGAGCCACAGGTAGGGAGCCGGGTAGAGCTCAGGGTTATGCCAGAGGTAGCTGGGGGGCTCCAGCCTCCGCGGGAAGAGTGCGAGGGAGGCGCATTGCCCTGGGCCGGGGAGGGGGGGCCTGGAGTATAGAGGGGGGGTCGGCCCGGAGTATAGCAGAGGGTCGGCAGCGGTACAGCCTGAGCCTTCCAGTAGTGAGGTTGAGCTGCGGGGGGGCGAGCCGGTGGGGGTGTCAGTGACAGGGGATGGGAGCGCGTGAGAGCAGGGGTGTGGGTGGGGAGCAGGCCCCTGGGGTTGTTGGGATAGGAATTGGCAGGGGGAGGGAGCATCGTTTGGAGGCGGTGGCGGCATGGTCTCCCCAGGCGGGCTTGGGTCGGTGCCTAGCGGCAGTGTGCCAGCGGGTCAGCAGGCACTCTGGGAACAGTGGTTGGGTGGGGGGCAAGGCTCGTCCAGGGCGGAATGGGCGGGAGCATGGCAGCCCTCTTGGCCTCCGGGTTTTTCTCCTCTGTGTTCCCCCTTTTTGTCTCCGCAGGTGCTGTTTCTTGCTTCGCCTAGTGGTGTGCCCCCTGCGGGAGATTCGCTTGGACTGCGGGCTATGGATCCAGGAGCCAGCGTGACCAGGGCAGTTACGAGTGAGGGTGAGCGGGAGCAAGGAGCACGTGTACAACAGTGGACGGAGGATCCTCATGCGGGGTTGCCTCCCGCGTCCAATGGTGCTGATGTTCATGGCAGGATGGGTGAGTTGCCGGAGACAGTGGTAGTTGAGCGCGACGAGGGTGGGTCATGACTTGAGTGGTCCGGGAAGGTGAGTCAGAAAAGGAAGCATGCTTGTAGGCATCGGCATAGTTCTGAATCATCCTCCTCTTCGTCTTCGGAGTCCTCCTTGGGGGAGGTTGATGGGAGGGTAGTGGCGTCAGTGTTGGGCGTCCGGTCAGGCAGGCGCGGGTTCGGCATCGTTGGTGACCTTAGCAGAATTATGGGAAGGTGTCCCAAGAAAGTTGCGTCGCAAAATTCGGAAAAGGAGATATATTGATATTTTTCACTTGCTCGAGGGTAGGAAGCATTCAGGGGATAGTAAAAGGAAGCGTAAGGATGACGAGAAGGCCGGCCGGGTTCGCAAGGTCTCATGGAATGTGGTCAATTGGGTCCGATCGTTCTTGCGGTTGGCGAGCATTTGGGGTCACTATTTTCCGGAACAGTATGGCAGTTTGTTATCCTATGTGGATTCAATTCTGGAGGCATCGCAAGTGCACGAGGGCTGGTTGTGGCTTAATTACAATGAAAAATTTAGGGACAAAATGGAGAAGAACAAGCTCTTAGTTTGGGGAACGCAAGACATTAATCTGTGGTTAACTCAGATGTCGGTTAAGGCCAGTGGAGGAGGTGGGGCAGGGGAAAAATGGGGCAGGGGGTTACAGCTGGGGCGGGTCATTCCTTTCGTGGTGGAATCTCCTCAGGGCAGACGAAGCCGACCATGGGGGGAGCGGGCAATGTGTGTTGGAGGTATAATAAGTCCATGTGCGACGTCGGGAGTGAACAAGCCTCATCACCGCATCCGTGTGTCTAAGGGAATGCGCGAGGACCTGCGGGTTTGGGATGTCTTTTTACAGAATTTTAATGGGACATCCGTATTGCCTGAGCAGGAGATCTCCAGTGAGGACTTACAGCTGCACACGGACGCTGTGGGTGGGGGTGGGCTTGGGAATCTATTTCGGTGGGGCGTGGTGTGCGGACAGATGGCCGTGGGCGTGGGTTGATGAGGGGTTGTTGACTAATATTACTTTTTTGGAGCTCTTTCCGATATTGCTGGTGTTAGAGTCGGACAAGTTGGTCAACCGTAGAGTTGTGTGGTGGTGCGATAATAAGGCAGTGGTGAATGTCATTAATCGTTATTCGCCACGCTGTGGTCTGGTGGCTTCACTGATGCGCCGGGTTATATTGGCTTGTTTGCGTTTGAATATCGATCTGAAGGCACGGCATATCCCAGGGCATAATAATGAAATTGCTGATGCTCTTTCCCGTTTGCAGTGGGAGCGGTTCCGGAAGCTGGCGCCGAAGGCAGATGAGGAAGGGTTCGTGGTCCCCTGGTACTTGTGGAGCAGTGGCCTGCTGCTATGAGGAGCCTCCTGAAGAGTGTGGTGGCTGAGCGTACCTGGGAAACTTATCGGCGGGGTTGTGCGAGAGTGCTGGAATTTTTGTGCGGGGGTGGATGGGAGGGGGCAGCGGTGCCAGATCAGTTGCTTGGTAGGTACGTCGGGTGGGCGAAGGAGCAAGGGGTCTCGCGATCGGCGGTACATAGTCATCTGGCGGGGTTCGGGTTCTTTGCCAGGGTGGTGGGTTGGGAGTTATCTGGCCGGGAATTTCTGGTGAGGCGGGTACTCCAAAGATGGGAGAGATCCCAGCTGGCTCCGCGGGATCACAGTCTGCCGATTACGCACAAATTATTGGGGAGGTTGTGTCGCGAGCTGCCTGGGGTTGCGAAGTCGCACTATGAGCACATTCTCTTTCGGGCAGTGTTCTGTCTGGCCTTTTTTGGGGCCTTTGGGGTCGGCGAATTGGCAGCGGATTCGGGGAAGTTGGGTAGGGGGAATTGTTTGCGCCGCCATCATGTATGGATGGAAAAGGCACGCATGCGCGTCTTGTTGGCGAAGTCCAAAATGGACCAGAAAGGGAAAGGGGTTATGGGTGGTCTTGAGGGCGACGGGGGGGTTTACATGCCTGGTGGCCACTATGAGAGATTACTTGGCGGTGTGCCCGGAGGGAGGGGAGGGGCTTTTTGTGCATAGGGACTCTAGGGCGCTTACGCGATTTCAGGTAAAGGCGGTTTTGCGCATGGTGTTGCAGGGATTGGGTGAAGATCCGCAGCTTTTTTTCGGCTCATTCATTTCACATTGGGGCGGCGACCAGTGCTGCGGCTGTGGGTTTGTCAGGAGAACAGATCCAGAGTATCGTCAGATGGCGGTCACGAGCATTTGAGGGCTATGTGCGAATATGATTCACCAGTTGTCACTTGGGGATGTTAATGCTGTTATTTTCTGTTACAGATGGGGGTCAGTGTGTACGGGGATGCTGGATGTTGGGGCACTCCTTCGTGTTTTGGACTGGGCAGCGAGCAGCGGAGCAGCCTATTGGGCTGAATCTTGGTCTGGATCCAGCGGTCATGGCAGTGTCATGGCTGGGTGAGCGTGGACTGCGGTGGACGCAGCTGATGCCTTTGCTTCATCACCACAAGCGCATCAGGAACCAGCCAGCAATTTTATTGGTGCATTTGGGGGGCAATGATCTGGCTGCTTGGTCTTGCAAGCAGTTGATCAGGGCCGCCAAGAAGGACTTTGATGGATTGTGTAAACGGGGGTGCTGGTCGTGAATGTCCACAGTCTTGGCAAAGGCAAAATATTATTATGACTTGCAAAGGATTGTGGGGGTTGTAGTTCATTCGTACCAGAATCAGCCGTTCACAAAATAATGAGTTGTGATGCTCGAGTTGTCGCAGGGCACCCTCTGTAGAGGGGTAGTAGACCCGGGAGGGGCCCGGACACAAGAAAGGTTAGGGTTGAGGTTGGCCTATGCTGCAAGGGTCAAGGGTGGTTATTCCTTGTGGCTTCCTTGTGGCTTCCTTGTAACCAACGCTCAAAGAACGAATGCACAGAGTGGAGGGAAAGTTAAAGGCTTTATTTCCCTTTCTTGCACAAAACGGTTCAAAAGGATTGGCTATGGTAACAATTGAAATGTCCTTACTTCAGGATAGGGAAAAATAAAAGCAAGCAATAAAGTAAAGGCTGTTATCTTCACAGAACATTTGTACAAAAACAATAAACTTCCTTCACTTAGTTATCTGATACATTGGGGATATATTCAACCCTCCCCGAGGCACAATATGTACAATCCATTGCATTATCTGATTCTTCCCCCTCTGATCCTACTTGCATGGACTCAACCTCAGAAGCCTCTGAATCTGTAGCATCAGGGTAAACGTAATCGGGTTTCTTATATACTTGTTGCACTATGTCCCAATGCCTAGCATTTAGCTTTGGGCGTCGGTCTCCAGGAGTTTTGCAGTACAACGGTCCCTCTCTGATTAGAGGTTCAAAAGCAGATTCATAAAAAGATTTCCCACTCAAAGTTCTCTTCTTAGACAAACTTCTTTCATAATCTTGCTTACAAGAATGTTTAGGGTAACAGTAATCCTCTTCCCACTGTCTTCCCCATACTTTAGGCTTCTGAAGGTAATTATCAGTAATAAGAGTTTTACCTTTGAGGCTTCTCTTCCTTCTTTCTAGTAAGGCTTGAGGCCTACCTTGGTTTGGCTTCAGCGCAGCAGTGCTCAGGCTCTCCTGTGGTCTTTCCTTAGACTTCAGACCATAGTGGTAAGGATGTTTTCTTTCCTCCAAACAAACATTTCCCACCTCTGAAAATGGACAAACCTCTTTATTCCACGGCTGCTGTGAGGACCTTCTGCCAGGTACTCCCTTGCGGTCCCAGTACTTCTCTTGGCTTTTTCTCTGTTCCTTATTCCACTCCAACTCTGGTTGAAGTTCCTGCTTGGCTTTCTGCTCAGGACTCTGCTTCTTTCTGCTCTTGCCAGTGTATTTGCCTTCCTCTTGGCCTCCTCTACTCTGGCTCTGGCTGCTGCTTCTGCTTTGGCTGCTGCTTTGGTCCTTCTCCTCCTCCCTCTCCAAGTCAGACCTGCCTCTGTTCAAAAAGAAGCTGTCTGGGCTTCCGTCCCGCCCAGAGGGGCGTGGTTTCTCGGTCTCTCTCTCGACTCTCCTGCTCCCCCTAGATGGATCCTCCCAATATTGCAGGTTGTGCTTGCCTTTTTCTGGCTTTAAAACTTTTTCTCTCTCTTCAAGAGGGTCCGCTGCATCACAGAGTGTAAGCAAAGAAAACAGATTTTATTCATGGGGTTAATTCTCCCACACAGATTTACTTGGTAACACAAAAGAACACTTGTTTCAAGTATTGTACTCAGGAAAAACAAAACATGTTATAAGGTAACTGAACTTCTTAAGCAATAAATCAATAAAGACCTTGATGGGAAACAGAAAAGGTCTTTTTGATGGCTCCTGCTAATGACCTTCTTAGCAGTGCTCCAAAAGGCAAAAACAAAACCCAAAAGTAACAAAAAACTGTTCTTTATCAAGGATAACTTTCTTCTATTTACACACACAAAAAGAAGTTTCCTTCCAGAGCTCACGTGCACTTGTGCCTGGCTCAATTACCAATAATTAGCCAGCTGCAAACCCCTTTGCTGGATCACTCTCTACGTGGCTCAATCCTACCCTAAAGCTTTCTTGCAGAGACTTTTCTGGGTAGATAAAAGAACAAATTACAGTTCCTTTTGGTGGTTGTTGTATTAGTGAGAAACTACTTTAAAACAGCAGCCTAGACAGAGAGCAATCCATGTATTCATTCTGATCATTTGATATATCTCCTTCTTCCTCAAATATCATGGAATCAATATCATGGTCTGGCTCAGAGGAATTCCTTAATTGATCACTCTCAGGATAATATTTGTTTCCCTGCTATCTTCCTGGAGAAGAGCTAGGGCATAGATCAAAGTTTATACCTGAGCTTCCTTTGCTGTTAGGTTTCCTCTCCAGGTATCCTGGCCAGTAAGTAGTCCAGCTTTTATGTCCAGCCTTCCAATCAAGATCCCTGGACACTGGTTCTCTCTTCACATAACTTCTTGCACTGGTCTTAGCGCCCCTTCCAAATGCAGCCGTCTCCTTCAAAGGTGCTGTCTGGGAATTCCTGGCTTTATAACCCCACTCCTCTGGCTTCCTCCAGTCCAATGGAGTATGCTTGCCTCTGGAATCACTCCTAACACACGTACTGCTGTGGGCTCCTTCTTTAGACCTCCAAGATGTCTTTCTCTTCTTTATGCCACGTTGCTTCTGCTGTTGTAGTCCTCTCTCTTCTTTCTCCAATGGCTTCTGCTTCTGTCTCTCCTTGTTCTCCTGGTTCTGCCTGTTCTGTCTCTGTGTAGAATATCCTTTACTTTTAACATGATTAGAGGGACACTCCACCCTAGCACAGCCCAGGTGTGCTGAATCAAGCCCTGCCCTTGGAGATGAGTGATTGGGGATTACCTCAGAGCTCTCCTGATTGAACACACGTTTCCCCACTTCAGCCCTTCTAGAGGCTGTTTGTAACCTGGTGCATTCTGGATCTGGTAGTCTTTTATGAAAACATTCTGTTTTAGTATTTCTACCAGCAAAGACAGGTTGCTTGTTCAGAGCCAATTCACCTCTTTTATAGCTCCCTCCTGGACTATGATAAGCTTCCTTATCACAAGTGCTCTGCATGTTTGTTGGTGTCAAGTTAATATGGTCCGACATTATCCCGATGCCAGCGTGCTGGGGTCAGAGGCACTGGTCCCGGGGGCTGATTAAAATAAATAGGAAGATTGGGAGGTGGGTAGGTGAGCGGGGGGGGGGGGGGGTTCAAGTTCTCCATGACTGGGTGGATGTGGCCTGCCCTGGGTTGTATAGGTAGGATGGGGTGCACTTATCTCCCGTTGGGATGGACTTGCTCCTGAATAACTGGCAGGAGGCAGTGGAGCGAGTAGTGCAAGGTGGGCCACACTGGTCGCAGCTTCTGGTTGGGGGGGGGGGGCGGCACAGGTAACAGGGTTAGCCTGTGCCGGTTGCGGGATCCTGGAGGTTTCCGGGGTCCGGAGCCTTAGGCGACTTGGGGCGGGGGCAGGGTGCCCTCGACCCCGTCAACCCCTGGAAGACTTTTGCTAGTAATATGGTGAAGTTGGATAGGGGTGGCAGGAACTTGGCCGTTGGTGTGACCATGGCCGGGGTGGAGGCGTGGTCGCTTTGCTAATTGCATGGCTGGCGGCACATCGCTTCGCTGGGGGTTTGGTTGGATCAGTATTACTGTTTAATGTTGAGAATGTTGTTTTGGGAAATAAAGCTGCAACCAATTGTTACCAAGAATTGTCTGTGGAATTTGTGGGTCTGAGAGGGAGGAAAGGGGGGAGGGGGGTGTTCAAGAAATGAAGTGGGAGCGCCAGGTCCGACTACTCGGTTATCAAGAACAGATCCCTAAATAGTGATGACCCCACCTCCTATAGGCCAATTGTAAGTATTCCCTTCCTAGCAAAAATCATTGAAAAAATAGTCTAAATACAATTGCTGGACTTCATTGACACAAACATCCCTCTGGACGAACACCAATACAATGTCCACCCAGAAGATGAAACGTTACTATTGGTCCTATTTGATTCCATCATCCATGGCATGGATAATGTGAACCAAGCATTTTCTTCTTGTCTTCATAGACATTGCCTCAGCATTTGACAACATTGATCACAATACTCTCGTCACTCAACTAACACAAATAGGAATAGCTGGTACTACGTTAAAATGGTTTAAATCATATATCTCCAATAGACACCAATCTGTAAGAATTAACCATGAATCCTCCATGTCCTTTCCTCAAGAACAGGGAATTCCCCCAAGGTTCAGCACTGTCAGCCGTTCTCTTTAACCTTTACATCCAGCTAATCTGCTCAATTTTCAAAAGACACAAAACTGAATATCTCATCTATGCAGACGATATTATGTTATTTACTCCTGTAAACATAAAAAAAACCCATTTACAACAATATGATTGACTGCATTCTTGAGGCGGAATCCTGGCTGGGTAAAAATAACCTTCATATCAACTTTTAAAAAATTGAAATTATGTTCACAACAAGAAATTTAAGCTTCACTCCCCCCCTTGAATTGAACATACAAACACCACATTTCTAGTAAAGCAGGAGTGAAATACCTGTGAATCATTCTAGACAGATCTCTCAGTATGACATCTCAAATAAAACAATCAGCCAGGACTATATTCTTTAAACTAAGAACCATCCAGAATCTCAGACCCCTCTTAGAACCTAATCATTTCCGAACAGTGGCCCAGGCCCTTATAACCCCACACTGGGACTATTGTGACAGCTTACTACAAGGCCTCCCTAAAAAGACCATCAGTACCTTGCAACTAGCCCAAAATGTGACCGCTAATATTATTTCCAAAACTCGCCTCACAGAACATATCATATCTGTTCTTAAGAATCTACATTGGCTCCCAATAATGAGCAGAATAAAATATAAAACAATAATCACCACGTTCAAAATACTCAATAACATCGCACTCTCCTTCCTCTCATCTAGAATTCACACACCAACAGATTCTAGGAATGGAAGAAAGAACAACCAGAACATACTTGCTATTCCATCCACAATCTGTAAAACAAAGCAAATAACCAGTAGCAGAGACTTTACTTAAACTGCTCATACACTATAGAACTCTCTGCCAGACGCCATCAGATCAATAAAAGAGCTCCAGACATTCTGAAAAGAGCTAAAAACACTTCTCTTTCTTAAACACTTTAACAACAATGACTGATGCACAATTGTGCACCCTGTCTAGATGCAACCCTTACCCACATATATATGGTTGTAGATATCCTCCTAATTGTCCAGAGGCAAGACGATACATTGTATATAGTTGAATGTTGTCATAGTTATCTCATGTTCTCTGTAAAATGGTTTGTTTAATGTAAACCACCCCTGATCTCTGGAAGGGGTGGTATAGAAAAATGACTTACATAAATAAATTAGCAAGCTTAATCCAGATCTTGGTTTTCCAATTAGTGATCATCAACCAGGCTTGGTAAGTGTCTCTGATAGCATACTTAGACATGGTTTCACAGAATTTCTGACACAAGAACATGACAAAAGAAATATCTTTTGCAGTAAATATCTACAGTAGGAGTCAATACATACACAAAGTAAAAAGAAAATCCAGTTAGCAGTTTCCTTGGAGTTCCAGACCAGATAAACGTTAAGCCAATCAGAAAAGAGAAGCAGAGCATCAGCAATTCAAGAGTTAAGAGCAGACCGACTAGAACCAGTCCCCACAGAGACATGATATCTCTTCTGAAAGATGCCTCCTTCCAACCCAAATTACACAGCCACAGACCCTAAATAGCTCTACTACATCTATCAGCATATTTATTGTGAAATAACAGCTTCAAAGTTAATACTTCAATCAGTACATTTACCATTAAAATAGAACTGAAAACATAAACTTCCAAGAGTGAGCAAAAATTGGCCAAGGGTAGTTGCTGTGAGAATGGAGGAGTAGCCGAGAACCAGGGATGCCAGAGTTCAAATCCCCCTGAAGTTTCTTGTAACCATAGTCAAGTCTCTTATCTCTCTTTGCCTCAAATACAAACATGGATCATGGGCTCTCTGGGACCAGGGAAATACCTCCTGTACATGAATGTTACTCGCTTTGAACTATTACTGAAAAGGCATGAGCTAAATCCAAACCCACATCTAAATGAAACTTTAAAACACCATTTTCCAAGAATAAACATAGAGCAGCAACTGATTGCTTGGAGTGAACAGCTTTCATATTGAGGCTTCTAGAGATGACCAACTGGAATAGAGATTACATCCTGAGTCAGGAAATACATGCAGGCACATCCAATAGGGAGAGGGGGAATTAGCCATTAATAAGACTTCTGACCCATAGGATCAAAGGTTACAGATGAATGTTAGTATTTCATATGTCACAGGGTGGCAGTATAACATAAATGTACAGAGTATGAGCTGAATAGATAGAATAATGTCATTTTCAAGGCAAAGCACAGCCTTAAGACTATCAGTGGTACATTTTTCTAATGTAATCATTCACAAATTTTGGCCAGAACAAGGAATACAATTTTAGGACAATACGGTCTAGGATGATTACCATTTCTTATACATGTCTATGGATTATAATAATTCAAAAATAATAATAATAATGTACAGAAGTTGAAGGAATGATTAAAGAAAGTAGCTTAGGCACTCTATTAGATTTCTTTTCCAGTCTACAATTTTTATGGCCATCTTTTTTTGTTACCATTTTATGTTTCAAAAAGCAGCTTCTAGATAAAGCAGGTATTGGGTGTGTGAAATGAGAGCTTGTTAAACATGCTAAATTGACAGTACAAGAAACCAGTAGTGAAGGAATAGGCTAGGCAGTGGAAATTCATCTCTTTCCACATTGTCTCACAAAAGCAACTCATTTTCATCTGCAAGAGATCCAGGAGTAAAAAGATAGCTCATTTCTAAAAATTGTACCTTTCAGTTCAAAGTTTACAGCCCAGTACAGGGCACTGAAAAAGCCAGAATCTCATACTGTTTTTCAAATGCATGGCCTAGGGAATTCTTACACCATAAAGAAGAATAATTACACTGAATCATTTATATTGAAAAATGCTATTGAAAAATTAGTCTTTTAAAATTAGCATAGAAGTGTAGCATTAAACAATCCACAGAAACTGGGAATTAGGAATTCTGAGGCTGTCTTTGAAACAACATACTTAGGAGGTCATTTTAGAAACCTTGTATGACATTAACACATATAAATAGGAGCATTTATACATTAGACTGAATACTTGTGTAAATAGTAATTTCAGAATGCCACTATTTATATGCGTAGAGCCCTGAGACACAGAGATTCAAAGGAGGCATCATTTGAATGGTTCTAAAAATTGTCCTCTTTCTCTGTCAAACCTCCTTCAAGGCATATGCAAGTTTCAGCAAAGTGTTTGTTTTGGCCAAGACTTAAAATGAGAGATTGAGGAGTTAGTTATGCTTTGCCCTCTGATAATAGCTATCAAGTTACAAACATGAAAATTTCCTTTCAGGGCTGTGCTTCTTAATTGTACTTGCACTTTTCTGTATAATTACCTGAAATAAGCTCTTACTAATGTAATTGTTGGCACTTTTACGTGGAGGTAGCAAAGATTGACACTTACGTTGGGAGTCATTTTAGAG
Organism: Ichthyophis bannanicus; assembly: GCA_033557465.1. Lineage (NCBI taxonomy): Eukaryota > Metazoa > Chordata > Amphibia > Gymnophiona > Ichthyophiidae > Ichthyophis > Ichthyophis bannanicus. Next base: position 370,568,245 of record CM066038.1, on the reverse strand, counting down.
GCTCTATTTGTGTTTTGGACATCTGAAAACAGGTGCACAGACATCCATATTACAAGGGTGTCCCCATAGTCATTTTAGAGACTGATTATATGGATGTCCCTAGCACGAGGATGTCCAAATGGAATGGGGCATGCTGGAGGAGTTGCCTGGGTGGAGCAACAAAGTTGCACATTGTGATGCGATTCCAGAATGGCACAAGAACATCTGGCCCTAGTTTTTGAGGTGTTCATGCCTTACCTGCTTCTGATCATGAATAAGGAGCAAAAAAGTGCTCATTTCACAGTGGCAATGCTAATATGAGGAAGAGCTCAACATGCTGTCATCACCCAATTTCTTGGCCAAAGAAACCAACATGTCAGTACAAACCCCAAATGGATTACTAACCCTCCACAGTATGTCTGAATGTGTGAAATGTCACTGAACATGGATCCCTGGAAAATGCCAGATAAGATGACCAAGAAACTATTTTTTGTGGCTGTCCATTTGGGAACATCCAAGTTTCTAAAATTAGAGCCAAAATGCAAATGTCCCTGAGGTTTCTGCGATGTTTTATTTTTATTTATCAGGTTTTTTATACAGCTTTATCATTTCAGTTAAAGTGGCTTACATTGTAACTTTAACTTGGTAATGTACATTAAACAGGGACATTGATAATTTAGATTTTTCTGAGGCAATGGAGGGTTAAGTGACTTACACAAGGTGTTCTACTCCACCACGTCATATTCCAGAATGCTCCTGGATGTCCTTTCTAAAATGCCACTTATAATTGCTGGGGCTTATAGGTAGAAGCTGCTGACTGAGGCCTCTCTTTTTCTGAATGTATAGGTTTGTGAAATCAATATTCCCACTAGACGGGTATTTAAATGTGATGCCAGAGAATGATTGAAAGAAATATCGATACATTGGCAAGATGTATTACAACTATTTGATAAACTGAAGAGTAGCAAATAACCTAGACCAGATGGTATACATCAAAGAATGTTGAAAGAACTGAAAAATGAGATTGCAGACCTACTATTAGTAATCTGTGAACTATCATTAAAATCATCTGCAATACCCGAAGACTGGAGAATGGCTAATGTAACGCCAATTTTTAAAAAGGATTCCAGGGGTGATCCAGGAAACTACTGACCGGTGAGCCTTACGTCAGTACTGGGAAAAATAGTAGAAACCATTATGAAGAACAAAATTACTGAACATGTAAATAGTCATTGCTTAATGGGAGACAGCCAGCATGGCTTTAGCCAAGGAAGGTCTTGTCTTACTAATCTGTTTTTTTGAAGGTGTGAATAAACAGGTAGACAAAGGTAAGTCGGTTGATATCATGTAGCTGAATTTTCAGAAAGCCTTTGACAAGGTCCCTCATCAGAGACTCTTGGTGAAATTAAAAAGTCATGGGATAGGAGGCAGTGTACTGATGCAGATCAGGAACTGGTTAAAAGAAAGCAGAGGGTAGGGCTAAATGGCCAATTTTCCCAATGGAGAAAGGTGAATAGGGAAGTACCATAGGGATCTGTGCGGGGTCCACTTCTTTTTAACATATTCTTAAATGACCTGGAAATGGGAATAACAAGTAAGATAATCAAATCTGCAAATGACACAAAATTATTCAAAGTTGTTAAAACGCATGAGGATTGTGAAAAATTGCAAGAGGACCTTGACAAATTCGAAGACAGGGCATCCAAATGGTAGATGAAATTTAATTTGGACAATTGCAAAGTTATGACCTAGGAAAGAACTACCCAAACTATAGTTACATGATGCAAGATTCCACTTTAGGAAACACCATCCAGAAAAAGATTTAAGCGTCATCGTGGATAACATGTTGAAACCCTCCAACCAGTATGCAGCGGCAGCCAAGAGAGCAAATAGAATGCTAAGAATCATAAGGAAAGAAATGAAGAATAAAACAAAGGATATTATAATGCTACTTTATCATTCCATGGTGCAAGTCTGGTTGCCGTATCTTAAAAAGGATATAGTGCTATTAGAAAAGGTACAGAGAAGAGCCATCAAAATGATAAAGGGGATGGAAGGGTACCCCTATGAAGAGAGCATTAAACGGTTATGGCTCTTCAACAACCTGGAAAAGAGATGGCTGAGGGGAGATATTATAGAGGTCTATAAATTAATGAATGGAGTGGAATGGGTAAATGTACAGTAGATTGATTGTTTATGTAATCAAAATATAGAAAGACTAGGGGATATGCAATGAAGCTACAGTGTAACCTATTTAAGACTAATAAGAGAAAATATTTTTTCACTCAATGTGTAATCAAACTCTGGAATTTGTTACTGGAGGATGTAGTAAAAGCTGTTAGTGTAACCAGATTTTAAAAAAGTTTGGACAAGTTCCTGGAGGAAAGGTCCATAAACCACTATTAAAGGGGACTCAGGAAATCCACTGCTTGCCCCAATAGAAGCATTGTGGAACCTATGGGGTATGTTTACTAAACTGCGTTAGTGCAATTCGCGTTAAGAGCCGTATTAGTGGAAGGAAAGCCAAAAAAGGACATGGGCGGGACATCGTATCTGATAACGCGCGGTTGCGCGCGGTATTATGTGCGGCGCAGCAATGATCGTCACAGCGCGCGCAAGCGTAAGACAGCACGCAGACAACCAAAATCAGAAACAAAGCTGTAGCACAATGGTTACCACACAGACTGATGGTACAAAAGTCATGGGTTTGAATCCCCAGTGTGCCTAATGAGCAAGGCTGGCTGAGGCATCCTGTGTAACCCTTTGAAAGCTGACTATAATATTTTAGTCTGCAGGCGGGTTACAGTTTGCATATGTCAGGAAAAGTGTACCCTTCCAATGAAATATGTGCCAACAGTGACGTTCGCTCTGACATGGTACTATATATTATGTAGTATATATTATATATTATATACCTGTCCACAGGAATATGTAGGCGGTCCCTATAAGGCGAAGTGTAAGGCTCGCCCTGTAGGGAGCGCCTAAATATTCCTTTCAAATGGCATATAATGCATATAATATAGGGCAAAGTGTAATGTGCGCCCCATAGGGCGCCGCGTAATGTTTGCCCTATAGGGCGCTGCGTAAGGCGCACCCTATTGGGCGCCGTGTAAGGCGCACACTATTGGGCGCCGCGTAAATCGCGCCCTATAGGGTGCCCCTTGAGCTACCCTAAGGTGACAGTACCCTGAGGGTGGTTCTGCTGGCAGCACTAATATACAGTAAACATAGACAATGCCTAAGACAGCCCTATCAATGAACCCCACTGTGGGTTGTGAACCTATGACCACTGGCTCCGTGGGCAGTGAAGTAATCAGTGGGCCAGAGCTGCTAATAAACACATGGCTGGCTACAGGAGGACTGCACAGCCCCACACCCACATTCAGCTGTGGTTACCAGGGAGATTACATACCACCACCCAACGCACCCTCTAGGGCTCAGGGTGGGGGACAGGATCTCCCGCCCACAGATCCACCTTCAACCCCCTGCAATGGTGGCAGTAGAGGGGACCATCACCCCAGTCCCACTCGGGATCAAACACGCTACAGGGCAGGCAATGCTGAGCAGTACATACCCGTACGGCCTGAGCAGACAGACGGCAGGTCCGGAAATGCTCAGCTGCCCCCCACCATTATCTGACATTCTCCAGCAGCAAGCCTCCAGCCGCTGCACCCTGCACGGTGTTCCAGCAAGACACATACCAACTGCAGACAGTCCGCCAGCTAGTCCATAGTGCATGGTCCTGGAGGAGATGCATGTACCCAGAACGGGGATATCAACATACACACCAAGCAGATAAGTCAGGGAGTGGGCCCCAAAAGGAAACCCATAGACATCACATAAGAGACATGCTATATAGCACTATGGTGGAACCTAGCCATGCCATGGTCACTGCTTAGTCAGGGTGAGAGTGACCTCCCAGCAGGACATGCTATGGCCACCCTGTCCGTGCAGGTGGTACCGGGCACTACAATGTCCGGCCATTGCCCTATGCCCTGTGCAGATGCGGACGGACCAGGCCACCCTATCCACGCTATTCCCACGGTACCTTGCTCCTCATTATGCACATGGGCAGGCCAATACTGGCAACAGTGCTAGCAGTGTGGGCTGTGGAGGGTGTTGGAAGCCACCACACACTGGATAGACAGACACGCACTCCCCACACCTATGCAAGCACTGTGCAACTATAGAGGTGTTGGGAAGCCCAGGCCACCACACCAGTCCTGGGCACAGTGCAGGCATGGCTATAGTACGCCATACTGTAGGAGGCACTCCCCAGGTTGGTAAACACTGTTAGACACAGGACCTGTAGCACGCCCCACAGACATCAGAAAGGTTGCTATGATGCAGCTCACTCAGGACATTGTACCTAACCTAGGCATTGCTATCTGCCAGTGCTCATAGCAGCCTTCTGATAGCTGTGTAACATATTCCCAGGTTTAGGGTGGCATTACTACAGTATGCAGGTGCTAGTATTGGGAGATGCACGCAGAGCCCAAAGTCCTGCCTCTCCAGGAGACCTTGGATAATGGGGCCTGTGGGTGCGGGTGTGTCCGCCCCTGTTGGCTAATGCTGTACGGCAGAGGTTCCCAACTCCAGTCCTGCGGTGCAAAACACTGTTCGGGTTTTCATGCTGTCCCTCATGAATATGCATGAGCTACATCTGCATAACATGGGGGTGGCGCTTAGAAATGCAGCATAGGCATCTTTATCAGAGGCAGCATGGAACCGGGATGGTGTTTGGCCCTCCAGGACTGCATTTGGGAGGCTGTGCTCTTGGTAATGTGCATGTTTATGGTGTCTGTGCTCTGTAGGGTAAAATGTGGGTGTGTTGGGCATGTTTACGTCATCTGCAAGACCGGTTCTGTCTGTATTAGCCCATTATAGTAGTGGGTAAAATATGAGGACTGGTTTGGCGAACACCACAGCTGGGACTTGAACCTATGACCCTCTGCTTCTGAATACACTTGTTCTGTGTACTGCACCACCATGTTCTCACAGAGATGGTGCGTTCCCTGGTGGTACCATGACTGTTGGTCAGCCAGGGCCTGTCTGTTGGAGCGCACTGCACCCACGTGAGGGGGGCTAGGCCACGGTCTGCTCTGGGCAGCTGCCACTGCCCCCTCCACCACCAGTATCCCTCAGCCACCATGCTGACATGCCCTTCTGCTGGTGGAGCTGGTGGTGCGCAGTCTCAGGCCATCCAGTGTGCAGGTAGGCGGCTGCCTATGGTACGTGTTCTGGGGTGGGGGTGCCCGCATAGCTGCCCACGCTTTCCCCCAGCACCGCCTGCCACTGTTCTGTGCCATTGGGGGTACCTGCTGGGTACTATTCCCTGTGACACTGTGGGAAGCACACCTTGCTCATGTTGGGCCCTCAGCAGTTGCTGTCTGGCTGCTCTACTGTTTTGGCATTCCTATGGGCCAGCTAGGCATCACCCTAGTCCCCACTGTGGCCCAGCTGCAGCCCAGCTGCAGCCCTCTGTATCCCCTTCTTCAGTATCTGACCGGTTGCCCATTCTGACATGCCCGCCCTGATGTTGCGGGACATGTGCACGCCATAGGAACTCTGTCTGATGGTGGGGATGTCCCTGGGCAGTGCTATTTCACTGTGGACGCATGCACCTTGTATGGGGACGGGGTATGGACCCTTCCGCGATTTATACATACATAACTAAAATAGGGGAATACATAAATATCTGTTCAATGGAGTTTACTCGGGGGGGGGGGGGGGGTTTTTGGTTCTCATTGATACCACTATTGGCCAGCTTGGTTGTTGTTTTTTTTCCAGTTTGTTGGGGTATTTTTCAGTGTTTCTGTGCCCTTTGCTTCTGTGTACATGTATCACACTTATCACCTTTTTTTGGTTTCCCTGCCTAGGCTGTACATTGCTGACATTTAAATGGTTTCTCTCCCCTTTAATATGCCTTTAACGGCAGGTTTTCATTCGCGTTGGAATTCAGCTCTGAAAATCAGCGCGTTAGCCTCTCCCCACCCACTCTTCACCCATTGACCCCTTCTCTCCGCCCTCTCTCCGCCTTCTGCATTGTTTTACCGTGCCGCGGAGCATCACGTGCGTTAGCGTGTGATACCGCACGCTGTAGGGGCGTTCACGATCGTTAATGCGCTACAGCACACGGTATCACGCGCTAACGATCGTTAACATCGTGCAACACGTGTTATTCACGTTTACCGCGGTTTAGTAAACATACCCCTATGTCTTTTGCAAAAACTGCTAGGTACTTGTGACCTAGATAGGCCACTGTTGAAAACAGTATACTGGGCTTGATGGACCTTGGTCTGACCCAGTATGGCATATCTTATGTTCTTATGCCTGCAAATGTATGTGTATTTGTTGGTATCCTTATATGCATTTTACAAAGTGCTCTAGGAGACTTGTGCACATACCAACCTGGATGCCTCCGTTTCTTGTCTAAACGTCCTATGCAAAATGGAGCTCAATTTGTTTGCATAAAAAGACAAAATACTAGACAATATAGGTAGTAGAAATTATTATCTAGAAAGGTCCTCAAAGGTATTTATGCTATAAAATGACTTAGTGCTGCAGGTAAATGTCAAAGATTTAAGTAGCTATACTTAAGGCTTTTTCTTACTTTATTGGAAAATACTTGCTGTATGAATTATAATTGAGAAGGATAAAAAATATCTCTAAGATCGCTGTCAGTATTATTTGGCTGAGCAAGGAGGAAGAGGAGGAAGGACATAACCATCAATAGAGATCTCCAGAAAGAAAAAAATTGTGACTTTTCACCACTGAATTCATCTGTATTAGATCTGCTTTCTGTTGAAATTTGCAGGTTAACCTTCATGAGTCATTTGCTAATCCACTGCACCGCAGCAGTCCTTTTCTGCTCTTAATCCCTTTGCAGATGAAGGACAATATTATCTAGTTGGCAAAACTCAGCCGTAATTCCTTACGTCAAGCTTCTCTCTCTCCTCTGACAGTCCCTGCATATATATTAGCTCTATCTGTAGATTGTTAAACTGCCTTAAAAAGACAAAAAGCTAAAGATGAGATGTTGGATAATGATCTTTGTTTTTAAACATTCAAGAAGAATATTAAACAGTTCTTCTCCAGAACATGGAAATAATTTCCACGGGGTTTTGCCCTACTACTGTCTGGATGGCTATAGGGTTCCTAACCTTAATTGCTCACTGTTATTCTGGTATCTTGATTTATAGAAGATAGTTTTATAACAAGGCAGCTAGGTTTGAAAATGGAGAAAGTGGCCATTTTTAACCTATTTAAAAAAGACACATAGGGGTATGTTTACTAAACTGCGTTAATGTGCGCTATGCGATGTTAGCGCGCGCTAAGGTACCTTAGCGTGCACTAATGGTGGTTTACGGGGCACAAGTGTGTGCTAATGTGCGCGGCGGCAAAAACGAGCGCTGAAGGCAGGAAAAGGCTCCAGGAGCGCGGAGGAAGGCTCCCCAGGGGCAGAGAGAAGGGGTCAATGGGTGGAGAGTGGGAGGGGAGAGGCTCCCCGCACATTAACGATGTGAAATCCGAGGCTCAAAACTAACGCAAGTGAAAAACTCGCGTTAGAGCTAATTTAAAGGGAAGAGAAACCATTTCTGTCAGCAATGTACAGCAAAACCAGGGAAACTTACAGAACTGTGATAAGTGTGATAAATGTGCACGGAACAAAAGTGCAAATAAACATTGAAAATGACCCCAACAAAATTAAACAAAAACATAACCAAGCTGGGCAATAGTGATAGTAATGGGAAACATCAAAAAACACTCCAATAAAGTGCCCAAAAAAGGATATGAATATTGGAAGGGTCTACGCTCCGTCCCCATACAAGGTGAATGATCCCACAGTGAAATAGCAATGATCAGGGTCTCCCTCTCCATTGGACAGGTTTCCTATGGCATGCACATGTTCCACAACAGCAGGGCGGGCATGTTGGAATGGGCAACTGTACAGATCTTGGGAAAGGGGATACAGAGGGCTGCAGGAGGCACATGCTGTGGTGCAGCTGGGGCACAGGGCGGACTAGGCAGATGCCCAGGTGGCACATAGGAATGCTGAAACTGTACAGCAGCCAGACAGCAACTGATGAGGGCCCAACATGGGCATGAGTGTGTTTATCACAGTATCACAGTGGATAGTACGCAGCAGGTACCTCCAAGGGCACAGAACATTGGCAGGCGGTGTTGGGGGGGAAGCGTGGACATCTATGCAGGCACCCCTACCCCAGAATCCACACCATAGGCAGCCGCCTACCTGCACACTGGATGGCGTGAGACTGCACACCACCAGCACCACCAGCAGAAGGGCATGTCAGCATGGTGGCACAGGGGTACTGGAGGTGGAGGGGGGCAGTGGCAGCTGCCCTGAGCCGACCATGGCCTAGCCCTGTGTAGGTGGGTGCCATGCACTGCAACAGACAGGCTCTGTCTGACAAACAACCATGGTATCTCCAGGGACTGCACTGTCTATGTGACCACAGTGTGGTGCGGTGCGGTGAACACAGCCAGTGTGTTCAGGAGCAGAAGGTCACAAGTTCAAGTCCCAGCTAGGGCTACTGCCAATCCATTCCCCATATTTTACCCACTACTAACCCGTGATAGTAAGGACAAACCTTTATTGCAGAGAACATACGCATGGTTCAAACGCCTATATTTTACCCCACCGAGCACAGACACCAGAAACATGCACATTACCTAGAGCAGAGTCCCCCAAATGCAGTCCTGGAGGGCCACAAATCATTCAGGTTTTATGCTGTCTCCAATATAAGACCATGTCAGCATGGTGGCGGAGGGGTACTGGTGGTGGAGGGGGCAGTGGCAGCTGCCCAGAGCCGACCATGGCCTAGCCCTGTGTAGGTGGGTGCCATGCACTGCAACAGACAGGCTCTGTCTGACAAACAACCATGGTATCTCCAGGGACTGCACCATTTCTGTGGCCACAGTGTGGTGCGGTGAACACAGCCAGTGTGTTCAGGAGCAGAAGGTCACAGGTTCAAGTTCCTGCCAACCCAGTCCCCATATTTTACCCACAACTGAAACGTGCTACTACAGACAGAACCTTTATTGCAGATGACGTAAACATGCCCAAAACACCTACGTTTTACCCAACAGAGCACAGACACCAGAAACAGGCGCATTACCTAGAGCAGAGTCTCCCAAATGCAGTCCTGGAGGGCCAAACACCATTCAGGTTTTATGCTGCCTCTAATAAAGATGCCTGTGCTGCATTTCTATGCGCCGCCCCCATGGTATGCAGATGTATTCCATGCATATTCATGAGGGACAGCATGAAAACTCGAACAGTGTTGCGCACACCAGGACCGGGGTTGGGAACCTCTGCCGTAAAGCAGCAGCCAACAGGGCAAGACAAACCCGCACCCACAGGCTCCATTATCCAATGCCTCCTGGAGAGGCAGGACATTGGGCCCTGCGTGCATCTCCCAATACTAGCACCTGCATACCTTAGCAATGCCACCCTAAACCAGGGAATACAGTACACAGCTATCAAAAGGTTGCTATGATAACTGGCAGATAGCAATTCCGAGGTTAAGTACAATTATCTGATTGAGCTGCATCATGGCAACTTTTCTGATGTCTGTGGAGTGTGCTACAGGTCTTGTGTCTGACAGTGTTTACCACCCTGGGGAGTGACCCCAACAGTATTGCGTGCCATAGCCATGCCTGCACTGTGCCCAGGACTGGAGCGGTGGCCAGGGCTGCCAAACACCCCTATAGTTCTACAATGCTGGCATAGGTATGGGAGTGTGTATCTGCTATCCAGTATGTGGTGTTGCAAACACCCCCCACAGCCCACACTGCCAACACTGTTGCCAGTATTGGCCTCCAAGGGCACAGAGCAGTGGCAGGAGGTGCTGGGGGGGAAGCGTGGACGTCTATGCAGGCACTCCTACCCCAGAACCCGCACCATAGGCAGCCGCCTACCCGCACACTGGATGGCCCGAGACTGTGCACCACCAGCACCACCAGCAGAACGGCATGTCAGCATGGTGGCAGAGGGGTACCGGTGGTGGAGGGGGCAGTGTCTGCTGCCCACAGCACACCATGGCCTAGCCCTCTTCACGTGGGTGCCATGCACTGCAATAGACAGGCCCTGTCTGACAAACAGCCATGGACTCCCCAGGAAATACACTGCTTCTGTGCCAAGATGGTGGTGCAGCACACACAGCCAGTGCCTTCAAGAGCAGAAGGTCACCGGTTCAAGTCCCAGCTGGGGCTCCTGCCAATCCCGTCCCCATATTTTAACCACTACTATACTGTGATAGTACAGAGGAACCGTTTATTGCAGAGAACATAAGCATGGTTCTAACGCCTATATTTTACCCTACAGAGCACAGACACCAGAAACATGGACATTACCTACAGCACATTCCCCCAAATGCAGCCCTGGAGGGCCACAAATCATTCAGGTTTGATGCTGTCTCCAATATAAGGCCATGTCAGCATGGTGGCAGAGGGGTACCGGTGGTGGAGGGGGCAGTGTCTGCTGCCCACAGCACACCATGGCCTAGCCCTCTTCACGTGGGTGCCGTGCACTGCAATAGACAGGACCTTTCTGACGAACAGCCATGGACTCCCCAGGGAATACACTGCTTCTGTGCCAAGATGGTGGTGCAGCACACACAGCCAGTGCCTTCAAGAGCAGAAGGTCATCAGTTCAAGTCCCAGCTGGGGCTCCTGCCAATCCCGTCCCCATATTTTAACCACTACTATACCGTGATAGTACAGAGGAACCGTTATTGCAGAGAACATAAGCATGGTTCTAACGCCTATATTTTACCCTACAGAGCACAGACACCAGAAACATGGACATTACCTAGAGCACATTCCCCCAAATGCAGCCCTGGAGGGCCACAAATCATTCAGGTTTGATGCTGTCTCCAATATAAGGCCATGTCTCCATACACTGTGCCAAGACAGTGGTACAGCGCACACAGCCAGTGCCTTCAAGAGCAGAAGGTCACAGGTACACGTTCCAGCTGGGGCTCCTACCATCCCAGTCCCCACATTTTACCCACCACAAAAATGTGATAATACAGACAGAACCTTTAGTGCAGATAACGTAAACATGCCCAAAACATTGACATTTTACCCTACAGAGCACAGACACCAGAAACATGCGCATTACTTAGAGCAGAGTCCCCCAAATGCAGTCCTGGAGTGCCACAAATCATTCATGTATATGCTGTATCTAATAAAGATGTGTGTGCTTCATTTCCATGCGTCGCCTCCATGGTATGCAGATATAACTCATGCATATTCATTAGGGACAGCAGGAAAACATGAACAGTGTTTGGCCCACCAGGACTGGAGTTGTGGACCTCTGCCCTAGAGCAGCGGCCAACAGGAGCAGAAAGAACCGCACCCACAGGCTCCATTATCAAAAGGCCACGGAGAGGCAGGATATTGGGCCTTGCGTACATCTCACAATACTAGTATGTGCATACCTTACCAATGCAACCATAAACCTGGGAATATGGTACACATATATCAAAAGGTTGCTATGATTACTGGCAGATAGCAATCCCTAAGTTAAGCACAATATGCTCATTGATCTGTATCATACCAATATCTCTGATGTCTGTGGAATGTGTTTCAGGTCTGGTGTCTGACAGTGTTCACCACCCTGGGGAGTGACCCCAACAGTATTGCATACCATAGCCATGCCTGCGCTGTGTCCAGGACTGTTGAGTTGGCCTGGACTGCAAAAACTCTCTATAGTAGCACAATGCTGGCATAGGTGTGGGAGTGTGTGTCTGTCCATCCAGTGTGTGGTGGTTGCAACACCTTACTCAGCCCACACTGTTTGCACTGTGTCCAGTGTTAGCTTGCCAATGTGCATAATGAGGAGCAAGGTACTGTGGGTATAGCTCCGACAGGGTGGCCTGGGAAGGATGCATGAGCACAGGGCATAGGGCAATGGCTGGGACATTGTAGTGGCCGGCCATCACCTGCACGGACAGGGTTGCCACTGCATGTCCTGCTGGGATGTCACTCTCACCCTGACTGAGCAGTCACCATGGCATGGCTAGGTCCCCCCTAGTGCTAATAACATCTCTTTCAAGTGATATCTATGGGCTGCCTTTTTTGGGGCCCAATCACTAACCTATCTGCTTGGTGGGTGTGCTGACATCCTGGTTTTGGGTGCACACATTTCTTCCAGTAATATGCACTATGGACTAGCTAGCAGACTCTTTGCAGTTAGTATGTGTGAGGCTGGAACACCTTGCAGGGTGCAGCGGCTGCAGATTCACTGTGCTTGCTGCTGGAGAATACCCACAACACAATCCAATCAAATTAGGGAAAACACAAGGCTGAAACCATTTCATGTGTCGGAGTATGTCAGCCCAGTGTCAGGGAAGCATCCCGCAGACACCACTGTGACCACTCACTTTATTATAAATAATTTTTGTTTAAAAATGTGCAAAAGTGCAAAAATAGAGCAATAAACTTAGCTTCTTAAGTAGAGCACCGCCGAAGTGCCTTCATCAGTTAGATTGACAACATGGTCCACGTTTCGGGTTATAGCAATTCTAACCCTGCTTCAGGTCCTGCTTCTCGGCAAATGGCGATTGAACTTGCATAGCCCAGAAAACCCGTCTTCTTTATCTTCGGCGGCGTCTGACGTCATAGGAGGAAAGCAGATGATGAACCAATCACAGCAAAACATCCTCTGAGTCAATACATAGGGGAATCCCACAACATAGGGAATACCCTGAAAGGCTCATCGGATTCAAGAAAAAACGATCAAATAATCGTGTACCAGTCCAGTTGAGAGTTAAGCCCATTCGGGGCCACAGCATTCAAAGTGTAAATCCATCTCTGCTCGCGTAATTGAAGGCACTGTTCACGGTCTCCCCCTCGGGGATCAAGGGGAATGTGATCCAACACCCGCCACCGTAGTGAAGTGAAATCATGATCCCGTTGTAAATTATGCTCAACCATCGGGGCAGAGAGTGTCTTGGTACGTAAACGTGAAGCGTGTTCTGCAAGCCGAAGTTTCACCGCTCGTTTTGTCCGACCTACATAGTACAAAGAGCAGGGGCAGATCACCAGGTAAACTACGAAATCCGTAGAACAGTCGGTATGCCAACGAGTAGTGTAGGTCTGGGATGTGTGGCAATCGGTCCATTCAGAGCCCCCAATAGTGGTAGAGCAATATGAGCATCGTCCACATGCTTCATGACCACAATCCCCGTGAAACCGTAAAGGGCGATCCACTTCAGAAACAGTAGACATGACTTTGTCTCTAAGGTTAGCAGATCGAGAATAGGCTATCCGCAGGGTACTATCTCGAAAACAAGCATGTACACCAACTAGAGGCCAAAACTGGTGCAATAATTTTGTAACTGCTGTGATTTGTCGGGTGTATGGTAAAACTCCTGTGATTACAGAGGGGTCAGAGACTAAATTTGAAGATGTTGAGGAGGAAGTATACCATTCCGGATGCGTGAAGCACGCCCTCTTATATGCCCGTGATATCACCTGGGAGGGATACCCCCGCTGAAGCAATCGGGACATGAGCTCACGGGCATGCTTCTTAAATTCCATCAGAGTCGAGCTTGACTCTGATGGAATTTAAGAAGCATGCCCGTGAGCTCATGTCCCGATTGCTTCAGCGGGGGTATCCCTCCCAGGTGATATGCTTGTTTTCGAGATAGTACCCTGCGGATAGCCTATTCTCGATCTGCTAACCTTAGAGCATAATTTACAACAGGATCATGATTTCACTTCACTACGGTGGCGGGTGTTGGATCACATTCCCCTTGATCCCTGAGGGGTAGACCGTGAACAGTGCCTTCAATTACGCGAGCAGAGATGGATTTACACTTTGAATGCTGTGGCCCCGAATGGGCTTAACTCTCAACTGGACTGGTACACGATTATTTGATCGTTTTTTCTTGAATCCGATGAGCCTTTCAGGGTATTCCCTATGTTGTGGGATTCCCCTATGTATTGACTCAGAGGATGTTTTGCTGTGATTGGTTCATCATCTGCTTTCCTCCTATGACGTCAGACGCCGCCGAAGATAAAGAAGACGGGTTTTCTGGGCTATGCAAGTTCAATCGCCATTTGCCGAGAAGCAGGACCTGAAGCAGGGTTAGAATTGCTATAACCCGAAACGTGGACCATGTTGTCAATCTAACTGATGAAGGCACTTCAGCGGTGCTCTACTTAAGAAGCTAAGTTTATTGCTCTATTTTTGCACTTTTGCACATTTTTAAACAGAAATTATTTATAATAAAGTGAGTGGTCACAGTGGTGTCTGCGGGATGCTTCCCTGACACTGGGCTGACATACTCCGACACATGAAATGGTTTCAGCCTTGTGTTTTCCCTAATTTGATTGGATTGTGTTGTGGGTGTTGTGTATTTTATAATCCAATACGGTTCTTGATTTTTACGCTTTGCTGCTGGAGAATGTCAGAGAGTGGTGGTGGGCAGCTGAACATTTCCAGGGCCCCTGTCTGTCTGCTATCACCTTTTGGATGCATACAGAAATGCATGGACTGCCCTGTATGTTGTCTGTCCCTCAGCTGAACTGAGGTTGATGGTCCCCTCTACCAGCACCATTGCAATGATGTAGAATGTGTATCTGTTGGTGGGAGATCCTGAGCTCCAGAGGGCAGTTTGGGTGGTAATACATAATCCGCCTATGGGTCCAAAGAGCCGGCCCGTCCCGGCCACGCCCCGTCCCCGGCACCTTCAACAGGGTTCTGGGTTCTTGGCCCCAAATGTCCTCAAACCTACAAAAACAGGAGGTCACAGACCCATATTAGATCTCTGAGAACTGAACAAGTTCCTGTTCCAAAAGACATTCAAAATGGTTTCTCTATGAACAGTACTTCCTGACCTACACAGCCAGAACTGACTTTGTTCTGTAGATCACAAGGATGCGTACACCCATCTTCGCATCCAACAATCTCACCAAAAGTCCCTTTGGTTACACCATCTGGGACAGCACTATCAAAACAAAGATTTCCCTTCAGCCTTGCCTCAGCACAAAGAGTAGTCACAAAGTGCATGGATGTGGCAGCGTGTGTATTGCATACCAGGGGAATCTTTGTCTGCCCTTACTTGGACGATTGCCTCATCCGGGCAGAGTCACAAACACACGCCCAGGCCTCTCTCTCCTACACAATGCATGCACTTCAATATCTAGGCCCTGTCATAGATCTCCAGGAATCCTTTCTGACTCCCACGCAATCGCTGGAGCTCCTAGGAGCAATGCTATTTACCAGACTGCCAAAGACCTACCTGCCTCAGCCTCGCTGTCCTTGCATTGTGCAACTGGTTTCTTCAGCACTACGAAAGACCCACCTCTCGGCTCGAGAGATGCGTCAGCTGCTGGGTCACCTGGCATCTACGGTGCATGTGGTCCCCTATGCTTGTCTCCACATGAGACCAGCCCAGTGGGCCCTCTCTTCGCAGTGGATGCAAGCAACATGCTGTCTCACAGATCTGATAGTTAGCTCAGATCATGGTACCGTGTCCCTGGACTGTTGGCAGTCAGAACAACACCTGTTGGAGGGGTCACCTTTCCTGCAACCCCCTCCTCAGATCACATTAACAACAGATGCCTCCAAAATGGGGTGGGGTGCACATCTACTGGACACCTCCACCCAAGCCACCTTGGAATTGTCAGAAGATTGATTTCCACATCAATCTGTTGGAGCTCAGAACAATTTGCCTGGCTCCTCACCTATTCCATTCCCTTCTACAGGCCAAGAGAATACTACGTCACGCAGACAATCATGTAGCCATGGTCTATGTGAGGGAAGAAGGAGGAACAGGCTCTCTGACCCTTTGCTACGAATATCTTCAACTGTGGGCATTTGCCAGAGAGCAGCGGATCCATCTCCTGCCAGGCTATCTCACATTTGTGGACTCACTCCTTTCCGTTTCAAACACTGGTCTCCAACCTGAGTCAGTCAGAGCCCATGCATGTGCCATTGCTGCTTCTTCGGACCCCATCAATGGACAACCCATTTCATCCCATCCTCTCATATCCAGAATCATGAGAGGCCTTCAGCTAACGAAACCTCCCCTTAGACCACCTCCAGTGGCATGGGGTCTCAATGTGCTGCTAGGCCAGCTTATGCTGCCGCCTCTTGAGCCCTTAGCCACTACTTCCTTGAAGTGTCTGTCCTGGTAAGTAATATTCCATCTTGCAAGCACATCAGCAAGTCGTATCAGTGATTTGCAAGCTCTAGTGGCTGATCCACCTTACAAGCTGTTTCACCATGATAAGGTAGTCCTAAGGACACATCCACACTTCATGCCTAAGGTGGTTTCCACCTTGCATTTGAACCAAGAGGATTAGTTAACTGTAGTCGTTCAGAAGCCTCATGCTTCAAATGCAGATAAAACTCCTCATACTTTGGTCTGTAAAAGAGCTGTGGCTGTTCATCTGCAGAGGACCCAGCAACACAGAAGGTCCTCTCAGCTATTCATAGCCTCTGATCCATCACAATTGGGTACAGCAATTTCCAACATATGTCTATCCAACTGGATTGCACAATGTATTACTTGTATCTATCATAGCAAACACCTTTTACTGGAGGCCCATGGTCCTGCTCACAATGTGAGAGTCATGGCAGCCTCTAGGGCGCACCTCCATTCCGTCTGTTTTAACGACAGTTGTGGAGCAGCTACCTTGTCATCAGTTCACAGTCCACTACTGCTTGGATAAAGGATCCCGCAGGGATGCTCTGGTTGGTCAGGCTGCTCTCCAAAACATCACCCATACGTAATCAAATCCTACCCGCCTCTCTTACAGGATGCCAGAGATCCATGGGAGGAGGTGGAACCCCTCCACAGGGCCTCACAGCCCTGGGGATCCTTCCCTGGCATCGACATCTAGGGTGTCCTCACATGTGATGACTAATTGCTGCTTGTTCCTGGAGATGACATAGTCACTCACCTGTAACAGGTGATCTTCGGGAACAGCAGGAATAAGCCTTCACAACCCACCCATCTCCCCTAGGGGTTGTGTCTCTCTCATTCCCTATCTATCTATCTCCCTTTGTATGAGCTTTAAGCTCAGCATGAGAGAGGCAGGTGTGAAAGGTGGGAAGGCAGCACACTGGCGCTGTGGGATGCTCCCAAAAGGTTTCCTATAGGACACTGGGGAGGATTTCCACACAGGCTCAGTTGGTCCCGACGATACCCACATGTGCAGACCTGTTTCTGGAGATCACCTGTTACAGGTGTGTAAGTATGCTGTACATGACACACACAGCAGTGGAGCAGGAGCAGCAAGATGCTGGCCACACAGATGTTTGTTTATGTTGGCCACCCACCAGAGATACATGGTCACTGATGCCCCCACCCATACTTTTCACATCCACAGGTAGAGGATCTCCGGAAGAAGGGGCGAGAGTTGCGCCTCCACCACCAGCAGTACCTTGACCGCCTCCAGAGGGAGGGCCCTGTCACAGGGTGAAGGTGAGTATTGGCGACCTGGCTGCCCAGTAACATATGTCACATTGGCCCAGTAGCCTGTGTGGTGCCTGCATAGGTACATGTGCCATGTTACAGACATACTAATGTGCTGATGACTGTCATCTTCCACAGAGGATGATGACAACGATGATGAGGCCACAACAGCAGCATATGTGCTGAGGCGCCCCCCATGCCACAGAGATGGAGGTGGTGGTAGTGGAGGACGATGACGAGGTGGGAGGCGAGTCAGAGGAGGAGGAGGCAGAAGAGACGGCCCACACTGCGGCAGAGGAGGGGGCTGATGGGGGCATGGAAGGGGTGGGTGGCAGGGTGGCAGGGTAGGCAGAGGGTGTGTCTGATGTGGGTGTGGGGGGAGGGTGTGGAGGAGGGTGTGGAGGGTGGGTGGGAGGTGGAGGGGGGGAGGAGGGGGATGTGTAGGGGTGGGAGAGTGATGGGGAACACAGTGCAGCACAGGGCACTGTGGGATCCCGCCAGCCATGCCATGTTGCTCCACCATCCAGGACCACACACAGGTCGCATGCACATGCTACCACCCAGACCCCTGGGACTATGTGTGTGTGTGGTGGCAGCTGTGTAGCGGACCTGTATGTGGCCCTGGATGCCTTGGAGCGGCGTGTGCACCTTCTAGTGCACTCGCACCAGTGGCTGGCGGGAGCCATTCAGCAGGTGGCCGCCGAAGTGGAGCGGCTGCCATGTCGGCGGCCATCCCCTGAAGAGCGTCACAGGAGTCATTGATGACTCCTGTGATGTCCACACATGTGCCCTGTGCTGTCCTGTGTTCCATAAATGAGCATGCAGCATGCATGGAGAGGGTGTGTCTGATGTGGGGGTGGGGG
The DNA here is from genome assembly GCA_033557465.1 of Ichthyophis bannanicus. Taxonomy (NCBI): domain Eukaryota; kingdom Metazoa; phylum Chordata; class Amphibia; order Gymnophiona; family Ichthyophiidae; genus Ichthyophis; species Ichthyophis bannanicus. Next base: position 370,549,947 of record CM066038.1, on the reverse strand, counting down.
GAGGGGTGGAGGAGGGTGTATAGGGCAGGTGGGGGTGGCAGGGGGGAGGAGGGGGGTGTTTGGGGGGGAGGGTGATGGGTATTGTCCCCATCCCTAACATTGTATTATATCCCCTATGTTTTTGAAAATATACACACTATTTGTTAATTCAAAATGGTCACGTGTCTTCCTTAGCAACACACTATGGATGCAAGCATGAGATATGTGTGTAGACAGGTATGTGTTGTAAAGGTAGACATGGATATCATGCGTGGACTGGCTCCACATGCAGTCGTGGGGGATGACCATGTGTGTAGGTGTGTGGACCCTGAGATGCAGAAATGTAGACGATGGCCCAGTATACTGAGGCACGTGCATGCTGTGTGCAATGTGTGGGAACCGTTTCTGATGCAACATTCCTGTGTGCCAATAGTACAACTTGCAAACCAGTACATCTGTGCTGGCAGGGTAAGATGTACTGATGAGCCCAGGAGCTACTCAGGGGTAAAGCTGTTAAGTGTGTCCTGGGACAATACATGACACAGGGATGGTTGGTGAGTAACCGTATACGTTTGTGGGGGGGCAGGCACATAGGCAGTGTTGCAGGCAGGGACAAGGGTCACACATGTGCGTCCAATGTAGGGGGTATGACAGGATTTTAACTGTGACGGCTCCCAACACTGGACATGTAGCTCAAGGACATTCCCCCTGTGCAATCCGGGAGGATATGTAAACTGCCACACTGCAGCCCAGGGGCTGGGATCTGACACAGTGCATGGCACACATGGCATGTGATGGTGTCTGTGCAGTGATACCTGCCAGTACAGACACCCCACCATTGAGGGGCGTGTGTGTGCGATACAACATGCATTTGCACACTACCTAAGGGGAGCACAGGGACACACATTGGCAAACACGCGTATGTACTGGTTAACAGCTGTTTATTGGACCCGGAGTCACCTCCTGCGTGGCTGCCTGCGCCTCCCACGGCACACCACCCCCCGTGGAACTGCACCTTGTCCTGGTGCCTCAGGTGCCGGTGCCGGTGCTGGTGCTGGTGCTGGCGCTGGTACTGGTGCTGGTGCTGGTGCTTGCTGCTGCATTAGCCCCACAATGCCCTCCATGGCATCTGCAATGCAGGCAAGCGCCCCCAACCGCATCTCATCCCCGATCATCCTCAGTTCCCTGGTATTTTCTCCAATTGCCATGTACAGACGCTGGAGTGCCTGATGAGTGCCTGTGGGTGGGACAGAGGGTGATATGTGAGCTTCCTCTCCATTACCAGCTGTCACACATATACATGTCACACATATCCCAGAAGAGCAGTCTGCAGACCTACCAACGTTTACATCTGTGTCTCCCATGAGCCATCCCCATGTCTGGAAGGGGTCTGGATGTGGGGTCGTGAGAAACACAGATCTCACACATGGCACATTGCCACAGTTTAATATGACTATGCCAGGTCTGCACACTGCTTGTCTGGAATTGGTCAGATGATCTGAGGGGGCCTAAGACACACATACACATATCTGGGGTGCCCCACTTTCTATACTGCTGGCGCACACTGCAGATTATGTTGTCAAACGATACTGCGTGACAATACCCATGACGAGGTCTCTGTCACATAGGGTGTCTGGGTGACCTGCGATCATTGCTCTTCTCTTTGGGCTTATGTGGGGTATATGGGCAAGCACAGTGTGCATGTGTGTGAGCCCCTCACAAATGCTGACACCTGCCAAGACATGCTACAGGAGGTAGAATCACAGAGCACAGAAGACAACCCCCCAAAATCAGAACTCTATGCTATGTGGGCAATATGTAATAATTTTGGGGATATTAGGACAACCCCGTCGGGATCGTGGGGTATGCTGTTACCCACCTTCTGCATTGCGCCGTGCTGCAGCAGTGTGTGTGCGCAGCTCTTCAACGATTGGGTCCATGTCTGGTGGAGGGTTTTCATCTGGCGCTGGTGCATGACTGGGGTGTTGTCTTCTGATCTCCTCGGAGCCCTCTGTGGCAGAGACGTCTGGGGTGTGGTCCTGTGGCTCAGGCTGTATGTGGGTGCTTGGTGTCCCGTCACCATTGCTGGTGCTGCCCCCAGACATTGTGGGCTGGGACTCTGCCACATCCTTGGCCAATTCCACCTCCTCCTCCTCAGCTGGGGCCATGGTTGTGTAGTCACCTGGGTTGTGGAAACCATACACAGCACAGATTGGTTTGCATGGTTCAACTACATACAACTGTTTAACACATCCACCCCACAATCAATGTGTTTGGCCGTGGCCTGTACATGTGCTAAATAGCTACCACTACAGCTCCTGCTACCACTATTAGGCATATATACAACGATCCTGTGAGCAGTGAGTGAGAATCAGCTGTGCCTACTTAGTTGGGAACTGTGTGTGAGAGAAAACTGCAGCCAATCTGAGCATTTTTCAAATCATTTAGAATCCCTTCAGCAAAGGCTTCAACGATCCTGTGAGCAGTGAGTGAGAATCAGCTGTGCCTACTTAGTTGGGAACTGTGTGTGAGAGAAAACTGCAGCCAATCTGAGCACTTTTCAAATCATTTAGAATCCCTTCAGCAATGGCGCGCCCGTGCCTGAGGGCCTCGCAAGAGGGCCCTTTGGCGTGGCCCTTAGGCGGTGGACCGTGCGGGACCCACTATCTGCTGCTATATGCTTATTCTATATGCTCATTCTGTTCAGCGATATGCTGTTTGTAGTTAATGTAAGGTAATGTAATGTAAGTTATGTACTGTGTTCCCTGTTTGTACTCCTAGTGTTTTGTTGTGATGTAATGATAATGCAATGTATGTTTCCCTCACCTTTGTTTAACTCTGTGCTGTATTAACCGCTTTGATTGAAGGAAAAGGCGGGATACAAAACATGTTAAATAAATAAATAAATAAATAAAATATATAGGCCAGTACCTAGCAGACACATCGATGTGTACATCAGGGGTCCTCAAACTATGGCACGAGGGCCACATGTGGGCCGCCAAGGAGATGTATGCAGCTCGACGGGTGTTTTTGCCACCGCTGCCTGTCCTCAGGGGCAGCTCTACACAGCACCGCAGCATTCATTTATCAGCAACCCAGCTAAGTTAACACCTTACAAACCTGCTGCTGCCGCTGTCGCCATGCCAGTGGATTAATCCAGCATCCATGCGCCTCCCCCTGCTCTGCAGTGTCCTCCATGCAGCCTCAGTGTTGGCTGTCAGAGCCGCGCAAACAGAAAGAGCTTCTCCTCTCGTAGCTCTGTTAATCCCGCCATGTGCCTGATAGTATTTTCCATAAGGCCCGTGGCGGCATTAACATGGCCGTGAGAAAGGGATACTCTCCCTTCCTGCAGCTCTGAAAAGCCCACACTGAAGCCGCATGGAGGACGCTGCAGAGCAGGGGGGGACCCCACGGGATGCTTGAATCTCCTGCTGCCACGGTGGAAGCAGCAGCAGTAGGTGTGCTTGGGTTATGTCGTACCCTATCTTGCCTGATGGGGGTGGAGGAGGTTTGGAGTGGTGATTGGCTATGGGGGGAGAGGTAAGACTGGAAGTGTGCTTATGTGGGGGAGGGGTTTAGGACAGGTCATGGCCTATGGGTGGTGGTACGATTGGAAGTGGGATGATGGGGGGCCTAGGATAGGGCTCAATATGTGCTGTTGGGGTGCTAAGATTGCAAATGGGCAGATAGTGGGGCTAGGAGAGGGCTATCAATAAGCTTTGGGGGGGGGCTGGGGTTTGGAAATGCACTTCTGGAGGAACTTGGATAGGACTCGACCTGGGTGTGGAGCTCGGACTGGTACTGGGCTGATGTTGGCCCAGGGATGGGATTGGAAATGGGCTGATGGGGGGCTAGGACTGCAAATGGGCTGATGCACGGACTACAGGGGAGCGGATGCTGGGTGTGGCTGGAAATAGACGGGAGGTGAGGTTGTGCGAGGATCAGAATGTGATGGAGCTGGACAAATTAAATGGTGAGGGAAAAAACACATTTTGAGGGAGGTAAGAGATATCTACAATTGGACAAATAGTGGGGATTGAGGATGGGGGTCTAACATTTGAGTGGATAACCTAGGAATGCGGAAAGAGCACAAGGAGAAAGATTACTATGTTAAAGCAGATGTAGACAGAGAATGGAAACAATACTAGACGTGTGACGAAAGGACAAATGGAAAGCAGATGATGGGGAGTTAGCAGAAGACCCAAAGTAACCAGACTAACGTGGCTAGAGCAATTGCCACTGGAAAAACAAAACCAAAATGTTTGGAAACATTCTCTGTTTTTTGTATTTATGCAGTGTTCTTTGGGGTTTGTTCATATTTTTTTCTACCACTATATTGCGGGCCTCCAATGGTCTGAGGGACAGTGAACTGGCCCCCTGTTTGGAATGTTTGAGGACCCCTGGTGTGCATTATCCCACAGAAGGACCATCCCTGCTCAGCAGTGCTTAGATTAGACACAGACATAACACGTACAGGTCTGAGAGAGGGCTTGTAGCAGACATGTAGCCACATGTGCAGGGCAGATATAAAAAAGGATGATGCTAATGAAACATGTGGTTGGAGGGCAGAAACACAGAGTAAAAGGGGTGGAATGGGGGACAGGACACTAATGAGCCAAAGGCAGAGGGTGGGAGTTGATCCAGGGGAGCAGGTATGAGGAGGTGTTAATAAGAAGCCTGATGCACATCCAAAGGGCAGGTACTCAATGGGTTGAGAGCAGCAAGGTGTGATTTGGGTACCTACCTGCCTGGGGATGGGCAGTGTCCAGTGTCTCTGGCAGTCCATAGAGGTAGATTGGCCCTAGCCGCTCTGCCAACTCCTGCTCCAGGGGTGTTAGGGAGGGTGTAAAGGGGCCTCCCCCTCCAGTGCCCATGGCATGCTGCCGCTCTGCCATCATGTGTGCACGCACACCCCTCTTTATGTCATTACACCTCTTCCTGAGGCTGTCGAGGTCTCTGCTTGGGCCCCCTGCTTGTACCACCGCCTCATGCACCTCCTCCCACACCTGGGTGCGTGTTGCAACAGTGGTGGTATTGCTTAGTCGTCCGTATAGGACATCATAATTTTCTAGAATAGACGCCAGCAGGATGTGATTTTCCTGTGGTGTGAATTTCTGTGCCCTCTTCCTTTGCAGAGCTGGCACCGGTATGCGTTTACGTTTTGTAGTGAGAGGACCCTGTGTGGGCTGGGCCGATGGGCCTGCAGCCTCCACCACACTCCCTGCCATATCTGTCTACTCCCCAACAGGTGGCCCCACCTCCCTCTCCCTCTCCCTCTCCACTCCTGCCCTGTCCTGTGGCTCCATCTCCCTGTCCTCTCCCTCCCTGTCAGTCATTCCTTCTCTTGCCCTTCTCTGCTCCACCTCACACCTCCCTCCTCTCCCTGCTATCTGCTCTTTACCTCACCTCCTTTCTCACTCACCTGCTCCTTGCCTCCCCTCCTCTCTGTATCCCCTGCTGTACCTCACACCTATCCTCCACAACCAAGCCTCTAACACTCTGACCCACACCACAAAACCTTAGCTCTCCTAGACACCTGCTTCTCTCTCTCTCACTGACACCTTCTCTCTCCCTTGCCTACCAACAACCCCTCAACGTGCAGCATGTGTAGAGGTTTATTTATAGGGTTTTTTATGTTGCGCGTGCGCAGTTGCGTGAGCACGTTGGTTGCGTAGTTGCGCATGCGCAGTTGGATATAGGGGGAAGGGGGGGTTGCCCTCCAAATGCGCCCTGCTATGGTGCTGTGTGATGCTGGTTGATTGGATGCGAGCATTTGTGTGGTTGTTACATATTATGTTGTCGCCAACCCATACAGCTACCCCTTGTCTGGTGTTTCTTAGGTTCCCCCACTCAATCTGTAATAGGGTAGACACCCAGGAAGCTGTAAAAAACATGAGGAGTGATCTAGCTAAGCTTGATGAATGGTCTTAAATTGGCCAGCTGGGATGTTATGGTAGGAAATGTGAGGTCAGGCTTTTGGCCTGAAGCAATCCAAGGGAGCACTATTGTATAGGGGGTGAAGTACTCTTGTGCACTACAGAAGAGCGGGACCTAGGTGTGGTTGTGTCTGCTGATGTCAAAGTAGCTAAACAGGTTGAATAGGCGAGGGAAAAAGCTAGAAGGCTGGCTGGGTGCATACAGAGATGAATGGCTAGCATAAAACAGGAAGGGAGAATGCCTCTGTATATGTCTTTTGTGAGACCTCATTTGGAGTAGAGTGTGCAATTCTGGAGACTGCACCTTCAAAAGGATGTGCACAGGATGGGGTCGGAGCAGAGGGTGGCTACTAAAATGATTAGTGGTCTTCATTATACAGCATATGAAGACAGACCGAAGGACCTTAGGATGTACGCCTTGGGGAAAGGAGGGATAGAGGATATATGATGGAGATGTAGAAATATCTCTGTGGCATATATGTTGAGGGAGAGAGCCTCTGCAAATTGTAAGCAGGTTCAGCTACGAGGGAACATGGGATGAGGGTGGAGGGAGATAGATTCAGGGGTGATATGCCACCATATTTGTTTACTGAATAGGTGGTGGATCCATGGAATACTCTCACAGTGTAGGTGGTAGAGAGGAGGACAGTAACTGCATTCCAAACAGCATAGGACAAACACAGAGGATCTATAAAGGTAAAAAGGGGACTGTTGTACCTGTTGATATGGACGGACAGACTAGATAGGCCATGTGGTCCTTTTGTGTCATCATATTTCAATGTTGCAATGCTGCATAGTTGTGATGTCATATGTTTCTTTCAGATTGTGTTTTGCATTTGTTTTGCACATTTATAGCTGTGTCCATTTGAGGGGACATGAGCTCATGCTTTAACTTACCTCATTTCTTTCTACAGGTGATGCAGGATATGGGTGTCGCCCCTGGTTGCTGACCCCTGTGCGTCAACCACGGACACGTGCAGAGCGGAGGTACAATGAGGCCCATGCCACCAGCCGCTCTGTCATAAAGCGCACCTTTGGCATTTTGAAGAGTCGCTTCAGGTGTCTGGATAGGACAGGCGGCGCCTTACAATATACTCCACAGACTGTGGCAGAGATCATCATAGCCTGTTGCATCCTGCACAACATTGCTCTCAGGCACAATATCCCTGCAGAGATTAATGAGGGTCTAGAGGATGATCCGACGTGCCCCCCTGTACGTGCCCGTGAGGACACACGTGAGGGCACAGCAATCAGGCGGCAGGTGATTGCACAGCTCTTCTCATATACGTACTGCATATGTTCCCACATTTGTTGCTATATGTGTGTAGTGCTAATACAGATTAACATTTATAGACCAATATCAGTAGTATGCAACACTGCACTGACATGTAACAGACACTGGCTTGCCATCCCAACGTCAAATATAAGCATGACTGTGAACCAAACGATGTGGGAAGGGCAGAACAGAGGGCTGAGGTGGATGATGTGGGTGGGTGGTTTTAGGCTTGTGGGACGTTTTGGGGTGACATTGGTGGTTTGTGGATGATTGTGATAGCAGATGCTGTGCAACCACAGTTAGTTTGTGTTATGCTTTGGCTGCAGCAAGGTGAGAGGCATGTGGTGTGGGTTTCACACTGGGAGAGAGGACCATGTTTGGGGCCACTTGTCCAGCTGTGCATGTTTTTCATTTGGTATTTTGAGCTGATTGTGTGTGTGGTATGCTCTTGTAAGCTGGATGTGTGGGTCTGTAATTTTTGTATAGCGCTACATGTGCTATGTAGCACTATATACATGCTCAGTACTCTCTGTCATAATGGTAATTGAAATCCTTATGGGGAGTTAGTGGAACAACACAGTGTGGCAGACTGTATAAGTCATCGCATAGCCCTAACATGGATGCGGAGAAGGATAGGGAAACTGTGCATTGTCCAGCCAGGGTTTTTTTTTTCCATTGCAGAATAGACATGCAGTGCAGTGTTGCATATGTACACACAAACAGAAGTGATTCAGGCAAGATCAACAAGGTGTAGGTTACAGTAGGCAAGCAGAGAGATCAATGTGGGGGTGGATTGGGTCATAGGGTTGTTTTCAGGGAAATTTTTTAATTTTTTCATGAAATTTTTTCAACAAATCTAGCTGATGACATGTCGACATAAACCCATGACTCAACTACAGGCTGTATAAGTGCATAGAGGAGGAGAGTGCATGCCAAGACACCAACTACATTGCATACTGTAGAGAAGGAACGTAATGGCCACATACACAAAGAGGCTCTGATGGGAGGGGGGTTATTAGGTGCACATATAGGCTATCCACGCTTTGCCATTATCACTTTCACACAGTGGGCTGACATGCAGCCATCAAGGTCAGGTCAAAAGCAGACATCGGGGTGTGGGTTAGCGGACATAATGCAGACATTCAGAGATATGTTTAGCAACTCAGTAGCACGCAGCTGTTAATGTTAGTCAAGGTATGAGATATACACACACGGAAATGTGTTTGGACAGAGGATCCCGGAGGTGCCCCTGCATATTTCCATGTGTGACAGCAATTGACAGTGGGGTATCAGACCACATTGGGACACCAGTACACACAGTGAAGGGCCATTGGGAGCAACATGGGGAACCCAGGATAATACTGCAGCCTTGGAGTGATTTGGGAACACGGTAGGAAGAAAACAGTTATGTTCACCAGTGTGTGCGACAACAGGGAGGTGAGGGAGGAGACAGACAGAGAACGGACCCCTGTAGTTTGGCAAAGACATGTCTTTGATGCCTCTCACATGGGAGAGATGTGTACAGTGTGATGGTGAACAGTGAGTCTGTAAAGGATGTTGGGGGGGGAAGCTGGGGACAGGAAGGTGCAGTGTGTGTTGCACAGCTAGAACATGACATATGTATGTTTCCCTTGTGTTTCCCAATGCACAGGACATAGTTGTTGAAGATCCTGGTGCTGTGGTGCATTGGCAGGGGACTGTACATCATACAACATGCTGTGGTCTGGGGTAGGTGGACCTACAGCTATATTGTCTGTGCCAGCAGTCAGGAGGAACACATGTCCTCGGTGATCTTTCCAATTGTCCAGATGTTGTGGTTCACCTCTTTTCCCTGCACCTCCCTAAACCATATTTTGCTGTTGACACACATATCCCCATGTGTTCCTATTCCAGTATGTCTTCAGCAACACTGTCTCTGGGACATGTCCAACAGAGCTGCATGTGTGTGGAGGTTGTAGGTTTATGGGTGGTGGCCTACACGTGCACCCTTCCCCGACATTGTATCATGAGCCAACACCAGGGTATCATTGCATTTCACAGGGCCTTTATGTGTACAAATCTCCACTTGTGGACATACAGGCCATATGTTATTGCTGGCACGCTGCCCTTAGCATACTGTGTGTGTGTTTTCTTGTGTTGGCTGTGTGATGATACAGTGTTCAGGCTTTTTACATTATCATGTGTTGTGAGGGGTCTGTACACCTGGGGGGCGCTGGTGACTGTGCTATCTCTACCTTACTGGTGTTTACCGTGTAACCATTGTGGACATGTGTTGTGTGTTGGGAACAGAACTGTGTCTTGTGTTCTGACATACCACTGTGGACCTGCTTTTTGTATCGCAGATATTGGCGTGACATGGTGACATGGAGATTCTACATATTTCGCTGACATTGTGTCCCTTCACTGTGACCTGTTATGGCCTTTGAGTGGCTCAGAGGATCCAAGACATACACCTGATGCAAGCACAAGGTAGTTTGCACCTTTGTTGTTTTGGAAATGACATCAGCCTTTACATGTTAATGATTTACTGTTTGTGTCATATACATTTCATGTTGGCTCTCTGTTCACGAACGCTGATGCACAGAGGATGGAGCTCTGAAACGCCTGTGTCACATGGGCATGGACAGAAACATATCCATGTGACACCCGTGTGTATGCTTCCAATTGTAAATGTCCCCAACATGCAATGTTTATTGTGTTGTGATCATGTCATATTTGCCTGTGTGTCCCTTCATGATGGGTTTCCTAATGATTGACTCTCTGCAATTTGTGCTTTTGTTGCAAGGCGCATACCAATACAATATTTCTCCTCTTCTGACACAGGGCAGAGAACAAACCAGACACATCTATTACAGTGCATGTGGCATCGCCATCACCCACCTGTTGGGGGACACAACACCATGGAACTTTCCCTGGAAAATGGTGCCATTGGAAGTTTGACCTCTGCGAGTGCGACACATGCCTAGGATGGACAGTATTATTTTTGGATTGCTACTTTGCCCATGACAGACCTGTCCAACACACTGTTGCTGCCGTGCTTTGGTTTGGAGTCGTGCTCATCGCAGGAGACACACAGGACCTTTCATGTACTGTGGCATATTGGGATGTGACACTTGACTATGCATGCCCAGGGTTGCAAGGATAGTCTTAAACTGACGTGTTGGATTGCAGATACGCTTTGGACTTTGCACACTGTGTACTGGTCCCCACGTGTGAATCAGGGACTGCCATTGTCACTGTATTTTGCTCATTCCTCCACAGTTGTTTCTTTTGGCCATGTGTGTGATATAGAACACAGGATATGCTCATCTGTTTGTTTCAACACAAGCATACAGCCATACTTGTGGCATAGGGGTAGCGATGGAGAGGTCCTGTTGTCTATATCCACCTAATCTCCACCTGGACATGATACAGGTTTTGCCACAACACCGCTTTAATGCACACCAGCATCCTGGATTGATGTTTTCAATCACCAAGGGTCTTTGTGTGCATGTGTGGCATCACTGAATCATGTTGAAATATCAATGGTGCATGTGCATATGACTGACTATGTTGGAAAAACACAGCACGTGGCAATATGGCTTCTGTGTGGTTTACTGTAACATGTTTGCCCTTAATTTCCCTCTCTATGTACTGTTTCTTGTGTTTGTTTATTGTACAGACGTGACACTCTGCATTGATTTACAAACCTTGCATTGCATGTCTACACAGTCCTATTTATCCCCTGAGGTAACGACACTCACATTGCCACGTTATATTTGGAGTGTCGCAGTGTGAGTGTCCATTTTCTTCCTTCAATTGTGCATTCCATGTATGGTGATATCTGTGTACAGACACTGTCTACACACCAACCGGTGCAGGGGGACCTCCTGCATGGTGTTATCTCTGCATGTTTCTGCAGGTAGTTTCATTTGAATTCTCTCTGTGTTCATGTTCCTCTGCTACCTGTTAGCATATCCTCATTGTGCATTTGATGATTGTTTAGGGTTACATTGTTGCAGCTTGGAATCCTATATCAGGCATTATGTGATAGCTGTAACATTATTTTCAATCTGTGGTTCTAAAGTTACAACGTTTCAACAACATATGCTGTTTTCATTTGTTTGCCTCCTGTGTTGCCAGATAGATATATTTTAGGGAACAGATCATGATTGATGTGTGTTGGTCCCTCATCATGCACCGCCTACTGTCTACATGCACTCATATGTGAGTAACATATTTGAGGCGTGCGGCAGCATGTGGGGGGTGGGGGCCTAATGCATAGTGCTGCACATTATGTCTCCTGCCCTTCATTTGTAGACGGGCCAGTGACCTTTCTGTCTTTCACCTTGGATCCACTCACCTTGATATTATGATGGCGGGATCTACACCAGCTGTGAAGATGAACCCAAATAAACATATGTGTTTGATATACATTTGTCTCTGCTGCTGCTTGATCATGGTGACAAACGTGCACTACAATGTGTGCCTTTGAGTCAGTCCTGACTCCTTGTGACCCAGAGACTCCAGGGTTTTCTTGTCAGTGTCACTGGATATAGATTGTCAGGTCTTTCTTCCAAGGTAATGGAGGGTTACGTGACTTGCCCAAGGCCACATGGAGTGCTAGTGTGAATTGAGCCCTGGTTGCTTGGTGTCCAAGCCAGTTTTCTAACCACTAGGCTACTCCTCCACTCTTTGAGCACATTGACACTTGTATCTACTGATTTGCTGGTCATGTACATGGCCCACCTGTGCTCACATCCTTGTACGGTGGCAGCTGTGTATCTGCCAGCTATTTGCCACATCAGTGGGTATTACAGGTTCCCATACACACCCTCCCTTTGGGGTATTTGTTTTGCATTGTGCTCAGTGTGCTGTTTGTGGGAGTGGTTAGAGGCATGTGTTATAACTCCCTAGTTTTCAGGTTTGATCCCCACATATGGTTTATCTTTTTCTTTTCTGTTGTGCTAACTGGACCATTAGGTACCAGCAGGTTCATCACCTCTACACACACCCTTCCCTCTCTTCACTGTACACCAAGGTGTGCCCTCTGTGCTGCCTATCCATCACATATTATCTGTTACATAGGTCTCTTTCTTTATGGTGTTTACATGGCAGTGCACTTGGGGGTTTTGTATTGCTGTGGCTCAGCTGGTGTGTGGTACACCTGTTTGCATGTTGAATTCTCTCCTGTCCTGTTCCAGATTTTTCACCAGCTCCACAGAGCATCCTCTGCTGCCCTTGGTGTTTAGTTTCTTTCCTCTTTTGCATGCTGTATCCACTGCATAATATTTCATTGTGTGTGTGCATGTGTCTCTGGTCCCAATTACAGACTGGGATCTGATCTGTACACAGCAGATCTGCATGTGCATTTGGTCATGGTTACTGTTGGGAGTTTGCCTGTCCTGACAGCCAGCAGGCGTCTTGTGTGATGCCCTGCACTATTTTTGTATGCAGCCTTTGCTAATGAGCTCACATTGGTGGTGTGGCCTACCGGTTTGTGCATTGCCATTTGTGGTAGTGGTCATAGGTGTGATTCCTCTCTGTTCTCTTTGATTTGTATGCTTGTCCTGCAGAACTAGTTTTCATTTGTGTGACAGTCATATCTGTGCAGATCTGTGCTGTGAGCACATTGTACCCTCATCAGAGTTGTGAACCATCCTTCTGTCCATCTTCTGTCTGCCAGCTGTGTGCCATCCTACCCTGATGTGCATTCTGCAACCCCACGTCCTGTACTCCTACACATTCCTGCATTGCAGCTCTCCCTGGTTGCCTCTCCTGTGTGTGCTCTGCATAGCACTGCTACTCCACTGTCATCCTGATATTTCACCTATTCTGCCATTTCAGGCTCCTCTGCTGCACACATCTTCCCATCCTCTGTCACACACTGTCATTATAGCATGGTACATTACCATCACTCTGTGCTTAGCTACAGCTGCCCCCGATATGTTTGTCCATTTTTCTTGCTGCCACATGGGCTGGAGCTGATTTGTGTGTTCCATCAGCTCTGATCTATGTCCTTTTTTTACTTATGCATTGTCTTTCCTTTCTGCTCTGTGCAGTGTTTGGGTTACGTGTGTGTTTGGCACATACCTCTCTTGCCCTTCAAATTGGGGGACCTTACTGCTCTTGGACAACGTTTTTGGGTTCACCTATACATCCTTGGGGCATCTTACGCCACACCTTCGATTCAGGCAGCTTATGGGGTGCCTACTATGGTGCCTTGGGAGTTGGTAACCTTTCAACATGGCCTCTGGGGAACATTATAACTCGCTTTGCTGACGTGGTTGTTTAGGATGTGCCTTCTGGTGCACCCTAAAAGGTGCATTAATTTATGGCACTAGGGTGGGGTTCTTTTTAGATGGCAGCACAGATTGTTGTACAGTTGCAAGCAGAAAAAGGAATTACCTCAGCCAACCTTATTCATTAGGTACACTGGGGATTTGAACTCATGACCCCTGTACCATCAGTCTGTGTGTTAACCATTGTGCTACACTGCTGTTCCTCCTTGCATGTCAGCTCACCTACTTAAGATTTTCATGCGTTAAAATGCACAGTGCTGCCATCAAAAACAGTGCTATGACCTTGAGGGGCCTCATATGGCACCCTATAAAGCGCACTATAAGGAACATTCTAGGGGTGGACAGTGCACTTTATAGTATGCCCTCTGGAGTGCCTTATGGGGCGTCTGATGCGGCACCTTATGTTACAGCACTTTGAGAGTGTGTTTGCTAGCAGCTCTAATTAAAACAATATTAATTTGCCTCATAATGCAATATTACACATAACAGGTAGTGCCTCAGCCAGCCTTATTCATTGGGCACAGTGGGAGATTGAACCCATAACCCCTGTACCATCAGTCAGTGTCTTAACCATTGTGCTACACTGCTGTTTCTCCTTGCATGTCAGCGCACTTACTGAACATTTTCATGCGTTACAATGCACAGTGCTGCCATCAAAAACAGTGCTATGACCTTGCCGTGCCTCATAGGGCACCCTATATGGCGCCCTATAGGCCACCCTTTATGCAACATTGTAGGGTGCCATGGTGGACAGTGCACTTTAAAATGTGCCCTCTGGGGTACCTTATGCAGCACCTTATGTTACAGCGCTCTGAGAGTGCATTTGCTAGCAGCAGTAATTAAAACAATATTAATTTGCCTCATAATGCAATATTACACATAACAGGTAGTGCCTCAGGCAGCCTTATTCATTGGACACAGTGGGGGATTGAACCCATGACTCCTGCACCGTCAGTGTCTTAACCATTGTGCTACACTGCTGCTTCTCCTTGCATCTCAGCGCACCTACTGAACATTTTCATGCGTTACAATGCACAGTGCTGCCATCAAAAACAGTGCTATGACCTTGCCGTCCCTCATAGGGCACCCTATATGGCGCCCTATAGGCCACCCTTTAAGCAACATTGTAGTGTGCCATGGCAGACAGTGTACTTTAAAATGTGCCCTCTGGGGTACCTTATGGGGTGCCTTATGCAGCACCTTATGTTACAGCGCTTTGAGAGTGCATTTGCTAGAAGCAGTAATTAAAATAAAATTAAAATGCCTCATAATGCAATATTACACATAAATGGTAGTGCCTCAGCCAGCTTTATTCATTAGGCACAATGGGGGATTGAACACATTACCCCTGCACCATCTGTCAGTGTCTTCACCATTGTACTGCAGCCCTGTTCCTCTGTTTGCACATCTGCGCGCCTGCTTATGCTTTCCGCGTGCGTTACTCATGCACTAATGTGCGCGCCGCACAAGAGCGCGCCTGCTAATCCCATTTTGCTACTTTTGACCATACCGCCCACTCCTTTTATGGCATCCTGCAGACTAACGCAGCGCGCACGTTAAGAGGATTTAGTAAACATACCCCATAGATGGCTATGGAGTTATTTTTAAAGCATCGCCACATGTAAAGAGTATCATTTACATGCATAGATCGACTGCACATGCTAGCAAGTTTAGATAGCAGCTATTTACACCTGGAGATTTATATCATGTACAGATTTCAAGGGGACTTTGGTGGGCATGGATAGGATGTAGTTTGGGCAGGCCAAAAATCTAGACATTGATTCCCCTTTTTATAAAGGCATACACATATGGTGGCTAAAAGGTTTGCAGATTTACCTTTACACCTGTCCTGAAGCATGCACATATGTCAACTTAAAGGGGCAGGTAACAAGGCTGATAACATTACTTCCTACCCCTGACACCCCCCCCCCCCCCAACAGCACTACATGTCCCATGACACTTCAGCCACCCTTGTTGGCAACATCACATGTCCCCAACACCATGCTCTTACCAAGGGATGTTGGTGGTCTAGGGGAGAAGGCACAATCCCCAGTTTCTCTTACTCTACTCAGTTCTGGGTTCAAAACAGCACCCTTGACCACTGGACAAACTCCCAAATAAAAATAAAACATCCTTCTTTGCCAGTTTGAACCCTAGCAGTAATACCACAGACTACTGCTAGGGATCAATGGTGCCATTTTGAACCCAGAGCTAAACAAAGCAGGAATGATTGAGGATCACTCCTATTCCCACTAGACAACTAAGGACCCTAGATAAGAGAGGGGCATCAGTAATTAGGGAGATTTTGATAATTTGGGAGGGATGAAAGAAGTTGGAGTACATATAGTGCTGTCAGCGGGTGTCAGAGAAAGTGTGATGCTGTTGAAGGGATGCACAGGGATGTCACTGTTATTTTAATATCAGCGATTAACCTTACTGGTCAGAGTTTGTCATTTAAGCAAGAGCAGGTTTTGGACCTAGGTCGTTTTTTGTACCCATATTCAGGTATGACCCATTTCATATACGGGTTGTATTGTAGAAGTTTTTCAAAAAACTCCAGGTGATTGTTTGCAGATAAACCAGTAGATATGAACACATCTACCATGCGTAATCCATCCAAATGGGTTCCCTCTGGAGCACTGGATCCAGTGATTGCTACTTTTCAGAAACTGGTGTTGACTGAATTACAGAAGATCGAGGGTCACTAATTCTTCATATTCAAATATGTCTTCAGTGCAATGGAAGGCACTTCACCAGCTCTCTGCTGGTGACCAGTGGATTATTCGTGGGGCAGACAAATGGGGAGCAGTGGTGATTCAATTTTTGGAAGAGTACTACAACGCTCTGCATCTTCAATTACAGGATCAACACTATTACCACTGCCTTCTGTGTGATCCTACCCCAGAAATGATTTGTACGATTGGGGATATTACAACATGAGCTTGTCAGATGGGGTGGATTACTAAGCATGAGAGATCTTTTCTTTGTGTGATTCATCCAAAGATCCCTACCATTTACACCATCCCTAAGGTGCACAAATCCTTGGACAATCCCCCCCCGGTCAACCCATTGCCTCCTGTAAGGGCTCTGTGTTGGAACCCCTATCTAAATTTTGTGATTATTTTCTAAAGCAAGAGGCAACTCAGATGAAGTCTTATGTTCAGGATACCTCTAAATTTTTGGCCCAACTCTCTGCATTATAGTGTCCAATGGATAATGTTCTTTTAGTGACATTGGATGTTAATGCTCTTTGCACTAATATTAATCATGAGGAGGCATTGGGGTCGCTTCAGTCTTCTTTTTGTATGGCACCTACTCGCATACCCAGGGATTTTTTTATTGGAACTGATAGGTTGGTTTTGGTCTGCAGCTACTTTTTGTTTTATGGGGCTTTTTTTGAATAAATATTTAGAAACATGATGACAGAAAAAGACCACATGGCCTGTCTAGTCTGTCCTTCCATAACAACAACTACAACAGTCCACTTTTTACCTTTAGAGATCCTCTGTGTTGGTCCCATGCTTTTTTGAATTCAGTTACTGTCCTCATCTCTACCACCTCCACTGGGAGACTATTCCATGGATCCACTACTCTTTCCGTAAAGAAATATTTCTGCATATCACTCCTGAATCTATCTCCCTTCACCCTCATCCCATGTCCCCTCATAGCAGAACTTGCTTTCAATTGAAAGAGTCTCTCTCCCTGAACATTTATGCCACGGAGGTATTTAAACATCTCAATCATATCACCTCTATCCCGCCTTTCCTCTAAGGTGTACATATTAAGATCCTTAAGTCTGTCCTCATATGCTTTATAATGAAGCCCATTAATCATTTTAGTAGCAACCCTCTGCACCGACTCCATCCTGTTCCTTTTGCCTTTATTTACCATTTTAACAAGAAGGTTGGTTGCCTTTAAAATACCCCCTTTCAGTTTTGCCCACTGTTTTTCTACATCCCCCAGCTGTTCCCATCCCACTAACGACTCCCTGAGGTATTGGCCCATCTTCGCAAAGTTAGTCTTCCTAAAGTCTAAGATCCTCACCTTGGAATGGATTCTAACAGCCCTAGTCCTAATACTGAACCACACCATCTGGTGATCACTGAATGCAAATTGATCTCCCACTACAACATCAGAAACACTTTCACCATTGGTAAGCACCAAGTCCAGTATGGCCCCTTCACGTTTGGGGTATGTTACCAATTGCCTGAATAGTTCTCCCTGTAGAGAATCCAGGATCTCCTTACTTCTAGATGATACTGCAGCAGGAATGTGCCAATCAACATCTGGCATATTGAAATCTCCTATCAGTAGCACTTCCCCTTTCCTAGCAATGCTGCGTATGTCTTCAATTAACTCTCTGTCCACCTCTTCCTCTTGTGAGGGAGGTCTGTATATCACTCCAATGCAAATAGATTTCTCTTTCCCTCTTTCTAGTTTAACCCACAATGCCTCCTCTCTCCCTTTTAAGCTCTGTAATTCCAAAGCTTTAATAGTAGTTTTTACATATAGTGCCACTCCTCCTCCCCTTCTTCCTACCCTGTCCTTTCTGAATAAAGTATAGCCAGGTATAGTTACATCCCAGCCATGGTTTTCTGTGAACCACGTTTCTGTAACTGCCACTAAATCCAAGTCAGCCACTCCCACCAAAGCTTCAACTTCAGGAATCTTATTTCCCATGCTACGGGCATTAATACACACTGCTTTCCATATGTTACCCCTGTTACCCATTTCCATAAAGGTATTTAATGTATCAAAATAATGTAATGTATTTGGGATGACTATGGGAGCCACAGCGGCTCCTTCCATCACAACTTTGTATATGGTGGCTATGAAGGAGACTTTGATATACACCTCCTCATGGTTCCAACATGTCAACTTTTGGCATAGATATTTGGCTGACATCTTTTGCTTTGGTTGTTATCCAGTGAGGAACTTCAGCTGTTCTTGTAGTAGTTGAATACTCTTAAGCCCAATATACAGTTTACAACTCATGTTCATGCTCAGTCCATTGATCTTTTGGATATTAAGATATATAAGGAACGAGGACAGTTGTATACCATCCTATTCAGGAAACCTGTACAGCACAATAGCATGCTGTGATATAGTAGCCATCATCGAGGCCCAGTACATAAGGGTCTCCCTTTTGGGCAATTTTTGAAACCCTGTCGTATTTGTACCACTGTGGAAGATTTTTGTGTAAAAGCATAAGCTTTACGCAGCAGGTTGTTGGAACGTGGGTATCCTGTGCAAATTATTAAACGCACTTACATTAGAGCCCGCTATTTTCATCGGGAGTGGCTGTTGGCAATAAGATCGGCATGATCACTCTTCAGACCAAGAGGATATTGTGGGTGTCCTCCCTTTTATGCAAAACACCAATAAGATGATTGGTGTTTTGAGGAAATATTGGCCTTTTTTGCAGTTACATTCTTGTTTTAATAAATCTTTGATTATTACCCCTGTAAAATAGTTCTCTGTGTGCTGTGCTTTCCTGTCTAATCAATGTGTTTATACCTAAAAAAAAATATTTCCTGTCATGATTTGACAATTTCCAATCTGTAATCAAACCGCTGCTGATCGCTGGAAGTAGCGGTATACAAATGTATACTAAATAAATAAAAATAAATAAATACTAGAGGTCTGAACATCAGGGATAGAGTGGTCAGTGTGGTTTGAGCAGGCAGATTTTGGACAAATGGGTCATTCAGCATGTGGGGCATGCATGTTTTGCTATCTCACGGTGGAAGGGTCCACTTGGCAGGATCCAGTGAGTGGTCATAGCTACAGGATGAAAAGGCAAACCACCTGTATGACCACCTACGTGGTGTATGCCCTCAGGTGCCCCTGTGACTTGCTATATGTTGGACGTACGACTCAGTCAGTTAAAACCCATTTGGGTGAACCTTCTCGCCTTTTTACTGAAACATGCTCAGCGCCCATTGTGGAGCAATGTCCATCATGCTTTTTTCAGATTTGCAGATTGCAGATAGCAGATTTGCAGATTTGGTGGATAATTGATCACATTCCTTTTGATCCCTGGGCAGTGATTGGGTTCAGAAATTACAATGGTGGGAACAGTGGTGGATCTTTAAACTTGATACGGTTGAACCTAAGGGTTTAAATTTGGAAATCTATTGGTACAGCTTATTTTATATTTGTTTCAACTTGATCCAATCAGATGAGGGCTTCCCCGATGATGTGGGGTTTTCCCATCTTTGACTGGCAGTTCCAAATTGGTGACATATTGTATGTGTTCCACTAGCCAACTTGTTGTTGGAGCAGTTATACACTAGCTTTAAGCTGGGTAGTTTCTTTTGCATTTGTGTGAATTGAGCAGAGAATTTGGATGTATGCTCTCATATCCCACGGCAGCTGAAGCAGGGCTTGCAGCGACGGCCCGAAACATGCACGTCGTGTGTGCGGACATTGCGGGGGCTTCAACCTCTGAGGAGACATTGTTGTGAAAGAGTTTTTTTGAGACTTCCAGCATTCAGATAAGTGTGGTATTTTGCTATTTTGGAATCAATATTGAGCAAAAGGATCTGGCGATTTTGGTGAGTGTGACTTAGTCCACCCCCGATCTCCGATATAATATACATGATAAATAGGGGAAAAAAACAAAGTTTTGATAGTACTGCTCTTCCAAGCAAAAACAGGGGTTTTCTTTCTTTTTGGTATAAGGACTTGCATTACCTCCAGTGGGTTTTGTTTTGTTGACAGGGATGTCAAGGGGCATGTGATAGTGCCTGGAGCCAGGAGGGTGTCTTAAGGGTGTGCATGGATATTTAATGCTGTTTGGGGGGTGTTGGTGGGTGGAAGTGTCATGCCTGGCGAAGGAGATGATGGGGGGTGAGAGATCTTGGCAGCAGTGATTTTAAAATGCTTCCCCCACACAAGTGGGAAAGCAGGATGCTCTTTTTTCCCCCATCTGTAGCTTTTTAAAATACTTGCTCCCTATGGACATGGCCACAAATATTCTTGCATTCGCCAATGTCTCCTTAGATAGTTTACAACTGGCTCTGCTATTCATGGAAAGAGAACACTAGTTTTGAGTCTATGTTTTCTTTTCTCCCCAGGAGCATCATGTCATGAATGCACAGTCTGATGCTCCCGGGGAGTCTCTTAAAGGGGCCATTACTTGACTACCCACTCCCAACCTCCTCAGTCAAAGTCCCCTAGATAAGTCTAACCCCAGCCTCCAAATATGAACTCCTAACTTCTAATCTGCCCTGTTACCTACTGGTGGTTTCCTTGGTGGCTAGTCTGTGAGGGGAGGGGGAAGGAGTGATCCCTGGATGCTTCTACCTTGTTGGTATCTGGCTTCCAAATGACACAGAAATCAGAGTTACCACAGGTTAGTGATTCACATGTTAAATTTCACTACAACAAAATGGGATATTTTAGTACTGCTTATTTTTGTCCATTAGGGATAGCTTGCTTACCTTTGAAATTTCTGCCTAATTGCAAAACATTTAGAGGTTGCCCCATTCAGAAACGTTTATGGATGGAAAAAGGCATTTATGTATTGAAAATATTCCTTTTTAAGGCTCAGCTCAGAATGACTTCACGTGAGCCCAACAATATCACAGATCTGACTCTGTTTCTCAGTCCTGTCTGTCAGACAGTGGAATGAAGCAGCATTTGCAATCCGAGCTCTTCTCAATGACATCAAATTTTTATCATTTCTTAAAACTTACCCAAACCAGGCTGCTGCCTTTTCAAGGTACCTCTGGTTTTTGCCTGATCATTTGACAGGCTTAGCCCTTTTTGATGACAGAATCTCAGCAGAAACACCGAAAAAACATAAGAACACAAGAAATGCCATACTGGCTCAGACCAAGGTCCATCAAGCCCAGTATCCTGTTTTCAGTCCAGATCAAAGGAACCTGTCATTTTCCCAAAAAGACACACAGATTCCGCAATGCCTGTATTGGGGCAAGCAGTGGATTTCCCAGACCCTATTTAATAATGGTTTATGGACCTTTCCTCCAGGAACTAGTCCAAACCTTTATTAAACCCAGCTACACTAACAGCTTTTACTACATCCTCTGGCAACAAATTCCAGAGCTTGATTATGAATTGAGTGAAAAAATATTTTCTCTTATCGCTCTTAAATGGATTATACTATAGCTTCATTGCATGTCCCCTAGTCTTTCTACCTTTTGGTGGTGTAAACAATCAATCTACATCTACCTGTTCCATTCCATTCATTAATTTATAGACCTCTAGCATATCTCCCCTCAACTGTCTCTTTTCCAGGTTAAAGAGCCCTAACCTTTTATGCCTCTCTTCATAGGGGTATCCTTCCATCACCTTTACCATTTTGGTGGATCTTCTCTGTACCTTTTCTAATAACGCTATATCCTTTTAAAGATACAGCGACCAGAATTGCACACAATATTCAAGGTGCGGTTATACCATGGAATGATACAGAATCATTATAATATCCTTTGTTTTATTATTCGTTCCTTTCCTTATGATTTCTAGCATTCTATTTGCCTTCTTGGCCACTGTTGCACATGGGGCGGAGGCTTACAATGTGTTATCCACTATGACACCTAAATCTTTTTCTGGATGGTAGTTCCTAATGTGGAACCTTGCATCGTGTAACCATAGTTTGGGTTGTTCTTTCCTAGGTGCATAACTTTGTCCAAATTAATTTTATCTGCCATTTGAACATCTAGTCTTCCATTTTATCAAGGTCTTCTGGCAATTTTTCCCAATCCTTTTGGGTTTTAACAACTTTGAATAATTTTATGTCATTTGCAAATTTGATTACCTCACTCATTATTCCCATTTCCAGGTCATTTACAAATATGTTAAAAAGCAGCAGATCCAGCAGATCACCCCTGGAATCCTTTTTAAAAATTGATGTTACATTGGCCATTCACCAATCTTCAGGTATTATAGATGATTTTAATGGTAGTTCGCAGATTACTAATATTTCAGTTCTTTCAACACCCTTGGATGTATACCATCCAGTCCAGTCTAGTTTATCAAATAGCTGTAATACATCTTCCTGGTTTATTGATATTTATTTCAATTCTTCCAATGCATCACCTTTAAATAGCATTTCAGTCATGGGTAACTTCCCTACATCTTCTTCAGTAAAGACCGAAGCAAAGAATTCATTCAGTCTCTCCACTATAGCCTTATTCCCTCTTATTGACCCTTTTACCCCTCTATCATTTAATGGTTCAGCTGACTCTCTCACGGGTTTTTTGATCTGACTCTTTACTCCTAAAATCTCTCTGGCAATCCATGCCCGGATCGCTGCCTGCTTTTCCTGCATTGCTGCTTGGATGTATCACTGACGCTTGAAAGTAAACATGGCCAAAACCAAGCTGCTTATTTTACCCCCAAACCCTCTTCTCCCCTTCCTCCTTTCACAGTCTCTGTGGATAAATTTCTATTCTACCTGTTTCCTCAGCTTGCCTACCTTGGTGTTGTCTTTGACTCCTCTCTCTCCTTTTCCACACACATCCAACTGATAGCTAAAACATGCCGTTTCTTTCTCTACAACATCAGCAAAATTTGCCCATTCCTTTCTAAGCACACTACTAAGAAACATATCCACTCCTTAGTCACCTCCCATCAAGACTATTGTAACCTACTCCTTGCTGGTCTCCCTCTGAATCATCTCTTTCCCCTTCAATCTATTCAACACTCTGCTGCCTGGCTAATCTTCTGCCAGTCTCATCATTCTCATATTACCCCTCTTCTCAAGTCACTTTATTGGCTCCCTATCCATTTCTGCATCTAGTTCAAACTTGTCCTGCTGACCTATAAGTGCCTTCACTGCAGCTCCTCCCTATGTTTCTTTTCTGATCTTTTCCTATACCCCCCCTTGGAAACTCCACTATTCTGGCAAATTTCTTCTATTGGTGCCCTTCTGTTCTATTACTAACTCCAGACTTTGCTCCTTTCACCTTGCTGCTACTTATGCCTGGAACAAACTACCTGAGTTGTACATCAGGTGCCTTCTCTGACCCTTTTAGAATCCAGGCTGAAAATACACTTTTCGCTGCTGCTTTCAAATCTTGATTCATCTGATGTCCTTTGTGTTTTGTTACCATTCCCCTAGCTGTATCCCATGTCTACAGACACTGTGTTGTCAGTCTTGAGATCCTACAGTGTATTTTGTTTCCTGAAAAACTTTAACCCTGTCTGACACAATGCCCTCTCTAACATAGAGCGCAAACCCTCCACCAATTTAATCTACTCTGTCATTGCGATATTATTTGTACCCAGGTAAAACAGTGTCCCACTGGTTGTCCTCATTCAACCAGGTCTCTGAGATACCACTCATATCCAATCTCTCATTTACTGCTACATATTCTAACTCTCACATCTTATTTTATTTAGGCTTCTAGCATTTGCATTCAAGCATTTTAGGGGCTGTATTTTATTCATATTAATCTGTTATCGGTAGGCAAGGGTAATTTGGATTCCTATTTGTCTCTCCGGGCCAGTCCAGGACATCTTGGGTGTTCAATCTGCTCCAGCAGCTGAGGACTGGAATCTGAAAGGTTTTTCTGACAGCCTATCCAGCTCCCCTAGGTGTCAGCTAATCAGTCTTACAGTCCTCAGCAGCTGAACTGGACGTTGTTGGAACCAGCTCCCCAGAGATCCGAATAGGAAAGTGACAGGGTTTAGCTAAGGGATAATTCTCTGCTAAGGTGATTAGGTGTTTGGAAAGGAATTTTAGGCTGTTTCAAAAAAAAAAAGAATATTAATACAGGCAGGTTTAGAGCTTGTTCCTGTTGTATTCAGGATACCGGGCTGAGCTTCTAAAAAAAATAAATAAATAAAAATAACTGAAGGGGCTCTGCCCAGTCAGTAGCACTAGCGGTCAGGGAAGCTCCTCTTGATCCTCTGTGCTCCATCTTCAGGAGGTAGAGCCTGCCTCTTCAAAGACGTTGAGATTCGGCAGCGGATAAGCAGGCCTGGGAGCCTCAGTGTCCTCTCCCTGCATTCGACCACATCCTGGCATCTGCTCACCGTTAGCGACGGCACAGCGGTGCTTGAGGGATCGGTGAAGCTCTGATTAGTCAGCAGGTGGTGAGTCTCCCTTGTGAACTTAATTTCTTTGATTTGTGAGGGGTTTTTTTTCTTGCCGCCAAGTTTAGCTTCGGAGCGGGCGCTTTCCTCGTCACGCGTTTTTTTGTTTCTCTTAAGGGAATTCCGTTCCGACGCAGTTCGAAGTGTTTAATTGCGCTTGCCTTTTTTTTCATTTCCTGGGGTTTTATTCGGTGGGCAGTGTTAGCATGGAAGATAAATCCTCGGAGAGTGGTCTCCTTTTACCTCACAGTTCAGGGGAGAGAGCGGGAACGGCGGCCATTTTATCAGATCAGGCCGGTGCTCCCGCACCCCTTATCAAACCCCACAAGAAGAAAGCGAAGTCAGTAAAACTGACTGTGGATGCAGAATTAAAGCAACAACCTATTCCTGTCTCTCAGGAGGCTCTAAGTTCTTATTTTTCTCCTGAGTTTATCCTCTCTCTTCATAAGGCATACCTCCTAAAGCAGACACAGTACGCTCTTCCTCCTGGCTCTGACAACCTCCTTGGTTCCCCAGTGGCACGCTCTTCAGAGGCTCACCTTCCATCAGTACAGCAGGAGCCCCTAGAGGACCCTTTATTGCAGGGGTTAAGGTCTGAAAACAAGTGTTTCCCGGTACATCGGGTTATCAAACAGATGATAGAGGCTGAATGGGAATTTCCAGAAGCGTCTCTCAGGGGAGGATGCTCGATGGCTCGGCTTTACCCTGTGCCTCAAGAAGAGAAGGACCTATTGTGTATGCCCAAGGTGGATGCGTTGGTGGCAGCCGTCACTCGAAAGACCACCATTCCTGTTGAAGGGGGGACAGCTCTCAAAAATTTGCAGGATCGTAGATTAGAGGCTATTTTGAAGCAGGCCTTTGATTCTAGTGCATTAGCCCTTCAAGCGTCTATTTGTGGGGCTTATGTGTCTAGAGCCTCCATCCGCTGGCTGCAAGGGGAGCAGTTTTCGGAGAGAGTTGACGAAGCTACTGCGGACGTGGCAAAGCTCGAGTCGGCGGCCGCCTATCAAGCCGATGCCTTTTATGATTTAATTCACATCTCTGCTAAGGCTATGGCTTCCATAATCGCCACTAGGCGTTTCCTTTGGCTTCGGAATTGGGCGGCGGATGCGTCTTCCAAGGCGCGTCTTAGTAAATTACCGTATAAAGGCAAGTTGTTGTTTGGTGAAGCGTTAGACAAGATTGTTAAAGATTTGGGTGACTCCAAAGGGGGGCGACTGCCGGAGGACCGTCCAAGAGCTACAAAGCAGGGGTCCATACAAAGGGGTCAAAGTCGGGACTTTCGCAGGTTCCGGGGAGCGTGTTTCACCCCTTATCAGCGGGGACGGTTTGTGTCTCGAGGGCATCCCTTTTGAGGATCCAGAGGTTTCGGTAGAGGCTACTTTAGTACCCAGCAGGCCGCAGCAAAAAAGTCGCAATGAAGTGAGGCCGGTCCAGGTGGGAGTTCCAGTAGGAGGTCGGTTACAGCTGTTCCTCTTCACCTGGGCCAGTATAACCACGGATCAGTGGGTTCTGGAGATTATCAGAGATGGTTATGCCTTAGAATTCAAGCAACGGGTTCCAGACGCTTTTGTCCTGTCTCCGTGTGGTCCGCAGGCAAAGAAGGAAGCGGTTGGCGAGACGCTCCACCATCTGTTGTCTCTTCACGCGGTGGTACCGGTGCCTGCAGACCAGTGCGGATTAGGTCGATACTCGATTTATTTTGTGGTTCCCAAGAAAGAAGGTGCTTTTCGTCCTATTCTAGATCTCAAGCACGTGAATCGTTGTTTGAGGGTGCCTCATTTTCAGATGGAAACCTTACAATCGGTGATCCGATCGGTTCAGCCAGGTGAGTTTCTTGCTTCCGTGGATCTTACAGATGCTTACCTGCACATTCCTATCAGGAGCGAACATCAGAAGTATCTACGTTACGCGGTGCCCATGGGTCATTTTCAGTTTTGGGCATTGCCGTTTGGGCTTGCCACGGCGCCTCACACCTTCACCAAAATAATGGTCGTGGTAGTGGCTGCGCTCCAAAAGGAAGGGATTCAGGTTCATCCCTACTTGGACGATTGGTTGATTCGGGCGTCGTCGCAGTCAGAGTCAGTGAAGGCCACGGCGAGGGTGGTGCAGGTCCTAGAGCAGTTAGGTTGGGTCATCAACTATGCAAAGAGCCATTTGGAACCTGTTCGGCGGTTGACATATCTGGGGGCCCTATTCGACATGGGATTAGGGTCGGTTTTTCTTCCGGAGGACAGAGTGCGGAAAATCCTACGGCAGGTGGCGGCGTTTCTGTGTGTCAAGGCTCCGACGGCTTGGAGGTACCTGCAGTTGCTGGAGTCCATGGCGGCGGCCTTATATCTGGTCCCATGGGCCAGAGCTCACATTCGGCCGCTGCAGAGCGCGTTGTTGTCCCATTGGTCCCCTCAAGAGCATCCTCTCTTGCGCAGGTTAGTCTGTCCAGAAGCCGTGCGTCTCAGCTTGCAGTGGTGGTCGATTCCAGAACATCTGCAAGCGGGGGTTCCTCTGGAGGTGTTGGACTGGGTGTTACTCATGACGGACACAAGCCTCTCCAGGTGGGGGGCGCATTGTCTGGGTCGTGTGACTCAAGGTGCATGGTCGGCAGAAGAGAGGACCTGGTCGATCAATCATTTGGAACTCAGAGCGGTCCGTCTCGCATTGCTGGTCTTTGTAGGAGTGCTTGTCAGGAAGGCAGTTCGGGTTTTCTCCGACAATCAGGTAACAGTTTCTTACATCAACCGGCAAGGCGGCACGGGCAGTGCTCTGTTGCTGGAAGAATGCCTGCAGTTGTTTCAGTGGGCAGAAGCCCATATTGTAGCGATATCGGCGGCTCACGTGGCCGGCAAGAACAACGTTCAGGCGGATTATCTCAGTCGTCATCGTCTAGATCCGGGGGAGTGGGAACTGGACGAAACGGTTTTTCGGGACATTTCACGAAAGTGGGGGAAGCCTGTCCTGGACCTTATGGCTACCCAGTCCAATGCCAAGGACGCGTGGTTTTACAGCCGGCTCAGACAGCACATGTCCGAAGGTCTGGACGGCCTAGAACAGCCTTGGCCTCAACATCAGCTCATTTATGTGTTTCCTCCGTGGCCGCTCTTGGGAAGGGTCATCCAAAGAGTGGCTGCTCACAGCAGTCCAGTGATTCTGGTGGCTCCGGATTGGCCCAGACGTCCTTGGTATGCCGACCTGATGAGACTGCTCATAGCACCTCCCTGGAGGCTGCCTGTTCGCGGCGATCTCTTGAGACAAGGCCCGGTGCTCATGCCGCAGGTGGATCGATTCTGTCTTATGGCCTGGCTCTTGAACGGCACAGGTTGCGACGCAAGGGCTACTCAAGCGCGGTTATAGCTACTCTTTTACAGTCCAAGAGACAGTCAACGTCGCTGGCTTACATTAGATTTTGGTGCTTATTTGAAGCTTGGTGCGTTGAGCATAAAGCGCAGCCCGGGGGGGAGTCCCATCTGGAAATTTTGGGTTTCCTTCAGGGAGGATTGGAGAAAGGTTTGGCACTTAGTACCTTGAGAGTTCAGGTGGCGGCGCTGGCCTGTTACAGAGGAAGGGTACAGGGCAGGCCGCTTGCTTCCCATCCTGATGTGCTACGTTTCCTTCGAGACGCTAAAAACATTAGGCCTCCGAGGCGTCTGGTGGTTCCTCCTTGGGATTTGAACCTGGTGCTTCAGGCATTGTCGGATCCGTCGTTTGTTGGACATCGGTCGGAGCACCTGCGTGAGTTGTCTTGGAAGACAGCCTTTCTGGTGGCCTTGTGTTCGGCTAGAAGAATTTCAGATCTTCAGGCTCTGCCCTGCAAGGCACCGTTCCTTCAATTTTCGGCGGAGAAGGTGGTGTTGAGACCGGTGCCTTCTTTTCTTCCCAAGGTGGTTTCTCCTTTTCACGTCAATCAGGTCGTTCCCCTTCCTACCTTTGGGGGGTTGGAGAACAGTGGCTTGGATCGTTCCCTTAGGCGGCTGGACTTGGGCTGGGTGTTGTGTCAGTATCTCAAGGTGACGGAGTCTTTTCGTCAGTCCGACCGGTTGTTTGTGCTCTACAGAGGGGCAGCAAAGGGTAAGGCGTCCACTAAGGCGTCTATCGCTCGCTGGGTGAAACATGCTATTCGCGCCGCGTACGAAGCAAAGGGCATGCCGGTTCCACGGGGTCTTGGAGCTCATTCAACCAGAGGTCAGGCTACCTCTTGAGTGGAGTATGCATTAGTTCCGCCGGTGGACATTTGTCGAGCGGCTACGTGGTTGTCTTTACACACGTTTGCGAAGCATTATCAGTTGGATGTTCAAGCTAGGGAGGACGCCAAAGTGGGCACGGCGGCGCTTGTGTCAGGTCTCGCAGGACCCTCCCGTATTTAAGTACTGCTTTGGTACTTCCCAAGATGTCCTGGACTGGCCCGGAGAGACGAATAGGAAGAAGAAATTAGGCCTTACCTGCTAATTGTCTTTCCTGGAGTACTCTCCAGGCCAGTCCAGGACCCTCCCATAGTGTATCTGCGAGTTTCAGATGAGAATGAAGGTTGTTCGGTAGGTTGTTCTTCTGTCAAGGAGCTGTACAATGCAGTGGGTTTGGATACTGAACACGAAAGAAACAGCTGATGCTTCGTAATGAGAAGTCCACACGAGAATCTTTGAAACTGCAGCACTGCTGCACTACAACTGCTTCTTTTGATGGGCGGGCCGTGCTTGTCAGAAGATGTTGCAAAAAAAAAAAACAACAACCCCAAAACACATGAAAGGAGAGAAGGCACTGAGTTATGCCTGGTTTTGTCTTATCTGTTTTACTAGTCTCGGTAGGTTTTTGTTGTTTTGTTTGGTTGTAAGTGTTCTTAGTGCTAGCTTCACTGCTTAGTAACCGAGAGACTGATTAGCTGACACCTAGGGGAGCTGGATAGGCTGTCAGGAAAACCTTTCAGATTCCAGTCCTCAGCTGCTGGAGCGGATTGACCACCCAAGATATCCTGGACTGGCCCGGAGAGTACTCCAGGAAAGACAATTAGCAGGTAAGGCCTAATTTCTTCATCTTTAAGCTCTCTCTGCTCTGTATTTAAGAGCATTTGGGATACTTTAGTCTTTATTGGAACCTCTGTTAATATGCTCTAACTTCAATCTTTTGCTAGTATCCTTCAAGGATACATCATTCCAAACCATGCATTCTTGAGTGACTGTTGGCTTTCCCCTATTATCTAGTTTAAAAGCTGCTTGATCTCCTTTTTAAAGGCTGATGTTAGCAGCCTGGTTCCATCCCTTCGGAAAAGCCCCTTCTTTCCCCAGAATGTTGCCCAATTTCTAACAAATCAAAAAACCTTTTCTTTGCACCATTGTCTCATCTATGCATTGAGACTCTGGAGCTCTGCCTGCCTTTTGAGTCCTATGCATGGAAAAGGAAACATTTCTGAGAATGCTACCCTAGAATTTCTGGATTTCAGCTTCCTACCTAAAAGTCTAAATTTGGCTCCAGATCCTCCCTACCACACTTTCCTTTGTCATTGGTACCAACATGTACCAAGACAGCAGACTCCTCCTCAGCACTACCTAGTCTAGGTGGCGCGTGAGGTCTGCCACCTTCACACCAGGCAGGCATGTTACCATCCACTCAGCTATCTATATGCCTAATGATCAAATCACCAACTATAATGGCTGTCCTAACCCTTCCCTCATGGACACATGGCTCTGGAGAAACCTCCTCGGTGCGAGAGGATTTTACATCACCTGGAGGATAGGTCCTAGTTATAGGATAATTTCCTTCTATACCAGGGTGATGCTCTCCTGTCACGTGACCTCTCTCCTCCATGGCAACAGGAAGGCTGCCAGACTGGAGGTGGGACTTCAGTACTACTTCCCTGTAGGACTCATCTATATGCCTCTCTGTCTTCCTTATGTGCAGATGGTGCAAAACCTTCAGCGCCACCATTAGCAGATATTCCAGTTGTCTGCTGTTTAGTTCAGATGACATAAAAATTGCCAAATGGGGTGACCTCTAAATGTTGTTTATTTTCATTAAAGTTGTGTATGCTATAAATATGATAAAGAATAAAACCAGCCTTGTGGAGAACTGAAATCTATTATTTATTATTTGGACCACCCTAATGGCACAGTACTGATAGAAAAAAATGTAGACATAGGAAGTTAATCCCACAAAGACTAACCATGGTGGGCAGGAAATGCCCAGAGATGTGAAATGCATCTGTGTGCTTGGTTGCTCTATCACTCTAATGAAAAGTCAGGAAAACCAGGAAAGGGAGGTTTATGTTAACAAAGACAAGCTTATCCAGCAACTTTGGTGGCAGCTATAAATGATGTGGGTTCATGATGTTCTTCATCATTGAGAATACCCATTCACTATGCTGGTTGCTGTTGATGCTGTCTACAGTCCTCCTAAGATACCGTAGTACCTGTTCAATGGTGTATTGGCACTGATAACATGAAGTGCTGGCCTGCCACCTCACTGCGAGAGGTTTCAGAGAGTCAACATGCTAATGAACTTTCCTGTAGCTTTCCTCCTTTTCTTTAGTAGTAGTC
Source organism: Ichthyophis bannanicus (assembly GCA_033557465.1). Taxonomy (NCBI): domain Eukaryota; kingdom Metazoa; phylum Chordata; class Amphibia; order Gymnophiona; family Ichthyophiidae; genus Ichthyophis; species Ichthyophis bannanicus. The sequence continues at coordinate 370,518,887 of CM066038.1, read as the reverse complement.
ATAATATTGTACCAGTACGTAAGAGCATTATTTAGTCTCTACAGTGGAATCCAGTTGCATACAATGCTTACTAATAAACATCTAACTCTGACACACCACTTAAAGACATATATCATTCATAAAATCTTATGCCCATTCACACTTCTTATACACAACGCACAACTTATACACTTCTTATACACAATGCACAACATTTTTTTAAATATATTTATTGGTTATATAAACTACACACTACAATGTGTACAATCAACAGTGTAATACAAGATCCAAGAAAAACAGGAAAAACAAGAGAAACTGAAATCACATCTCACATAGCCATCCCTTTCCCAACTTCTATTCCCCCTCCCTCCCCCCCTGAGTCGGACCATCTCAAACATTTTGACCTATTGAACCGCCTTGAGGCCCAATGTTTGATGGGGAACATTTTGCCTTTACCACAAAATTGTCAAGGCATTTCCATTTATTGAATTCTAAATCCCCATTTAAATTAACACTGAGGCACCTTTGCAATTTAACTTTCAGGCCCCTTTGAGCTAAAGCCCACTCTTGTGCTTTCTCACACTTAGCATACAGACACAACAAATTCCACCAGTAGTACCCATCAAGTTTAGAGAAGTCCTTCCATGATGGCAGAATTAGCTTCAACGCAATGGCCATCATAAAATTGAATAGGAAAGACTTCTCCTTGGGCAGATCTATTCCACCCTCAGATGAGCGGAGAATGACTGTTTTCCATGTCAAAGGGGCCTGAAACCATAAAAGCACTTTAATCTTGTCCCACACCTGACACCAATATCTGAACATAAGGGCAATCATATAGCATATGCTTCAGAGTACCTGGGCTAGCTGAACAAGTCCAACATCTATTACGAGTCTTGGGGTCCCATTTTGTGACCCTAACCGGCATGAAAAATGCCCTGTGTATTAAGAAAAATAAAGACTGAGTAAGGGCAGCCGCTTTGGAAGCTTTATTGACCTGACCCCAAATTTGACACCAGGATTGTGCAGAAATAGAGGAACCCAAATCCATCTCCCAAGCTTTCCCTAGCCCGGTCAAAGGAAGCACAGAACCATCTCTTATTACAGCATAAAATTTGGAGGCTGTACCTTTCAAACTATGACAAATTTCCACCATTTTCATCAAGCCTCACTCGTCAGAGAGTTTCTGCAGGTCTCCTATACTACCCACAATGCAATGTTTAAGCTGGGCCCATTGATACCTTCAAGTCAGTGGCAGAACAAACTCCTGCTGCAACTCATCATAAGTCTTCCACTTATTCCACTTAATTACCTGACCACCATTCCATATTCCTTTCGCTTGCCAATTTTTCCATGCAGCAACCTTATGGCCAATCTTGAATTTCGGGTTGTACCAAGCGGGAGTAGGGTAGAACAGCACTCCTCCTTTCCTAAGACTCCCCCAAGAAAAATAAAAGCCTCTTGCATTGCCTGAATGATTTGGAGGCTCTTAAAGGAGTCTGGGAACCTCATCCCCGCCCACGTCGATAAAGGAAAAGGAACACCCAGCCTTTCCTCTAAGTCTAAGCATACTTGCCTCTGCCTTTCTGCCTTGGGGAAACACCACTCTGCACCATGTTTTAGGAGGAAGGCCTTATGGTACCATTGGAAGTCAGGGAAATGGATTCCCCCCTTGAGTTTATTTGCCTTTAATTTGGAGGTCACAATCCTAGGGAATTTCCCTTGCCATAGAAAATCCACTAATAATCTTTCCATTTTTTTTATATGAGTTAATGGGTAAAGCCACTGGAAGCATTTCCAGAACGTAGTTTACCTTGGGCACCAATACCATTTTTATAGATTCTAGCCTACCCCACCATGAGACCACTTCAAAGTAAAGGAGTGGATCATTTCAATCAGCCCATTAACATTTATCTGTTTTGTTTCTTCTACGGAGAAAGCGTATTTCACCCCTAAGTACTTTATAGCTGTAGTCTCCCATTGAAAGGGAAATTGAGAGAGCATAGATGAGAAGGTCATCTTATTCAATGGAAAAGCAACTGATTTACTCCAGTTTATCTTATAACCTGACATAGTAGACTATAAGCCCATTATCCTCAATACCTCTCCAACATCATGGGGCTGAATAAACAGCAAAAGGTCGTCTGCATACGCTGACAGTTTGATTTGTTTGTCTCCAGTGGAGATTCCCTGGATCTTGTCTGAATGTCTAAGCAGCAGGGTAAGTGGTTCTAGCACGATATTGAACAGAAGGGGGGACAAAGGGCATCCCTGTCGCGTTCCCCTGTTCAATAAAAAGAAGGGAGATAGCAGCCCATTTTCTAGGATGCGGGTAGAAGGATTAGTATACAACAAGTGAATGAGATGCATAAATTTTGCCCCAAAACCAAACTAAGATAGAACTTGCTCCAAGAAGACCCATTCCAGCCTGTCAAAAGCCTTTTCTGTGTCAACCGAGAGTCCCACCACCGGGAAGCTCAAGTTTTCAGAGACTGCCATAAGGTTCATGAATAGGCGCGCGTTATCCATAGAAGACCGACCGGCCATAAAGCCACATTGGTCCAGGTGAATTATATGAGAGACTACTTTTTCTATTCTCCGAGCAAGAATGGCTGCAAAGAGCTTGTAGTCAACATTTAATAAGGATATAGGTCGATAGTTTTTCACTCTCTGAGGATCCCTACCTGATTTTTCCAGAACTATGATTGTTGCATCATTGAAGGAGCCAGTGGCCGGAGCTTGCGTGCATAACAACTGGAAATACTGTTTCAAAAAGGGGAGGAGATACTCAGAGAAAAGTTGACAGAATTCAGTGGGAATTCCATCCGGCCCGGCTGCTTTACCCCTAGCCTGCCCCTCCAAAACCTCACTAATCTCTCCTATAATAATAGGACTCTCCAGCCCCTCCATGTAAGAGGGAGATAAAGAAGGATGAGGTAACTGACCAAAGAGCTCTTGAAATGCAACAGGGTCAACTGCCGACTCGGAGGAATATAATTCAGAGTAGAATGATCTAAAAGCCTCAGCGATTTCATCTGCCCTTGTAATCAAGACCTGGTTATCATCTCGGAGGGCTTCAATTCTCCTCTTTGGTGGCCTCAGTCTAAGAGTACGCATAAGTTGGGTCCCTGCCTTGTTAGACTCAACATAGTATTTTCCCTGCTGAGCTAGCGATATCTTTGCAGCTTCCACAGCAATAGTATTGGTAACGCAATTTCTGAAAATGCAGAAGAACCATTGGATCGGTTCTGTTCCTCAGTAATCTCTATCCCACTCGTAATTGGGTCTCCAAGCCTACCAAGTCTGCTTTCTTTTGCTGCTCTAGCCTAATTTTATAACTTGTACATTCAGCTCGAATACATGCCTTGAAAGCTTCCCACCATGACAATCCGGCTGTATCCTCTGGGAGATTGACTTTGAAATATCATTTAATAGTCACCTTGATGGTCTCATAAAAACCTTGATCATCAAGTAACTCTCTCGGGAAGAACCAGGTGGGACTCTTTGGGTCTGAGTCATCAACCCGTAGAACAAAAGTTACTGCGGCATGATCAGAGATATGGGTTTCACATATATCTACTTTTGTGACCGATGGCACCAGGGATTTGGATATTAAAAAGAAGTCTATGTGGGAGTGTGAACCATGGGGAAAAGAATAGAAAGTATATTCTTTAACCTTTGGATGCCACAATCGCCAAATATCCGATAGTTCACATGCCTGAATCATAGAGTGCACAACCGCAGATGCTCTGGATCGAGTTTGGGGCCTGTAGGGTTGCCGATCGAGCAGAGGATCTAACGTTAGATTAAAATCTCCCCCCATAACGGTGGGATACACCACCCACTCTTGTGCCTCCTCTGCAAGAGCCCTGTAGAAGACTACATCGTCATAGTTAGGGCCATAGACATTTATGATGGGAATTTTTTGGTTTCCAATCTGCAATAGTGTTTTGGCCCACCTGCACTCCAGATCCGCTCTAGTCTGCACAATCGCTGGCGCCAATGCTTTAAAAACTAATATGGCAACCCCATTTTTCTTTTTCTTGCGTCTGAATGACCCACCAAAGTGTAGTGCCCCATCCCCAGTTTAGCTGTCTCGGTTGACGTGAGATGGGTCTCCTGCAATAGGACCACATCTGCTCTTTCTTTCTTGCAATAGAGCCAAATCTTTTTCTGCTTTGCCGGGTTCATAATGCCCTTTACGTTCAGAGATATGAAATTAAGTGGTTTCACTGGGTAACTTCCAAGTATTGCAGCCTCTGTGGTCCAGTTCCCAACTGCTACCCCTGTTTAAAAAATCGGACCCTTCCAGCATATCCAAACCAAAACACCCCAATTAACAAAAACAGCCTCCCACAAAACAAGCCCTAACGGGTAAGCCAGTGCCCGAGAAAAACTACCCCACCTCGCCCATCCAGATATTGAGAGACTCCTCTTCCCTACCACCCATAATCTTTTCAGGTTACCCCTCCTCCAGTTTTGTTTTTTTTTATTTATTTATTTTTATTTTATCTTATCTTATCTCCCCTTTCCCCCAATTTATTTTTTTTATTGTTTACATTATTTCCATTATTTTCCACCTCACCTTTAATTATATTGCCTTCCCCTCCCTGCTCACAAGGATGTCCCACTCTCAGGCCTGATCGAGGAGCGGAACCCTTCTCCTCTCTCTTTAATTCTTATAGTAGCAACTTTTATTTCCCTGGCCTTACAACAAAAAACTGTAGCATGTCCTAGACATTAAAACATCTATGTTTAAAGACCAGGCCTCCATATTAAAATAGAAACATTAAGTTGAAACAGTCAAATAGTGTTCATTACCCCTGAAATCATGGAGTGAGCGCTCCATCAGGACCTTATTGCAGTAAAACATTCAACTATGTAGCTAGTCAGAGCATTACTTCTGCTTCCTTCTCCTCCAAAAAGGATTGCAGAGCCGACGGCTCCTCAAAGGATCTAGTTTGATTGTGAATCGTCACTCTCATCATTGCCGGAAAAACAAGGCCATATCTGGCCTCTGAAGTTTTTGCAGTCGAGGTCTGGAAGACAGGAGTTGTTTACGCCTCTCTACTGTCGGTTTGCTGAAATCCGGATTGAACGCCAGCGTATGATCTTCAAATTTCACCGGTGAGCCAGCTTTAGCTGCGGACATAATTTGTACCACATGTGAATAGCGTAGAACCTGCATTATAATTGGGCATGGGTGATGGGTGTGAGGGAGCACCTGAGTCGGGACTCTATGCGCTCTGTCATTTACTTTGGCTTCAACCTCCTCCATTCTGTTCGTAATACCCATCAGTTGCTCTTTTAAGTTCTTTCAATTCGAGAACATCAGCTTGCACTCCTGCTAGAGTCTCCCCTTTCACAGCTGCCATTTCCCACACTGCTCTTATCTCTTGAAACAGTTCTTGTAGGCCCTCCGGGTTTTCACGGGAGTTTGCCATTTTGAGAGGGGACGGGGGATCAGGCTTAGATCTTTTCGCCCTGGGATTCGACTCAGTCCAGAACTCTAATCTTGTCTTTTTGCTAGCGGCCATCACTATGACTCCTTGGTACTGCCTATCCCACTCAGCCCTGACCACCATCACATTGGCTACAGTCTTATCACGGCTAGATTATTGTAACTCCATCTTTGCTGGAATCAAACCGCTTTGCTGGTATCAAACCACTCCTGATCGCTGGAAGTAGCGGTATACAAGTATATGCTAAATAAATAAAATAAATAAATAAAATAAAAATCACCAAAGTCCAACTTCATAGATACAACTCATACAAAACACTGCAGCTAGAATCATCTGTCACACCTCCCGCTTTGATCACATTACCCCTCTATTGCTTCACCTTCACTGGCTCCCAGTCGATCATCGCATCAAATTTAAGATACTGACTCTAGTTCACCACACTCTGTACACGCATACACCTCAATACCTTACTGATCTTCTCCACTTCACCACTCATACACGTAGTGTCCGCTCTCTTCACATCAACCGGCTCCATCTTCCCTCACCGTCCCGTGCACATTTACAATCTACTCGCCACTCTGCCTTTTTCTTCTATGGCCCAGCCCTTTGGAATTCTTTACCCACTCCACTTCGTTTGGAAGAGAACTATATTACCTTTCGGTCACTACTTAAAACTCACCTCTTTGTCTCTGCATACAACCTCCCAGCCAGTTGACCTGGTTTATTCATGTCTACTCCTATCTTCCTTTCTGTCTTTGCCCTCCCTATGTACCCTTTTAACTTATCTCCTTCTATTTCTCTTTGTCTTCTTTTCTGTCCCAATTATGTATTTCCTTTCTTGCTATAGGGCTTGTGCCCATCCCAGTTAGCTTGTATTATGTAAACCGCCCTGGTGTAATGAAGGGCGGTATATCAAGTTAAATAAACATAAACATAAATTTTGCAACTATGATGGGAGGATAGGATTTGACCAGGATTCAGCGGAGAGCTAAGAGACTACATGGCCATCTTCCTCGGTAGCTGGCTCCACCCCCTCACAATGCACAACATTTATGTAAACAGTAAAATTCTACCTTCCATGCTACCATGACAGATATACAAAACATACACTGCAAAGGAAGCAAGTGATAATACATGAGAACAATGTATTTATGATATGGCAAGGACTATTTGCCACAACTTGGTTCTTAAATTGCAATAGGCTACACAGACTTCTTCCAATCATTTGTTTATTTTTTATAGTAGTACCCAGGTCACACCTTTCCAGTAATAGATCAAGGCGAGTTACAATCAGGTACTGTAGGTATTTCCCTGTCCCCAAAGGGTATATAATCCAAGGTTATAACTGAGGCAATGGAGGTTTAAGTGACTTGTCCAAGGCATAAGGAGAGTCAGTGGGATTTGAACACTGGCCTTTCTGATCCCTAACCACAAGACTATTCCTCTACTTGTCAGGACTCTTTTAAGCACTTATAGTCCTAGTCCACTTATTTGGGAGGATGGGTGCATCACTGTGATCCTACACTTTATAAAACAGGTAATGACACTCAATGCTCTTCAAAGTCGATTGCGATGTTCATATCCTCTGAGATAGTCACAGCAAATCATGGTGTCCATAACAATATGCTAGAGAGAGTAGAATTATATTTCTTAGATAGATGACTTCACTCGACTTCATACAAAGAGCAATCTTCATACAAAGAGCAATAAAGATATCACGCATAACAAAAATTTATATTGGGACGCATTCAGTGTCTCCCCAAGCAGCAGCAGCTTGGGGAGACACTGAATGCGTCCCAATATAAATTTTTGTTATGCGTGATATCTTTATAGTTCTGGTTTCTGATGAAGCCTGGTGGCGAAACAAAAGCTTTTGTCGGACAATGAACAGCAATTATTGAGGTGGCTTGTTAGTGACTGCGGGAGCGCTGAAGTTGAGCTTTCAACAGATAAGTATCAGATTGCTCTTTGTATGAAGTCGAGTGATGTCGTCTATCTAAGAAATATAATTCTACTCTCTCTAGCATATCGTCATGGACACCATGATTTGCTGTGACTATCTCTGGAGGATATGAACATCGCAATCGACTTTGAAGAGCATTGAGTGTCATTACCTGTTTTATAAAGTGTAGCGGACACTTCCTGCAGTAATATATGTAGTATGTCTGTTTGAGGGGAGTATGTTGATTGTATCGTTGTATATTAGTGTTATTTTGTGTGAATCTCTATAGAGTTTGTTGGTGGAGTAAAGAGGCTTTTTAAGAAAAAGAGTTTTCATATTCCTTAGAATAAAGTTAATAAATTATTTAAGCTAAGGACCTATGATGTAAGTGTCCGCCATTTCCCTATGGTGATGAATTTCGCCAAATGGAGGGTGAGTGAAACCTGAGGTCCAGTAATGGCTTGTTTTTGAAGTTTGAAGTGATTTAATAAGGCATTATATTGAGAGGGTTGATTATAGTAATAGTGGAGTTACTAAGGGGCTTTTTCTGGTTGATGTGTTAGTATCCCCCTTAAGCGGTGTTTTTTCTGTGTGCAATAGACTGCACCCATGTAGCTCTAACACCCATTACAGGCAGAGAAATGGCATTCTGGAACAGGAAAAGTTTCCACTCCATAAATGTCTAAGCAGTGTGTGATGCGCACATGAAGATCTTAAACATGGTCTCGAAGTTCTCGGACAGTTGTCATGATTCACACATCTTCAACTCAGCACAGCCAATGGTACATCTATTATCTGCACATGCATTGCCTCCTCCTCCCTACTTTATAATGAAGCTTTGCACATACCTTATTTGCATATGCACCCCTTGCTGCATATCAGCGTATAACTTTTCTACGACTCATGTGCTATGAAATCGTATGCACAGCTACTTATAGTAGCATGCGACTTCAACCCCAGCTTTCTGCATCAACCTGTTAGTGCCTTAAAGTGTTGATAACCCTCTTCCATACTGCCTATGACCTCCCTTTCCCTGTCTCCACTGTTTCCTCTTCTCCTTCCACATAGGCTCTTTTTCTCTTTAGTCCTGTATGAGTGTGCCCTTTCATGTCTGGCATTGTAGTTCCTTTTCTGTTTCTGGCTTTTAAATATATATTATTGTCAATATAAAGTGCTCAGAGGGCTCCTGATGGGAGGTCTATCAAATATTTATTAAAGATGAAGATAACGATATCCTGCTACCTTGCTTCTTACTCATTGTTCTTGAGTGGCCCCTTCCTTATTTAAGGTCAGCCAGACAATACAGCATTGAAGAAGGAATCCTCTGGACTTGCAGCAATTTATGATTTCAAACCCTCACTTGGTTTGCAGCTTGTCATTCTGTGAGGGCTTGTGTGCATCACTGATGCTGAGAGCTAAGCTATCGGTAGTTTAACTACTGGCAGGGTCTCCCAAGATGGACACGTCTCAGATGAGGTGCCAGACCAAGACAAACCACCCATCTGGCAGCAGCAGAATGGGACAGGGATGGCGGCGGAGGATCACATTTCTGTGACAACAGCAACAACACTAAACTTAAACTGCGTGGAGGAAAGGACTGGCAATTTACTTCTGTATCTTGTCATGAAAACCCAATGGATAGTCACAACAAAACAAATTGCACTATAGTGCTGGAAGATGAGACCCCCCAGGTCGGAAGGCACTCAACTGGCTACTGGGGAGGAGCTGAAGACTTTTCAAAGTAAAGCCAGCATTTATGATGTGGTTGGATCAAAGCCCTCGGGACGTCTGATTGATGATGTAGCTGTGCATGAAATAAGAGTCAGAAGCTGTAAAGATGTCTTACATACTGGGAAATGGAACATACGAAGCATGAACCAAGAGAAGTTGGAGGTGGTCAAGAATGAAATGGAACATATACAACTTCATCTGTTGGGTGTCAGCAAACTGAATTGGAAATGAAAGACAAAGAGGAAATGGTGTTGCATTTATAATAAAGAAGAAACTTGCAAGAACTGTAATGAAATACAGTGCAGTCAGTGAACACTTAATCTCTATTTGTCTATGAGGAATGCCTATCAACACAACTATAATTCAAGTATATGCCCCAACAACAGCTGCAGAAGAGGATGAAATTGATGAGTTATATGAACCATGCTGAAATTGATAGAACATGCAAACAGGATATCCTGATAGTCATGGGTGACTGGAACACAAAAGTTGGCAACAAAGAAGAAGGCAAAGTGTTTTGAAAATATGGACTTGGCAACAAAAACAAAGCTGGAGAAAGACTGATAGAATTCTGCAAGACCAATGATCTATTCATCTCAAACACCTTCTTCCAGCAACACAAGCTGTGACTGTACACATGGACTTCACCCAATGGATTGTATAAAAATCTAATTGGACTGCATCTGTGGAAGTCAATGATGGAAAAGCTCTATAACATCAACAAAGAAAAAAACCTAGAGCTGACTGTGGTACAGATCACCAACTACTAATATGCAAACTCAAGCTAAAGTTGAAAAATAGCAAGCTATTCATGAATGTAGCAAAATATGACCTTGAGAATATACCACTGGAATTTAAAAGCTGCCTACAAAATCAATTTGCTGCTTTAGATACAAATGGCAGAGCTCCAGAAGAGTTATGGAATGACATCAAGAAGGTTGTGTTGGAAGAAAGCGAGAAGTCTCTACAAAAGGTGAAAAAGCAAAAATGGAAAAATGGATGACAGAAGAAACTCTGAAAATTGCCCAGAAATGCAGGGAAGCTAAAGCCAGAGGAGAAAGAAAGACAATTGCAGAACTCAGAGATTTCCAACATGCAGCAAGACAGGACATGGAAAAGTACTACAATGGTCCATGCAAGGAAATAGAAGCAGAAACTATTAAAGGAAGAACAAGATTGGCTTTCCTAAAGCTACGAGAGTTAAAGAAAAAATTCCAGCCTCAAATTTGAATGTTACAAGATGCTCAAAGTTCTATGTTAAATGATGCTGAGAAGATCAAGAAAAGGTGGAAAGAATATACAGAGTCATTATATCATAAAGATCAAGTGGACCAACAGCCATTTCAGCCTGTACCTTATGATCAGGAATGATTGGTAATAAAAGAAGTCGAAGCAGCATTGGAAGCCTTATCAAAGAACAAAGCACCAGGCACAGATGGCATTCCTATAGAATTATTACCGCAATCTTATGCAGCTGTCACCATACTTGTAAGGCTCTGCCAAGAAATTTGGAAGACAACATCATGGGCAACTGACTGGAAAAGATCTGTGTTTATACCAATACTAAAGAAAGGTGATCCAACTGACTGTGGAAACTATTGTACAATCGCTCTGATCCCACATGCCAGCAAGATTCTACTGAAGATTATTCAACAGAGACTACAACCACACCTGGAACAAGAACTACCTAAAGTGCAAGCAGGGTTCAGGAAAGGGCGAGGAACGAGAGACATCATTGCGGATGTGGGATGAATCCTTGAAAAGACTAAAGAATAACAAAAGGATATCTATTTGTGCTTTATCAACTACAACAAGACTTTTGACTGTGTAAACCATGAGAAACTCTGGGCCACATTAAGAAGCATGGGTATTCCAGAACACCTGATCATTCTCTTGCACAATCTGTACATTGATCAAGAAGCAACAGTTTGAACAGAACAAGGAGAAACAGAATGGTTTAAAATAAGCAAAGGTGTACGACAAGGCTGCATACGTGCCCTCTACCTGTTTAATTTATATGCAGAACAAATCATCACAGAAGCAGGATTGCATGAAGACAACAGAGGTGGTAGAAGACTCATTAACAACCGTTGCTATGCTGATGATACCACATTACTGGCTGAAAGTGAAGATGATCTGAAATATTTGCTTCTCACGATTAAGGAACATAGTCTTGAAATGGGCCTACACCTTAATGTAAAGAAGACAAAGATCATGACAACTGGCAAAATAAATATGTTCATCATTGAAAGAGAAGAAATTGAAATTGTGGACAACTTTAACCTACTTTGATCAACTATCAATAAAGAAGCAACAAGCAGTCAAGAAATCTGATGACGCATTGCTCTTGGCACAATGGCTATGAAAAACTTAGATAAGATTCTCAAGAGCAGAGATGTCTCTCTCTATACAAAGATTTGACTCATTCAAGCCATGGTATTTTCAATAACATCAGATGGATGCGAAAGCTGGACAGTGAAAAAAATAGACAGGAAGAAAATTAATAACTTTGAATTTTGGTGCTGGTGGAGAATACTGCATATACCATGGACTGCCAGAAAAATAAATCAGTCAGTACTAGAGGAGATCAAACCTAAGCTTTCTTTAGAAGCTCAGATGAGAAGACTTCGACTTTCATACTTTGGACACATCATGCAAAGAGAGAGAGATCATTAGAAAAAGACATCATGGGCCACTATTGGCAGCTTAATAGCATCCTTGTCTCAGCTTCACTCAAAAGGCTTTAGAATTTTATGTCAAGTGGAGAGGTGGACTAATACATGCTATATATTGCACACATGCATTTCCCATACCATTGATTCTTCCATTGATTCTACAGTGAAACCACAACAGGACTTGTCTAGACTTCCTCTAGAGTTTTCTCTGCATTGTCCTAAACAGGGATAGTTCATCCACCATCTATTGCTTACTAGATGGCTCTTCACCCTTATATCTAGGTCCAACAACTGATTTACACAGCATGATCATTACGGACTGCCTTCATATCTGGGGAACATGGGAGAGCACAGAAACCTGCAGAATGAAAGACTGTTTGTCCTAAACAGGGATAGTGTAAGATAGAAGGTCAATGCAAAAGAGGAAGGCCAGCAATGAGATGGATCAATATAATAACAGCAGTTACGGGTACCAATCTGTCAACAATGAGCCTGACTGAAGACCAAACACAATTTAGGACAACTATCCAGAGGGTCTCCATGAGTTGACACTGACTCGATGGCACTTAACAACAACAACAACATGATTTAAAAGCGGGACCCTCCTCCCAACTGGAGGGGTAAAATAGTTTCCTTAATGCATAGTTTCATCTATCAATGATCCACTGGGCATAATACATGAATTTTGTGATCTACCTGACTGCTTCTTGGAGCATCTGGTTCATGAACCGACCAGAGGGGAAGCTATATTGGACCTAGTCCTTAGTGGAACACCAGATCTGGTGCAGGAGATAAGGGTGTTGGGGCCACTTGTCAATAGTGATCATAGCATGATCGCGTTTGATTTAATTAGTGGAGGGGGGATAGTAAGGAAATCCACAGTATTACCTTTTAACTTTCAAAAGGGAGACTATGATAAAATGAGGAAAATAGTTAAGAAAAAACTCAAAGGAGCGGTTGCAAAGGTTAAAGACTTATATCAAGCTTGGGTGTTGTTTAAAAATACTATCCTGGAAGCCCAGACCAGCTGTATTCCACGCATTAAGAAAAGTGGAAGAAAGTCCAAAAAACTGCCAGCATGGTTTAAAGGTGAGGTCAGAGAGGCTGTTGCTGCCAAAAAAGCATCTTTCAGGAAATGGTAAAAAGAGTCAAACGACAAAAACTGGAAACAGCACAAGCACTGGCAAGTTAAATGCAAAGCATTGATAAGGCAGGCAAAGTGAGAATTTGAGAAAAAACTTGCTATGGAAGCAAAAACGCGAAATAAAGACTTTTTCAAGTACATTTGTAGCAAAAAGCCTGTGAGAGAATCTATTGGACCGTTAGATGATAGAGGGGTAAAAGGGGCAGTAAGAGGAGACAAGGCTATAGCGGAGAGACTGAATGAATTATTTGCTTCAGTCTTTACTGAGGAAGATGTAGGGATGTTAACCAAGACTGAAGTGGTATTTAAACATGATACTGCAGAGGAATTGAGAGAAATATCGCTATACCGAGAAGATGTATTACTACTATTTGATAAACTGAATAGTAGCAAATCACCTGGACCGTATACATCCAAGGGTGTTGAAAGAACTGAAATATGAAATTGCAGACCTGCTATTAGTAATCTGTGAACTTTCATTAAAATCATCTGTAATACCTGAAGATTGGAGGATCGCCAATGTAACGCCAATTTTTAAAAAGGGTTCCAGGGGTGATCCGGGAAACTAAAGACCAGTGAGCCTGACGTCAGTACCGGGAAAAATGGTAGACACCATCATAAAGAACAAAATTACTCAGCATGTAGATAGTCATGGCCTAATGGGAGACAGCCAACATGGCTTTAGACAAGGAAGATCTTGTCTTACTAATCTGTTATGTTTTTTTGAAGGTGTGAATAAACAGGTAGACAAAGGTGAGTCGGTTGATATAGTGTATCTGGACTTACAGAAAGCCTTTGACAAGGTCCCTCATCAGAGACTTTTGGCAAAATGAAAAAGTTATGGGATAGGAGACAGTGTACTATTGTGGATCGGGAACTGGTTAAAAGATAGAAAGCAGAGGGTAGGGCTAAATGGCCAATTTTCCCAATGGAAAAAGGTGAATAGTGGAATACCCCAGGGATCTGTACTGGGTCCGCTGCTTTTTGACATATTCATAAATGACCTGGAAAAGGGAATAACTAGTGAGGTTATCAAATTTGCAGATGACACAAAACTGTTTAAAGTTGTTAAAACCCAAGGGGATTGCGGAAAACTGCAGGAGGGTCTGGATAAATTGGAAGACTGGGCATCCAAATGGCAGATGAAATTTAATGTGGACAAGTGCAAATTTATGCACCTAGGAAAGAACAACCCACACTATGGTTACACGATGCAAGGTTCCACATTGGGAACCACCACCCAGGAAAAAGATCTAGGTGTCATCGTGGATAACATGTTAAAACCCTCCGCCCAGTGTGCAGCAGCGGCCAAGAAAGCAAATAGAATGCTAGGTATCATAAGGAAAGGAATGGAAAATAAAACAAAGGATATTATAATGCCTCTGTATCATTCCATGGTATGACCGCACCTTGAATATTGTGTGCAATTCTGGTCACCGTATCTTAAAAAGGATATAGCGTTATTAGAAAAGGTACAGAGAAGAACCACCGAAATGGTAAAGGGGATGGAAGGCTACTCCTATGAAGAGAGGCTACAAAGGTTAGGGCTCTTCAACCTGGAAAAGAGACGGCTGAGGGGAGATATGATAGAGGTCTATAAATTAATGAATGGAGTTGAACAGGTAAGCATAGATCAATTGTTTACGCTATCAGAATATAGAAAGACTAGGGGACATGTAATGAAGCTACAGGGTAAACTATTTAAGACAAATAAGCGAGAATATTTTTTCACTCAGCGTGTAATCAAACTCTGGAATTTGTTACCGGAGGATGTAGTAAAGGCTGTTAGTGTAGCTGGGTTTAAAAAAGGTTTGGACAAGTTCCTGGAGGAAAGGTCCATAAACCATTATTAAAAAGGGATCCAGGATATCAATGCTTGACCCAATACAAGCATTGTGGAACCTGTATCTCTTGGAGATACTGTTAGGTACAGTCGCATACCGCCCCTTGTGGCCAGTGGTCATAAGGGTAGGTTGGACACAAAGATATTTTTATATGAGAGGAGGTTCCTTTAAGAGCCAGGTGCAGCCTGGTCTTAGTAGTTCAGCTCCTATTACATAGTGTGATGGCGCAGCTGGGTTAAACTCTAGTGAAAGGAGCAGAAATCACTCTTTTTCCCCTGTAGCTAAGAGCAGTGCAGGCAGAGAAAGGGTTAAACCTTCTACTAATGGAAAAAACCCTGTGCTCAGAAAGCAAGAGAGTGAGCCACACCTCAGCTCCATGACAACCAGGGGAGCTGATGTGAGAGGCAGGGGGGCGGAGTCAAAGCCCATAGGACAGCCCCAAACATTTAGCCACGAGGAAACAGTTAGAAAGAGGACAGGAACAGGAAGAACAGGAAGGTCAGAAAGAATGTCAGCAGCAAGGAGTTGTAAGAGTTCTGGAAGAGACCCTGAAAGGAGTTCTGAGGGGACCTGTGAGAGGAACCGAGATGGGAATTTAAGCAGGAGCAAAGTTCCAAGTGAAAGGCTGCACAGACACTCTGATTGCAGGCAACGTGTGAGTAGCTCTAGTTCAGAGAGAAGCACAGCTGCATATGAGCAAGTGGCTGATTGGAAGCTCTGGAGACAGGAGTCAGAGTCAGACCCTGTTGAGTAGGAGAACAGCCGGGAGCAGAGGAAGCAGTCTGGGGACAAGAGGTTGCCTGTAAACTTGCCAGAAAGGGTACGGAAGGCCAGGAAAAAGGTGAGCCCTTTTGAATCTATTAAGGCAGTACTCAAAGAGTCTGGTGTTCTAAGTTCCTCCCCCACAGCTCAGACTAAAGAAGAGTCCCGTTTGAAACAGTTAAAGGCTTTATTAGAGCAGTGGAAGCCTGTTCAAGAGAAGCCTGTATTGGAAGAAAGCATATCAGACTCAGAGGGAGAGCCCATGCAGTTTGAAGAAGCTGGTGTTGCTAGTGAGGGTTCTGATATGGAAACTGATTGTGCATTTTGCCAGAGGGGGTAAAAGCTATGAACTGTGATACTAATTGTAAGTGCTGGAAGAAGCCTGACATTGTGCCAGGAGGATTTTACACGGGAAGAGGCAGAGAGCTGCTGGAGTGTAAAAGCCAGGCCAATTAGGCAAAAGCTGGAAGAAAAGAGCATTACTGCTTTTGGTGTTTTAAGGAAGCATTTTTGGTTGTGTGGGCCTGGTTTTCCCACAAAAGTTCCTCAAATATCACCAATATTTCCAATTGCCTGGGCACATGGGAGTTGTGCACCAGAAAATAAAAAGAACTCAGATCACAATTATTTGTCAGTAAAAATAACTCTTTTATTTGGCATAAGCAAAAGCTGTAAGCACAGATACACAAGTGTCTATCTGAGGGATCTGAGTACAGGCAGCGTTCCCTATCTCCACAGTGATGAGACAGAGAAGGCCGCCCTGAGCTCTGTAATTGCATCCTTATATACTCTATACCCTCTGTAGCAACTCATACACAAGAGTTTTGTTCCGTGTGCAAAAGTTGCTATACTGTCTGTAAAAGTTTGTAGGGCCTGTAGATGCCTCCTTCCTTTGGGACAAAGGAGGGCCATGTGCAAAAGGTTTGCAGAGGCCTCTTTCCTTTGGGATCCACCCTTATTAGCATATTAATGGCTTTTATTCTTGCTAGTGTTGAGTCATTCTGGCTACACCCTGCCATTACTTTTGTTTCATTAATCACTGTAGCTTTCAGCACTGTAGTCTTCAGGGCTTATGAATACTTTGTATCACCAGCTTTGTTTGGCCTGTTTAACTTGTCCAGGCTTGCCCAACTTGCTCAGGCCTGTTCAATCTGTTCAGGCCCGACTTAGCTTTTCTTAGCCGGGTCCATTTTCTGTGCACTTCTGTTCAGAGTATGGTTCCCTGGCTTTACTCTTGTTGTGCTGGGCTCTGGGTACTCATTTTCTTAGCCCACGTGTTTTTTTCGTGCCATCATGATGTATTACAGCCTCAGGCAAGGATGTAGCCATACTAGACATACCTATCAGCCAATTTCCCTTCAGTTGCTGAAGGAGAAAGCAGTAAATGTTTTATATCAGGAAGAAGCTTGAAGACAGTGCTGTGAAAGGAACATGCCTGTATGTTTAGAAGCCGAATAATCCTGTTTCAGTTAAAGAGACTTTGCTTTGGAGAAGTATCCTTTATTTCTGATATTGGGATAGTAGGTGAACACTTGTGCAACAATAACAATAAAACTTATTGTTAACCCTATTCCTTGCTGACTCAGTCTGTGCCACAACTACAAGGGAACAGAGACCGCAGCACTTAAAGGGATACAAATAAATATGTGGTCCGCCCACACCCACTAGGAAGCCGCCTATATAAGGGGTGGACGCGACAATAGAAACATAGAAACATGATGACAGAAAAAGACCACATAGCCTATCTAGTCTGTCCTTCCATATCAACAACTACAACAGTCCACTTTTTACCTTTAGAGATCCTCTGTGTTGGTCCGATGCTTTTTTGAATTCAGTTACTGTCCTCATCTCTACCACCTCCACTGGGAGACTATTCCATGGATCCACTACTCTTTCCATAAAGAAATATTTCCACATATCACTCCTGAATCTATCTCCCTTCACCTTCATCCCATGTCCCCTCGCAGCAGAACTTGCTTTCAACTGAAAGAGGCTCTCTCCCTGAACATTTATGCCACGGAGGTATTTAAACATCTCAATCATATCACCTCTATCCCGCCTTTCCTCTAAGGGGTACATATTAAGATCCTTAAGTCTGTCCTCATATGCTTTATAATGAAGCCCACTAATCATTTTAGTAGCCACCCTCTGCACCGACTCCATCCTGTTCACATCCTTTTGAAGGTGCGGACTCCAGAATTGCACACTATACTCCAAATGAGGTCGCACCAAAGACTTATACAGAGGCATTATCACCTCCTTTTTTTCTGCTAGCCATTCCTTTCCGTATGCACCCAAGCATTCTTCTAGCTTTTGCTGTCGCCTTTTCTACCTGTTTAGCTACTTTAAGATCATCAGACACAACCACGTCTAGGTCCCGCTCTTCTTTAGTGGACAAAAGTACTTCACCTCCTATACTGTATTGCTCCGTTGGATTGCTGCAGCCCAAATGCATGACCTTACATTTTTTAACATTAAATCCCAGCTGCCAAATTCTAGACCATTCTTCAAGCTTAGCTAGATCCCTCCTCATGTTATCTACACCTTCCTGGGTGTCTACTCTATTTCAGATTTTGGTATCATCCGCAAAGAGGCAAACCTTACCCGACAGCCCTTCCGCTATATCACTAACAAAGATGTTATTAAGAAGTAAATTGTGAATGCAGAGTAGAGGGATACCATAAGCTTTTATTTCCCTTTACGCAAAAGGTTCAGGTGGGTCACAACATAGAGGAAAATGTCCTTTACTTCAGGAATGAAACAAACTCATGGTAAAGAAAAACTGTTATGCTTCACAGTTGCAACAAGGATTAACTAAGGCTTCTTAGAGTAACTCAACCATTTCTATACTCTTCTTCCTTTTAGCATACAAGTAACATTCTGGAGACAGCATATATTATTTACAAGTCTAGCAGTGATTCTATACTGCTTGTAACGCATAGAGAACAGACCATCTCCTCTTGAGACATAAGACTAGGCTACACAAATTCCACTTGCATCGGCTCTGAGACAGAGTTATCCCTTTCTGTATCTGGGGTTTCTCTGGCTATTGGAACTGGCCAGTCGCTATTCATATTCTCTGGGTGTTTGTAGAGTTCTTCTAAGGTTCGCCAGTGAGTGTGGCTTACCTTGGTGCTTTTACCATCTGGGTTATACAAGGTAGGTTTACTTTCCTTTCTTGTAAAATGAGCATTGCTTTTAAAAGGGCACTTATAAGGTGAGCTTTTTCTCATAAAAACAGAGTCAGCATACCTTGGCTTCCAGCAGCATGTAGAACAGGAACTTTCTCCTTCTAGTAGTTCTCCAGGGATACAATCCTCGTGCCAGTCTTTTCCCTGAAAGCTCTTGTTACCTTTCAGTCTGGTCACTGGTTCCTCCGGTAAGCACAGGCCTCTTCCCAAGCCTAACTTCTGGCTTCTTCCTTCAGCACGACTCTGCTTCCCAAAGTGACTATTCCTTTGCTCAGCATTGCTTTCCCATTCACTCCTAGGGCTGAGCTCAATGCTTCTGGTGCTTCCTTCTTCTTGGCCCTTGCTCGTGGTGCATTTCTCTCGCACGGCTTTGCTCCTGGTGCTTGTCTCCGGTCCTCCTCTACCTCCACCCCCACCTCTGTTCCAGTCTCCAGCTTCTTGCTTATAAAGCTCTCCTGTGTTTGGGCTTTCTGGGCTGCTTGTCAGGTGGTGTCGATTTGCTGGGTGTGTCCAGTCAGCCTTTGAGTGCACGCCTGCTCCCTCTAGCTGCTCTGTGCGGGAATTGCATCCCGTGCACATCTTTTATATTACGAAAAACAGCTTCTTTTCTTGCATCTTTGCTTCCATCAGCTCCTGCTGCATGACATATCCCCCTTCTTAAAATATTACGGGCTGAGGCCTCTTCCTCCCTACAGCACGTAATCCGGGACATCGCATCCGCATTATAATGGAGCTTTCCTGCTCTGTGCTGTACTCTGTAGTCATATGGTTGCAATGCCATATACCACCTGGTTAGGCGACTGTTGTTATTTCGCATATGGCTCAACCATTTTAGTGGGGCATGATCGGTGATAAGGACGAATTTCCTTCCCGTTAAATAGAACTTCAGGGACTCAACTGCTCACTTGATTGCCAAGCATTCCCTTTCAATCGTGGAATACTTTCTTTCGGTTGATGACAGCTTCCTACTCAGGAACATGAGAGGATGCTCAGCGCCTTCTTGCACCTGGGAAAGGACGGCGCCCAAGCCAGTTTCCGAAGCATCCGTCTGAAGTAAAAATGGTTGGCTAAAATCCACGCCTCATAGTATCAGGGCTCGACATAACCTTTCTTTCAGGTTCTTGAAGGCCTCATCCGCCTCCATGGACCACTGTAGTGTATTCGGGGCGTTTTTCCTTAACATCTCCGTGAACAGTGCGCTTTCATCTGCAAAATGGGGGATAAAGTGCCTGTAATAGCTGATGAGCCTGAGAAAACTCCTCAACTGCTTTTTATTTTGAGGGACAGGAAAATTTCTAACGCTCTCCACCTTGTTTATTAAGGGGTGTATCGTACTCCGACCTACAAGGTGGCCCAAATACTTGACCTCTTTGGCTGCGAACATGCACTTTTCAGGGTTCAGCGTTAGTCTGGCTCGTCTCATTGCTTTCAATGCGGCTCCTACCTGGAGTAGGTGTTGATCCCATGTAGCACTATGGATGACCACATCATCCATATAGGCTGTGGCGTAGCTTTGGTGGGGACGCAGAACTATGTCTATTAACCGTTGGCAGGTTGCGGCCGCCCCGTGTAACCCAAAGGGCATCCTCCTGAACTGGAACAGCCCGAGGGGAGTGCTAAAAGCTGTTTTGGGTCGAGCATCTCTTGTCAGGGGCACCTGCCAGTACCCTTTGGTCATATCCAAGGTCGTGAGAAACTTCGCTTGACCTAGCCTGTCCAACAGTTCCTCTATCCGAGGCATTGGGCATGCATCAAAGGTGGACACTTCGTTAACTTGGCGAAAGTCAATGCAAAAGCGCATGGTGCCATCCGGTTTAGGTACCAACACAATTGGACTGCACCAAGGACTGTGTGATTCTTCAATAATGTGCATTTGTAGCATCTCCTGTACCTGGTTTATAACCTCTTGCCTTTTGGCCTCGGGTAAACGATAAGGCCTTTGCCTTATGATTTTTCCTGGAGGTGTGATGATTTCATGAGCTACTAAAGCTGTCTCCCCCGGGATAGGTGTCAGCACATCTTTGAACTCCTCTAGCAAATGGGCCAATTCTTGCCTCTGCGTTACGGAGAGTTCATCACTAACCCGTGGCGTAGGAGAGGTTTTGCATTCATCCAACCGTGGGCCCAGATCTTCGTCCGGCTGTTCATTCCCGATTGCCACAAAGCCTTCCATATCGCTTTTTCCTGTTGAGCTGAAACCTCCTGTGCCCCGGCTCGTGGGGGTTACCATAGGCACTTCTTCCAGGCTTGGGAATCCCACATGTTCGCATATCAATTGAGCAATGCGATCTCCTATTTTGATGCTAAAGTCTTCATGTGCAAAATTGAACAAAAGGACTTTAAGGACACCTCTGTAGTCTGGGTCCACCACTCCAGCACCTATGTCAATAAAGTGCTTGGAGGCTAGGCCAGACCGGGGAGCAATGCGACCATAGCACCCTTATGGTAGCTCTATCTGGATATCTGTGTTGATTAGAGCTTGTCTGTGCTTAGGAACAACCTTGTTTTCGGCACTATATAGATCGTAACCTGCGGCCTGAGGAGATGCTCGTTGGGGACCACGAGCTTGCTTGGAAGTTTTACAAAACTTTAGTACAAACTTCTTCTTGAACTCTTCTTGAATTTTAGCCTCAGTCTTTTTAGGCTTTCCCAATAATGGGCTGGGAACTGCACTAACCTTAGAGGGGGTGCAAGTGGATACAAAAACTTCCTTTGGAGACAAGCCTTTTTCCAGACCTCTTCTAAACTGAGGCCAGTCTCTACCTAGCACTAGCTTGTGAGGCAGCTTTGGTATTACAGCAATCAACATTTCCTTTTCAATAACTAAGCCTTTTACAAATAGTTTGTATACCGGATAATGTGTGGCAGCCCCATGTATGCACTTTATTTTTACTTTTCCTGCTGGCGGATCGGGTACAGACTCACCATGCTCCTTGATTAAAGACCATAATTTGTGGGAGATCATGGTCTGATCTGCGCCAGAGTCTAAAAGTGCTTTGACATCAATGCCTTGTATCTTTACACTTAACAGAAACTCCTCATGTATTGCTTTCATATTTTCCCCAATGAGAGCAGTACGCATGTAACATTCATTCTTTAAGTGACCCCTTTTCCCATACGAGAAACATCTTTTAGAAGGTTCCTTTAACATAGCAGTAACATTTTTCAAACCCTTATGTGAACAGCATGAGAGACTTTCTGATGTCTGCCTTTCCATACCAACTGCCAACCTTGGAGTCTCCACCTTTGATTGGGTGGCCAATTCTGCTTCCAAATAATGCTCTGTTAGCGCAATGGCTTCAGCAGTGGTGTGACAATTTTGCAAAATAAGGAAGTTCTGCATGCTTTTAGGAACTGCAGACATGTATTGTTCCAATACTATCAGATCCATTAAAGTACTCACTGTTTTTTCGTCAGGTTTTAACCATTTTGTAGCCAAACTGCTTATTCTATGTCCTAGAGCCTTAGGCGTCTCACCTACCTTAAGACGAGTGGCTCGTAATAAACGATTGTATACAAAGGGTGTGAGGCCTAAGCAATCCCTGATGGCCTTGACCACCTCTTCATAATTATTGGCTAGAGCAGGGGGCATCGCCCTGTATGCTGACAGCGGCTCCCCTGTGAGAGCTGCTGCCAGGCGAATTGCCCATTGCTCTTTCGGCCAGTTCGCCGACTGTGAAATTCTATCAAAAGAATCAATGAAATCATCCACGTCATCAGTGGTAGTTAACTTTCCCATGGACAAGGTGTCACATGTCCATTGTCCTACCGGACGATTACTCAGTTCAGGGTTCAGTCCATGCTGAGTGTTGGCTCTCTCCAGCGACTCTTTCTGCTGGGCCAGCCATGCCTCCATCATTTGTAGGTAGGCTTCTGCTGCTCATGCATGGCTTGCATTGCCTGCCTCTGGGTCTGGCAAGCCAATTCTCCTTGCCTATCGAATTGGAGAGCCATCCAGGCGCACAGCTCCTTCTGCTCCATGATGATTCCTGATACTGGTGTTACGTCAGCTTTGGAAAAGATGTAGCTGCTCTGCCTTGCAGCGCTCTGCCTCAGGTGCCAGCAACACAATACTTCCCACTCTGATCCAAGTGTCTCCTTCTACTCCAGGCTTTTGCTGCTCCACTCGGGATTTTTTTTTTTTTTACCGCTCCACTCCGGGTTTTTGCTGCTCCACTCCGGGTTTTTTTTTTTTGAACCTTGGAGTTAGTTTCTTTATTTATTTTCCTGCTTACAGTTGTAAGACCCAAAATCCAAACAAATACGCCATTTATGTCGCGTAACGCCCCTGGTGGCCAGTGGTCATAGGGGTAGGTTGGACACAAAGATATTTTTATATGAGAGAAGGTTCCTTTAAGAGCCAGGTGTAGCCTGGTCTTAGTAGCTCAGCTCCTATTAAGAAGTAAATTGTGAATGCAGAGTAGAGGGATAACATAAGCTTTTATTTCCCTTTACGCAAAAGGTTCAGGTGGGTCACAACACAGAGGAAAATGTCCTTTTCTTCAGAAATGAAACAAACTCATGGTAAAGAAAAACTGTTATGCTTCACAGTTGCAACAAGGATTAACTAAGGCTTCTTAGAGTAACTCAACCGTTTCAATACTTTTCTTCCTTTTAGCATACAAGTAACACTCTGGAGACAGCATATATTATTTACAGGTTTAGCAGTGATTCTATACTGCTTGTAACGCATAGAGAACAGTCCATCTCCTCTTGAGACAAAAGACTAGGCTCCACAAATTCCACTTGCTTCGGCTCTGAGACAGAGTTATCCCTTTCTGTATCTGGGGTTTCTCTGGCTATTGGAACTGGCCAGTCGCTATTCTTATTCTCTGGGTGTTTGTAGAGTTCTTCTAAGGTTCGCCAGTGAGTGTGGCCTACCTTGGTGCTTTTACCATCTGGGTTATACAAGGTAGGTTTATTTTCCTTTTTGTAAAACGAGCATTGCTTTTAAAAGGGCACTTATAAGGTGAGCTTTTTCTCATAAAAACAGAGTCAGCATACCTTGGCTTCCAGCAGCATGTAGAACAGGAACTTTCTCCTTCTAGTAGTTCTCCAGGGATATAATCCTCGTGCCAGTCTTTTCCCTGAATGCTCTTGTTACCTTTCAGTCTGGTCACTGGTTCCTCCGGTAAGCACAGGCCTCTTTCCAAGCCTAACTTCTGGCTTCTTCCTTCAGCACTGCTCTGCTTTCCAAAGTGACTGTTCATTTGCTCAGCATTGCTTTCCCATTCACCCTAGAGCTGAGCTCAATGGTGCTTTCTTCTTCTTGGCCCTTGCTCGTGGTGCATTTCTCTCACACGGCTTTGCTCCTGGTGCTTCTCTCCGGCCCAGCTCTACCTCCACCCCCACCTCTGTTCCAGTCTCCAGCTTCTTGCTTATAAAGCTCTCCTGTGTTTGAGCTTTCTGGGCTGCTTGTCAGGTGGTGTCGATTAGCTGGGTGTGTCCAGTCAGCCTCTGTGAGTGCACGCCTGCTCCCTCTAGCTGCTCTGTGTGGGAATTGCATCCCGTGCACATCTTTTATATTATGAAAAACAGTTTCTTTTCTGGCATCTTTGCTTCCATCAGCTCCTGCTGCATGACAGTACATATGACCTAGATTGGCCACTGTTGGAAACAGGATACTGGGCTTGATGGACCTTGGTCTGACCCAGTATGGCATATCTTATGTTCTTATGTTATGTTCTTATGTACCTCTAAGGAGGCCTCTTTCTGACAATTGATCTCATTTGGTATTTAGCCCTTTACGGTAATTACATAGATATTTGTATGATACATGGTATCTAAATACAATTCATAATCATCATCATCATCATCAACAACATCAATGGATGTTAACAGTTATTTTGGTGACAGAATGTGTCAAAGAAGATCAGGTGCTAGTGTATCATTTATTTATTCTATTTATTTGTAAATTTTTCTATACCGCGCCTTCTGGAGATCAAGGGAGGTTTACAATTAACAAAACCAGTTACATTAAACTTAAAAATTCAAAACAACAATTTTACAATGAATAGCTCATGGAATACGTACATAAAACATACATTACAATATTACAATATATACAGATAAACTACAGTACAATGAACTTATTTACAAGTGTGTTGTGTGCTCAGTATGCTGTATTATGGGCCACTATTGGCAGCTTAATAGCATCCTTGTCTCAGCTTCACTCAAAAGGCTTTAGAATTTTATGTCACGTGGAGAGGTGGAATAATACATGCTATATATTCCATACATGCATTCCCCATCCCATTGATTATTCCATTGATTCTACAGTGAAACCACAACAGGACTTATATAGACTTCCCCTAGAGTTTTCTCTCCATTGTCCTAAACAGGGATAGTTCATCCACTATCTATTGCTTACTAGATGGTTCTTCACCCTTATATCTAGGTCCAACAACTGATTTACACAGCATGATCATTATGGACTGCCCTCCTATCTGGGGAACATGAGAGAGCACAGAAACCTGCAGAATGAAAGACTGTATGTGCAAGAGCTGTGGTGGCCAGTACTTCCAGCAGATGAAGGTGAGGATACCTATAGGATTAGCAGAAGTGATCTCCTGGGCAGTGGCAGCATGAGTGTTTCTGCCACCCTAGCCAGACCCTCTGTGCTACCACCCCCTGAAAACAAAATGTGCCTCTGTTCAGTCTGCCATACTGCCCCCACCTTGTGCCGAAATGGCGGCGGCTGAACTGCTGCTTCAGCGCTGGGTCAAGCATTAAAGTCCCTTTGCGCATGCACACTCATGGCCTGCCACTCCTGCCTCCACCTCTGATGCAATTTTCTTGGAAGACAGGCAGGAGTGGCAGACTGGAACTGCGTGGACGTGCAAGGGCATTTTAAAGCCCACCATGGCGCTGAAGCAGCACTTCACCTGATGCTTCCCAAGGGGTTGTGTTAGCAATGCCACCCTAAAGAGTCTGCTGCCTAGTGGACGTGCCGGCCCTGCTCCTGGCTAATATCAAGCATGATGTTTTAAGAGTTGTAAACCAGCAGTTAAACAAGCAAAGTTGACTAGAAAGCCTTTTGCTTCTCTAATTCCACTACAGTGGTAGTTACTGAGAACTTCTCCAGTAATTACTGTAGTTTTTGATGGAATATAACACCCATTTCAGGTTGTAGTTATGTGAATGACCAAACTTTATTGTGTATTACTGCAAACAAACCACACTTTTTTGTGCCTGCTGGGTACACAAATTGCTTGTGCATATACATACCTTATAATTTACAAACGCACTATCAATATATGTAAGCACAAGCAATTTCTGTACATGCTTAATTTTTAGGCATTAAAACGAATGGACAAATAAGCTCAAAATGCACAAGTCAATTAGGTTGCATTCCCAGTCAGTCTTGGGGGGTAACTTGCATAGAGTGGCAGTGGTTCATTTTTCGACAGTTAGGTGATTGACATGGGTATAGGGGATGCACATCTACCCAAAATGGTCAAAGTGCATCTCTTTCTGCTATCATTTGCTATATTACTATTTACCTGATTATAGAAAAACCTTGAATATAATGTGAACTCTGTGGCTGTGAGAGGATAAAATAAAATGTGACAGTTTTATTTCCAGCAATTACTGATGTATAACATTTCTTATTAAAAACAAATAAAATGTGTTTCTACTAATGGCAAACTTTCTTCTACCAAAGGTGCACTTATTCTACAGTTTTAATCAAGAAACATTCCCCCTTTTAATTACCATGCGCTGCTGGAACATAAAATGCGAGTTATAGGTTTAGCCTTGAAACAATGAGGGAGCAATTTTCAGATTTCCTGCAGAGATTAAAGAATACATGCAGAACTGCACCATTAATTGCAAAGGGAGACTTGCTAAAGTTTTCTTTTCAGAATATGCCTGGACACATAGCACTAGATTTACTAAAGTCTCTTATTGTATTTGCACACGCTAGTGCAGCTAACATGCATTACTTGCAAATAAGCCCCATTACATAGAACAGGAACTGTGGTAAATAATGCTCATTAATGCATGCAAGCCATGGCAGCACCTTTCAGGAACAATAGCCCTGAGAGTACAAAATACCCATGCACTGTACCTGCATTCTAGCAGGCACAAAGTACAAGCAAAGATTTTAAAAAAACATCACCATGCATGCATTTGTACCCCAAAGTAATCCCATTCCCTTTTTCCGCATATGTAAAAATCTGTTAGTTGTGGCACTACGGCGATAATTTTATCAACTCTTGCACAGTTAACAAACATCCCTATATGCGCATTTATAAAGTGAAGCACTCATGCACTTTACTTTACAAAAATGGGGCATAAGAACACATGTCAAGGAGTAACTGTGGTAGCAGTTACTCCTGCTCTCTGGCAGGTGAAAATGTCCACACCTATATTTTTCAGAAACACTCCACCTATGCTGTGCCCAAGCTCTGCCGCTCTGCATGCCCATGCTGAAAGTATGCATGATAGGATGTAGGCACATGGAGCCCAATTCTTGAAGCGGGTCATCTTGGCTGTCCGGACGTCCTCGCTGAAGACAGGGCTGCTAGGACCTGATTCTGGTTCATGGGAACAAGATGTTCCTGTGGGAGCCAGTATCAGGCCTGAGGACGGCCTGGCGTGTCCCCTCTGCCTGCGGGCTGTCCTCACCACAGGCACCCAGACAACTGTGACTCTGACCCCCAATATCCCCACTGCCTGACTCATGGCTGGCCTCCCATGGATGGGATCGGGCGACGGGGAACCCCCCCGCCCGCTCCCGGCCCCAGCCACGTAGGTGGCTGCTGTACCCTGATCCTGTGAAAAATGCTGCTTATACCACCTCTGAGGTGGTATGAGCAGTACAGCCCAGCAGGCACGGCAGCACGTACAGGGCCGTGACCTGAATCATCCCTGTATTTGCTGTCGTGAGGCCTGCTCCCGCTCCACCCCCATTCCCGCCCCTCCTGCCCCCCACCAGCTCTCCCCGTCTTGAAGCACAGGATGTATAGGGAGAGCCGGTGCGGGAATAGGGTTTAGGTGGATTGCAGGGCTGCATGTCCCGGTGGGATGTACAGCCCTCCAATCAGCAATCATGAATGAGGGCCATGGGGACAGAATAGTGACTGCTTAATGCTCCTAACTGCCCATTCATGGTGACTTACATGTGTAAATCTTTTATATGGCTCATTATGAAATCAGCCCCAATTTTAACAAAGCATTCCAGGTCAATATTTGAAAAAACATTTAATATTCAGCGCTGTGCTGAATATGTTAATTATTTTTTAAAAACTGTTTGGCAGCATTATACATATAGTGGAATACAGATATTCAGCTTTATTTATAATGCTATGTATAGAATGAAGAGGGCAGGTTTTGGGCATTTCAAGGGCAGGACAGCCAATGCACATTTTCATTCCCTATGAGCGCGATTCTATAACAGCCATGGCCGGCCAGCAGAAATGTTTAACCTGAAAATGGGCACGTAATAAACCTGATTCTGAAACTGTGGGTATAGCTGCACTTGTGTTTCCGGAATCAGGGAGATATACATCCCCATCACGGCATATGCCCCTGTGTCCACCGTATTCTGACAAGATAGACATCTCAGATGCTTCCCGTCTCCGTGCGACTATGCTCCGCTGGCAAAATACATCTCCTAAGCTGATGCTCACACGAACAGTGGTGTGCTCATGCAAACAACACATTAATATGGATGAAACAGATATGGTCATACAAACCAGACTATATACACTAGTCTATTGCATGCCTATAACAGTATAACATTATGCACATGCACCAAAGCTATTATATAAGAAAGTGTAAAGTGAGATGTTTGTCCAGACAGACCCTGCAGCAAAACAAACATGGCATTTGAAGAACACCTTAGTAATTGCAGCCATAAATAACATGGTGCAGTCGGATATGTATTAGAGCTGTTTGCACTGCAGCATTCACCTACTCCGAGGGTCCCCCACTATTGACAGTGACATGACCTGCTATGTTGACACAGAGCAGCTTTTAAGACTATACTGTCCATTCACACTGTCTTCCGGTGGTGCTGCAGCCAGCCCCATGGCACAGGTAATAGTCAGGCATACATGTCCCCCCCAGGGTTACGAATCAGCACACCAGGGCCTCCCCTGCACCCCCATATCACACATACACAAACACACACACACACACACACACACTTTTGCTTGCAGTCACATACAGTAAAACATACCTCTGCCCAAACTATGCTCTGCATCTATAAACAACAGCTGGAAAGACATAATGGCATGGCGTCTCAAGGCAACACATCTGCTCTGCATTTCTCAGCCAAACACGATTCTGCTCTGTGCTGCCTCACATACCATCTCTAAATCTACATTCCCATTTTTCCAAACACTGGAATTATTAGGGAAGTTTGGACTAGTCCCTTCAGCACAAACAACAAATGTCAGCATAGCCAGAATAAAGACTATTGCAGTGCTTTATATTCCTGTAGGTATGTTTTTTATTGTTCCTTAATCTGCCCCTACTGACACTGATTTTTGATAGTTTGAAGTGTAAACCGCTTTGATTTCAGGACAAAGCAGTATATAAATCCTTTTAAATAAATAAATAAATAAATAAATGTCCCTCACCTGTGCATTCTATTCTTTACAACTGCATCTTGTGCCCTCCCAGATAGCAGACACACCAGTTCAATACAGACATGTCACAGCCATTCATCTACATGTATATGGGACATATTGAAGATCAGAGCAGAAATGTTTCTAAGTCCTGGCCTTATTCCACATTGCCACTGGTATAACATACTAAACGTTATATTTAGGCGTGTTATCAGAGCGTATACTCCCGTATCAAGTGCTATCGTTATCGCTCTATAAAACCTACTCACCCCTATCTGGGGAACTTATTCATTAAACAAACTTGCTATTAAACAAATGACGCGGCGTTTTTTAGACAACTGGAAGCAAGTTGTTACCCTCCAGAAGAACGCGGGCAGCATCAATAGATGGTTAATATCTTGCATGGAATGATAGAGAGTTATACAATTGCTAGGAGTCACTGGAAGAAGGAACTTTTCTATACAAACTATATGGATATCCTAGCCCTTTTCGGGGGCATGTGTTTTGGAATTATTTCCCCTGAAGAATCCTGACAAGGAGAAATGCGTTAAAGCGCTACAGAAGGCGTTGGGAGAATTATACATTCTTTGAACCGTCGGGAGAAATTCAGCATTCATAGAGACATTCTCATCATATTTATAAGATAAGTCACTTTTCATTGGGAGAACCACACATTTTTTGAACTGTAATTTTAACTTTTTTATTAGATATCTATAATACAAGTCATTTTTTCACTTTTTCACATGCTTTACATCTGACAGGTCATTGATGCTATGTGGCACTGCTTTCGCCAGGATGCTGGCAGTTAGCATCTGAAGTGTCGGGAAGTCTGAGACCTGGTCATTTGTTTAATAGCAAGTTTGTTTAATGAATAAGTTCCCCAGAGTGAGTAGGTTTTATAGAGCGATAACGATAGTACTTGATACTGGTATAACATAGGCATTCACGGGATACACTGAGGACGTACATGGGCCTTTCCTGAATACACTTTCTAAGTCTCCGCAGCTTGCCACGCCCACGTCTACCCCCTCCCACCCACGTTCTGAGATCCCAGTTTTTGTGCCATGTACATACAGGGCCACATGGTTTAGGAATACAGGTCTAGAATTTTTTGTGAGGAAAATGTCTATCCCATACATCCAGGTAGCCTATTTGCATTTCAAATAAGGGATTTGCATGTGCGGGGGGGACGTTTATGTGCTGAAAACATCCACAACCTTATTCTTATACACTGCTGGCATGCATGTACATGGCGCTAGCATGGGGATCTCATAATGTGTCCAGAAAGGCCAGAAGAGAGGTATGGCATAAAGCATATTCAGGAAAGCCTTGTGTACGAAGTAAGTGTTTCCCGGAAACATCCATATTATTCCTGATGAAACATAAAATAAGGACAGGACTTAGAAAATATTCTGCTGTTCTCTGCAATTCAATACATACAGAAGAATGGATGTGACAAGTATGTGCTGAACTGGTGTGACTGCAATCAGGAAAAACACAAGATGCAGTTTTAAGGAACAGAAAGCAGAGATGAGGGAGTGTTGTAAGGGAGAGAAACACTAATAAATACCTTGACAGAAATATTAAGCAGAGCAATGCTGAAAAGTGATGTTTGTGCTAAAGGAGCCCATCTAGGGGACTCTAGCAGTTCCCATGTTCTGGAAAATAGGACAGCTGATGTAGGAATAGTATGGGAATGAATAGGGAAAGGATTTCTGTGTGGGTCAGGAATATTTTTAATCCTCGTACCCACAGATGTTATGTATAGGTTCAGGGCATTTTTTGGCACAATTATGTTTTCATGACTGAAAATGAGAGCGTGTGTATGTATGGTTTTAGGGGTGCACAAGAGGTTCTGGTTTGCTCATCTGCAACTCAGGGGGGACATGAAAGCCTGGGCAGTACTTGGACTGTATAGATTACCTCAGTATCACCAGGTGCCAGTGTGATCAGGCAGATAAATTCAGAGAGTACCTTATGAAATATATTCCAGAAGAATTCAGAGAAGGTCCTCTATAGTGAAATGTCACAACATACCCCTTCAATAATAAGGGGCACTCAGAATAAGAGCATTCAACAGTGCAAACAGTGGAGGAGTGGCCTAGTGGTTGGGGCAAGGTACGTCAGGCCAGAAGGTTGGGGGTTCAAATCCCACTAGAGGACAGCAACCTTGGGCCAGAAGGACTGGGGTTTCTAGTCCCACAGGTGCTCCTTGTGGTCTTGCGCAAGCCACTTAACCCTCCATAGCCCATGTTCCCTGTAAAATCGTTATCTCCAAGTTATAATGCCCTGTTCAATGTAATTTCAGTTTGTTCAATGTAAACCGCACTGATGCAGAATAGCACAGTATATAAGAGAATGTAAAAAAATAAAAATAAAATAATACATGGCCATAATGCACATTTTCAGAGACCAATGATGTTGTTTAGCATGTAATAGTGCTGTTTGCACTGCTGACACTCATATTCTGAGGGTCCCTTATTATTGACAGGGATATGCTGTGACATTTCGCTATAGGGAACCTATTCAGAATTCTTCTGGAATATATTTCATAAGGTGCTCTAATAAGATCTGCTATTTTGGCAGTGTGATAGGGCAGCCATACATCTGCTGTGCCAGGCACTGGGAGACATTACTGATGTTGTGCTAACATTCCCAGATTGTGCTATAAGACCTACATTCTTCCTCGGTCCAGGATCTATGCAAGCTATGAGAGTGGTGATATATCTGAAGGCTGGCTACCTGGATATGATGGCACAGGGATCCCCCCTCCCATGCCCACACAGGCTTGACCAGGAGAGCAGCGCCACAAGGCAGACTGTGGAAAGGCAAACGGGGTTGTCCCACAGATAGTGGATGTATACATACCGACATACACCATGATGGGACAGGTGTAACTGCTGGGGAATATGCTAGTACCCCAATATGTGGGAATTCAATGCCATAGTCAGAAGGCCATACTATTACTGCAATTACTACTGATCATTTGTATAGCCCTACAAGGAGTATGCAGCGCTGCACAATCACAAGTGAGAGATGGTTTCTGCTCAGCAGAGCTTACAATCTAGTCAAGACAGACAACACAGCAGCTGTGGACAAGATACATTTAGGGGGATTGGTAAGGAAACACGAGGGAGCTTAGGCGAATCAGATCTAAAACCAGCAACAAAGAGGTGGGTTTTCAGCCTGTATTTGGGAAGGATCAGAGAAGCAGCCTGATATACAGACTCAGGTAGTTTGTTCCAGCCATAAGGAGCAGCAAGGTGAGAGGAGCACAGTCTGGACTTGGCATTAGGAGAGAAGGGCACAGATAGAAGCAATCTGACAAATGAGCGGGGTTCCAGAGAGAGGTGTAGGGAGAGATAAGAGGGGAATGGTAGTGCGGAGCAGCACAATGAGTGCAGTTATAGGCCATAGGCATGAACAAGGCATGCATTTATTGCTCAGCAATATTATGCATCCTTTGGGGAACTGCAATGATAGTTTCGGATTTGGTGCACTTGGTCAGGGTCCATACCTAGCAGTTTAAAGCGTGCTTGTAGAAATGACCAAGGCAGGGAACACCGGGTCCATTTCCAAATGCCAAGTACCATGTCATGCAGGATATGTCTTGACATACATGTTCATATTTACATTCTCTTATACCATATTAGGGTGCACTGGGGTTACCTAGCATTTTTCATGGCATGAGGAGGACTGGTATATGGTCTAAGTTGCAGCAGCTCTCATTTCTCTTTGGTATTTATGTCTAGTTTGCATCAGCAAACTACTATCTGTGAAGAGCAGCTGTTCATGACTATGGCATATAAGTGCACTCATTCTGCTGCTCTGCACTACTGTTCCCCTCTTATATCTCCCTACACCCCTCCCTGGGAACTCCACTCTTTTGTCAGATCACTTTTAGCTCTTTTCTTCTACTGACAAATCCACTGCTTTTGGATTTGATCCACCTAAGCTCCCTTGTGTTTCCTTACTATTCCCCCTAAATGTATCCTGTCCATAGTTGCTATGTTGTCTGACTTGACTACATTGTAAGCTCTGCTGAGCAGGGATCATCTCTTATGTGTGTCTTTGCAGCGCTGTGTACGCCTTGTAGCATTATACAAATGATAAGTAGTAGCAGTATGGCTATAGCATCTGATTCCCAATCTAAAGTCTCATTCAAAACCATTGGTTCCACAGTATTCAAAGTAAAAATCCAATTTTGTCCAAGGCGGTCCAATCGTTTTTCCGCATTCCCATAGCGGATATCTTTAATGCCATCGATGACCAGCCATTGTAAGTGTTGCCATTGATGTTCAAAATTCTAAACAATGTTGTTGAGTTTATTGATAAGCCTCCTATGAGGAACAGTATCAAAGGCTTTGCTGAAATCTAGGTAGAACACGTCCATCGCTTGCCCTTGATCTGGTTCTCTGGTCACCGAGTCAAAAAACTCAATCAGATTTGATTAGCAAGATCATTCTCTGGTAAAACCATGTTGCCTCGCATCATGCAACCTGTTGGTTTCCAGAAAGTCCACTATTTGCTCTTTCAGGAGCACCTCCATTACTTTTCCTGCCACTGAGGTAAGGCTTACTGGCCTGTAGTTTGTCTCTTCTTCCCTATTACCACTTTTATGAAGAGGTACCACATCAGCTCTTCTCCAGTCCTGTGAAATTTCTCCTGTCTCCAAGGATCTATTAAAAATATCCTTTAACGGCCCTGCAAGAACCTCTCTGAGCTCTTTCAGTATCCTGGGATCTATCCCATCCAGTCCCATGGCCTTGTCCACTTTCAGTTTTGAAAGCTGTTCTAACATATCATCTTTTATGAATGGTGTGGTATCTATTCCATTCCCATTAATCTAATTAGCATGGAATCTCAAAAAACCACGCACAGAAAAGGATACTCAAACAAACTAAATACCCCTAATGACTTCATAAAAGCAAATAAATTAACTAACAAAAGAGCTTTTTCTCATGCTGCCCCCTCTATTTGGAATTCCCTTCCGGAGGACTTACGAACTATAACTGAAATCATGGAACTCCGTAAAAAACTAAAAACCTATTTATTCTCCATGCACTACTGCAACATAGATAACCCCTGTATACACTCAGATAAAGGTTAAAAATATGACAGAGTAATACTTATCCCAAAAATTTAACAGACATTACGCTATTATATAAACTCTATGATCCAACTCTGAGTACCCCCAACATGTACCTGTATATAGTTTTTTGTACATAGTTTAATAAGCCAGTTTTGCTATTTTGCATTAGTTCAAGCTGTTACCAATTACTTTTATTGTTACAAAAATGTTCGATGTAAAACTAAGCTTTTGCTATGTGGAATGTTGTTTTATTGTGAACCGCAACTGAACTCTGGAAGTTGCGGGTTATAAATATATGTTAAATAAAATAAAATAAATAAATAAATACTTACACAGATACACTAAAAAAATTTTTTTTTAAACTGCCTCTAATGTTTCGATTGATTTTTACGTTTTTTGGTGCGCTGAATCCAAATCTGGTAACCAATTTGCTCCATCACGTACAGATTTTTTGCTACATTGGGTTAGCAGTTTGAGGTGAACGTTTCAGATTGAGTGCGATCGAGATAAAAGTTTCTTGGATGAATTCTTTATACTAATTGTTTAGTAGTTATTCAAATAAGAATAAAGAAAATTGTAACAAGGCAGCACATAAGAATAGAGTAATGTCAACAAAACACACTGTGATGGTAGCAAAATTGTCTGCACTTAAAACAGCCACATACATGTGCACAAACATTGAGCATATAAGAGCGAGGTTAGACACAAAGCAAAGCAAAGAAATGTGCAAAAAATGTTGTACAGGTATGTATGTAAGAATAGAAAACGCAAACCGCACCATTGCAATACATGAAGACAAACACCCGATGGTGTGAAAATAAAATTCTAATAAATGAGATCCGACACTGTGGTAATAACTAGCAAATTTTTATTTCAAAGTTTAGTAAAAACACGATATTTGTCAACACAGTTTAGATTTTAAAGTCATTCTTGGGTCAATCAATCTCCTGGTGGGCCCGTTTCTTCTTCCCCCGAATGCTTCTCTTGGTGCGCTGCTTGGCGTATCTTTCATCTGGGGTTTCCCGCAGCAGCAACCAGCAGAAATCAGCCATCATAGTGGTGTTCCATCTTCCTTGGTACCTTCTCTCTGCGTCCTTGATGTCCTGGTGAAACCTTTCACCTTGTTCTTCACTGTACGCCCCCAAGTTTTCGGGAAAGTAGTTCACATGGGAGTGCAAGAAATGGACTTTCAGGCTCACGTTACAGCCTTGTTCTTTGAAGGCATTGAGCATCCTGGCAACAATATCCTTATAGTTCTCATCCCGCCTGTTCCCCAAGAATTTGAGAACAACATCCTTGAAGGAATCCCAGGCTTCTTTTTCCTTCTCAGACATCGTTTCAGCGAATGCTCCATCTGAAATGAGTTTCCTTATATCAGGGCCAGCAAACACTCCTTCCTTTAGCTTTGCTTCAGAAAGTCGGGAGAACTTTGAGCAAAGGTATCGAAAGCACTCACCATCTTTTGGAAGGGACTTGATGAATTGCTTAATGAGACCCAACTTAATGTGGAGAGGTGGTAATAGAATTTTATCACGAGGTACCAAGCTCTCATGAAGAACATTTTTCTCACCGGGTCTCAAATACTCCCGAATTGGCCAGTCTTTTTTCCCCCAGTGTAGGTCGCGGGCCCGGCTATCCCACAAGCAAAGGAAGCAGGGATATTTGGTGAAACCGGATTGCTGCCCTAATAGCATGGATAGAATTTTAAAGTCTCCACAAATCATCCACTTATGCTCATCATAACGAATCTTCTGAAGAATCAGGGCCAAATTCTCGTATTTTTCTTGGAGAATAACAGAGTGAGCAATAGGAACTGAAGCGAATGTGTTGCCATTATGAAGAAGAACACCTTTTATGCTGTCTTTTGACGAATCAATGAACAGCCGCCATTCAGCAGGATCATACTTGAGTTTTAACTTTTCCATCACTCCGTATATATCGTTGCAAAATACCAAATCTTCCTCTTTGCTGAAATACTTCAAAAATTGTGTCTCGCGGTTGCGGTACCAATAAAAAGTTGTTCCTGGTGACAATAGATTTTTCTGTTTAAGCCGAGAACCTAGCAGTTGGGCAGCATCTTTTGGGAGTCCTAAATCCCGGACTAAATCATTCAATTCAGCTTGAGAGAAAAGTTCAGGTTTCGGATCTGGTTCAGTTTCAAACTCGGAAGTAATGGACTCATCGGGAAAAGCCATCTGATGAGTCTCATCATGATCAGAACCGTCCACACAAATATGATCCAAAGATTTTGGTGGTTCAGGCACAGGTACTTCGTTGCTATGAGGCATAGGCCTAATTGCTGAGGGAAGGTTGGGGTAACTTATTACGTTCTTATTTTTTAAGTTGTATCCCTTCACAATGCAAGAGCAAAAATAGCAGTCACTGCTGTGGTCTCTTTGTTCACGCCACATCATAGGTATTCCGAAACGAAATGCTTGTTTTTTACCTTTCATCCATAAGCGTAGATCTTCCTCACATGTCTTGCACACTTTGTGAGGAGCCCACGGTTTGTCTTGATCGCCTAACTTCAAACCGAAATAGGCGAAATATACTTTTTTAATAAATGCAGAAATGTTCCTCTGCCGCTTTTTCACGGTATATTCCCCACAAATAAAACAAAAACTGTCCGGAGAGTTGACGCAACCTCTGGCTCTGTGAGCCATCACAAATACACAGCACTGCAAACTACAACTGTAGTGAACCACTTCGGAATAAAGCTGGATTACGACTGAGCAAACAAAA
Organism: Ichthyophis bannanicus; assembly: GCA_033557465.1. Taxonomy (NCBI): domain Eukaryota; kingdom Metazoa; phylum Chordata; class Amphibia; order Gymnophiona; family Ichthyophiidae; genus Ichthyophis; species Ichthyophis bannanicus. The sequence goes on along the minus strand of CM066038.1, from coordinate 370,481,749 downwards.
GGTTATAATGAACTTGCAAGAAACTGAAATTTGACAGGAACGTTCATGTCGCAACCAACGTGTTTGAGCGAGCGAACGAGGCGAGGCGAACAGGAAAGAACATGCGCCAGCGCGAGTACTGGATTTAGCCCCCCGCCTCCCAATTGTCCTGTTAATGTATAAAATGAATACAAAACACTCTAAAATATCATGAGGGAGTGTTTCTAGTTAGTTAACCATTACAACCTCTATTTTGGGCCAAGAAAATAAACTGCAGTCAGCTAAAAAGAAATTATGTGAACATTCCTTATATGGGTAAGAAATCTAATTTTGCAAGAAAACGTGACGTGATGGAACATTTTGGCTATTTTTCCTGGATTCAGCGCTCCAAAATCTATAGGAATCAGTTGCAAAACTGGAGGCAGTTTTTTGGTAGTGTACCTGTGTTATTAATCACAGGTGATCCTTTTCCAGGATTTTCTTTAGTAAAAACAGAACAGAAGTATTTGTTTAGCATTTTCACTTTTTCAATGTTACCTTTCCACAAATCCGTTCCCGTCACTTTTGAGTCCTGCATTTCCACCTCTGATTTTCCTCCTCTCTCGAATATACCTGAAAAACGTTTTGTTGCCACACTTCCCATCTTTAGCCATCTTTTCTTCTGCCTTGGATTCTGTTATCCTTATTTCTCTTTTTGTCTCTTTTAGTTTTATCCTGTATTCTTTTCTGTGTTCCTCTGTTTGCAACCTTCTGAAAATGTGAAAGCTGTGTTTTTTTATCTTTATTTGTGCAGCCACTTCTTTGGAGAACCAAATAGGTTTCATTTTCCTTATGTGTTTATTCTTGTTTTTATTTTTATTTTATTGTTTTTATTCTTCCAGCCTCAATTAAGCCACATCACTAAGTCTGTGTACTTCAAGCACTGCACTCTAAAGAATCTATGCACTCTCTCCCATAGACTTCTGCACAGTTTGTAAGGCTGTAATCACCCCAGTACTTGATTACTGCAATTCTATTTACCATGGTCTTCCTAAGAGCACGCTATACTCCCTACAACTTGCGCAAACCACCTTAGCAAGGATCATACTTTATTTATTTATTTATTTGCGAGGCTTGATAGACCGCCCAGGCCGAGACATCAGGGCGGTGTACATTAAAACAAGCTGCTAGAAAATAAAGAGAGAAAAGAACGCCATTCAAATGACAGGAAAGCATAAGAAAGAAAGATAGAAGAGAGGAAAGGACAGAATAGTAAGAGCTATGAGTTAAGGAGGAAGGGGCAGGAACAGAGGGTGGGGGATGGGATATGGAAGGAGAAAACCAACAAGACCGTTAGGGGGGTACCGGGAGATCAAAAGCCTGAGAGAAGAGATGGGTTTTAAGAAGAGCTTTAAAGTGTGGGAACGAAGGCTCAGTGCGGAGGGAATGGGGGAGGGAATTCCACAATGCAGGGCCCAAGAAGAAGAAAGCGGAATGACGGGTGAGTTCAAGGTGAGCTTGGGAAGGGGATGGAAGGAAGAGACGATTACTGTGGGAGGAACGAAGAAGACGAGGAATGGGCTGGTGGTAGATGAGGTCGGATAGATATTGAGGGATACCTGTATGGAGGGCTTTGTGAGTGATAATAAGGTACTTATAGATAAATCGAAATTTGATGGGGAGCCAGTGCAGGGAGAGGAGACAAGGAGTGATATGATCAGAGAGGGAAGAAAAGGTAATTAACCGGGCGGCAGTATTTTGGATGAGCTGGAGACGACGGAGTTGATAAGAAGGAAGACCAGCAAAGATAGAGTTACAGTAGTCCAGATGAGAAATTACGAGGGAAAGGAGTAGAGTAGTGAGAGAAGAGGTAGAGAGGTAGGGCCGGAGAGAACGAATACGACGGAGGTGAAAGAAGCAGCTACGGGCAAGGGAAGAGATATGAGGGAGGAAAGACAGGGAGGAGTCAAGGGTGACCCCAAGATAGCGGAGGGAGGGGACAACAGGGATGGGGAGGGAAGACATAAAAGGGGTCAAAGTAGGCAAAAACTGGCAAAAACCCAACAAACTCACATCACCTCTTTCCTTAAACAGCTTCACAGGTTTCTCATCACAAGCAGGATAACATACAAAATCCTACTCAACATTCACAAAATCTTAACATGCCAATCAGCAGACAGCCTCACTTCCTTATTAGTGACCAACAGTTCCATCAGACCCAGGAAAAGAACTACAATAAACTCTTTGGAAATACCCACAGACAACCCCTCAAACAGCCAAAGAGTCAACAGCAGAGCTTTCACTCTTTACGCTCCCACCCTCTGGAACTCTCTACCATCCCAGATAAGATCCATTCAACTCACCAATCATTTCTGTAAAAACGTAAAGACTCTGCTTTTCGTAGAACACTATGGACCAAATACAGAATAGGGAGCAATGCTTCCAGATTCATGCAACTCATTACCTTAACACAAATAGTTAGCTTTAAATTGTTGACTTTAAATAAATGTATTACCTTATCTTCCTTGTAATGTGCACCTTTATTGTTCCAGTTTCAATGTTTTTGTACTGAATTCATTGTAAACTGTAAACTGTCTTGACTAATAGAAAGATGGTATAAAAAAAGATGTTAAAATAAATAAATAAATGGTAGCACAGAGAGGGGTTCCCGAAGTTTGGGCAGAGATTGGAGGGGAGAGGGAGTGACCTATGGCGCTGCACTGGTATGCCATCTGTGCCTGAGCAGCAATTTTAAGAGGCTACTCTGACATCTAGGTGACTTTTTCCCCATGTACTGCTTCTTAAGTTTTATGATTTATGGTTTATTATGAATTTGATATACTGCCTTTAACATAGTTACAAATTGGTTTACAATAAAATTATCAATGAACTAAAAAGAATGCATCACATTAGAAAGGAAAGAATAAAATAACATAAATGAAATAACATATATTAAACCAGAAAGACAAGCCCTCCACTCTAGCCAGCTCCCATCCTAGATCCCGTAAGCTATCTGAAATAAGTGAGTCTAACATTTTTGTAAATGATAATGTGGAAGGGCTGTTGGGAAAGGTTGCCTCTTTGTGGATGATACCAAAATCTATTGTACAATTCAGTAGACACCCAGAAAGGAATAGATAACATGAGAATGGTCAAGAATTTGGTAGTTGAGATTTAATGCTAAAAAATGCAGAGTCATGCATTTGGGCTGCAAAAATGCAAGGGAGCAGTACAATACAAGGGTGAAGTGCTTCTAACCATGAAAGAAGAGTGGAACCTGAGTATAATTGTTTCTGATAATTTTTTTTAATTATTTCAATTAATGCATTCCAAACACAAGATACAAAAGAAAATAAGCGGTACAGCATACATCAAAAAGTCCAGGGAAAAAAAAAGTATAAACTTCAAATCCACTACACAGTCCACATTATGGAGAAAACAGCGTAGAGAGACACCAAGGCAATAACTTTAAGGCTACCTTACCTAACCAAAAAATAAATTTATCTCAAACCTGAAGTGAGACTAGAAGGGTTTCAAGCTGAGTAGGATCTGAAAATATAATAATCAATCTCGTGTATGATGATCAAACACTTACAAGGAAATCGAAAAAAAAGGTTCCTCCCCCAGCCAAAACACGAGGCTTAAGCTGGAGAAAGGACCTCCTACGAATTTGCGTATATCGGGAAACATCGGGGAAAATAGACAACTTCTGGCCGTAAAAAACGGAATCTTTTTTTGGAAAAAAGGCCTTCATAATTAAAGCCTTATCAGCAAGATTGATCAAAGTAATCACTAGGGTGGCATGGGAAGAGATCAGAGCTTGAGTATTTTCCAAGAAATCAGTCAAATCAATATCATTCTGGTCCTCACCCCGCGTCCCACTATATTCCCCAGATGCTGCCCGAACAGGCAAATAGAAAGAATGAGCGATCATAATGGTGTCAGCTTCTGACAGTAATAAAACATCCTTACAATACTGTTTGAATAAAAGAACAGGTGCCAAAAAACGAGTCTTAGGAAAATTCAAAATATGAATATTCTTTGCTCGAGAGTTATTTTCTAAGGATTCCATTTGTTTATACAAAAGCAAAGTATCCTTCAAGGTGGATGCACTCACAGACTGCAAAGAACCTACGTGTGCCTCCACCTTATCCACACGCTGAGACAAACTCTTAACAGACACTTCCACATCATATACCCTCTTAACAACCTGTTGAGAAAAGTAGCAGTTTGACCCATAAATCTAGACAATAAAGAATTAGTAGTAGAAACTTGTTTCCAAATATCAGATAAGGTAATTTCATCAGCATTAACAGCCTGGGGCAAGGACTGAAAACCATCGAAGCTAACAGCCAAAATAGGAATAGGAGAAGAGACCTCACGGGAAGAAGCAATAGCAACAAAGGAAACCCCCTCTTCCTCTCCAGAGGCAGATGAAACCTCAGAAGAGGATGTATCCAAAACAGGAGCCAGGAAAGGTCCAGGGTTAGGCGGAGGAGTCCTATTGATGGAACTTAAGGAAGGACCAGAGGCAAGAGAAGAAGAAGTCTGCACTGCAGAAATAACATTCGGTAGTACAACCACATGCTGATCCATGGGACCAGTAGCCACTGTTGGAGTAGAAGTAGAGTTAGAAGACTGTTTTGTAAGCTTACTTTTCCGCTTCACATGTACTCTGTGCATTTCCCCAACGACTTGGGCCCGAAGGCCCCGAATTGGCACCAAAGGGCCACCAAAGGGGCATTCCCCCTTTGACCACGCCCCCTTCGGGCGTTCGACCACGGCCGCAAAGGTGACTGGTGTTTAAATGCTGCAAGAGCCTTCCGATGTCAGGAAGAAGAGGGAGGAGCTCCAAACTGCAGCCAGTCGTTGGTAAATGAAGCAGCCGCCAAGCCCCAGTATCTGCCGCCGCTGATTCTCACCTCCCAAACTCATAGACGGCGTTTAAATGCTGCAGGAGCCTTCCGATGTCGGGAAGAAGAGGGAGGAGCTCCAAACTGCAGCCAATCATTGGTAAATGAAGCAGCCGTCAAGCCCCGGTATCTGCTGCCACTGATTCTCCGGTTTCTGATAATTTTAGGGTAGTTAAATAGGTAGAAAAGGCAACGGCAAAAGCTAGAAGGATGCTTGGGTGCATAGTGAGAGGAGTGGCCAGCAGGAAGGAGGAGGTAATAGTGCCTCTGTATATGTTTAGTGAGACCTCATGTAGAGTATTGTGTGCAATTCTGGAGACCACTGGGCTTCATCAAAAGGCATATGGGGACAGATTTAAAGATCACAATATGTGTACTTTGGGGGAAAGACGGGAGAGGGGAGATATGAAAGAGATGTTTAAATACCTCTGTGGCATAAATGCAGAGGAGGAGAGCATCTTTCAATTGAAAGCAAGTTCTGCAACGAGGGGGCATAGAATGAAGGTGAAAGGGAATAGACTCAGGAGTAATATACAGAAATGTTTCTTTATTAAAAGAGTGTTAGATGCATGAAATAGTTTCCTGGTGGAGGTAGTAGAGACGAGAATTGGATTTGAATTGAAGAATGCATGGGACAAACACAGAAGATCTCTAAAGGGAAAAAAAAGGGACTGTAGTAGTTGTTATGGAAAGATAGACTGGCTAGGCCATATGATCTTTATCTATCATCATGTTTGTATGTTTGTATGTCTTTAATAATGTCTGGAATTTCTTAAAGTTCAACTCCACCCAGAAATCCAAAGGCATATTATTCCAGAGGAAGGGACCCCTGAAATAAAAAGCTGTCTAGTGAATTCTAAGCCTGCTCATGATACTGGGAGCTAAGATAAACCTGTGATCATGAAGGGAAAAACAATATACAACCAGGATGGCAAGTAAGAAGGGGTGCCAGAGTAATATGCCTTATGCATTAAGACAAGAACCTTAAACTGAATATGAAAAAAGTTAGGCAACCAGTGATGAGCAATCAAAAGAGGAGAAACATGGTCATATTTCTGCACAAGGAAAGATTCCAAATGGCAGTATTCTGGATCGACTGTAGTTGCTTTATGTCACATAACTGAATATGGTTTATGTTTTATGGTGTATTCTATTTATTATACCACCTTTTCCAGAGTACACAAAGTGTTTACAAATTCAAATTATTAGAAGCTGAGAGAGTGAAAGGAACTTCAATCAACAGACAGGACAGCAACAGAAAGAAGCAAAGAGAAAAACATGCACCAGTTACAAACAGCAGAAAGAACAATCATGCTAGCAAGCCAAACATACTAGTACGATCCTTCAGCATAGACCACATTACAGTAGTCCAAACGGGACATAATGAGAGCATAAACCAAAGATTTTAAAGCAGTTGAATCCAGTAAAGAATGCAAGACCCTAATTATATGGTCCGTAAAATCACTACTCCTGCCAGTCGTATAGTGGCATATCAATGCAGTCTTACAGGCATTTTACAAGGGGCCCTATGTTAGGTAGAACCTCTTGTAAAATACTGTCATAATGTCCTGAGACAGGCGTGGAAATTCTCCTCTCCACATCCTTTCTAAAATGTGTCTTCACGCATGCTGTGATAACCATGATCATGCACTAAAAATGCAGCCACAGTAAACATTCTGCACTAACTGCTTAGCATTGGTTCGGGGTGGTGTCTGGGTGGTTTAGGGGTGCAGTATGAGGGGCTCATTGTGGTTAACATGCATTCACTGTCAGTATGGCAATTAGTGTGGGTGCACTTACCACCACCTCAGTGGATGGTGGTAACTCGCAGGGCCAGCCCAACAGCTAGCCAAACTAGGCATCCACCTAGGGTGGAAACTTTAGGGGAGCAGCAAAGAGCAGAGCATTCGAAGCAAAACAATTGATTTTGACATCTAGGGGGTATGTAAAACTGAAGATTTGCCTTGGATGCCAATGCCTTGAACTACTCTAGGGCTGGATCTGATAACTGCACCTCTGTTATGTGTAGCAATTAGATTAGTGTGGGGGTGACATGGACCCATGTCAACTGCATAGAAACATGCCATGCATACCCCCCCCCCCCCCCATTCATTAGCATGGCTCTGGTGTACCTCCCACACTATCTTTTTAGGCTCAATGCATGGTAAACTACCACACTTTAGAAAAGATGCTTCTTAAAGTCACAACTGCAATAGAATGAGTAAATTCTAGAGAGATTCTGTACAAGAATAACAGATAATGCATAGGTGATGACAGGACTGTATCAAGTTAAAAATGCACCCTATAGTGTCCCATTGGGACATCCATCCCCACTATTTGTTTGCCATCCCCACTATTTGTTCGCCTTTCCATCCCCGCCAGGCCTCCCCATATGAGCAAGGAATTTGCATGGGGAGGTTAGATAGGGGTGGGAAAGGGGTGGTGCGGAGATGGAGCTAGGGCGGGCAGTGGGTGGTCTACGGACCTGGACGAACAGGGCCGATTCTGATGTCGGCTCTGTATGTCTGGGACTGGCAGAGTAGACAGGGAACTTATTCCACCTCTGAGGTGGAATAAATTACCTAGACGGTGGGGGAGGGCAGGCCCAGGAAGCGTCAAATGGTGGAGGGAACCCAACCTAACTTGGGAGGCCAGATCAGGTATCGGGCTGTGGGGAATGAATGAAGTTGTCGGCGGCTGGGGATCGTGGATCCTGAATGGAGCCATAGTGCCATGGCAACTGGACGCCATGGTGCCACAGCTCCATTTAGGAGCCTTGACTGAGTTAGCCAGTAAAGCTTAGATGGGATTCTGATCCCGCGGTGGCTAGACGTGCTCTGCAGGATCAGAATCCCATTTACCTCTTTGTGTCTGGTTCCAACCAGATGCACAGAGAGCTGGGACACACATCTTAGAATATGCCTCCACGCGACTAACAAATTTGGCGTCCCCCCTCCACCCAGCCATGTTCAATAGCTCACTCTTTTTGTGCTTGGTGGCAGTCCAATGATGATATCAGCACACCTTCTGTGCTTGCACCCTGTGCAACTGCATCACTCACATAGCCCTTGGTATGGCCCTGGGTGATGATTAAAGGGTATGGCAAAATTAAGTTGTAGGTCGGGATTGAAGTAACAAGAGAGTGCCGTAGTTTCAGTAAGAGATATAGGAATACAGCTAAATGGGAAACAGAACTGAAATAAATGATATGCAAGAAGCTGAAGAAACACTTGCAGAGGTGTGTATGGGGCTTGATATTCAATAGCAGCAGGTACCGCAGGTCAATACTGAATTTCATTGATGGAGCTGCGTATGAAGCTTAGCACTAGAATAATGGAAATGTTACAGAATGGGAGTGAAGAGCATTGACAGAGCTTATGAAGGAAACTTCAGTGTCTGTGCCAGAACTGTATTCCTGTCTCTGCAGCCAGCTTCAAAAATCCATAATTTGCCTCAGTAGTGCAATTCTCTCAGTTTTCTTTTACTTCAAAAGTAAGCCATTTTCTAAGGGAAAATGACTATCTACTGTGGGAAGTCAATTAATCAGTCAAATATAGCATCAAAACAGTTTAAATTCACTTTATGTCTTGATGTCTTATTCTGCTGTTGCTTTCCCCCGGAAACAAATCACTCATAAATTAACGATGTTTTGGTGTCTAATTAATAATGTACATTACCTGCCAATTGTAATGCAGGTGGTGAGTTGGGCTTGAAAGTCTTTTGGACTAGCATAATGCTGTGGCATTAAAATCAATTGTTAATCTAAATTTCAGTATTATAACTCCACTGTATTTATTTGCTTGTTTATTTCTTTATTTAGAATGCTTATATCCCACGTTCCCATTTTCCAAAAATAGTAAAGCACCACACAACACCATAAAACTTGAAATATAATAAGTGAGAATTATGGGACCCTTTTACGAAAGTGCGCATGAGCAAGCATTGACCTGATGTCACACATTGCATTGGGGTTTACTAAAGTGTGGTAAAAATTTGCAGTTATAACACATTAGTTGTGAAATTAACGTACAGTAATTACCTTTGTTATAACAGCTAGGGATGTGCTCAGCAGTTTCCCATACAGTTAACACAAATTAAAATGCATTTACCATCATTAACTGCATTGCCTATAACACAGTGCATGTAACATTACATGTTGATATACAGGGTGGCCCAAAAAAAGTGAGAACATCTAGTAAATTAAAAGCTTAAATAGTTTACTTATTTACCTTTTTTAGCTATATAATGTCTTTATTTCGACAATTTCCGGTCACCATATTTTTTTTTAAATTTGTCAATCGTTTACATCTGTCTTTTTGAACTTTTAAATAACTTATATGCTACGAGATGTTCTCACTTTTTTTGGGCCACCCTGTACATTATCTGCTGCAGTAATGGATAATGGCAGGAAGTTGTCATGCATTAACTTCACGGCACAGTCCATGCCCATTTCCTGATAATTTCCCATCCCTTGCCATGCTATGAATCTGATTCTGACAAGGATGTCCCAGCCATCTGTGCGCCCGGTTAGAACCAGATGCATGGAGTTATCCAGGATTCTGATCCTGCGGGGCACGTCTAGCCCAGTGGGATCAGAATCACGTCCAGGCCTGTAGGTGCAGGCCGAGACCCCAATTCAGGTCAGCTTGCACATACAGGCCTTGCCCGGCTAGCTCAGTCAGGGCTTTCAATGGAACCGCGCGCCATGGTGTCCGGTTGCCATAGCACCGCAGCTCCATTCAAAAGCCGCGATCCCTGGTTGCCGGCTCCCAAAGTGATTTCCCCACAGCCTGACCCCCGATCTAGCCTCCCAAGGCCAGGGTTGGGCTGCGGGGAATGTCCCGTGTCCCCTCCTGCCCTTTCTGAGCCCCAGACCCGCCATCCCCCGCCGACTAGGGGAACTTATTCCACCTCTGAGGTGGAATAAGCTCCCCGTTCAAGCCACCGACCCCGGACGTATAGGGCCAACATTGGAATCGTCCCTGTACGTCCGGGGCCGATGACTGCCCACCCTCCATCTTTACTCCACCCCCAATCCGCCCCCTTTCCCGCCCCCATCTAGCTTCCCCATACAACACACGGTGAAGTTAAAAGCTATCAGGAGAGGGCATGAATAGTGGGGATGGACATCCCAACAGGATGTCCAGCCCCACTATTTGTGCCTTGAAATGACCTTGTATGTATTTAACAAGTGGATTAGCATGCATTGTCAAATCGTTACATTAATTATTAGCACATGCCTACGCTAATAGCACACACTAATTTGCACATTATAAGGGCAATTTATAAAGATTGCTTAGTTTAGCATGCATGACAAGGCACATATTTTGTACCTATTTTAGAAAGTAAAGAATGTACGCACTTTATAAAATGGAAGCATAAGAGATAGGATATGTGTGCTAAATCTAGGTGTAACCGCTTACACCAAACCTAGACCTGGTGTAAAAGCCCATGTTTAGATTTTTAGAAAAATCACATACAGTACATTCCATTTTATAACTTATGTATGTAAATTTAACCTCCAGCTATGCTCCACCCAAGCTTTGCCCCTGTGTTTGCCCACTCCAAAAGTGCTCGCCATCACCTGACATATGTATTTACAGAACTACCCATGTCAGTGCCCATCTCTAAGTCATTGAAAATAGGCAATTTAACGTGTGTTGCTGGCATGCAATTGTATATGGTTCATTATAAAATTACTTTCTATGGAAGCAATATTTTATAAGGGGGATGTATTTTAAGTTACTATGTATGCACCTAATTTGCTAACTTTTTAGTCATTTGCACACATATGCAGCTATATATGCATGTTAATGGCCTCTTATAAAAATATTGACCAGTGTAAATATAAGTGCATTCACCTGGTGGCGTGTACTTTTCCAGAGGACATGGGCAGAGTTTGGGTGGTAATTTACCTGCATATCCACACTTTAACTTAAGACATGCTCTCTGCCACTTATTTAAGAACTTTAGAAAGATAAGTAGGCACACTGCCTTATGAAATAATGTCTACATAGGTGCCTATGTAGGTGCCCATCCATGGTGCTCTGTTATAAAATTACGCTCTACGAAAGGAATTTTATAACTGGTTGCCTAGGCTAGAAGAGTAAGAAGGCACCTTCTTTTAGCCTATTTTATAAAGACACATAGGTTCCATTGTGTCTTTATAAATACTAGGGCTAAACTGATAGAAATTGTGGCTAGATTGAAGTTACAAACATTTGCACCAGCTTTGTGCATTCAGTTTGTTAAGACACCTTAAAAATGTAGTATACTGTATACTGAAGTAATTTAATGCACATTAATCAGCCTAGAACATCCTTAATTTGTTGGTTAGTGCACGCTAGATCAGTTTAGGGGCACTTTTATTAAAGTGTATTAGAGTTTGCCAACTAACACACATTTAGTGCTAAACATAACAGTAATTTATGTATTTATTTTATTTATTTAGCAGGGTTTTTTATACTACTTTATCATTTTAGTCAAAGTGGTTTATATTGTAACTGAAACTTGATAATGTACATTAAACAGGGACATTGACAACTTGGATTCTTCTGAAGCAGTGGAGGTTTAGTTGCAAGTGGGAGGGTTAGGGGCAGAGAATGGGCATGTGAGCATTGCACAGGCAGCACACCCCTGCTACCTGCATGATGGGCTGGTAGTGCAATTGCGATCACTGCCACCTCCATAGATCGCGTTGAATGCACCCATGCTCTTCTAGTGCCATGGTAGGGCTGCAAACACTGTGGTAACTATCAATGCTTTCCATGTTCCCAGAAGTTAACACTAAAATGTTGTCTTAACACACCATGGCTTTGTGTCTTATGGGCATGTTAGGACCAACACCACAGTGTCCTTTAGCGCATGGCCTCATAGTATTAAAAAGAAAGTGTTGTGATAGGAAAGCTGCATCCAGCATTAATACCTAAAGAATTAATTTAATTTTTTTTCAAATGGATTTTAGAGCGCATTAGATAATTTTCTCAGGAACTCTGACAGTAATAGCAACACATGCACAAATTCCTTGCAGGACCTTAGGGGAGCGTACTGAATGGGGGCAGCTTGGATAAATAAAATGCCTAACTGTGGTCACTTTAACTGAGAATGGATATTCAGCAGCAGAACATACCTGGCTTATGCCACTCAATATCGGTATTGGCCTTTCTCTTACATCGCCATCTGGTTAGCGGTGATATTCAGCTGCTAACTGGATAGCACAATGCGGTTAAAGTTAGGACAGCCACCCACGGCCGTGCTCCATTCATAGACTGCCCTGGTTAGTACTGCTGAATATCATGGTGACCAGATAACAGACATGCTAACTGGCTAAAATGCTTTGAAAATGCCCCATTAGTATACAGATGTTCCATAAAGCACATGTTAACATATATTAAACGCCGATTCCGTCTCAGGAGGGGGAGGCGGGTAGCGGCAGCGGAAGTATTTCCAAAAGCAGCGGCTTTTTGCTGTCACTTTTGGAAATACTGCTGCTGCCCGTGTCCCCCCCCAAAACAGAATTGGTGGCAGCTGGGGGGGGGGGGGTGGCACAGCTGCCCATGTGTGCTGCTGCCACTGCCTGCCACTGCCCCCTCCCGCATACCCTAGCCCCCTCTTCCTCCACTATATATACCCCCTGTAATTAGCTCACACTGTATATATTACACCTGTTAATTAAACTACCCTTGTAGACACCCACACAAACACCTCTATCCAACCACTGCATGCAGACACCCCCTCCCCTTACAACTTGAATCATTTGAAGTGAAAGCCACCTTGATTTTAGGATAAGGTGGGATACAAATACCTTTAAAAAATAAAATAAAATAAATAAATGTGTGCCACTGCTGACCACCCGAGTCGACCACCCTAGGTGGCCGCCTAGCTCGCCTAGTGGACGGGCCATCCCTGCATGTGCAACTTATGCTTTTTTGCACATAAAGCTCTCTAGAGTTAGGAAGGGATGTTGTCTAGGAGGCAGGGAGCCTTTGGACAGAAAGATGCTTTGATACTTAACTCAGTATCAAAAAGGACCATGCACAAAGAAGATATGCGATTTAAACAAGTTTAAAACTTGTGAGCAGCAGTGCCCATCAAGTTATCGTCTTTTTTTAGGTATTCAGTAGCTTATGGTGAGACCTTGACTGCCAGAGCTACTGTTCACAGCTCTCAGACTTGGGCTACTTAAAATTTTTTTTTGCATTTCATATGTTCAATATATTCACATGCAATTTTAAAGGAGATAAAGGAAACAAAAGGAAAGCTGGGAAGTCCAATTTTGTATAGATTATGTAGACTGGAAAAGAGATGTTGAACTTAACATTCACGATTTGCAGTCTACTTTACAAAGGGCTGGCTATCTGCCTTATAGAATCGGGGCCATAGCTAGAGAAGGAGCCTGACGCACAGACTCAGGTAGTTTGTTCCAGTAGGAAGTGTCAGATGGGAGGGGATGCATCCAACCTAGAGCATGTGGGGGATGATGCAAGACCCGCTGCAGTACTCTTCTGTTTTTTGAAGCCCGGGCTCGGTGATAAGGGGGACCCAGAAAGGTGGTCCTCCCTGGTATCTATGCCAGCTCTCAGAATCCCAGCAGAACACACCTTCTTCCAATCTGCATGCCACGAGCATATTACTTAATTTGTGGCTTTTCTAATGTTGCGACCCAGTCAGAAACGTGGACAGCAGTAGGAAGAAACTCTTTATTGACCAGGGAGTTGGACCGAGGGAGAGCTCTAGATGTGGTGTATTTAGATTTCCGTAAAGCCTTTGACACTGTTCCTCACAGGCGACTTATAAACAAACTGAGCACCCTAGGGATGGACCCTAAAGTTACTGCTTGGGTTAGAAATTGGTTGGGTGGGAGGCGACAAAGAGTACAAGTAAATGGAGCTCACTCTGAGGAGAAGGATGTTACCAGTGGTGTGCCCCAGGGATCTGTCCTTGGTCCGATTCTTTTTAACATCTTTGTTAGTGATATAGCGGAAGGGCTGTCGGGTAAGGTTTGCCTCTTTGCGGATGATACCAAAATCTGCAATAGAGTAGACACCCAGGAAGGTGTAGATAACATGAGGAGGGATCTAGCTAAGCTTGAAGAATGGTCTAGAATTTGGCAGCTGGGATTTTATGTTAAAAAATGTAAAGTCATGCATTTGGGCTGCAGCAATCCAAGGGAGCAATACAGTATAGGAGGTGAAGTACTTTTGTCCACTAAAGAAGAGCGGGACCTAGGCGTGGTTGTGTCTGATGATCTTAAAGTAGCTAAACAGGTAGAAAAGGCGACGGCAAAAGCTAGAAGGATGCTTGGGTGCATACGCAGAGGAATGGCTAGCAGAAAAAAGGAGGTGATAATGCCTCTGTATAAGTCTTTGGTGCGACCTCATTTGGAGTATGGTGTGCAATTCTGGAGACCGCACCTTCAAGAGGATGTGAACAGGATGGAGTCGGTGCAGAGGGTTGCTACTAAAATGATTAATGGGCTTCATTATAAAGCATATGAAGACAGACTTAAGGATCTTAATATGTACACCTTAGAGGAAAGGCGGGATAGAGGTGATATGATTGAGATGTTTAAATACCTCAGTGGCATAAATGTTCAGGGAGAGAGCCTCTTTCAATTGAAAGCAAGTTCTGCTACGAGGGGACATGGGATGAGGGTGAAGGGAGATAGATTCAGGAGTGATATGCGGAAATATTTCTTTACGGAAAGAGTAGTGGATCCGTGGAATAGTCTCCCAGTGGAGTTGGTGGAGATGAGGACAGTAACTGAATTCAAAAAAGCATGGGACCAACACAGAGGATCTCTAAAGGTAAAAAGTGGACTGTTCTAGACATCAAAAAGGGTAGATGGAATTTGTAACATTCCTCCTTTTTGGTGGTGGTGAGAGGCAATGAGGTGTAAGGCAGGAGTCTCCAAATCCAGTCCTGGAGGGCCACAAACCAGTCAGGTTGGCAGGATATCTCTAATGCATATATATCTCATGCATATTCATTAGGGCTATCCCAAAGACCTGCCAGGATTGTGGCCCTCCAGGACAGGGTTGGACACCCCTGCCCTAGAGCATCGGCCAACAGGAGCACAAACACACCTACTCACAGGCTCCACTATCCAAAGCCTCATGGAGAGTCAGGCTGTTGGGGCAGCACGGAGTCGCACCTACCACCAACGCACGACCACTAGCACCTGCATACCGTAGCAATGCCTGCACTGTTCAGGCAGGGCTGCCAACCACCCCTAGCTTTGTACAATGCAGAGATAAGAGTGTGAGTGTGTGTATGTCTAACCATTGTTTTGTGGCTGCCTACTACTCACTGCAGCCACAATGTTTACACTGTTTTCAGCCTTAGCCTGCCAATGTGCATAATGAGGAACAAGATATTGTGGGTATGGGCTTGACAGGGCGGACTGGGCAGGATAATTCTGCACAGGGTGTGGGGCAATGGCTAGTACATTGTAGTGCTGGACCACCACCTGCATGGATAGGGGGGGGGGGGCACAGCATCTCATGCTGGGAGGTCACTCTCACTCTGACTGAGCAGTGACCATGCCATCTCCAGGTTCCCAAATAGTGTTATACAATGATCCTCTCAACTGATATGTGTGTGTACTCTGTTCCTGGGCCCATAGCACTGAGCTACCTGCTTGGTGTCTGTGCTTACATACCACATCTGGGTGCACATAGCTCTCCTGGGAACATGCACTATACACTGGTTAGCAGGTTGTCTGCAGTTAGCATGTGTGTGTCTGTAACACCTTCCAGAGTGCAGCAGGGGCAGACTGACTGTGCCCTCTGCTGGGAAGGTCAGATTGTGGTGGGGGGGCAGCTGAGCTTACCAGGCCTACTGCCTGTCTGCATCAACTGTCTGTTTGCCAGCAGGACTAGGGTTGCTGGTCCCACAGCCCATCATCATGTACCTCAACTGTCCCCATTGCAAATGTTGAGAGCGTGGGCCTGTTGGGGGCAGATCATGTCCATCACCCTGACCCCGAGAGGGCAGTTTGCTAGTTACATCATTCTCATGTGAGTCCAGACACCCCCCTGCTCCTATAACAAGTGACCATGCCAACCACACTGGATATGCACTATTTTGGGTGCATCATGGTCCACAAGGGCTAGACATGACTGGGGAATACAAATGGACACAGATCTAGCCTAGGTGTGTCTGCAAGGAATACCTATCACACACTGGCACTGATGGAGACCTGCAGCAAAGCCTAACTCAACCAATCCAGGTACTGCGGACCTAGTGCTGGTCACCCCACCTCACCCTCAGGGTAAGCACAGTACACGCACAATGGCATGGTCTGTAGGTACTCTGTGCCAGTAACACACACGGTCAGTCCCCCCTACCAAGCAATGTGCTGCAGTACATACCCCATCTGGTGAGCAGATGTAGACTGCTGGTCTGCATGTGAATTGCATCATAGGTATTGTTGGTTCTGTCGTATCCGGTTAACCACAGCAGACATTTTGTTCTGTGACCTGCACTCTTTCTGTAGCCAGCCATTGGTCTGATAAAAGCCATATTGATGTAGCACAATGGTTAATACAATGACTTCTGTGGCAGAGGTCATGGATTCAATCCCTCAGTGGGCTCCTTTTAGTAAGAGTGTCCGAGGCAAGTCCCTTTTATGCCTGCAACAGTCAGACGCATTTCTGAAATCAGTGCTTCCAGCCAAAATAACCCTCACCTCAGTTGGCTAACCTAAGGCACCCTCTAAAGTGCCTTAGCTGTGGGTTTACCCTATCCTGGTAAGCACAGCAGAAAGTTTGAGTGGTCACCTGCAGTTGTTCTGTAGCCAGCCATTGCTATGATAAAAGCCATAGAGGCAGAGCACACTGGTTAATGCAATGACTTTCCAGCCAGTGTCCATGGGTTCAATTCCCCAGTGCTCCAACATCAAGAAGCATGTCTGAGGTGAGTGTCTTTCATGCCTCTAACAGACACATCTCTGAAATCCATGGTTCAAGAGAAAAACACCCTCACCTTAGTCCTGTACCCTAAGATGCCTCAGAGTGTAGGATGGCACAAGGTGCACTATGATAAGGCCTAGATGGCTGTATACTAGCTCTTTGTAGTTGTGTGTCATCAAGCCCTGCACATCAGAAAACATGGAGAGAAAGCCAGCCTTTAGCTGCAGGGACCTACACCAGCTGGCAAAACTTATCTGCACAAGGCAGAGCTGCTTATTCCCTGGGTCATCAAAGCATCAGGACCTCACCAGGGTGAGGACAGCATGGGCGTGCCTCACCAGGCACTTCAAAAGAGTTGCAGACTACCCACGTGAAGTAAGTGTATGGGGACAGGTCACACAATGGAAAGTGTGCAACACAATATCCAGCAATCAACACACATTATACGTGCCCAACATGGTAGAAAGACCATTCTGTGGGCCAACCTGTGATCAATGTAGATGCATATGCTGTTGTGTGCAAGTTTGCCCTATCCCCAGGAGGCCTCAGACCTCATCAAGGAGGTCTGTCAGTCATCCTGGTGCTATGGTAGTTGCTCATGTTGTAGTGCACAGATCTGGCCTATACCCAGGAGGCCCCAGACCTTATTACAGAGGTCTATTATTCATCCTGGTGCAATGGTAATTGCTCCTGTTGCAGTTTCACAGATAGCTGAACATGTAAATAGACATGGCTTTAGAAAAGGAATATCTTATCTTACTAATCTGTTATGTTTTTTTGAAGGTGTGAATAAACAGGTAGACAAAGGTGAGTCGGTTGATATAGTTTATTTGGACTTTCAGAAAGCCTTTGACAAGGTCCCTCATCAGAGACTTTGGGCAAAACTAAAGAGTCATGGGATAGGAGGCAATGTACTTTTGTGGATCAGGAACTGGTTAAAAGACAGAAAGCAGAGGGTAGGGCTAAATGGCCAATTTTCCCAATGGAGAAAGGTGAATAGTGGTGTACCCCAGGGATCTGTGCTGGATCTGCTGCTTTTTGACATATTCATAAATGTCCTGGAAAAGGGAATAACGAGTGAGGTTATCAAATTTTCAGATGACACAAAACTATTCAAAGTTGTTAAAACCCAAGAGGATTGTGGAAAATTGCAAGAGGATCCTGATAAATTGGAAGACTGGGCATCAAAATGGCAGATGAAATTTAATTTGGACAAATGCAAAGTGATGCAACTAGGGAAGAACAACCCAAACTATGGTTACACGATGCAAGGTTCCACATTAGGAACCACTACTCAGGAAAAATATATAGGCGTCATTGTGGATAACATGTTAAAACCTTTGGCCCAGTGTGCAGCGGCAGCCAAGAGAACAAATAGAATGCTAGGTATCATAAGGAAAGGAATGGAAAATAAAACAAAGGATACTATAATGCCTCTATATCGTTCCATGGTGAGACTGCACCTTGAATATTGTGTGCAATTCTGGTCGCCGTATCTTAAAAATGATATAGCGCTGTTAGAAAAGGTTCAGAGAAGAGCCACCAAAATGGTAAAGGGGATGGAAGGATAACCTTATGGAGAAAGGCTAAAAAGGTTAGGGCTCTTTAACCTGGAAAAGAGACAGCTGAGGAGAGATATGATAGAGATCCATAAATTAATGAACAGAGTGGAACGAGTAAACGTAGATCGATTGTTTACGTTATCAGAATATAGAAAGACTAGGGGACATGCGATAAAGCAACAGGGTAAACTATTTAAGACTAATAAAAGGAAATATTTTTTCACTCAACGTGTAATCAAACTCTGGAATTTGTTACCGGAGGATATAGTAAAGGCTATTAGTGTAGCTGGGTTTAGAAAATGTTTGGACAAGTTCCTGGATAAAAGGTCCATAAACCATTACTAAGAAGGGATCCAGGATATCAATGCTTGACCCAATACAAACATTTTGGAACCTATGCCTTTTGGGGTAATTGCTAGGTACTGTCATGAGGCTGGTGCCAATAAAGATGAAGAGTTGAAAAGAAACTCTGTTTCTCACAAAGCTCTAGGTGTGCAATTACCTCAAAGCACAGCTAGAGGGGGCAGGAGTGATTCTACAGAGGCTAATAAGGCTAGCAGAGCTAACTGGTTGCACCTGGAAATGAGCCCGGGAGATTCAAAGGGAAGATCCCTTTATAAACGGAAGCTTAATGCTAGCAAGGCAGAAGCAGCAGGAAGAACAGGAGAAGCAGAAGGAGAAGGAACAAGGATTACGGCTGAAGAAGGAAGGAGAGACCTAAAGGAAGGAATCCTCCTTGAGCAAGCCCAAAAGGACAGAATTCATAGAGGTAGAGTTCAGAGGGGCCAAGCTACGAGAGCTGCTGTTCAGAGGGAGTCTGCCAAGGAAAGCAGTCAGGCTGGAGGGTATGCCACTCCCTGCTTAAGCAACGTTCCTGAGTCCAAAGCTGAAAGACATATACAGAGAACCAGAGAGCCAGGCTTGGAGGAAAGCCTGGAGGCATTGGAGTATGCTGAACAAGTTTTACCAGGTACCCGAGGAAAAGGAGTTTCTAACAGAGCTACTGTGTCACTGAAGCATAGAGCTGGAGAATCCGCACCAGGTTTTACTAAGCTTTCGGGAAGTCCAGCACTGCCCAGAAGCTATCGACAGAAAACCTGTTGTCACAGAGACGTTCATGAGAGAGAAGGCTCCAGAGCTTCAAGCTACAGAAACTCAAGATATGAAAGTTTTATTCCTGCTAATGAAAGCTTAACTCCTAAAAGCACTGCTAAAACTAAAACTCACTTTATAAGAAGAGGAAAGAAACCCATAAATGTCCACCAAGGAGTACCTCAAGGATCCGCACTCTCAGCACTACTATTTAACATCTACATCCAACCAATATGCGACATCATGAAAGAGAACAACATTCAATACACAATATATGCAGACGATATCATGATATACACCCCGATATCAGTCGACAACCCGGACTTCTCTAAAATAACATACTGCCTTACCAAAATGACAAGTTGGTGTCAAAACAACAACCTCGCAATCAACTACGGCAAGACCGAGGCTCTAATCATCACTCAGAACCAAAGCTTCATACACCCACCAAATATAAAGATACAAAGCACTACTATACCAATAAGATCAGAAGTGAGATACCTCGGAGTTACTCTGGACAATAAACTCAATCTCAAGCCACACATAGACAAAACAATCCAAAAAGCCTACTACAAGATGCGAATCATCAGAAGACTGAAACCACTCCTCGCCCCTGAACACAGGTCTGTCAAGCACTGATAACCCCACTGCTGGACTTCTGCAATCCGATATACCTTGGACTACCAAAACAAGCCCTCAAGCCACTCCAACTGGCACAAAACACTGCAGCGCGAATAATATCTGGAACAGCAAGACAGGAGCACATCACACCCATCTTGAAGGACTTACACTGGCTCCCAATCAGTTCACGCATCAGATACAAACAGGGGCGGCCCAAGGGGGGTGCGGGGCCATGTGCGGAGACTCGGTGCGGGGCCTCATTTGCATAAGTGGCCTTATTTGCATAAATATTTGCATAATGTTACCATACACTAACTTTTAGTAAACATGTCTCTTAATGAGTGTATGGATAAAGAAAGACTAAAAGATTTCTACATTACTATAATCCAGTGCCAACCGCCAGGCACATTAGGAACTACTACAAACGCTGCCCATTTAGAACCCATAGCAAACCTGCTGTATCCTGACAGCATTACCAGGACTCACAAAGCACCAGACCCTACCTATCAAAAGGAAACACTGCAAATATTAAACCAGTACATTTCAGAGAATACTGGGGAAAGAGAACAAGTGGCAATGTCAAATAGGAATTACATAAACAGAATACCTCAGCTCAGTTACACATGCAGAACATAGACCATCACCAAACAAGGAATCGCAATTTAGAAACAGGAAGGCAATAATTAAACTGGGAACCCCAAAAGCCAAACTTGGAATGTACAACAACACTGTAGAAATAAAACTATAAATCAATTTCCTCTTGTACCAAACAAAGCGCAGACGTTAATGATGCACATTTCCCAGAGCTTTCATATTCCAGTTAATAAATTCAAAATAAAGAGATATATTTCTACCTTTTGTGCATTTTTTTTCAGTTGCAATTGCTCCAGCCACTTTCTTCTGGTTTCTTCATGTTTTCTGCTAACTCTCCATCGTCTGCTGTCCATTTGTCCTTTCTTCTCTCTTCTAGTTTTCTTTCCATCCTCTCTCTCTACATCTGCTTTAACATACTAATCTTTATCCTTTTGCTCTTTCCTCATTCTTATTTCATCCACACAAATTTTACCCCTCCATCCTCAATCCCCACTTACTCTCCCAATACCCGGCCAATTGTAGATTTTTCATCCCTCCCACACAAAATATTTTTCCCCTCTCCATTTTACTCTCCCAGCCCCATCCCATTCTAATCCTCCCCCAACATCAGCTCCCTTCTAGTTCCAGTCTCACCCAGCATCCATTCCCTTCTAGTCCCTGCATCAGCCCATTTCCAGGCTTAGCCCCCCATCAACCCATTTCCAGTCCTAGCTCCCCCATCCATTTTCAGTCTGAGTCCCTTCATCAGCTCATTTCCAATCCTAGCCCCCCATCAGCCCATTTCTAGTCATTTCCTAGCCCCACCATCAGCCCATGTCAAATCCTAGCTCCCCTCCACTCAGCCCAATTCCAGTCCAAGCCCCCCCATGAGCCTACTTCCAGTTCTAGCCCCTCCATGAGTCCATTTCAATTCAAGCCACCACCACAGCCCATTTCCAATCTTAGCTCCCCCCAACAGCCCATTTCCAGTCCTATCCTAGCTGCTCCATCAGCCCATTTTCAGTTCTAGCTCCCTTCCCTCACAGCCCATTTCCATTCCAAGCTCCCTCCCCATCAGCTATTTGCAGTTCAAGCCTCCCCGTCCACTCAGTCCATTTCCAGTCATAGCAATCCCCCAACCCATTACCAGTCCTAGCCCCCCATCAACCCATTTTCAGTTTAAGCCCCCCCTATGACCCATTACCAGTCCTAACCCCCCATCAGCCCACTTCCAGTCTTAACCCCATCAGCCCATTTCCAGTCAGCCCCCCATAGCCCATTGCCAGTCCTAACCCCCCCATCAGCCCACAGCCCATTACTAGTCCTAACCACATCAGCCCACCTCAAGTCCTAACCCCTCCCCATCAGCCCTTTTCCTGTCCTAGCGCCCCCATAGCCCATTAGCAGTCCTAACCCCCCCCCCATAGCCCATTAGCAATCCTAACCCCCATCACCCTATTTCCAGACAGCCCCCATCAGCCCACAGCCCATTACCAGTCTTAACCCCCCCCAGCCCATTTCCAG
Organism: Ichthyophis bannanicus; assembly: GCA_033557465.1. NCBI lineage: Eukaryota > Metazoa > Chordata > Amphibia > Gymnophiona > Ichthyophiidae > Ichthyophis > Ichthyophis bannanicus. The sequence goes on along the minus strand of CM066038.1, from coordinate 370,459,594 downwards.
TCCTAACCCCCCATCACCCCATTTCCAGTCAGCCTCCATCAACCCCCAGCCCATTAACAGTCTTAACCCCCGCAGCCCATTTCCAGTCCAAACCCCCCATCACCCCATTTCCAGACAGCCTCCATCAGCCCCAGCCCATTATCAGTCAACCCCCCCAGCCCATTTCCAGCCCTAACCCCCCCAGCCCATTTCCAGTCCGCCTCCTTAAGCCCCAGCCCATTAGCAGTATTTAACCCCCCTCGACAATTTCAAGTCCTAACCCCCCAGCCCATTTCCAGTCCTAACCCCCCCTCACCCCATTTCCCGTCAGCCTCCATCAGCCCCAGCCCATTAGCAGTCTTAACCCCCCCCCAGCCCATTTCCAGTCCTAACCCCCCCCAGCCCATTTCCAGTCAGCCTCCATCAGCCCCAGCCCATTAGCAGTCTTAACCCCCCCTAGCCCATTTCCAGTCCTAACCCCCCCTCCAGCCCATTTCCAGTCCTAACCCCCCCTTGCACATTTCCAGTCCTAACCCCCCCTTGCACATTTCCAGTCCTAACCCCCCATCACCCCATTTCCAGACAGCCTCCATCAGCCCCCCCTTCCCTTCCCTTCCCTTCCCTTCCAGCAAATTTAAAAAAAAAAAAAAAACTGGCTCTAGCTGCTGCCGCTGCCGCGTCCGTCGCAGCAGCGGCAGAATGGCGTGTCCCGCGGGGCCCCCTCTCCTCGTCGAGCCCTCTGCAAGGGCTTTCAGATTCGCGAAGGGAGAGTGCTCCCTCGCGTCTCTGTAAAGCCCGCAGGGGCTAATGGGAAATTTCCCATCAGCCCCTCGCGTCTAAAGGGCAGATGGGAAATTTCCCATTAGCCCCTGCGGGCTTTACAGAGACGCGAGGGAGCACTCTCCCTTCGCGAATCTGAAAGCCCTTGCAGAGGGCTCGACGAGGAGAAGGGGCCCCGCGGGACACGCCATTCTGCCGCTGCTGCGACGGACGCGGCAGCAGCCAGAGACAGGTTTTTTTTTAAAATGTAATTTAAAAAAAAAGCAGAATGTTCTTTGCGCAGGGCCCCCTGAAACGCGGGGCCCTGTGCAAAAAACATTCTTGCTCAATGGACGGGCCGGCCCTGGATACAAAACTATCATAAACCTATTTAAGATAAATCAGCACACATCAGCCAACAGCCTGCACGCCCTCATACAACCAGACACCAGCACACGTCCAAGAAGAAAACAAACACACAACCGAGTCAGCACCCCAAGTGAATTCAAACACACACGCAAGGACACAACAGACAGAGCACTCTCCATGGCTGCTCCAACAATATGGAACAAACTCCCGAACGATTTGAGGGCAACAACAGACCTCAAAGACTTTAGAAAACAGCTGAAGACCATGCTGTTCATAGAACACTATGGACACATCACATAACCTCAGAGAACGTCTAACAGCACATGATACCTCCCAACACTGTATGTATAGAAAATGTTTTATAGCCCCAATGTATATAGCGCACATTGTACATAGCTCAAACTAATCTCGCACACAACACAACATACACTCAAGTCGAAGTTTCACCCTCACTGCATGAATAACACGCTCACTTTACCCGATTGTTTGCTGTGATACCACCTTGATTAATAAGATAAGGCGGTTTAGAAATACTGTTAAATAAATAAATAAATAAATAAAAAAAGACTTTTAGCACAGTCTTATTGGAGGCAAGATACCAGAGACAGTCCATATAAAGCTGTAACTGCCAGGGACAGTGTGTGCACTGAGGGGGAAAGTAGTGAAGCAGAATTTATGGAAATAGAAAATGCAAACACTTTTCCCATTCCTCAAGAAGAAGCTATGGATTGGAGGCGGAGCCAGCTGCCGAGGGAGATGGCTGCTTAGCCCGTTAGCTCCCTGCTGAATCCATTCTAAATCCTGCCCCCCCCCTCCTCCTTCCTATTTATTTTCAATATTTCCCTCTTCTGGCTGGATCATTGTTGCATGATTATGGCGGTCAGCAAGCAAACTCGGCTTGAATTTGGGGCAGGTTCGAATTCCGGAGCGAAAAGGTCGAAGCCTGACCCTCCATCCCCTCTCAAAATGGCGTCTACCCGAGAAAATGCCTACAAGAGCTCCTGAAAGAGATCAGGGCAGTCCGGGAGATGGTTGCCACAAATGGGGAGACGTTGGCTGGGGTGCAAACCGACATTTTGGAGCTAAAGGAGCTAAAAGATCAGCTGATGGCAATTGCGCCCCGAATGGAAGCATTAGAGAATCGCTTTGCAGCGCATGATGAAAAGCTGAAGGTGGTGACAAAGCATGGAAAACGAATTGAGGCCCTAGAGCGTAGCCTGGAAGACCTCAACAACCGCACCCGCAGAAATAATATTCGGGTGCTTGGTATACCGGAAGGAGCAGAGGGCGTCAATACAGTGGCTTTTATGGAAAATCTGATCCCCAAGATATTGCAGCTAAATTTCAATCCAGCGTTTGAAATTGATAGAGCCCACAGGGTTCCATTCCAACTGAGCCCTCATTCAAGCCAACCGCGGCCTATCATTATTCGGGCACTTCGCTACTCTCAAGTGGTGCAGATCATGGCTGCGGCGAAATCTGGAGCCCCGGTAAAATTTGAGGAGCACTCGGTGGCTTTCTTCCCGGACTTCCACAAAGCTACGGTAGATAGGCGCAAGCAATTCCTCGCCCTCCGCCCTCATCTCCAAAGGCTTCAGGCTAGATATGGGCTCTTCTTCCCCGCGCGGATGCGGGTCATGCTCTTTAATCAAACCAGAACCTTTGAGGACCCGTCGGCTTTCAGTCCTTTTTGGAGGAAAAAGAAGCTGAAGTGATGCGGTGAAATGTTTTTTCTCTCGGACTTGCTGCTTGCAGGGATTAAGTGCTCAGACCCTTGGCCATTGGCGATATGATGATACCAGTGGTATGCTTAGAATACTGGCTGGTTACCTGGACGCTCTGCTGGGAACTACTGTCTTGTTTACCTGTGTTGTTTTGTGCGTGCTAACACTATGTGGTGACCTCCTGCAGAAAAGGGGGTTACTTAAATTTCTTTTTTCCTTTGTTTTTCTCTCGTCTCTTTCTCCTGCTCCCACTTTTAGTCTCTGTGATGACATCTGAGTTCAATCCTACTTATGTTTTGCTCTGCTTGGTAGATGTGTATGCTGGGGGGCTAGACTCTGTAAAGTTATGTATCTGCAAATGTTATCCCATGGTGCTTGATTTGCGGCCTGTCATGAAAATGTCTCTGGAGGCCTTTGTTTCCCTCAGTATTAACTGACCACAGTAGTGGTGCTGGAGACGGTGCTAGTGGTATAGCAAGGGTGTCGGACATGGGAGCAGGGCCCCTTTGTTGCTACTGTTAGGCATTTATATGGTAATCTGTGTAGAGGGTAGTTAAGTCAAAGGTGGTGGAGAGGGGGAGCGGGGGGGGGAGGGTGGAGAGAGGGAAAGGAGAAGACGGCATCTAAAAGGGAAGGGGGAAATTAAAAAAAAATTAAAAAAGATTTAAAAAAAAATAAAATAAAAAAACCACAAAAGGAAAAAAATAAAAATAAAAAGAGGAAAAGGAAAAATTAATTAAAAATTTAAACGGGGGAAACATGCTTTTCTGCTCATTCAGGTCAGGAAGGAGGGGGGAGGGGGCTCTGAAGATTTTTGTTTCTGTGGGGTGGGGCTGGGTGGTTCTGTTTTTTCGCCTGGGTTCTGGCTCACCCTATTGTGTCCCCCTGGTGGAAGGGGATTGGCACCTGGGTTTTTTTTTTGTTGTTGTTGGGGTTAAATGGTTGCTGGGTCGGACCTTTTAGAAGTAGTATGCTGATAAGAGAATGCCGGATGATGACTGTTTCTTTTTTCCGATGCCTCTTCTTAATTTTCTATCTCTGAACGTCAAGGGTATTCTGAATCCTGCCAAGCGGAAGAAAATCCTGCTCTATTGCAAAAAAGAAAGGGCGGATGTAGTTCTCCTTCAGGAGACTCATCTCTCTTCCTCTGAAACTGCCAAACTAGGGTTGGGTTACTATGTTCTGGTGGGCCATTCAGCTGCTCAGAGGAAGAAAAATGGCATTGCTATTCTGGTCCACAAATCCTTGGCATCCGTGATTGAGCAAGTCAAATCAGACTTGGAGGGGAGGTGGGCAAAGTCAATGTTTCATGTGGGTAACCAAAAATTAGTTGTTATTAATGTATACGGGCCGAATCATGACGACGTGGCCTTTTTTCACACGTTGGCCGAGGTAGCGCAGGAATGGGCTGTATGTGATACTGTCATGGGTGGAGACTTTAACCTTACGCTGGATCCCCTCTTGGATTGACAACCGTGTAGATCCCTAAAACAGTCGAGGGTGAACTTAGCCCTGCTATCTATAATCCAATCATGTGAGCTATCGGATATTTGGCGGTTACAACACCCGAAAGACAAGGACTATACGTTCTACTCCTTGCCCCACGGATCCCACTCGCGTATTGACTTTTTGTTAATATCTAAGTCTCTGGTTCCGTCGGCTACTCAATCAGTGATATGTGGTACACATATATCAGATCACGCTGCAGTAACTTTGACCTTGCAGGTAGGTGATCCCGTTAAGAGGGCCCCTACGTGGTTTTTCCCGAGAGATCTGCTAAATGATGCTGGCTTCCTAGCGTTTATTAAAGTGGCAATCAGGGACTATTTTAAACATAATAGTATTCAGGATACTTCTGGTTGGGCCTGGTGGGAGGCATTCAAGGCATATATGCGTGCTGAATGCACTAGCTATAAAATTAAACAGGACAAACGAAGGAGAGCTCTTTTAGAGGGTTTAGATGTGCAAATCAGCACACGGGAGAGACTCCTGAGAGATAAGACAGACCCATGGATTCTCATACGCCTGCAGAAGCTGCGGTACCAGTACAATTGTACCCTTTCTACGGAGGCTGCAAAGTTAGCTTCGGCTCAGCAGGCAAATTATTATGTCGAGTCGAACAAGGCTGGATCCCTCCTTGCGCGTACCCTCAGACCCAGACCACCTAAAAGAAGAATCAAAGCACTTCGGGATGATAATCAGACCCTGCTTACAGGCCCGGAGGAGATAGCTGAATCTTTTAAGACATTCTACGCTCAGCTGTATTCCTCCGAAACGCATGCTCCGCCAGCCGATTTTCAGGCGCTATTTGGACAGGTTCCTCACCCTCTCTTGTCCACCTCCCAAAAAGAGGGACTTGAGAGTCCCATTTCCACTGGGGAGATTAGACAGGTTTTACAAGGGCAGTCAAAGGGGAAGGCCGCAGGGCCGGACGGTCTTCCTTCCGAATTTTACCAGACCTTCGAGGAAGACCTTATTCCTTTTCTTCAACAATATTTCATGGATTTGTATGCGCAGCCGTCGGCTACTGGCTCCTTTAGTGCAGCGACAATTGTTGTTCTGGTAGGGACCCTTTGCGAGTAGAAAACTATCGCCCCATTTCTTTATTAAATGCGGATTATAAACTATTTGCAGCCATTCTTGCTCTTAGATTAGAGAAAGTTGCCCCTCTGATTATCCACCCGGATCAATGTGGCTTCACAGCTGGAAGATCGTCAGCTGATAATGCACGCCTTCTCTTAAACCTGATGGCGATAGCTGATCAGTCACCCTACCCGGTGGTAGGGCTGTCCGTCGACGCAGAAAAGGCGTTTGATCACTTGGAATGGTCTTTTCTGCAGCAGACCTTGAGATGGTTTGGATTTTGGGATGGGTTTCTCCGATTTGTGCATTTATTATATGCCAACCCGACAGCTCGTATTTTCGCGAATGGGCTCCTTTCAACGTCTTTTTCATTGTTTAGAGGTACGCGACAGGGCTGTCCTCTTTCTCCCCTTTTGTTCAATATTGCGCTCGAACCGTTGGCGTTACTGCTTAGATACTCGAAGGAAGTCCAGGGAATCCCTATTGGTGATATTCATATCAAGTTGTCTGCCTACGCGGATGACTTGTTGTTGTTTGTCCAACCTGACTCGGTGGGGGAAGTTTTGAGGCTAATGGACTCCTACTCAAGTCTCTCTGGGTACAAAATAAACTGGAACAAGTCGGTTGCTTTCCCGTTAAATAAAATTACCTTCTTGTCGATGCTTGCCCCCTATCCTTTCCAGTGGGAGGGCAAAGCTATAAAATATCTGGGCGTCAAGTTTGCTTGCTCCTTGGAGGAAACAATACAGTTGAACTGTAAAGAAATGGTTGATTTGGTTCTTTCTTTCACTTCAAGGTGGTCGCTGCTGCATCTGTCTTGGTGGGGCAGGTTGGATTCTATAAAAATGGTGCTGGTCCCCAAGATAAATTACATGCTAGAGATGTTGCCCTTGGTCCTGACGAATACCTTTTATAAGAAAGTAGAGCGGATTTTGGTAGAATTCTTATGGCAAGGCAAACCCCCTAGGGTTGCAACTTCCAAGTTAAAGGCAAACAAACTTCATGGGGGAGTCCACTTTCCTGACTTCCGATGGTACCACATGGCCTTGCCTTCAAGCTAAAGCAAGGCGCGGAATGGTGCTTCCCAAGGGAGGAAGGATTGAAACAGGTGTGGCTAGCGGTGGAGGAACAATTGGGTCCCTCTCTTCCCATGGACTTGTGGATGGGTATGCGGTTTGGGGGCTCGCTCATCTGTATCCAAATTATTCAGGCCACTCAGGAAGCGTTTTTCTTTCTCGAGGGCCAAATAGCCAGAGGGGGTTTTCCCTCCTCTCAAATCCCGATCTGGCATAATCCGAAATTTAAAATTGCCCATAAGGAAATATTGTGGAAAGAGTGGCAAGTGAAAGGGGTTTGGATAGTTGGACAGCTTGTCAGCCGTAATACATGGAAGTCTTTTGAGGAACTGCAACATGAGTTTGAGTTACCTTGTTCATGGCGATATCAATGGTTACAACTCAAACATTGTCTTGGTAGGAAATTGGGGGACCCAAAGACGTGGATAGAGCGCTGGGAGTTATCACGGGTAGTGGAATTATGTCAGGGCCCGAAAGGGACTGCTTCCAGGTTCTATGCCATGATAAGAGACAACCCGGAGCACTCTTTGGCGGGATTAGAAAAGGCTTGGGAGTCAGATCTGGGCTTACCTATCTCCGCTCAATCATGGGGTCAAATTTGGGGTCCGGTAAATAGAACCTCCATGGCAGCGGCTCTTTCCCAATCGCTATTCTTCCTCATGCATAGGGCTTATTGTACTCCAGTCAGACTTTCCAAGTGGTTGCCCACGGCCACGAGCAAATGTTGGTCATGTGCAGGTGACCCAGGTACCCTGAAACACATGTTGTTCGAATGCCCTTACGTTCAGAGTTTCTGGCAGCAGGTATGGGAAAGGATTCAAAGAGTTTTGCGGTTTCAATGCCCTTTACAATGGCAGACTGTAATTTTGCGCTCTACAGCGGATGGAATAGATTTGCCCAAGGAAAAGACCTTTCTATTTAATTTTATGATGGCAATTGCCATTAAGTCAATCCTTTCTCATTGGAAGGACTTTTCCAGGTTGAATTTCCATCTGTGGTGGAATACGCTCTGTTTATTTGCCAAGTATGAGAAAGCCCATGAGCGGCTGTCTGCATGTCGGGGCCGAAACCTTGGTGCTCATAGAATTTTTAATAAGTGGGAGTTCTTAGATGATTTCGCAGCAAAGGCTAAGTGCCCTGTGGAGTTTTTGTAGCCTTTAGAATCCGGTTAGAGAGAGAGTTGTTTCTCTCTTTCGCCTTTATTTAAGTTAATTTAACCTTACCTTTTCTTTCTTGTTGTGGGTCCGACCCAGGGTGGGGGGAGTTGGGGGGGGGAAGGTTTTTTTCTCTTCCTGGTTGGGGGTGGGGGGGTGGTGTAATAAGAATGGAGGCACGCCTCCTTGTTGGGTATCCTGGGTGCTTTCTACTGTTACAATCTGAATTTCTGTGGTGTGAAGTGCTGTGTATCTGGTACTCTGTTTCTTGTTGTATTTCATAGTGAAAAATTTAATAAAAATATAATTTAAAAAAAAAAAAAAGAAGAAGCTATGGATTGTAGTTTGTGTATGGCTTCTAGCCTAGAATCCATAGCCACCTTGTAAATAAGAAGAAATCTTGTTTAATTGCTTTGCCCTGGAATGAATTGAATTCCTCCCTTTAACCCTTTCAACTAATTGTGAAGATATTAACAATTGATTTTACCTGCTTATTACTGGAACCTTTATGAACAAAGGACATTCTTTGATTTCTAGTGTCTTAATGAACCCTTGCACAGAGGGGAAATAAAAGCCTTGTTTCCCTACACTCGTGGCTTACTTATTGAGTTTTCACAAGGAGCTGAAATACCTAAGACCAATCTCCATTTTGGCCTTAAAATACCCCACGCTCCTTAAAAATAAATATGTTGTACAGCATGCCCTTACCGCCACTGGCCACTAGGGGATGTCGCCACGACAGTACGTATGACCTAGACTGGCCACTGTTGGAAACAGAATACTGGGCTTGATGGACCTTGGTCTGACCCAGTATGGCATATCTTATGTTCTAATGCCCTATCCCCAGGAGGCCTCAGACCTCATGACAGAGGTCTGTTATTCATCCTGGTGCTATGGTAGTTGCTCGTGTTGTAGTGCACAGATCTGCCCATCCCCAGGAGGCCCTAAACCTTATTACAGATTTATTTATTTATTTATTTAGACAGTTTTGTATACCGCCTTATCCTTCAAGTACCATAGCACCATCCTGGTGCTATGGTACTTGCTCCTGTAGCAGTTTCACAGATCTGCCCTAGCCCCAGGAGACCACAGACCTCATTACAGAGGTCTATTATTCATCCTGGTGCTATGGTACTTGCTCCTGTTGCAGTTTCACAGATCTGCCCTATCCCCAGGAGGCCTCAGACCTCATTATAGAGGTATATTATTCATCCTGGTGCTATGGTAGTTGCTCGTGTTGTAGTACACAGATCTGCCCTATCCCCAGGAGGCCTTAGACCTTATTACAGAGGTCTATTATTCATCCTGGTGCTATGGTACTTGCTTTTGTTGCAGTTTCACAGATCTTCCCTATCCACAGGAGGCCTCAGACCTCATTACAGAGGTATGTTATTCATCCTGGTATTATGGTAGTTGTTCCTGTTAATGTGTTTAAATCTACCCTATCCCCAGGAGGCCCTAGACTTCCTCACAGAGGTCTATTATTCATCCTGGTATTATGGTACTTGCTCCTGTTACAGTTTCACAGATCTGCCCTATCCCTAGGAGGCCTCAGACCTCATTGCAGAGGTCTGTTATTCATCCTGGTATTATGGTAGTTGTTCCTGTTGATGTGTGTAAATCTACTCTATCCCCAGGAGCACTCCAACCTCATTACAGAGGTCTGTTATTCATCCTGGTGCTATGGTAGCTGCTCGGGTTGTAGTGTACAGATTTGCCTTAAACTCAGGAGGCCTCAGACCTCATTTCAGAGGTCTGTTATTCATCCTGGTGTTATGGTAGTTATTCCTGTTGATGTGTGTAAGTCTACCCTATCCCCAGGAGGCCTTAGACCTGATCACAGACGTCTATTATTCTCCTGGTGTTATGGTAATTGTTCCTGTTGCAGTTTCACAGATCTGCCCTATCCCCAGGAGGCCTTAGACCTGCTCACAGTGGTCCGTTAGTTATCCTAGTGTTATGCTACGTGCTCCTGTTGATGTATGCAGGTCTGGCTAACACCCAGGTGTGCCCTGGACCACACAGAGAGTATGGAATCACATCCCCTGGAGATCAGTATGCCTACCCCTCCAAATGGCATGGTGCTGCCATGTCATGCAAGGAGATGGCAGGAACCCGGTATCGGGTACCTGGAAGGCAGCACACAAGACACATAGGTGGCACACCACACATGCCCAGCCTCACACCCACATATGCAGGCGGTGGTGGAAACAGCTAGTATTGGACCCACTGGCCACAGCAGTAGCAGCCCCCTGCTGCTCAGAGCCATGTGTGATATGCAGTAGGCCATGGCCATGGATATCTGTCCCCTAATGGTCCCAAACATTGAATTTGCCCCCAGGTGGAGGACCTATGGAAGAAGGGCCGCGAGATACGCCTGCAATGTCCATGCTACCTCAACTGGCTGCACCAGAAGGTGATGGCCCAACGTGATGGTGAGTGTTGCAGCCTCTGCATCGCACAACAGCATGTCCCAGTGGCCCAGCAGCCTGTGGGGCCACATACTACATTTCTGTGATGTGGCAAACGCATGACACTATGCTAATGTCTGGTTTCCCCCACAGAGGATGCAGATTCTGATGAAGAGCCATCAGCACCAGGGCCAGACCTGAACAGCTCCCCAGTGATGTTGGAGATCCTAGAGGTGGAGGATGATGCCAGAGGGCTTGAAGAACACATGGAGGGGGTGGAGGATGGAGAGGGGTGGGAGGGAGGGGAGGGGGAATGTGATGTGGAGGTGGTGGGGGGAGGAGGAGGGGGAGGATAGCGGGGAGGGTGAGGGTGATGGTGAGGCAGTGGGGGGGGAGGAAGAGGAGGAGGAGAGTGGGGAGGGCAGGTAGGGTGAGAGTGATGGGGAAGCATTGGGGGGAGAAGAGCGGGGAGGGTGGGGAGTGCAGCCCTGTGGGTGGGAGGAGTCACAGGACAGCACAGGGCACTGGGGGCCCCTGCCACCTCCCCCATGTGTGCAGCAAAGGTGGCCAGATGGGTGTGGCAACAGCAAACATTGCCACAGACAGGGGTCATGCAGATGCCACCACACAGACATCAGGCACATGGTGTGGGTGTGGTGGCATCTGTGTGGGCTACTTGTCTATGGCAATGAGTACTGTGCTGTGTTCCCAGCGGGACCAGGACTGCGCCATCAGGCGTCTGGCAGGTGCCATAGAGCGTATGGCTGAGGAGATGCACATGCAACGTCTGCCTGGCATGGGCATTGCATCTCCCCAGCCATCCTCTAATGGCGGACCCCAGGGTGTGTGAGCACCACAGTGCCACATGGCAACTATGCCCTGTGATGTCCTTTGACCTGGGACCGACACATGTAGCCAATTGTAAATAGGACAGATATCTGTAAATAAAGAGGAATAGTATTTTTGGCTACACATCACAATGGTCATGTGTCTTCCTTACAGACATGCTGTTGAAGAGAGTGTGACACGTGTACGCATGTCCCAGTGTGTATGTGTGGTAGACATATTTAACATACATGGAATGGGCCCCACATCAAGTGTGGGGGATGGCCATGTGCGCAGGCGTATGTGTCCCCTGGTGCCCCCGGGATGTACCCATGTGCTGCGCTGTCCAGCAGACATGGACACATGCATGGTGGCTATGGTGTTCTGTCCGCATATCTAATGCATCAAAATCTGAGGAAGTTGAAGAGAAAAGGTAGTTGTATTTATGAGGCAGGAGAGATAGGAAGGACTTCTCTATCCAGGAGCAGGAAAGGGTGGTAGGTGGTGAAGCTCATAGAAGTGGATTGTGGTGTGGAGGAGGAGCAGTGTTTCTCTACAGGCGCTGGAGGAGGGTAAACCTCTGACTGTAGCTAAGTACATTTGACTGTTCTGTTTTTCTGTCAAGCATCTGAGGTGAATATGCTAATTAGAATTTGGTGTGGGTCTGAGAGAAGGGTCACACATTTAAATAGAATAAAAGGGAGGATATGCTGTGAGAGAGAGGGGGCAATCTTCACAAGGTAAATGATCCAACATACATATACGGACACCAAGGGCAGCACACTGCCACGTAGATATCAGCAACACAGTACAAGAAAGTAGCAGGTGTAAGTTCTCACCAAAATTTTATTAATCCATACATGTAAAGGGAGACCTGACCCGACACAGGCCGTGTTTCGATAAAATCTTCTTCAGGGGCTGGCTCACCTTATGCTGGAAAAACCGTATTAGAACATGCTAATACAGTTGTACTGAAAATGATACCACATTGGGTAGATATTCGACCGGTTGATACTTAAAAATCATGAAACCAGCATCGGACAGTCTGCAACAACATCTCATTGGTGTTGGTGCTGCTGCTGCTGTTGGCTGCTGCCAATGACCAGCCATGGCCTCCAGTGCATTGGCCACCCGACCAATCCCCGATGCCATTGCCTTGGCTGTCCCACGCAGCTGGCTGATATCCTCGTGTAGGCCCAGCACGTCCCAGCACGTCACTGCAGAGACCGCGCACCACCCGGGTGTGGGCCCACCTCTCCTGCTGTTGTACATGTTGCTCCTCCCGCCAGCCACATATAGCCTCACAAATGACCATCAGCACCTGCCGAGTGCCTGTGGATGAGACACAGTGTGACCAGTGAGACATCTGTTGCACCTCCCACCGTGATGCATGCAACAGGTATCCGGACATACCATTATAGGGGGCCTGCAACGTATGGGTGTGTATCCACATTTCCTGGTAGCACATCATGGCGGACTGTCCATGAGCATAAATGTTGCTTGCACAGGGCCCCGTGTGTCAGGGGGTCCCACCCAATCAGCATACTGCCCAACACCATAGGGAAAGTGATTATCACACAAACAGACCACCTGCTGCTGCTGCAATGGCTGCGGCAGAGTCAGTGTCCAGCCAGGCCCCCCACCTGCCCAGCAGAGCCCACTGAGTGACCCCCTTGGCATGGCCAGACAGGCCCACAAGGACAGTCTCTCACCCCCATGGCACATCCTGTGTCCCATCAGCCCTGCCAATCCCAACACCCCCTCAGGAGAGTGACACCCCCTTTGTGGCTCTGGGAGCTGGGCAGGCTGGGGAAGTCACGGGACACATTTGTTTGTGGTTGCCACAGCAGCAGCGGCAGAAGCTGCTATGTTTGTACCTGTAATACCTTCCCCTGTGCTGTTGGGGGGAGGGGTGTCTGGACTGCACACAGGGTGGTGGGGGGGGGGGAGTGACCGGGGGTGGGCTGATGGTGTGCCTAGGATTGGTCATAGGCTGAGTGGCAGGGGCTCTGAGATGCACATAGCTGCTGGGGAGGGGGGTGTGTAATAGAAATGGTCTGTGAGGGGAGGGAACTATGATTGGAGAAGTCGTGTGGGGGGGGAGCTGGGGCAGGATATGGGCTGATGGCAGGGCGAGGATCAGACTGGACATGGGCAGTTGGGGGTGCCAGGCTTGGTCAGCGGTTGTGGTGAGGCCTAGACCATGATGGACACATGGAGGGGCTGTAAATGGAGGAAGGCTCATGGGGGCATTGAATGATGCAGGGCTGAGTGGGGTGGTGCTAGGATATGACATGGGCTGATGGTGGCTGGAGGAAAGGACATGACATGGAGGGATGGGGGGCTTGGACTTGACATGGGCTGATGCGGGGAACAGAAGGGAGTGTCCTACCCCCATCACCAGGTACCAGCTGGACGGTGCCCCGTAGCAGACCCTGTCCCACACCAGCGCCTACCCCTGCGTGTTGTCCCGTGAACATGCTAGGCATCTGTGTTCATCTGCCACACCCACCCCTACACGGCGGACATGTTGTTTCCCCGACGTGCGACAACACAGCTCCCAGACATGACCATGAGGGCACATGTATGTAGGTACATAAGAACATAAGATATGCCATACTGGGTCAGACCAAGGTCCATCAAGCCCAGTATTCTGTTTCCAACAGTGGCCAATCTAGGTCATACGTACCTAGCAGTTTCCCCAAGAGACACAGGTTCCACAATGCTTGTATTGGTTCAAGCATTGATATCCTGGGTCCCTTCTTAATAATGGTTTATGGACCTTTCCTCCAGGAACTTGTCCAAACCTTTTTAAAACCCAGCTACACTGACAGCCTTTACTACATCCTCCGGTAACAAATTCCAGAGTTTGATTACACGTTGAGTGAAAAATATTTTCTTTTATTAGTCTTAAAAAGTTTACCCTGTAGCTTCATTGCATGTCCCCTAGTCTTTCTATATTCTGATAAAGTAAACAATCGATCTACGTTTACCCGTTCCACTCCGTTCATTAATTTATAGACTTCTATCATATCTCCCCTCAGCCGTCTCTTTTCCAGGTTAAAGAGCCCCAACCTTTTTAGCCTTTCTTCATAGGAGTATCCTTCCATCCCCTTTACCATTTTGGTGGCTCTTCTCTGAACCTTTTCTAAAATTGCTATATCCTTTTTAAGATACGGCGACCAGAATTGCACACAATATTCAGGGTGTGGTCTCACCATGGAACGATATAGAGGCATTATAATATCTTTTGTTTTATTTTCCATTCCTTTCCTTATCATACCTAGCATTGTATTTGCTCTCTTGGCCGCTGCTGCACACTGGGCCGAGGGTTTTAACATGGTATCCACAATGACGCCTAAATCTTTTTCCTGGGTGGTGGTTCCTAATGTGGAACCTTGCATCGTGTAACCATAGTTTGGGTTGTTCTTCCCTAGGTGCATAACCTTGCACTTGTCCACATTAAATTTCATCTGCCATTTTGATACCAAGTCTTCCAATTTATCAAAATCCTCTTGCAATTTTCCACAATGCTCTTGGGTTTTAACAACTTTAAATAGTTTTGTGTCATCTGCAAATTTGATAACCTCACTCGTTATTCCACTTTCCAGGTCATTTATGAATATGTCAAAAAGCAGCGGACCCAGCACAGATCCCTGGGGTACACCACTATTCACCTTTCTCCATTGGGAAAATTGGCCATTTAGCCCTACCCTCTGCTTTCTATCTTTTAACCAGTTCCTGATCCACAATAGTACACTGCCTCCTATCCCATGACTTTTTAGTTTTGCCAAAAGTGTCTGATGAGGGACCTTGTCAAAGGCTTTCTGAAAGTCCAGATACACAATATCAACCGACTCACCTTTGTCCACCTTATTATTCACTCCTTCAAAAAAACATAACAGATTAGTAAGACAAGATCTTCCTTGCCTAAAGCCATGTTGGCTGTCTCCCATTAGGTCATGACTATCTACATGCTGAGTAATTTTATTCTTTATGATGGTTTCTACCATTTTTCCCGGTACTGATGTCAGGCTCACCGGTCTGTAGTTTCCCGGATCACCCCTGGAACCATTTTTTAAAAATTGGTGTTACATTGGCGATCCTCCAATCTTCAGGTATTAGAGATGATTTTAATGATAGTTCACAGATTACTAATAGCAGGTCTGCAGTCTCGTATTTCAGTTCTTTCAACACCCTTGGATGTATACCATCTGGCCCAGGTGATTTGCTACTCTTCAGTTTATCTAATAGTTGTAATACATATTCCCGATGTATCGATATTTCCTTCAATTCTTCCGCACCTTTAAATACCACTTCAGTCATGGGTAACATCCCTACATCTTCCTCAGTAAAGACTGAAGCAAAGAATTCATTCAATCTCTCCGCTATCACCTTGTCGCCTCTTAGTGCTCCTTTAACCCCTTGATCATCTAATGGACCAACTGACTCTCTCACAGGTTTTTTGCTACGAATGTACTTGAAAAGGTCTTTACTTCGCGTTTTTGCTTCCGCAGCAAGCTTCTTCTCAAATTCTCCCTTTGCCTGCCTTATCAATGCCTTGCATTTGACTTGCCAGTGCTTGTGCTGTTCCCAGGTTTCGTCATTTGGCTCTTTTTTCCATTTCCTGAAAGATGCTTTTTTGGCAACAACAGCCTCTCTGACCTCACCTTTAAACCATGCTGGCAGTTTTTTGGACTTCCTTCCACTTTTCTTAAAGCGTGGAATACAGCTGGTCTGGGCTTCCAAGATAGTATTTTTCAATAACAGCCAAGCCTGATGTACGTCTTTAACCTTTGCAACTGCTCCTTTTAGTTTTTTCTTAACTGTTTTCCTCATTTTATCATAGTTTCCCTTTCAAAAGTTAAAAGGTAGTACTGTGGATTTCCTTACTATCCCTCCTCCACTAATTAAATCAAAGGCGATCATGCAATGATCACTATTGCCAAGTGGCCCCAACAACCTTATCTCTTGCACTAGATCTGGTGTTCCACTAAGGACTAGGTCTAATATGGCTTCCCCTCTGGTCGGTTCATGAACCAGCTGCTCCAAGAAGCAGTCATTTATTTCATCTAGGAACTTTATCTCCCTAGCATGTCCTGACGTGACACTGACCCAGTCGATACCGGGGTAGTTGAAATCACCCTTACTGCACTGTAACTTTTGTTAGCTTCCTTGATTTCTTTGAGCATTTCATCATCCATTTGGTCATTCTGGCAAGGCGCTCGATAGTACACCCCCACTGCCATTGCCTTCCCCCTTTTACATGGAATTTCAATCCATATAGATTCTACAGCAGATTTTGTTTCCTGCAAAACTTTAATCCTTTCTGACTCAATGCTCTCTCTAACATAGAGAGCAACCCCTCCACCAATTTGATCAGCTCTATCATTACAATATAGTTTTACCCAGGTATCACAGTGTCCCACTGGTTGTCCTCCTTCCACCATGTCTCTGATATTCCAATCATATCTAACCTTTCATTTAGTGCTATATATTCCATCTCTCCCATCTTATTTTTTAGACTTCTAGCATTTGCATACAAGCATTTTAGAGAATGTATTTTACTCATATTAATTTGGCTATTGTTAGACATGGGTAATTTGGGATCTTTAAGCTCAGTCTGCTCAGGTAGGCCCACTGTCAGTGTGTGGGTGTGTGCCCCCACTGCTGTGTCTGGGAGGTGGTGTGCCAAACCACCACATGCAACCATCCTGCCAGTTACCTACCTTCAGCATTGTCGCTTGACAAGGTTGTATGGGCCCACAGCTCCTGCAGTACCACATCCATGGTGCTGGGTGCTGTGCTCGATGGCCCGGGTGCTGTCACTGTGTGCCTGATACCCACGGTATCTGGCCCCTCCCCAGGCACTGTGCTGCTGCTACTGCTGCTCCTCCCCGCTGGTGTGTGGACGTCCGCTGTCCCTTCCTCCTCCTCCTGCAGGACATCACCCCCTGGGGCCTTCGCACCAGTGCTGGCAGCAACCTCTGAGTCTGCCAACTCGGGCACATCTCCAGCCTCTGGCTCTGCACCGTCCTCCTCTTTCTCTGCCTCCATGGCCTGGGTGTCACCTGGGGGGGGGGAACAAGGTACAAAGTAGATATGTGGTTGACCATAACGCATATGTATAGCTCAAGGTTACGTCCTCACCATCAGCAATGTGTTTACTGCCTGTAACTGATGTTACTACCCTTACAATGCGGTCAACACATGTGTGTCCAGTGTGATGTACCTGGCGGGGGGGGGGGGGAGCAGCACGTCTTGGCACTTGCGGTGCTGCGCCACATTGTCAGGTATGTTTGGGGGGACAGGTTGGTGAGTGATGGGCCCACTGTGCGCAGCACTAGGTGTGCCCTGTGAGTGTGACCTGGGGTGTGGGCAAGAGCTACATGCAACCGGGGGGTTGAGTGGGTACCTGCAACGTGACTGGGTCCTGTCATAGTGTGTGTGAATGATATGTGTGCATTGGAGGGTGTATTTATGCATGGTTAGGTGTTGGTGCAGGTGTGCCGGTCAGCCAGGTGTGTGGGTGGACATCTATCCAGCACTGTGCATCTTGGGGTGGGAAGTGGCAAGGGATGGGGGGCGATGTGTGTGGAACGTACACGGGGATGTGGACCCTCCCTGGGCGGCTGCTGCACACTGACTGTTGTTGGCCATGGCAGTGGGTCAGATAGATTGTCCAGTGTTTGGTGTGCCTTTCCTGATTTGGCTATACTGGGGGCCATCACAACAGATATGTGTGTGGTGTGCCATGTGTGTCTGTTTGGCAGGAGTCTGCGCATAAGTGTGTGGTGGTTGCATCCCCTGTTGGTGGTCCAAGCATATCCATGTGTTCAGGACCGGTACATCCATCTGGCAGGACTGCTCTCTGCACAGGGCACTGCCTATCATGTGTCCATTCACAGACAATGCCCTTATCTGCTTATACCCAGAACGGACGGCTCATAGGGGCCCAGGGACAGTCCACCTCCCTCAAAAAGCTGCAGCGGTGGGGGGGCCTCCTCACCTGCCCCTGTGGCAGTTGTGTGTGGGAGCAGGGCCCTCACCAGCTCCCTGTTGGTGCCACAGCCCTCGTCTGGGGGGTGTGGGGGGTGATGCTGTGCATGACATTGCGCTGTGTGTGGGGGTCATGGGAATGAGTATGTGCACTGCGGTGGCTGTATGAGAGCTGACCACAGGTTCTGTTGGTGTTGGGATAGGTGCATTTGTTGGAGGGGTCATTGTGGCAGGATATGGGGATCTGACATGGAGTGGTGAGGAGGTGTCCACTGTGTGCGTGGGTAGGTATCTGCACATTAGGCCATGTGTTGTATGTCATGGGGTGGTCTGCAGATGGCAGGGTACAGTGTGACTGGCTGACTGGGGGGTCACGTATGCTGGTGGTGTTGGTGTGGGGTGGGAGGTTCAGGTGTGTGTGGTTGGTTGGTGCATGATAACATTACATGGGAACAGACATTGTGACATGACATATCCCTCACAGGTTGCTATATAGTGTAAGATATACTCCAAGGGGCCAGACATGTATCAATGAACACATAAACCTCCCAAAGCACAGCACAGGATCAAACCAAACTATATAAGCTGTACTAAGCCAGATCACGTAGTATTAGGTCACATTAGTAACAGAGGAAGGAGTCTTTCAGCCATCCTCCCACAGATACAAGCTGAAAGGATTAGCACCTCAGCTAATACCACAATAGTGCTGTAACTCACAATATGCTCTGAGTGACATCAGTGCTTGATGAAAGACTCAGTACTGGGGCATTCATGATGAGCCAAAGTCCCCACTGTTGGTAGTTGACATGGGGAAGAGGTCCTACCCAACCCACAAGGCAGTAGAAACAGGCAGCAGCAAGCAGTCAAAACAAGCAGCAACAGGCAGCATACAATGATGCAGGAACATAAAGCTCACAAACATGAACTACGGCTGTCCACAGGAGCAATGACAGCAGGTGTTTTGCCAATCAGCTTCTTCACGGAGCTCTACATGCAACACACTGAATCTCAGTACCACTGAGGCAGATAGGTGCAGGCTGTTTGCGACTCATTGTAATAGCATGTTTCGGGCGGTATAGCGGACTGTAAAATGGGCAGGACACAGCCTTGCACTTGTTGACCTCAGCGGTTCTGAAATGCAGTGTGTTGCATGTAGAGCTCCCTGTGGATGCTGATTCGCATGACACTTGGTGTTGAGTCTCCTGTTCACAGCCATTTTGGGGGTGTTTGTGCTTGTTTTTTCTTGCCTCATTTTTTGCTGCTTGTTGCTGCCAGAGTATCCTGATTGCTGCTGCCTGTTTCTACTGCCTTTTGACCTAGGTATTGCTTTTTCACCATGCTAATTACCAATAGTAGTATCCAGGTATGGTTTATGTTGCATGCCCCGGTACAGAGGTTAGTTAGGACCATTGATGACACTATGAGCATATATTGAGGTATGGCACCGTCGTGGTGTTCTATGAGGTACTCCTGCTCTCAGATTGTATTTGTGGGAGTCTAGCTGAGGGCTTTTGTCCTCTGTTACCTGTCCTATGTGTTACTACCTGATTTTGTTTAGTGCAGGTTATATGATGTGTTTTGTTCTCCTGTTTTATTTTGGATGTTTCCATGTTATTTGATACCCCTTACTGGGCCAGACCGACGTCCTTCCGTCCCAGTAACCATTTTCCACCAATTCTCAGTATCCTTTCTCTGTACCTGGTTGCTGTCACGGATGACACCGGTTACACACTGCCAATATTGGTATGTCCATCACTGTGAATGTTTGGGATACACCCCCAGATATGTGTCTGAGCCGTCCTGGAAACACATTATGCAATTGTTGCTGCTTCCGTGACCTCCTGTGCCTCTGTTGGGCCACACTTGATCTCAGGACATGGGTCCGTACTCCCTGCGAGGCTGACCCAGCATGTGCTGGGTTGTTAGCTGTATGTGTGATGCATATCTAAGACCTACCTGCCAGTGGATGGGCGGTGTCCAGCGCTGGGGACAGTCCATGCAGGTAGACCAGGCAGAGATGTTTGGCCAGCTGCTGCTCCAGGGGTTTCAGGGTAGGGACAAAGGGCCCACCCCCACCAGTGCCCATAGCATGTTGCCTCTCGGCCGTCATGTGGGCACGGACCCCACACTTTATATCATTTAATCTCTTCCGTAGGCTGTCCAGGTCCCTGGGTGGTCCCCTGGCCTGAGCCATGGCCTCCTGGACCTCCTCCCACACCTGGGTCCATGTGCTCACTGTTTTATGTGAGCTCAGTCACCCATACAGCACCTCGTAGTGTTCTAGTACACTGGCCAGCAGGATGTGATTCTCCTGCTGGCTGAATCTGAGGGCCCTCTTCCTTTCCTCCATGGGCACTGGCTTCTGCCTATGCTTAGCACTTTGTGGCCTCTCCGGCTGCTCATGCGTGTGCTGGGATACACCTGATAGGCCTGCAATCTCCACCTCAGGCTCACCCATCCTTGCCACCTCTGGGGATTGCTGGCCAGGTGTTTCCCCACCCTCCCCTCCTGTTGGGTCCTCTCGCTGCATCTCCCTGCTCTCACCCATGTCTCCCTGCCTGTCACACATCTCTCACCTCCTCGACCCCTCGCCTACTCTCCCCTCGCCTGCTCTGCAACTCACCTACTCCTCCCCTCACCTACTCCGGCCCTCGCCTACTCTGCCACTCACCTCATCTATCACTCACCTACTCTGCACCTCACTTACTCTACCTCTTGCCTGCTCCTCACCTCACCTGCTCCACTCCTCACTTACTGTACCTCACTCACCTGCTTTGCACCTCACCTGCTCTGCACCTCACCTGCTCTTCACCTCGCCTGCTCAAACCCCTCGGCCTGCACTACATGTCCAGGGCTATTTATGCATTTTCAGCTGGGGTGCAGCCTTGCACGCATTGCGCATGCAAAGTGGCACTTTTGGGCATCTGCATGCATTGCGCATGCACAGGCCACATGTGTACATGGCGTGCGTGGAACCCTGCATTGCGCATGTGCTGTACGTGTATGCATGAGGGACGTGTGCATGTGCTGCATGTGGTTCTGCGAATGCCACGTGTGGACACAGCATATGCACCATGCAGGTGTGGCACATGTGGCGTCTCTGTGCACCATGTGCTGCACATGCGCAACGTGAGGAGCATCCTGTACAGAACCATGCACAGCTTGTGCAGGTATGTGCGTTCCACACACACAATGCAGGATGCTGTTCGCGTTGCGCATGTGCAGCATATGGTGCACAGAGATGTTGCATGCACATTCACCATGCCTGCATGAGTAGGTGAGGTACAGAGCAGACAAGGTGCAGTGCAGGTGAGGTGTTGAGTAGGCGAGGATTAGAGTAGGTGAGGTGACTCGCCTCTTTTGCACAGCTTTTGATCTTCCTCCCCCTCCTCCTTCTGCTGACAATTGACGGTATTCCCTCCCTCTACTACTGCCTATTCTATCGCATTGTCTTCTACTGCTATCCCTTTCTGTAAACAAATGGCATTCCTTTTCCTGTTTCCTTTTTCTCCAGTAGTATCCTTTTGTTTTATTGTAAACCGCCGTATACCTTTTGGTTCAGGCGGTATAATAAGTTTTAAATAAAGATAAAGATAACGGTGTAGGGGAGGCGGAGCCAGCGGAGAACAAGATGGACGCATAGAGCGGTGTCTCCTGCAAGCCCTGAGCAGATTCCTGGAAAATTTGCCTTAATCGGAGGTGGTGGCAGCGCTTTTTGGCAGAAAGAATTATAGTAAGGGGAAGGGATGGCTTCGGTGAAACAAACTAAGTTGAAGTTCCCCTCCGGAGGTAACGCAGGGTCTAAACGTGTGAAACAAGATCCCCCTTCTCCTCTTAAGATGGCGCCTGATCGTGGCCCCGCAGAGGGAACGAAGGAAATACTGGGAGAAATTAGGTCACTGCGTGCATTAATTTCGGCGAATGGAGAGACTTTGGCCCTGATGCAAGGTGATATGCAGGAGCTCAAGGAGCAAATGCGGGGCGTTACAGCTCGACTGGAGAGGATAGACGTCACTGTTACTGCGCACGAGGAACGCCTACAGAACCATTCTAAGGCCCTCAAAAAGGTCGACACACTAGAAGCGAATTTGGAGGATCTCAGCAACAGGTCGCGCAGAAACAATATACGAATTGTTGGTATTCCGGAAGGAGCGGAGGGTACTGACTCGGTCGGTTTCATTGAAGCACTCCTACCCAAGTTGCTTAAAATTAGCTTTACCAAGCCCTTCGAGGTGGAACGGGCCCACAGAATACCGGCATATACCGGAGGGCATAGCCCGAGGCCAAGACCCTTTATTCTGTGCGCATTTTGGCACCAACAGGCCATGCAAATAATGGCAGCGGCAAGGGCGGCGACTTCAGTCATTTATGAAGGGCACAAGCTTTCATTTTTCCCAGATCTCAGCCAGGCCACGATGGATAAGAGAAAGAAGTTCCTTGAGTTGCGGCCCCGCCTTCAACACCTACAGGCAAAGTATGGCTTATTTTATCCTGCAAGATTTAAAGTGACTTTGGACAACCGCACTAAAACATTTGATGATCCCAGCGGCCTGATGCGATTCCTATAGGACCAGGAAGCATTAAGAATGCAGGTGGAAAGGGAGCCCTAATGTATGGACTTTGTGGACTCTATATTTCCCTTAACAGTTTCTGAATGTATGTAGATGCACTAGGTTATGCATGTTGTATGGCAGTGCATGGAGAATGTTTAATACCGTTTGTCTGCTTAAATAAGATCTGTATGATAGTGTTACATGCGTTTGCATCTTCAATATTTGCTAGATATAGGCAATAATGTGATAATGGGATTCTCGGGGCTTGGGGATTACCTTTGCTCTGTGTAGCCATTTTCCCCTCTGCTGTCTCACCCAATGATGTGGCTCCATATGAGGAGGGGTAGGTTGTGGTGCCGCAGACCACCTTGGGATGACCAGGAGGCTTGGGAGGAGGTACAATGTTGCATTCTAGACTTGGTGTTAGAGAGCTTGGCCCTTAATTTCATATGCTTCCCTGTCAATGTGCCCCCTTAGAATCTTGTCGCTGAATGTGAAGGGCATTATGCACCCTGTGAAAAGGAAAAAGATATTAGTGTATGCCCAAAAGCAAAAAGCAGACTTAGTTTTGCTGCAAGAAACGCATTTGTCCTCTAAAGAGGCCCTGAAATTAGTGTCGAAGCATTTCAAAGTGATTGCCCACTCGCCTGCCTTGGGGAAAAAAAATGGGGTAGCCATTCTGTTACATAACAAGGTGCAGCTGCAAGTTTTGGCCACACGGGCGGATTGTGAGGGGCGGTGGACCAAAGTACACTTGGCAGCTGGCAACCAACAGGTGGTTGTAATCAACATCTATGCCCCTAATGGTCAACAATCTTCATTTTTTCATACCCTTGCAGAAGTAGCTCAAGAGAGTTCCCCTGTCCCAGTGATTATCGGGGGTGATTTTAACAGAGTCTTAGATCCCCTGCTTGACTGCAACCCAGTTAGGCCTTGTGGTGGCAGCGCCTCACAGGTGTTAACCTCACTAATACAAGAAATAGGTCTTGTGGATATATGGAGAATATTGCATCCTGTGGAGAAGGATTATACCTTTTTTTCAATGCCTCACGGCTCTCACTCCAGGATAGATTTTTTCTTAATCTCCAGACCCTTAGTACAAGCGGTGGAAGATGCGGGTATCCTCAGCACTCATATTTCAGATCATGCTGCCGTTGTGCTTGCTTTAGTCCTAGAGGGAAGTATATCCAGTCAGCAAGTATGGTCGTTCAACAGATCTCTTCTTGAGGACATACCCTTCCAGGAGGCCATGAAGAGGAATATTGAGGAATACTTTAATTGCAATCTTCAAGCAGACACAGCGATTTGGGCATGGTGGGAAGCCTTTAAAGCTACGATTAGAGCGCAGATTACCAGCTTCTCAATAGCTAAAGCCAAGCAGGCAAGAGTCAAACTCAAGGAGCTGGATGAGCAGATTAGAGCGGGAGAACGGATCCTTCAGAGAGCTCCCACTCCGGCAGTGCTGAATCAATTGCAGAAGTTAAGATATCAATATAATACTATATTAAGCACGGAAGTGGAACAGCAATTGTTTGATAGCCGAGCCCGATACCATACTGGAAAGAATAAGGCGGGCAAGCTACTCGCTGCAAACTTGAAGGCCCGGAGGAGTAAAGCACATATTACTCATATCTCATCTGGACAGCAAGATCTTTTGACCAACAGCTGTGAAACAGCAGAAGCTTTCTGCCAGTTTTATACCCGTCTTTATGCCTCGGAGATATCCTTTGATGAGACGGCTTGTAAAGATTTTTTGGCTTCCATTGATCGACCGGTGTTGCAGCCCGACCTGGCGGCCGAGTTAGGCAAACCCATAGCATTGGAGGAGGTACGAGAGGTGCTAAACAGTATGAAAATTGGGAAAGCGACCGGACCGGATGGCATCCCAGTTGAATTCTAGAGAACCTTTGCAGATGTCCTCCTTCCTCAGCTCTTGGAGTATTATCAGTTGCTCCTGAAGCAGGGGCAGGCGACCGGTGCATTTGCTAAGGCTACAATTGTTGTATTAGAGAAACCGGGAAAAGACCCAACAAGTGTTAGTAACTACAGGCCCATCTCCCTTCTCAATGCGGATTACAAAGTATACTCTAGTATTCTGGCAAAACGTCTGAGCAAAGTGTTACATCTAATGATCCACCCGGATCAGTGTGGATTTGTGACGGGAAGATCTACGGCTGATAATGGAAGACTGCTTTGCGAAGTACTGGAAATAGCAGCCAACTTAGATAGTCCCCTGCTGTGCCTCTCAATAGATGCTGAGAAGGCCTTTGACAGGCTGGAATGGCCCTTTCTGTACAGTGTGATGGCATGGTTCAGATTGCCCGAAGAGTTTATAGCCATGGTTCGAGTGTTGTATGAAAATCATATGGCGCAAATTCTGGTCAATGGTACTCTCTCTCGGCCTCTTCCTCTGTTGCGAGGCTCCAGGCAGGGGTGCGCCTTATCGCCCTTACTTTTCAATTTGGCACTAGAACCACTGGTAGCGAAGATTCGTCAATCAGAGATGATCTGTGGTATACAGCTGTTAGATCTCCATATCAAGCTCTCTGCTTACGCAGATGATCTGTTGGTCTTTCTTCATCCGGACTCAATAGACCCGCTGTTGCAGGTGATAGCTCAATATTCAATGCTTTCAGGCTATAAAGTTAACTGGACAAAGTCAGTTGCCTTCCCCCTCAATCGAAGGGCAAATGCCTCGATGGTGGATAATTTCCCTTTCCAATGGGAAGCGGCATCGATAAAATATCTAGGAGTCCACTACTCTGCTTCTCTGGATGAGACAATGCATCTGAACTCAAAAAAAGTCTTGGACATAGCGCGGTCTTATACTCAGCAGTGGTCCCCGCTTCATCTTACATGGTGGGGCCGGCTAGAGGCCATCAAAATGACTTTAGTTCCCAAAATAAATTATCTTTTGAGCATGCTACCAGTGCTGCTGTCCCCTGCGATATATAGGGGTTTGGATCGGATCCTGTGTGCTCTTCTCTGGGATGGGAAAGTTCCCCGCATTGCGCTCAAGAAGTTGAAGGCAGACAAGGCGAGTGGTGGGGTACATTTCCCAGATTTTTTGTGGTATCACCGTTCCTTTCTACTAAGCCAGGGTTCGAAGTGGAATATGCGGGAAGAGGAAGTCTATACTCCGACTTGGCTCCGAATGGAAGAGCGCATGGTTGCTCCGTGTCCCATCCACTTATTAGCGGGCATGTTGCATCCAGTTTCCTCTGGGGTTGGCAGTGTCATCATTTCCACGCAGCGTGCTTTTCGAGCTTTGATGTTGATCATCAGGGAAAAGAACCCTCCTTCACGGTTGCTCCCAATATGGTTTAATCCGGCTCTTAAAATCGCTAAAGAATCGTGTACCTGGCCGCGGTGGCAGAAGCTGGGAATATGGTCAATTGGTCAGCTAATGGATGGACCCCGATGGAAGACCTTCTGTGGAATACAGCAAGAGTTTAACCTCCCATCCGCCTGCTACTTTCAATGGCTGCAGTTGCGTCATTGTCTGGGGGCAGCTTTCCCGTCCTTGGAGGGGCTGTCTGAGTCCTGGGGACTCCTGAAAGTTATTGAAGAAATAAATTCCAGAAGAGGTACAGTTTCTCGTTTTTATGCTTTATTCATGGAGTTTTATGCACCTCTGAACAGTGGGTTGCGATGCATTTGGGAAGATGAGACTGGGAAAGGGCTATCACAGAAAGAGTGGAGGAAATTTTGGGCATCTACGATTCGCGCATCGAGATCTGCTGCTCTCACTCAGTCTATGTTTTTCTTGGTGCACAGAGCCTTTTTTACCCCACTTAGGTTAAGCAAATGCATTAGAAATGAGACTAATCTCTGCTGGGCCTGTAACAGTGATGTGGGTACACTGCGGCATATGCTGATGGAATGCCCTCACATTCTGAATTTTTGGACCAAAGTCTGGGATACCATTCAAAAAGTCCTTAATTTCTCAGAGGCTTTATCATGGCAGATAATAACATTTCGAAATGCAGCAATGATCCCAGGCATAGCTAAGCATAATCGTTTTCTCCTAAACTTTATGATCATGGTGGCGATAAAACTTATACTTTCACGCTGGAAAAACCCATGTAAACCTTCATATTTAGAATGGTGGAACCAGATTTGTTTGTTCGCCAAATATGAACAAGCTTTTGATAGAGTTTAACAGGCTAGGGGGATTGGGGCCAAGCTCTCTAAGTGGGTCGCGTTAGATAGTTATGCGACTTAGCGTGCTCCGGTCTAGACTTGTGGTGTACTCTCAGGCTTCCGCCTGGGATCAGGTGAGCGGTTGAGTGGACGTTCCAGGGGTATGCGGCACTCTGGGGGGAAGTGGTGGGGTAGTTTCCCCCTTTGTTTTTTGATGTTCTCCTGCTTTCTCGAGGGTGCTACCTCGGAAGGATGATGTTTGGGGAGGGAGGGTGGGGTATTCAGTGGGTTTTTTTTTTTTTTTTTAAATTTCCTTTGTTATTTTTTCCTTTCTTCCTTTTCTTTCTTGAGTCATCTGTAATGTAGCCCATTTTTTCTGATACTTAAGCTAGGTTCAGATCATGTTATGGGTGCTAGTGGGCCGGTTGGCTCTAGTGCTGTATCTTTTCAGTATCATTGGAATTATGTTTGTGTTTTGTTGTATTTTTATTTGTTGGTGAAAAATTTGTAATAAACATATATTTAAAAAAAAAATAAAGCTAAAATTGAACAGTTAAAAAAAAAAAAAAAAGATAACGATGTAGATTAGGTGAGGAGTGGAGTAGGTGAGGTGAAGAGCAGGCGAGGGGTACAGTAGGTGAGGTGTACATTAGGTGAAGTATACAGTAGGTGAGGAGTGGAGCAGGTGAGGAGTGGAGTAGGTAAGGTGAAGAGCAGGCGAGGGGTAGAGAAGGCGAGGTATAGGGTGTTTCTTCTGATTGTATGCCACTCCCCACACCATATTAACCCTCTGTCTCTCTCCTATCTGCTATCCATGATGGCAGACTTTGTCGTTGCTGCATGTGTGTTGGGGGGTGTGCCTGAGCTGTGATTGCCTGACGAGGAAGATGGTATCCATGGTGCTGTGGCACAGGGCATAGGTGCAGTCCTGCTGCAACACAGACCTGCAGCTGTGGGGCTATGCAAGCCAGGGCTGTGCTGGCATGGTGCAGGAGGCGTGCCGAGGTGTGCCGTTGCCAGCCTCACCTCTACAGGGCAAGGGCCCAGCTCTAGGACAAGCGTGAGGACCAGGTCATCTCCCTCTTCCGTCTGAGCACAGAGGCTATTAGGGAGCTCTTTGAGGTTCTAAGACCTGACCTCGAGCCCCTGACTGGTCGGTCACATGCCATACTGGGTTTGGTCAAGCTCCTGGGTGCCCTACATTTCTTTGCCTCTGGCTGTTTCTAGTCATCTGTGGCTGCAGTGGGTGGGATGAGCCGCCCCACCTTCTCACGCTTCTCTACCAGGTACTGCGGGCCATGGTCAGCCAGGTGAGGAATTACATTGCAATTCACAACAATAGGCAACAGTGGGGAACCCTGAACCAGGCCTTTGAACAGGTTGCAGGGATACCACATGTGATGGGAGCTATTGATTGCACACATATTACCCTGGTTCCACCCAGAGATAGGGAGGCAGTGTTCCGTAACTGCAAACATTACCATTCCCTGAATGTTCAGGTTGTATGTGATGCAGATATGCGTATTCTGAATGTGGTTCCTAGGTTTGCAGGGTCCACCCATGACTCCTATATCCTGCAACACTTGGCACTATTCAGACAAATTGAGCCCGGATAATATGAGGACCGTGTACTATTGGGTGGGTATTTCTCATCTCGGACATGCACATGCAGTTCCTCTGAGTAACCATATGCGCACATGTCTGTCTTTGAGGTGTGTCCTTAGTTGTGTGTGTGTCTCATCTGTTTGTGTGTTCTAAGGGAGGGGGGTTGGATTTGCTCCCAGGTCTTCTTTCCTGCGGTGCCATTTCACATTGTCTGATATGTGTTGGCACGTTACAACACACATGTATGATTCATGTATATCAACAGTGTAGTGTTGTCTCTGCCATCCTGTCTGGGCCACACAGGTAAATGTTCCTCTACCACCTGCTGTGTGTGGACAGTATCATGGCCCTCACATGCTTGCACAGGTGTGCATCTCTGCCCTTGTCCAGAGTGCATTGGTATGTGTCTGGCTGATGTGTTCACAAATGGCGCTACTAGCTTTTGGATACAGATGTTTGGTCATGTGTTTGGTGTGCTTACAGATGATATGTATTGCCCTCCTTAAACCTCCCCCGTGTTATGTGTCTCACACCTCCAAATGCTGGTGCATAGCTGCTGTGTGGCATCATGTGATGTCATATGTTTCTGACAGTCTTTTATGTGCTGTTGGTTTGCACGTACATGCTTGTGTGCATTTGTGTGGACATCAGCTCCTGCTTTAACTTTCCACATTTCTTTCTGCGGGTGATGCCGGATATGGGTGTCGTCCCTGGTTGCTGACCCTTTGAGTCTACCACGGACACTTGCAGAGATGAGATACAATGAGGCCCATGCCTCCCACCGCTTGGTAATCGAGTGTACCTTTGGCGTTTTGAAGAGCCGCTTCAGGTGTCTGGATAGGACTGGTGGGGCCTTACAATATCAACCCATGACTTCAGCAAAGATCATTCAGGCCTGTTGCATCCTGCACAACATTGCTCTCAGGCACTATATCCCACTCAAAATTAATGAGGATCTGGAAGATGATCCTACATGCCGTCCTGTACGTGTCCGTGGTGACACACATGAGGGCACAGCAATCAGGCGCCAGCAGATTGAGGAGCTCTTCTTAGGTAAGTACTGCATATGTTGGCAAATGCATTTGGGTATATATGTACTACTACTACTAATGACCCTCACTTGGTTTGCAACTTGTCATGCTGTGAGGGCTTGTGTGCATCAGTGATGCTGAGAGCTAAACTATCGGTAGATTAACTACTGGAAGGGTCTCCCAAGATGGACAGGTCTCGGCTGAGGTGCCAGACCAAGACAAACCACCCATCTGGGCAGCAGCAAAATGGGATAATGTTGAGAGCAGAGGATCACATTTCTGTGACAACGGCAACAACACAAAACTTAAACTGCACAGAAGAAAGGCCCGGCAATCTACATCTGTATCTTGCCATGAAAACCCAATGGATAGTTACAACAAAACAAATTGTGCTATAGTGCTGGAAGATGAGACCCCCAGGTCAAAAGGCACTCAACTAGCTACTGGAAAAGAGCTGAAGACTTTTCAGAGTAAAGCCAGCATTTATGATGTGGTTGAATCAAAGTCCTCGGGACGTCTGACTGCTGATGTAGCTGCGCATGAAATGAGAGTCAGAAGCTGTAAAGATGTCTTACACATTGGAACATGGAACATATGAAGCATGAACCAAGGGAAGTTGGAGGTGGTCAAGAATGAAATGGAACGTGTACAACTTGATCTGTTGGCTGTCAGAGAACTGAAATGGACTGGTATTGGGCACTTTGCATCAGATGATCACATGGTTTACTATGCTGGAAACGAAAGACAAAGAAGAAAAGGTGTTGTGTTTATAATAAAGAAGAAACTTGCAGGAACTGTAATGAAATACAATGCAGTCAGCGAACGTTTAATCTCTATTCGTCTACAAGGAATGCCTATCAACACAACTATAATTCAAGTATATGCATCAACAGTTGCAGAAGAGAATGAAATTGAAGAGTTCTATGAACAAGTACAAGCTGAAATTTACAGAACATACAAACAGGATATCCTGATAGTCATTGGTGACTGGAACGCAAAAGATGGCAACAAAGAAGAAGGCAAAGTAGTTGGAAAATACGGAAATGGCAACAGAAATGAAGATGGAGAAAGACTGATAGAATTCTGCAAGACCAACGATCTATTCATCTCAAACACCTTCTTCAAGTAGCACAAGTGGTGCCTGTACACATGGGCTTCACCCAATGGATTGTATAAAAATCAAATTGACATCTGTGGATGTCAACAATGGAAAAGCTCTATAACATCAATAAAGACAAAACCTGGAGCTGACTGTGGTACAGATCATCAACTACTAATATACAAACTCAAGCTAGACCATGGGATGCTGTTCCAAGGGTTGCAAAGCAGAGATGGCATCCATCTGCCCAAGAGAGGTCAACGCATCTTTGGTAGTAGACTGGCTAATCTACTGAAGAGGGCTTTAAACTAGATTCGTTGGGGATGGGTGAAGAAAGCACCCAGGTAAGTGAAAGCCCCCAGGTAGGTGATACATTAAATACCTTTATGGAAATGGGTAACAGGGGTAACATATGGAAAGCAGTGTGTATTAATGCCCGTAGCATGGGAAATAAGATCCCTGAAGTTGAAGCTTTGGTGGGAGTGGCTGACTTGGATTTAGTGGCAGTTACAGAAACATGGTTCACAGAAAACCATGACTGGGATGTAACTATACCTGGCTATACTTTATTCAGAAAGGACAGGGTAGGAAGAAGGGGAGGAGGAGTGGCACTATATGTAAAAACTACTATTAAAGCTTTGGAATTACAGAGCTTAAAAGGGAGAGAGGAGGCATTGTGGGTTAAACTAGAAAGAGGGAAAGAGAAATCTATTTGCATTGGAGTGATATACAGACCTCCCTCACAAGAGGAAGAGGTGGACAGAGAGCTAATTGAAGACATACGCAGCATTGCTAGGAAAGAGGAAGTGCTACTGATAGGAGATTTCAATATGCCAGATGTTGATTGGCACATTCCTGCTGCAGTATCATCTAGAAGTAAGGAGATCCTGGATTCTCTACAGGAAGAACTATTCAGGCAATTGGTAACAGACCCCACACGTGAAGGGGCCATACTGGACTTGGTGCTTACCAATGGTGAAAGTGTTTCTGCTGTTGTAGTGGGAGATCATTTTGCATCCAGTGATCACCAGATGGTGTGGTTCAGTATTAGGACTAGGGCTGTTAGAATCCATTCCAAGGTGAGGATCTTAGACTTTAGGAAGACTAACTTTGCGAAGATGGGCCAATACCTCAGGGAGTCGTTAGTGGGATGGGAACATCTGGGGGATGTAGAAAAACAGTGGGCAAAACTGAAAGGGGGTATTTTAAAGGCAACCAACCTTTTTGTTAAAATGGTAAATAAAGGCAAAAGGAACAGGAGACCGCTATGGTTTTCGAAGGAAGTAACTGAAAAAGTGAAGAAAAAGAGGGAGGCCTTTATGAAATACAAGAGATCACAGAGAGAGGAAGACAGGCATCTGTATTTGGAAAAACTTAAGAGAAGCTAGCAAAGTAGTCAAGAAGGCAAAGATTCAAAAGGAGGAGGAAATAGCCAATGCAATAAAATGGGGGGATAAGACATTTTTCAGATATATTAGTGAGAAGAGGAAGGGCAAAAGTGGTATTGTCAGACTCAAGGGTGCAGGGGGGGAATATATAGAAGCTGATAAGGATAAAGCGGAATTGCTTAACAAATATTTTTGTTCTGTGTTCACAGATGAAGAACCAGGAGCAGGACCTCAGAAAACACCCACAAATAAGAACAGAAGCGAGGGACATCTTGAACAATTTTCAGAAGACTGTGTTCGTGAGAAACTAGCTCAACTTAAAGTAGACAAAGTGATGGGACCGGATGGGATACACCCTAGAATACTGAGGGAACTTGGGGACGTTCTAGCAACTCCACTGACTGACCTTTTC
The DNA here is from genome assembly GCA_033557465.1 of Ichthyophis bannanicus. NCBI lineage: Eukaryota > Metazoa > Chordata > Amphibia > Gymnophiona > Ichthyophiidae > Ichthyophis > Ichthyophis bannanicus. The sequence continues at coordinate 370,427,484 of CM066038.1, read as the reverse complement.
AATACCTCGTTGGAGTTGGGAGTGGTGCCAAAGGACTGGGAGAGGCTCATGTGGTGCCTTTACACAAAAGCGGAAGTAAGGATGTGGTTGAAAACTACAGGCCGGTTAGTTTAACTTCGGTGGTGAGTAAAGTATTGGAAATGCTGCTGAAAGAGAAAATAGTGAGGTTTCTGGAGTCCAGCGGATTACAGGATCCGAGGCAGCATGGATTCACCAGAGGCAGGTCTTGTCAGACAAATCTGATTGATTTCTTTGACTGGGTGACCAGGGAGTTGGACCGAGGGAGAGCTCTAGATGTGGTGTATTTAGATTTCCGTAAAGCCTTTGACACTGTTCCTCACAGGCGACATATAAACAAACTGAGCACCCTATGGATGGACCCTAAAGTTACTGCTTGGGTTAGAAATTGGTTGGGTGGGAGGCAACAAAGGGTACAAGTAAATGGAGCTCACTCTGAGGAGAAGGATGTTACCAGTGGTGTGCCCCAGGGATCTGTCCTTGGTCCGATTCTTTTTAACATCTTTGTTAGTGATATAGCGGAAGGGCTGTCGGGTAAGGTTTGCCTCTTTGCAGATGATACCAAAATCTGCAATAGAGTAGACACCCAGGAAGGTGTAGATAACATGAGGAGGGATCTAGCTAAGCTTGAAGAATGGTCTAGAATTTGGCAGCTGGGATTTAATGTTAAAAAATGTAAGGTCATGCATTTGGGCTGCAGCAATCCAAGGGAGCAATACAGTATAGGAGGTAAAGTACTTTTGTCCACTAAAGAAGAGCGGGACCTAGGCGTGGTTGTGTCTGATGATCTTAAAGTAGATAAACAGGTAGAAAAGGTGACGTCAAAAGCTAGAAGGATGCATGGGTGCATACGGAGAGGAATGGCTAGCAGAAAAAAGGAGGTGATAATGCCTCTGTATAAGTCTTTGGTGCGACCTCATTTGGAGTATGGCGTGCAATTCTGGAGACCGCACCTTCAAAAGGATGTGAACAGGATGGAGTCAGTGCAAAGGGTTGCTACTAAAATGATTAATGGGCTTCATTATAAAGCATATGAAGACAGACTTAAGGATCTTAATATGTACACCTTAGAGGAAAGGTGGGATAGAGGTGATATGATTGAGATGTTTAAATACCTCCATGGCATAAATGTTCAGGGAGAGAGCCTCTTTCAATTGAAAGCAAGTTCTGCTATGAGGGTACATGGGATGAGGGTGAAGGGAGATAGATTCAGGAGTGATATGCGGAAATATTTCTTTACGGAAAGAGTAGTGGATCCATGGAATAGTCTCCCAGTGGAGGTGGTAGAGATGAGTACAGTAACTGAATTCAAAAAAGCATGGGACCAACACAGAGGATCTCTAAAGGTAAAAAGTGGACTGTTGTAGTTGTTGTTATGGAAGGACAGACTAGATAGGCCATGTGGTCTTTTTCTGTCATCATGTTTCTATGTTTCTATGAAAAAGAGCAAACCACTCATGAATGCAGCAAAATATGACCTTGAGAATATACTACTGGAATTTAAAGACTGCCTGTAAAATCGATTTGCTGCTTTAGATACAAATGACAGAACTCCAGAAGAGTTATGGAATGACATCAATAAGGTTGTGTTGGAAGAAAGCGAGAAGTCTCTACAAAAGGCGAAAAAGAAAAAATGACCAAAATGGATGACGGAAGAAACTCTGAAATTAGCCCATAAACGCAGAGAAGCTAAAGCCAGAGGAGAAAGAAAGACAATCACAGAACTCAACAGAGATTTCCAACGTGCAGCAAGACAGGACAAGGAAAAGTACTACAACGACGCATGCAAGGAAATAGAAGCAGAAACTATTAGAGGAAGAACAAGATCGGCTTTCCTAAAGCTATGAGAGTTAAAGAAAAAGTTCCAGCCTCGAATTGGAATGTTACAAGATGCTCAAGGTTCTATGTTGAATGATGCTGAGAAGATCAAGAAAAGGTGGAAGGAATATATAGAGTTTTTATGTGATAAAGATCAAGTGGACCAACAGCCGTTTCAACCTGTATCTTATGATCGGGAACCTTTGGTGATGAAAGAAGAAGTTGAAGGAGCATTGAAAGTCTTATCAAAGAACAAAGCACCAGGCATTGATAGCATACCCATAGAAGTATTACAGTAATCTAATGCAGCTGTTACTGTACTTACAAGGCTCTGCCAAGAAATATGGAAAACAATATCATTGCCAAATGACTGGAAAAGATCTGTGTTTATACCAGTACTAAAAAAAGGTGATCCAACTGACTGTGGAAATTATCGCACAATCGCTCTGATCCCACCTGCCAGCAAGATTCTACTGAAGATTATTCAAAAGAGACTACAACCATACCTGGAATAAGAACTACCTGAAGTGCAAGCAGGGTTGAGGAAAGGGCAAGGAACGAGAGACATCATTGTGGATGTGAGATGGATCCTTGAAAAGACTAAAGAATACCTAAAGGATATCTATTTGTGCTTTATCAACTATAGCAAGGCTTTTGACCGTGTAAACCATGAGAATCTCTTGGCCACATTAAGAAGCATGGGAATACCAAAACACCTGATCATATTCTTGCACAATCTGTACATTGATCAAGAAGAAACAATTTGAACGGAACAAGGAGAAACAGTATGGTTTTAAATAAGCAAAAGTGTAAGACAAGGCTGCATACTTTCCCCCTACCTGTTTAATTTGTATGCAGAACAAATCATCAGAGAAGCAGGATTGTATGAAGACAACAGAGGTGTGAAGATTGGTGGAAGACTCATCAACAACCTTCGCTATGCTGATGATACCACATTACTGGTTGAAAGTGAAGATGATCTGAAACATTTGCTTCTCACAATCAAAGAACATAGTCTCAAAATGAGCCTGCACCTTAATGTAAAGAAGACGAAGATCATGACACCTGGCATAATCAACAGGTTCATCATTGAAGGAGAAGAAATTGAAATCATGAACACGTTTAACCTACTTGGATCAACTATCAATAAAGAAGCAACAAGCAGTCAAGAAATCAGACGACACATTGCTCTTGGCAGAATGGCTATGAAAGACCTAGATAAGATTTTGAAGAGCAGAGATGTCTCTCTCCATACAAAGATTCAACTTGTTCAAGCCATGGTATTTTCAATAACATCATATGGATGTGAAAGCTGGACAGTGAAAAAGATAGACAGGAAGAAAATTGATGCCTTTGAATTATGGTGCTGGTGGCGAAAACTGTGTATACCATGGACTGCCCGAAGAACAAACCAGTCGGTGCTAGAGGAGATCAAACCTAAGCTTTCTTTAGAAGCTCAGATGACAAGACTTTGACTTTCATACTTTGGACACATCATGAGAAGAGAGAGATCATTAGAGAAAGACATCATGCTTGGCAAGATAGAAGGTCAATGCAAAAGAGGAAGGCCAGCAATGAGATGGATCGATACAATAACAGCAGCTATGGGTACCAGTCTGTCAACAATGAGCCCGCCTGACTCAAGACCAAACACAATTTAGAATAGCTATCCAGAGGGTTGCCATGAGTCAACTCCGACTCGATGGCACTTAACAACAACAACACAAATACTCATCAATCTACCCTAGACTAACAGACCCAGAAGGCATTCTATCATGAACCTCCTAGCTACCCCCCACACAAAAATAAGAAGCAACCAAGTATGTGCCAGATCCTTTGACCTCTATGCACCTGCCATATTGAACTCTCTTCCCTACCCTATAAGGAACACTAAAGCATTCCTCACATTCCACAAACTCCTCAAAACCCACCTGTTCACCTTGCACTTTGAACCCCCCACTTAACTCTCCCCATCACAGCTATGTCTCCACCAACTGACCAATCTCTCCCCCCCACATCCAAGAAAGTTCTGTAAAATTGTTATATTCTCCATTCCTTTCCTTATGATTCCTAGCATTCTGTTTGCCTTCTTGGCTGCCGCTGCACACTGGGTAGAGGGTTTCAATGTGTTATCCACAATGACGCCTAAATCTTTTTCCTGGGTGGTGGTTCCTAATGTGGAACCTTGCATCGTGTATCCATAGTTTGGATTGTTCTTTCCTAGGTGTATAATTTTGCAGTTGTCCACAGTAAATGTCATCTGCCATTTGAATGTCCAGTCTTCAAATTTATTAAGGTCCTCTTGCCATTTTTCACAAGCCTGTTGGATTTTATCAACTTTGAATAATTTTGTGTTATCTGCAAATGTGATTACCTCACTCATTATTCCCATTTTCAGGTCATTTACGAATATGTTAAAAAGCAGCAGGTCCAGCACAGATCTCTAGGGTACTCCACTACTCACCTTTCTCCATTGGGAAAATTGGCCATTTATCCCTATACTCTGCTTTCTATCTTTTAACCAGTTCCTGATCCACAATAGTACACTGCCTCCTATCCAATGACTTTTTAATTTCGCCAAGAGGGACCTCATCAAAGGCTTTCTGAAAATCCAGATACACTATGGAGGTCATTCCCAAATGTGGGTTGCAGAGCTGCATGTCCTGGCAGGGCGTGCAGGCCCACAAGGCATCTGGGGCCGATTCCCTCTCTGGCTCGTCCTGCACATCCTGTGCATCATGACAGGGAGAGCTGGTGTGGGGCGGGAATGGGGCGGAGTAGGAGCAGTCCAGCCTGGCAACATATACACAGTCGATTCAGATCATAATCCTGTAGGTGCTACCAAGCCCATGGGGATGTGCTTTTGGCCTGATTGGGCCTGAGAATCCCTTCCAGGGCTGGGACTGGGTGTGCACGGTTCTCTGCCACCCAATCCAGGCTGCTGCAGGCCATCCGTGGATCAGATGGCAGGGAAATGTGGGGTCAGAGATGTAGATCTCAGGGGTGCCTATGGGGAGGATGTCCCCATAGGTGGAAGGGGCATGCTGAGCCATCCATGGGCCGTTTCTGGCTACCACTGGAACGTTTTGTTCCTGTGGTCCAGAATCGGGTCTAAATGGGCCCATCTTACCTGGGGCCATCTGGATGGCCCCTGACGTGCCCCTCTTGGAATTGGGCTCTTTATCAATCAGCTCACATTTGTCTACCTGGTTATTTACACCTTCAAAAAATATAAAATATTAATAAGACAAGACCTTCCTTGGCTAAATCCATGTTGGCTTTCTCCCACTTAACCATGACTATCTACATGTTCAGTAATTTTGTTCTTTATAATATTTTCTACCATTTTGCCTGGTACTGATACCAGGCTCACTGCTTTGTAGTTTCCTGCATCACCCCTGGAACCCTTTTTACAAATTGGAGTTACATTGGCCATTCACTAATCTTCAGGTATTACAGATGATTTTAATGATAGTTCACAGATTACTAATAGGAGGTCTACAATCTCATATTTCAGTTCTTTCAACACCCTCGGATGTATACCGGGAGAGTGGGAAGGTAAGCTCCGTGCCGCTCCCCTCCGACAAGGCCAATCGGGCCCAACGTACCCCTGCAGCTCCGGGTACATTTTAAAAGGGCCTGCTTCGGCTCTTCCAGCCTCTTCAGCCCGCTCCAGCCCCGATCGGCAGCATTGAGGGATAGCGGCAAGGTAAGCTCCGCCCCGCTCCCCTCCGACAAGGCCAATCGGGCCCGACGGACCCCTGCAGCTCCGGACACATTTTAAAAGGGCCTGCTTCGGCTCTTCCAGCCTCTTCAGCCCACTCCAGCCCCGATCGGCAGCATCGAGGGAGAGCGTGAAGGTAAGCTCTGCCCCGCTCCTCTCCAACAAGGCCAATCAGGCCCTCCTCCAGATCTATTTCTCACAGACTTCGAGGCGAGCCCACGCCTAGTGTGCCTGCGCCTGAGGGCCTTGCCAGAGGGCCCTTTGGTGTGGCCCTTAGGCGAAGGCACTACAGAATAGATCCTCAAGGAGGTGTCCTATCCTCTCCTGATCTCCATCTTCAGCGGCCCTCCACACACATGAAAATTTAGCATGCTCCTGAGGCAGCAACGAGTACAGCAGCCACCCTCAGCTGTTTACTCAATTGGTGCAGACACCCAACTTCAAAAGAGAAGTGCCATTGGCACTCTGAGGGATGCTCTCCAGTTCTCCATCTTCTGTGGCTCAGTGAAGGACACTCTCCAGCTCCCCATCTTCATTGACACTGTGAAGGACGCTCTCCAGCTCTCCATCTTCATCAGCACTGTGAGGGACGTCCTCCAGCAACCCTTCTTCAGCAAATACTCTCACCAGAGAGATTAATCAATGCGGTTTACATATAAGCTCTGAGCCCGCTGCCATCACCAAGCTCCCCCGATCTGGGTAGAGTTCCACAGCACGGCAACAAGCTCTTCTGCTCAGGGTATCCAGCCCAATCGGGGCTGTGGAAGGAGGAGCAGCAACTTTAAAAGACCCCCGCCACCAGACAGGCTGTGCCTCGTGAGACTGCACCTGTTGACTCCTTGTTGTAGCCCCTCTGTGGGGTAACAGAGGTGGGCTGAAATTTAGATATTAACCTAGTCAACCTGATTTAAATGTAAGAATTGTAAGTTTTTCTAATAGATATAGCTCAGTCCAGTAGTATAGCTCTATATGAAAGAATTAAGTATTGCTAGAGTGCTGCACTGTTGTATCTCCTGAGAATAATTCATAGTAGCTAGACCATTCACATATTGCCACATTGTATCCTTCTGTATCTACCGGGGATAGTCCTAGAGCCTAATATTGCTCCAATCAATACATTGTATATTGATTTATACGCTGAGGATTGACCTTGCTCAATTTGCCACATTGTTTACCTCCTCAGCTGCCTAGGATTCCTAGAGCCTAATATTGCTCAAATTGCTACATTGTATATTACGTTATTTATTATGGCTAGCTGATTCGTTGTCCTCAGACTATACTCCAACCTAGAATCCCTTTTTGATTCTGCACCATATACACCTTAAATTTTCAGAATGAATTTTAAACATATGCTACTACTTACCATGAATCTCACCTTATATATTGTCAGCATACTGGTCTCTCTCTACCCCCTCCCTTCTCACTCTTTTACCCCACCACTGAACCTCCCAGAATCCTCCTATATCAATGTTATACCATTCCGTCACAGACAAGTCTACCCCAGACAAAACACTAAACAACCATTTCTAGGAAGAGCAAACCTAACTCAACATAGACTGATCCAGATAATTCCAACTTATAAAACTGACCATTGGAAAACAGGCAATGCACTCACTCATATTTCATTCATCCTCATCAATGCTAGGTCAGTTAGAAACAAAACTCCACTTATAGCTGACCTAGTTAACACAGAAAACCCAGACCTCCTATGTATTACTGAGACATGGCTAACAGAGCCTTACTCAGTACTGTTAAACCAGATAAAAGTGCAAGGATACTCTATCTTCACCTGCAACAGGAACCACACTAGAGGAGGAGGAGTTCTCATCTTAGCAAAATCCAACCTCAACTTATCCCCTACCATTTGTGAAAACCAGGATGACACGAACATCCTCAAAATTGAAAACAAGGGCATAGCAATCTGCCTGATATATAGGCCTCCGACTACTAACAATCAAAATCTAGCCACCATCCTAGAATCTGCCTGCAGCTCAACTTTAAGGAAACCCCTCATTATGCTAGGTGGCTTTAACCTACCTTCGCTGTCTAATAACCAAGAAACATCCTTCCTAGATGCAATGGAAGAAATGGGCTTTAAGCAATTAACCAACTCATGCCAAATGTAACATTCTTGGCTTAATATTCATTCCAACTCACTTCATAACATCATCTCAATATAATCCACCCTCAACAACTCAAGTCCCCTGGTCTGACCACTTTATGATACAGTTCTCTCTACACTACCCGCAGTCTACTAAAGTACTTACTGACAATTCACACCAAAGGCAGAGGTTTCACCCATTCAACAAGGAAGTGTTTCTTGAAACAGTCCTCTTTAGGTTAGACCCTCATACTACTAACTTTGATGAAGCAATATCTAACTGGAATTATATTATAGGATCTGCATCTGAACCTTTTCCATTACGGATACGCCACAAAATCAGAAGAAACGAAAAATGGTATACTGCTGAACTCGGGACACTTAGGAAAGGTCTTAGAAAAATAGAAACCACCTGGAGAAGGAAAAAAACTCAAGAACTCAGAGTGCAATATTTTTCACTGCTCAAAGCTTACAAAGAAGCGATTAATACTGCCAAAAAACAATATCACTCCAAAGTATTATCAAAAGCCATAAATCATCCTAGAGAACTATTTGAGATTGTTAAATCACTGATCAAATCCCCATCTAATGATACATGCAAGATCTCTATTAACCCCCAAGCGCTTGCTGACCATTTTGCAAATAAACTAAAGCAAAACAACCATTTCACACCACCCATCCTATCTCTTACAGACAACAACCACTCTGAATGGAAAGCCTTCCATACTATTACAAACAGCCAGCTGCTCCAGACAATCGCCAAACTAAATACCACAACTTCCCTGCTAGATCCCTGCCCACTGGCATGGATAAATGCAACAAAATCAAAACTTGCTCCTGACCTACTGAACATTGTGAATCAATCACTTCAACAAGGTTGCATATCGGAAGTCCTCAAAAAGTCAGCAATTCGACCATTGCTAAAGAACAAAACACTAGACAGCAATCAATCACTTCAACAAGGTTGCATATCGGAAGTCCTCAAAAAGTTAGCAATTCGACCATTGCTAAAGAACAAAGCACTAGACAGCAATGACCCAACATCATACCGCCCTATTGCAAGCATTCCATTTCTTGCCAAGATTATCGAGAAGGTTGTACAATTGCAATTGTAGGACCATATAGACTCATCAGCTCCATCAGATGAGCACCAATATGGATTCTGCCCTCACCATGGTGTAGAAACCCTCCTATTAGCTCTATTTGACACCATCATCAGAGGTATTGATAATACCAAATGAGCCTTCATTCTCATTTTCCTCAATATCTCCTCGGCATTTGACAATGTAAACCATGCCACACTCATCTCCAGACTCTCTCAAATAGGCATTAAGGATAAAACCCTAAACTGGTTTAAATCCTATTTCACTAACTGGACTCAATATGGTCAAATAGATCGACACATTGTTGCCATTTCCACAAGAGCAGGGCATCCCACAAGGCTCCGCCCTCTCGGCACTATGGTTTAATCTGTCCCTTCAACCCATCTGTACAATATTTAAGTGCTTCAAGTTAAATTACCACATCTATGCAGATGACATTATGTTGTACTCACCATTCGATGTGTCTAACCCTGATTATAACAACATCTATCAATGTCTAACTGAAGCGGAACTCTGGCTGAAATCAATGAACATGAATATTAACTTTAAAAAAACAGAAGTGCTATTTGTAACAAGAAACATGAATTTCACCCCACCATCAGAAACCAACATCAGAAAGATTACCCTACCAGTTAAAGAAGAGGTCAAATACCTAGGAGTCACGCTGGACAGGACCCTCAGCCTTTCTCAACACATAAAACAAACTGTTAAAACAATATACTTTAAAATAAGGACAATCCAACAACTAAGATCGATTATAGATAGCACTGACTTCAGATTGGTGGCCCATACATTAATAACACCGCATCTTGATTACTCTAATGGTATTCTTCAAGGAACCTCTAAGAAAAGCCTACACACACTTCAACTAGCTCAAAATGAAATAGCAAGGATCATCTATAATGTGAAAGTAACAGATCACATATCTCCTATTCTTTACGCTCTGCACAGGCTACCAATCTCATGCAGAATTATCTATAAAGCTTTAGTTACTATGTTCAAAATCTTTAATAACTTAGCACCATCATTCCTATCTACCCTCATCAACGTCCCACACGAAAACAGGTCAAGAAGAAGAATGAACCTATACATGCTCTTAGTCCCGGATACCTTCCGGAAGACAAGTCGGAAGACAAGTAACACGGCCTTCTCATTTTTCGCTCCTACATTATGGAACAACCTCCCAATTGAACTTAGAGAACTCAAAAACCTTCAATCATTTAGAAAAGACCTAAAAACCCATCTATTTACTCTGCACTATCACAACCTTCAACTCGATAATGTTCAGAACACGCAGAACAGCACTGAACAACAATTATACTGCGACCCTACCTAGTCAAGGCACTCACCTCCTTCTCACTCAGTCATAATACCTACCCAGCTCAACTAACTCTTGAATACATTTGATATCACTAATGTAATAGATACCCTTTTTAATATTGTTGTATATGAAACGGCATATTATTGAGTACCTAGTTCCTCCTGTTTTGATGTTAAGAGTTATATGTTAAAAATGTTCTTCAATTATTCTCTGTAAATAATAATAGTCTGCCACACTATTATTAATGTTTTTGTTACCTGTAAACCGCCATTGATCTCTGGAAGTGGCGGTATAGAAAAAATGTATAAATAAAATAAATAAATAAATAAATAAATACCGAGTTGTACCCGATTCTGTAACTGCGGGAGCTATATGTTCCCATGGTTGCAGAATTAGAGCACTTGGATGGCCCAGCATGAACAGCATTCTGAGCAGGAATACATCCAAGAGACTGCCCATCCCCATCGCTCAAGGTTCCGGCTGGTATGCCATGCGATCACCCAACCTGAGAGCCCAAAGGCTGACCACAAATAAAAAACATTTCCCCACTCCCTGACCCTCAGTGGGGGCAGCCAGGGCCAGGATGAAGCATCAAGGGTTCTCCCGCAGCGTCCCTATTGTTTTGGGGGGCTGCATGCCCCAATCGCACCTTATCCTGGCACTTATTCCACCTTCGAGGTGGAATAAGCGGGCATCCAATTTGAAGCCACCGAACATACAGAGGCTCAATCTGAATGGCCTCTATAGGTCTGGGCACTTCAGCCCGCCCCCTCTCTGCCTCCATGCCACCTATTCACAATCATTCCCACCTCCATCCAGTGCTCCCTGCACAAAATCCTTGTACATGCAGGGAGAACAAAGGACAAACTTGGGAGTAGCAGCTGAGCGTGGGTTGTATGTCCAACTCGGATGTACAATCCTGCTATTCGGGGATCAGAATGACCCCCAAAGTTTCTTTGACTAGTTCTTTATTACAGCCCATATCCATCTATGTGGATTCATTCCTAAGTCCACTTTTGCATACTATTCCCTCTTATAAAGAGATACAATGCATTTTTTTTATATTTTAACTTAAGTGGAAGATCTGTGTAAGAATCCAAATCTTTTGTTAGTCACAATGGATGTATCATCATTATATATGTCATCATGAATGACCTGGAAATGGGAATAACGAGTGTGGTGGTCAAATTTGCAGATGATACTAAATTATTCAAAGTTGTTAAAACCCAAGAGGATTGTGAAAAATTGCAAGAGGACCTTGATAAATTGGAAGGCTGATCCCAGGTTTAGAGGAGAAGAATATTAGATGTGTATGGTCATGAAGCCACAATCTAAAGAACATTCTGAGTCCCACTCAATCACATTCTTTGGTGGCGACTTAATCTATACATTTAGGCTACCATCTGTATGGTGGTTGTTCCATCTGTGAGACCCTCTAGATATAATGGTATTTACACACAGAGGGCATCAGTACACCCTTCGGCATAGTATAACTTGCACCTCTCATCTAGTTTATGCTGTGAAATGTCCCTGTCGTTTCCTCTATATAGGTAAAACGGTATGCTCTTTTATGTATATATGAGGAAACACAAGAGCAGACTGCAATGTGCTTATTGTGAGGCTCCCATGGTCCAACATTGTTTAGATCTGGGACTTACTATTATGGATCTTCGTTGTTTTTGTATTGATCAGGTTGAACAGAGTGAAGAAGGGGTATACTGTGAACGTTCTTTTATTAGGTGTGAACAACAATGGATATACCACCAAAATACAGTTAGTCCAAATGGCTTAAATGCCCAAATTGATTGGCATTTATGCTAAGATTCATTTGAGGGATGGATGGATGACATTTTCTTAAATATTTCCAATAGGACTGAGGCTCTTTAGCTGTTTCTTTTCTGTGGCTATTATGATCCTATAATTGTTTTTTTGTGATGTTTTGCATACAATTTTGGAGTAAGCAAGTATAGTCACAAGTACTGAGGAAGAATGTTGGTTTGGCTGTTTGGAATTACATGTGGAGACTGATTCAGTGAGGGGCACATCCGGGCTGTTTGGACAGTCGAAAAATGAATGGCCCCAAAGTGTACCTGATTTTGCAACCATGGGAGCTAGATGCTCTCGTGGGTGCAAGATCAGACACATAGATGGCCTGGCTTTGCCCCGATTCTCATGCTGGTGTGCCGGTGCTTGTGGTGTCCCATTGCCATGGCACTGGAATGCCCAGCAGGAGCACCAAAAGCCTGCCACAGCAAAAAACATCCATTCCCCGCTGCCTGACCCTCGGCTGGGTCAGCCAAGGCTGGGATCGGGCAGTGGGGACTCACTTGCATCACCTCTGGCTGTTTGGTAGGGCTGCTGACACATATGGTGTTTGTACCACCTCCAAGGTGGTATAAACCCCACATCTACCCTTCTGTCAGTGGGCGTACAGGGTCGTGACCTGAATTGGCTTTGAACATCCGGGTGCCTCGGCCTGCCCCTCCTGCCCGTGTCCAGCGTTCTCTGCACAATGGCTCTGTGCATGCAGGGAGTGCTTGAGGCAGCATATGGTCTAGCGAATAGCGGGACTGGGCATTCAACAAGGATGTCCAACCCTGTTTGTCGCATCTGTGCATCTAGCCCATAATGAATACTCTCTTGCTAATGGAAATGGTAGATCTAATGATTGTGAGGATGGCTCTTTAAATCATGTGGGATTGCTTAAATGTTTGTCTTTATAAGCAGTATGCATGGATTGCGTTTTTGAGCTGTTGGAAATTTTTGCCCTCCGACAGCTTGTGCCAGTCTGTCGGTCCTTGCGTGTCACCGATTGAAATGTTAAGGTCTGCAATGTGGGATCAAGTTAGCTATATGGGAAGGGAGTTACTTTGGAAATGTTTCTACATGGGTGTCTAGCTCCAGCTGGATATTTTTATGGAGCATAATGTTTAAGTATCATATATAGATTAGTTTGTAGAATTTAGTCCATATAGTTTGTGTTTATTGTTGCAATAAGGTGACTATTGGGAATGTTAGTGGAAAATTTTATCTTATAGAGAATCATTAAACATTATTGGGATTAACATCTTGTGTTTCACTAAGTATGAAAATAAGAGTTTGGCTTCTCTTTTCAGGGGAATTACATGATCAAGGGAGAATTATTGTTAAGGGTTTTCAGTAATTATGATGCCTTCTATCCCTCACACCATGACCTTTTGAAACAGGTTCTATTAGCTTCCTGATGAAGCACTGGCAAAATGCCAGGGATGGCATCGTGAATGTCATTGGGGCCAACTTTTCTTAAGGAGATAGGTGCAGTGAAATATTATATGTCATATACTGTCTGCTTGATTTTCACATTAATGATCATATGAAGGACCTTATTTATTAAATTTTGGCACATGCTATACAGAATGTGGAGGCATGTCCTGTTTATGAATTAATAAGATTTCCAAAAATTAAAAATTGAAATATTGAAAAAGATTGAATTAATATTATGGAATTAACATCAAAGTAGTTTTTTTAGGATCATTGATGCAACAAGCAAATGCTAAAGCTATGCCTATGCTAAATACACTCAACTTGGTCTGAAATCCGTTTTCTCCTTTTTTAAGCATTGCGTGCACTTATAGTATATGAAAACCCCATGAGACTTCTTTCTACTCCATTTTGGGGTAATAGAATGAAGTATATTGCGTATTGAGATATATATATATCTATATCTATATCTATCTATCTATATATATATATAGAGATCTTCTTCATTCTGGGATTGTTTTTTTTGTTGAGTGTACCATACTCAAGGTGGCACCCTCATATCTTTCCATTTGTGGTACACCAAGTCAACCAGCAAAAGCAAAGGCAGTTTAGTTTTGCGCATACCATGGCAGTCATGAACCTCACTTCTAAGCCAGGGTATGTGAAGTATGATCTCACGTTCTCAAATTTACTTAACATGATACTTGCATCATGCCAAAGGAAACCTCTTTCTGGAGTACATAAAATGTAATATGTATGGGTAATTTATCAAGGTGTGTGTGAACATTCTTCTTAATCAAGCCTGTGGCACCCAACGCAATGGAAAATAACTAGGTATTTATTTAGCAGGCTTTTTATACTGCTTTATCATTTCAATCCAAGCTATTTACATTGTAATGTACATTAAACAGGGGCATTGATAACTTGGATTTTTTTTCTGAGACAATGGAGGGTACAGTGACTTACCCAAGGTCACAAGGAGTACCATTGGAAATTGAACCCTTGATTTTCTGGGTACTAGGCAGTTGCTCTAACCACTAGGCTATTCCTCCTATCTTTCTGACACATTTTCTTGGTCTCTGGCTTCATTTCTTAGCATTTGAAGATCTGCTCCTTCTTATTGTGATTCACAGAATAGTTTCTTGGGACTGCCTCCTCTATAATCAATGTCATTCTGATGTTCTTCTCCTATAGCACTTTGTACAGCTTCTTTGCATCGTTTTTTATTGGTCAGAATAGTATCCCAGGTGATCATAACATCTTCATTCTCTGTAATTTTCTTAGGGTCATGATCCCACTGCTTTTCAGGCACAGTGATGTAGGGCCCAATATTTCAAGGCATTTGCATGGTTTACAGAGCTGTAAACTGTGTAAATGCCCCTAAGTGGGACTAACGTAGTCAGTGCCACAGAATATCCCAGACTAAGGCCACTATATGGCCTGATGCTAACTTCTTAGCTTTGGGACATGTTGGGGGTATTCTGGTGTGCAGCAGAGGTGGAGCTGATTGCAAACCAGACAGCGGCATATTAAGCCGCTGGCCTATCTTTACCTGTGGGAGCTAACCGAGCAGTGGCTCAATATTGTCACTGCCCATTTAGCTTCTATGACATTGGAGACTGTGCGGTGACCCCAGATATTCAATGCATGGCTGGATATGACCCTGGCATTGAATATCTGGGTTTAATGTTCAGTGCCAGTGGCTGGCCGCTGCAATCACACAAGCTGCCAGTGCTGATTATCGGGCCTGTAGTGTTTGCAGAGTTTCCAATGGATGAGGTGTGCTACTTTGTTATACCTTTCTGTATAGAAATTTATGCCATCAGAATTTCACTCCCAGCTATGTGGTGAGTCACTGTTTCCAGTTCTTTCTTAAAGAATCAACATGTCTGTTTTGCCAGTTTTTTCAGTGCTTGCTGTAAACAATCTCATCCGTAAGCCACTGTCCTGGGCTGCAACTATGAATTTTGCATCCTTTGGTATCAGTTCACCTTTCTTTAACTATTCTTGTGTCCATTCTTGATCAACAAAGGGTTCCTGGAGCACCTCTTTTTATTTCCCACCGTATTTTTACATTTGCCACATGTTTTTCCTCATTTGTTGATCTAATTCATTGTGTCCAGGCCTGTACGTGAAGTCTGGGACCCTGATTCAGGTCAGCCTGCATGTTCAGGCCTTGCCCAGATATCTCAGTCAGGGCTTTTGAATGGAGCTGCGATCCCCAGCTGCTGGACTGCAAGCTTCATTCCCAAGGCCAGGGTTGGGCTGCAGGGAATCTTCTCTGCCCCTTCCTGCCACTTTCTAGCCCCAGGCCTGCTGTCCTCCACCGACTAGAGGAATTCATTCTACCTCAGAGGTGGAATAAGTTCCCCGTTCAGGGTGATGGCCCCGGATGTACTGGGCTGACATTGGAATCGGACCTGTTCAACCGGGGCCTATGACCGCCCATTGCCTGCCCTAACGCCACCCGTGATCCATCCCTTTCCTGCCCCATCTAACTTCCCTGTACAATGAGTGGGGAAGTTAGGATCATAAGGGAGCCTGAATAGTGGGGATGGGCATGCCTTGGAATGACCCTCCTTCTGTTTAACTTCCTTAATGTCACAGCCCTTAGCCAGGGAGATGTTTTCCATTTTGCTCAATTTTTTTTCAAAAAAATGTTGCCTTAGCACATTTGTCAAAGCCATAATTCATGCTGATGTTGTCAGATAAGCTCTTCACCACACAGACTTGTTCTGCTAATTGTTGGTCACTAGAACTGTAGAGCTTCAAGGTCTTCTTTTTTTTTCTTTTTTTTTTACTTTAATTCTGTTTATTGAAATTTTCAAAAACTATACAATGTTCACAAAGTATAGAGAAACACAATAAGTCAACAATATAAATAATTCAAAAGAGAAATAATACAAGCAAGTACATTAGCCCACATCTTGGGGAGAAAACCATAAGAAATCAATAACAAGAAAAAACAAGGCAAGGAACACCAAACCAAAGATAGGTGTCCCAGCTACACAGAGCAGTCATTTAATTATACCCTCCCACCACCTGACAATTTCTAAACTACAACATAATAAAATAAATAAATAAAATAAATAAATAAATAAATAAAATAAATAAATAAAATAAATAAATAAATAAAATAATGACATAAAGGAAAAGCAAAAGTCACTGCACCTTTTCCTTATTAAGAATTCACCTTTCCAAATCCAAAAATGACAAAAAGACAAACCTGTCATATCCAAGAGATACTAAGCATTTACAAGGGTAGCACAAAAAAATAGAGCCTAAGGCAAGAGTTCTAGACTTGAGAGCAAGAAAGAACTTCCTACATGCTTGTGTTGAGCGAGATACATCAGGAAAAATAGAGACCTTATCACCACAATAAAGATTGTCCCTTTTCCGAAAATAAGCTTTAAGAATAGAGACTTTATCTTCTTCAGAAACCAAAGTTACCAATAATGTGGCTCTAGTGGAAATAATATCTTGAGTGTCTTCCAAGAAAGCAGTCAAGTTAAACCCATTTTTATCTTCAAGAACAGCTACTTCCCCTTCCCCAACACCTGGAAAACAATTTTTAAGGAAATATAATAATATTTAGCGAACACTATAGCATCAGCGGTGGGGAGGAGAAGAACATCTTTTAAATATTTCCTAAACAGTATTGATGGAGATAATAAACTACTAGAAGTAAAATTTAAAACTCTCAAATTTTTAGACCTAGCCATATTCTCTAAATTTTCAAGTTTTTGACACATAATAGAACTTTCTTTCATGGTAGCAGACTGGAATAAAGAAAACGATTTAACCTGTGTATCTATACTCGAAATAGATGAATGCAAAGTTCCAATCTATCAAGATTCTGAAATTTAATAACAGTGTCCCTAGTAAATTGACATAAAGAGGGAACAGTCTCAGCAAGAATCCGTTCATTACGATTAACTACTTGCCAAATATCTAGAAGAGAAATGGAGGAGACTTGTGAATCACCAGGAGGAATGGAGGGCTCTGACCAAGAAACCATTTTGGAGAGCACAACTTCCTTCTGTGAACTCAAAACACCGGACTGAGGCACATTAGACAATTCCAAAAAAACAGGAGAAAGAGGAGGGGTATGCTCAGGAGAGCTAAGACTCGGCCCCTCCAGCGAGGGGTCAAAAGGAACAGTACCTGGTGTTGTTAAGACCGGTGTAGATATTACATGCTTGTCCATAGGGCCACCAGCAGACACAGCCACAAGAGTTTTCTTTTTCCTTTTACCGCCGGGCATCGCCACTTCACAAATCTATAAATGCTCCCAATATGATCCTAAGAGGCTCACAAGGGACATACATCCTCCTTGGAAAACACCCCAACAAGCGCCGATGGCTAAGCGCCATAAAGCACTCTAGATATATTAAGGAGCTTCAAAATGACGTCAGCAATGACTGCCCTGCACGGGCCAGCTCTCTCCAGCACCAGCTGTTCTCACTCTCCACTCTCCACAGCGTGTGAAACTGCAGGCAACACTCCCAAGAAACAGCTCAGTGCATAGATCCTTTATGGAGCCTCAAAATAACGCCAGCAGTGACTGCTCCGCACGGGCCGGCTCTCTCCAGCACCAGCTGTTCTCACTCTCCACTCTCCACAGCGTGTGAAACTGCAGGCAACACTCCCAAGAAACAGCTCAGTGCATAGATCCTTTATGGAGCCTCAAAATGACGTCAGCAATGACTGCCCTGCACGGGCCAGCTCTCTCCAGCACCAGCTGTTCTCACTCTCCACTCTCCACAGTGTGTGAAACTGCAGGCAACACTCCCAAGAAACAGCTCAGTGCATAGATCCTCTATGGAGCCTCAAAATAACGCCAGCAGTGACTGCCCCGCACGGGCCGGCTCTCTCCAGCATCAGCTGTTCTCACTCTCCATAGTGTGTGAAACTGCAGGCAACACTCCCCGAGCTTCAGGTCTTCTACAAATAGTAAATGGGATGTTACCTCTGAGATGTTGCCTTCTTTAGGATTCAGGCTAAATCTATATCCCAAAGAGTAGACAGCACTGGGTAGGCACTGGGCTTGCACCTGCACTATGTCTCATTAACCATGAAGAAGTGCTTTGCAGCCTGCTGTTGCTGCTACTTCCCCATCTCCTACTCCAGAATGGCTCACTGTACTCATCAGAACCAATAAATTGCAGGAGAAAGATGGAGGGTTAGGAAAAATTAAGGGAAAACAGAGGGAAGGGAAGTGTGTGAAGAGAGAAAGAGAGGGACTGGGAGAGCAGAGGGGGCAGGAAAGAGAAAATAAATGACATTAAGGAAGGGAAGATGGAAGGGAAAAGAGAGGAGAGAGCAAACGAAAGAAAAGTCAAGAAAGACAGAAAGAAGGAAGGGGTGATGAGGATAGGATTATGTGAGAATAAGAAGAGAGAGCAAGGGAAAAGAAGGAAGACTAAGGGGTGAAATCTAGTGGGTGGAGAGTGAGTACGCATCTTCAAATGTCTGCCCTGGGCATGATATTTGCTAATTAGAGCTCAAGTAAGAGCGATGCACAATTTTTCTGGGGAAGAGCAACATCCCACATAGCTGCCAATTAATAACTAGGGCTAAAGAACAATATCACAGAACATATAGATGATATAGTTTAGTGAGACAAAGCTAACATGCCTCACCAATCTGTTCCTTTTTTTGAAAACATGAATTAAGAGAAGTTTCTTGCTATAGTGTATCCGGACTTTCAGAAAACATTTAAGAAAGTGCCTCATAAGAAACTCCTGAGGAAACTGAAAAATCATGGGATAGGAGGCAATGTCCTACTGTGAATAGCAAACTGGTTAAAAGATAGAAAACAGAGAATAGGGCTAATGGTTAATTTTCTCAGTGGAAAAAGCTGAATAGTGCAGTACCTCATGGATCTGGGACAAGTGTTTTCTAACATATTTATAAATGACCTGATAATGGGAACAACAAAGGATCCTTCCAGGGCCCTGGACTTGACCACCTCTAAAAACAGAATACTGGGCTAGATTAGTAAATCTTCTGTTCTTAAAGCCATTCTTGCCTTGCTCTCTCTGATTAATCCACACTTTTTCACTAACTCCTGAATAAGAACCGCATTTCCTCTTCACTTTCTCTAGCTCACAGTCTCTCTCTCTCTCTCTACTATGCTCTTCTCTTTCTGTAAGAATATTAGAATCCCCGTAGGTGTGCTGACAACAAGGATTAATTCCTTCCTCAGTTAATTCAAATTGTTACATTTACTTTAACAAGCCCATTTGTTTCTGAGTTGCCTGGGATGTTCAGCATGAATTTTGCATTGCAGCTCGATTCTCTTTGCTATAAATTACTTGCTGACCTGCAAGCAATGCAGGAATTTTAAAAATTACCCCTTAAAGACAATAGCGACTTAGGCAAGTAAACTGAATGTCTGAAAATCGCTCTCATTCAATCTGACTTAAAATAAGTACGGGTTCTATAAAGCTGGGATGCTTGGCTAAATTGAGGGGAGGCATACCTAGCAATGTGTTATGGACAAAATTGGGTAACTACACATATTGATTATAGTGAAAATGACAGAGACATGGGGTCTGTATTGACTAAACAATTTATTGAGGCATGAGCTTTTGAAAGCAAGAGTACACTTTGTCCTCGAAAGTTTGTGCCTCAATAAATAGGTCAGTCTATATATAAGGTGTCACTTGCCTCTGTCATTTTTGCTACTCTAGACTAACATAGCTACCACTCCACAAATTTACACATAGATTATATTTTCACTTCTATGTCAATTATTCTCCATATAAATGTTTATCTACCAAAAAAATAAGTATAAAAGTGCATAGGTATTTTGTATCCAGTGTGATTTTCAAAATAAAGTAGGCATGCAATTTCCTTTTCAAAATTAATGTAGGTTTAAGGACTGTGGGTAGAAAACAAAACCATGGGTTTGCACCAACTGCAGGTGTAGTTTGAAAATTGCCCCTTTAGAGAAACCTCCTCTGATTGACCATACAGATCTACAAAAATAGATTAATACCTAGCTCCCCTCATTTCTTTGATATTTGGCCCAAGCGTGCTTATGTTCTTTCATTGTTGCTTACTAGTATCCCTATGCAGGCTATTCCAGAGATCCACCATGCTCCAGTAAAAAGGCATTTCCTTATAGTTCCTTTGAGTCTTTTCCCTTCCCAGCTTTATTTCATGACCCCTTTTCATTTCTTAATTTGTAGAAATGCTTATTCTTGGATTCTGCCTGCTAATTATTTGAGTCTTTCTCCCATATTCCTCTTCCCCCTCTCTCTTCCAAACAGAACTATTAAAGAGAGGATCCTTTAACACAGGGATGCTAGCTCACTGGTTTTAGGAAATAAATAGAAGAGAGAGGTAAGAAAGGTTTGGAGGGATAAGATGGTGAAGGTATATGAAGAAGATTTATGACGCTTTACCTTTTCTTCCTTTTATGATTTTTATTTGTAAACCGCTCTGATGTTCAAAGGACAGTATAGAAAGTCATAATAAACCATAAAGCATCAAGTGAAAATCTAGATGGATAGAAAAAACAAGGTTGGTTTTGAGTCCTATAACAATTTTTTTGTAGCCCAATATGGCTTTTTAATCCTTTTTCTTACTTCCTTCAAAATTCCCCATAGACCAAAAGCAAATAGACCTCATCTGAATATAATGGCTAGAACTAGACCCAAAAGCTTCTGCCTAGGTCCATCTCCTGTCCTCATCTTTTCATTAAATCTTATCACAGATCTTTGTAAACAGTGTTGTAGTGAAGATGCAACTACTCCCTTGCAAATTCAGGCAGCTATTCACAGATGTGCTAGATTAGACCAACAGAATGCTATCACTTTAGGTGTATATCTGTTTGTTAACCTTCATTTCTACCTCTGTAATACCTAGCGGCAACATATCATTGGATCTTAGTCTATGTTACACTGTCAAATATGCATGTTCTATATTTGTAAACTAACAAATTACAGGATTAATGAAAACAGAATTGTTTTCTTAGATTAGCTGGAATGTAAATACTGCTTATTATGTTATTTCTTGGAGATGTGAAAACTAACACAAAATCCCATCAAGGAATGGCAGGTTATTAATCACCTTCCAAAAAGAATGTTCCACCTCACGGTTTTTTCCTGAGGCAAAGACTGACTAACTGAAAGGATTATAGGAGAACTGCACATTTCTCCAAATCCCCTGCTCTTTCACAGGAGATATATTGAATATAAAAAATGACCTTTTAGCCAAATATTTAAAGCTGATCGTGTAGTGTCTGTTATAGCTGCTAATATGCACAAGCTACAACAAGCAGGTTTGAAAAGAGACAGCAATTGCATTTGCATAGATAGCATCCAGACTGAAAATGAAAAAAAACAAAGGCCAATTGAGCCACCTCAGTCAGTGTTTTTTATGCAACACAGCACACATAAAAAAATTAGTTATTTAGCACCAGTGTCTGGGTAGTAGGCAGCACACTGAATAGCTGATAGTGTGATGACCGGCACCATGATTTGGATAGCTGTGATATTTGATCCACTATCCAGATAGCTGTTCTATGCTCATCGACAAGATGGTATGTGCTTATACACAGCACATGTAGGCACTCCTGGGGATGGGCAGAGCAGGGGCATAGTTGTGATGTATACTCGTATTTTATAAAATATGTAAGAACATGCATACAGTACATACACACATTTACACCTGCTTCAGAGCAAGTATAGATGGGTGTCTCATCATTTGCGCTATTGGGACTGGTTCAAAGAGTCTATTTTATAAAGGCACATAGGTGTTTATGCTGCCGTTGTTAAGTAGACTTTATATAAGTGCCTCTTTTAACTTCTCCCCTAAATATCTGTTGTACCATCAGACTCTTAAGGTTAAATGGCAGCCATACTACTGAATGCTGGTGTCCTAAATGCCAGAAATACTGAGATGCTGAAGCCTTAATTCTAATGGGCAGCTGCATAAAAGGCTGGACAGAGTAGACCAACTGGCCTGGAAGAATTTACAGAAGGCTCAGCCTACCCAGGAGAACATATGCTAGGACAGTGTTTCTCAAGCCCTTCCTGCAGTATCCCCTAGCCAGTCTAATTTTCAGAATATCCAGCCACGCCTCCGTTGCAAATATATCTATACATGCATATTCATTGTGCAAATCCCGAAAAGCAGATCGGCTAGAGGTTACTCCAGGATCTACGGGTATGCATGGCTAAAAGACATTCAGTTTGAGGTCATTTAAACAAATATTTCCTAGTTGTCATGAATTGTTTTGGGTTCATTTCACCTATTACTTCTTCAGGTGTGCATTAGGAGGATAATTGTATAAACTCCTGCCTAGTTAAGATGCATTTTTCTGCATACCACTAGCTCTTATTTTATAAAAGTCAAGAACATTTGCTCTTTCTTTTATAAAACAGAGGTGTAAGTGCTCAAAAACATAAGCACACTTAACTCAGCCCTAAGGTTGGTGTAAATACCCACACTTAGATTTTGCAAGAATGTCTGTTTAGTATTTTATACTTTATACACATAAATTTGCACTCCACCAATGTACATGCCCGCAGTGAAAGTATGTGCGACCAGTCCAATACTCATACTTATAGACTAGTGACCGTCTAAAGTACTCAGGTAACTGCAAATTCAGGTGCATAAGTCACTGAAAATATGTGATTTATGTCTGTAAATGGAATGTAACTTTCCACAATGCCTTATAAAAGTTCCCCGTATATGCACTCTAGAGATTTTGTAAGTGCATAAATCTATTTTGCACAGGTTAATTGTTACTGTACATGCAATTTGTGTGCACTTTACATTTTGAGTGCCCAATGGATTGAATGTGCTCTCACAAATGTACATTCCTACCAGGAATAGCTTGAGAAATATTGTCTTAGGAGAACAAGATCTCTTACTAATTTTCATGAGCTCCACCAAACTGTTGCCAAATAGAAGAGGCTCTAAGATGTTTAAGTTAAAATAAAATGTATCTACAGTACAATGAAAATAAACCAAATCTGTTTATATTCGTCAGAATTGTGTTTTCTATGTATATTACAGCATTTTTGCATATGCAAATCAATTGTGTGCTCATTAATTCATAGGTATATTTGAGCACAAACAAACCCAAAAGATGCATTGCTAGTTCAAGTCATGATTCACAGAAGAAGTGAAGTTGGAGCAGGACTCACAGCTTTTTCAAAATGGACCTAGGAGAGCTGTGTATGAGGAAAGAACCTGTTCAATGAACAGCAGTAACAGGTATAAAGAACTGAACCAGAATGAGCTCTACTCCAAATACATAGTAACATAGTAACATAGTGAATGACGGCAGATAAAGACCAGTATGGTCCATTTTTTCTGCCCAGTAAGATGGCCGGAGTAAGATGGCAAGAGTAGGTGCCATTCTATGCAGGCCACACCTCCCCATGTCTTTGTTTAGGGGTGAACCCACCACTCCATGCAGGACAGCCCTATTTGTTGAGAGGTTAGATGGTTCAGTTTATTTAGATTTTATTATGTTGCTATAAATGGATCCATTTAGTCTGTCCCATGCCATTTTGAATTCTGTCACCATATTTACCCCCACCACCTTCATCGGGAGGGCATTCCAAGCATCCACCACCCTCTCAGTGAAAAAGTATTTCCTGACATTGCCTTTCAGTTTTCCACCTTGCAGCTTTATGTTATGCCCTCTCGTTTTACAGCTTCCCAGTCTTTGGAAGAGGTTTGTTTCTTCATTATTTCTCTTTAAGTATTTAAAGGTCTGAATCATATCTCCTCTCCTCCAAAGTGTACATATTTAGGTCTTCAAGTCTCTTCTCATAAGGCTTCTGACGCAGGCTCCAAATCATTTTGGTTGCCTTTCTCTGAACAGTTTCCATTCTTTTTACATCCTTTGCAAGATACGGTCTCCAAAACGTAACACAGTATTCCAAGTGAGGCCTCACCAGTGACTTATACAGTGGCATTAGAACCTCTTCCTTTCTGCTGGCAATTCCTCTTTGTATGCAGCCCAACATCCTCCTGGCTTTTGCCACCGCCTTGTCGTACTGTTTTGCCACCTTGAGATCTACAGAAATAATCATACCAAGGTCTTTCTCCTGATCTGTTCACACCAACCTCTCGCCCCCTATCATGTACATTTCCCTTGGGTTTCTGCTACCCAAGTGCATGACTCTGCACTTCTTTGCATTAAATCTTAATTGCCATGCATTAGACCATTTTTCCAGCTTTTGTAGATCTTTTCTCATGTTAAGCACTCCCTCGGAGGAGTCCACTCTGTTGCAAATTTTCATGTCATCTGCAAAAAGACAGACCTTTCCATTCAGTCTTTCAGCAATATCACTCACAAATACATTGAACAGTGCTGGGCTCAGGACAGAACCCTGGGGCTCCCCGCTAATCACCTGCCTTTCCTCCGAGTGAGCTCCATTTACCATCACCTTCTGTCGTCTATCAGTCAACCAATTTCTGATCCAGTTTACCACCTTGGGACCCATCCCCAAACTACTGAGTTTATTGATAAGCCTCCTATGAGGGACAGTATCAAAGGATTTGCTGAAATCCAGGTAGATGACATCAATCGCATGCCCCTGATCTAGTTCTCTGGTCACCGAGTCAAAGAACTCAATCAGATTTGTTTGGCAAGATCGTCTTTCGGTAAAACCATGTTGCCTCGGATCTTGAAACCTGTTGGTTTTGAGAAAGTTCACTATTCGCTCCTTCAGAAGCACCTCCATTACTTTTCCCACTACCGAGGTAAGGCTCATGGGCCTGTATTTTGACACTGCTTCCCTGTTACCACTTTTGTGTAGAGGTACGACATCAGCCATTCTCCAGTCCTGAGGAACTTCTCCTGTTTCCAAGGAACTGTTGGAAACATCCTTTAATGGCCCTGCAAGAACCTCTCTGAGCTCTTTCAGTATCCTGGGATGTATCCCATCTGGCCCCATGACCTTGTCCACTTTCAGTTATGCAAGTTGTTCTAACACATCATCTTCTGTGAATGGTGTGGCATCTACTTCATTCTCATTTTTATATTTGGGAGTCACAGTTGGTCCTTCTCCAGGATTTTCTTTAGTAAAAACAGAGCAAAAGTATTTGTTTAGCAATTCTGCTTTTTCAATGTCCCTTTCCATGAGTCCGTTCCCAGCACTTCTGAGTCCTGTGATTCCACCTCTGATCTTCTTCCTTTCCCGAATATACCTGAAGAAAGTTTTGTCGCCACACTTAACATCTTTAGCCATCTTTTCCTCTGCCTTTGATTTTGCTATCCTTATTTCTCTTTTTGTCTCTTTGAGTTTGATCCTGTATTCATTTCTGTATTCCTCTGTTTGCAAGCTTTTGAATTTTGCGAAAGCTGTGTTTTTTGCCTTTATTTGAGCAGCCACTTCTTTGGAAAACCAAATAGGTTTCCTTCTCCTTCTCCTTTTGTTTTTATTTACTTTTCTTACATATTTATCTGTTGCCACTTTTATTGCCACCTTTAGTTTAGCCCATTGCATTTCCACTTCCCTTATCTCCTTCCACCCTGTCAACTCCTCCTTTAGGTACATGGCCATTTTATTGAAGTTAGTGTTTTTGAAGTTTAGGACTTTGAGCTTGCTATAGTTGGACTGCACCTTGGTTTTTATCTCAAACCACACCATGTGATAATCGCTGCTGCTCACAGGTGCACCCACCCAGACATTTGACTTGCTATCACCGTTGGTGAACACTAAATCCAGTGTTGAGCTTTCCCTTGTTGGTTATATCACCATTTGTCTAAGTAACGCATCTTGCAGAGCATCCACAATTGTTTTGATTCTTTCCAGATTTGTAGAAGGAGTAATCCAATTCACATCGGGTAGATTAAAGTCACCCAATATGATCGCTTCCCCCTTTGTGGCTATTTTGACAATGTCTATAATCAATTAGTTGTCTAACTCTTTGATTTGAGTTGGAGGCTGTAGACTACAGCAGTATGGATGACAGTGCCATCTCCTCTTTCCAACACAACCCAGAGCACTTCTTCTTTTCCCCATGCCCCCTGAATTTCAGTAGCTTTAATATTGCTTTTGACATACAAGGCTACTCCTCTTCCTCTTCCATTTTCTCTGTCTCTTCTGAATAGATTATAGCCAGCTATGGCTATATCACAATCATGCGATTCATTAAACCATGTTTCTGTAATGGCCACAATGTCCAAGTCCATTTCCACCATTATGCGAAGTGGCATTTTAGAAGGTATGTCTGGAAAAACATCTGGAAAGTCTGGAGCAGAATCAAGGGGAATGGCAGCAGTGAAGGGAGGCATGTATATTTATTTATTTATTTATTTAGCACATACTTGTATACCGCTGCTTCCAGCGATCAGAAGCGGTTTGATTAAGAGAACAGTGAATGTCAGATCAATGACAGAAATTTCAAAGCATTACAGTGTGATTAACAAGGTTATATGATAGGTTATCAAAACAAAAATCAAACGTGTTTCATTACAGTGTACAATAGATTTCCAAATTGCAAGGTTAAAACAAATTACAAGATTACAAGATTAAAACAAATGGGATTATAACAGGATTTCATTGAAGTATACAAGATTAATGACATGTTTCATTAAGTTTACAACAGGATGGTTATGTGGGGGGGGTGGGGCGATTACAATTATACTTCTACAGTATATAAACATTTGTGTTTTTACATATATATATTTTAACGCAGATTTATGATACACTGTAGGTCACTTGGTGTGTGCGTTGTTGATTTATGATATGTTGTAGGCCTCTCGAAATAGGTGTGTCTTCAGATCTTTTCTGAAACCCATCAGGTCAGTGATTGATCGCAACTCGGGTGGGAGTTGGTTCCAAAGTGATGGGGCAGCGAAGGAGTATGCTCTGTTGCTTGTGGCTACATTAACTGATCTTATACTTATTGGTACTTGCAGGTTGTTTATGGTGGCAGTTCTCCTGTTTCTGTTAGCAGGTTGTAAGGTGATTAGGTTTGTGAGAAAGGTTGGTGCCAAATTGTGGATGGTTTTAAAAGTTGTCACCAGGATTTTGTATTTTATACGGGCTATGATGGGGAGCCAGTGCAATTCCATCAGCACCGGGGCGATATGTTCTGCCACACCTGTTTTAGTGATGATTCTGGCTGCGACGTTCTGTGCCATCTGGAGTATGTTTAGTGTTTTGTTTGGAAGGCCCTGCAGGATTGCATTGCAGTAGTCGAAATGTGGTGTGATGAGGGCTTGGGCTACTGTCCTAAAGTCAGTGGGTTCTATGATGCTCCTGAGAGGTTGTATAACCCTGAGCTTGTGGAAAATGGCCCTGTTTACTAGACGGAGGTGCTTTGCCATCTTTAGTTCGCTATCCAGCGTTACTCCTAGGTACTTTATTTCATTTTTTGTGTGGTATGTGTTTTCACCTAGTGTAATTAACGCTGGCGGGTTGAAATCCGATTTTCTTGAGATGAACATGACTTCGGTTTTTTGTGGTTAATGGCCATGTTGTTTCGCTGGAGCCATGTTTGCATGTCTTTTATGCATTCTTCTAGCTGCGTGTAGTTTGGGTTGCTTGCATCGAGTTGGGTATAGAGCATAATATCATCGGCGTATATGTGATAATAGGTTTTATGCTTTTTGAATATTTCGCAGATTGGTCTCATGTACACATTAAAGAGAAGCGCGGATAGAGCTGAACCTTGAGGTATGCCTTGTGTTTGTGGGAAAGCCTCTGCTTTTTCGTTATTGAACTGTACCTGTTGCATTCTGTTGGAGATGTATGATGAGAACCATTTTAGTGGGGTTCCTGTTATTCCTATATCCTTCATTCTGTTCAGTAGTGTTTGATGGTGAGCAGTATCGAAAGCTGCGGAGATGTCAATGAATATGAGAATGAACATTTTCTTTTTGTTTTCAATCCCTTTGAGTAGATTGTCCAGCAGTGCAATAAGTAGGGTCTCAACCCCATGGTGTGGCCTAAAACCGTATTGGTGTTCATCCAGTGTTGTGTTGTTGTCCAGGTGGTCTTGTAGTTGTTGTAGAACGGCCTTTTCAATAATTTTCGCTAGAAGGGCTATGCTGGATATTGGGCGATAAGATGCAGGGTCTTCTCTGTTGAGGGTCTTGTTTTTTAGTATTGGCCTTATGACGGATCTCTTGAGTTGGTTTGGCATGGTGCCCTGTTGGAGTGATTGGTTTATTATGTGTGCAATTTGGTGAGTGATTTCTGCTTTTGTTGCTTTAACCCATGAGGCTGGGCAAGGGTCTAGGGGAGAGGTGGTGGTGTTGATGTTTGAGATTATATTAATGACCTGTTTGTCCCCAATGTTGTAAAATTTGTTCCAGCGGGTGATGTGTGTTTGTATGGCTGTCTCGGTGGGTTGTGTCTCTGTGATGTACATGTCTAGTGGAAGTGCATGTTTGGGTCCAATCTGTGGGTTTAGTTTGCTAGCATAGTGATCAGCTAGGGCCTGGACCTTGATTTTATCGTTGTGTTGGTCCTCTTGTGTTGTTTTGGTGAGGGATTTGACCAGGGCGAATAGTTCTCTGGGTTTGTTTAGTGCTTTACTTAGTAAGTTTGTGTGGTGTCTACGTTTTGCTAGGTTGGTTTCGTTCTTGTATTTGGAGAGAATGGTTAGGTATTGTGTTTTACGTTCGTTGGTTTTGCTTTGTCGCCATTTTCTCTCTGTTCTTCGTAGCTCTCTCTTTAAGGTGGACAGGGTTTCAGTGTACCATGATTCCGTTTTGAGTTTGGGGTTGTTGTTTGTTGCTTTCTGTTTGGGTTCAGACATCTCTTGAATTCCTGAGTTCCAATTGGTTATTAGGCTGTCGAGGTCGGTGCTTTGTAGGTCTACGTGCGAGGTGATGGAATTTATAAGGGTTTCGCTGTTGTATTTATTAAATCTTCGGCGGGTGTGTGTTGGTAGTTCCGGTTTTGGGTTACTGGGCGGTGTGTAGATCCTGATTTTAATTTTGTGGTGGTCGGACCATGGTACTTGGGTTATTTTTATTACAGGATTGTTTTCCTTGTTTGGTTGTTGTTCTGCGGGTGTGAATACCATGTCTAGGGTGTTACCTTTGTTGTGTGTCGGTTCGTTTATTATCTGTTTGTAACCAAGTTGTTCCATGGCTTCGATGAAGGTGTTGGCTTGGCATTGTGGTAGTGATGGAAGGTTTATGTCTCCCAGGATGATTTGGTATTTTCTGATTGCTGTGGTTGAGACGCATTCTAGTGCTGTGGCCAGTGTTTCTGGGGGAGAGGACGGTGGTCTGTATATTAGACAGGTTGCTATTGTGTTGTTTTCTACTTTGAGTATGTCAATGTCCTTGGTGTTGTTGTGTGTGGTGCTGGTAAGTGATAATGTGGATTTGGCTGCGATCAGGACTCCACCTCCTCTTCTAGATATGCGGGGGCGGTTGTATATCTTGTATCCGGGGGGGGGGGGTTATTTGGTTTGTTATTGCGGCGTCGGTGTCTGTGATCCATGTTTCAGTGATGCATAGGATGTCTGGTTGTTTGTCTGTGATGATGTCACGTATAATGTGTGTTTTGTTCCTTATTGATCTAGCATTGATAAGGATGATGGTATGGTAGTCTTTCATCTGGTAGTCTGTTGGCTTGTTATGTTTTTTGTTTTTTCTTGCTAGGTATTTGATATGGTTCGCTCTCTTCTGTTTGGTGTGTTTTGGGTCTCGGGGTGCTGTCTGGTTTCTGAGGGGGGGTTGAAGATTTGGATGGAGTGTATGATCTTGGTGGGGGGGGTGGTGTGAGGGATATTGAAATTGTTGAGGCAGTGCTGTTATTAATAGAGGGTGGTATATGAGGTAGAGTGGATTCATTATGTGATATATGGTATGGGGTTGGTTGAGGTTGAGAGTCAGTGTGGGTATGATTAGGTACAAGGATAGGAACAGTATATGTTTGATGAGTTCCATTTTTTTTTTTTTTTTTTTTATTCTGTTGGATGTTTCGTTGTTGTGGTGTAACGCTCACTATCTTTTGGGATAGAATGTTATTTGTTCACTACTAGAGTATGTATTTCTTCTCTAAACGGTGGGTCTGGGATTAGATGGGGTGTACTGTGTTTCTATCTGCACAACATATATTGCAATGTGAGGCTGACAACGATTTTTAAAATAACTGAGTTTAGAACTTTTAAATGTGTCTATATGCAGTTAAAGGCATGCAGAGCTGGAGGTAACAATGCTTATGACTACAGGTGGGTGGAGGGACAGGTACAAGGATAACTATAGGCATGCAAAGTTACAGGTAAAGATGTGGTTTCAAAGGCATGCAGTATATAGTAAGTACCTTCTGAAATCACTGTCTCCAACTGAAAAAATGAACGTCCCTGTAATTGGTTATGGAGGAAGGCCCCATGCAGGTTGTTGCATGGCCTCAGAACCAAGTAGAAGTATTTCAGAAGGGGGACAACTATGCTATGAGATTTTCACGTTCCGGTCTGCCATTTCAGATATACAGATGTGGGGCAGTGAGCCACTAATATGTTTTGAGTTTGTATTTATACTCAGGTTTCTTCAGGCAGAAAATATTACTTGTAGCAATGTAAGCACATTATGTGCTTTTCCCTGGAAGAATTACATCCATGAAATGGGCACTTTTTCTTATCTTATTCATGGTCAGGAGTAGGTATGGGCATGGAGGTCTCAACAATCAGGGCCAGACATGCTTATGCCGTTCTGAAATCATACCATGACATACATCTCCCTTGCTCTGCCTAAGCCACGTCTCTATGACATGTTCTCGGGCTGAGGATATCTATGTACTTAGCTTCTAAAATGGCTTGTGGACATCTCCACGTTTTGCATGTCCAAGTGCCTGTTTTCAGATGTCAATAGGGCTTCTAAAATATCCCACTGGATAACACGGCTCTCCGTCCGCGCTCCACTCATGCATCATACCAGCACTATATCGACAGTGCAAAGCCAGTCTGTAAGGATTTTCATCAGCTCTAGCAGTATAATGCCACTGAAAATCCATGTATAGTGCTGCCTAAGCAAACTATCTGAATAATTCCCTTTGAATATCAACCTGCATGTAATCAAGGAGGAAGCATATGCAAGGACTAAATGGTTACATTTTTAATAGGATGCCTAACTTCCAAAGCATCTGCATATATTTTGGCCCATAAAAAAACAACAAATTTTCACATGTAAGATACCTACGTGTGTTGGGTGCAAAAATAATCTTTATGCAACTAAAATTATGCAAGTACACTTAACCAGTTTTGAATGAAAGCGTAAGACATGCTTTCCTACTATGTATGCATCTTTTGGAATATAAATGTGCCTGCATGATTTCCATTAATGCACTTGAGACATTTCTTTTTAAATTGGTTGCCAGACGCAGTGAGAATATGCTTATGCTTTCAGATAACTGAAAATCCATCTTTGAGGATTTCAAAAAAGTGACTCCTTATGCACTGAACCTAACCAAACCTTTCAAAATCTACCCCAAAATGCTCCTGGACATGTGCATTCATACTGGATTGGACATAGTGGAGACCACTGATTATAAAGTGACTACACACTGAAATGCCCCCCTCTCCATGGCACATAGAATACTAACAATAGCAAACAAAAACTGTTTGAAAAGAAACTTATATAGGCCAATGCAGAAAGCCGGCTCTGAATTTGCGCACTATCAACTAATGTATGCCTATATGCAGTGCACCAATAAGGCAGAACTTCAGCACCAGCATGCATTAAACTGTGTTGCAAATGGCAGCGTTAAACTGGGAGAGCAAGCCAAACACATGTGCACAGAAGTCGGTACAAGTTTGGCATGCTCTCCCAGAGAAACAGGGGCATCACTATTTTGATGGCACCAGGGGCTTTCTTTGACACCTGGATCATCTGAGGTAAAGTGTCAAACTTCTCCTCAGAAGATCCAGGCATTAGGGAAAGCCCCTAATGCCATCAAAATACTGTTGGGGGGGAGGGGCCAGTGATCCTGACAGAAAACAAATTCCTTGTCACCCAGCAGCCCTGATCCCCCCTACCTACCCAACTAAAAAAAAACCTGGTGGCCCAGCAGCCCTGATCCCCCACCCACCCAATTTTTAAAAATCCTGGTGGCCCAGTAGCCCCGATCCCCCATCCCCCTCCTGGTACCTTTACAAAGGCACGAGAGCATTGCTCACATGTTCCCACTCCTGTGCCACCATCTTGAAAAATGGCAGCACCTGGCCCCACATAGTGCATCCTGGGATGCACCGGTCAGAGTCAGATTGCCATATAAGTAATTTTCTAGCATATATGTAGTCTGACACTGCCTTATGCATCCCAGGATACACTGTATGGGGCCAGGCACTGACATTTTTCGAGATATTGGCACAGGAGTGGAAGCGTGTGGACAACACTCCCACCTCTTCATAAAGGTATGGAGGGGTTCGTGGCCACTGGACCACCATGTTGTTGTTTTTTTTAATTGAGCAGATGGGGATCAGGGCCACTGGGTCACCAGAGTTATTTTTAGTTGGGTGCGAGGGGAGATAGTGGCTTCTGGACCACCAGGGATTTGCTTTCTGTTCGGGGCACATTTAAGCTACCTCAAACTCAGGCGTAAAGATATTGGCATCAAAGCTGATTATGAAATCCTTTACGCATTTCTCTGCATCGGGCACAGAGGATATTAGCATGTCATTTTATTATGGGCAGCTCATTTGCCTATAATTTAAATACTCTTGGGGGTATGTTTAGTAAGCAGTGGTAGCAATTTCCAAACGTTATCGGAGTCGTGGCCCCTACTGAAGTCAATGGGGCCGCGGCTCCGATATCGCAAGGAAACCTCTACCGCAGCTTAGTAAACATACCCCTTGGTGTTATGTGTACACTTCCTTTTCCTTTTCTGTTTACGCACGCATCCAACTCTTTTCTGCATTTGGCATGGTGGTAATTTGTGCCTAAAAGTTGTGCTATCTGCATGTAAAGGCTGTGCTAGTTTTCTGCATCAGCCTCATATTCTGCAAGCTCAGATATGGAACAAAAATACCATTTTCTATTTAACTGCTACCACTAATTCAAACTCATACCTACCAATGGCAATTTAGGGTATGATCCATCAATTTATTTTCTCATAGAACTACAAAAGGTGAAAAACCTTCATGAATCAGGTTCTTGCACTTTCTTACAGTGTTTCAATAAATGAAGACAAAAAATGAGTAAGAAAATCAGGCGATGGTCATGAATATTAATTTTGCTGTTAATTGCTTTTATCATGCAGAATAAAAAAAATAGCTGCCCTATCATTGCATGGATACATTATTTTTGTGTTAAATTATGCATACACCAGAGCTGAAGAAAACAGCAATTCTGCTTTAAAGACTAGGGTATGACAATCAATGTAGAAAACTGCAATAGTAAGGAGGAATCTCCCATATCCTACCCTTAATACTCTCACAGGTAAACTAAAAGTGCAGCACATGTCAGCTGAAATTGTCATCCATTATCCATAGTTCTCCTTCCTGGAGCCTTGAACAATACAAAATGCTGTATCCAAAGAGAACTCTATTATCGTATTTTTATAAAGCATTGTTTTCAAACACATCAAAACAGAAACTGTATTTTGGAAAACTTTTGTCTTTGAAACTACGAGGTACCATCAAAAAGTATCGAGACTTGTACATTTACACAAAGAGTATAACACTGAAAGTTATTGAACTTAGTCTCCTTCAAAGTAGTCCCCTTCCGATAAAATACTCTTCCTCCAGTGTTCTTGCCATTGCTGGAAACAATTTTGAAATGCCTCTTTCATTATGCTGTGAAGCTGCTGTGTCAAATTTTGCTTAATGTCTATCTATCTATCTATCTATCTATTTAACATTTATAAAGCGCTTCAAACGTACGAAGCACTGTACATACATGAAGAAAAGTCAGTCCCTGCTCATCAGAGCTCACAATCTAGTCAAGAAGATCACAAAATACAAATACAATCAAGTAAGACAAAGTATACAATAAACAAGCAGAACAAGAACAAGAATCAAGAACAGAAAGCAATAGAGAAGAGATGGGTTTTCAATCTGGACTTGAAGAGGTCCAGAGAGGGCGCATTGTGCACAGACAGAGGTAGATTGTTCTAGGCAAAGGGTGCAGCCAGGTGAAAGGAGAAAAGTCTAAAATTAGCAGTACGAATGGAGGGCATAGATAGACGAAGGCTGTTTGAAGAGTGAAGAACGCGAGAGGGGATGTAAGGAGAGATAAGAGATGATAGGTAGCGGGGGGCTGAAGAGTGAATGCATTTATAGGTCAAGAGGAGGAGTTTGAATTGGATCCGGAAGTGGATGGGAAGCCAATGAAGGGACTCGAGAAGAGGAGTGACATGGGAAAAGCGATGCTGACGGAAAATTAGTCGAACAGCAGAATGTTGAATAGATTGAAGGGGAAAGAGATGGTTTGCGGGAAGGCCAGCAAGAAGAATATTGCAGTAATCAAGATGGGAGGTGATCAAGGAGTGGACAATCATTTTAGTAGTGTCATCAGAAAGGAAGGGGTGAATTTTGTTAATGTTATAAAGGAAGAAACGGCAAGTCTTAGCTACGAGTTGGATATGAGTGGAGAAAGAGAGAGAGGAGTCACAGATAACACCCAGGCTACGGGCCAAAGAGACAGGAAGGATTAAAGAGTTATCCACAGAGACTGAGAAAGGGGGTAGAGGAGGGGAGGCATTGGGGGGGAGGGAAGATAAGGAGTTCAGTCTTAGCCATATTTAATTTCAAGTGTCGGTGAGACATCCAAGTAGCAATGTCTGAAAGGCAAACAGTGATCTTGTCATGGATTTCTGGAAAGATATCAGGTGAAGAGAGGTAGATTTGAAAGTCATCAGCATAGAGATGGTAATGGAAGCCATGGGAAGAGATAAGAGCACCAAGAGATTGGGTATAGAGAGAGAAGAGGAGTAGTCCCAGGACAGAGCCCTGGGGAACACCAACTGGGAGCGGGGTGACAGAGGAGGAGGAGCCACCAGAACACACACTAAAAGAGTGATGAGAAAGATAAGAGGAGAATCAAGACAGTACAGAGCCTCTAAAGCCGAGTGATGACAGGGTGATAAGAAGAAGGTTGTGGTCAACAGTGTCAAAAAGCAGCAGAAATCAAGAAGGATGAGAACAGAATAAAGACCTTTGGATTTTGCTAGGAACAAGTCATTTGATACTTTAGTGAGAACTGTTTCAGTGGAGTGCAAGGGACGGAAGCCGGATTGTAATGGATCAAGAAGGGCATGAGATGAAAGGAAATCGAGACAGCGAAGTTTGACAGCATGCTCAAGTAGTTCATAGATAAAGGGAAGGAGAGAGGTGGGTCAATAGTTAGATGGACAGGTAGGATCAAGTGAGGGTTTCTTGAGGAGGTGTGTGACTATGGCATGCTTGAAGTCAGTAGGGAAGGTAGCAGTGGAGAGGGATAGGTTGAGGATATGAGAAATGGAAGGGACAATAGAGGATGAGATGAGGCATAAGAGACGGTCTCCAAGTCATTGAATCTCTTTCCTTTCAATGGTAATTTCAGTTCTGGAAACAATAAAAAGTCACAGGGTGTGAGGTCAGGTGAGTACAGAGGCTGACAGACTTGCTTGATTTCGTGTTTGGCCAAGAACTGCTGGACAAGATGTGATGCAAGAACTGGGGCGTTATCGTGATGAATCAACCATTCACCATTCCTGTGCAAATCTGGCCTCTTACAATGAACTGCATCTTTCAATTGAGTCAGAACTTGGACATATTACTCCTTATTGATGGTTTGGCCTTTTGGAACATAATCATGATGAACAATACCCTGGTAATCAAAGAAAACTGTGAGCATGAGCTTGACATTGCTCCTCATCTAATGGGCTGTCGGGTCTGGGAAAGTTTGGAGTCTTCTATTGTGAGGATTAAGCCTTAGTTTTGAGTCATAAACATAAACCCATGATTCATCACCAGTAATAATCTTTTTGATGAAATCTGAGTTATTTTCAACGCATTCCAACAACTTCCTGGCTGCAGACAGTCAATCTTCTTTTTGGTCAAGGGACAGGAATTTTGGCATGAATTTGGCAGACAAATGTCTCATCCCCAAATCAACAGTAAGAATGGTTTGCACTATTTGTACTGACCCAAAACTGATGCTCATGTCCTCAGCAAGTTCCCTGATAGTCAATCAACAATTTGAGCATATTGCGGCATGCACTGCTTCAATTTTGTCTTCATTCCTGCTCGTGGATGGCCTTACAGAACATTTGTCACTGTCAACAAATTGGTGGCTCTCTTGGAAACATTTGTACAAAGTCATAAACTCGAGCACGACTCGTGCATTCATCACCATACACTTGCTGTAACTTGTCATAAGTCTCTGCACGAATCTCCAACTTTCTGGCAGAATTTAATGCAAAGTTGCTGCTCAATTTTTTTCAGTCATCATAATCTGACAAACTGCTTTTACACAATACCAAAACTGCAGGTTTTCTGCAGCCATGCTACACTCTGCACATGCAGAGCACATAACTAGGTCACTACATGCTTGCGACATATTGTTATATAGCTACACAAGTCTCGATACTTTTTGATCACACCTCGTCTATAGGTGAAGATAAAAAGTTTTAGATCTAATTTTGAAAAAAAAAAACCTTCGTATCAGGCAAGCTGGGAATGGAGAAAATTCAATGGCAGAAAGAAACGGAGACTACCAACTGATAAAGACTACTCTGCTACGGAAAAGATCCTAGCATCACTCACATCTCTTGCATGACACAACAGCATTTCTACAGTTAATAAGAAATCAGGGATGGACACATGCTTATACTTTAGCCCTACCCTATCCCTTGTAATTCCTCAGTCAGTCTTCCCTGCGTGTGAGCATAGATGGAGAAGCTTAGACAACATGTTCCTTTAGTGTGCTAAGCAGGTAGTGTGTGTTTTCAGGCCTGTGGTAACTGTTACTTTGGAGGCATGACAGTTACCACATACTGATTCACTTGTTGATTGCCACTCGCGTCTTGGCATCCTGATGGGTGGGGTAAAGAATGGGCATAGAGACACATTGGATTTAGCATAGGAAGGACCAATAGGTGGAGTTACTGTAGGTGCATCTGTGGTCATGCCCTGACAGCTAGAGGCAGTGGTGTACGTTACAACGATGGGCTCCCAAGCAAAGTTTTGCTGAGGGCCCCCGATTGTCTTGGCGTTGGCGCGCCTCTCTTCATGTGGTATGGCCTCCCCATGCAACGGTGACAGCAGCGCGGCAAACTTGCTTTATCATGTTTGCTGTGCTGCTCCGCTCTTGTAAGTTTGCCGTGGGAACGCAGGCCTGGCAGCTGTTCCCCGCCAGGCCTGCATTACCCATGGCGAAATTACAAGAGTGGAGCAGCATGGCAAACATGTTAAAGTAAGTTTTCCACGCTGCTGCCGCCACCACTGTTTGGGCCCCCTTTCTGCCCGGGACCTCCCACATTACGGGGGCTGCTGGTACAGAATTTATGCCAGTGCACAGAAACTTTGTGCTTAACACACACTATTTCCAAATGCGTATTAAATGCAAAAACCTAACGCACTATTAAAAGGGCTCTCAAGTTTGAATAAATTATGTTTTTGCTTATGTGGCTTTTGCACTTAAATGAAAACCAAATGTTCCTGGAGGAAAAGTCCATAAGCCATTATTAAAGTGGACTGGGGAAATCTACTGCTTATCCCTGAGACAAGCATTGTGCAAGCTGTGTGCCTTTTGGGAATCTGCCAGGTACTTGTGACCTGGATTGACCACTGTTGGAAATAGGATACTGTTCTTTGACTGCAATATATGTATTTTACCAAAAGATCCATGTGTGTTGGACCTATTATAAAATACTAGCATAGTTTTAAAAGCACCAACCTAAATGTCCTTTTTCCTACTTGGACACCCAATACAAAAGAGCCTGTTTATTAAAGTGCACTATACCATTAGCAAGTGAAGTACAATTCTGTTAGTACACAGGCATGGTAGCTGTTACTGCACAGGCAAGGCAACATGCTCTAATTTGCATGCAGACTGCATGCTAACTGCATAATTGTCATCAGATCTCCCACAAATTGTCTCTTTCTGGTGAAATAGTCTCAGTGCTTTACTGAGAGACTGTTTGCCATCATCAAATGAATATATGTAAGATAGTGTTATAGCACAATCAAATAAGTAACTGACCGCCAATGCAAAACAGCACACAAAACAGGCAATGATATAACAACATGATTTATTAAATTACAGCCAATAAAATACCAAACAGACCCTACATGGCTATGTTGTGGTGTTATCATGCCTTCCTCAGAGGTCAAAGTATATAGATTCCCTGTAAATAAATTAAATATTTAACTATAAACATTGCTATGTAATTCATTTGTATAACACTACAAGGTGTATGCAGCACTGTACATACAGATGTAAGAGACAGACCTTGCTCATTAGAGCTTACAATCTAATCAAGATGAATAAAATCACAAAATTGGAGAATAGAGTAAGGTAAGAAGCACATAGGCACTGAACAAGAGAGTGAGGGGCATCTGGATTTGAATAGGGTTAGAGAAGGAGCCTGATGTATTGACTTGGGTTGTTCATTCCAGGCATATAGAGCAGCAAGGTTGAATGAACAAAGTCTGGAGTTGGCAGTGGCAGAGAAGGGCACAGATAAAAGGGATCTGCTAGTGTTATGGAGTTCTTGAAGAGGGGAGGAGGGTGAGATAAGAGAAGAAAGGTAGTGAGGAGCTGCAGAATGAATGCACCTATAGGTCAGTAGGAGAAGTTTGAATTGGATGTGGAAACGGATAGGGAGCCAGTGAAGTGACTTGAGAAGAGAGGTTATATGAGCATAGTGACACTGGCAGAAGATAAACTATGCAGCTGAGTTGGATGGATTGAAGGGGAGAGAAATGATGCAGAAGGAGACAAGTGAGAGTCAAGTTACAATGGTTAAGAGGTGACTAGAGAGTGGATAAGGGTATTAGCAGAATGGTCAGAAAGGAAAGGACACAAAAAGAGTTTATATTTAGGGCAACATAGCGGACACGCGTTAGCCGCTGCCTGATGGTCTCTGCGTTACATCCTTTGCCTTTTTATTTGTTTTTCTCATGATGCCTCATAAGCTCAAGGCTTGGGACTTACCTAAAAGCATGGCAATGGCTAAGGGTCCTCTTGATGCTTTCGTGAGGCCAGCTGGTGCAGATTGTCTTCCGAAGCACAGCTCGCTGGGGGCGTTAGAGGTGGAAGGAAGCTAGCTACACCCCTCTGAGCTTCAGGTCCAACTTAGCCCGGATGTCTGGACCACGCCAGCTCAGCCTGCAGTGCACGATGGGGGAGAAGCAGAGGAAGAGTCTTAGGGTATGGAGAGACTCGTGGCTGACACTTCAGTGTTAGCAGGGAGCCTCGCAGCGGAGGATCTTGTAGCTGCGGGGCCAGCTGGTATGGTGGTAAGCTCAACTGTTATTAGAGAACCTTTTTCGGCTGTGGATACCGAGGTTGGGCTGGGTGCCTGTCCAGTGATTTCTGCCAGTACTCAGGAGGGGAAGCCTGCCAAGTCTGTCCTTGTTTGTCCTGTTGCTGTTACCCAGGATTCTCTTTGGAAAGGACTACAGGCTTTGAAACTTTCCTTGGTATCTCAGTTTGCTACTCTCCATAGTGCTCTACCTTCCTTGGCTCAGTCTATAAACCAGCAGAAGCAGGAGGTGGCCTGTATTTCTTTAAAGGTAGCCAAGTTGGAAGCTAAAGTGGAGGACGTTGTTTCTTTTTCAGGTACTGTTACGAAAGATTTGTCTGCTATCCATGGGAAGATAGAGATGTTAGAGAACTCGGTTAGGAAGAGAAACCTGCGCTTGTTGAATTTTCCTCGTGTTCCAGTAGTTTC
Source organism: Ichthyophis bannanicus (assembly GCA_033557465.1). Classification (NCBI taxonomy): domain Eukaryota; kingdom Metazoa; phylum Chordata; class Amphibia; order Gymnophiona; family Ichthyophiidae; genus Ichthyophis; species Ichthyophis bannanicus. Next base: position 370,387,343 of record CM066038.1, on the reverse strand, counting down.
ACTGAAGGATTTGTTTAACTCTTATGTCACTTCTATTTTGAAAATTCCTTTGGAATCAGTTCCTTCTTTGGCTAGGATTTTCTATTTGCCAACAGCCAAGCGCAAAGATCATGGATTTTCCTGACCTGCACATTCTCCCACAATGGACTCTTTGGATTTGACTGGGATCCTGGAGACTACAGATCCGGGTTATGTCCTGAGGGCAACTTTGCTGCTGACTCTAGCACTTGAGCCTGATCGAGATTTATTCTTGAAATTATACTTTAAGGCTAGGAATGAGCCATTTACGGGGGGAATAATTAGGATGTTTCCAGATGTTTCGAAATCCACTCAGAAGCATCAGCAACAGTTTCTTTTGCTTCATCCTTGGGTTTTGCACTTTGCACTTGGGTGGGCCTTTCTTTTTGTGGTACCTGTGTAGATGTTTAATTAAATATCAGGGTGTTAGTTACACCTTTTCTGAGCCCTCACACCTAACTCAGTTCATAGCCGGTAAAAGTGTTGTTCCATCTTAGCAGTTTGGGCTGCCCCGTCTGCCCCCCCTAATTTTTGGGGAGAGTATTGGGTCCGGGAATAATGTAAAATTCTGCATCAGTTTTGTGTCTTATTTCAAGAAATTGTTCTTTTGATTATGTCTTGCCCTCTCTTTATTTTGTTGGCTAGTGAATGTTAGTTCTTCATCTAGTGTATAAGAATAGGGACTTGTGTCCTCTATTCTTTATGGGTTTTCTATTTCCTTTATAATCATTCTTTTCTGTAACAAGTGTGTACCTTGTGTTAAAACTGAAATTGCATAAATAAAATATATAAAAAAGAAAAAAAGAAAGAAAGGACACACTTTGCTAATGTTATAGAGAAAGAAGCGACAGATTTTAGTTATCTATTGGAATTGTTCAGAGAAAGAGAGAGTAGAATCAAAGATGACCCCAAGATTGCAACCTAAGGAAACAGAGAGGAGTATAGTGTCATCCACAGAAACAGAAAAGGGAGGAAGGGGGAAGGTGAGTTTAGGGGGAAAGTTAAGGAGCTCATTTTTGGCCATATTCAAGTTCAGATGATGGTGAGACATCCAGGCAGCAATCTCTGGTTACACAGGCAAAGATCTGGGCCTGGATTCCTGGAGAGATTTCAGGTGCAGTGAAGTAGATCTGAGAATCATCAGCATAAATTTGGCACTGAAAACCATAGGAGGAGATAAGTGCACCAAGGGACTAAGTATAGAGAAAGAAAAGGAGTCTCCCAAGACAGATCCTTGAGGTACAGTAACTGAAAGCGAGATAGCAGTAGAGGATCCACCAGAACATACACTAAAATTGCTATGGGAGAGATAAAAAGAAAACCAGGACAGAACAGAGCCCCTAAATCTAAGTGAGGACAGGGTATCCAGGAAAAGGTGTTGATCAACAAAAGCAGTAAAAAGGTCTGGAAGGATGAGGATTGAGTATAGGCCCTTGGATATGGCAAGGAATAAGTCACTGGAGATTTTGGCAAGCCCATTTGTGTAGATGTAGAGCAGGGGTCTCAAACTCAAATAGCTTTGAGGGCCAAATGAGGACTTGTAAAGTAACCCGGGGGCTGCACAAGACGCGGGCCTCATTTGCATAAGGGACCTCATTTGCATAGGTATTTGCATAATGTTACCATACACTAACTTTTAGTAAACATGCCTCTTAATGAGTGTATGGATAAAGAAACACTAAAAGATTTCTACATTACTATAATCCAGTGCCAACCGCCAGGCACATTAGGAACTACTACAAACACTGCCCATTTAGAACCCATTTGATTGGTTAAATTCATGTGATCCCCAAATTAAATTCACCATCTCGTATAATAAGAACATGATAACTTTTTTGGATCTGAAGATTCAAAGGGGTGATTCAATGTGGACCACGTCGATTTTTACCAAACCCACCGATAGGAATACATTCTTACATTTCTCCAGTGCCCATCCTAGACAATTGAAGGAGGGGTTGCCGTTTTCCCAGTTTTTGAGGTACAAAAGAAATTGCTCAGATGTCGCAGATTTTCGTTTGCAGTCCAAACAATTAACTAGGAATTTTTTATCACGAGGATATCCACAGTCCGTGGTGAAACGGGCTTATACCAGAGCCTTATATAATGACCGTGAATTGTTGCTGTCATCAAGCACATCAAATAAACGTTCCAGACGGATTACTGATACCCATACTGTAAATTTTATCACCCGATTTTCCCCATTGAGCAAATCTATTCAAAAGATAGTGAAAAACTGCAGTAAAGTTATGAGTCAAACTCCCGGCTTAAGTAATAAAACTATCCGCTGTGTATGGGGCAGAGGCATTAATTTGAAGGAACAATTGAGCCCTTCTCGTCTTTGTGTACAGGGTTCCATTGATACCGTTGACCCAGAGCAAGGCCATCGGCAATGTGGGTCCTGTAGTATCTGTGCAATAACGTTACAATTACAGGAATTTGAACACAATGGTACAGTGTATAAATTTTAAAAAGCTACCACTTGTTCTTCTAGCAGTGTGGTTTACGGGTTACGTTGTCCCTGTAAGTTACTCTATGTGGGCAAGACGATTAGACCATTAAAGGTACGGATGGCTGAACATCGCAGCAGAATAACGAATAGGGTGATAGCAGCTCCACTAGTGCAGCATTGCCTCAGTATGAATCACAGCTTTGATCAGCTTCGAGTTTTTGTTAATCAAATAGTGGAGTCTCGGGGAAAAAGGACTCTGGAACAACTATTAATTCGCGAGGAACAGAGGTGGATTTTTACACTTAATACAGTGTGCCCCCATGGTTTAAATGCATCTATTGATTGGTCTTTATGCACTTAAGGAAATCTGTAACACTAGAATTGTAATCTTGAATGTATGAGCTCAGTGGGAGGAGCCAAGTGAGAGGCCCATAAATCCTTTCGGAGATGCATTATGCCGCATGTGCGGCGTTTTTTGCCTTTCAACTGAGAAGAATAATGAGTATAATCTTTCTCCACCCAGAATAAGAATGAAAGTGGCGCAAATGGGTAAATTTTCCAAGAAACATTTATATTAATATAGAAGTAAGAATTGTCATTGACGACGTGATGGAAACAATTTTGGGAACACTATGAAATTAGCTTGAAGAACATTTTTAATCTTATTGTAGTGAATGTGTGTATAATCTTTCTCCATTTAGGATAAGAGAGAGAGTAGTGCAAATGGCAGAGTCCTTTATAAATGGGAACACTCCCCTGAAGAAACAAGCAGTGTGAAACGCTTGGGCGCCTTAGAAGAACGGCGTTGGGACTTAAGCAATAATCGCCAGCAGTGGAAGTTTTCATCACCTCATCGACAAGGGGGTAGAAACATACTTTGAAGAAGATAAGTGTCCGAATTTTATAGATCAGCGGTTTTTGAAAATTTTTTGTAAGATATTGACTTTGGACATTTATCACCTACAGTCTTATGTTCTGGAGGTGGTGTTTTTAACACGTGCAATAGTGACATTTATATGGGACATTGTTTTGATATCTCTTGGAATAGTGGAAAAATAAAAAAATAAAAAAATATACATAAAAAATATAACATAGCACGAGAAAAAATAAGAAAAACATCAATCCAAAATAATTTAAAGGCATGAGATATTGGGTCGTTGATGTGAACAGCAGTTCAGCATAGGTGTTGATTCTCAGACCTTGCAAGTGACTGCGGAGTTTTATACTGAGACCCAAGAGCCTTTAATAATTGAGTTGGATTGGTTCCTATTGGGTGAATATTTAAGCAATATAACCAATTTTCATTTGTTTTGTAGTGATTTGCTTAATAAATTTGACCACTTATAGTAAGGCATTTAGAACCCATAGCAAACCCGCCATATCCTAACAGCACTACCAGGACTCACAAAGCACCAGACCCTACCTATCAAAAGGCAACACTGCAAATATTAAATCAATACATTTCAGAGAATAACAATACATGACCTACTGGGGAAAGAGAACAAGTGGTAATGTCAAATAGGAATTACATAAACAGAATACCTCAGCTCAGTTACACATGCAGAACATACACCATCACCAAACAAGGAATCACAATTTAGAAACAGGAAGACAATAATTAAACTGGGAACCCCAAAAGCCAAACTTGGAATGTACAACAACACTGTAGAAATAAAACTATAAATTAATTTCCTCTTGTATTAAACAAAGTGCAGACGTTAATGGTGCACATTTCCCAGAGCTGACATATTCCAGTTAATAAATTCAAAATAAAGAGATATTTTTCTACCTTTTGTGCATTTTTTTTGTTGCAATTGTTCCAGCCACTTTCTTCTGGTTTCTTTGTGTCTTTTGCTAACTCTCCATTGTCTGCTGTCCATTTGTCCTTTCTTCTCTCTTCTAGTTTTTTTTCCATTCTCTCTCTACATCTGCTTTAACATACTAATCTTTCTCCTTTTGCTCTTTCCTCATTCCTATTTCATCCACTCAAATTTTACCCCTCCATCCTCAATCCACACTTACTCTCCCAATACCCGGCCAATTGTAGATTTTTCTTCCCTCCCACACAAAATATTTTTCCCCTCTCCATTTCACTCTCCCAGCTCCATCCCATTCTAATCCTCCCCCAACATCATCTCCCTTCTAGTTCCAGCCCCACCCAGCATCCGCTCCCTTCTAGTCCCCGCATCATCAGCCCATTCCAGTCCTATCCTAGCCCCACCATCAGCCCATTTCCTGTCCTAGCTCCCCCCAACTAAGCCCATTTCCAATCCTAGCTCTCTCCCCTCACAGCCCATTTCCTTTCCAAGCCCCCTCCCCATCAGCCCATTTCCATTCCAAGCCCCCTTCCACTCAGCCCATTTCCATTCCAAAACCCCGTCCCCATCATCTATTTGCAGTTCAAGCCACCCCTTCTACTCAGCCCATTTCCAGTCCTAGCAACCCACCCAGTCCATTACCAGTTCTAGCCCCCCCATAGCCCATTACCAGTCCTAAGCCCCCCAACATCCCACTTCCAGTCCTAACCCTTCCATCACCCCATTTTCATTCTCAGCCCCCCCAATCAGACCACCTCCAGTCCTAGCCCCCATCTGCCCATTTCCAGTCCTAGCCCCACCATAGCCTATTACCAGTCCTAGCCCCCCATCAGCCCATTTCCAGTCCTATCCCCCATCACCCCATTTTCAGTCTTAGCCCCCCCCCCCCACATTACCAGTCCTAACCCCCTCCCCCCATCAGCCCAAGTAAATTTAAAAATTAAAACCAAAACAAACCCCTGGCTTCTGCTGCTGCCGCTGCCGCCATGGCAGCGGCAGAATCAACTCTCCCGCGGCCCCTTCCCGTTTGCCCGGCAGAGCCCTCAGCTGTCATCTCCATCAGCGGCGGGCTTTTCAAGCTGCGAAGAGAAGAGTGATTTCCCTCTCATGGCTCTGTTAAGCCTGCCAGGGCTGATGGGAAACGCGACGGGAACCCATCATCCCCGGCAGGCTTAACAGAGCCGCGAGAGGGAAATACTACTCTCTTCGCGGCCCTGAAAGCTGCCGCTGATGGAGTTGACAAGATGATAAAGATGCTCTGCTGGGCAGACAGGAAGGGGCCACAGGAGAGTTGATTCTGCTGCTGCCACGGCGGCAGCGGCAGCAGCAGAAGCCAGGGGTTTGTTTTGGTTTTTTTTTTGTTTCCTCTCCGTTGCAGGCCACACAAAGTTCTCTCGCGGGCCGCATGCGGCCCGTGGGCCATGTGTTTGAGACCCCGGATGTAGAGGATGAAAGATGGATTGTAGTGGATATAGACGGGCTTCAGAAGAAAGTAGAAGGGCTAAATACTTTCCACCCTATAACAGAATCTCAAATTGTAAGGGTCAGAATAAACAATACAAATTAAACATTCAATTTTAGTGGATTCAATCTATTGATTTCCTGATTTTATGACTTGTATATTAATTAGATAACATGATCCCCAAGGAAGGCATGATAATGCTGAAACAAGGCTGTGAAGGGTCTGTTTAGTGTTCTGTTGACTAAAATTTAAAAAAATCAAGAACATAAGAATATGAGGTATGCCATACTTATTTATTTTATTTAACGTCTCTTCTATACCGCACTCTTTGAAAATCAGAGCGGTTTACATGTAACATATTCGTGCAGTGCAGGCGAGCATACACTGGACTTACAATAAATAGGGGATTATATACAGGTTTCAATGGGGTAACTATGGACAAGATAACTTTCTGGCATATGTTAAGGGGACAGCTCAATTATTTACACATTGGGTAAGCTATAAACACGGTGATAGGTCATGGGGGTATACTTCTACTCATCGGGGGGGGGGGGGATCAGAGTCCAGCAGGCTGGGTTGCCGTCTTGCGGAGTGGCTGCGTGAGGGGTGTCTGCCTGGGACCACGGGTGTGGCTGACTTTGGGATGTCATCAGGTTAGGTGTAGTGCTGGAGGAACAGATGGTGCTTCAATGCCTTCCTAAACTGGGTGAGGTCATTGACAGCCCAGATGTCGGGTGGCAGGGCATTCCAGCATGTGGGTGCATATAACGCGAATGCTCTTCTCCTAGCTGCTTGTGAGCATTTTGTGATTGCCCTCGGGAGTTCCAGGGTATTGAGGGTGGTTGATCTCCTTACTCTGTTGAGGGGGGTGGTCTGTATGAGATCTGTGAGTGAGGTGGAGGAGCATCTGTGGATGGCCTTGTAGGTCATCATTAGAACCTTGAAGGAAATACTTGGTCAGACCAAGGGTCCATCAAGCCCAATATCCTGTTTCCAAGTACCAAGTCACAAGTACCTGTCAGGTTCCCAAAAGATAAACAGATTCCATGCTGCTTGTCCAATATGTAAATAGTGGATTTCCATGGTTCTCTTTAATAACTGTTTATGGACTTGTTCTCCAGAAACTTGTCCAAACCTCTTTTAAATGCAGCTATACTAACAGCTTTTACTACATCCTCTTGTAATGAATTCCAGAGTTTGATTATGCGTTGCATGAAAAAAATATTTTCTCTGATTATTCTTAAATATGCTACATTGCAGCTTCATTGTGTGTCCTCTAGTCATTCTACTTTTTGAAGGGGTAAACAATTGATCTACATTTACCCATTAAACATCATTCATTATTTTATAGACTTCTAGCATATCTCCCCTCAGCCATCTCTTTTCCAAGTTGAAGAGCACTAACTTTTTAAGCCTTCCTTGTAGGGATATTCTTCCATCCTCATTTACCATTTTTGTTGGTCTTCTCTGTACCTTTTCTAATTCTTCCATATCCTTTTTAAGATATGGTGACCTCAGAGAGAGCGCCGACTGTGAGGGAGCTGTCGTGTGATTTTCACCAGTGCGGTTCAGTGCAGCAGGACCTATTGGAGGCTTGCTTGGTCAGCGTGCAGGCAGGAGGAGGACGTGCCCTGGTCCGGAGGATCCTTCCCTGCTCTACAAAGCCCACAGGTACTGGAGTGATCTTCGGAGAGAGCACCGACTGTGAGGGAGCTGCCGTATGATTTTCACCAGCGCGGTTCAGTGCAGCAGGACATGTTGGAGGCTTGCTTGGACAGCGTGCCAGCAGGAGGAGGACGTGCCCTGGTCTGGAGGACCCTTCCCTGCTCTACAAAGCCCACAGGTTCTGCACGCGGCTGCGTGTGATGGCCTGCATGGTGTGACCTAAGGGGTATGACTCAAGGGGCACGATATGCCCCTTTGGCACCCCTTCGGCGCACATGAGGAGTTCATGTGAGTGTGGAGAAGTCTGTTGTATGCCATGGGCAAATGGAAGGCAAAGGTTGGCACTAAGTTTGGGGATGGTGTTGCAGGTGGAAAAGTGGTGGGTCCTATGGATAAACATGTGACTTCCCTGCTGACTGATGATCATTCACCGGAAGAGGTGTCATTGGGCCCTGTTCTCCGGTCTCCTCCTCCGCTCCCACTTCCATCATTTTCATCATCTTTGTTGGAGTGTTCCCCTGAGAATTTACCCCCAGTTCCACTCCCAATTTATCCGGCTGCAGCAGATCCTGGGACTGTCTCCCCCCCCCCCCCCTGCTGGGGAAGTGACTCTTGTGGATATATGGACGGCTACACAGAAAATTGATACACGTTTAACTTCTACTGTATCCTCCCTTTGTAAATTTTCCCAAGATGTGGTTGGTAAATTGCAACATATTGACACTGGTCAACAAATTTTTACAAAAGTCATGTTACTGAAATAAAAATAGTCATTTCTTATAAATTTTTATATGCTGAACACAAATATGACAGTGAAATTGCAAAGTTGGCTCTAGTTTTTTTGTAATCTACAAGAATTAATGTTTACATCACGAAATGCATGTCAATAGTAAATATAATAGGCCTTTGGTTAATACCTGTAAAAAACAAGTCATAGACTACTTCTTAGATTTTTCCACCTATCTCTTGTACAGCTGTTCGGGAGCTTCTCTGGGGAGTGTCCAGCAGTAGTCAGCCAGCATTGTAGTGGACCATTTTCCCTGGTATCTTTGCTCCATCGTTGCGATATCCTGGTGAAAACGTTTGCCCTGTTCATCACTAACCATACCACAGTTGTCAGGAAAGAAACTGAGATGGGAATCAAGGAAATGGATCTTTAGAGACATATTGCAGCCAAGTTTCTGATACTGCATCAGCATGTCTTCTACTAGTTCCGTGTAGTTTTCTGCCCTAACATTCCCGAGAAAGTTTGTTGACACTAGGCGAAAAGCATTCCATGCTTGTTTCGCATCACCCTGCAGCAGGTTGTTGAACTGGTCATCTTTGAAGAGCTCTCGAATCTGAGGACCCACAGAAACTCCCTCTTTAATCTTTGCTTCGCTGAGTCGAGGGACTTTTTCATGCAGGTATCGGAAAGCTGGCGAAGTGCGGTCTATGGCTTTCACAAAGTTTTTCATCAAACCTAGTTTGATGTGAAGGGGTGGTAGCAGGATTTTGTGAGCCTCAACCAGAGCTGGGTGCTGGATATTCTTCTCTCCAACTGTTACATTTTGTCTGTGATTCCATTCCTTCCGCAAGTAGTGCCAATCCCTTGCTCGGCCATCCCACTCACATAAGAAACACATGTATTTTATATATCCCTGCTGCAGTCCCATTAAAAGGGCAACTACCTTCAAGTCACCACAGAGGTGCCAGCTGTATGTTTATGTTTTTTTATTTGATATACCACCCTACTTTATCAATCAGAGCGGTTTACAATTCACAAACAATTAGAAACAGTCACAGGGCCAGAAAGGAAAAAAGGAAGTTACAATTGTTGATATAATAGAATGAGAGAAAGGATACAGGACTATACGTAGGGGACAGGATCAGACAAGAGGGGAGGGAAGGTCATAGGCCAAGGAAAAGAGGTGGGTTTTTAGGTCTCGCTTGAAGGTGGCGTGATGGGGTTCTAACCGTAGGGAGGTGGGAAGTGAATTCCAGAGTGCAGGGCCGATAAAAAAGAAAGCAGAGGAGCGGGTGGATTGAAGGTGAGCGAGGGAGGGGGAAGGGAGATTAAGGCGGTTAAGGTGGAAGGAGCAGGGAGTGTGTCTGGGGGTGTGGAATGTAATAAGGTTTGCCAGGTATTGTGGAGTACTAGTGTGAAGAGCCCTGTGAACTAGAGTAAGTAACTTAAACTGAGTGCGAAAGGAGTAGAAGTCAATAGATGCTTTAAGTTATCGTATGTCTCTTTCATGTGGACGGCATGCGCTACTGGAATAGATGGAAGACGGTTTCCATTGTTCAAAAGCACAGCCTTCAGACTCAGTTTCGAAGAGTCTATAAATGGTCTCCAGTCTTGTGGGTCATGAGTGATTTTTAAGACATTCATGAGGCTTTCAATATCGGAACAGAATACCAGATTACTTTCCTTTCCGACTGCGTATAGTACACTGCTGATGTCAGATGGCTTCAGCAGCTGTCTGGCAGTAGCATTGCATTGCATCAGAAAATGATGCAATCAACTCTGGATGATGTGTGCATGCTGGTATTATGCAATGTGATGCAATATTACATCATTCAAGGCTTATTTGGGATGTTGTTGATGTCCTACTGGATAAATTTACACGGTGAAACGTCAAAAATGAACTACATGCAATATCTTCAAAACGAGAGCCAATAAAACTTTTTCAATGTTATATTCGTTTTCAGCTCTCCAAGATGCTACAGATTAGGGCCTTTTAAAGTCAGTAATGATTTCAATGTTGACCAGTGTAATCAATTTGGCTCTTTTAGTAAGTTTGTTGCCCACACTGACTCCCAACTCCAGTCTTGTCATGATTCTGGTGTTGCTTTAATTAGAGATTCTTTAAATGTTTCTTATTGACTGGAAGTGTTGGAAAATCAGTCTAGAGCACGTAACTTATGTTTTTTTTTTAATTTTCCATTTACACATTTATTATCTGCTGAAATTTTATTGGGAAAGAATTTTTCTGAAGTCTTACAATTAGAGGGGGATTTGCAAGCCGTCCATATGCATTATCTTTCTGTTGGTTCTTCTTCCTCTCCGCAGACCGCTGGGGCTATGGCTTCCTCGGTTTGCTCAGTGGATCAGAACCTAGCGGCTTTCCTAGAGGATTCGTCTGATGTTATTTCAAAATGCAATACTTTGGTAGTGAAGTTTGTTTCTGAAGCTGCCAAACTGCACATTTTGACACCGTACATTAAACATAGGGACGCTCTCTTTTGTGGGCATGCGCGCCAGGTTTTTCCGGATGTGTGCCGGATTACTCAAATTCAACGAAAGCAGTTTTTGACGATGAAGTCTTGGGTTGTGGCTTTGGGGGCAACATTTTTTTCTGAAATTTCCTTGTCACTGTATAGTTGTTCTTGGGGGACAAACCTATGTGTATATTGATGTTAATATGTTGAAAAATTTCTTGATGGGAAAGAGATGGGTGGAACTTAGTTGGAGGATTTGATAATGTTTTGTTTAGCTCCCTAATGTGGGGTATAAGTGTGCTCCTTGGGGTATGTTTACTAAACCGTCTTAATGTTACCGGCATTAGTTGCAGAGTTAATGTGAAGAATGCCATATAAGGTAGTGGGCGTTCCGGCGGCAAGATTGCAAGAATCTGTATTGTGCGATAGTGGGCACCGTGGCATGTTAACACGCGTTAACCCTAAGTTCATGCCAGCGCAGTGTTAGATATCATGAAGGTGTAGCCCCCTGGTTGCTGAAATGACTGTGGAGGCAGAGGTCATGGGTTTGATCCCACAGTGGGGCTATGTAAGAAGACTGTCTGAGGCATTTCCTTTTAATTTAAATCAGTGCTGCCAGCAAAAACACCCTCACGGTGCTTTAACATAAGGTGCCGCATAAGGCACCCTATAAGGCACTCCATAGGGCACATTATAAAGTGCCCTGTCCGCCAAGGCACTTTATAGGGTGCCCGATAGGGCGCCTTATGAAGCACCTTAAGGTTGCGGCACTGTGAGGGTGCTTTTTTGCTGGCAGCACTGATTTAAATTAAAAGGAAAAGCCTCACACAGCCTTATTAAATAACACCACTTTGGGATCAAACCCATGACCTCTGCTTCCACAGTCATTGAAGTAACCAGTGGGCTACACCTCTATAGCTATTAGCATGCACTGGCTGGCTACAAAAAGACTGCAGGTCACCACACAAACTGTCTGCTGTGGTTACCAGGATAGGGTAAACCCACCCGTACCCATGATGCACTGCACATGCAGACCAGCAGCCTACATCAGATCACCAGATGGGGTATGTGCCTCTATAGCACCCTGGCCTAGTACGGGGAACTGACCGTGTATGTTACTGGCACAGAGTAGCTACAGACCATGACATTGTGCGGTTCCTGTGCTCACCCTGAGGGTGAGGTGGGGCGCCCAGCACCAGGCCCGCAGCACCTGGCTTGGCTGAGATAGGTTGTGCTACAGGTCCCCATCAATACCAGTGAGTGATAGGCAGTCCTTGCAGACACCCCTAGGGTACACTTGTGTCCATCTGTATTTCCCAGTCATGTCTAGCTCTTGTGGACTATGTTGCACCCAGGATAGTGCATATCCTATGTGATTGCCATGGTCACATGTTATAAGAGAAGGGTGGTGTTTTGACCCAAAGGCGGATTATGTAGCACCACCCAACCCGCCCCCTGTGGTTCAGGGTGAGGGACAGGATCCCCCACCAACAGATCCACATTCTACATCTCTGCAATGGTGGCAGTAAAGGGGACCATCAACCCCAGTCCCGCTGGGGAATAGGTACCCCTACAGGGCAGTCAATACAGAACTGTACGCATCACATAAGTCACTGGCAGACAGGCAGTAGGCCTGGAAAAGCTCAGCTGCCCCCACCACTATCTGACATTCACCAGCAGAGGGCACAGTCAGTCTCCACCCACTGCACCCTGCAAGGTGTTCCAGCCATACACATGCTAACTGCAGACAGTCTGCTAGCTAGTACATGTTCCTGGAGAAAATTTGTGCATCCAAAAACGGGATGTGAGCACACACACCAAGCAGGTATGTCAGTGAAACTCATAGATATCACTTGGAAAAAATACTGTATAGCACTATAGGGGAACCTAGCCATGCCGTGGTCACTGCTCAGTCAGGGTGAGAGTGACCCCCAGCATGACATGCTGTGGCCACCCTGTCCGTGGAGGTGGTAGTCGGCCACTACAATGTCCCAGCCGTTGCCCTATGCCCTGTGCAGATGTATCCTGTCTGGGCCATACTCACAGTACCGTTCTCATCATTATGCACATTGGCAGGTTAACACTGGAAACAGTGCAAGCATTGTGGGCTCAGTAAAGTATAGGCAGCCGCAAAATACTGGATAGACATACACACACTCCCACACCTATTTCAGCATTGTGCAAATATAGAGGTGGTTGGCAGCCCTGGCCACCACACCAGTCCTGGGCACAGTACAGACTTACTGTTAGGGTCATTCCCCGGGGTGGTAAACACTGTCAGAAACAAGAACTGAAACACACTCCACAGATATCATAAATGTTGCTATGATGAATCTCTGTCAACAAATTGTGTTTAACTTAGGATTTGTTATCTGACATTAATCATAGCAATCTTTTGATATATGTGGAACATGTTTCCAAGTTTAAGATGGCATTGCTAAGGTATGCAGGTGCTAGTACTGGTAGCTGCTGCTCCACACAGGGCCCAAGAGCCTGACTCTCCATGTGACCTTCTGCCCCTGAATATACTGGCTGTGTATATGTACTGCGCCAAACCGTTGTCACAGAAGCAGATCATTCCCTGGGGATACCATGACTGTTTGTCAGACAGACCATGTCTGTTGCAGTGTATGGCACCCACCTAAACTTGGCTTGGCCTTGGTCTGCTGTGGGTAGATGCCACTGCCCCCTCCACCACCAGCACCCCTCCACCACCATGCTGACATGCCCTTGTGCCGGTGGTGCTGGTGGTGGGCAGTCCTAGGCCATCCAGTATGCCGGTAGGCGGCTGCCTATGGTGCATGATATGGGGTAGGGGAGCCTGCCTAGACATTCACACTTCCCCCCAGCACCACCTGCCAATTTTATGTGCCATTTGGGGTACTTGCTGGGTACTGTCCCCTAGGACACTGTGGGACACACACCCGTGGACATGTTTCTTGGTCAGTTGCTGTCTTGCTGGTTTTCCGTTTCTACATTCCTATGTGTCACCTAGGCATCTGCCTAGTCCACCCTGTGCCTCAGCTGGCCCACTGCATGTGCCGCCTGCAGCCCCCTGTACCCTATTTACACCATTTACACCATCAACATAGTGCCCTTTCCTACGTGGCCACTCTGCTGTTGCTGCACATGTGAAAGCCACATAAGCAAGCTGCCCAATATACACCACAGCAAAACCTCATCAACACTATCAATGTTGGAACATTCACTTTATGGGGGGAATCAGAATTGACCCTTCCAAATGTGACATCTTCCTATTCTTTATGGGTAGTGTTGATTACTGTTTATCAATGTTTTTTCTATTGGCCAGCTTGGTGTTTGGTATTTCTATTTTGATTCTGACATTATCTCTCTGTTTTTTGCATGTTTTGTTACTGCACATGTATCACTACTATCACTTATCTGGGTCTCCCTGCCTTTGCTGTACATTGCTGACTGAACTAGTTTCTCTCTCCTGCAAATGTGCCTCTAGTGCAAGGTTTTCAGTGGCGTTAATTTTCAGAACCCTGATTTCACAGTATAAGTGTGCCTGGGGCCTCTCCCCGCCCACTCTCCACACATTGACCCCTTATCTCCGCCCTCAAGGGAGCCTTACTCCAGTCTCTGCGCACCTTAATGCCGCCGGAGACGTTATCACATGATACGTGATGTTCTCGCATGGTAATGTGCCTTTATCGCGCGATAACATCACTTATCGCACAATAACGTCGCCGCTGTGAAGTTAGCGCTGTTTAGTAAACATACCCCCTTGTTTCCTGTTTTTCCCATTTGAGGAATGGTATATAATTCTTTTTGTGGCTGGTTTCTCTCTCTCTTTATGTGGTCTTTTTATGTGGTATAACGTCACGTATCGCACTATAACATCGGCCGCGGCGTTAAGGCACACTAACGCTTTGAAATCCGGGTCTGAGGGGTGGAGTAAGGCCTCCTAGAGGGTGGAGATAGGGGTAAAAGGGTGGAAAGTGGGCAGGGAGAGGTTCCAGGCACACTAATGCTGTGAAATCCGGGTCTGAATACTACTGCCAGTGAAAACCTCACGTTAGAGGCACATTTGCAGGACAGAGAAACCATTTCAGTCAGCAATGTACAGCAAAGGCAGGAAAACCCAGAAAAGTGATAGTAGTGATACATGTGCAGGAACCAAAAAGGCAAATAAACATATAAAATGACCAGAACCACATTTGAAATCCCAATAACCCAGCTGGCCAGTAGTGATATCAATGATAAACATGTTGTTGTTGTTGTTGTTAAGTGCCGTCGAGTCGGAGTCGACTCATGGTGACCCTCTGGATAGCTATCCTAAATTGTCTTCGATCTTGAGTCAGGCGGCTCATTGTTGACAGACTGGTACCCGTAGCTGCTGTTATTGTATCGATCCATCTCATTGCTGGCCTTCCTCTTTTGCGTTTACCTTCTATCTTGCCAAGCATGATGTCTTTCTCTAATGATCTCTCTGTTCGCATGATGTGTCCAAAGTATGAAAGTAGAAGTCTTGTCATTTGAGCTTCAAAAGAAAGCTTAGGTTTGATCTCCTCTAGTACCGACTGGTTTGTTCTTCGAGCAGTCCATGGTATACACAGTATTCGCCGCCAGCACCATAATTCAAAGGCATCAATTTTCTTCCTGTCTCTCGTTTTCACTGTCCAGCTTTCACATCCATATGATGTTATTGAAAATATCATGGCTAGAACAAGTCAAATCTTTGTATGGAGAGAGACATCTCTGCTCTTGAGAATCTTATCTAGATCTTTCATAGCCATTCTACCAAGAGCAATGCGTCGTCTGATTTCTTGACTGCTTGTTGCTTCTTTATTGATAGTTGATCCAAGTAGGTTAAAGTTGTTCACGATTTCAATTTCTTCTCCTTCAACGATGAACCTGTTGATTAAGCCAGTTGTCATGATCTTTGTCTTCTTTACATTAAGGTGCAGGCCCATTTTGAGACTATGTTCTTTGATTGTGAGAAGCAAATGTTTCAGATCATCTTCACTTTCAGCCAGTAATGTGGTATCATCAGCATAGCAAAGGTTGTTGATGAGTCTTCCACCAATCTTCACACCTCTGTTGTCTTCATACAATCCTGCTTCTCTGATGATTTGTTCTGCATATAAATTAAACAGGTAGGGGGAAAGTATGCAGCCTTGTCTTATACCTTTGCTTATTTTAAACTATTCTGTTTCTCCTTGATCCGTTTGAACTGTTGCTTCTTGATCAATGTACAGATTGTGCAAGAGTTCGATTAGGTGTTCTGATATACCCATGCTTCTTAATGTGGCCCAGAGTTTCTCATGGTTTACATAGTCAAAAGCCTTGCTATAGTCGATAAAGCACAAATAGATATCCTTTTGGTATTCTTTAGTCTTTTCAAGGATCCATCTCACATCTGCAATGATGTCTCTCGTTCCTCGCCCTTTCCTGAACCCTGCTTGCACTTCAGGTAGTTCTTGTTCCAGGTATGGTTGTAGTCTCTTTTGAATAATCTTCAGTAGAATCTTGCTGGTGTGTGGGATCAGAGCGATTGTGCAATAATTTCCACAGTCAGTTGGATCACCTTTCTTTAGTATTGGTATAAACACAGATCTTTTCCAGTCAGTTGGCCATGATGTTGTCTTCCATATTTCTTGGCAGAGCCTTGTAAGTACGGTAACAGCTGCATCAGATTGCTGTAATACTTCTATGGGAATGCTATCAATGCCTGGTGCTTTGTTCTTTGATAAGGCTTTCAATGCTGCTTTAACTTCTTCTTTCATCATCAATAGTTCCGATCATAAGGTACAGGTTGAAATGGTTGTTGATCCACTTGATCTTTATAATTTAAAAACTCTGTATATTCCTTCCACCTTTTCTTTATCTTCTCAGCATCATTCAACATAGAACCTTGAGCAACTTGTAACATTCCATTTTGAGGCTGAAACGTTTTCTTTAACTCGCTTAGCTTTAGGAAAGCTGATCTTGTTCTTCCTCTGTTTCTGCTTCTATTTCCTTGCATGCATCGCTGTAGTACTTTTCCTTGTCCTGTCTTGTTGCACATTGGAAATCTCTGTTGAGTTCTGTTATTGTCTTTATTTCTCCTCTGGCTTTAGCTTCTCTGCGTTTCTGGACAATTTTCAGAGTTTTTTCCGTCATCCATTTTGGCCCTTTTTGCTTTTTAACCTTTTGTAGAGACTTCTCGCTTTCTTCCAACACAACCTTCTTAATGTCATTCCATAACTCTTCTGGAGCTCTGTCATTTGTATCTAAAGCAGCAAATCGATTTTGCAGGCAGTCTTTAAATTCCAGTGGTATATTCTCAAGGTCATATTTTGCTGCATTCATGAGTGGTTTGCTCTTTTTCAACTTTAGCTTGAGTTTGCATACTAGTAGTTGATGATCTGTACCACAGTCAGCTCCAGGTTTTGTCTTTGTTGATGTTATATAACTTTTCCATCGTTGACTTCCACAGATGTAGTCAATTAGATTTTTATACAATCCATTGGGTGAAGTCCATGTGTACAGTCGCCACTTGTGTTGATGGAAGAAGGTGTTTGAGATGAATAGATCGTTGGTCTTGCAGAATTCTATCAGTCTTTCTCCAGCTTCATTTCTGTTGCCAAGTCCATATTTTCCAACTACTTTGCTTTCTTCTTTGTTGCCAACTTTTGCGTTCCAGTCACCCATGACTATCAGGATATCCTGTTTGCATGTTCTGTCAATTTCAGCTTGTACTTGTTCATAGAACTCTTCAATTTCATTCTCTTCTGCAGCTGTTGTTGGGGCATATGCTTGAATTATAGTTGTGTTGATAGGCATTCCTCATAGACGAATAGAGATTAAGCATTCGCTGACTGCATTGTATTTCATTACAGTTCTTGGAAGTTTCTTCTTTATTATAAATGCAACACCATTTCTTCTTTGTCTTTCTATTCCAGCATAGTAGACCATGTGATCATCTGATGCAAAGTGCCCAATGCCAGTCCATTTCAGTTTTCTGACACCCAACAGATCAAGTTGTACACGTTCCATTTCATTCTTGACCACCTCCAAATTCCCTTGGTTCATGCTTCGTATGTTCCATGTTCTAATGCATAAGACATCTTTACAGCTTCTGACTCTCATTTAATGCTCAGCTACATCAACAGTCAGATGTCCCGAGGGCTTTGATCCAACCACATCATAAATGCTGGCGTTACTCTGAAAAGTCTTCAGCTCTTCCCCAGTAGCTAGTGCGACACCCACCGGCTGGGCCAAGAGGCTGACAGCTGATAGGCGGCCTTACTGTCCTTTAGAATAAAAGTTCTTTACTCTGTAGGAATGAATTGTAGTTGAGGCAGGTGTTAAGGCTTTGCAACATTTTTATTATTTATACAATGGGGATTTTCAAAGGCACGCGGAGGTTCAAGACACAACAAATGCACTAGGATAACTTCTCCAAATGAAAGGATGAACACAGGAAAAAAACAGGAGAAATGAAAAACAAAACTTTTCTTCTCTGCTGTTCTCTGCACTGCTCCGTGTGGTCACACACTATACTACAGCAGAACTAAACACAGCTGGTTTCAGTTTCACCAAACAACGTCTTCCCAAACGCCGTTACTCTCAACAATGGATACAGCACAGCACTGCTTCCTTCTGAGTCACAGGTAAAAGCTACCTTATTAAAAGGCTTTTAAAACTCTCTCCTGTTTCACTTTCTTACTGTGGTATTCTTGTGAGTTAAACAACAGTCCATTGGTATAGGAAAATCATCACATTCAGGCACAGTAGTTTCTATCTGCATTTCCTCAATGCCATTAGATTTACCAAAGTTTTTCTCATATGTGGGGACTTCTTTTAGCTTCTCTCTCTTTAGAAACTGGTGGAAGTGATCCCACAGCAAGTCAGCCTTTTCAGGTGTTTTGGTACTAGGGGTTTGAATCCTCTCACTAGAGAATAGTCTCTGCAGTGCCCCTAATTTAGAAGCTTCACAAACGTCAGAGTTATCTGGTCTGGAGTTTGCTGCAGGTACTAGGCTTTCAATCCAACGTTTCACAGTAGAGGGGGAGGGTTCTAGCTCCTGCTCATTAAAACTAGCCTTTATCTCTTTTGCCAATTTATCAGATATAAAATGGTCAGTTTTACTTTGAGGCTGTTTCTCTGTGTCAGCACTGGTGCTCTTTCCACCTCTCCAATCCTCCCAGCTGTAGCAATTGTTTGACTGGCCTGCCCGGCTTCTCCAATTGTCTGTGCTTTTACCTTTGAATGCTGGCTTTGTCTGAGTGCGTGCCTTTCCCTTGGCACCTTCTCTCACACAGGCTGTTCTGCCTGGACTCTCTGGTCTTAGACTCTGGTCTTGGCTTTCTCTTGCCTTCCACCTGGCTCTCTGGATGTTTTCCTGACCAGCTTCTTTGTAGGTTCTTCAATCGGTTCTGTCTCCAGGTCTGTAATCGGTGCTCCCCTCGGGTCTCTCCTCGGGTCTCTCTTCGGGTCTCCAATTGGGTCTGTCTTCCTTCCCTCTGCACGTGGTTTTTAACCCTGGCTTCCTGCTTCCTTGTGACCAATCAGAACGGGGGTTAGTCTCCACCCTTGCACTAGGGCGTGGTTTGCTTCCTACAGGGAACTGCCTTTTTCTCTGACGTAGGCTGAGTTTTCCTTGTAGCAGTGCATTATCATTGCCTTCAACGCGGACTTCAGGATTTCCATCCCCTTTCAGGCTTTTCATAGGGCTTTCACCATCACAGATCCCCCCCCCGCTTAAGATATCACGGGCTGGCTCAATAATATTGGCACAGCTCGTGATACCCTCTGAGGGGTCTGTAGATTGATGTGTCCTCACTATGCACCCTGCTCCTGGATCTACCATGGTAAGCTGGGTCAGCATCATTCTGTCTTGCCTGAGCTCAACCACCCTCTGAGGATAGGGTTGTGTATGGGTTTTCCCATCTTCCCCCTGACAGAACTCATGTCTCATAGATTCTGCTATCTTGCAAGGTGATTGCTTCTTCACTTCATCTGATGGCCTCATCTTCTCTTGTGTAACCAGATTCTTCTCCCCTGGCATGGGGGTCAATACCTCTTGAAATCCAGCCAGGAGTTGAAACAAATCCTGTTTCTGGGCCCATGAAAGGCTATCTTCGGATCTCCCTTTACAATCTTCTAGCTGGGGTCCGAGGTCTTCCTCCAATTTTTCCTCCACTGCTGCCGACAATCCCTCCAGGCTAGTGCCTCCCGTAGAGCCAAAGCATCCGGCACCCCGGGTCATTGTGGAT
The DNA here is from genome assembly GCA_033557465.1 of Ichthyophis bannanicus. Taxonomy (NCBI): domain Eukaryota; kingdom Metazoa; phylum Chordata; class Amphibia; order Gymnophiona; family Ichthyophiidae; genus Ichthyophis; species Ichthyophis bannanicus. The sequence continues at coordinate 370,367,507 of CM066038.1, read as the reverse complement.
AGGTGGGGATCCTCTTCTAGAGGGGGAAAACCAACCCTCTCGCAGATTATCTGCGCTATACGGTCACCAGTAGAAATCCTGAAATCTTGATTTCCAAAATTATACATGAGCACCTTCACTGTGCCCCTGAAGTCTGGGTCGATAACTCCAGCTCCTATGTCGAGGAAATATTTCCAGGCAAGGCCAGAATGCGGGGCTATGCATCCAAGAAATCAAGGAAGCTAACAAACGTTACAGTGCAGTAATAATAATGGGTGATTTCAATTACCCTGGTATCGACTGGGTCAGTGTCACGTCAGGACATGCTAGGGAGATAAAGTTCCTGGATGAAATAAATGACTGCTTCTTGGAGCAGCTGGTTCATGAACCGACCAGAGGGGAAGCCATATTAGACCTAGTCCTTAGTGTAACACCAGATCTAGTGCAAGAGATAAGGGTGTTGGGGCCACTTGGCAATAGTGATCATAGCATGATCGCCTTTGATTTAATTAGTGGAGGACAGTACTACCTTTTAACTTTCGAAAAGGAGACTATGATAAAATGAGGAAAACAGTTAAGAAAAAACTAAAAGGAGCAGTTGCAAAGGTTAAAGACGTACATCAAGCTTGGGTGTTGTTGAAAAATACTATCTTGGAAGCCCAGACCAGCTGTATTCCACGCTTTAAGAAAAGTGGAAGGAAGTCCAAAAAACTGCCAGCATGGTTTAAAGGTGAGGTCAGAGAGGCTGTTGTTGCCAAAAAAGCAACTTTCAGGAAATGGAAAAAAGAGCCAAACGACGAAACCTGGAAACAGCACAAGCACTGTCAAGTCAAATGCAAGGCATTGATAAAGCAGGCAAATAGAGAATTTGAGAAGAAGCTTGCTGTGGAAGCAAAAACGCGAAATAAAGACCTTTTCAAGTACATTCGTAGCAAAAAACCTGTGAGAGAGTCAGTTGGTCCATTAGATGATAAAGGGGTTAAAGGAGCACTAAGAGGCGACAAGGCGATAGCGGAGAGAGAATGAATGAATTCTTTGCTTCGGTCTTTACTGAGGAAGATGTAGGGATGTTACCCATGACGGAAGTGGTATTTAAAGGTGTGGAAGAATTGAAGGAAATATCGATACATCGGGAAGATGTCTTACAACTATTAGATAAACTGAAGAGTAGCAAATCACCTGGGCCGGATGGTATACATCCAAGGGTGTTGAAAGAACTGAAATATGAGATTGCAGACCTGCTATCAGTAATCTGTGAACTATCATTAAAATCATCTCTAATACCTGAAGATTGGAGGATCGCCAATGTAACACCAATTTTTAAAAAGGGTTCCAGGGGTGATCCGGGAAACTACAGACCAGTGAGCCTGACGTCAGTACCGGGAAAAAATGGTAGAAACCATCATAAAGAATAAAATTACTCAGCATGTAGATAGTCACAACCTAATGGGAGACAGCCAACATGGCTTTAGACAAGGAAGATCTTGTCTTACTAATCTGTTATGTTTTTTTGAAGGAGTGAATAAACAGGTGGACAAAGGTGAGTCGGTTGATATTGTGTATCTGGACTTTCAGAAAGCCTTTGACAAGGTTCCTCATCAGAGACTTTTGGCAAAACTAAAGAGTCATGGGATAGGAGGCAGTGTTCTATTGTGGATCAGGAACTGGTTAAAAGATAGAAAGCAGAGGGTAGGGCTAAATGGCCAATTTTCCCAATGGAGAAAGGTGAATAGTGGTGTACCCCAGGGATCTGTGCTGGGTCCGCTGCTTTTTGACATATTCATAAATGACCTGGAAAGTGGAATAACGAGTGAGGTTATCAAATTTGCAGATGACACAAAACTATTTAAAGTTGTTAAAACCGAAGAGGATTGTGAAAAATTGCAAGAGGATCTTGATAAATTGGAAGACTGGGCATCAAAATGGCAGATGAAATTTAATGTGGACAAGTGCAAGGTTATGCACCTAGGGAAGAACAACCCAAACTATGGTTACACGATGCAAGGTTCCACATTAGGAACCACCACCCAGGAAAAAGATTTAGGCGTCATTGTGGATACCATGTTAAAACCCTCGGCCCAGTGTGCAGCGGCGGCCAAGAGAGCAAATAGAATGCTAGGTATGATAAGGAAAGGAATGGAAAATAAAACAAAAGATATTATAATGCCTCTATATCGTTCCATGGTGAGACCGCACCTTGAATATTGTGTGCAATTCTGGTCGCCGTATCTTAAAAAGGATATAGCGATTTTAGAAAAGGTTCAGAGAAGAGCCACCAAAATGGTAAAGGGGATGGAAGGATACTCCTATGAAGAAAGGCTAAAAAGGTTAGGGCTCTTTAAACTGGAAAAGAGACGGCTGAGGGGAGATATGATAGAAGTCTATAAATTAATGAACGGAATGGAACGGGTAAACGTAGATCGATTGTTTATGTTATCAGAATATAGAAAGACTAGGGGACATGCAATGAAGCTACAGGGTAAACTATTTAAGACCAACAAAAGAAAATATTTTTTCACTCAATGTGTAATCAAACTCTGGAATTTGTTACCGGAGGATGTAGTAAAGGCTGTTAGTGTAGCTGGGTTTAAAAAAGATTTGGACAAGTTCCTGGAGGAAAGGTCCATAAACCATTATTAAGAAGTGACCGAAGATATCAATGCTTGACCCAGTACAAGCATTGTGGAACTTGTGTCTCTTGGGGAAACTGCTAGGTACATATGACCTAGTTTGGCCACTGTTGGAAACAGAATACTGGGCTTGATGGACCTTGGTCTGATCCAGTATGGCATATCTTATGTTCTTATGTTCATAGGAACCCATGGGGAGTTCTAGCTGTAAAGCTGTGTCTACCAGTGCTTTTCCTTGCTTTGGCACAATCGTATCCTCGGCGCTATAGAGATCGTACCCAGCAGCGTTGGCAGTGGCTCTTTTTGGTGTGCGTGCGTTGGGGTTCATTTTAGCATATCTTAACACCCATTTTGGCTTCTCTGTAGACGCTTCATTCCGGGCACAGGTTTTACGCTCTTGTTTTCTAGGAGCTTCAAACAAAGGGCTAGGAATCATGCTCATCTTCACCTTTGATTGTGCTAGGGTGTCTACTTGGGGCATCCTAGAGGTAGCTGCCTCTTTTTTAAACAAGTCCTGTCCCAGGCCTTTGCTTAACTGTGGCCAATCTTTCCCTAGTACCAATTCATGCGGTAGCCTAGGTACCACAGCTATTTGCATATGTCTACTCACGCCTAAGCCTTTCACTCTCAGACTATAAACTGGGTAGCTGTAGATACCTCCATGTATACAGCAGATTTTTACCTGAGTTATGGGCTGAATTGCTGTGTTCCCACTTTGGGCCACAATTTTTCGCCATAACGCTTTGGATAGCATGCTATGTTGAGCACCCGAATCCAAAAGCGCAGTGGTTGCAATCCCCTGTACTTCCACTGACAAGAAGAATTTTTCTTTTTCCCTAGGCTGATTCTCCGCTATCAATGCAGTTCTCAAAAAGCAATTACGTTGGATATGTCCTTCTTCCCCACATTTATAGCATTTCCTATGAGAGACATAACCTTTTGATAAGGGTTTATACATTTCTTTCATATTATCAGTATTCCTTTTCCTCCTTTCTAATACTCCTCCTACTGCCACCTGGGAGGTACTGTCGTGACTATAGGCACTTATTTCTGCCTCCATAAACCTCTCTGACAGCGCTACTGCCTCCTGTGGGGTCTTGCAGTTCTGGAGTATGAGGAAGGTTTTTAATTGTTGGGGTACAGCATCCAGGTACTGTTCCAGTATAAGACTGTCAATTATTGATTCCACGGTCTTACCCTTCGGAATCAGCCATTTATTCAGCAAGGTTCGGACTCTATGATATAGGGCCTTTGGAGTCTCGCCTGCTTGCAATTTTACAGCCCTCAATTGGCGATGGTATACTAGAGGAGTGAGCCCCAACCTCTCTCTCATTGCCTTAGTGAGCTCACTGTAATCACTAGCAAGCATGGGTGGCATAGCCCGGTAGGCAGCGAGGGCCTCCCCCGTGAGGGATGCGGCCAGGCGTATGGCCCATTGTTCCTGCGGCCAACCACTAAGGTGCGCCACCCTCTCAAATCCCTCAATCAAGTCATCTATATCGTCCCTTGGTGTAAGCTGACCAATATTGAATGCCCCACCAGCCTGCAAGTCCAACTTCAGAGAAGCAGCTGGTGTACTGGAACTGGATGACGTGGTCCCTGGTCCGGTCTTCTTCTTCTGCTCGGCCAGGTAAGCCTCCAACATTTGTAGCAGCGGCTGTTGTTGGGCCTGTATCTGTGCAGCGCTCTGCCTCTGCGCCTCCAGGGACAAATCAGCCTGGCGCTCAAACTGCTGCGACATCCATTTTAATACGTCTGGTATCTGGAGCGCCATCTTGGTTACCTACAAAACACAAACAAACAACCCAAGAGCGGGACCACACACACAAGAAGGTATTCCCCTCTCTTTGGTTTTTGCTATTTTAACACTACGGCTAGCGCTTGCACCCGTGCCCTTGGTATCCTCAACCGCCCCTCGGCTTGGTACCCAATACCTGGCATGGGTGAAGCTTCGCGCTTAACACCTCCAATGGTCAACCGTAGTCTCCTGGGTACTGCGGACCTGCTTTCTGGACCCTCGCCAGCTGGGCTCCTCAGCAAAGCTTCTCCTGCAGTGGAAATCCTGAAGCAATATCCTTGCGCATGCATGGAAAAAAAAATCCTAACTACTATGCCAACTTGCGACACCCACCGGCTGGGCCAAGAGGCTGACAGCTGATAGGCGGCCTTACTGTCCTTTAGAATAAAAGTTCTTTACTCTGTAGGAATGAATTGTAGTTGAGGCAGGTGTTAAGGCTTTGCAACATTTTTATTATTTATACAATGGGGATTTTCAAAGGCACGCGGAGGTTCAAGACACAACAAATGCACTAGGATAACTTCTCCAAATGAAAGGATGAACACAGGAAAAAAACAGGAGAAATGAAAAACAAAACTTTTCTTCTCTGCTGTTCTCTGCACTGCTCCATGTGGTCACACACTATACTACAGCAGAACTAAACACAGCTGGTTTCAGTTTCACCAAACAACGTCTTCCCAAACGCCGTTACTCTCAACAATGAATACAGCACAGCACTGCTTCCTTCTGAGTCACAGGTAAAAGCTACCTTATTAAAAGGCTTTTAAAACTCTCTCCTGCTTCACTTTCTTACTGTGGTATTCTTGTGAGTTAAACAACAGTCCATTGGTATAGGAAAATCATCACATTCAGGCACAGTAGTTTCTATCTGCATTTCCTCAATGCCATTAGAATTACCAAAGTCTGGGGGCGGAGCCTGCGAGATCCTAGCATGGCAGCGTGAGCGAATCTCTCCTGACCCCAGCCAGACAAATCCTATCTTTATCAACTTATTTGCCCTCCCTGTGCGGTGTAGAGTTGGAGAGGCGGACTGGGAGCATGTCCGGGAGTAAGCAGACCCGTTTGGAATTTACCAACGCAGCGGCATCTGGTTCTAAAAGAACCAAGACTGATCCTTTGTCTCCGCAAAAAATGGCGTCTCCCCAAACCTCGGAGGAAGGTTTGCAGGAGCTACTAAAGCAGGTACGGGCAATCCGGAGCCAGGTGGATTCAAACGGGGAGTCCCTGGCTGGAATGCAATCGGACCTGAAAGAGCTGACTGCACAGATGCAATCGATAACACGCCGAGTCGAAAAAGTAGAAGTGGTGGTGGGGACGCACGAGGAACGTTTGGCCCTTTTGCCTAGGGTCACTCGTAAACTCGATAGTTTGGAAAAGAGTCTGGAGGATATGAACAATCGAGCACGGCGCAATAATATCCGCATACTCGGGATTGTAGAGGGGGCAGAAGGGGGAGATCCTATCCATTACCTGGAAACTTTAATCCCGAAGTTGCTGCGAATAGAATTCTCGCGCCCTTTTGAGATTGAGAGAGCGCATCGGATACCATCTGTGGTTGTGCAGGGGGCCAAGCATCCACGGCCGATGATTTTTTGTGTGCTCAGGCATCAACACGTCAACCAATTCCTGTCTGCAGCTCGAGCTTGTCAATCACTACAACTTGAAGGGAGACGGATTTCTATGTTCCCGGACTTTAGTAAGCCCACAGTGGATAAAAGGAAACAATTTCTCGCCCTGCGACCACGGTTGCAGCGTCTGCAGGCCCGATATGGCCTATTTAACCCTGCGCGATTTAAGGTGACCTTGAATAATGTCACTAAAACCTTTGAGGATCCTAAGGTGCTTACATCATATATCGAAGAACAAGAGCAGGGGCGGCCCAAGGGGGGTGCGGGGCCATGTGCGGAGACTCGGTGCGGGGCCTCATTTGCATAAGGGGCCTCATTTGCATAAATATTTGCATAATGTTACCATACACGAACTTTTAGTAAACATGCCTCTTAATGAGTGTATGAATAAAGAAAGACTAAAAGACTTCTACATTACTATAATCCAATACCAACCGCCAGGCACATTAGGAACTACTACAAACACTGCCCATTTAGAACCCATAGCAAACCCGCCGTATCCTAACAGCACTACCAGGACTCATAAAGCACCATACCCTAACTATCAAAAGGAAACGCTGCAAATATTAAACCAATACATTTCAGAGAACAACAATACATGACCTACTGGGGAAAGAGAACAAGTGGCAATGTCAAATAGGAATTACATAAACAGAATACCTCAGCTCAGTTACACATGCAGAACATAGACCATCACCAAACAAGGAATCACAATTTAGAAACAGGAAGACAATAATTAAACTGGGAATCCCAAAAGCCAAACTTGGAATGTACAACACTGTAGAAATAAAACTATACATTAATTTGCTCTTGTACTAAACAAAGCGCAGACGTTAATGATGCACATTTCCCAGAGCTGACATATTCCAATTAATAAATTCAAAATAAAGAGATATTTTTCTACCTTTTGTGCATTTTTTTTCAGCTGCAATTGCTCCAGCCACTTTCTTCTGGTTTCTTCGTGTCTTCCGCTAATTCTTCATCGTCTGCTGTCCATTTGTCTTTTCTTCTCTCTTCTAGTTTTTTTCCATTCTCTCTCTACATCTGCTTTAACATACTAATCTTTCTCCTTTTTGCTCTTTCCTCATTCCTATTTCATCCACTCAAATTTTACCCCTCCATCCTCAATCCCCACCTACTCTCCCAATATTCGGACAATTGTAGATTTGTCTTCCCTCCCACACAAATATTTTTTCCCTCTCCATTTCACTCTCCCAGCTCCATCCCATTCTAATCCTCCCCCAACATCAGCTCCATTCTAGTTCCAGTCCCACCCAGCATCCGCTCCCTTCTAGTCCCCGCATCAGCCCATTTCCAGTCCTAGCCCCCCATAAGCCCATTTCCAGTCCTAGCTCCCCCATCTATTTGCAAGTCCCATCCAAGTCCCTCCATCAGCTCATTTCCAATCCCAGCCCCCCATGAGCCCATTTCTAGTCCTTTCCTAGCCCCACCATCAGCCCATGTCAAATCCTAGCTCCCCTCCACTCAGCCCATTTCCAATCCAAGCCCCCCATGAGCCTACTTCCAGTTCTAGCCCCTTCATGAGTCCATTTCAATCCAAACCCCCACCACAGCCCATTTCCAATCTTAGCACCCCCCAACAGCCAATTTCCAGTCCTATTCTAGCCCATCAGCCCATTTCCTGTCCTAGCCCCCCCCCCTCACCCATTTCCAGTCCTAGCTCCCTCCCCCTCACAACCCATTTCCATTCCAAGCCCCCGTCCCCATCAGCTATTTGCAGTTCAAGCCCTCCTTCCACTCAGCCCATTTCCAGTCCTAGCCTCCTCATAGCCCATTACTAGTCCTAACCCCCCATCAGCCCATTACGTCCTAACCCCCCATCACCCTATTTCCAGTCCTAGCCCCCCATCAGCCTATTTCCAGTCTTAGCCCCCCTCCCATAGCCAATTACCAGTCCTACCCCCCCATCAGCCCATTTCCAGTCTTAGCCCCCCATAGCCCATTACCAGTCCTAACCCCCCCATCACCCTATTTCCAGTCCTAGCCCCCCCATCAGCCCATTTCCAGTCTTAGCCCCCCATAGCCCATTACCAGTCCTAACCCCCCCATCACCCTATTTCCAGTCCTAGCCCCCCCATCAGCCTATTTCCAGTCTTAGCCCCCCCCATAGCCAATTAACCAGTCCTACCCCCCCCCATCAGCCCACTTCACGTCTTAGACTCCCCCCCCCCTGCCCAATCACCATTCCTACCCCTCCCCCCCCCATCAGCCCATTACCAGTCCTAGCCTCCCCCCCATGGCCCATTACCAGTCCTAACACCCCCCCATGGCCCATTACCAGTCCTATCACCCCCCCCCATGGCCCATTACCAGTCCTAACACCCCCCCCATCAGCCCACTTCCAGTCTTAGCCCCCCCCATAGCCCATTACCAGTCCTAACCCCCCCATCAGCCCATTCCAGTCCTACCCCCCACTTCCAGCCTTAGCCCCCTCCCCATAGTCAATTACCAGTTCTAACCCCCCCTTAAGCCCATTTACAGTCCTACCCCCCGACTTCCAGCCTTAGCCCCCTCCCCATAGCCCATTACCAGTCCAAACCCCCCCATCAGCCCACTTAGCCCCCCCATAGCCCATTACCAGTCCTAACCCCCCCATCAGCCCACTTAGCCCCCCCATAGCCCATTACCAGTCCTATCCCCCCCCATCAGCCCACTTAGCCCCCCCCATAGCCCATTACCAGTCCTAACCCCCCATCAGCCCACTTAGCCCCCCCATAGCCATTACCAGTCCTAACCCCCCCCCCATCATCCCACTTCGCCCCCCCCATAGCCCATTACCAGTCCTAACCCCCCCCCATCAGCCCACTTCCAGTCTTAGCCTCCCCCCCCCCATGGCCCATTACCAGTCCTAACCACCCCCCCCGGCCCATTACCAGTCCTAACCACCCCACCCCCTGGCCCATTACCAGTCCTCACCACCCCCCCCCCATCAGCCCACTTCCAGTTTAGCCTCCCCCTCCCATCAGCCTACTTCCAGTTTAGCCTCCCCCCCCTCCCCTAGCCTATTACCAGTCCTACCCACCCCCCCCCCCTATCATTCCAAATTAAAATTAAAAAAAAACCCACACCGGCTGCTTCTGCCGCGGCAGCTTCAAGAGCTCTGCCGCGGCAGCATCAAGAGCTCTGCCGCGGGGCCCCCCCCTGCCCGGCAGAGCCTCCGTGCATCTTCAGCTCTTCACGTCCAAAACGCGGGCTTTTTTCAGATCCGCGAGAGTTTCTTTTCTCGCGGCTCTGTTAATCCCCGCCGAGGGTGATGGGAAATCCCATCAGCCCCGCGGGATTAAGAGAGCCGCGAGAAAAGAAACTCTCGCGGCTCTGAAAAAAGCCCGCGTTTTGGACGTGAAGAGCTGAAGATGCACGGAGGCTCTGCCGGGCAGGGGGGGGCCCCGCGGCAGAGCTCTTGAAGCTGCCGCGGCAGAGCTCTTGAAGCTGCCGCGGCAGAAGCAGCCGTTTTTTTTTTTTTTTTTTTAACTTGGGATGCTTAAGAATGTTTTTTGCGCGGGGCCCCCTGAAACGCGGGGCCCTGTGCAAAAAACATTCTTGCTCAATGGACGGGCCGGCCCTGAACAAGAGGCCTTACAGATGCAAGCGGACTGACGCTGTCAAAGTATTTTGATGACTGGGACTGCTTTGGGGCTTACTTGGCCTACTGGGTGGATGTATCCTGGAACTTGGTTTCCTCTGCGGTCTCTTGGAGGTGAATGAAGATGCACACCCTTGTATACCGGATTGACGATGATGATTTCCCGGGGATCCTTCCAGCCTGCTTTCCAGGGAGGATTACTAGGGTTGCTGTTCTTTGGGGGGGGGGGGGGGTGTATTAATCTGGGGTCAGGCTGGGCCATGCTGGACGATTTCTATGTCTCACCCAATTTGTAGTTTTCTTGTTGGTTTTTTTTTGTTGTGGGGAAATGTACTGTTCTCTGGGGAGGAATATGAGTTACAATTTCAGGGATGGAGGTTTTCTGTTGTAAATGATGCCTTTACCGTTCCCTGTTTCTTGAGGGGAAATGGCTAACAGGGTAAAAATTATATCCCTTAATGTGAAGGGCGTTAAGACGCCAGTAAAAAGGAAAAATATATTGCTGTATTGCCGCCGACAACAGGCTGATATAATACTTTTACAGGAGACACATCTTACTATGCTGGAGACTAAGAAACTAGAGGATAAACAATACTTATTGGTTGGATCCTCCCCGGCTGATCATAAAAAGAACGGAGTGGCCACACTTGTGCGGAAAGCGCTTGGGGTGCGGGTTGTCAGCACCAGTAGTGATGTCTCTGGTAGGTGGGCCCTGTCCTTAATTGAGCTTGGGCGGGTGCGATTTTCCCTTGTTAACGTTTATGGCCCCAACAGGGATGATCCTGTCTTCTTTCGTGCTTTAAATAGCGTTTTACAGTTGGGCAATGCTGCTCCCATCATCCTGGGCGGGGATCTTAATATGGTAAGGGACCCGTTGCTTGATTGCAAACCGGGGAGGGCTGCCAGGGTCTCACGCGCAAGTGCTGCTCTCACAGGATTAATGGAGAACTGTGGGTTAGTAGATATATGGAGGCTGCTGCATCCGGTGGATATGGATTTCACCTTTTTCTCTCCCCGGTCCATAACTCCTTGTCGCGAATTGACTACTTTTTAATATCTAGATCTCTAGTTTCGAGCAGCTGTGAAGCGGAAATTTTAAGTATGTCAGTGTCGGATCATGCAGCCATAACGCTCAAAATTGAGTTGCAGGCGGTAGATCGGCCTCGCCCACCATGGTCTTTTAATAGAGTGTGGCTCGCAGATCCTTCTTTTCAGGAAGAAGTGCGGGACGCTATAAAGCACTACTTCAATGCCAACGTGCTAGGGGAAACCGCCACATGGGCCTGGTGGGAGGCCTTTAAGGCTTCTCTCCGAGCCACCATTACTAGCTATCAGATTAAGGAAAACAAAAAACGGAAAGCGCAGCTATTGGTTCTGGAGGACCAGATTAAAGCTGGTGAACGACTATGGATCCGGTATCCTAACGCTAGTATTCTTCTTCGACTGCAAAGGCTGCGTTTTCGTTATAATGAAATATTGAGTTCAGAAGTGGACCAATTGATGTTAAAACAGTCGGCTAGGTATCATGTGGAATGTAATAAAGCCAGTAAGCTTTTAGCCAACCCACTGAGAGGGCAGCGGGAAAAAAAACAGAATTGTTTCCATTATAGATGATAATCAGATGAGTGTGATTGGTGATGATCAAATTTTAGCTGAATTTTCTAAATTCTATACCACACTGTACTCTTCAGAGGTAACCGCAGGGCCTGAAGCTATTACGGATTTTCTGGATGGGTTGGGTCATCCCATGCTGGGAGAACAGCAGGCCAAACAATTGGGTAAGCCCTTTACCGACATGGAACTCCACCGGGCAATGAGTTCAATGTCAGCAGGGAAAGCTGCTGGCCCTGATGGGATCCCCGCCGATTTCTATAAAGTTTTCAGTAAGGAACTTATCCCGTATCTACTGTTATACTATGAGGATTTAGCGAAAGAGCAGGGGCATACAGGTGAATTCTCAGAAGCCACGATAGTTGTATTGGAAAAGCCTGGCAAGGATCCTGCCCGCGTTATCAATTACAGACCTATATCTCTGTTAAACGCGGACTATAAAATCTATGCCAGTGTTTTGGCAAAAAGGTTAGCCAACATCATCGGGGAGCTTGTGCACCCGGATCAATGTGGGTTTATACCAGGTAGGTCCACTTCCGACAATGCCAGGTTATTGTGTAATTTATTAGCTAGGGCGGCAGAAGATAACTCCCCATATGTAGCCCTTTCCCTTGATGCTGAAAAAGCATTTGACAGGTTAGAATGGCCTTTCCTTTTCTCGGTTCTGAAGTGGTTTGGGTTAGGTGAAAGTTTCATCCGTAAGGTTGGAGTTCTGTATGCAAGAACTAGCGCCAGAGTTTTCACCAATGGCGTACTTTCTCAGCCTTTTTCTTTATATCAGGGTACCCGGCAGGGATGTCCTCTATCTCCCCTTCTTTTCGATCTGGCATTAGAGCCTCTGGCTATAATGATCCGACACAGTATGTGTATTAAGGGATTTGATTTGGGAGATATGCAAGTAAAACTCTCGGCTTATGCTGATGATCTTCTCTTGTTCACCCAGCCTTCGGAGATACCGGAGATCCTATCTATGATTGAGAATTATTCAAGCATTTCGGGATATAAAATCAACTGGAGTAAGTCAGTGGCATTTCCGCTTAATAGCTGCTCGAACGCGGGATTAATGGCCCCCTTCCCCTTTAGATGGGAACCAGATGGGATTAAGTGTCTGGTACAATACCTCCATTGAATGCACTATTCAGATGAATATTGAGGAGCTCTCTCAAACGATTCATCATAAGACCTCAGCCTGGTCTCCTCTCCACTTTACTTGGTGGGGTAGGTTGGAAATGATCAAAATGGTGCTCGCGCCCAAAGTCAATTATGTTTTAGGCATGCTACCTTTTCCTTTACCGACAGGAGTTTATGCAACCTTAGAGAGAAGCTTGCTGCGCTTTCTTTGGAACGGCTTACAGCCGAGAATTGCCTGCAAGAAACTCAAAGCCTCTAAAGAAAAGGGGGGGGGGGGGTTCATTTCCCTGATTTTCAATGGTACCATCAGGCTCTCTTGTTAAAGCAGGGAGCCTTGTGGCTTTGCGCCGATGAACCTGTATCCTGCCCGAGCTGGCTCAGTGTCGAGTCCAATTTGGCAGCTCCGTACCCTTTGCAATTTATGATGGGTATGTTGCATCCAGTGGACTCTGCGGTGGGCGCTGTGGTGCGGGCCACTCAGATGGCTTTTTTAAGGCTGTCGCGAATGGCGGGCATACATGGGAAGCCCTCCAGAATGACCCCACTATGGTGGAATGCACAGTTTAAAATCTGAGGGAGGAGATTTGCGTGGCGGACATGGCAGGAACGGGGAATTTGGACTCTGGGCCAGTTAATGGGCGAGCACGGTTGGAAAGATTATCCATCTTTACAAGAGGAGTTCTCTCTCTGGGAGTTGTTATTTTCAATGGCTCCAGCTCAGGCACTGCCTGGCAGCGGCCAAAATCCAGGTACAGGAGTTGGCTGCGGAGGGAACCCTATTTAGTTGCCTCAAAGAGACGTATGGACGGAAAGGGCCCATATCAAGATTGTATGCTTTGTTTAGAGACTTTGCGTCCCAGAACCCAGGGGGGTTAACAAAAGTATGGGAATCAGATGTCTCACAGCTGTTAAGTACTGACTCCTGGAAAGTATTATGGGGTCCCATATGTAGAGTGTCGCGGTCGGCAGCCGTCACGCAATCCTTATATTTTCTTATGCACAGGGCCTATATCACGCCTGTAAAGCTCTCCAAGTGGGATAAGTCCTCATTGGGGAAGTGTTGGTCATGTCAGTTAGAGGTCGGTACCTATATGCATATGTTTTATGATTGCCCCTTTGTACAGAGATACTGGAGGTCTGTATGGAGAAAAATACAATTAATCTTAGATATCCCGGACCAGCTTTCTAAAGGCGTGGTCTTTCTGAGGTCCCTGGGGTTTGCTCAGAGGTTACCCAAAGAGAAAGTGTTTTTGCTGAATTTTATGGTGGCTGTAGCCTTTAGAGTGATATTACTCAACTGGAAGAGTTCACAGAATCTCAGCCCGGGCATGTGGTGGGGGCTGGTGTCCCAATACTCTCAATACGAGAAACTGTATAGTAAGCTCCACCAGCCACATAATGCTGTGTTAAACTTTGATAGATGGCTGCTGTTGGATCAATACATAGCTAGATCTATAGTTTCACAAGTGGAGAGTTAGTAATGTGGTGTTCTCCTTGTCCCTAGAGATCTTGGGTCCTGATTGCCAGGTAATGAATGGGTTACGTAGAGGCGTAAATTGTTTCTTTTTCCTTTCTTTTTCTCTTTTCTTCACACTTTTACTTTGACTGTGCCTTCCCCAGAGAGCGGGGGTGGGGGGGTGGGGGGGTGGAGAAGGGGTTTTTTTTTTGTTCGTTCAGTTTTGCTTTCTCTTAAAAATACTGTCATGTTGTAAGCTTGTATTTACACTTTGTTATGTGCTAATGTTAAATAAATAAAAAAAAAAAAAAAAAAGAATTACCAAAGTCTTTCTCATATGTGGGGACTTCTTTTAGCTTCTCTTTCTTTAGAAACTGGTGGAAGTGATCCCACAGCAAGTCAGCCTTTTCAGGTGTTTTGGTACTAGGGGTTTGAATCTTCTCACTAGAGAATAGTCTCTGCAGTGCCCCTAATTTAGAAGCTTCACAAACGTCAGAGTTATCTGGTCTGGAGTTTGCTGCAGGTACTAGGCTTTCAATCCAACGTTTCACAGTAGGGGGGGGAGGGTTCCAGCTCCTGCTCATTAAAACTAGCCTTTATCTCTTTTGCCAATTTATCAGATATAAAATGGTCAGTTTTACCTTGAGGCTGTTTCTCTGTGTCAGCACTGGTGCTCTTTCCACCTCTCCAATCCTCCCAGCTGTAGCAATTGTTTGACTGGCCTGCCCGGCTTCTCCAATTGTCTGTGCTTTTACCTTTGAATGCTGGCTTTGTCTGAGTGCGTGCCTTTCCCTTGGCACCTTCTCTCACACAGGCTGTTTCTGCCTGGACTCTCTGGTCTTAGACTCTGGTCTTGGCTTTCTCTTGCCTTCCACCTGGCTCTCTGGATATTTTCCTGACCAGCTTCTTTGTAGGTTCTCCAATCGGTTCTGTCTCCAGGTCTGTAATCGGTGCTCCCCTCATGTCTCTCCTCGGGTCTCTCTTCGGGTCTCCAATCGGGTCTGTCTTCCTTCCCTCTACACATGGTTTTTAACCCTGGCTTCCTGCTTCCTTGTGACCAATCAGAACGGGGGTTATTCTCCACCCTTGCACTAGGGCGTGGTTTGCTTCCTACAGGGAACTGCCTTTTTCTCTGACGTAGGCTGAGTTTTCCTTGTAGCAGTGCATTGTCATTGCCTTCAATGGGGACTTCAGGATTTCCATCCCCTTTCAGGCTTTTCATAGGGCTTTCACCATCACCCTAGTTGAGAGCCTTCTGACCGGGGGGTCTCATCTTCCAGCACTATAGCACAATTTGTTTTGTTGTAACTATCCATTGGGTTTTCATGGCATGATACAGAAGTAGATTGCCGGGCCTTTCTTCCGCGCAGTTTAAGTTTGGTGTTGTTGCCGTTGTCACAGAAATGTGATCCTCTGCCGTCAACACTATCCCATTCTGCTGCTGCCCAGATGGATGGTTTGTCTTGGTCTGGCACCTCAGCTGAGACCTGTCCATCTTGGGAGTCCCTGCCAGTAGTTAAACTGCCGATAGTTTAGCTGTCAGCATCACTGATGCACACAAGCCCTCACAGCATGACAAGCTGCAAACCAAGTGAGGGTAAACATGATAAACATAAAACAACACTACTGACAAAGCATAAAAAAGAAGATATCATGTTTGGAAGGGTCTATGCTCTGTACCCCTACAAAGTGAATGATCCCACATTGAAATAGCGGTGATCAGGGTTTTTGCCGTGTATATTGGGCAGGTTTGTTATGGCATGCACTTGTGCAGCAACAGCAGAGTGGGCATGTAGGAAATGGCAACTGTACTTATACTGTAAATGAGATACAGCGGGCTGCAGGCAGCACATGCTGTGGTCCAGCTGGACCACAGTGTGGACTAGGCAGATGCCTAGTAGGCACATAGGAATGCCGAAACTGGAAAGCAGCAAGACAGCAACTGACGAGGGTCCAACATGGGCATGAGTGTGTGTCCCACGGTGTCACAGGGGGTATTACCCAGCAGGTACCCCCAAGGGCACATAATATTTGCAGGCGGTGCCGGGGGGAAGCGCGCATACTCCTACCCAAGAACCCACACCATAGGCAACTGCCTACTGGTACACTTGATGGCCTGTGACTGCGTACCACCAGCACCACCGGCATAAGGGCATGTCATCATGGTGGCGGAGGGGTGCTGGTGTCGGAGGGGGCAGTGGCATCTGCCCACAGCAGACCACGGCCAAGCACCGTTTAGATCGGTGCAGTGCACTGCAACAGACAAGGTCTGTCTGACGAACAGTCATGGTATCCCCAGGGAATGACCTGCCCCTGCGGCAACAGTTTGGTGCAGTACACACAGCCAGTGTGTTCAGGGGAGAAGGTCCCAATTTCAAGTCTCAGCTGTGTCTCCTGCCAACCTTCTCCCCATATTTTACCCAGTACTAATCCGTGGTAATAAAGACAGAACATTTATTACAGATAAAATAAACATGCCTGAAACACCTATATTTTACTCTACAGAGCATAGACACCATAAACATGTGCAATCCCTAGAGCAGAGTTTCCCAACTGCAGTCCTGGAGGGCCAACCACCATTCAGGTGTCATGCTGTCCTTAATAAATATGCCTGTGCTTCATTTGTATGCATCCCCCCACCGTTGTATGCAAATGTTCTCATGCATATTCATTAGGGATGGCATGAAAACCTGAACAGTGTTTGGCCCACCAGGACTGGAGTTGGGAACCTCTGCCCTAGAGCAGCAGCCAACAGGGGCACAAACACCCACACCCACAGACTCCACTATCCAAAGCCTCATGGAGAGTCAGGCTGTTGGGCCCTGCACGGAGCAGCATCACCCAATACTGGCACCTGCATATCTTAGCAATGCTGTCCTAAACTTGGGAATACGTTCCACATATATCAAAAGGTTGCTATGATTAATGTCAACTAGCAAATTCTAAGTTAAACACAATTTGTTAATAGAGATTCATCTTAGCAACCTTTCTGATATCTGTGGAGTGTGTTTCAGTTATTGCTTCTGACAGCGTTTACCACCCCGGGGAGTAACCCCAACAGTATTGCGTACCATAACAATGCCCACACTATGCCCAGGACTGGTGTGGTGGCCAGGGCTGCCACAAACCTCCATATTTGCAGAATGCTGGCATAGATGTGGGAGTGTGTGTCTGTCTATCCAGTGTGTTGTGGCTGCCTACACCGGGGGTGTCCAACCCTGTCCTGGAGGCCACACTCCTGGCAGGTTTGTGGGATAGCCCTAATGAATGTGCATGAGATATATATGCATTAGAGATATCCTGCCAACCTGACTGGTTTGTGGCCCTCCAGGACTAGATTTGGAGACCCCTGCCTTACACCTCTGTCATTTAAGATTGCAAGTAGGCAAGGTGCAGATGTCCTAGACAACTAGACAACTTTTTTGTGGTGGTGAGAATAGAGGAGAAATGTGACAAATTCTATCTACCCTTTTGATGTCTAGGACATCTGCACCTTGCCTACTCACAATTTTAAATGACAGAGGTGTAAGGCAAGGGTCTCCAAATCCAGTCCTGGAAATCCACAAACCAGTCAGGTTGGCAGGATATCTCTAATGCATATATATCTCATGCACATTCATGAGGGCTGTCCCAAAAACCTGCCAGGATTGTGGCCCTCCAGAACAGGGTTGGACACCCCTGGCCTACACCTTACTGAGCCCACACTGTTTGCACTGTTTCCAGTGTTAGTCTGCCAATGTGCATAATGAGGAGCAAGGTACTGTGGGTATGGCCCTGACAGGATGCATCTTGTCACGCCCTTAGCCCCTTACCTTGGTATTGGGGGCGTGTATTTGTTTTTGTCACTGTGGTGCTTCAACTTCTAGCCTTTTTCTAACTGGATGCCTTTACATGCATTCTGGGAAAGGTAGTTCAGTTAGATATCACTTGGGCTCAGATGAAAAAAAAACACCTTCTTTGTAGTTGGGTTTGAGTGAGTGCAATTTATTCATTAGCACAAAATAAGACACACTAGGTTCACAGATCCACCTTTTAAAAATATTTTCATCCAGGAATTCTTGCAACTTATAACAGGATAACTTGAACTGAAACAAAACAGCTTCCCTCAGCCTTAATTAGCAACACCTGCTTTCAGCAGAGCTTGCCGTGAAGATCAAAACAAACAGAAAGAAACTTTTAAACCAGGTTTCTTTTCCTTTCCAGTCCAGAGCAAATACCTGGCTATCTTGTATGCTTGACTTCAGCACTTCATTCAGATAGTCCAATTCATACAAGCAATAAAACTCTTTTCCAGGTTTTCTCAGTAGTTAAACAAACCAAAAGCATTTCTTACTTCCTTCAGTTGAAACAGCATCAAAAGAGCTCTGCACTGCTCACAGCTGTTTCTCAAAAGACAATCAGGAAGCTTCAGCTTTTCACTGCGTAACACTTTTCCTGAGCTTAGAACTTTAAACAAGCAAACACAGCTCTCAAGGCTTTGGACACTGGAGGCTTCTCTTTACACTTGACATTCCCCCTTTACCATTCTTAATTGGCAGACTGGCATGCAGAGCAATCCATGTATGAGACTTCTTCATCACAAGGTAAATCTGACTCCCCCAATTCCATAGATTCACTCTCTAGCTCAGATTCAGATAGCTTACTTGACTGCCTTCTACTATGATTAAGGCTGTCTCTGGCAAAAACGTATTGCTCCTTATTAGCTAAGCTTCTGGGACTCATACCTTGATCCAAGCCTGTAATAGCTTCACTTCTTACATGCTCTGTCCACCATCTAGCACGTCCTGTTCTCCAATTAGTGCTTCTGACTCTCACTGCTCCATTCCTTGAGTAGGCAAAACTTCTGCTCTCTCTTTCCCTCTGGTTAGCAGTTACCGCACTCTCTGGTCTCAGGAGTCCTTCCAATTCCTCTCCATGTGTCCTGCTTGTCCCTCTTCATCTTCCTCCTGCTGGACTCTCACCTCCTTCTGGTCTCTCTGACCTAACTGAGCTAAACTTAAACCCCTCGGGCTCCTGCTCCACCCTCTCCCCTCTCAGGTGGGAAAGATTAAACTCCCTCGTGGCAGCTGTGTGATTAGGGGATGCAGTGATGTAAGGGTTCCTTACCCTGAGCCTGTATTCCCTATCCTTTCTACCACTAGGGGCACTCTGTTCCTCATTGTAGCCAGGAATTACTGGCTTTCTAGGAGCAAATGGAGTTTTAAGTCCTGGACCTTTTAAAATGGGTCCCTTTATTAAGGTAAATTCCTTCTTTTTAGCCCTCTCTTCTAGGTCCTGATAATCTTCCTTATCAGAATCTGCACAGGGTATAGGGCAATGGCTGGGATATTGTAGTGTCCGACCACCACCTGCATGGACAGGGTGGCCACAGCATGTCATGCTGGGAGGTCACTCTCACACTGACTGAGCAGTGAGCACGGCATGGCTGGGTTCCCCTATAGTGCTATGCAGTATTTCTCTCAAGTGATATTTATGGGTTCTCTTTTTTGGGGCCCAATCACTGACATACCTGGTTGGTGTATGTGCTCACATCTCATTTTTGGGTGCACACAGTTCCTCCAGGAACATGCACTATGTACTAGCTAGCAGACTGTCTGCAGTTAGAATGTGTATGGCTGGAACACCTTGCAGGATGCAGTGGGTGGAGAATGACTGTGCCCTCTGCTGGTAAATGTCAGATAGTGGTGGGGTGCAGCTGAGCTTCTCCAGAGTTCTGCCTGTCTACCATTACCTTATGTGATGCGTACAGATCTGCATCGACTGCCCTGTAGGGTGCCTATTCCCCAACAGGACTGGGATTGATGGTTCTCTCTACTGCCACCATTGCAGAGATGTACAATGTGGATCTGTTGGTGGGAGATCCTGTCTCTCACCCTGAACCACAGAGGGCAGGTTGGGAGGTACTACATTATCCACTTTTGGGTCCAAACACCCCCCCCCCCCTTCACCTAACATATGTGACCATGGCACCCACACAAGATATGCACTTTTCTGGGTGCATTATAGTCCACAAGGGCTAGACATGACTGGGAAATATAGATGGACACAGGTGTATCCTTGGTGTGTCTGCAAGGACTACCTGTCACACACTGGCACTGATGGTGACCTGCAGCATAGCCTATCTGAGCCAAGCCAGGTGCTGCGGACCTGGTGCTGGGTGCTCCACCTCACCCTCAGGGTGAGCACAGGACCCACACAATGTCACGGTCTGTAGCTACTCTGTGCCAGTAACACACACGGTCAGTTCCCCCTACCAGGCCTCGGTGCTGTGGGGGTGCATACCCCATTATGTGATCAGCTGTAGACTGCTGATCTGCATGTGCAGTGCATCATGGGTACGGGTGGGTTTACCCTATCTTGATAACCATAGTAGACAGTTTGTGTGGTGACCTGCTGTCTTTCTGTAGCCAGCCAACAGTGTGGTAGTAGCTATAGAGATGTAGCCTACTGGTTACTTCAATGACTGTGGAGGCAGAGGTCATGGATAATCCCACAGTGGTGTTATTTAGGAATGCTGTCTGAGGCTTTTCCTTTTCATTTCAATCAGTACTGCCTGCAGAAAAACCTTCACAGTGCTGTAGCCTAAGGTGCCTCATAGGCGCCCTATAGTGCACCCTGTAAAGTGCCCTATAAGGTGCCCTATACAGCACTCTATAGGGCACATTATAGGGTGCCTTGGCAGACAGGGCACTTTATAATGTGACCTATGGGGCGCCTTATAGGGTGCCTTATGAGGCACCTTAGGTTACGGCACTGTGAGGGTGTTTTTGCTGGCAGCACTGATTTAAATGAAAAGAAGATGCCTCAGACAGCCTTTGTAGATTACACCACTGCAGGATCAAACCCATGACCTCTGCCTCCACAGTCATTGCAGTAACCAGTGGGCTACATCATTATAACGTCTAACAGTGCGCTGGCATGTACTTAGGGTTAACTAGCGTTAACATGCCACGGTGCCCACTATCGCACGATACAGATTCTTGCTACCTTAGGACTGGAATGCCCACTCCTTATATGGCATTCTTCACATTATCACTGCAACCAGCACTGGTAACATTAAGATGGTTTAGTAAACCTACCCCTTTGTGTGGTGACCTGCAGTCTTTCTGTAGCCAGCCAGCAGTGTGGCAGTAGCAATAGAGATGTAGACTACTGGTTACTTCAATGACTGTGGAGGGTTTGATCCCACAGTGGTGTTATTTAGGAATGCTGTCTGAGGTTTTCCTTTTCATTTCAATCAGTGCTGCCAGCAGAAACACCCTCACAGTGCTGTAGCCTAAGGTGCCTCATAGGCGTCCTATAGGGCGCCCTGTAAGGCACCCTGTAAAGCGCCCTATAAGGCGCCCTATACAGCGTCCTATAGGGCACATTATAGGGTGCCTTGGCAGACAGGGCACTTTAGAATGTGACCTATGGGGTGCCTTATAGGGCGCCTTATGAGGCACCTTATGTTACGGCACTGTGAGGGTGTTTTTGCTGGCAGCACTGATTTAAATTAAAAGAAAATGCCTCAGACAGCCTTTTTGGATTACACCACTGCAGGATCAAACCCATGACCTTTGCTTCCTCAGCCATTGCAGTAGCCAGTGGGCTACATCATTTTAGCTTCTAACAGTCCGCTGGCATGTACTTAGGGTTAACGTGCGTTAACGTGCCACAGTGCCCACTATCGCGCTATACAGATTCTTGCTATATATATTTGTTTGTGAGGTATGTGCAAGGGGTCCAGAAACTGCTGAAGGTCATAGGGGTTTCCGCTAAAGTGTTCGATGAAAAGGAGGGTCTTGAGCTGCTTGCTGAAGTCTTTTATGTCTGAGGTGGTTCTTAGAGTTTCTGGAAGAGAGTTCCTGATAGCAAGAGCGGCAAGTGAAAGAGCTCTCCTAGAAGTGGATTAGTTGACTTTTGTAAACAAGCTGGGTATAAGTATAGTATTTATGGTGCTAGGTCTCACTGGTCTGTTGATGGGCTTAGTACAGATCAGAGCTCGTAAGATTCCAGCTGATAAGTTGTTTTTGATTTTGAAGATGGTGAGTGCTGATTTATATTTGGCACGTGAAGTGATTGGTAACCAGTGGAGCTGGCTCAGGAGGGGGTTTATGTGGTCGTGTTGAGATGATCCAGTGATGATTCGGGTGGCGGTGTTTTGGATTAGATGCAGGGCTCAGATGGTTTGCTTGGGTAATCCTTGGAAAAGAGCATTGCAGTAGTCCAGCGAGGGTGTTATGATGGCTTGACAGTGTGTGGAAGTGGTCTTGAGTGAGCGGAGGTTGTCTTCGAATTGTGGCGAATTTGTAGAAGGTGGACTTAGCGGTCCTGTTGATATGGTCTTGAAGGTTAATGTGCCGGTCAAGAATGACTCCAAGATACTGTACTTCGTCTTTTGTTGCAACTGGAGTATCAGCAATGCTGATTGAGATGGGGGGGGGGGTGGTGAAAGAGGTTTCACATGTAATGATGATTCCCTCAGGTTTTTTTTATGTTGATGTTGATTTTGAGGTTGTTGTTAGTGAGCCAGCTTATCATCTCTTGGAGGCACGTTGACATTGTACTGAAGTCCAGGGAGTACAAATGGATTGAAGTATAAGCCATAATATTATCTGCATATATGGCATATTGTATCTTGTACTTTTTAAATATGTTGCATATATATATATATGTGTTAAAGAGGAGGGCGGACAGTGAGGACCCTTGAGGAACTCATTGTGTTGTGTGGAAAGTAGCTGAGGTGAGGGGACCAACTTTGACTATGTTGTCTGTCACTGAGATAGGACTGGAACCATTGGAGTCCAATCATCATTAGTCACTTCAAAAGGGTGTCATGTGATACAGTATCGAAGGCAGAGGAGAGGAGATATCAACAAAGATGAATATAAAACCTTTCCTTATGTCATCTATTCCTCTGAGCAGGTTGTCGAATAAATGACTGAGTAGAGTCTTGACACTGTTATCGGGGTGAAAGCCATGTTGGCTGGGGTCCAGAGGGGCGTGTATGTCAATGTGGTCTTGTAGCTGTCCTTGAACTACCTTCTCAATTATTTTGGAAAGGAATGGGAGGCTGGATATTGGCTGGTAAGCTGATGGATCGGAGCTGTGGGATGATGTATTCTTCAGAATTGGACAGATTGTAGCCTGCTTGAGCATAGACAGCATATAGCCCTGGGTCAGGGAAGTGCCTATTATCTTGTGGATGCAATTGTTCAGTTCATCCTTGACAGACTTGATCCAGGCCCCCAGTAGGGGTCTGATGGTGCTATGCTTGAGTTTAGGGTGATTATGGTGTGGGCTACTTGCTGAATCGTGGGGATGTGATTGAATGACCATTATATCTTCATTCTAAGAAATTGGACATTAATATTTGGTAGTACTGATGTCAGGCTCACCAGTCTGTAGTTTCCTGGATCACTCCAGGAACCCTTTTTAAAAATTGGCTTTACATTGGCCTCTCTCCAATCTTTAGGTACTATAGATGATTTTTACAATAGATCACAGATTACTAATAGTAGTTCTACAATCCCATATTTCAGTTCTTTCAGCACTCTGTGATGTATTCCATTTGGTCCAAGTGATTTGCTGCTCTTTAGTTTAGCAATTAGCTTATTTCATCTTCCTGATTTATCGAGATTTTTTTCAATTCCTCTGATACATCACCTTTAAATATTATTTCTGGTTTCCTACATTTTCTTCAGTAAGGGCTGAAGCACAAAATTCATTCAGTCTCTCCGCTATGGCCTTGTCTAATCTAATGCTCCAACTGACTACCTCACAGGTGTTTTGCTATGAATATACTTGAAAAAAAAATATTATGCATTTTTTTCTTCCACAGCAAGCTTCTTTTCAATTGTTTTCTTTGCCTGCCTATCAGTGCCTTGGATTTAGCTTGACAGTATTTCTGTTATTTCCTTTTTTCGTCATTTGACCCTTTTTTCCATTTTCTGAAAGATTGTCTCTTAGCTATAACACCCTCTCTGATCTCACCTTTAAGCCATGCTGGCTGTCATTAGTCCTTCCTTGCAACTTTTTTAAGCATGGAATTCATCTGGTCTGGGCTTCCAAGATAGTATTTTTAAATAATGCCCAGGCCTAATGTAAACTCTTAACCTTTGCAGTTGCTCTTTTTAGTTTTTTCTTAACCATTTAACTCATTTTATTATAGTCTCCTTTTTGAAAGTTAAATGCTAGTGCAGTCAATGTTCTTGTTATCTTCCCTCAAGTTATTAAATCAAATGTGATCATGTTATGATCACTATTTTCAAGCGACACCAAAACAGTTACCTCTTGCACTAGATCCTGCGTTCCACTGAAGACTAGGTTTAAAATAGTGTCCCCGCATGTTGGTTCCTGAACCAGCTGTTCCATGAAGCAGTCATTTACTTCATCTAGAAACTTTATCTCCCTAGTATATCCTGGTATGACATTGACCCTGTAATTGACTGGGGTAATTGAAATCTCCAATTATTACTGTATTGTAAACTTTGCTAGCTTCCCTAATTTTCTGTTAGCATTTCATCATCTGCCTATTCATTCTATCCAGGTAGATGGTAGTACATCCCTACTGCCATTTTCTTCCCCTTTTTACATGGAATTTCTATCCTTAGAGATTCTACAATGTATATTGTTTCCTGCAAAACCTTTGTCCTGTTTGACTCAATGCCCTCTTTAACATATAGAGCCACCCCACCACTAATGTGATCTACCCTATCATTGTGATATAGTTTGTAGCCTGGTATCACAGTATCCCATTGGTTATCCTCCTTCCACTAGGTTTCTGAAATGCCAATTAAATCTAATCTTCATTCATTGCTATATATTATAACTGTCCCATCTTGTTATATCATCACCTGTTTTGTGTGCTGAGATAGTGTAATGGAGAAGGAAATGGGCGACCAAAGGGTATAAACTGCACACCGAGTTCATGAACAGTACTTACCATGTGCTAAATCTCATTGTTATTGATAGTGCAGGTGCAATTAATGCTTCCTTAGGAGGAGGCGTTAAGTACACCCTTGTAATTGCAACTGCCCACTGCAGAAACAAGACCTTCCCAATCAGGTTCCTGACCCACTCCCCCATCAGATTCCTCCCACCCCAGTATCCTTATCCCCCTTCCAGTAAGGCTCCAGATACCTCTTCCACCCCATGAAGATCTAAAAACTCCTCTACCCTTGATCTCCCTGCACTTATCAATGGTATTCA
The DNA here is from genome assembly GCA_033557465.1 of Ichthyophis bannanicus. NCBI lineage: Eukaryota > Metazoa > Chordata > Amphibia > Gymnophiona > Ichthyophiidae > Ichthyophis > Ichthyophis bannanicus. The sequence continues at coordinate 370,342,477 of CM066038.1, read as the reverse complement.
CTGCTGTTGATCTGTTTAAATCCACCCTACCCCCAGGAGGCCCAGACCTGCTTACAGAGGTCTATTAGTCATCCTGGTGGTATGGTAGTTGCTGCTGTTGCAAGGTTCACACATCTGCCCTATCTCCAGGAGGCCCATACCTGATCACAGAGGACCATTATAGATGCTGGTGTTAGGGTACCTGCATCTGTTGGGGTTTCACAGCTGTGCCCTAACTCCAGGAGGCCCCAGACCAGATCACATATGTCAATAGCTCAGCTAAGTATGGTGGTCCATGCTCCTGTTGCATCCGCCCACAACTGCCCTATTCACAGGAGGCCATAGTCCTGACCATAGAGGTATAGTAGAAAGCCTGGTGACATGCTAGTGGCTCCTGGCGATGTGTTTAGGGCCACCCACTTCCCACTCTATCTCATAACACATGACACATGTTTTGTAAAGATATCATGGTGTCATGGCGGGTGTGTTGGCTGCAGAGCACACAGGGAGTTAGGAAACACCTCCCCTGGAGACCAGAATGCCTACCCCACACATGGTATGGTGCTGCCATGTCATGCAAGGGGAGTGTAGGAACAGGGTATAGGGAGTCCAGGGGGGTTGCACACAGTACACATAGGTGGCACCCCACACATGCCCAGACCCACAGCCACACATGCAGGCGGTGCTGGCAACAGGTAGTAGAGGACACACTGGCCAGAGCAGCAGCAGCACCCTGCTGCTCACAGTGATGTGTGATATGCGTTGGGCACCCACCAGAGATATCTGGCCCCTAATGCTCCCACCCATTGCATTCCCCCACTACGGACCTATGGAAAAAGGAACGAGAGTTGCGGCTGCACTGCCCGGATGTCCTTGCCCGCCTCAAAAGGAGGGCACTCGAGCAAAGTGGAGGTGAGTGTAGCGGCCTCTGCAGCGCAGTACAGCATGTCACAGTGGCCCAACAGCCTGTGGGAGGCCACACTGTGTTTATGTGGTGTGTGAATCGCATGATGGTGTGCTAATGACTGTCTCCCCCCACAGAGGATGCTGCTGCTGGTGAGGGCCTTTCTACATCAGGGCCCCCCACAACAGGCCCCACAGCTCCAGTACAGCTGGAGGAGAAGGAGGATGAGAAGAGGGCAGAGGCCAAAGAGGAAGAAGACAACATGTAGGGGGCAGAGGGTGGGGTGGGGTGGGAGGAAGGGAGGGGAGGGGGAGGGTATGTTGTATGTGGCAGGGGGTGAGGAGGGCGAGGGGGAGGAGGAGGCAGAGGAGGAGGAGGAGGAGAGTGGGGAGGGGGCAAGGGAGAGGGTGGGTGGGAGGTGTCAGGGGGGAGGAGGGGGTGTGGAGTGGGGGAGGGTGGCCCTGTGGGTGGGGCACAGGACAGCACAGGGCACTGTGGGTCCCTGCCAGCTGCCACATGTATGTGGCAATGATGGCCGCCTGAGTGTAGCATCAGCACCCAGTGCCACAGACAGGACCCACGCACATGCCACCACACAAACACTGGGCAGCTGGCGTGGATGTGGTGGCAGGTACATCCGGGACCTGTCTGTGTCACTGGTTGGCGTGTTGCAATGCTAGCAGTCCCAGGACTGCACCATGCGGTGGCTGGCAGGCACCATTCAGTGGATGGCTGCCAAGATGCACATGCAGCGTGCAGCTGGTATGGGTGATGCATCTCAACAGCCATCCCCTGATGGGCATCCCAGGAGCGTTTGAGGGCCACAGGGGCACCCACACTCGTGCCCTGTGCTGTCCTGCACCCGGGACAGAATATGGGGCTTTCTGTAAATATTAACCATTGTACAGTTAAAAGTAAAAAAGTTTATAAGTATGTCACAATGGTCATGTGTCTCCTTTACACATAGACTGTGTACGTGAGCATTGGACATGTGTGTAGATCCCTATGTGTATGCGTGGCAGACATAGGTAACATACATGGACCGTCTCCACACCCAGGTGTGGGGGCTGCCCATGTGCGTAGGCGTCTGTGTCCCCTGATGTCCCTGTGATGTATCAATGTGCTGTGTGTCCCAGCAGCTATGGTCACATGCATGCTGCCTGTGATGTGTAGGCTGTATATCTGATGCACCATGCTTGGGGGGTAATGGAGAGAAAGGCTAGCAGCAGGTGTGTGGGTAGAAAGGATAGGAGGGACTGCTGTACCCAGGAGCAGCACAGGGGGATAGCTGGTGAGGCCGTGACAGGTGGATGTTGGTCAGGAGGATGAGCAACAGCTCACTCCAAGCTCTGGGGATGAGTAACCAGCTGACTGTAGCCAGATACCTTTGTCTGCCTGTGCCCCCGAAAGCATATGTGGGTAAACAGCCACATAGGCTCTGGTATGGGCAGCGAGGATGGTCACACATGTGGGTAGACTAATGGAGAGCTTATGGGGTGTGAGAGAGTGACAGATCCGTAAAACATACATGTACCACCATAAAGATATTGCTGGTCGACAGGAGAGGTAGGGTATACCCACACTCATAGGTAGAAGGGCACACACATGGCACAGTGCATGGCACACAGGGAATTGTATAACGTATGTGCGGTGATTGGTGGCAGTGCAGACACCACACCCCTATGGGAAATGGGGAGGCACATGTGGCCAGGGTGACAACATGGGTTGCAGGGTATGCAGGGGAGCACAGTGGCACACACTGAAGATGTACACATAGGAATAAATAGGTTTTGATGTCTTTATTATCACAGATGTGGTGACCTATCCCCCAACCTCACATCCTGCATCTCCACCCACGTCCACGGCACCCACGGGCCTACCCACCCCTCTGTGCCAGGTCCGCTGGTACTGCCTCTGGTGCGGGTGCTGGCTGCTGGAGACGCCGAGTCATGGCCTCCTGGGCATTCCGCAATGCACCTAGTGCTACTGACATCATCTCAGCTGTGGCACGCAGCTGCATCACCTCCTCCCGAATGGCCATCAGAGCCTGATGAGTGGCTGTGGGTGAGACACAAGGTGATGTGTGAGACATGTGTTTCACCCCGACCAATACACATGCACATGTCTGGCATATCCCAAAAGATCGGTCCACAGAGCAATCATGCATGCGATGACTAGCAATGCAGTACCATATTTACATCTGTTTGTCCCATGATCCATCCTCAGGCCAGGAAATGATCCTGCTGAGGGATCGTGGGAATCACAGATATGACACATGGTACTGTTTTGCAGTTCATTGTGTCACTTCTTGATCTGCGCACGGGTAGTATGGGATAGGCCGGATAACATGGGGATTCATGGCACACAGATAGATATCTGGGGGTGCTGTTTGCTCTAAACCTCCTGCACAGTACTGACTACTCCAACTATATATGCTAGGTACCATTACCCAGGGAGAGGGGTCCACTGAGTAAGCTGTATAGGTGATCTGGGATAGGTGTGTACCACTGTACGTCTCCTTGGGGTATATGGTGGTGAATAGTGGGCGGATGTATGAGCTCATTAACATGTTGACACCAGATGATCCATGCTACAAGAGGGGAGTGTGCACATGGCACAGACCCCACTAAACATACAAACCTACATGGTATGGTGTCATAATATTGGGGAGCACATGGAATGTCATTGTGGATGTTACATCAACCCCCAGGGGGCTTGTTGTGTATTCTGTTACCCACCTTCCGCATCGTGCCTTGATGAGGCAGTATGAGCCCGCAGCTCAGCAAGGATGACATCCATGCTGGTGTGTGGGGTGCCTGATGTCCCCAGCACCTGCATTGTGTGGCGACTCCCCTCCATCTCCACATCCACCACAGCCCCCCACTTGTGCATTGGCATCTACTGCCCTGTCCTGTGCCTCGGGCACCACATTGTTTCCTGGGGTCTCCCTGCCAGTGCTGGGCATGTCCCCTGACTCTGTGGCCTCAGACGCCTCAGCATCCTCTGGTGCCGGCACATCCTCCTCCTCATATGCCTCCATGGCCTGGATGTCACCTGGGGGGTGGAACAGGATACACAGCAAAGATTGGTTTGCGCAGGGCACATATGTACACCTGTGTAGTACATCCCTGCCCAAAAGCAATGTGGTGTCTGCCTGTACCTGCTGTTGCTGCACCTACAATGGGAACAGCACATGTGCGTACATTGTGCTGTACCTGGCAGGGGGGGAGGAGCGGCCTCTTGCACTGGTGGAGCTGTGACACATTTGCTGTTGTGTTTGGGGGGATGTGGTGGCAAGTGCCGGGCCCACTATATACAGCACTAGGTATGCACTGTGCGTATGACCTTGGATGTGGGCTCAGCGCTACATGTGGTCAGGGTGCGTGTGGGAGCCCTGAGTGGGATTGTGGCCTGTCATAGTGTGTGTGAGCGATGTGTATGCATTGGCCTGAGTGGTAGGCATGGTAGGTGTTGCAGCATGCATCCAGGTCAGCCAGACGTGTGTGGGAACTGCCGCTTTGGTAGCCACTGTGCGGTGTGGGTGGACAGCTATCACATACTCAGTGTGTGTGGTGGGTTTCTTCGGGGGATGGGTGGAGTGATGCTGGGCATGGGGTTGCACCATCGGTGGGGGTCATGGGAATGTGTCTGTGGCACTGCAGTACCTGTATATGAGCTGACCCCAGAAGGTATGGGGGTTTGGCTAGATGCAGTTGGTACGGCTGTGGCAATGTGCATCCCAATGTCTTGTGAGGGTGGGTGGGGGATCCCCACTGTTTGTTTGGCCAATAACAGAGTGTTATGTGTCTGACATCTGTGTGATGTGGTCATTGGGGTTTGTTTGCATCTACCTCATCATCACAGTGTGATAGGCCTTCCTCTGTCACTGGTGTGGGATATCCCTGGACAAGTAATCGCAAACACACGTCATAGCTGTTATAGGTGGTGTGGGTGGGTCCCTCTAGGTCAATGTGTTCTGGCCTAGTTGTATATCCCTCCTGTCTGTGTCCCCCTGTCATATTGTGTTGCATGCCTGGCTGCAGATGCATGATGTTCTGTGTGACCTATATGCCAGGTATGAATAGCTGCTGCATGTGCTGGGATCATGGGGTGGGGGGTTTTTGGCCCTCCCCGTATGTACGGTCATCCTCCCCACTCATGCGTAGTGGAGGGGGGTGGCACTCCGCCTGGTTGAGGGACTGACTCCCCCTGGTTTTGTAGACCTGTGCAGTGCTCTACGACATCCAGGACTGTGGCTGTCATGCATACAGCCCCGGGTACCTATCACACCCACCCTGTACCTATCCAGCCATGTTTTGCTGGATTTGTGGCCCCCAGTTGCCTGTGTTAGGGCACATGTGTTCTCAGGACATAGGCCCACTCTTCCCATCCATGGCCGGCATGTGCTGGGCTGTGAGCTATACGTGTGCTGCATATCTCTGACCTACCTGCCTGTGGATAGGCAGTGTCCAGCGTTTCAGGCAGTCCACGCAGGTAGATCGGGCCAAGACGGTCTGTGAGCTCCTGCTCCAGGGGTGTCAAGGTTGGGGCAAAGGGGGCACCCCCTCCGGTGCCCATGGCAAGTCGCCTCTCTGCCACCATGTGTGCACATACACCATGCTTAATGTCATTAAATCTTTTCCTCAGGCTGTCCAGGTCCCTAGTTGGTCCCCCTGCCTGGACTACAGCCTCCTGTACCTCCTCCCACACGTGTATGCATGTGCCCACAGTGGTGCTGGTACTCAGCCAGCCATAGAGCGCCTCATACTGCTCCAACACACTGGAGTCCTGACCTCACTCTCGCCGTACCTGCTCCACACCTCGCCTTCTGTCTCCTTCACCTACACAAACCCCTCAGTGTGTACCACATGTGCATGTGTATTTATGTGTTTTTTAATGTCTGTGCATCCTTGCACGCATTGCGCATGCGCAGCAGCACGAGCGTGGTGGCTGCGCATGTTGCGCATGTGCAGGGGAGATGTGGAAGTTGCATGCATGGGGACACCACATTGTGCATGCGGTGTACATGTGTGTGAGTGTGGGATGTGCGCATCTGCTGCATGCTGTTACACGCATGCGACAGGCCTCATGTCACATACATGGAACGGCTCTCATCACATGGGTCCTGTGCACTCACCTTCCGCATTTCCCCTGCACATGCGCAACCCTGCAGCCACCACGCTCGCACTGCTGTGCATGTGCAATGCGCGCAAGGACGCACAGACATAAAATAAAACATGAATACACACACACACGTGGTACACACTGAGGGGTTTGTGTAGGCAAGGGAGACGAGGCATGCAGTGTTGGTTGTTGGTGAAGCAAGGAGAGTGTCAGAGGCAGGTTTGGTGAGGAGAGTGGCTGGTTTAGTGAGTGCTGGTGGAGTTGTGTGGCTGGGTTGGTGAGTGGTGGGTGAGGTGAGTGACTGGGTTTGTGTGAGTTAGAGGAGGTGAGGGGGGTTGAGTGTATGGTGGGCTTTGTGGTTGCTGCCTGTGCACTGGGAGGTGTGCAGGGGCTGCTGTTGCCTGATGGGGGAGATGGTGTCCATGGGGCTGAGGCACAGGGCATGGGCGCAGTCCCGCTGCAACACAGACCTGCAGCTGTGAGGGCAGGCCAGGCAGGGGCTGTGCTGGCACAGCGCAGGAGATGTGTAGAGTTGCAGGCTCGCCAGTCTCACCTCTACAGGGCCAGGGCCCAGCTCCAGGACATGCGTGAGGACCAGGGCATCTCCCTCTACTGCCTGAGCATAGGGGCTGTTAGGGAGCTCTATGAGGATCTCAGGCCTGACCTCGAGCCCCTTACTGGTCGGTCACATGCCATGCCGGATTTGGTCAAACTCCTTGGTGCCCTACATTTCTTTGTCTCTGGCTGTTTTCAGTCATCTGTGGCTGCAGTGGGTGGCGTGAGCCGCCCCACCTTCTCATGCTGTCTCCACCAGGTACTGCATGCCATGATCAGATGGGTGGGGAATTACATTGCCATTCCAAACACTAGGCAACAGTGGGGAACACTGAACCAGGCCTTTGAGGCATTTGCCGGGATACCACACATGATGGGAGCTATTGATTGCACACATGTTGCCCTGGTCCTGCCCAGAGACAGGGAGGCAGTGTTCCACAACCGCAAACACTACCATTCCCTGAATGTTCAGATTGTATGTGATGCAGATATGCATATTCCGAATGTGGTCCCTAGGTTTGCAGGGTCCACCCATGACTCCTATATCCTGCAGCACTTGGCACTATTCAGACAATTTGAGGCATGCCAGTATGAGGACTGTATACTGCTGGGTGGGTATTTTGCATCTCTGACATGCATATGGTGATCCTCTGACTAACTGTATGTGTACATGTCTGTCTTTGGAGTGCATCCCTAGTTGTGTGTGTATCTCATCTGTCTGTGTGTGATCTAACATTGGGGGGGGGGAGGGGCCTCCAGCTCTTCCTTGCTACAGTGCTGTATGTTGATGGTAGGATGCACGCTAGCATTTGTGTCATGGTTACAGATTATGTTGATTGCAATCCTTACACCTACCCCTTGTTTTGTGTGTCAGACCTTCAGATGCTGCTGCATAGTTGTGGTGTCTCATCATGCAATGTCATATGTTTGTGTCAGAATTATATGTGCTTTTGTTTGCACTTACATGCTTTCACCATAAGAACATAAGATATGCCATACTGGGTCAGACCAAGGTCCATCAAGCCCATGTGTGTGGACATCAGCTCCTGCTTTAATGTTACACATTTCTTTCTGCAGGTGATGCAGGATATGGGTGTCGCCCCTGGTTGTTGACACCTGTGCATCAACCACAGACACATGCAGAGATGAGGTACAATGAGGCCCATGCCTCCAGCCGCTCCATCATAGAGCGCACCTTTGGTGTTTTGAAAAATCGTTTCAGGTGTCTGGATAGGACCAGTGGGGCCTTACAATACCCAGCCTAGACTGTGGCAGAGATCATTATAGCCTGTTGCATCCTGCACAACATTGCTCTCAGGCACGATCTCCATGTCCAAATTAATGAGGATCTGGAAGATGATCCTATGTGCCCTCCTGTATGTGGCCGTGGTGACACACGTGAAGGCACAGCAGTCAGGCGGCAGGTGATTGAGGAGGTCTTCTCATTTAAGTACTGCCTATGTTGGAACATACATTTCTTTAGATATGTGTGTACTACTACTACTACTGGTGAACATTTGTATCATAATTGCAGTAAGACGCAACACTGCACTGACATATTATTATTAAAGACTTATAAAGCGCTGCAACATACAAAGCGCTGTACAAACATAGAAGAGAGACAGTCCCTGCTCATCAGAGCTCACAATGTAATAAGACAGAAAACAAAATAAGTTACATAATAAAAATAACAAAAATTTACAAGACAAAGTAAGCAAATGTTGATAGAGAGATCAAGATAGGGTAAGACAGGAATGGAAAGCAATAGTGAAGAGATGGGATTTTAGTCTAGACTTGAAAATGGCCAGGGAGGATGCCTGGCACACAAAGATAGGAAGACTATTCCAAGCAAAGGAGACAATGCCTGGCCATCAGAGCTTACAATCTAGTCATGCCTCAAACATAAAAGATGTGAGCAGGGCACCACAGCGGGTGGAGGTGGATTATGTGTGTCAGGATTATTAGGCTTGGGGGAGGTGGTAAGCTGTCACACATGATTTGTAGGTGATTGCCTCTAAACCATTCATTTCAGTTCAATTACGGAGCACTTGATACAGGGCCGTCTGTGCCCGAAACATGCATGTCGTGCTGTGCTGAACTATCATAAAGTTTCAACGCCTTGTTTTTCAGATAAGTGTGTTTTTTGCACTATTTTCACTTCATTTTTTAGTTAATTCTTGTTGAGCAAAACGGGCCCGTCTGACGCCGAGGAGGGAGTTTCCTTCTCCCCTCTCTTGTTGGTCTGGTCCCGACAAAAAATTGTGTACACAAGCCTATAGAAAGTGTTGGGAGAATCCTTGTGGTTTTTTCGATGACTTTCAGTTTTTTCTATATATATTATTGCAGTCATTCGACATAAAGGGGGTCTTTGTTTGTTTGATATCTCATGGTTAACCAAAATAAAAATATGTGTTAGACGTACATTTGTCTCTGCTGCACTCTTGACCACACTAACACACATATTTAGTGATTTAGGAGTGGAGGAGTGACCTAGTGGTTGGGGCAAGGTACTACAGGCCGGAAGGTCGGTGGTTCAAATCCCACTAGAGGACAGCAACCTTGGGCCGGAAGGACTGGGGTTTCTAGTCCCACAGGTGCTCCTTGTGGTCTTGGGCAAGCCACTTAACCCTCCATTGTCCATGTTCCCTGTAAGTATTAGTGTATGTGTCTCATATCCCCTCGTGTTAAATGTATCCCCCAACCGCTTTGACCTGGTGAAAAGCGGGATATAAATGCAGCTAAATAAATGCAGCTAAATAAAATTTCCTGGTCAGGTACATGGCCCACCTGTGCTCACATCCTTGTAGGGTACCAGCTGTCTATCTGCCAGCCGTTTGCCACATCACTGGGTGTTACGAGTTCCCATACACACATTCCTTTTGAGGTAATATCTTTGCATTGTGCTTGCAGTGGTTGTTTGGGATAGTGGTTATGGACATTTGCTGGAACACCAGAGGTTGCAGGTTTTATTCCCACATGTGTTTTTTTTTTTGGGGGGGGGGGGGTTGTGCTAACCTGACCATGAGCTGCCTGCAGGTTCGTCACCCCTCCACACACCCTTCCATCTCTTCACTGTACACCACAGTGATGCTGCCTATCCATCACATATTAGCTGTTACGTATGTCTCTTTCTTTGTACTGTCCATGTAGGCAGTCCGCTTGGGGGATTGGCATTGCTGTTGTTTAGCTGGTCTGGGCCAAGCCTGTTTGCAGGTTCAATTCTCACATGCTCCTTTTCTGTTATGTTCCCTATTTTGCCCTGCTCCACAGAGCATCCCCTGCCACCCTTTGGGTTTAGGTTCTTTCCTCTTTTGCATGCTGTAACCACTGCATAACATTTCATTGTGTGTGTGCATGTAGTTATATGTGGTTTTCGTCCCAATTACAGAGCTGTACACACCAGTTCTGCATGTGCATTCCATCATGGTTACTGTTGGGGGTTGCCCTATTCTGGCAGACAACAGGCTTTTTGTGTGGTGCCCTGCAGTGTTCTTGTATGCAGCCTTTGCTAATAAGCTCAGGTTGGTGGTGTAGCCTACCGGTTTGTGCATTGACATTTGTGCTGATGGGCATGGGTTTGATTCCTCTATGTTCTCTTTCATTTGTATGCCTGTCCTACACAGCTACTTTTCATTCTTGTAACAGTCATATCTGTTTCCAAACATACTTCTGTCCGTCTATGTATGTCTGCCAGCTTTGTGGCGTCCTGCCCTGATGTGCAGGCTGCACCCCATGTCCTGCACTCGTACACATTTCTGCATTGCAGCTCTACCTGCTTGCCTCTCCCGTGTCTGCTCTGCATGGCACTGCTCTCCTCTGTCCTCCTGTCATTGCACCTATTCCGCCATCTCTACCTCCTCTGCTGGAGACGTCTTCCCATCCTCTGCCACACACTGTCACATTGTTGCTCGGTACATTACCATCACCCTGTGCATCGGTACAGCTGCCCCCCTATATGTTTGTACACTTTAGCAGCTGCCACATGGGCTGGACACAGATGTGTCTGGTCCATCAGCTCTGATCTACTTCCTTCCATCACTTGTGCATTGCCTTTCCTTGGTGCTCTGTGCAGTGTTAGGGTTACATCTGTGTTTGGGCCATACCTTTCTTGCTTGTCAACTTGGGGCACCTTACTGCCCTTGGCCACCATTTCTTGAGTCATCTATACATCCTTGGGGCATCTTTAGCAGCACCATAGATTCTGACAGCTTATGGGGCGCCTTATATGGTGCCTTGGGGGTTGCCAACCTTTCGTGCCGACCTCTGGGGCACATTATGACCTGCCTTGGCTGACGTGGTGGTTTCTGATGTACCTTCTGGCGTGCCCTAAAAGGTGCATTAGGTTACGGCACTGGGGTGCGGGTATGTTTAGCTGGCAACACAGATTGTTGGAATGTGTCTGACTGTTACAAGCAGGAAAAGGAATTGCCTTGGGCACCCTTATTCAAAGTGGCCAGTAGGACCCTCCTTCCTCTACCCATCGAAAAGCTGACTGATTCTCGGTCCACTACCTAGACACCTACTCCTGCCTATTGCCTCCTGGGTTCAAAATGCCAACCCTGACCCCTAGCAGTAGTTTTGTGGTACTATCACCCAGAGACAAACTGGGTGTTGGGAAGGGGATGTCATATTGTTACTTGATTAGGAAATCAGGAGGGTCATGATGGTGCCAGGAGGGATTGAGTTTGTGCTAAGTGCTCCAGATGCCCTCTCTTGAGGAGTTATTTAATACACCTGCACTATCTGAAACAGTAATAGTTACCATGAATGCTAGCTCCACTCATACTATGCTGAGCAGTTCCTGCCTCTTACCGTGCTAAGCAGTTAACATTCCTTCTAAGATTAGATCCAAATGTAATAATCTGCGGTTCAAAAGGACTTAAAGACATATTTTTGGGATTGCCTTTGCTGGTTATTAGTTCTGACATCTACCGTCTGTTAGTATGGGATGCTTGGCTATCTTTCTTCTGGCAGGACTTGACAAATTGTTTTTTAATGATGGGTATCATTTTGGCTGGTTTTCATTCCTTATGCCAACTTAGCTTTTCCTTATATTGAGTAGTTTATGTATTGTATCAGTTTTCCTCCTGTGTGTTGTTATGCTTATATTTGGATAATGAATGGTATTTGTTTTTACGGTTTTCTTTTATGGATGTTGACTAATATTTGTACTTCACTTTACTGTTTACAAAAGGTGATTCATTAGATTAATAAACTTAAATAAAAACACTGGAGCACTGTCTGTTTTTAGTGCAGTGTTGCTAATACCTTGGGCCCATGTTAAAGGTTGGTGTGTGAGAAATCTCATACTAACTGCTTAGCATACTTTAGTAAACATGCCCATAATTTTTTTTTTAAATTTAAAAAATGGCAAAAGATTCCTAGTTATGAATTAGTGAAGGACAGGCTGAAATCAAATTGGGTCTGGATTATTGCAACAGGAAGTACTTTTGGACAGTCACTAGATGGTTGTTGCAACAAGATGATGTTACTTATATGCATGCCATGCATAGATATTTCTAGGGGTGTAGCAGGCATGGAGTTATGATGTGCGTGCATATTTTATAAAATAGACAAATAGCCCTCCCTTGGTTTGCAGCTTGTCATGCTGTGAGGGCTTGTGTGCATCAGTGATGCTGAGAGCTAAATTATCAGTAGTTTAACTACTGGCAGGGTCTCCCAAGATGGACAGGTCTCAGCTGAGGTGCCAGACCAAGACAAAGCACCCATCTGGGCAGCAGCAGAATGGGATAGTGTTGACGGCGGAGGATCACATTTCTGTGACAATGGCAACAACACCAAACTTAAACTGCGTGGAGGAAAGGCCCGGCAATCTACTTCTGTATCTTGCCATGAAAACCCAATGGATAGCTACAACAAAACAAATTGCTCTATAGTGCTGGAAGATGAGACCCCCAGGTCGGAAGGCACTCAACTAGCTAATGGGGAAGAGCTGAAGACTTTTCAGAGTAAAACCAGCATTGGAGTGGAGGAGTGGCCCAGTGGTTGGGGCAAGGTACTTCAGGCCGGAAGGGTGGGGGTTCAAATCCAACTAAAGGACAGCAACCTTGGGCTGGAAGGACTGGGGTTTCTAGTCCCACAGGTGCTCCTTGTGGTCTAGGACAAGCTTCTTAACCCTCCATAGTCCATGTTCCCTGTAAAATAGTTATCACCAAGTTATAATGCCCTGTTCAATGTAATTTCAGTTTGTTCAATGTAAACCGCACTGATGCAGAATAGCGCAGTATATAAGAGAATGTAAATAAATAAATTATGATGTGGTTGGATCAAAGCCCTTGGGATGTCTGACTGCTGATGTAGCTGTGCATGAAATGAGAGTCAGAAGCTGTAAAGATGTCTTACACATTGGAACATGGAACATACGAAGCATGAACCAAAGGAAGTTGGAGGTGGCCAAGAATGAAATGGAGTATGTACAACTTGATCTGTTGGGTGTCAGCGAACTGAAATGGACTGGCATCGGGCACTTTGCATCAGATGATCACATGGTCTACTATGCTGGAAATGAAAGACAAAGAAGAAATGGTGTTGCATTTATAATAAAGAAGAAACTTGCAAGAACTGTAATGAAATACAATGCAGTCAGCAAATGCTTAATCTCTATTCATCTACGAGGAATGCCTATCAACACAACTATAATTCAAGCATATTCCCCAACAACAGCTGCAGAAGAGAATGAAATTAAAGAGTTCTATGAACAAGTACAAGCTGAAATTGACAGAACATGCAAACAGGATATCCTGATAGTCATGGGTGACTGGAACACAAAAGATGGCAACAAAGAAGAAGGCAAAGTAGTTGGAAAATATGGACTTGGCAACAGAAATGAAGCTGGAGAAAGACTGATAGAATTCTGCAAGACCAACGATCTATTCATCTCAAACACCTTCTTCCAGCAACACAAGCGGTGACTGTACACATGGACTTCACCCAATGGATTGTATAAAAATCAAATTGACTACATCTGTGAAAGTCAACGATGGAAAAGCTCTGTAACATCAACAAAGACAAAGCCTGGAGCTGACTGTGGTACAGATCATCAACTAGTAGTATGCAAACTCAAGCTAAAGTTGAAAAAGATCAAACCCCTCATAAATGCAGCAAAATATGACCTTGAGAATAAACCACTGGAATTTAAAGACTGCCTGCAAAATCAATTTGCTGCTTTAGTTACAAATGACAGATCTCCAGAAGAGTTATGGAATGGCATCAAGCGAGAAGTCTTTACAAAAGGTGAAAAAGAAAAAATGTCCAAAATGGATGATGGAAGAAACTCTGAAAATTGCCTAGAAATGCAGAGAAGCTAAAGCCAGAGGAGAAAGAAAGACAATCACAGAACTCAACAGAGATTTCCAACATGCAGCAAGACAGGACAAGGAAAAGTACTACAATGATGCATGCAAGGAAATAGAAGCAGAAACAATTAGAGGAAGAACAAGATCGGCTTTCCTAAAGCTACGAGAATTAAAGAAAAAGTTCCAGCCTTGAATTGGAATGTTACAAGATGCTCAAGGTTCTATGTTGAATGATGCTGTGAAGATCAAGAAAAGGTGGAAGGAATATACAGAGTTTTTATATGATAAAGATCAAGTGGACCAACAGCCATTTCAACCTGTACCTTATTATCGGGAACCATTGGTGAGGAAAGAAGAAGTTGAAGCAGCATTGAAAGCCTTATCAAAGAACAAAGCACCAGGCATTGATAGCATTCCCATAGAAGTATTACAGCAATCTGATGCATCTGCTACCGTACTTACAAGGCTCTGCCAAAAAATATGGAAGACAACATCATGGCCAACTGACTGGAAAAGATCTGTGTTTATACCAATACTAAAGAAAGGTGATCCAACTGACTGTGGAAATTATCACACAATCGCTCTGATCCCACATGCCAGCAAGATTCTACTGAAGATTATTCAAAAGAGACTACAACCATACCTGGAACAATAACTACCTGAAGTGCAAGAAGGGTTCAGGAAAGGGCAAGAACGAGAGACATCATTGCGGATGTGAGATGGATCCTTGAAAAGACTAAAGAATACCAAAAGGATATCTATTTGTGCTTTATCGACTATAGCAAGGTTTTTGACTGTGTAAACCATGAGAAACTCTGGGCCACATTAAGAAGCATGGGCATACCAGAACACCTGATCGTTCTCTTGCACAATCTGTACATTGATCAAAAAGCAACAGTTCAAACAGAACAAGGAGAAACAGAATGGTTTAAAATAAGCAAATGTGTAAGACAAGGCTGCATACGTTCCCCCTACCTGTTTAACTTATATGCAGAACAAATCATCAGAGAAGCAGGATTGTATGAAGACAACAGAGGGGTGAAGATTGGTGGGAGACTCATCAACAACCTTCGCTATGCTGATGATACCACATTACTGGCTGAAAGTGAAGATGATCTGAAACATTTGCTTCTCACAATCAAAGAACATAGTCTCAAAATGGGCCTGCACTTTAATGTAAAGAAGACAAAGATCATGACAACTGGCATAATCAACAGGTTCATCGTTGAAGGAGAAGAAATTGAAATTGTGAACAACTTTAACCTACTTGGATCAACTATCAATAAAGAAGCAACAAGCAGTCAAGAAATCAGACGACGCATTGCTCTTGACAGAATGGCTATGAAAGACCTAGATAAGATTCTCAAGAGCAGAGATGTCTCTCTCCATACAAAGATTCGACTTGTTCAAGCCATGGTATTTTCAATATCATCATATGGATCTGAAAGCTGGACAGTGAAAAAGATAGACAGGAAGAAAATTGATGCCTTTGAATTATGGTGCTGACGGCGAATACTGTGTATACCATGGACTGCCCGAAGAACAAACCAGTCGGTACTAGAGGAGATCAAATCTAAGCTTTCTTTAGAAACTCAGATGAGAAGACTTCGACTTTCATACTTTGGACACATCATGCGAAGAGAGAGATTATTAGAGAAAGACGTCATGCTTGGCAAGATAGAAGGTCAATGCAAAAGAGGAAGGCCAGCAATGAGATGGATCGATACAGTAACAGCAGCTATGGGTACCAGTCTGTAAACAATGAGCTGCCTGACTGAAGACTGAACACAATTTAGGATAGATATGCAGAGGCTCACCAAGAGTCTACTCCGATTTGAGGGCACTTAACAACAACATACAAATAGACATGTGGAGGGTAATTCTGCACGTGGCATGTCCAGGCTGTTGGACCATCCAAAAAATGGATGGGCCAAAAGCACACCCGATTCTGCAACTGCGGGAGCTAGATATTCTGGCAGCTACAGAATCAGACACTTAGATGGCCCGAGCTGGCCTCGATTCTGCAGTGCACGATGCCCATTACCCTGCCTGGCCAGGCCGCCCTATGCTCCTGCTTGTGTGCCGGTGCCATGGCATTCCATCACCATGGTATTGTGATGCCCAGCAGGAGTGCAGTCTGGATGAAATGGAATGCAGTGACTTTTCCCCACCACTCAACCGTTGGTAGGGTCTGCCAGGGCCAGGATTGGGCAGAGGTGCCTCACCTGATGCTGCTCACTGCTTTGGGGGGGAGGCTTACTAATTGCCACCATCTATGGGACTTATTCCACCTCTGAGGTTGAATAAGTCCCACGTCCGTGTGCCCTTTGCTGGACATACAGGGCTGTGACCAGAATAGGTTCTGGACATCTGGGTGAGTCAGCCCGCCCCCGCTCCGCCCACTCTCTCTTGCCCCTATGCAGCACTCACCGCACAAACACTCTGTACATGTGGGAAACACTTTGCAGGGAATTGTATCTAGGGCCTGAGCAGGGATTGGTCATCCATCCTGGATGTCCAACCCTGCTATTCGGCCCACAGAATCTACCCCATAGAGTACATGTGCATCTTAGGTATAAATGTGTTCATGAAGATTTGTGCACCACTTAGTCATTGTGCATGTCTATTTTATAAAGGAACTTATGTTGCCTTTAAAATATATAAAAAAGCAAACCAATAAATCAGCACCTTACTTGACATAATCAGGACCTAATAAAAACCTAACTTAAATCCTTTATCCCATGAAAAAATGTATATAAAGTAAATATAAGGAAAAGAGATATCATAAGGTGGCTGAGGGGAGGGGGCACATTAAAAGGCTTAGTTGTGATTTGGATGTATGAAAACGTGCAAGCACACATCCAAATCACCAAGACATTCCGGGTGTCATTTTACAGATGGTTTTTAAAGATGCCTCCAGTGCAATGATGTCCAAGTAGGCGGTTGGTGGAGCGGGGGTGATGGAGGTGTGACTTGGGTAGTGCAATAGACTTAGATGTCCCCACTCAATTTCAGAAATGTCAGAGATGTCTGCAATGCCGTCCAAGTATAGAACTGCTCCAGACAATAATAAGCATTGGGGAACTGGTTGTTTTGGCTGTAAAACATCCAGAGGGTGAAGAAAAGATGGAGGGGTAAGTGACCCACCCAAGATGAGAAGGAGCAGCCGTGGGCCTTGAACTCTGGCTCTAGCCCACTACTCTAACTATTAGACATCCCCAGTTTTGAAAACTATTCCAGAGGCGTCTATGTAGACAGCCCTGCAGATGTCCATATCGGGTATGTCCACATTTGTGAAATCATGCCTGCCTTTTTTTCAAGCATTTTAGCTTGGATGTCCTAGATTGCACATGGACATCAGTTGTAAGACATATCTATATATTTCTCTAGCTACTGTTTGCCACATTAACAGGTTGGGGTTTTTTTAATGCTGTCTCCTGGTGACCCAACTGCCTCTGGGTTTTCTTGGCAATGTAACACCAGCAGTAGATTGCTAGGCCTTTTCTTCTGAGGCAATAGAGGATAATGTGACTTGCCCACGTTCACAAGGAGTGCCAGTGAGAATTGAACACATGACCTTCTGGGTAGAAAGCAGTAGCTCTAACCACTAGGCTACTCCTCCACATTTTTGGGGGTGGGGGCATTGCAAATTAAAAGGATGGGTTTGTGGCGCCATTGTTAAATGTTGTTTTTAATCCCTGTGTTTCTTTCTAGATCATTTACAAGAATCTCTCTCTAGCAGTCAATTTTGCTGAACCATTGGTGTGGACAGATTGGAGGTCATTCACGAATGTGGGTTGTAGGGCTGCATATCCTAGCAGGACGTGGAGCCCTGCAAGCCGTCCATGCCCGATTTCCCCTCCGTCTCTCCCTGTATATCCTCTGCATCAGGATGGGGAGAGGCGGGAGGAGGCGGGAACAGGGCAGAGCAGGGGCAGGCCAGCCCGGCAGCACATGCAAGGCAATTCAGGTCATGGCCCTGTACGTGCTGCCAGGCCTGTGGGGACGTGCTGCTTATACCACCTCAAAAGTGGTATAAGCAGCAAGCCCGATCGGGCCTGAGAATTCCCCCCGCAGCCGGGGCCAGTTGTGGGGGTCCCCGCTGCCTGATCCAGGCCGTGGCAGGCCAGCCATGGGTTGAGCGGTGAGGAAATGGGGGGCTGGAGCCGCAGATGTTGGGGATGCCTGCAGGGAGGATGTCCCTGCTGGCAGAAGGGACATGCCGTGCCGTCCTTGGGCCTGATTCTTGCTACCGCGGGAATGATTTGTTCCTGCAGACCTACAAAAACTTGAGGTGGGGATGTCTATCACACGCTAGTTTGTATATGAGGATGTCCATCAGCATGGCAAAAAAAAAAAAGAGCCCTCATTCCTCATCAGTGTTCGTTATCAACATGGACAATATAGGGCATATGAGTCTATTTTCTTCTTCATACCCTCTGGATATTTGCCAGGCAAAATGAACACTTTTCTGATGCCATTCTTGACTGAGGCAGGTATAAGCTTTGTCACGACTTGAGATGTGCAGAGCATTTCTGAAATTGAGTGAGGACATCCATATTCTTGGAAAGACCCTGGACACGCCTACGGTGTTATGATTCATTAAATGAAGATATTGCAGTAGATGATATCAAACATGGATGCTTTCTTGTGAGATATAAGATAAGTACATTTATTTTTTTCAAAGAGCACAGACACTTTTGAGTGCACATGCAAGGAAAGCGACATATAAGTAAATGTTCACTATACTATGCAGTTGGTGAATGATTAGCCCCCAAAATTTGCAGAGGAGGTGGTGTAGACCCACACTAACTTTGGGAACATGTCCCCCTGTACCTTACCATGCTAAATGGTGAGCATCTCTAATGCAAGTGCACTTACCAACAGCCACTGAGGAGGTTGTAAATGCATCTGTGCTATCAGTGGAAATCACAGTGTGCACCAATGATGGACATACTCTGTCCCTAACCCTCCCAATCACTGTCCCTTCCCCTGCCTTGGTGTGGGACTTTTACTGCACTGCCCCACATTATCAGCACGGCACACTTAATGCATAGTAAACCCCATGCTAACTGTTAGCTCCAATTTGTTGAAGTGGCAATGAAATATTTGTTGACCTTATATAAACTTTTTTGCATGGGATAAAGGATTTAAATTTTGCTTAATGCCATGATTTGTGGAGTTTAATGTCTGTGGTTTTGGGCATTGTCATTATATTAAGAATCCCTTTTACAAACACCTAGCTTGAGCATTCTGCCACACAGCCCATAGAAATAAAATGAGCCATGCAGCAGATAGCTCAAGCTAACTGTTAGTAAAAGATGCTCTAAGTGTGGCTTTTAGAAAATAGGCATAATTTTATACATTCCACATTGAGGACCATTTATGGTAGCATAGGAGATGAAAGCTGAAAGGGGATAATTTTATAAGGAGCTGCCTGGATTTGCGCATGAACTACACATGTATATTCCAGTATTTTAGTCATTTAGGTGCTTAAGTGGTGACTTCCATGAGTAAATGATTTCTTATAAAATACCAACTAGTATGAAAGGACGTGTGTAATGTGCATCCCGTGCATTTTTACTTTGGGCATGCACATGAGTAGAATTTGTGCAGAGCATGGGGGTGGTACAAGCAATTACATGTCTAATTATAAAATTCTTTACAAGTATAATTGCAAAAAGTAGGTGAGGTCATTGGCACCAGCTCTAATATATGCATCTACTTTTGCATCTATAATTTATTTTACAAAGTCAAGTACACATGTAGTTGACATTATATCATAGACATAAAGAAGGCACATAAAAATGCACATTAATTAGGCACCAGTTTATAAAATTACCCTCAAAAAGATCAAGTGGTTCATGATCATACTGCTAATAATATAATCCAGCTGTCAGCCATAAAGGACAATTCTTTGTACGCTGTCCCTCCTTATCCAAGATAGTTTCTTCCATCTTTCTTCTTTGCACTTGACCCATAATTTATTTCATTCCCAAGAGTCTCCCTTTCCAGTAACGATGTGCACAGGAAAGCATTTTGGGTTCTTTTCAGATTTTTCAAACTTTTTTCAGTTTTTCATCATTTTTTCAGTTTATTTCAGACATTCATTTTAATAATATGTTTTTACACGCAGTAGAACTTTCTGATGTACACAAATCGATTGTATGTAAATCAATCCATAGGTTAATGTATGTTAAATTAATTTTGATCACTAGGGGAATGTTTACTAAAGGTTAATGTGTGTTAACAAAAGTTAGCACATATTAAATGCCTCCATGCCCATAGAAAGAAAAGGGCCATGGCAGACTTTAGCACACATTGAATTTTGTTGACACGTGTTAACCTTTAGTAAACATGCCTCTAAATTTTTTAATGTGCCCTGACAAACTGAATTCATGCAATGAATATATACTCTTACTTCCCATATTTGTTCAGAAGCTTTACAGAAATCAAAGGCGCATGTTTCATAAGCTGTGCTGTTAACACACACTTGAGCATACGCTAACGAGCATGCATGGAACTGGGTTGACAGCGTGAATGCAAAACTGACAGCGCATAGTTAATTCTGCACCATTTGCTTACTGCATGCCAGGGAAGGAAATGGGCAGGGTTAGCGTGGAGACTGGGTGTGACTGCACACCGCAATTAGTGCAGCGGTTGGTAATGCAAATTCATTGTCAATGTTGCAGATAGCACGAATGCACTTAACGACACTTTATTGAATGCGTTAAGTGCATTTCTGTTAAGTGCAAATCTGCTGCTTTAGGGTTGAAATCAATACAGTATCTGCTGGCATGCTGCTGTCCACACTCCCAACAACTAGCACATGACTGTTGCATGTACCACATGCTGATTTCTACTCTCAACACATGATACCTGCGAAACATTAGCACAGCTCAGTAAACATGCCCTTAAATAGCTATTATGTTGTTTCTCCAACATCAAATCAGAGAATTTGAATCCTTTATGTAGCATCACTTTTTTACCTCTTCTTTTTCTAATTGCCCTTCAATTTTGCATGCTCTTTCTTTTTGAAAAAGAAAAATGACATTTATGTATCTCCTTTTCAACATTTGCATTGCACATTGAGCAATTTATTTTGAGAAGTAACAGCATAAAAGAATAAATAACTCAAAGACATTCCGACTGAAGTTTGATACAATAATAGTCTGCATTAAATGTTTTGGAAAACATGCCTAAGGGAAAATGGGCCTGCTTTAGAGCAATCAGGTTAACATAGTATGTCTTTTAATAATATCCAGCATCTGTGGCATTTACTAGAGGCTTAACTTCTTTACACTGTAAACCACCGGGGGCAATGGGACTAGCAAAATATACAATTCCTCACTTATGGCAGCTGAATTGGATTCTTGCTCTGCAGCTGGCATTTAAACATCTGGGATACTGCAAGTTCATTTGTGTGGGTGTTTGGGGGGAGGGGTTAGAAGAAATACCAGTGTAATTATCCATTTTGAAGATTTATACTCTAGACATGAAGATACTCTCCATGGTGCAGTGGATTAATGAATTATACTGTAGCTTCACATCAGCTAATCTGGTATAAAAGATCAGAAAATCCTCCCTACCTCATGTTATATTTAATAGTTTTTCTTTAATATGGTTTATAAATATGACTTTTTGTAATCTTCTTCACCATTGTTAGGCCAGCATAATTTAGTTTGCTTATCACATTCGAAAGTCCCCATTTTGTAATTGAAAATAGTCTCCTGGAATGACAGCAAAAATCATATTGTTTGATACAACAGTGCCAACTCTGAAACTTAAAAATGAGCAACTCTCTTTCTCTTGCTTCTTGCTTTTGCTGTCCTATTGATTGACTGGAGTTCCTTTTTCATCCTCTCCCCTCTTTTTTATATAATATTTGTAAATCACTTTGTATACTCGGCAATAGATGGTATGGTAAATTGAATAAACCATTAACCTTTGCTTATTTATTTTCTGCCCTGTATCTTCTCTCAATAATCTTCCTGTTCACATTTTTATCAGTGTCTTTACCAGAGAGTTTGACAAATCTCAGGTGCCAGGTCTTCATGGTGATCAAAAATTTGCATCTGGCTCGTCTGATTTTCTTGCTCTCCCACTTTTACTTTTTTGCTAGCACATTTCAACTTGCTGCCTGTGGGGATCCCATCTCCCAAAGGCAGAAGAAAAAAGGAGAGCCACGATCACGGCAAAAACCTACTACTACTACGACGACTAACATTTGTATAGTGCTACAAGGTATACGCAGCATTGTACATATAGATGTAAGACACAGACGCTGCTCATCAAAGCTTACAATCTAATCAAGACAAAACATATTGCAAAACTGGGGACTAGAGTATGGTAAGATATACATAAGTAGTGGAAAAGAGGGCGAGAAGGATCAGGATCCAAAAGAAGCCTCAAAGAGGTGGGTCTTCAGCTTGGACTTGAATAGTGTCAGAGAAGGAGCCCAACGTACCGACTTAGGTTGTTCCAGGCATATGGAGCAACCAGATGGAATGAACAAAGTCTGGAGTTGGCAGTGGCAGAGAAGGGCACAGATAAAAGGGATCTGCCAGAGGAGCAGAGATCCCGAGGAGAGGTGTAGAGTGAGATAAGAGAGGAAGGATGGTGAGGAGCCGCAGAATGAATGCACTAGTAGGTCAGTAGGAGAAGTTTGAACTGGATGTGGAAACTGATAGGGAGACAGTGAAGTGATTTGAGAAGAGGGATTAAATGAGCACAGCAACCCTGGTGGAAGATATGCTCACTCTCAAACCATAAGAGGAAGTACGTGCACTAAGGGACTGAGTGTAGAGAGAGAAAAATAGAGGTCCCAATATAGAGCCCTGAGGTACACCAACTGAAAGCAAGGTGGCAGTAGAGAAGAATCCACAAGAACATAAACTCAAAGTGCAATAGGAGAGATAAGAGCAAAGCCAGAACAGAACAGAGCCTCTAAATTCAAATGAGGACAGGATATTGAGGAGAAGGTGGTGATCAACAATGTTAAAGGCAGCAGAAAGGTCAAGAAGGATGAGGATTGAGTAAAGGCCCTTGGATTTGGCAAGGAACAAGTTGTTGAAGAATTTGGCAAGAGCTCTTTTTGTGGAATGTAGAGAACAAAAGCCAAACTACAGTGGATCCATAAGGACTTGAGATGAAAGAAAGTTAAGACAGCAGTGGTGAACTGCTCATTCAAGTAGTTTTGAAGCACAGAGAAGGTGAGAGATAGGCAGATACCTGAAAGGACAGGTAGGGTCCAATGAGGGCTTTTTGAGAAGAGGTGTGACCATAGCATGTTTGAAAGGCCACAGGAACAGTTGCAGTGGAAAGTGATAGGTTAAGGATATGACAGATGGAAGGATGACAGCGAAAGAGATAGCGCTCAGTAGATGGGTGGAAATGGGATCAGAGGAACAAGTAGTCAATTTGGAGGAGGAGAGAGGATTTGCAGTTTCCTCCTCAGTGATTTTAGAAAAGGAAGAAAGGGTGACAGAAGGTTAGGGAAGGATTTGGGATTGAAATGGAGGAGGGGGAGGGGATTGTGAACCTGTGGAAAATTCAAGGCTAATCTTTTGAACTTTGTCATGGAAATACTGTAGTCAGCCAAGGTCTGGGCACAAAGTGAAGGGGGTGATTTTGAGGAGAGAGAAAAAGGGAAAAGAAGCACTGGGAATATGTGGAGGCCTATTCTTAAGTGTATGTCCCGGCCCATTGTGCATCCAGTCGGAACCAGACGCATAGTGGTAGACATATAGCTCCCACAGCCGCTGACGTCTTCATTCTTTCCCCGCAGCCTGACCCCCAATCTGGCCCCCCATGGCCAGAGTTGGGCTGTGGGGAATCTCCTGCACCCCCTCCAACCTTTGCTGCCACCCAGGCCTGCCATCCTTGGCCATCTAGGAGAACCTATTCCACCTTAGAGGTAAAATAAACTCTTCATCTAGTCTGCCAGCCCTGGACGTACAGGGCCGACATCAGAATCGGCCCTGTCGTCTGGGGCCACGGACCGCCCACTGCCTGGCCTAACTCTGCCTCCATATCACTCCTTTCCCACCCCCATCTAGCCTCCCCATACAAACTCCTTGTTCATATGGAGAGGCTTAGTAGGGGACGGGAAAGGCGGATGAATAGCGGGGACGTCCATCCCTGCTATTCGTGTTACAGAATAGACTCCATAGAGAATAATAGAAGAAGCAAGTAAAAAGATTTATTTATTTATTTATTTAACTGGTTTTATATACCACCTTTCAACATGTCAAGGTGGTTACATCAAGCAGTAAACTTGGTTTACATTGAACAGAATTTAACGTGGCATACATAGAACCATAATTGTCAACATGTAACTTAAATAACTATAGGAGCGGGAACAAAGACTGGCAGAAAGCAAATTCAGGTTTAATAAAAACCCCTTTTTATTGACCCCAACACATTTCGGCTGACAGGCCTTCTTCAGGGGCTTATGTCAAGGAGCAAACCTTCTTCTAATTTCCTTTCAATTTAAAAAGACAATTGCATTGAAAATGCGGGAAACATAGAATGCTATGTGACACGTGGCAATTGTCTTTTTAAATATGCTAACTAATATATGCATGAGATATATTGAAATGCAAGAATCATGAAGAAATGAGGAAATGAGGTTTGGGGAAAAAAGATAAACTTATAGGCGATCACATGAGTCAGTAAATAGAGTTTCATTTATTTATTTATTTATTTATTAACAATTCTTATATACCGCACTATTAGACATCAGCGCGGTTTACATTGAACAGAAAACATCCGACAGTTTACACGTGTCTGGTCGTTACATTTAACAGGAAGTATAACTTGGCGAAATAGGGGAAACTAAATACAATGCAGGGTTATCTGATAAAGGATATTCTGGTTAACTATATACAACAGTGGTACAATAGTATATTAGACAGACTAGGTGGGAAACCTAGAGCGCCAAGATTCTGTGATGTGCTAAATTGATTTAATATGCACTAAACTATGAATTATTGTAATTAAAGTGTGTTAAAAC
Organism: Ichthyophis bannanicus; assembly: GCA_033557465.1. NCBI lineage: Eukaryota > Metazoa > Chordata > Amphibia > Gymnophiona > Ichthyophiidae > Ichthyophis > Ichthyophis bannanicus. Next base: position 370,317,585 of record CM066038.1, on the reverse strand, counting down.
ATTCTAAATAGTCATAAAAATTTGTTATTAAAATAAATGCACTAATGAACTGAAAGATCCAAAGATCTGGTAAAAAGCCAAAGCAAACCAAAAAGAAAATGGAAAATGTTTTCCCTGTGCACATCCCTACGGTGAAAGTCACTCCACATAGCAGAGGAAACTGATGTGCTATTAAGTGCAGTTCCTTCTGTTGGCCAGGGTAGGGCCCAGAGAAGGACTGAGAATACTGCCACCTGGGAATGGAGAGAAAGGAAGAGAAAATTAAAAAAACTGGGTTTTGGGGTGAATGACAGGCAGGAGTGGGAGACCTACATATAGGGTAGGGTAGGGTGGGGAATGGAGAGATTGAAAATAAAATCAACATTGCTTATGTAGGCAGATGAAAGGGGTGACCTACATGAAATGTTAAAGGGAATATAGAGAGGGATATTTAGATTACATGAGGTGAAGGTGCAAGAAGAAAGAGACTATAGAGCGTAGAGGAGGCACAGGCAAAATAAGACCTCTATTGGTGGTGAGAGGAGAGGGAGGCCAACATGGGGTAGGCTGAGGAGGGAGAAAGAGAGAGAGAGAGAGAGAGGCCTGCATGGGGTGATAAAAGAGCAAGGTAAGGGAAACATACATGGGATATTGGGGAAAGATTGAGGGACACTGTATTTGGGAAAGGACAGATAGGAAGGAGTAAAGCATATGAATAGAAATAGAGAGCTTAATGTGACCCACCCCTCCTTGCAAACTCATGACACACGCCCTGATGTATCTTCCTTACTAAATTGTGTAGTCAGTGGCCGTAGGGGGGAGGCGATATCACAAGACTTGCAAAGGGGGAAGGTACGGTACACACCAGTTCCTTCGAAAGGTACTGGGGAAGTTTACAATAAGTAAACTCAGATGTTATGTATAAAGTATACCAATGAAGTTACAGCAAAGTGTCTTAATATTTATTTTATGCAGGTTCTAACACTTTGTTGAACTTCTTGCTGAAATTATTTTTCTAGTTTCTTAAGTGAACATAAAAGAATAACCCATCTTACATTTCATCATTTATTGTATTAACAGATAAGTATTAATTAGTATCAATCACAACACGTTACAACTCTTATAAAGGTAACCCTAACTTTTCTAAACAGTTCAGCAACTTTTCTGACTACTGCAACATTTAAAGTATATTTCTCTCTCAACTTCAGTTGTTATCTCATAAATTCAGAGGCTTTTTGTAGTTTTACTTTTCCTTAGAGTGAAAACGTATTAAATGATTAACAAATAAGAATAGTTTGCTCTCTTTTCTTTGCTTTCCTTTTTCCTTGTTAAAACTACAAAATTCAAGTCCAGTGCTTCACTTAGCTTTAGTTTGACGTTCAGGTAAGGTGTCTTTATCCAGATGACTGTGAGGTTGAAGTGTTGGGGCCCAGATTTCGCGCAGGAACCGCCGCACCTCAGGATCCTTGGAATCCGGTGTACCTGACTTTCTAAATTAAAGAAAATAAAAGGAGGCAAAACCCTAACTATTCCCTACTATTGACATATAACATTCTAATTTACTATTATTCCTCAAACTTTATTAATTTCTCTAACTAAAAAAAATAAAATTAAACAAAGTCCCTAGCTAGAAGTCACCTGTCTGAACTTTAGTCCCTTTGCTGAAGTGCTTAATAAACCCCCTCTTTCATAGAACACACCTTGCACCTAATTTACTCAGTCTTGAACTCAGAGTTACAGCTCTACATGTCCATTCCACAATGTTTAGCTTCATTCCATTTCTCTAACAATGCTATTGCACACTAGGTAAAACAACATACACTTAAATATCCTTAACTAAGCAAGTCTGTTCTTCAGTGTTACTCTATCTTTTAACAGAGCTTCATTTCAAACAGACAATTCCACAAACAAAGCAGTTATTTATTCATTCCAAACTTCAGACTCATTCCTCTTTATCACAGCAGGCAATCACTTACTGTGCTGGTTTTCTTTAAGGCTTCAGACACTTCTTAAAACAGGCTACTGAATAGCACAGTTCTTTTAAAGAAAACTCTGACAATTCCACTCTATCTCTTTCTTACAGAGGACTCCCAAGAAATTTTCAGTCAAAGCCCCTGGCTTCACTACCAGCAGAGTCTCAACCAACATTGTTTAAAACCTCTCCAAATCAGGATATTCACTTACTTAGCCTGATGTCCCTAAAACCCAGCTCCAGTTCCACTCTTCAGAACAATGTATCACCAATTGATACTTTTACAATAGCATAAACAGCACATCTCTCAACACAGCCCAAACTGTTGTTTTTCTCTCTGTTCAAAAAACAAACCTCTCTCTCATCAAAACAAACCAAAACAAAAAACTTTCTTTCTGTTGTCTAGGAGATGATGACTCTGCTGACATCATCAATTTGTTTTCTAGATCCCTTAGCCAATCAGAGGCGTGTTTATGGAATATTCAGATGAAGCAGTAGAACCCATTCCAAATTCTGCAGGAAAAAATCAGTTTTATTCTCAACTTCATGTTTCAATAAAATGAATGGCACAATCTCAATTTGGATGTTTCACACATCAAAAACCCCTCTAAACAACCCAAAATCTACAATCCTTTAAAACTTATCTAACTCAAACATTCCATCACCTTCAAATTCAAATCCACACACTCCTCAGGTGCTGCACACTCTAGTAAAAAAACCTTAACCCCTTAAGGGTGGGTTACATTAAGATGGGGGCATGATGCATGGAACAGGAAGGTGAGTCACTCACTCAATGGAGCTCAGCACCAACAGCCTTCACACACTGCCATCTTGCCTCTTGGGGATTTTATTATCCACATTGAGGACTCATTGAGGCTTTCCTAACCAGGGCTCTACAGATCAACAAAGAGTAAGGATTTGAGGGTTTGTTTGTTTGTTTTTACTATATTACATTGCTAGCTCTCTGACTGGGAGCTCTTAAAAGGGTTTTTTGTATATTTTTTAAACCAAGGTTACTTTCATTTTGGTGCTTTAGTGGAACTTTCCTTGAACACAGTAGGTTGCTGAACTCTAGTAACCTCCTCAGGTTTAGAAACTGCTAACACCTAATCAGGAATTAATGGGCCTGATTTCCTGAGTGCAGCTGAGGCCTGCATAAAAGGCTCCAGTGCCCTGCCCTGTTGAGGCTTTCCTAACCAGGGCTCTACAGATCAACAAACAGTAAGGATTTGAGGGTTTGTTTGTTTGCTTTTATTATATTACATTGCTAGCTCTCTGACTGGGAGCTCTTAAAAAGGTTTTTTGTATATTTTTTAAACCAAGGTTACTTTTTTTTGGTGCTTTAGTGAAACTTTCCTTGAGCACAGTAGGTTGTTGAACTCTAGTAACCTCCTCAGGTTTGGAAACTGCTAACACCTAATCAGGTGTTAGTTCCCTCCCTACCCACCCCGACTCCCACCCACCCCTAGTGAGCAGTCTTGCTTTATAGGGCACCTCCCACTTTAGCACATCACAGAGAATTGGACCAGCACATTTTGAATATAATTAAAGAGATTTAACTGCTTTTTCTCTGAAAGGATAGCTGGGAAACCGGCTGGTACTTGGTAGATCTCTCTCTTTTGCTTTAACAGATACCTAAGCTCCACGAACAGAACAATGGCTGGGAAAAATCGTATTGCTAAAGCTGTTGCCCCCGTTACAGCTTCTGCCTCGGTCCAGACAGAGGTCCTAATGCCAGCTGAAGGACCAGTTCCATGTGCAGGGTGCCTGCATGTTGAAGCTCTGAGGAAACAAGTGGAGGAACTCAGAGAGGAGGTGGCGAGGCTGAGGAGCGTTCAAGACAGTGAGAAGTACATTGATGAGATGCTTCTTGCAGCAACCAAGCTCTCCAGCACAGGAGAAGATTGGTGCCAACAGAATGTCGATGGTTGGACACAAGTCACCAGGGCCTGCAAAATCACCAATCCAACTTCTCCAACCCTTGAATTGAAGAACCATTATGCAGCCCTGGAAGTGGAGGAGGTGAAAGCATCCCTGGAAAGGGAAGAACCAGAGTTCAAGTACCCCAAAGATGCAGAATCAGTGACCAGAAGGAAACGAAGGATAGTGGTGGTTGGAGACTCTCTTCTGAGGGGTACTGAGGCGTCCATCTGCCGACCAGACTTGATGTCCAGAGAGGTATGCTGTCTGCCTAGTGCCAAAATCCAAGATGTTATGGAGAGTTTGCCAAGACTCATCAAGCCCATTGACTACTACCCAATGTTGCTAATCCATGTTGGAACAAATGATACTGCCAGGTATACCTCGGAATGTATCAAAAGTGACTTCATGGCTCTGGGACAGAGGGTGAAGCAATTAGGTGCACAGGTGGTATTCTCTTCAATGCTCCCTGTTGAGGGTAAAGGCCAAGGCAGAGAGGCTAGCATCCTGGAGATGAATTCATGGCTGCGTGGATGGTGTCATCGAGAGTGTTTTGGTTAACTAGACCATGGGATGCTGTTCCAAGGGTTGCAGAGCAGAGATGGCATCCATCTGTCCAAGAAAGGTCAACGCATCTTCGGTAGTAGACTGGCTAATCTACTGAAGAGGGCTTTAAACTAGATTCATTGGGGATGGGTGAAGAAAGCCCCCAGGTAAGTGAAAGCCCCCAGGTAGGTGATATATTAAATACCTTTATGGAAATGGGTAACAGGGGTAACATATGGAAAGCAGTGTGTATTAATGCCCGTAGCATGGGAAATAAGATCCCTGATGTTGAAGCTTTGGTGGGAGTGGCTGACTTGGATTTAGTGGCAGTTACAGAAACATGGTTCACAGAAAACCATGATTGGGATGTAACTATACATGGCTATACTTTATTCAGAAAGGACAGGGTAGGAAGAAGGGGAGGAGGAGTGGCACTATATGTAAAAACTACTATTAAAGCTTTGGAATTACAGAGCTTAAAAGGGAGAGAGGAGGCATTGTGGGTTAAACTAGAAAGAGGGAAAGAGAAGTCTATTTGCATTGGTGTGATATACAGACCACCCTCACAAGAGGAAGAGGTGGACAGAGAGTTAATTGAAGACATACGCAGCATTGCTAGGAAAGGGGAAGTGCTACTGATAGGAGATTTCAATATGCCAGATGTTGATTGGCACATTCCTGCTGCAGTATCATCTAGAAGTAAGGAGATCCTGGATTCTCAACAGGGAGAACTATTCAGGCAATTTTTAACAGACCCCACACGTGAAGGGGCCATACTACACTTGGTGCTTACCAATGGTGAAAGTGTTTCTGATGTTGTAGTGGGAGATCATTTTGCATCCAGTGATCACCAGATGGTGTGGTTCAGTATTAGGACTAGGGCTGTTAGAATCCATTCCAAGGTGAGGATCTTAGACTTTAGGAAGACTAACTTTGCGAAGATGGGCCAATACCTCAGGGAGTCGTTAGTGGCATGGGAACAGCTGGGGGATGTAGAAAAACAGTGGGCAAAACTGAAAGGGGATATTTTAAGGGCAACCAACCTTTTTGTTAAAATGGTAAATAAAGGCAAAAGGAAAAGGAGACCGCTATGGTTTTCGAAGGAAGTAGCTGAAAAAGTGAAGAAAAAGAGGGAGGCCTTCATGAAATACAAGAGATCACAGAGAGAGGAAGACAGGCATCTGTATTTGGAAAAACTTAGAGAAGCTAGCAAAGTAGACAAGAAGGCAAAGATTCAAAAGGAGGAGGAATTAGCCAATGCAATAAAATGGGGGGATAAGACATTTTTCAGATATATTAGTGAGAAGAGGAAGGGCAAAAGTGGTATTGTCAGACTCAAGGGTGCAGGGGGGGAATATGTAAAAGCTGATAAGGATAAAGCGGAATTGCTTAACAAATATTTTTGTTCTGTGTTCACAGATGAAGAAGAACAAGGAGCAGGACCTCAGAAAACACCCACAAATAGGAACAGAAGCGAGGGGCATATTGAACAATTTTCAGAAGACTGCGTTTGTGAGAAACTAGCTCAACTTAAAATAGACAAAGCGATGGGACCAGATGGGATACACCCTAGAATACTGAGGGAACTTGGTGACGTTCTAGAAACTCCACTGACTGACCTTTTCAATGCCTCGTTGGAGTCGGGAGTGGTGGCAAAGGACTGGAGAGAGGCTCATGTGGTGCCTTTACACAAAAGCGGAAGTAAGGATGTGGTTGAAAACTACAGGCTGGTTAGTTTAACTTCGGTGGTGAGTAAATTATTGGAAACGCTGCTGAAAGAGAAAATAGTGAGGTTTCTGGAGTCCAGCGGATTACAGGATCCGAGGCAGCATGGATTCACCAGAGGCGGGTCTTGACAGACAAATCTGATTGATTTCTTTGACTGGGTGACCAGGGATTTGGACCGAGGGAGAGCTCTAGATGTGGTGTATTTAGATTTCAGTAAAGCCTTTGACACTGTTCCTCACAGGAGACTTATAAACAAACTGAGCACCCTAGGGATGGAACCTAAATTTACTGCTTGGGTTAGAAATTGGTTGGGTGGGAGGCGACAAAGAGTACAAGTAAATGGAGCTCACTCTGAGGAGAAGGATGTTACCAGTGGTGTGCCCCAGGGATCTGTCCTTGGTCCGATTCTTTTTAACATCTTTGTTAGTGATATAGCAGAAGGGCTGTCGGGTAAGGTTTGCCTCTTTGCGGATGATACCAAAATCTGCAATAGAGTAGACACCCAGGAAGGTGTAGATAACATGAGGAGGGATCTAGCTAAGCTTGAAGAATGGTCTAGAATTTGGCAGCTGGGAGTTAATGTTAAAAAATGTAAAGTCATGCATTTGGGCTGCAGCAATCCAAGGGAGCAATACAGTATAAGAGGTGAAGTACTTTTGTCCACTAAAGAAGAGCGGGACCTAGGCGTAGTTGTGTCTGATGATCTTAAAGTAGCTAAACAGGTTGAAAAGGCGAGAGCAAAAGCTAGAAGGATGCTTGGATGCATACGGAGAGGAATGGCTAGCAGAAAAAAGGAGGTGATAATCCCTCTGTATAAGTCTTTGGTGCGACCTCATTTGGAGTATAGTGTGCAATTCTGGAGACCGCACCTTCAAAAAGATGTGAACAGGATGGAGTCGGTGCAGAGGGTGGCTACTAAAATGATTAGTGGGCTTCATTATAAAGCATATGAGGACAGACTTAAGGATTTTAATATGTACACCTTAGAAGAAAGGCGGGATAGAGGTGATATGATTGAGATGTTTAAATACCTCCGTGGCATAAATGTTCAGGGAGAGAGCCTCTTTCAATTGAAAGCAAGTTCTGCTACGAGGGGACCTGGGATGAGGATTAAGGGAGATAGATTCAGGAGTGATATGCAGAAATATTTCTTTACGGAAAGAGTAGTGGATCCATGGAATAGTCTCCCAGTGGAGGTGGTAGAGATGAGGACAGTAACTGAATTCAAAAAAGCATGGGACCAACACAGAGGATCTCTAAAGGTAAAAAGTGGACTGTTGTAGTTGTTGATATGAAAGGACAGACTAGATAGGCCATGTGGTCTTTTTCTGTCATCATGTTTCTATGTTTCTTTGACTCTTCTTATCCTTATGTCTTAAAGCTCCTTTCCCTAACTACCTCATTCAAACTCAATTGTGCTCTACCGCTCCACCTCACAAGCATGGCTACTGCCTTGACCTCATCTTCTTCTCCAATTGATCACCTTCAAACTTCTCTACCTCACTTCTTCCCTTATCACCTGCTAACCTTCACCCTTAACCATACCCCATCATGGTCCAACTCGATCTCCGTCAACATGTTTAGGAATCTTCATGTTATTGACCCTTCAGCTCTCTCCACTGTTCTTATTACCTCTTTCCTCTGCTATGTCACCTAAGTCTTTTGTTGAGGCAGTATCTTCCTATAACGCTATATTCTCCTCTGCTCGGGATGCACTTACTCCTCCTATTCCACACCCTGTAAAGCGGACAATACCTCAACCTTGGCTGTCCTCAATGACCCGCTTTCTATGTTCCTGTGTCCACACAGTTGAATGGCTTTGGCTTAAATCATGTACCCTTTTTTCAGTCAACCATAACACTTGCCAAGCAAGAGTATTATGTCAATCTGACTAACTCTCTTACCTCTGACCCTCGCCATCTCTCTGCTATGCTCAACTTTCTCTTCAAAATCCCTCCTCTCCCAAACACTCGTTCAACTTGTGCACAGACCTTGGCTTTATCCATATCTAGCATAAGCTTCTTATTTCACATGCAGTCATGGTGCCATCAGAAACATTATGAGGGTCATTTTAGAAGTGTTATTCATGAGGTAAACTTCTTAAAATGGGTACATAGACATACAAATTGTGGCAACATCCCCAGAGTCATTTTAGATGTCCCCAGCATAAGAATGTCCAGGTAACATGGAGCATGGTGGAGGTGTGCTCTAGGCTGAACAAGGGAGTTGCATGTGATGGTGTGATTTCAGAATGGCGCAAGCATGTCTGACCCTCGTTCTTGAGACCTCTATGCCTATACCAGCTCCTGACCACAAATAAGGTGCAAAAATGTGCTTTGTTTCATGGCTGCAATGCTGCCAGAGGAAGAGCAAATTGTGCTTAAGAACATAAGAACATAAGATATGCCATACTGGGTCAGACCAAGGTCCATCAAGCCCAGTATCCTGTTTCCAACAGTGGCCAATCTAGGTCATACATACCTAGCAGTTTCTCCAAAAGACACAGGTTCCGCAATGCTTACATCTCCACAGTCAATATTTCCTGGCCAAAGAAACCTTCCCATAAACCCATACTCCAAACATATTACTGGTCTGCTACCACACATCTGAGTATAGGAAATGTCAGGGTAGGATGTACTAGTCTCATAACACACATGCCCTCCTTCTGACCTATCTAGGTCGGGACATCCATGTACCCAGTTCTGCGTGGATTCACTTCAGGGATGCCCACATTTTTGAGTGGAACCCGTCTCCAGAATTGGTTACTGGGACGTTCACCTTTTGGGGTGGAGATGGGGCAATTTCAGATGGCACTGCTATTACTTCCACAGTTTTTGGACAATCTGCTCTGTACGCCCCAGATTCTTCCTAGATGTCCCTTCTAAAATCCCACTTTATGTTTTATGCAAAATCTGAGTGAGGCACTGAATGGATGGTGGAAAGCGTATATAAGAAAAGAAAAAGCTTGAGAGGAATTTTTTTTAATAAGATGAAATTGAGACACCTCGGGAATGTTCTATGTAATGTGGAAAAATAGTATTTTTGAATTGTTATGCTGGATTTGCTTGCTTGAGGTATTGATTCAGGAAACAAATGTAACAAAAAGTGTTGTTATGAATTTTTTCCTAAGCACCTTAATAAAAACAATTTATAAAACCCCCTATTTTCCCTTATTTTACACTGTGTACATTGAGTATAATATAAAAGGCAAAGGTCAGTCAGATGTGCACATGATTTAAGTATATTAAATTACAAAATAGATAGGATTAATACACCTACTAGTATTATTTTACAAATAGCTATTTCATTTCAACAACAAATTAAATGTGATTTAATTAGTATCACATCAACCACAATTAACAAAATATCTAATGCACCTGGTGTCTTCCAGGGAAGTGCCAAAAATCACTTGGAGCTTATTGCTGTAACATAGTAATTCTAGAAAGACTGAATCTATGCATTTCAAAAATAAGAACCATTTAAATAGATAGTTTTTCTATTATACAGCATAGAAGTAATTATATACACTTTTGTAAAAGTAATACCCTGTTTTACATGCATAAAGGCTTTTGGTAAAAGTATGTCAGGGCTACGTGCATAATAGTAGACAATGTAACAAGAAAGTATATACTTTTGGGTGACGTTTGGACATGAGATGAGTGGAGTCATGATTTATCCCTGCAGGCATAAATGTTAGTGGCTTCAATCCAGACACATTTTTTCATGTTTATCCATAGTATTTCATAAAGACATCTAGGCATCTATGTGTCTTTGTAAAATAGGCTAGAAACTGATACCTACTTGCCCTCTCAACTTAAGCAATCTGTTATGAATTTGCCCCTTATGGGTGGAATTTTAGAAACCCTATTCATGGTTTGGACATCTAAAAACAGGTATGGAGACATCCAAAGCATATAGACATCTCCAGAACCATTTTAGAAGCCAGCTCTGGGAATGTCTATGTCTGAAAGAGGGTGTGGTGAAGGCATGGCTGGAGGCGTTCCCAGGAACTTGGACATCAATGCCTGGTCTCAGAAATGTTCCACATTGCATTTAAGGTTATACCTGCTCCAGCCACGAATAAGCATTATGCAGGTGCTCATTTTGACTGGAAAACATACAGAGGGTGTAGAGAAGATAGCACTTTATCGTCTCAACCACTTGGTATAAGTTTAACAATAGCAGCAGTGGGCTTTGAACCCATGCTTTTTTCATTCCTAACCCACTACACTAACAACTAGTCTATCCTAATATCTGGCTTCTGAAACATGGCTCTGGGGATGTCTATGTAGATGGCCCCACAGGCATACATAGCAGGCACAGCCATATTTGTGAAATCACATCTGCATCTGGACGTGCCTGCATTTTTTTCAGATGTTTGGACTTAGAAGTCCCAGATTGCACTTGGACTTCCCTTCTAAAACTCCACTTTGTATATGCAGCTGTGTGCAAAAGTTTGTGTTTTATTCCGTTTAATTTACCACCTTTTGCCGAGTATACAAAGCAGTTTACAAATATAATATAAAAAAAGAGAATTGAGAAGATGAAAAAGGAACGCCAAACAATCAATAGGAAAGCAAAAGCAAGAAAAAAAATCCTGTAGGTGACGTGAAGGCAGTGAGAGGGAGAGGTTTTGGTGGGCCTGCAGTACTGATATATATTTCCTATTTCATATAGGGAATCCATGTTGGACTTTACACCAGCCTGAGGCAAACATAAGTGCCTGCTGGCTAGGGGCAGCTTAAATGTCGGCATCTTCCACTATCCCCAATGCCCCTCCATGGCCCGGCTGTCATAGCCATGTCTTGCCTTGCACCTTGATCTCCCCCTACTTTGTACCACGTGATACCCCTTACTCACCCCCACAAAGCATCTGATCCCCTTACTCTCACTCCCTCCCGACAGCCATTTCCATCTTTAGGATTTGAAATCATTTCAGCAATAACAACCCCATCTGACCTGCCTTATATCTCTGGGACCCTTCTGAGATCACCAACAGCTTCCTGCCACCCTGATGCCTTCTCCGGGCTTACCAGGGGTCACTGGTGCTACTGGAAGCAGATGTGAGGCCCTTTCACTCCTATCTGCATGTTAACTTCATGCTTTCTTTTATGGGTAGGATCAGGGTGGAGAATGGGCACTGTGGCTGGTAACAGTGAGCAGGAAGTGGCCCCAGATGTCATGAATGCTGATAGAATGTCTGCAGTTAAGTGCAGCTGTGTTACCAGTAGTCTGGTAGTGCAACTGTTGTGACATCCCTGGCAGTTTGGTAGTGTAGCCACTGTCTTGCCCTTGCAGGTGAAACACTAACAAAGCAGCAAATGCTACTGACAGCCAGGGCCAATGTAAGGAAATGAGTTGCCCTAGGCGACCCTCGTCTATTACACCCCCCCCCCCCCGTGGCGCATATTGTTGCTGCTGTTGACCTTCTCCAGAACATTCAATGGCAGCAATGGCTGAAAAGAGCTCTATGGTGCTTACCTTTAAGCTTTGGAGCCACAGGACTGTTTACTTCTGCCCCCTTTCCAATGCCCAATGTCAACTTCCTGTTTTGGCATTGGGCATTGGAGGTGGGTGGAAGCAAACAGCCCTGCAACACTGAAGCTTAAAGATGAGCACCACAGGGCTGTCTGTGGCTATTGCTGACATTGTACATCCCGGAGAGGGGCGACAGCAGCAGCAATGGGAGCCCTGAAGGGCCAGCACCTAGTTCGCCTAATGGTAGTATGACCCTGCTGACATCTAATAGGTTTTCCTACCTGCCTAATCTGACCCCTCTCAATAGAACCCCTCCTCCAATTGCTCAGCTGATGATCACCATAAATTAGGCTCATAAATCTAGGCAAATTAATGACAGGTCTACTTTAGGAATATAACTTTTAAGTTCCTAAAATTTTAAGTTTGACTGAAAATGGACACAAACTTAGGAGTCTAACAGGAATTCAAATTTAGGAACTCAGATTTTTTTGAATATCAGGCCCTTAGTGGCAACTTTTATGCCATATACACATAGGCATTTCCAGGGATGGACGGTGGGCAGAGCGAGGGTGGAATTATTACTTATGTGTGCATCTTATAACATACACACATGTGCAATGATTTATAGAAACACATATATGCACAAAGTTAGTTTTGCCTAAGAACAGGTGTAATACTTACATACATCATGCAAAAGACAGCTTCCTTCTAGAGTTCATAAAATGTAATAGGGTCATTCTGAGCGATGAATAGTGGGGATGGATGTCCTGATGGGACGTCCATCCCCACTATTTGTGCCCTTTGCTGGCCCCGGCCTCCTTCCCCATGGATTATATGGGGAAGGTAGATGGAGCAGGAAAAGGGTAGATCAGAGGCGGTATTAAGATGGGCAGTGGGCCGATTCTAATGTCAGCCTGTACGTCCAGGCCGGTGACTTCAATGGGAAAGTTATTCCACCTCGGAGGTGGAATAACTTCTCTGATGCGGCAGGAATGGCAGAACCGGGGATGTGATGGGGCGGCAGGGGGCAGAGGGCATTCCCCGCAGCCCAACCCTAGCCCTGGGATTCCAGATCAGTGGTCGGGCTTCGGGGAAAGCACTTTGGGAGCCAGTGGCCAGGGATTGCGACTTTTAATTGGAGCCACAGTGCCATGGCAACCGGGCACCATTGCACCGCAGCTCCATTTGAAAGCCCTGACTGAGTTAGCCAGGCAAGGTCTGTATGTGCAGGCTGGGCTGAATCGTGGTCCTGGCCTGCACATACAGGCGTGTTCGCGATTCTGATCCCACGGGGCTAGATATGCCCCATAGGATTTGAAGCGCAACTCCTCTTGTGCATCCAGTTCTGACCAGGCAGAGGGTCTGAACGACCCGGATAAAATCAGGCCCCATGCATATAGGCAGTTTGTCAAAGTGTCATTGAAAATTCCTCTTAATCAAATCTATGGCATCCAACATAATGGGAAATATTTCTGTAACCTTCTGACACCCTTTCTTTGTCCCTGACTGCATTTCTTGATACTTGACGATCTTCTCCTCCTCAACGTGTTTCACAGAATACTCGCTTGGAACTGACACCTCTATAAGGAGGAGTAGCCTAGTGGTTGGGGCAAGGTACTTCAGGCCGGAAGGTTGGGGGTTCAAATCCCACTAGAGGACAGCAACCTTGGGCCGGAAGGACTGGGGTTTCTAGTCCCACAGATGCTCCTTGTGGTCTTGGGCAAGCCACTTAACCCTCAATAGCCCATGTTCCCTGTAAGTATTAGTGTATGTGTCTCATATCCCCGCATGTTAAATGTATCCCCCAATTGTGTTGTGACCACTTTGATTGAAGGATAAGGTAGTATACAAAAACTGTCTAAATAAATAAATAAAATAAATAATCAATGCCATTCTGGTGTTTTTCTCTTTTGCCACCATGTCTGGCTTCTTTGCATCCAGTTTTTTATCAACTGGAATAAGAGTATCCCAGGTGATCATAACCTCCTCATTCTCTGTAAGAGAGAGACCTTAGGGTTATGATCCCAGTGCTTTTCTGGTACAGCAAAGTTGTAGTCTTTACAGAGTTTCTAATAGAAAAGGTGTGCCATTTTATTGTATCTTTTCACATAGAAATTGTCTGCCTTCAAAACTTCACAGCCAGCTATGAGGTAATTAACTTTTTCCATTTCTTTATTACAGAATCTACATATGTCTGTTTTGCCAGGCTTTCTGTGCTTGCTGTAAATCATCTTGCTAATAATAGTTAAACTGTTTTATAAAGGAATGTAGGTGTATATATTGACTTTATAAAATAGGAACAATATATAAAATTATCCCTCTATTTAGACTTCTAAATTCTTAAAGTCATCACATTTCTATCCGTTTTATTTAGATTTCCATTTCCATTCCAACATATTTCATATAGTCCCGGGAGGTTGTTATTTTTTTTAAGATTCAGCTGTTTCCGCCTGCAATAAACTCAGCTGTAACTAGACCTGGTCACCTGCACTATAAGCTTTCATTCACAGTCACTTGGTAATTTTATCCCTTATTTTATTTTAATATACCCAGTGATTGTATCGACATCCAGCAGGGGGTCTATGAATTTGGATTCCTTTTCAAACCCTGTAGTTATGGACCCAATGTCTGGCTTCTAGGCATCATTGTTGACTAAACAAGGAAATTAACATGGTTAGCAGGTCTGCTAACCATGTTAATCCCTTTGAATATTGGGCCCCATAGGGCCCGATTTTCTACTGAGCGGGCTATGCACCGCTACGGTGCATATCCCTGCCCACTCACCCTTAACCCCAGATACTCAATGCTGTGGTGATGGCATTGAATATCCGTGTTGTGCACCAAGGGGGTCAATGCTGCAGAGCCTAACCGTGTAGCGGTGATATTGCACCACTACATGGTTAGTGATCCACAGCTAGAACTATGTAGGCCAAAAGCTGGCTTAGTTATATCCTCAGACCACTAACAATGTAGCAGTCCAATATTGCCATTACATGGTTAGTGGCAGTCACTGCCTCCTCTCTGCCCCGGAATGCCTCCAACAACCCGATGCTAACCGAATAGCATTGGGGCGTGTAGGAGAAATAGTTGGAGATATGCAACAGCACTAACCATGTACAAACCACTGAATATCCCTGTTTAAGGCATTTGCATGGTTTATTTGGCTGTAATCCAACAAACAAAATGCCTCTTAGTCACCTAATCATTCCAGTTGAAAAAGTTACTATAAATGAATCCAAAAGTGGCCAAACATTCTCCTATAGCAGATACACAGAAAATACCCTTATTATGAGGAGAGAGACATCAGGATGGCTATAAACCCTTCATATGGCAAAACTACTCACCCACTAAAGATCAGATTGGCGGAACATAAATATAGTATGTCAAAAGTGAACATTGTGCTGTATGGTGCTGGAACATGGGCCTTTAAATATACGTCGAGGGGATAGAGGATGCCTGCTATTGCAGTGTGAACAACAGTGGATTTATAGATTGGGTACATTGAACCCTAATGGGTTGAATGATAAAACTGAGTGGACATTATTTTTTTAATTAATTAATTTAAAAATGGAGTTCTGCCTGATTGGGTTTGGAGAGTAACCACACACTATTGGTGTGACCTTTAAGATCATTGACATAGGATTACTGTTTGTAAAGTTTCTGGTGGTTGTAGATAGGAAAGGAAGATGTCAGCTTTCGTCTGATGATTTCATTGGTGGCTAAGTGTTTAAATAGCATTGCGTCAGATGCTGTAGTTACTTCCCTGGATTGTCATCAAGTATATCATCATGAGCCCCTGAAGAAGCCTTTTTTAAGGAAAAACAGAGATCTTTGTTGAGTTTGATGACGAATGATGAATTTTGGGAGTGATAAGATAAGTACTAGAAATACTCCATTGTAAATTTCATGATGTGAATGATACCATATAGCTTCTGTTTGGTTGCAGGGCTAATGGAAGAGACGTCTGTGGGTTCCGTCATGAGTTAATATCAAAGTTTTGATGAAAGCTGTTGTGTGCATTACTTATGGAGCAAGGGATACATTTTATCTAATTAGACATTAAAAAATTGATTCTAAGGAGATACTAATATTTTATTATTTTTTTATTTATTTTTTTATTTAGCTGTATTTATATTCCGCTTTTCACCGGGTCAAAGTGGTCAATTGGGGGATACATTTAACACGAGGGGATATGACACACATACGTTAATACTTACAGGGAACATGGGCAATGGAGGGTTAAGTGGCTTGCCCAAGACCACAAGGAGTGCCTATAGGACTAGAAATCCCAGTCCCTCCAGCCTGAGATTGCTGTCCCCAGGTGGGACTTGAACCCCCGGCCCTCCAGCCTGAAGTACCTTGTCCTAACCACTAGACCTCTCCTCCCTCCTTATTATATATTTTAAATAAATAAGAATCTTGAAAAGTACTCTTTTAGATTGGGTTAATTTGGTTTGGATTGGAATATGGGGGAGGCTGAAGAATGGGGATGTGAGTATCTCACTATTCCCTATGCAAATTAGTTTTGCCATATGAAAGGTTTATAGCTATCCTGAGGTCTCTCTCCTCATAATAAGGGAGTTTTCTGTGTATCCTCTATAGGAGAATGTTTAGCCACTTTTGGATTTATTTATAGTAAATTTTTCAGCTGGAATGATTAGATGACTAAGAGGCATTTTGTTTGTTTGTTGGATTAGTTTGGCTCTTAGATCAGTATTTTTGGATTAATTAACATTTCTTTACTGCTATGGCAATTAGCTGGAAAGATTCTTTTAGCTATAGTGTAGAAAGAACTAATGAGTTTTTGAGTATACCCTCTTTGTTGGAGGATAGGAATGTGGGGTGTCCCGATTGGGATTCCTTCTTGAATGAATCTAAAAGGAGTGTGCGATTAGAACTCCATAGTCTGACCTTGGCAGAATATTGTCGCAAAGAGGTCATCCCAAAAGGCCTTAGAATATGGAAAGAACCTGGTATGTTTTTGGATGATGAGTCCTTTGTTGATAGTTGGAATCAAATCCTTAATAAGTGCTCTTTGGATTTAATATTACTTGTGATTGAAACTGCTCAGGCAAAGAATGAGACACATAAAAAAATTGGATGTGGATTTGGCAAAATTAAAGACATTGGATGACTTTGCAAACCGTCATGCTGATATTATTAAACAGTTTGAGTGTTATAGGAGTGTTTTGAAAGCTCTTAAGATCAAGAAGCTTTTAAAGGATGAAAAAAGGATGAGGGAAGGGTCTATTTATAATTGGCCTATGAATAGGAATAGGACTAAAGATGCTTCATGGAAAGGAGAATTTGTAGACGCATCTACACACTTTTTTCGGATTCGAGTACTGATAATGGTCAGCATACTGTTGTTCCAAAGGTTTCAGGTTCAAGTAAGCATGAATGAAATTTGGAACGTTACAATAATCATAATAACCATCAAGAAAGATTTTATGGGCCATCAACGCTATCTCGTCGCAAAAAAGAAACTGTGACGTATTGCTAGATGATCTGGTGATTAATTTATCGGATATAGCTCTGATACCTGCACAGAATGCAATGCTTTCACATGACTTGCCTTTTATTAATGGTCTACAGTATGATAGATTTCAGAGCCATGTGGCCATTAAGCATTTGATAAGATCAATACAGTTGAAGATCTTTTTTTCTGGTCAGTCTTCTACTTTTGGTTCACTTAAAAACCAATTGTACTCCACCAGGTCCATTAGATCCTATTGTGTATACTTTTAAGCATTTGTTATTATCGGATTTGAGCAAGATGGAATTGAAATATAGAGATTTTCCAAGAAATTTGCCACTGGATGAGTTTCAAGCTTTGCAGGAATTACGTAAGGCAGATAACATTACGATTAAAAAAGCCAACAAAGGTGGAGCTGCAGTTGTTTTGAATAGAGTAGACTATGATAAGGAAGTTTATCGTCAACTGTATAATGCTTGTCACTAAATACGTTTGCAGACTGACCCTACAGTAGAATTACAAGAACTTTTGAACAAAGTGACTGCAGAAGCACAAGAGTTTGGTTTTTTGACTGTGAAAGAGAATACATTTTTGACTCCTCTTTTCCTAAAGTGCCTGCGTTTTATATCTTGCCTAAAATTCATAAGGCTTTAGTAGATCCTCCAGGAAGGCTGATTCTATCAAGTAATGACTCTTTGTTAGAATGTGTAGGGATTTATCTAGACACGCATTTAAAAGAAGTGCTGAAGATTCCTTCATATATTAAAGACTACCCATTTTATGCAAACTTTGCAGGGTATCGAAGGGGTTAAAGACATGAAATGGTTGGTGACCCTTGATGTGGCTACTCTCTATACTTCTATACCATAAGATGATGTGTTTTCTGTTTTATTCAATGTGTGAGAAGCAAGACCAAGACCACAAAGAATACCAGCTACATTCCTTCTTTCTTTGGCTGAATTAGCATTAAAACATAATTTATTTCTTTATAAAAATAAATTCTTTCAACAAATTTCTGGTACTGTGATGGGTGTGACATTTGCTCCTTCTTTAGCGAATCTTTATATGCATTCTTTTGAAGAAAAATGGATATATTCTTCATCTTATGCACCCTATATTATATGATGGTACATTGATGACTTCTTTTTATTATTGTGCAGTACATATGACTGTTTGAGAGATTTTTTTGATTATTTGAATGGCTGTGATAATAACATTAGGTTTGAAATGAATGCTCAAGAGCATTTGATTCATATCTTGGATGTCAAGATATCTAAGGTGGTGAATGCTTTTTCCATTACAGTTTATACTAAACCGACAGATAAGAATACTTTTTTGCATTTCTCCACTTATCATCGAGAGCATTTGAAGCAGAGTCTTCCTTATTCCCAACTGTTGCAGTCATCGTATCTGCTCTTCTGATAGTGAGCATAAATTGCAAGCTAAAAACATGATTGCCAAGTTCAAGAAAAGGGGTTATCCTGATTCTGTATTTCAAAAGACATACAAGAGAGGCTGCTTTAATTATAGTGAATGTTGTTGATGCTACTGCAGGATAAACAGTCTCCTAGTACTGATTCTATTGAGCCTTATGTTACCTGTGTGCTTCAGCATTCCAGTTTATCATGTCGAATAGCTGCTATTCATAGACGGTTGAGATTGTTACAGACACATCCTAAGTTATCTAACAGTCAGCTTCGTGTAGTGTATAGCAGAAGTCGAAATATAAAAGATTTGTTATGTTCTGCTGTTCCTTGAACGCCGCACCTAGAGAAAGTGGTGGGCCATGTAAAGTGTGGACATTGCTCTTTTTGCACTGTTATGGAGGAAGATACCTGTTTTCTCTATAAGAACAAGAGTTATGCCTTGAAGGAAAATACAACATGGATAATGACTTTTGTTTTATATAGTTAAGATGTCCGTGTTCGAAACTCTATATAGGAATAACTACTCGCCCGCTGAAGATCAGTTTGGTGGAACATAAATATAGTATGTCAAAAGCAAAAGTGGAAACAAAATTAATTAGTCATTGTGCATTGTTGCATCATACTTTTGAAGAGTTGTACTGTATGGTGCTGGAACATGTGCCTTTAAATATAGGTGGAGGGGATATAGGATTCCTGCTATTGCAGCATGAACAACAATGGATTTATAGATTGGGTATGTTGGACCCTAATGGGTTGAATGATAAAATTGAGTGTACGTTATTTTTTTAATTAATAAATTTAAAAATGGAGTTCTGCCAGATTGGGTTTGGAGTGTAACCATACACTATTGGTGTAACTTTTAAGATCATTAACATAGGATTACTATGTTATAAAGTTGCTGGTGGTTGTAGATAGGAAAGGAAGATGTCAGCTTTCGTCTGATTATTTCATTGGTGGCTAAGCATTTAAATAATGCTGCATCAGATGCTGTAGTTACTTCCCTAGATTGTCATCAAGTATATCATCATGAGCCCCTGAAGAAGCCTTTTTTAAGGAGAAACAGAGATCTTTGTTCGGTTTGATGACGACTGATGAATTTTGGGAGTGCTAAGATAAGATAAGTACTAGAAATACTCCATTGTAAATTTCATGATGTGAATGCCACAATGCAGCTTCTGTTTGGTTGCAGGGCTAATGGAAGAGAAGTCTGTGGGTTCCATCGTGAGTTAATGTCAAATTTTTGATGAAAGCTGTTGTGTGTATTACTTGTGGAGCAATTGAAACATTTTGTCTAATCAGACATTAAAAGATTGATTCTAAGGAGATACTAATATATATATTATTATATAGATATTTTAAATAAATACATAAATAAATGAATACATAAATAAGAATCTTGAAAAGTACTTTTTTTAGATTGGGTTAATTTGGTTTGGATTGGAATATAGAGGAGGCTGGAAACCTATGATATGAGTGTTAGGAAATAATAATGCTTAGTTTAAGTGCATATACAGGAGGCCTGCACAAGAGAAATCAGAATCCTATATATGTGCCCTTTGTACATTCTGGTGGGTATGGAAAAGGAATGTGCTGTGCTAAGCTAAACTGATTGTTCTACTCAGGGATGACTCGTATTTGCATTAGTTACTGATAAGCTATAGTGGGCCCCCAGAAGATGGGTGGATGACGTATGAATATGTTTCTGATAATGTATAAAATACGGACAATCCCTCCACCCTTTGGAATAAACTTGCATACTTTTCCTTCTGTGTGGTCTGTGAGTTTTATTCCCCTGGATTCCAGTCAGCCGGAACAGCACACCGCAGATGAGGGTTCGGGACTTCCCTGGCCTGGAGTGACCAACAAGAAGCAAACCCTTTACATTTGGTGTCAGAAGTGTCGGATACTCCCGTTGGCCAGGGATCCCTGTGCTTTGGTAGCACGGTTTAAATTAGAATTAGCATTCTCCCTTTGGTTGGGAGTGTCCCTATTGCTTTGGTAGCATGGTTAAATGGTAATTAAGCATAGTTAAATGATAATTAAGACTTTCCTGTTCCCTGGGTGGGAATCGGTGGGAAAGCTAAATTTATTTTCTTTCTCACCTGCGGTTGCTGTGAGGGCTGTGTGCTTGTGTGTCTGGCCAGCCGTGCATTTGTTGTGAATTAATTAGAGGATGGGGGGGTCCCAAGGTGAGGGGACCGCTCCAGAATCCGCGAGAGTGCATGCACTGCTAATTTTTGTGATAAGGTTTAAAACTGCACTTAAAATAAAAAAAAAGGCATCCTACATAAACTGTCAGTGTAGGTTACAGGACTTAGCCAAATCTGCTGAAGAAGTCTGTTAGCTTGTTTACTGTGAAGGTGGGAATCCTGTGTCTTAGTTGATCTATTAAGAGGCTCCCAGTCTCTGGAGAGAGTAAAGCTGCTGACTCAGTCTCTGGAATGCAAGTGCTAGGCAGTGTTTCTTTACTTGTCTCTGTCTCTCTGTTATTCCAATTATTTCCTGCCTTCTATAGCTAAGGGGACCTTTCATAAAATTTAAAACAAACATTTCCTCGGGTCTGCCGGAATGTATTGTTCACTGAAGTAAGAACCTTAAAAGCAGACCTTACAGATAACAAGTATGGCAATTATACTGAAGAGCTCTTAAACTGCTTCACAATATCCCTCTCTGTTTTATTGGCCAGGTTGGCCACAAGCAAAGGTATAGTTAATAGCAGGGGCTTGCCGGGATTTTCCCACAGTAGAGTGACTTCTGCTGAGTGGCGGTGGGAAGACGCGTCCTGTTGGATTTCAACAGTCTCACCTCCTTCTCTGCGGAGAGGTCTCTTTACTAGCTGGTAATGGTCCCGGAGTTGAAAAAAAAAAAAGGGAACAGAGGTGTTGTGAACCAGTAAGCGCTGCAGCAATTGAGTAATTCTGTGCACAGACCGCGGTAAGGAAAAGGGGGAGAATGATAAGAACTGTAAGATGCTAATGATGAAATACTGTTGTTTCCTTTGCACAAAGGAATGTATCTCTCCTCCTGCTGTTTTGGTTGCTTGGATTTGTTAGGTGTTAACCCTTTATGTGACTGGTAAGTCTGAAGTGGAGAAATCAAGGGAGAGGGTCTAGTTCATTATGCAGGGTGAAATTTTTTAAGAAAGCACTTGTACGCTTTGACTTGTCTTCTGTTTAACTTAAAAACCTTTGTCATATGTTTTAGTGGCTGAGGCAGCATTTAAGGAATTTGACTAAGCGTGTCTAGACTCAGGATTGTAGATTTGAGGTATACGTTTGAGCCTGCTCCCTAGGCACTATGTAGATGATCTTCAAAGTTTAGGGCAGGAGAAACCAGTTGTGATAGAAGCCATTAACAATCTGCTGCATTTCTCGGGAAAGAAAAGATTCAGGGTGTCTTGGAGAAAACAAAAAAATTAGGTTGGGGCTATCCCTTCCCCCTACAGCATCAGAATCGAAACCAGAAACTTAAAAACGAAGCCAGAAACTTAACAAAGAGAACAAAGAAGAGAGAAGGAAAGGGGGGCAGCCCCTCCCGTGGGCTACAGAAGGCACAAATGATTTTGGATTATAGCACAGCCCTTCTCTGGCCATTTGCCAATGCATTTTGTAGCATGGCCATATTTACTAGCCAGGGGCTGAATTCCTTTCATCTTGAGGTGACTGCCACATTATAAGTGAAGGAAAGTGAAACTAAAAAATAAATCCGGAGAGAATAAAGGGTATTGTGGAGTTATCTTTGCCTAAATTAAGAGAGCTGATATCCGTTTGGCTGGGTGTAAAAGGGCTGTAATTCTATCAGAAAGGTCTGGTGGAAGCTGTTCTGTTTTCCTTTAACCTTCAAAGTAGGGGTTGGGAACCCTGTCAGGACAATGGGGCATCCTGAGCCAGTAATTAAAAGACTGCCACTTGAAAAAAAAATGATTTGAATCCTGAGTGAATAAGAAGTTTGTTATGTGTCTGGTCTTTGTTTGTGTATGCTATTGAGTAAACTTAAAGAGTTTAAAAAAACAATGATTTTTATATTTTGTGGCAAGCACCTCAGAGGTCATAATTATTGTTCATATATTATAACAACACATAGAGTTGTAACTATAGGAATTTAATAGCAATCACAATTAGTGACAATTATCAAGCTACTTTTTCTTTTTAAACTCTTAGTATTTAGGACTCTTCTCTCTCTTGTTCAGCTATCTGCATTTGCCTGAAGGAATTTGGACTCAAGACAGACCTGCTGTTTACTTTTCTATTTGTGTATGAGATAACATCAAGGTTGAACTGTTACTCTAAGTAGATTGCTTTAACATAATTTCATTGTTTCAGATCAGTTTGATACCAGTCTCAAGTATTATGTATAAGGTTTTAATTTAAATGTGACAAAGCATGATTTTGAATTCACCTCTTTGCAGTTTCATGTTATTTGAATGTCTATTTCCTGAACTGTAAGATTTTAAGTTAATTACTTTGCATTGTTAAGCTTGGTGTGGGTGGCTGACGAACAGGACAGTAGCACCATGGGTGCTGGCTATATTGATCTTTCTGATTTGACTTATTACAATATTGGATTTTAGGATAAATTCATCTGTTTTCCTGTATTTGAATTTTATGTGTTGGGGTCCAGAGAGAAAAAGTTTTTAACATTTCAGTTTTAGGAATACAGTATATTGTAGCACTATGACATACAAGTTTTCTTTAGTTTACACACTTGCACTTTATGTTACCAAAATACTTGTTGTAGCAGTACATTATGTAGAGGTTCAGTACACATAGAAATTATAGAATTTTGGAAAGAGGCTGATCTGCAATTGCTTTGTTCCCAAGCACATAGATCACATTTAGTGGAAAGATGGAGCTTAGTTACCAGGAAATATGAGAATATTTGTAAAGTTAGTAGACAAATAAAATAATAATATTAACTTGAGATGATTGGATAAACTAAATTTTACTTGTTAGCAAAGATCTAGGAGAGGTTCAAAAAAAAAATTAATAATAATAATAAAAGAGAGAGAGAGAGACGGAAGATGAGGCTACAGCCTTGGGAAAGGCAATAAACGTGCTGCTCCGAGTGTGATGATCTGGGCCACCGGAATTCTAACTCTCTAAGACTCCTCGAGGACCCACAAGGCCTGAAGAACATGAAAGAAAGCTGAAAGAGTCAGTTCCTAGTGGGGGAAGCCACTCAGCTAGCCAGCTAAGCTGCAAAGGTAGAGAAAATAGCTTTTCTGTGTTCCCTAGCCAAAGTCTCTCTGCTGAGATAGAGCAAAAGAAACTCTTGTTAGCAAAGCTGAATGAGTTGTTGCAGAAGCAGAGTAGTAAGCTCTATGACCCTGTTCCACCTGAAAATAGCTGCATTGAATCCATTGAAGAGATGGAGATAGAAAGCTGCATTGAACCTTATGAAAGTGAGTCTGAGGAAATGCAGTGCTCATATTGCAGAGCTAATGAGTTTGAGATGTGCTGAGCCTAAGCACATGTAAAAGAATGAGTGTTTAAAGTAGAGCAAAGCTTGTTTGTATGAAGCTGAAAGACATAGCAAGAAAAACTAGCCAGAAGTTTTAAGCCAATGTGTTTTCCTCAATGCTCTGAAGAGAAGTAAAACTTACTGGGCGTTTTAGAAGCTGTGTGCCTCTTATGTAAAGAAGATGTGAGAAAAACAGTCTTCTTATGAAAGTTGAGTTACCTTGGAAAAAGTTAACAGCCTGAGCTTTGTAAGCCAGTTCCTAGTACCAAAGTTAACTGCTGTTAAAAGTGACCAACTCTGTGAATACAACCTGTTGGACTTTATTCTTTGTTTTGGAGACGTATCCAATTTCTGTTCAGTGCTATTGAATTTGATGCGAGGGGGAAATCCCGAAAAATAAAAATATTCTCTGTTTTTTGCCTAACACCGTGTGGTCACACTATTTGCTCTAAAGAATAAGTAAACTACATTTCCCAGCAGTCCTAGCTGGCAGCCATATTTATGGACATTATTCAAAGAGGGCAATAAGGCGATGCCCTCCTGCTTACTGGCTATCGGCCCGGGTGGGAGGCGTGGTGACAATGTGCATTAACTTTTAAACATGCCTCATAATGAGTGTCTGAATACCATTTGCATGGGCAGTGAGGATAAAGGAAAAATTGCCAGATTTTTACATTACTATACGCCAGTGCCAACTACCAGGTAGTACTAAAAACCCTGCTCATTTAGAACCCATAGCAAACCTGCTGTATCATAATATCACTACCAGGACTCACAAAGCACCAACCCTACCTATCGAAAGGCAACACTCCAAATATTAAATCAATATATCTTAGAAAATACCAATATATCTCCTACTGGGAAAAGAGAACAAGTGGAACTGTCACATAGAAATTAAATGAACAGAGCACTGCAGCTCAGTTAGACATGCAAAACATAGACTGTCAGCAAACATAGAACAAGGGATCACAATTTAGAAATATACAGACAATAATTAAACTGGGGATCCCAAAAGCCAAACTTGGAATGTACAACAATACTGGAGAAATAAAACTACTCGTAAATTAATTTCCTCTTGTACTAAACAAAATGCAAAGATATTAGCAATGAACATTTTTCAGAGCTGACATATTCCAGTTAATAATTTCAAAATAAAATAGTATTTTTCTACCTTTTTTTTTGTTTGGGCATTTTATTTTTCTGTCGCAACTGCCTGAATTTCTTTCTTCTGTTTCCTTCGTGTCTTCTGCTAACTCTCCACTGTCTACTGTCCATTTGTCCTTTGTTCTCTCTTCTGTTTTTTACATTCTCTCTCTACATCTGCTCCAACATATTGATCTATCCCCTTTTGCTTTTTCTCCATTTCTTTCTTCATTCCTTTTCCATCCACTCAAATTTCACCTCTCCAACCTCGATCCCCACTTACTCTCCCAATACCCGGCCAATCGTAGATTTTTCTTCCCTCCCACACAAAGTATATTTTTCCCTCTCCATCCTCACTCCCCCAGCCACATCCCCTTCTAGTCCTCCCCAACATCAGCTTCTTTCTAGTTCCAGCCCCATACAGCATCTGCTTCCTTCTAGTCCCATTCTCCCATCCCATTGCATCAACCCATTTCCAGTGCCAGCCCCCCTTCAGTCCATTTCCAGTCTTAACCCTCCATCAACCATTTCCAGTTCTAACCCCTCCCCACCCTCCCAGAAGAGCCCTGTGCTTGTCTGACCGGCTTCAGAGGGAGCTGCGGAGGCCCAAGGTCCCAGCTCACCTCTGTATAGTCACCAGAGTGAAGAGCAGTGTCTTCCTTCACTCCAGCAGCTGTATTCCCATGTAGCCCACTGGTGCATTGAGTACCGGGAAACAGGAAATGCCCTTTAACCTCTTGCACACCAGCAGACTACATGATAACACAGCTACTGGAGTGAAGGAAAACACCACTCTTAACTCCAGCGGCTGTGCAGAGGTGAACTGGGGCCTTGGGCCTCCCTGGCTCCATCTGAAGCCGGCACTGCTGGGAGCCGAACAGCATATGCGGGATGAAGTTAGCATGGGCCTCCTGAAATGTGGGGCCCTGTGTAAACAACATTCCTGCACAATGGACGGGCCTGCTCTGATTGAGATGCATGTTCAGAAAATAGAAATGGGCGAGGTTCCATGTTGAGAAATTGGAGCATCTTGTAGTTCTGTTAAGTGTATTTTTTTGTTTTTAATATAGTACTTTTTCATGAGTTGTTCCAGCTACTGTTCTAAATAATTGCTATTTTTACTTTGTGGTCACTTAAGGCCCAATTCTGAAATGCGAGTTGCAGGGCCGAGAAATGAAGCCCTGCAAGCCCTCAGGGCCTGAGTGCCCCTCTGGCTCTCCATATATGTCCTGTGCATCAGGATGGGGAGAGCCGGCAGGGGGCGGGAGGGGCAGTATTCTGGTGGAGCGGAGGTGGGCCAGCCAGGCAGGTCATACAGGGCTGATTCAGGTCATGGCCCTGTACATCTTGCCGGGCCCATGGGGACGTGCTGCTTACTCCACCTCAAAGGTGGAATAATCAGTGAAAACCTGGTGATCGGGGGTTGGGGCTGAGTGCGGGGGAGGGGGTTCCCCACTACCTGATCCAGGTCACGGCAGGCCAGCCTTGAGTTGGGTTGTGGGGAAAAGGGGGGCCGAGGATGCAGGAGTTGGGGGCGCCTGCAAAGAGGATGTCCCTGCAGGCGGCAGTGGCATGCTGGACCATCCTCAGGCCCTATTCTGGTTACTGCAGGAATGTTATGTTCCTGCGGTCCAGAATCGTGTCCAAATGGGCCTGTCTTGTTTGGGGCCGTCTGGACGGCCCAGATATGCCCCTATCTGAATCTGGCTGTGGAAGCAAAAACGCGAAGTAAAGACCTTTTCAAGTACATTCGTAGCAAAAAATCTGTGAGAGAGTCAGTTGGTCCATTAGATGATAAAGGGGTTAAAGGAGCACTAAGAGGCGACAAGGCGATAGCGGAGAGAGTGAATGAATTCTTTGCTTCAGTCTTTACTGAGAAAGATGTAGGGATGTTACCCATGACTGAAGTGGTATTTAAAGGTGCGGAAGAATTGAAGGAAATATCGATTCATCGGGAAGATGTATTACAACTATTAGATAAACTGAAGAGTAGCAAATCACCTGGGCTGGATGGTTATACATCCAAGAGTGTTGAAAGAACTGAAATACGAAATTGCAGACCTGCTATTAGTAATCTGTGAACTATCATTAAAATCATCTCTAATACCTGAAGATTGGAGGATCACCAATGTAACACCAATTTTTAAAAAGGGTTCCAGGGGTGATCCGGGAAACTACAGACCGGTGAGCCTGACATCAGTACCGGGAAAAATGGTAGAAACCATCATAAAGAATAAAATTACTCAGCATGTAGATAGTCATGACCTAATGGGAGACAGTCAACATGGCTTTAGACAAGGAAGATCTTGTCTTACTAATCTGTTATGTTTTTTGAAGGAGTGAATAATCAGGTGGACAAAGGTGAGTCGGTTGATATTGTGTATCTGGACTTTCAGAAAGCCTTTGACAAGGTCCCTCATGAGAGACTTTTGGCGAAACTAAAGAGTCATGGGATAGGAGGCAGTGTACTATTGTGGATCAGGAACTGGTTAAAAGATAGAAAGCAGAGGGTAAGGCTAAATGGCCAATTTTTCCAATGGAGAAAGGTGAATAGTGGTGTACCCCAAGGATCTGTGCTGGGTCCGCTGCTTTTTGACATATTCATAAATGACCTGGAAAGTGGAATAACGAGTGAAGTTATCAAATTTGCAGATGACACAAAACTATTTAAAGTTGTTAAAACCCAAGAGGATTGTGGAAAATTGCAAGAGGATCTTGATAAATTGGAAGACTGGGCATCAAAATGGCAGAAGAAATTTAATGTGGACAAGTGCAAGGTTATGCACCTAGGGAAGAACAACCCAAACTATGGTTACACGATGCAAGGTTCCAAATTAGGAACCACCACCCAGGAAAAAGATTTAGGCGTCATTGTGGATTCCATGTTAAAACCCTTGGCCCAGTGTGCAGCGACAGCCAAGAGAGCAAATAGAATTCTAGGTATGATAAGGAAAGGAATGGAAAATAAAACAAAAGGTATTATAATGCCTCTATATCGTTCCATGTTGAGACCGCACCTTGAATATTGTGTGCAATTCTGGTCGCCGTATCTTAAAAAGCATATAGCGATTTTAGAAAAGGTTCAGAGAAGAGCCACCAAAATGGTAAAGGGGATGGAAGGATACTCCTATGAAGAAAGGCTAAAAAGGTTAGGGCTCTTTAACCTGGAAAAGAGACTGCTGAGGGGAGATATGATAGAAGTCTATAAATTAATGAACAGAGTGGAACGGGTAAACGTAGATCAATTGTTTACCTTACCAGAATATAGAAAGACTAGGGGACATGCAATGAAGCTACAGGGTAAACTATTTAAGACTAATAAAAGAAAATATTTTTTCACTCAACATGTAATCAAACTCTGGAATTTGTTACCGGAGTATGTAGTAAAGGCTGTTAGTGTAGCTGGGTTTAAAAAGGTTTGGACAAGTTCCTGGAGGAAAGGTCCATAAACCATTATTAAGAAGGGACCCAGGATATCAATGCTTGAACCAATACAAGCATTGTGGAACCTGTGTCCCTTGGGGAAACTGCTAGGTACATATGACCTAGATTGGCCACTGTTGGAAACAGAATACTGGGCTTGATGGACCTTGGTCTGACCCAGTATGGCATATCTTATGTTCTTATGGCTCTTAGTCTGTATTTGTTGAGGGCTCCGTCTATGTTCTAAGTGTGTGATTGAGGCTAGGTATTTCGTTAGTATGGAATTTCTATGTAGGGATTTATAGTACAGTCAAACCTCGGTTTTCATGATTAATCCGTTCAAAAAAGTCTGACTAAAACCAAAATGCATGAAAACTGAAGCAATATTTCCCATAAGAAATAATGTAAATCCAATTAATCTGTTCCACCCAAAAATATTCAAAAAAATACATTTTATAGAGAATAACTATATTTTTCATACAGAAAACAATGCGAAATAAATATAAATGACTAATGAAATGGATAAATGAACATTTAACATCGCTTTTACCTTTATTGAAGACTCTTGTTGGCATATGGAAGATGGTGAGGAGGGGAGAGGGAGGAGGAGAGGTTATTGTTTGGAAGGGGAATCCCCCTCCATAAGGACCTCAGGTATCAAGGCCCTATCCGGGGTTACTTCCCTTCTTTGTCTTTTACTGGCACAGGAATTTTAAAAAAAACAAAAACAAGAAGGATCCACAAAAAAAAGCCTCCAGTAAAGGCACCAGCCACAGCCACCAGAAACACCACTCTCCCGCTCAAGCAACCTGGAACGCAGAGCTGAGCATGCATTCCAGAGCCATGTGGCAATGGCTGCAGCAGCATGGGTCCCTGAAGTCTCAGCCAGGCAGTGGAACAGCTCCTGTCACTTCTCTCACCTGCCTGATCGTCACAGGACAACACACACACACACACACACAGATACAGCACTGTAATCTGATCGCCGACTCTCTCACCCGCCTCCGATTCCATCTCAAAAGCAAATTGCAAGCTGGAAGAAATGCTCAGCAGCAAGTTTGGAAGACCCATCAGGACTGGCATGTTTGGAAGACTCATCAAAGTTTTGCCGTCAGCAGGGAGTCCCAGCAGGGAGTCCTCTAATTGAGCGTGTCGGAAGCATCAGATCAGTCACACTCTCACTCCTTGTTTCTTGCTACTGTATTTCTCAATGGATCGCTGAAAGCAAAGAGGTCTGGATCACAAAAACAAGCTAAGTACTGTACTTTACTGAATGACCCCTCCTGGAATGGACCATTTAAAATTATACGAAAACCGAGCAGATGTACGAGAACCGGGACAAAATCTCAATGAAAAAAGATGTCGAAAACCGAAGCATACGAAAACTGGGGCATACGAAAACCGAGGTCTGACTGTAATCCAATTTATTCATTTTTTCCCAGTAGTTGTAGGAATGCTATATGACCCACTCAATATATATGGTACTGCTCTTTTCAGGGTAGGTTCCTTTAGGGGCAATTTCTCCAAATGGGTTAGATTTGCGCATATCATGACGATCATAAACCTCACTCCTAAGCCGGAGTATGTGGTGTATGTAGAGTTTACTGCTAATGCTCGCCGTTGTACTTGTATCATGCCAAAGTGATCCTCCTCCTGAAATTCATAAGATGTAACATATATAGGCAATTTATCAAGGGGGCATGAAAATGCTTTTTAATCAAGCCTGTAGCACCCAATACAATGTGAAAAATGTCTATATCCTTCTGCAATTTTTCTGACTGCATTGCTTGGTACTTGAAGAACTCTTTCTCCCCACAATGCACAGAATAATCACTCGGCACTGAAATCTCTACCTTTACAATGGTGTCCAGTCATCTTGCATCAAGCTTTTCATCAGCAGGAATGGGAATACCCAGTGATCATAACCTTCTCAATTTCAATGATTCTCTAGGGAAAATGATCCCAATGCTTTGCCAATACAGCAATGTTGTAATATTTGCAAAGCTTTCAGTAGATGAGGTGCACCTTATTGTGCCTCTCTGTATAGACATTTTCTCTCATCAGAACTTGGGTTTGAAAACTCCTTACAGAATCTACATATGTCAGTTTTCCAAGTTTTTTCTGTGCTCGCCGTGAACCATCTTGTCTGTAATCCGCTGTCCTGAGTGGCTACTATCAATCTCTCATTCTTAGGTGTCAGTTTGCCTCTCCTTAACCACTCCTTGTTGTGTGGAAGTTAATGCTGTTATAGAATGGTAGATTTTCTCTATAGATCCTGTGCTGCAGCTCTCCCTTTATCTTTTTTGTTCCTTGTGTGGCATCAGTTGTAGTAGGCATTGGTGGATGTGTAGTGGAATATGGATTGTCTAAATAGAGGGGGGGGGGGGGTAAACAAAAGCATGGAGTTGGGAAGGGGGTTACCTATATGGAGAGGCAGGTATAACCTAAACATAGATATGGAGGGGGGATAGGAGTGGCAAGTGCAACTCTTGTCACCTTTATTAGACAGACTAAATGGACCATGCTGGTCTTTATCTGCCATCATTTACTATGTAACTCTGGACCGGATTCTGAGAAGCACCTTGTGGGGCTGCAGGTCATGGCTGCATGCCCCACTTGTGCTGCTTATTCTACCTCGAAGGTAGAATAAGCAGCACAAATGGGGCAATCAGGGCCAGAACTCCCCCTGGGGCCTGGGAAGGTGTGGGCAGGTCCCTACCCCCCGATCCAGGCCCCGACTGCTCCGCCGTGTGTCGGGCGGTGGGGATGAAGAGCATTTGCGCCGTGTGAGCCAGGGGAGTCTGCGGAGCGAACGTCCCTGTAGGCATGCAGGGGCATGCCGGGCCCTTCTCGGACTCAATTCTGTATGCCACAGGAACGTTTTGCTCCCGCAGTACAGAATCAGGTCCTAACAGGCCCATCCTGCTCGGGACCGTCTGGATGGCTCGGACATGCCCCTTTCAGAATCAGGCTCCACATCTTTGAGATTTGCAGTTTTGTGTTCTTGATGTTGTTAGTCTGAAATGTTTAAATATCTTGTCAGTTCAGACTCAAGAAAATCTCAGATTTAAGGGAACATCTCAGTTTAATTTTGTTTTGAGATCTGATAACTTCACTGTTGCTGATGCTTTTCCAACTCTAGTATGATCCATTCCAACCTGGGCACCATGATATTGAGTTCACGGCTACCAGAATTATTTTTTCTCACTTCCCTCTAGCATTATCCTGTCCATAGCTCTTGCCAAATAAATCCAGTGTACAAATATCTTTGCAAGTGAGGCCCAATAGAAACGCAAATTTATGCAAATGAGGCCACGCAATGAGACTCCGCATATGGCCCCGCATTACCCTTTGGCCGCCCCTAGTTTCAGGGAACCTAAAAGAGGTAGAAAAAGTGAAGGAAATCAAACTGTACTTGTGAAGAAGTATCTTACAGGTGTTAACATCCACCCTACTAAAGGAAAGCATTCACCACCATGGAAAGGGGATAGCTGGCAGAAAAAATGCTATATTTTCCATGGCTCACTGGAGACATGGTAAAAAGAGAGTAATCATCTGTAAGGGATTCAGTGTCCATAAATCCCCTAGCTCAGGCCCCAACTTCCTTTCAGACTGCAGTTATTACTGGATCTTCCTTCATTCTACAAGGTGTTAATGGTCACAAGTATGCAAATACACGCTGATTCAAAAAGAAACAGTTTCAGTTTTACCGGGATAAACCAACTCAGAAAATTAAAATATTGAACATCAATAGCATATGTTTACCACAGTAATCATAAAGGTCAATTATCCAGGTATCAATGAAACAGAATAATACCAAGAAAATAAGTTATAATTTCACAACTAAAAGTTAGGGCATTTGATACAAACCCCCTATTGGTTAAAACTCTATGGGGCATGTTTACTTAAGAACATTAAGGTAGCAGGAGTTAACGGTACACTTGCTCCCTTAATGCCCTTTAGTAAACATACCACTAAGGCTCAATCAATTTACCATCAAATTTTATAATGTTTTTATAGACAACTTGGGGAATATGTTCTCTTCTCACTTCTTTGGGATGCTGCTTTGAACTGCTTCTTGCAAAAATAAAGTTGTTCCTTTATTTTGTATTTTACAGAGCATCCTACTGTATTCTTGTGCCCTGGCACCAAGCATGTGCTAGTTGTTCCCTCTTTGAGGACTGATGTTATGGCAGGCAACAAGTGATATACATGCAAGCAGGAAGTCAGTGTACTATCTCAGGACAGTACCAATGTGCCCTGTGTGACTAATGAATATGGTGCCCCCCTCCACCCAGTCATGTTCAATAACTCACTCTTTCTGAGCTTCCTGGAAGCTTCCTGGAAGCTCAGTGATGATATCAGCACCCCCTTCTCTGCTGGCATGCCCTGTGTGGACGCTCCACTCACATAGCTCTTGGTACAGCCCAGTACAGTTCTATCTAGAGATGAGACTGCTTCAACTGTACTGTGTAAGTCCAGAAGATTGTGGGGTATTTTTGGTGAAAAGAGTGTCATTACTCAGTATCGGGATGTACCTCCTGAACAAAAAAATCCCTGAATACGGAAGTGATACATGTGAAGGGAAGAAGCCATGTAAGGGAATTCAGAAATCTAGACCAGAGGAGAGGAGGATAGGCTGAAGAGAGATCAGGCAGCCTCTGAAAAGGGATACGGTCAGAGGAATTGCAGTTGTCAGTTCATTGAGTGAGGAGGATCAGCTGTTTGTTTTGTTTATTTTGTTTTGTTTGGTATGTTTTTAGGATTGCCTTTTCTTATGTATGGTCTAAACTGATCGAGGGAATGTGAGGGAGATGATGTAAGGCATACTTGATTTATGATAACTATATAACGATTCTGTCCACAAAAGAAGAGCAGGGCCTAGGCGTGATTGTTTCTGATGATCTTAAAGTGGCTAAACAGGTAGAAAGGACGATGGCAAAAAACAGAAGGATGCTTGAGTGCATAGGGAGAGGAATGGCCAGCAGGAAGGAGGAAGTGGTGTAAGTCTCTGGTGTGACCTCATTTGGAGCATTGTGTGCAATTCTGGAGACCACACCTTCAAAAGGATATAAACAGGATGGAGATGGTGCAGAGGGTGGCTACTAAAATGGTCAGTGGGCTTCACCATAAGGCATATGGGGAAAACTTAAAGATCTAAATATGTATACTTTGGAAGAAAGATGGGAGAGGGGATATATGATAGAGATGTTTAAATACCTCCACAGTATAAATGCACAGGAGGAGAGCCTCTTTCAACTGAAAAAAAGCTCTGCAATGAGGGGCATAGGATGAAGGTGAAAGGAGATAGATTCAGGAGTAATTTGTAGAAAAGGTTCTTTACAGAAAGAGTGGTAGATGTGTAGAATAGTCTCCCAGTGGAGTTAGTCGAGACAAACACAGCATCTGAATTCAACAAAGCATGGGACAAACACGGATCTCTAAAGGAAAAAGGACCATAGAGCTTAGTGGATTGTACAGAAGGGCAGATTGGATAGACCGTATGGTCCTTATCTGCTGTCATGTTGCTATGTATCTATTAATGATATATAAAGAGTATGTAATTTGAGTAGTGAAATTCAAAAATGCAATAAAAATATATAAAAAAATGAAAACAAAGTTCTACATATCTACAGTATATTATATAAGCAAAACAAAGTCCTTTAATCTTCTGAAACACTTCCGTCCCCATGTAAAAGAAAGTGGAATCGGAAGGGGGCGGAAGCACAATGGCACTGCAGTGTTAGAGCTGAAGGGAATTCCAACATTTTGGTGTTTAAAAATTTTTGCCACAATTGCATGTCCTGGAGCTGGGCAGCATCAGCGACAATGGGGGCCCCCCAAAGGGCTGGCACTCTAGGCTTCTACCTAGTTTGGTGCCATCCCTATCAGTACATGGTAGTGCCATCCCTATCAGTACAGTGGAGAACAGTCTGATTGGTCCTCAGTAGGTCACATGGTGGGTGTCGACTCAATGGGCCTGATATTCAAATGGGCTTAGTTGGTTAGCAAGACTGATTAAGTCCTACTGAGCCCAAAATTCAATGGTACTTAGAAAGGAGAGTGTCTTTACTTTCAACCCATATCCTCCTTGTGTCCACATGTGAAGCAGGTACCAAGCAGGGTTACATAGAGGTCAAGATGACAGAGAACTTTAGAGCCAGAAAGAGAGAGATTTATTTCAATTTATTTATTTAAAATTTTTATACCACATTTTCCAATGAACCAATGCGGTTTACATTGAACAGAACATTAAATTGTATAGAATAGTACATATTCAATTACATAAAACATTTAACTATGTACAATATTTATTTACATTCTCATATATACTGCACCAGTGTGGTTTACATTGAACAGGGCATTATAACTTGGAGGTAACTATTTTACAGGGAACATGGGTTATGGAGAGTTAAGTGGTTTGCCCAAGACCACAAGGAGCACCTGTGGGACTATAAACCCCAGTCCTTCCGACCCAAGGTTGCTGTCCTCTAGTGGGATTTGAACCCCTGACCTTCTGGCCTGAAGTACCTTGCCCCAACCACTAGGCCACTCCTCCCTGTAATACAGAATTGCAGAAAGAACAATTAACTAGCTACATAGGATGGCAATAGGCAACTATTTACAACTCTGTACAATGACCGTAACGTGAGGGTGTTATACTACATACATTATTTCAGTTCTGATTTATTTGGGTTGAGCTAATGTTTTATAAGAGATTATTATTACAGTAGTTAGAGTGATGGATGTCAATGCAAACTTGCTATCAAGTTTTAGTACATTTCATGGATGAACATTGGATATAAAAATGCATTTCCTTGAGAAAAATTAGATATTGCAGTTTGTCAGACAGTATTATGTGACTGTAAAACATTATCCAATGGTATGCAGCTATAAACGGTCTTTAACCAATGATGCTATCATGTTTTAATCACTTGGCATATCTAACTGAGACAGTTAAACAATTGTTATTTTTCAAACCCAAGATCATTTTCTAAGTGCAAAAACTCACACCAGGATGCTGCTGATCCTTTATACCATACCTCACAGCACCTTTGCAGTCAATACTGAAATCCTTTATTGCATACCCTGTCCTGTATTCCTGCAGATAGCATTCATGAGTAGGCACCTTTTTTGAATTTTCAGGCAGGTAGTGTAGAGCTGGTGCCTAGGGCCTACTTAGAAACTAAAGCCTGAACCATGTACTTCTGAGTGCAGAGCCTGAGCACAGCTTTTTTGTTATAAGATGGAACACTTTTTTGCAGATCAAGCAATTCTGTAAAGTTTTGCACTTTAGAGCAGAGTTATTGTTTCCAGCTATGACTACGTGCAAAAGAACTCACGCTAGAGGTCCGCTCTCAACTAGCATTTGCAACAGTATATGAACCTGCAAACCAGCATCTTTTCTCACAATGGATCTTTGTTTGGAGAAGGACCACCAGACAACTGTTGCATGATTCACTGAAGATGACATAAAGTATCTGAGACCAGCCAATCAATGTACCGTGATGAGGAAGTCAGGATGAAGAATTATACGCTGGACACGGAAGGACGCAGGCACTCGTGAAGACACTTTCAGAGACACTGTTTGGGAACTTAAACTCAGCTCCATGACACTGGCAGATTGCTTTCTGCAGTCTCTAGCCCTATTGCCTACCTGCCTCCAGCTGGAAAGTCAGACAGTATGCAAGGACAAGGACTAACCTCAGGAAGGAGTAAACTTCTCCCACAAACCTGAAGCTCTGTGCTATCACACAGCTTGCCTGGACCGGCTGCAGCCTACGTTGGACCTCTGCCATCCTTTGGACTTTGTGACATTCTGGAGACAACTTCTATGACCCAGTCATAATTGTTCCTTCTGGCAAAAACTAAGGTACTCGTCTGAATTTTCCCTGGGGATTGGGCCTAGCCTAGACAGACAGCTAATTTTCTGTATATCTGTGAGCAGAGCAAATTAATGACGACTGGTTGCTAAAACAGTGATTTATTATCTTGGTAATTGTAATCATAGGTCTACATAACTTGCTACTTCAGAAAACTAACATTCTATATCTGCATTATTTTTCTATCAGCATTAAAGTCTAATTTATATATAAACACAGGGTTGGTTCCCTTTATCTTGTGTGGCTCATTTGCCAGATAGACCTATAGAATCTTGGGAAAAGAGGGAAGTAGTAATTACCCCTGGACCTATCGAGTATATATCTTGAATCAAAAGTAATTTGGAATTGAAATACTGCCTCCTGACTAATTTCTTGAGCCTTCAAGCTATACTCTCAAAACCAGCAGCACCACAGCAATGCCAACTGTAAGGGGCATTGTCAGTAGCAAATGTATATATATATATATATATATATATATTGCTACTGACAATGCCCCTTACAGTTGGCAAAGCTGTGGTGCTGCTAGTTTTGAGAGTATAGCTCGAAGGCTCAAGAAATGAGTCAGGAGGCAGTATTTCAATTTCAAATTACTTTTTATTCAAGATATCTTAGACACTACAATATACACAGCATGTATAGGCTCATGACCTGAGTTTTTAATATGGTTCCTAGCTGTAGGGAAACTTAGTAGTTTGAGATCCCAGAGGGAACCAAGCTAGCCCTCTACCAGGTCACCTTCATTTACTAATGCTACAGAGCATGACACATGAGGGTTTGGAAACACAATATCCATTTCCAAACACACACAGAAAACTGTTCTGATATATGCTGACAATTATATTCACAGACATATTGCATACACCAAGAATATATATGTAGTGCAAAGGTTTGATTTTTCTTAGCCTCTGCTACCCACTACACATGCTCCCAGACCTTTAAGTTCAGGATTCAAGCATTTGTAGGTTGTATATAGATGTAGGAAGAAATGGGGGAGGAAGTGATAATGTGGATTAAGAAAAGTCATTACCTCCTAGAGGTGCGGGAAGGGGGCAAAGCCAAAGGCCCTCACTGATAATGCGGCCACAGGGATCCACTTTGGGAAAAAAAAGAAGGGGCCTCTCTGGAGCTAATTTCTGATGTCACTGTAATAAAAGCTAGGAGGGGGGCTAATCAAAGGCATTTACATGGCCTGTAAACCGTGTAAATGCTGGTTAGCAGGATATTCAGTGGCACTAACACGGTTAGTGCCGCAAGGTATCCGCAAGTGCCGCCGCTACATGCCCCAATGTTATACGGTTAGCACTGGGGCATTCTGGGTCAGAGCAGAGGCAGCACCTGTTGCTAACTAGGCAGCAGTGATACTAAGCAGCTGACCATTTAGCACCATGCAGGTAAAGTTAGTCACAGCAAAGACTGGCCTATCTTTACCCATGGGCGTTAATTGGGCAGCGGCACAATTTCGTTGCTGCCCGGTTAGCATCTGGGCTCTGCAGTAATCCAGATATACAGTGTCGGTTGCCAGATATAGCTCAGGCATCGAATATCTGGGGTTAGCTTTCAGTTGTGATGCTTAGCCGCTTTAGCAGTTGCCATCGAATATCAGGCCCCATACAGTATATACACCTGGTGGAATTCTACACTATTGCGCAATGCAGAATTTGTGCAGAATTCCCCATCTGCACAGAATTCTGCACAGACACCATCAATGACTTCCAGTCACTCTCTCCTCCTCACAGAGATCACACTGGCCATGTTCTCCTCTTCTATCTTCCTGGGCCCAACTATTCATTTTGAAACCCTCAGCTGTATGGAGGCTCATGAGCTTCAAATGAGCAGTTGGACCTGGGATGGAAGAGGAGAAGGCTGAAGCCCGATATGCAGCTTTTGATGGCCATGGCCCGATGTACAGACACTAGTGGCTCTGGCCCAATGTACAGCAACTGTTCATGCTTGTAGCCTGATGTATAGCCACTCTCAGTCACAGCTCAAAGTACAGCCATTCACATCCTCAGCCTGATGTGCAACCATTTCATAGCCAAGCTGTGGTAAGTATTATGGGGGTTGGAGAAGGATGACCTAGGCCTGACTTTTTGCTGTTCCCTGAATGGTTGGATTGTTTTCCTTTCCTATTTCACATTCTTTCTTCACCCTCTCTGATCACCTACCATATCTGTTGTGCATGTAAACTGGAGGAAGCTATTGAGGGGGTGTGCAATTTGGGTGGGGGACAGAACAATTTTTAGGGTCTGCCATGGAAGTGCAAAGTAACAGTGAGGTGAGTGGAAGTATGTGCTTGGGGGTGGCGGAAGAATGATAGGTAAGCATGTGGAAGGGGAGAACAATGGTGGGATGCAATGTGTGCTGGGGGTGGGAGGGGGAGAAGGAGAGAGGTGAGATTATGTGCCTAGGTAGGAAGAGATAAGGGTAGATATGTAGGGAGGGGCATAAAGGACAGGCTGGGGTATATGCATGAGGGTAGAGACAGACAGAATTAAG
The DNA here is from genome assembly GCA_033557465.1 of Ichthyophis bannanicus. Taxonomy (NCBI): domain Eukaryota; kingdom Metazoa; phylum Chordata; class Amphibia; order Gymnophiona; family Ichthyophiidae; genus Ichthyophis; species Ichthyophis bannanicus. The sequence goes on along the minus strand of CM066038.1, from coordinate 370,278,654 downwards.
GGTCTTGGCTAGATGTTAGAGGGACAAAACACTAGGGAAGGCAAGGAAGGCTTGGAGTTTGGGGAGAGAACTGTGGTTGGAGTGAGTGAGAGATAGAGAGAGAGAAAGAGGGCTGAAGTGGGAAAAGGCAGGGGAAATTTCAGATCTAGAGGAGGAGTTAGGCCTTATGATGGGAGAATTCCACCCAAAAAAATTATTAATAAAGCATGCAAAATTTAAAAATATTGAGCCCGTTTCAGAAAGGGGCACCAATACACAGAACCAATTCTATAACCCCATGAAGACATGCACATATGGATGTAGAATCAGCGTGTGGCCATTGCTGGGGAAGCACACATAACTGGCGGCCTATCACTCCATCCTGAGCCACGGTACATGTGTAGGCCATGCGCACACTGCCCGTATTGCTCTAGATGCCTTTTGCACCTGCAAACCCCCAAAAATCCCCAAATCTATGTCCTGCAGACCACGTGCAACCAGAAGCAGAAAAAAGCCCCCCACCATCATAACACACACATCAACATGGCTATCAGGCAGCCTAATTTCAGCGAGGCGGAAACGAGGCTGCTGGTGACCATGATCCTGGAGCAGGAGGAGACTCTCCTTCCCACTGGGCAGTGGTGGCCAGCCCACACAGCAGCATGTAGGGACTGGGAACACATCAGGACCACCCTCACCCAGTAAGTACGCCACAACACAGACAGATAAACCTGGAAGCAGAGAGAAGTGGGCAGGCTGGAGCAGCACACAAGTTGGCAGAGACAGGCATGCACCAAGGTGGAGAGGAAGGGTAGGGAAAGTCAGCATCTGCCCCTGGCAGAAAGCAAGCAGGCTGCACAATGACAGCACAGCACAGACAGAGCAGCCGCACAACAGGGGGCCAGGAAACAAGGGGAGAGCAGGATGCAAGCAGGTCCACAATGAAGGCACAGGGGGACATAGAGATAGATAGAAGAGACACACATAGCAGAGAGCAGCACCAGAATGTCAGCCCCAGCCCCAGGTCACACAGATGCCCCCTGAGGCATCCCAAAAAAATGGCCCTATACAAGCACTGAGGTGGGAAGCAAACACAGCACCCTAAGCACTGTGGGTCAGACACAGAACCACCAGGCTAGAGCTATGAGTGTGCCTGGGCCTTAGGAAGTGAGAGCAGAACAAGTCAGAGGTGAGGCACAGTGTGAATGGTACAGTTACAAAATGAAGAAGTACAGGTCCCCGGGCAAAAGGTAAACCCAGCATCCTGAGCACTGTGGGTCATGAACTGAACCAGCAGACTATAGCTGTGAGTGCTCCCAGGCCTTAGGAGGAGAGGGAACCAGGCCCTATGCATGTATACCAAATGCAATGAGCAGATGCAGCCCCCCTCCCGGCATGGCATGGCAGGGTGATATGCAGGGCCGGATTTACCTATACGCCATGTACACCGTGGCGTAGGGCCCACAGCTGCAAAGGGCCCACAAAAAGCTGCCGCGGCAGCATGGACGTTCCCGCGGCAGCATGGACGGTCCCGCGGCAGCATGGACGGTCCCGCGGGGCCCCCTCTGCCCTGCCGAATCCCCGGCTGAGCCCCTCCGTGCCGGCTTTGAGAGGTGCGAAGGGAGAGTGTCTCCCTCGCGTCTCTGTGAAGCCCGCGGGCTTAACAGAGACGCGAGGGAGACACTCTCCCTTCGCGCCTCTCAAAGCCATCACGGAGGGAGGGATTCGGCAGGGCAGAGGGGGCCCGCGGGACCGTCCATGCTGCCTCGGACTTGGTAGCAGCCAGCGGTTTTGCTTTTTTAAAATTTCATTTTACTTGAGCCGATGGGGGGGGGGGGTAGGACTGGAAATGGGCTGGGGGGGTTAGGACTGGTAATGGGCTATGGGGGGGGGGTTAAGACGGATAATGGGCTTTGGGCTGATGGGGGCTGTCTGGTAATGGGCTATGGGGGGGGCTGTCTGGAAATGGGCTGGGGGGGTTAAGACTGGAGGTGGGCTGATGGGGTTAGGACTGGTAATGGGCTGTGGGCTGTTGGGGGTGGTTAGAACTGGTAATGGGCTTGGGGGGGGTAAGACTGATAATGGGCTGTGGGCTGTTGGGGGGGGTTAGAACTGGTACTGGGCTATGAGGGTGGGTTAAGACTGATAATGGGCGTTGGGCAGATGGTGCCTGACAGTTAATGGGCTATGGGGGGCCTAGGACTGGAAATGGGCTGGGGGGGTTAAGACTGGAGGTGGGCTGATGGGGTTAGGACTGGTAATGGGCTGTGGGCTGTTGGGGGGGGTTAGAACTGGTAATGGGCTATGGGGGGTTAAGACTGGTAATGGGCTGTGGGCTGATGGGGGCTGTCTGGTAATGGGCTATGGGGGGCGGGGCTAGGACTGGAAATGGGCTGGGGGGTTAAGTCTGGAGGTGGGCTGATGGGGTTAGGACTGGTAATGGGCTGTGGGCTGTTGGGGGGGTTAGAACTGGTAATGGGCTATGGGGGGGGGGGTTAAGACTGATAATGGGCTGTGGGCTGTTGGGGGGGGTAGAACTGGTAATGGGCTATGAGGGGGGTTAAGACTGATAATGGGCTGTGGGCTGATGGGGGCTGTCTGGTAATGGGCTATGGGGGGCTAGGACTGAAAATGGGCTGGGGGGGTTAAGACTGGAGGTGGGCTAATGGGGTTAGGACTGGAAGTGGGCTGATGGGGGGTTAGGACTGGTAATGGGTTATAGGGGGCTTAAACTGAAAATGGGGTGATGGGGGGTTAGGACTGGAAGTGGGTTGATGGGGGGGGCTAGGACTGGTATTGGGTTGGGGGGTTGCTAGGACTGGAAATGGGCTGATGGGTGGCTAGGACTGGAAATGGGCTGATGCAGGGACTAGAAGGGAATGGATGCTGGGTGAGGCTGGAACTAGAAGGGAGCTGATGTTGGGGGAGGATTAGAATGGGATGGGGCTGGAAGAGTAAAATGGAGAAGGGAAAAATATTTTGTGTGGGAGGGATAAAAAATCTACAATTGGCCGGGTATTGGGAGAGTAAGTGGGGATTGAGGATGGAGGGGTAAAATTTGAGTGGGTGAAATAGGAATGAGGAAAGAGCAAAAGGAGAAAGATTAGTATGTTAAAGCAGATGTAGAGAGAGAATGGAAAAAAAAACTAGAAGAGAGAAGAAAGGACAAATGGACAGCAGACGATGGAGAGTTAGCAGAAGACATGAAGAAACCAGAAGAAAGTGGCTGGAGCAATTGCAGCTGAAAAAAAATGCACAAAGGGTAGAAAAATATCTCTTTATTTTGAATTTATTAATTGGAATATGTCAGCTCTGGTAAATGTGCATCATTAACGTCTGCGCTTTGTTTAGTACAAGAGCAAATTAATGTATAGTTTTATTTCTACAGTGTTGTACATTCCAAGTTTGGCTTTTGGGATTCCCAGTTTAATTATTGTCTTCCTGTTTCTAAATTGTGATTCCTTGTTTGGTGATGGTCTATGTTCTGCATGTGTAACTGAGCTGAGGTGTTCTGTTTATATAATTCCTATTTGACATTGCCACTTGTTCTCTTTCCCCAGTAGGTCATGTATTGTTGTTCTCTGAAATGTATTGGTTTAATATTTGCAGTGTTGCCTTTTGATTGGTAGAGTATGGTGCTTTGTGAGTCCTGGTAGTGCTGTTAGGATACGGCGGGTTTGCTATGGGTTGGCACTGGATTATAGTAATGTAGAAATCTTTTAGTCTTTCTTTATCCATACACTCTAAGAGGCACGTTTACTAAAAGTTAGTATATGGTAACATTATGCAAATATTTATGCAAATGAGGCCCCTTATGCAAATGAGGCCCCGCACCCCCCTTGGGCCGCCCCTGCTGGGGGCCCACAATTTTTGTTGGCGTAGGGCCTCACTCAAGGTAAATCCGGCCCTGGTGATATGCCACCGAGAGCAGATGGGACAGGGAAGATGATGCACATGTGCACAGTGCCAGCAGCACCCCCTCCCCCCCCAGTGAGTAGGCAGGTCTGTGCCCTGCCATGGGGGAATGATGAGGTGTGTCTCTACCCCTCAGGTTTTTCTAGATCCTGCGTGACACAGAGGCATACCGTATGTGATACCACACAATCCACTGCACATACCCACTGCTGATAAGGCATATTCCTCCAGTAGGTCTCTCTCTGAACGTTAACTCATACAAAAAAAGTTTGGGTACGTTCAACTCAAACAATATATCAAACATGTGAAACCATGGTATAACACAATGCTTATTGTGACCACACAAACATAACAGTAGGCAAAAGAGGTCTCAGACTTAAACCGGTGCTGAATGCAGACTTTCGTCTTGCCGAGTAATGCCTGATAGCATCAATGACCTTTATTATTTTAAACTCTTGCCACTGTATTTTTTTCAAAAAAAATACGCCCCTAGTGAAAATAGCTAATCCTTAATTTTCTCCAACAATCTCAGATCGCGGCAAAATAATAAACACAGCTCATGATATACTACTTAGCTGCTTTCCAACTGTGGGCTTAGTGAAGATCTCAACTCTCTCCCTGGGCACCACTAAGGTGTTTCACCGCCACGGTTTCATCAGGAGATCATTTCTAACCACCAAGTCTATATAAAACAAAAAGTGTAGTCAACATCAATCCCTATGTACAACATCCACTAACAAGTAAACCATTGTTATAAAACCAAATTGATAAAAACTTCTCCCGATACTTACAAAACGTATACTGCCCGCGTCTCTCGAATGTTGAGACCTAAAAATCCTTGTGGAAGACACAGTCCTCCCAAACTCCTCACAGATGCCAAAACTGTAACAGCAAGTCCTCCGTGCCCTTCCATAAGAAAAACACATCATCTATATATCTCTTCCAGACTAGAAGATTATCAACAAAGGGGGGAAGTTGGTAACCATCGGGCCTCAAATTCGCTCATATAAAAATTTGTTATTGACGGGGCGCACGTTGCGCCCATAGCAACACCCGAGACTTGTTGATACAGGTTGCCCTCAAACACAAAATAATTTTTATAAATCGCCAATTTTACCAAATCTAGCAAAAAATCAATTTGTAAACTGGAAAGATCCCCCCTCAAAGATAATGTATGCTGTACTGTTTCTAATGCTGCTTGTTGCGGGATATTTGTGTAGAGGGAGGTGACACTCATCGTGACTAACAGTGTGTCCGCATGGTCAGACCAATTGGACATATCCGCTATCACATTCAAAAAATGTTTGGTATCCCTTAGGTATGAAGGTATGGTAGGTAATAAAGGGTGTAAAAAGGAGTCTAAATAAACAGACAAGGGTTCTAATACACTCCCCCTAGATGACACAATGGGGCGACCAGGCGTCTCTCTCAAATTTTTGTGAATTTTCGGCACTGTATAAATTTAGCCGTTTCTGGGGATACCATATTTAGGTAAAGAAATTCCTTCCTAGAAATCAATTTGTTCTGTAATGCTATCTGTGTAATCTGTTTAATTTCTGCCTGTAGGGAGCTCAATGGGTCCTCCAGCAGCTCTACATATGTGGTGTCATCCTATAATTGATGTAATATCTTCCTCCAAATATCTCTCATAACCACTACCGCTCCCCCTTTGTCTGCCCTTCTTATAACAATGTCAGTTCGATCTTTAAGCTCCCGCAAAGTGTGCTTCTCTAGGTTAGTAAAGGTCGTGCTATATAACCTCATATTTTGCTCTAAATTCTTCACATCTTGGAGCACCAAATCTTTAAAAATAGCTAATGCAGGATGCAGGGGACCTGGAGGTGTCCATGTAGAATGTAATGGCAATGGAACACATGGGATAGATCCTTCAGTTTTAGCTTCTATGTTGTCCCGCAACAAGCAGCATTAGAAACAGAACAGCATACATTATCTTTGAGAGGGGATCTTTCCAGTAGATTTGGCAAAATTGGCGATTTATAAAAATTATTTTGTGTTTGAGGGCAAGCTGTATCAACAAGTCTCGGGCGTTGCTATGGGCGCAACGTGCGCCCCGTCAATAGCGAATTTTTATATGAGCGAATTTGAGGCCTGATGGTTACCAACTTCCCCCTTTGTTGATAATCTTCTAGTCTGGAAGAGATATATAGATAATGTGTTTTTCTTATGGAAGGGCACGGAGGACTTGCTGTTACAGTTTTTTCAGTGGGTCAATCTTCGAGATGATAATATAAAATTTACTTATACGTATCCTAGGGATACCATCACTTATCTGGATGTACAAATTAGTAGGGGGGAAGAAGTTTGGGTGACTTCTGTATTTATTTATTTATTTTATTTACATTTCTTATATACCGCACTATTTGCGATCAGCGCGGTTTACATATAACAAAATGGTATCCGACAATAAACAAAGTCAGGTCATTACATTGAACAGGAACAAGTAACTTGGAGAACAGGGTAAACTATATACATATGCGGAGCATTGAAAAGGGTAACTATATACATGTTAGATGGGGTTGGGTATTGATCATATTTGGTAGCTGGGGTTCGAGGCAGTCAGTGAGGTGTTTGATAAAGAGAAAGTGTTTCAGGGCCTTCCTGAATTGGCTCAAGTTGGGGATTGCTCTGATGTGTGGTGGTAGGGAGTTCCAGAGACTTGGGGCGCATAGTCTAAAGGCTCTGTTCGATGTTGCTTTAGAGCATTTTGTCATGTCTCTCGGTATCGCTAGCATGTTGTCTACAGTGGTTCTTCTTAGCCTGTTGGGTGTGGGTGGTTGGATGAGGTCACATAGTGAAGAGGAGGAGAGCCCCTTGATCGCCTTGAATGTCATCACTAGGGTTTTGAAACTGATCCTGGCTTGAATGGGGAGCCAGTGAAGCTGCTTCAGAAGGGGTGTGATATGATCTCTTCTTGGCGTTCCGAGGAGAATCTGCGCTGCACTGTTCATGGCAAGTTGCAGGGGACGTAAGGTGGCCTGAGGGAGTCCTTGTAGGATGGCGTTTGAGTAATCAAAATGAGGAATGATGAGGGCTTGATAAATGGTGCGGAAGTCGCCTGGTTCGAGTAACGGGCGTAGGTGTCTAAGGGATCTAATCTTGAAGTAGATCGCTCTTACAGTGTTGGCTATGTGTTGCTTCATGTTGAGGTTCTGATCCAATGTGATTCCAAGATAACGTATAGCTGATTTTACTTGCAATTCGGCATTGTCCACTTCCAAGTGGCCGGGTGGAGTAAACTCGGGATTTCTGGAGATGAACAGGACCTCCATTTTCTTGTGTTGGATGCGCAGATTTTGAGAGAGGAGCCATTCGGATATTGCGTTGAAACAATTGGTCAAGGGGGTAAGGTCTGGGCGGTCCAGGGATATTGGCAGGTAGAGTAAGACATCGTCTGCGTATATCATGCAACTCACATTGAACGATCTAATGATGTTACAGATAGGTTGGATATAGATGTTAAACATAAGTGATGATAGGGAGGATCCTTGAGGAACTCCTTGGCTTTGTAGGAATGGTTCGGATGTGGACCCGTTTGCTCGGACATATTGCCATCTGCCAGATAGGTAGGATCTGCACCACTCGAGAGCTGTTCCACTAATGCCTTTCTCTCTTAGCCGACCTAGGAGAATTTCGTGGCAGACCGAGTCGAAGGCTGCCGCTATATCTAAAAAGACGAGTGCAAAACCTTGACGTAAGTTGTCAATGCCTGAAATTATAGTGTCGAAAAAAGTTGTGAGTAGTGTTTCGACTCCGTGTGACTCTCTGAATCCATGTTGAGATGAATCTAGAGGGGCGTTGGTATCAATATGGTCTTGTAACTGTTTGTAGACTATCTTTTCAATTATTTTAGTGAGCATCGGGATGCTGGAGATGGGTCTGTATGACTCCACCTTTTGAGGGTCTAATTTGGTGTTCTTCAACAGCGGTCTAACGGAGGTTTGTTTGAGCGTGGAGGGGAAAGACCCGGTGCTAAAAGATAGGCCTATCAATTTGGCTAAGATCGGGGCGAGGTCACATCGCAGATCTTTTATCCAAAATGCTGGACAGGGGTCCGAGTATGCGGTGGAGGTATTTAGGGTTGCGATGATGTCTTTAAAAAGACAACAGATTTAAAAAGACAACAGATAGAAACACCTTTCTGCATTTCACAAGTAAGCATCCTAGACAGCTTAAAGAGAGTCTTCCTTTTTCACAGTTCCTGAGGTTTCAAAGGAACTGTTCAGATATAAAAGATTTTAAGCGATTAGCAAAAAATCTAATTAGCGATTTTTTAGATAAAGGATACCCGAGGAAAGTAGTGTATTTAGCTTATCGAAGGACTCTGTACAATCATAGGACTACATTGTTGCAAACAAGGACGTCAGTTGGATGGATCAGTTTTGATTCTGATAAGATTAACTTAATCACGGGTTTCTCTCCATTAAGTACATCTATACAGCGCATTCTACATAAACATAAGAATGTGTTAGAAGTAGTTCCTGGTGAAGTTATGGTAGAGTTGTCTACCTTCACTTATCAGGGGATGGAATACCGTCTCCGGTCCCATACCACCTGTGACTCCATGGTAGCAGTTTATGGCATCCAATGCCCTTGTGGACTATTGTATGTAGGTAAGACCTTGCGTCCACTACGAGTGAGACTACGGGAGCACAGGAGTAGGCTAAAATGCCGTAAATTAGATGCACCTGTAGTTTCACATTGCATAACGACAAGGCATACCTTTGATCAACTTCGGTGTTTTGGTATAGAAAGGGTAGTGAAAGGTATGACGGGGAAAACTTTAGATAAAACGCTTTTGATTTGAGAACAAAGATGGATACATAGGCTGGGATCCATTATTCCGGAGGGTCTGAATATTGCCATTGACTGGGCAGCTTGTGTATGATGATTTTATGCACGAGTCAACTTTTGGGAAAATAGCAATGAGCTAATTTTGGTAAGAGAACGTTTTTGTATTATTTTTTGTGCCTCCTCTAATAGCTCTTTTAGCGAACATATGTAGGTATTAGTAGGTGACATTGTGGGATAAGAGCTATGAAGGGCCCGGGCTTCTCAGAGATCTTTAATGGAATTTTGAAAAATCAGCTGCAGTTGATTAAGTAGACACGAGTACTAGGTTTAAAGGTAGTCAGTTACAAGTGGTCCGTATGAGTGGCGTTTGTGAGGAGTTTGGGAGGACTGTGTCTTCCACAAGGATTTTTAGGTCTAAACATTCGAGAGATGCGGGCAGCATAAGTTTTGTAAGTATCGGGAGAAGTTTTTATCGATTTGGTTTTATAACAATGGTTTATTTGTTAGTGGATGTTGTACATAGGGACTGATGTTGACTACACTTTTTGTTTTATATAGACTTGGTGGTTAGAAATGATCTCCTGATTAAACCGTGGCGGTGAAATGCCTTAGTGGTGCCCAGGGAGAGCGTTGAGATCTTCACTAAGCCCACAGTTGGAAAGCAGCTAAGTAGTATATCATGAGCTGTGTTTATTATTTTGCCGCGATCTGAGATTGTTGGAGAAAATTAAGGATCTAGCTATTTTCACTAGGGGCGTATTTTTTTGAAAAAAATCGTGGCAAAAGTTTAAAATAATAAAGGTCATTGATGCTATCAGGTGCTACTCGGCAAGACGAAAGTCTGCATTCAGCGCCGGTTTAAGTCTGAGACCTCTTTTGCCTACTGTTATGTTTGTGTGGTCACAATAAGCATTGTGTTATACCATGGTTCCACATGTTTGATATATTGTTTGTGATAAGGCATATTCGGCAGCAGCTGCAGGAGGAGCAGGGTGAGTAACCATGCAGATACCCAGTCTGAGCAGCAGGCCAACAAGGCCCCTAACACAGAGGCAGGGCACCACATGTAACAGTACACACCGCTATTTATTATTTATTTAACATCTTTTATATACCACACTATTTATTATCAGTGCGGTTTACATTTAACAAAGATTGCTCAATTCAGTCGAAACTGTTTTATGCTTACATTATAACAGGAGATAAAACTTGGAACAATACAGGGTAACTATGTACATATTGACATAGAGGAACTGTAAACATATTGACATAGAGCATAAGATTATGAATTGGCCGGTATTGTCATAAAACTATAGACGGGGCAGCTATTACTCTAGACCTCTTTGTTTATGTAGTGTGTGGGGAGTTTGTGAGGGTCGGTGGGTGATTGATCGGGGGCGGGGTGGATGCTTGTGCGAAGTGTAGCAGGAAAATGTGGTGTTTGATTGCCTTATGGAACTGAATGAGGTCTTTGATCGATCTTATTTCAGATGGGAGATCATTCCAGCATTTAGGGGCGTAAAAGGCAAAGGCTCTTCTCCTAGTTGTTTTGGTGCACTTAATGGAGTCTTTAGGGATGATCAGAGTGTTGTCTGTTATTATCCTCCTCGTTCTGTTTTTCGGGGTAGGAGTGATGAGGTCCTTGAGTGTCGTGGGGGCTAGATTATTAATGATCTTGAATATAATGAGAAGAATTTTGTATGTTAACCTGCAGTATATTGGTAGCCAGTGGAGATCTTTAAGTATCGGGGTGATATGATCCGTTCTGGCGAGACCACAGAGGACGCGAGCCGCAGCGTTCATCACGAGTTGCAGTGGGTTGAGAGTGTTCTTGGGGAGACCATACAGGATTACATTTGCATAATCAAAGTGTGGTAGAATGAGGGCCTGGAAGATGGTTCGGAAATCGTTAGGAGGTAGCATGGGTCTAAGGTGCCTAAGTGTTCTGATTTTATTGTATATGGTCCTGGTTGTGTTTCGTATGTGCTCCTTAAAGTCGAAGTGCTGGTCAAGCGTAATCCCCAGGTAGCGTATGGTGAGTTTACTTGGAAGCTCCGCATCTCTTACCTTTAGGGAAGATGGAGGGGAGAATGTTTTGTTCCTTGAGATGAACAGAACTTCAGTTTTCTTGAAGTTTATGCGGAGATTTTGAATTAGTAGCCAGTCAGTGATTGCGTTGAAGCAGCTGATAAGGTTGGTGAAGTCTGGGTGTTTGACTTTGAATGGCGTAAACAGCAGGACGTCATCTGCATAAATTAGGGTAGAGATATTGTAGGAGCGGATGATGTCGCATATCGGCTGCATGTAGATATTGAATAGCAGCGCAGATAGAGAGGAGCCTTGGGGAAAACCTTGTTGTTGGTGGAAAGGTGCAGATGTGATGGACCCAACCCGTACATGTTGCCAACGATCAGTTAGGTAAGACCTACACCATTCCCAGGCAAGGCCATGGATACCTTTCTCCTGGAGATGGGTGACATGGACACTATGGAAACAGCATGCCCCCACATCAGATAAAACGGTTCATTGACGAATCAATTCCAAGTATAAAAGAAGGTAAATGTCTGTAGTCCGCATGCGTGGCGTTTTTTGACAAAGAGAAACCAGAGTCTATATGGAGTGAAGTGGGCAGCAACTATTAGTGAGTATGAAAATTAGCATGTACAAAGGAAAACAGATGATTTCTAAGCCTGTGGTCAAGTTAGAGAATTCTTAATTATTGTTTTCCATGTGCATTTAGATTCTCCAGAAGAAACTCCATAGAGTAGTTAAACGCGAGGACGTCGAATGAGTGAGGCGTATGGAGAATTGTTAAGATTAAGAGAGCTGAGTTGAACAAGCATACGGAGAAAAGCTAAGTTGAACAAGCATACGGAGAAAGCTAAGTTTGTTCCACTGTTCTCTATATTTTTAAATTACACGTATTAACCATACAAGGGTTTGAGCACTGGTGTACCGGCAAAAAGGAAAGAAAATTAAAAGAAAAATTTAGACCCGGTAGTCATTGATGTCATCAAAGCGCTAAGAACGTTTCACCAAACAAAGTGATCATGAGCGCTGTTTGATCTGAGACTACATTCGGGTGATAGAAATATTGTATGATCACAAATATCACCAGCACCCTGATTATAGCCATAAGTTGAAGTGGAGTGATTTGGTTTATTTTCCCATGTGGTCTGGGCAAGGCATGGTGGGGCAGCTCCCACAGCTGCAGCTTCCTCAGCAGCATGTGCACCTGCACCTCTGCACCCAGGCCCCAGTGATGTGACAACATGGGCCTCTGCATGTACACACACCGCTGTTGTTCTGCCTACCACAAAGGTGCCCCCTCTCATTGGGCCTGTTCCACAGGGCAGTGGCCCTTGGATGGTGTTTCCCCCATTTCATGAAGGTATAGTAGAGTCAGGCAGCATGAGCTGTGACACTATTGGGTCCAAGGACTCACCACCATGTGACCATGGTGACCGAGGCACAGGTGCATGTGCCCTCAGTGGCAAGGGGAGGGCATGGGGGAAGGTCCAAAGAGGGGTATCTAGCACCAGGGTTGGGGGGAGGCATGCTTGGTGGGTGGGATTGGGCCAATGGGGGTGAACAGGTGGTTTGGGTTTGGGCAGAGGTGCGTGGGGTGGGTGTCAGTCACGTTCCAGGGCTGTCTGTGTGACATTGTGGCATGTAGGTGTGAATGGGTGGTTGAAGAGTAGGTGGGTCCACAGGAAAGCACTCTCTCATATGTCTGGTCTTGGGTGGGTGCAGGGGACACACCATTCTGTGGGGAATAGACACATATGTTCATGTGTTGCTGCGGGACTCACACATTGATATGATCTTGCCAGACACACACTGTCCAGCCCCAATTACTAGAATGTGTGGCATTGGTCTGGTGGCCAGTGCCCCTCTGTGACACCTCTTGAGGTCCCTGCTGGGGGCATTTGCCAGCATCACCACATGCATGGGGCATCTGTCCATGCTGTGACCACTGTTGTGTTTGTCACACCCTCCTCCCATCTGGATCTGCTTGGACACACATCCACTGCCATAAAATTAGGTGTTTGCCCTGGGGCTCTGTCCACAACTGATCTTGCTAGCGTGTTGTGGCACCAGTTACCCAGGCATAGAGCATACTGCATGCTCAACAGCACACTGTGCATTATGGGCATGCATTAGTGCTGTTTGCACTGTTAGGTGCCCCTATTATGGGGTCCTTTCTCTTTGCTGGGCTTATGTTTGGACATTTGACATTGGAGGGCCCTCTCTCCTTGCCTGGCTTATCACACTGGCACCTGGTGACACTGTGGTCATCCATACAGTCCAGGTTCTGGCCAGGCTTTCATGTCCCCCTTGCAGTGTTGCTGCCCATAACAGCTCCCTCCCCCCATGTACCCTTCAGACCACACACACACACACACATGCACGCACAAACACACACTCTCGCTTTCTGTGGTAGCAACATGATTCTGCCAGGGGGCTGCCACTTAGTGGCCAGATTCAGAATTATTTCTGCTATGACCAGACTAGGTAGGAGGAGGTAATGGGGATTTAATGTGAGTTCACATAAGAGGAAAAAATCCCATGAAGGGTCATGCCACCTCACACCAAATCCAGGTTGTGATTGATCTGAAGACTCTACAAAGCAGGAAAAAAACTGTTCAAAAGAAAAAGGCTGGATATATTTAAGCAATCACAAATATGTTAAATCTTGCTCTAACTGCTATATTGAAAGTTTCTGTGGTGTCTGAAGAATTGATGTGAGTTGCTGCAATAATCTGTAAATCATCATGACAAAAGAAGCATGTTGTACTAACCTTGGTGAGATTTCTGCTGGAGTATTGTTCTCATTTCTGAAGGTTGAATCTCAACCAAACAGAAGCAATCCATAGCAGGGCTACTATTGCAGTGCACAACTAGAAACTAAACAGACTTTTTCCCCATAGACTTGGAATAAAAGAAAAATCTTGGTAAATCAGGCCCTTAGTTATCTAAATATAAAGACAGGGAGGTAATTTTATAAAAGGATTCCTGTGTGCCTATTTAAAGGTTATTTTTGTTAGATGAGATAGGTACCTATGGGCCTTTATAAAGTAGGCTCACATTTTGATCAATTTCCTTATCCCAAATACTTATGAGTGTTTTAGTATCTAGTCTATATGGAGCACTCTTCTTACTAGCAGCTGCAAAGGAGAGTGAAAGATATTTGTGGTCATGTATGGACCATGCAGAGTTGAGAGATTTATTTTTTTTTAGATTGGAAGAAGACCTCTGATGCAGATTAGTGTGGAAACATGACTTCATGTAGGGTGTTTGAGTGGAAGAATGCTGAAGATTACGGTAATTGAATGAAAATGTTTTAATCCAGTTTCAGAAAGATGATTTTTTTAAATTATTTAACTATATTAATTCTATTTTTTATGAATTGAAAATTTGAAGTGATATGCATAATATAAACTGAACAGACTGTGTTTAATTATGTTGGGGAATATTTACTAAAAAGCGTGCCAGCAGTGTGTGTTCAGGCCGTGAATCTATCCAACTTTGGTGGTGGGGGGGGGGGTGCATCTGTCCCCCTGCTATTGGCTAGATGGCATGCTAGTGCACTTAATACATCTCACTGAAGTGGAGTTAAGGACACACTAGCTAATGGCAACATTTGTGGCTAGCATGCACCCAAAATGCCCATGCTAATGGTGATGCATTGTCAGTGCCCACCTTCTGCCCCTATTTATTTATTTATTTAGCTGTATTTTTATCCCGCTTTTCACCGGGTCAAAGCATTATAACAAAAAGGGGGGGGGGGGGTTAATCGGTTATAGGGTAGGGCCATCACCGGGGAGGCAACATTGATGATTTTGAAAGAGGATGGACATAGACATGGACAAGGGGACACAGATTTTTTGAACATGAGTTCTTGAGGGTGGGGTGGTTATTTTTGGGAGGGTGTTCCAGTTTTGAGATGTTCTTGGAAGAGGATGGTTTTTAGCTGCTTTTTGAAGGATAAGAGATCGCCATTGTTCCTGATGTCTTTCGGTAGCGAGTTCCAAAGGGAAGGAGCATAGCATGCACCCAAAATGCCCATGCTAATGGTGATGCATTGTCAGTGCCCACCTTCTGCCCCTAACTTACCCATCCCCACCCATTCACCCACTATCTAGTTAGTGCAGGATTTTTGGAGTGGGGCCCCGTGCTAATTTTTAGCACAGCTTGCTTACCACATGCTAAATCTCCCACTAGCAGCTGTAATTTCTGCTTCTCTAGCATATGGGAGCTTATTGTCATTATAAACTACATGCATACAAACATGGAGGGTAATTACAAAACATTGACCTTTTTTTTCTGTGAACATGCCAGTATATTACTGTAACATGCTGCTTTTAAATCACCCTATGCATAAAATTATACATAATAACAAGATCACATGCACCTTTACATCACTTAGGCTCTGGTCAGGGCTGGAGTTTGGGTAGAACACATGTGAAGTCATGATTTGCGCACGTATTTCAGAAAATATATGTGCGAAAATAAATCAAATACTTGCATGTACTTTATTAAATAAATACGTGCATGCATCCTTTTATCCCTTTACCTCCTAAGCAGGTATAAATGTCCACAGCTTCATTTTAGCCATAATTTCTGCCTGTGCGGCAAAAGGAAGTGGTAGGTGCACCCACGCTACTGCATGCACTGTGGGGCAGGGCTTCGCAATAACTGGCAGGGAAATGCTTTCCACGCCCCTGACAGTTAATGCAGCAGTGTTGCATCTAGTGGTGCCATCCTTTCAACTTTTTGTCGCATTAGTAAAAGTGTCCCTTTGGGATCTTGGAACAAATCACTTAATTCTCTGTTGCCTCAAATAACATAGAAAACAACAGCAAAAAAAGACCATACATTCTATCCAATCTGCTCATCTATAAGAACTACTAAATTCTATGATCTCTTCCTCTCCCTGAGTATTTAACCTGTGCTTTCCTGAATTCAGATACAGTTCTTGTCTCTACCACCTCCACTGGGAGGCTGTTCCATACACACACACCCTTTCCATTAAGGAAGATGTCCTCACATTAGTCATCAGTCTATCCCTTTTCTTTTCAAATGGAGGGGGGGAGGGGTCACCTTCTGCACATTTATTTCACAGAGATATTTACTGTAAATGTCTATCATATCACCCCTCTCTTGCTGTCCAGTGGCATTCAAACACCTGGCCCTCCAGCCTGAAACAATTTGCCCCAACCACTATGCCATTTCTCCCTTGTGTATGGAGGGCTCCTTCATTTATATATGAGGACCATGGGTCAGTATTAACAGGCAATGAAAAAGATGCCAGTACTCGGTACCACCGGGTACCCCTTCAAAAAAAGCCCCTGCATATTGTGACAAGGCAGAGGCTCAGAAACAGAAGAAAAAGGGTTTAAAACACTTTCTGTCACCTCAGATGTTTAGAGATGCAGGACAGGAAGGGGTTAAGATTCCAGCACACGAACCTTCTCTGCAGAGAAGAGCAGGGAAAGAACCACACCCTAGCTCTAGGCTAACCCAGAGACATAGCCAATCAGGGAGGTGGGCGGAGTGAGACCGGATTGGGCCACTCTGCACTCAAAACCAGGAAGCAGTAGTTAGTAGAGGGAGCAGGGAGAGCAGCAGAGGCAGAAGCAGAGGCGAAGGGAGGAGAAGCCGAGAAACCTCCAGGAGAGAAGGGAGTGAAGACAGAAACCTCCCAAGCAGCAAAAGGGGAACCAAGGAGAGAACCAGGGAAAGGAGAGTTCCTGTGGATGGTCCAGGAAGAGACCCAGGCAGAGCTCAGCTCCAAGAGAGAGTGAACCCTGGAAGAGACCCAGAGCTGGACTCAGAAGCCTTGAACACAGACTTGGAGTCAGGGGAGTTCCCCAGAGACAGACGCTGCCAAAATCAGGTCAGAGCAAAACCTTTAAAACCTTGTAAAGTGGATAGCTCTGAAATAAGCTAGCCTCTAGGAAGGGATAATAGAGTGATTTCTAGAAGAAACAAGTTTAAACCAAGCTTTGAAAGGAAACCTGAAGTTACTAGAGGAAAGTTGGGCTATAGGAAAGTCCCTATTAAGAAGCTGCAAGCATTTCCCTTATACAGACAGCGTGACCAGAGCTCTAGCTCAGAAGAGAGCACACCTGCTTGTCAGCAAAAGGCTAATTGGCAGCTACCGTGCAGAGAGCTAGGAACAGACCCTGAGGACCAGGCTGTGCTGAGGGATCTCACAAGGCAGTTCCATAAGAGACATATTCCTCCCAACCAAAGGCAACTACCTAGGCAAGGCAAGGAAGAAATAAACCCCTTTTATGAACTGTTAAAAGGTGCTGAGAAATACCAAGCCTCACAAGTGCCTAGAAGGCAGAGAGAAACTAAATGGAAACAGTTTCAGAATATAATTAAAGAATTAAAGTCTGAAGGCTTGTATGTTCCACATGACAAAGGGATATCAGAGAGCCAGGAAGAACCAATGGAATTAGGGGCTCCTTTATCCAATACCAGTGATTCTGAAATGGAGTGTGGTGTATGTATGAGAGAGTAAGGAGCTATAATTTGTTCCTGTTTTATGATTGAGTGCTGTGAAGCCTAAACCAATGTTCTTAGAAGTTTGCACCAGAGACAGCAGCGTTCTGCTGGGTGCAATGACTCAGAGCCTCATAACTTGCAGCTGTGAATGTAAGGCAACGTAAGAAAGTGTTCCTACACAAGAAGCCTGTTACTAATAGGCAAGAGAATGTGGAGATTGCCATTTCTATTTAAAGCTGTTAGACAAGTTATGGACATTAGAAAAGGGAATACAACAGCTAGAAGATTTCTTTATTGAAAGCTGTTATTTGGAAAGCATTACTGGCATCCTGAAATGCTGTTGTATTGTTGAAGCTGGAAGAAGCCTAAAAGCATTTAACTGTATTACGTGTCCCTGAGAAGAATCAGGAGGACTGACTTTACACTGGAACTTTTATTTGGTACAAAAAGGTTACCATTCTACTTTTGTGTTGGGGGAGTAAATCCTGTGCTGTTCTTTTGCAATACTTTGTGCAATACCTTATGCAATAATAAAGTATTCTTTAACTTGGAAACCCAACCTTGGCTGTTGTCACTTCAGTCCACAACTACAATAGGATACAGGGCTTCAGCACTACCAAGGACTTTTAAAACCCCCATGTGGCACGCACCAACTGCCTGATTACGCCTAGGGCTAGGCGGTGCGGTGTCACAATATTGAGATCTTTAAGCCTATCCCCATAAGTCTTATGATGAAGTTCATCGGCCATTTTATTAGCTGCCCTTTGGACTGACTTCATTCTATTTATATCCCTCTGAAGATGCAGTCTCATAATTTTACACAATACTCCAGATGAGGTCTCACTAAAGACTTGTGCAGGACACTATTACTTCCTTTTTCTGCTGACTATTCCTCTCCCTTTGACCCAAGCAGCATTCGGATTTCTGCTGTTGTCTTTTCAACCTGTTTGGCCACTTTAAGATCATTTGATATGATCATTCCAAGGTCCCACTCTTCTTTTGTGCATTGAAGTACTTCACTCCCCATACTGTACCGTCCCCTTGGGTTTTGCAGCCCAATTGCATCAGCTTGCATTTTTTAGCATGAAACGTTAGCTGCCAGATTCTCAACCATTCTTCAAGCTCTGCTAAATCCCTCCTCAAGTTATCGAAACCTTCCAGGCTGTCTACCCTCTTGCAGATTTAGGTATCATCCACAAAAAGGCATACCTTTCCCACAAACCTTGTCCACATCAGTGTACAAATGTATAGGTCCTCTAGGAATAGGAAAAAGCTACTTGTACCTGAATTTAACTAACCTTGAATCTCTGAGAAAGATATGCAATAAATCCAGTTTTTATAAATATACATGTTTAACTTTAACTTACATATCTTAAAGCAAGATTAATAAAATCAGGTCTGCTAGGAGCTCAGTGCAATTAGGATCTCAGTGCTGAAAATCAACACTGAACAGCAAACTTCATTCCCCCACAGTGGCCCTCCTCCTTTTTTAAGACACCTAAGTTTAGGAAAATAAATTTTTCCACTTAGAGACAGCAAATTTTTAAATTCAAGACTGACCTAATTGAGAGGGGGCAACAATAGCATTTTCAGCATTTTCCAAGAGAATTTATACTCAGGAAAAGCAGGTGTAAGTTTCAGGTGGAATTGCAGTAGATCCATCCTTTCACCTTGAAAGCTGGTGAAGAGCATGGATTAAATGTACTGTCTTCCTTTCAATGTGGACAGCAGACGTACATTTCAAGTTCATGGGGGCATTCATCTGAGTGCCTAAAAATTAATAATATTCATAAATTGTTAGTGCACACATACACCTACAAACTGACCTGCACATAATTCATGTGTGTGCTCGCAAAAGCTGAAACTCTTACAGAAGATGTGCACAATGAAAATTAAAAAAAAAAAGAAAAGTCACTTGAAGTTTAGGTTCACATACCTACTGGGCAATTAGAAAATTGCCATCATACTGGCCAAAATGTTAAATTTTGAAAATGTATTGTGAATATGTTTTCACTTGGAAAATCTAGTGAAACTGCCCCAAAATATATAGAAATGTGTCCACGTTAGGATTTTCAGATATGTTTGCACACATAGCACCGCTTGCAAAAACTATCTGCTTCTCAGTAAAATTTTGTCCATAGTCTGTGATACAAGAAATTTTACTAAAATTCAAAATTAATGAGCTGCTGCAATGCAAGATCATTCAAAGCAATTAAGTGAAAAAAAAAAACAGCATTTGAAGATACCTTCAAGCTGGTTTTTGCAACAAAATATAAGCACTCCTCAATTAAATTTTGCTAGAGAGCTCAAAATTCCCTAGAAATGGCTCACAAATCTGTGGGAAATCCTGTGGGTCAGCATAAAAGCTCTCTAGTGTAAATTCCCACAATGATATATCTAGGGAACTTTAGATATGAAATGTACATATCAGGGAACTGGATTTAGCTCACAGCTTTCTCGTAATTTCAAAGTATTAGCATGAAAGAATGAGTGATGGAGTGGAGGTGTAGTCTAAAAGTTAGAAACGGGTTTTTTTATTTATTGATTGATTGATTAATTGAGCTTGATATACTGTTAATTATGTGGTTTACAATAAAATAAATTACTGTACAATATCTAGTAGTAGCTCTGAATTACATACCAATTAGTAACAAAAGTCTGCCCAAAGTAACAGTAGTGTTCCCAGCCACCTCGTCACTGGGGCGGAAGCTTCTCCATGCAGCCAGCATATCCACATGTAGCATGGTGTGGTGCTCGCACGTGGAGGCATCCTGGCAAACTTAGAGCTGTGTGTGGCTTGCCATGCTGCCTCCGCTCCTGGCCTGGCGAATCTTCTTTCCAAGGCTGAAGTCTTGCGGTTTGCAAGGCTTCAGCTGGGAGAGAAGAGCTGCTGGGCCTAGAGCAGAGGCAACATGGCAAGTCACCTGTGGCTTTAAGTTTGCCAGGATGTCTCGGCATGTGGGCCCTGCAGAGGTGCACCCCTTTCCCAGTCGGCACCCGGGGTGGGCAGCACTCGCTGCCCTGCCCTTGGTACACCACTGTAAAGAAGCACTATACAAATGTTCAGTAGTAATGTGGCAGGCTATGGCCTAGAATAGCCTGTAAACGTATGAGAGGCCTGTAAGCTAGGCCTGAGTCCCAACCCCCACCTGAAACTAGTAATGTTGAGAAAAACCAAAGTCAGTACAAGTTAGAGAAACTGCTTTAAACTGCTTTTGATAAGTTTGTATGAATCCTTTATTGAATTCTTCTATGCTGATGACAGATATGTTCCAGTGCTCTGTATTCTCACATTCTCTAAGCTAGAAATGACCTTGTAGGAGAAATGTATCAAAGTCAAAAACTGTGCCTTTGTTAGAGAAGTCTGAGCAGGGGGAACAGAGTGCTAGGCCCAGAGAGAGTTCCCAATTGGATAGGTGCAGGGGGCATTGGGACCAATAGAAAGTTTGCCTATGTTAAACTGGAGAAGAAAGGTATATAAGGAGTTGTTTGCTGGACTCCATTGCTCAGACCTTTTTGAATGTGACATTGCCTGAGACTTGTGCACAATAAATTGGCTTGGATCTTTGAACTGACTCCTGGTTTTATTCATTGCGTGCACTTCGTTGCAACATATTCCTGATGCGTTGGCCGGGAAGGTGGGGTATGTGAATGATGCGCAAGTGAATATACCACGTATTACCACCTCCAGGTTTGGTCCGGTCGGGGGGAGACCTCAGGCGCCGTCGGTCCCCTAGTATCGGAGAGGGTTCCGCCCTGCCTCGGCGGCCTGCCGGGTCCAACCGGCCAACACATCCAAACCCGAGGGGAGTCCAGGATTCAACCCAAGGAGGAACTGGTTGCGCAGCGCATTAGTTACCGGATCCGGTGAGTATAAATTTGTCTGGTTTTTAGTCAGTTAGCTCTGGGAAGTCTCGCATGAGTATGCGCGAGATTAATTTGGTTTAAGGTACCGGGAATCTGATCACCTCCCAGGGTGTGGCCGAGTACTCCTTGCATGAGTATGCGCAAGGACGAAACCCCACCCTTTCTGGATAGTAAGGTAGGCCTTTTGGAATTTTGGGAACCTGGTGGCATGCCTGTTTTTTTGAGTGAATGAGAAGTCTTGAAACACAGACTAAGCGAGAGCGGACTCCTGAGTAGCGCAGTTCCTGGCCGGGCGACCGTACCCAGGTCTCAAAAAGGAGGAAGCGTTTGGTGTTTGTCTCCCTTACTGTTCTGTGGGCTGTACGGACCCTTTACTTGCAGTCATACTACCCGCCCTCTTTGTCTGCTGTCTTGTACGTCATAATGGGAGGGGCGGAGTCTGTGCAAACTCCGCTGAACTGTATGATCACGAATTTTAAGAAGGGATTTAGCAGTGATTACGGGATGAAAATGTCTGTCCCGATTAGAAATATTGTGTGGTAGGGAGTGGCCAGTGCTGGACGCCGTGTGGCCACCTGAGGGTACTTTTGATATTAGAATTGTGTTCCGAGTGCATAGGATAGTGCGTAGACATCACCCTGACCAGTTTCCCTATATAGACTCCTGGTTAGATATTTGTGAAAGGCGTCCCCCCTGGATACAGCACTGCCGTGAGGAGCAGTGCAGGTTAATGTTAGCAACTACGAAGGGGGTCCCGGGGGCTAAGGAAGAAAAGCCCCCCATTTACTCTGCCCCAGAATCTCCAGTAATCCCGAACCATCCGCCCTTGTTCCTTTACAAACCAGTCCCCTCAGCTCCACTGTTACCCCGAGCAGAACCAGAGCAGGAGAGAGTCCCTCCAGCTAATTTGCCTCCACCCCATCAGCCACTTCCACTGCCAGAAGGAGCGCAACCCCCTCCCCGGAGCAGGAGTCCCAGTCCCGATCAAAGTTCCACGGCAGAGCCGCCATCCACGGAAGGAACTGCCAGCGGGGGATCATCTGCCAGTCCAGGGTCACCCATTAGTCCAGGCCCTAGCGGAGGAGCCACCGCTGGGCCCGCGAACTTGCGCTACGCCCTCCGAAGCAAAGTGGCAGGCCAGAAAGAAGTTTGCCAAATGCCATTAGGCCAGGTTCCAGAATTACCTATCCTTAGTGAAGATGGTCAGGTTGTGGCAGGGCCAACTAGTCTCGTTTATGTGCCTTTCTCCACCACAGATTTATTGAACTGGAAAACACACTATGCCTCCTATACTGAAAAACCCCAAGACCTGACAGAATTAATGTCCAGTATTATGCAGACCCATCAGCCTACCTGGTCTGATTGCCGTCAGCTCTTATCAACCCATTTTACGACCGAAGAACTGGCATGGATTGTGCGAGCAACCACTCGATGGTTGGAAGAGAACCCCCTAGACGAAAGAAATTTGGATGCCCGGCAGGCAGCTGCCGTAGATTTCCAGAATGAAGATACGAGGTGGAATCCAAATAGTGCAGATGGGGAGAAGGCCATTACCCGGTTCTGCCAAGCCCTACTGCAAGGCCTGAAAAGAGGGGGCCAGAAAGCCATGAATGTTGGGAAGGTAGCGGACGTTCTTCAGCGCCCAGATGAAAGTCCAGCCGCCTTCTATGAATGATTATCTGAAGCTTATAGACTTTATACCCCATATGATCCATCAGCCCAGGAGAATTTGCGTATGGTGAATGCTGCTTTTGTGAGTCAGTCCCAGGGAGACATAAAACGGAAACTGCAAAAGTTGGAAGGATTTGCGGGCATGAACACAGCACAGTTAATGGAAGTTGCTCAGAAGGTATTTGTGAATCATGATCAAGAATGTAGAAGGGAAAGTGAAAGAAAGATGAAGAAGAAAGCCGATCTGCTTGCTGCAGCTCTAGTTGAGGGACGTGGAGGATGATATTCGAACAGAAGGACTCGAGGACGGGGAAGGGGCCAAGGAAGCGCTCGGCCCCCCTTAGGTGCAAATCAGTGCGCCTATTGTAAGGAAGAAGGACTTTGGAAGAATGAGTGCCCGAATAGTGGCTCCACCTTCTGGAGGGGAGGAGGGAGCACTGGGAGAGCAGGGGGGGGGGGGGGGGGCGATTCCAGCAACGAGGAGGAATGCAGCGCGTACAGTTCCAGCAGGAAGAAGCCACCGTAGAAGGAATGGCAACCACCGAAGACGACTATGTGGATGAGGACTAGGCCAGACCGGGCTCCAAGTTTTCCCTGGGTCCCCAGGAGCATGTGGTCAACTTAAAGATTGGGGACCAGTACATGGACTTTATGGTGGATACGGGGGCTGAACATTCAGTAGTGGCTAAGCCAGTGGCTCCTTTATCTGTCACCATTGTTGGCACTACTGGAACTAGAACCACAAAACCTTTTCTGCAGAACCACACTTGTGAACTAGGGGGACGGAAAATAACGCATCAGTTCCTGTATATACCTGAATGCCCAATCCCCCTCTTGGGCCGAGACATGCTTGCTAAGCTCCAGGCGCAGATATCCTTTGTTGAGGGAGGAAAAATGGAAATGACTGTGAATTCGAAATCTGCTGGCCTGATGATGCTGACTGTCCCCCGAGAAGAAGAATGGCGGTTCTATAGTCTACCTTCATCCAAAGCAGCTGGCCCCTGTATATCCATCAGCATCTCAGCTCCGCCCGGAGTGTGGGCGGAGGATAATCCTCCTGGCCTAGCAAAGAATATAGCTCCTGTGCTTGTCACCCTTAAATCAGGAGCAGAACCAGTGCATGTGCGACAATATCCTCTCCCACGACCAGCAGTCGAAGGCATTCATTGTCATTTAAAGAAATTACTACAGTATGGACTCCTTAGAGAATGCCAATCGCCTTGGAACACCCCCCTCCTCCTAGTCAAGAAGCCTAGGACAGGTGACTACCGCCCAGTGCAGGATTTGCGACAAGTGAACAATGCAGTTGAAACTATACATCCGGTAGTACCAAATCCTTACACTCTCCTGGGACTGATTCCAGCAGAAGCTACTCATTTCACCGTTCTGGATTTAAAAGATGCCTTCTTCTGTATACGCCTGGCATCCGCCAGCCAACTCTTGTTTGCGTTTGAATGGGAAAACCCCACTACAGGAAGACGAGGTCAACTCACTTGGACTCGATTACCTCAAGGATTCAAGAATTCACCCAGCAACTTCAGTGCAGCTCTCAACCAAGATCTTTCAAGCTACTCTGTGACTCCAGGAAAAAGAATCTTGCTCCAATATGTAGATGATCTGCTCATAGCCACCAACTCCAAGACTGAATGTGTGCAAGCCACCAGTGATCTCTTGCACCTCCTGAATGAAGCCGGATACAAGGTCTCAAGAGCCAAAGCCCAGTTGTGCTAGACAGAAGTGAAGTACCTAGGATTCCATCTGTCCAGAGGGATCCGGAAATTGGGACTTGAGCGGAAGGAAGCAGTATGCCACATCCCAACCCCCACCACCAGAAAGCAGGTGTGGGCCTTCTTGGGAGCTGCGGGCTACTGCCGAATATGGATACCCAACTTTGCACTTTTGGCAAAATCCTTGTACCAAGCCACAAAGGGAGTGGAACGATCTCCCATGGAATGGGGCCCAGAACAAGATAAAGCATTCAAATCGCTAAAAGCAGCATTGATGTCCTCACCAGCCTTGGGCCTACTGGATGTACAGAAGCCATTTTGTCTCTATCTCCATGAGTCAAGTGGGAACGCATTGGGAGTATTGACTCAGCCTCTTGGATCCTGGCAACGACCTGTAGCCTATCTATCAAAACAATTGGACCCTGTTGCAAAAGGATGGCCACCTTGCCAAAGAGCCGTTGCAGCCACAGCCCTCTTGGTGAGCGAAGCTGACAAGCTCACTTTGGGACAGAATCTCCAAGTTACTGTACCACATTCTGTTTTGACCCTTATGGAACACAAAGGGAACTACTGGTTCACCAATGCCCGGATGTTGAAATATCAAAGCATGCTGTGTGAAACTCCTCGGCTACAATTGAGTGTCAGTCAAACCTTGAACCCTGCTACTCTACTGCCAACTGGTCCAGGCCCCCCTGACCATGATTGCCTAGAAGTTATGGACACTGTATACTCAAGCCACCTGGACTTAACTGATATCCCCTTGAGCAACCCTGAAAGGACTTTCTTCGTGGATGGAAGCAGTCTTGTTATTAATGGACAACGATGTGCTGGCTATGCAGTGGTGACCCTGGACATGGTAATAGAATCATCAGCTCTGGCCCCGGGAACTTCAGCACAGAAGGCCGAATTAATAGCCCTCACTCGAGCACTGACACTGTCTGAATGTATACACAGATTCTAAGTATGCCTTTACAACATTACATGCCCATGGAGCTCTGTAGAAAGAGCGCGGATTGATAACCTCGGGAGGCAAGTCCATCAAGTATGGCCCAGAAATATTGACTTTATTGGAAGCAGTATGGGCCCCCAAACAAGTTGCTGTAATGCACTGCCGAGGTCACCAGACCGGAGATGGAGAAGTGTCCCGAGGGAACAGATTCGCCGATGCCTCAGCCCGGGAAGCAGCAATCACTGGGAAAATTTCTGTCCCTAGCATTACAGTTCAAGCAGCCATATTTCCAGTACCTCTCAGTGCTTGGACATCTCGATACACCCTAAGTGAACTGGACTACTACTGTCAAAATGAGGGGGGGGGGCAGTTATCAGAGACTGGATGGATAGTGTTGCCACCACCCAAGGGAGGCTCACCCCCTGGTATGACTGTGATCCCTGAAGCCCTGGGTCCAGCCTTTGTCCACGCCTTCCACCAAACTACACACTATGGGAAAACTGCAATGGAGAAAGCTCTGAAACCGTATTTTTGTATCTCACTGTTGGGACCCTTGACTGCCTCAATAGCCCGAAAATGTGTAACCTGTGCAAAGAATAATGCCCGGCAGGGTCCTGTCCCACCTCCAAGAGTTCAATCGGTGGGAGTTACCCCCATGGGAAATATCCAGATAGACTTTGCAGAAATGCCACGAGCAAATGGATATCGCTACTTATTGGTTCTAGTTTGTACTTTTTCTGGGTGGGTGGAGGCTTTCCCCACCAGAACTGAAAAGGCCAGAGAAGTCACTAAGGCTCTGCTCCATGAAATCATTCCCCGGTTCGGAATACCCTTGGCCATAGGGTCAGACAATGGGCCCTCCTTTGTGTCACAAGTAACTCAGCAGTTAGCCTGTGCTTTACAAATACAGTGGAAGTTACATACAGCTTATAAACCCCAGAGTACAGGGGAAAGTAGAGAGAATGAACCAAACCCTGAAGTCTCAGTTGTCCAAGCTCTGTCAGGAAGCTCGCCTGAAGTGGTCCCAAGCTCTCCCCATAGCCCTTCTCAGAATACGCTCAGCCCCCACCAAGCCATTAGGAGTTTCCCCATTTGAGGTTTTGTATGGGCGACCCCCGCCCATAGTTCAGGGGATAAGGAGGGATATGAGTCAGATTGGATCAGAAATCACTAGACAAGAATTGTTGGCTCTAAGTTCTGTTTTGCAGGGTCTCCATACCTGGGTGCAGGACCAGTTGCCTATCAATCTGACAGAGCCATTGCATCATTTCAAGCCTGGAGCCTCGGTGTGGGTCAAAGAGTGGAAGAAGGCACCATTGGCACCTCATTGGAAGGGACCATATGTCGTTCTGCTGTCAACGCCAACAGCAGTTAAAGTGGCTGAAATCGACTCCTGGATAAACCACAGTCGAGTAAAGCCAGCAGCAGTCTCCAAGAGTAGTCCTTGGACCTCGACCGCCGATCCTGTATCACCATTGTGACTTACATTGCGAAGAAGACCACCACCGTGAGGATCTGCAACCCTACTCCTGGGAGTTGGGGAAGGAGAAGTCTTCAAGTTTTAAGTTCTCAACGTTCCAGTTCATCCATCATCAGAGACTATGATTATGATGATTACCTACTACTGTTTCATCTTTGTGGTAGCCCTGGAGTCCCTTGGAACAACTTTTGCCCTGCCCCCTTGTGCAGCTTGTATAACTACTACCCGAACTGGGATGAAGGTCACCCAGACTCTGCTTTATCACTCTTACTACACTTGCACTGGTACAGTAAGCCAGTGTATATATAATGGTACAGAACTGAATATTTGTACAAACGGAAAGAGTAGAACTTGTTTTAGTCCCAGACAGAACCCTTCTTATTATGTCCTGGAACTACGATGGAATGATGAGGATGGAAACCTCATAAATGCTACACGTCAACTCTCTGATCCTACCCGACCTGTACCCCTGTACTTTGATGCTTGTGATCTGATAAACAGAAATGACTATTACAAGTGTGGGTCATGGGAACAAGCTTACTACTATGATGACAAGTATATGTGTCCCGAAAGTGCATACAGATGGGGAATATGCACTGGGATACATTCTCCATCCACTTATGGTAAGCCATCGAAAGATGCCTATTTCTGTCCAAAATGGAGCTGGTGTATTATGCTACCTGGTCTGGTGGCCCTACTGGACAAGATGGGGATAATCGCAAGGCCAATTTAGAACGATTACCCCTACTGGAACCACGGAAGTGTAAGAAGAATGCTTGTAATCCCCTACGGCTCCTTATACTCGATCCGAGCTAGTGGAAGCAGGGGTTCAGATTTGGTCTACGTATAGCAGGAGGTGGAACTGACCATGGGACTTTTGTATATATCCAGCTTAACACAAAAAATCATGTCTCTTCACCTTATCGAATACATCACACCTTCTATGAGGCCATGAAGGCAGAGTTTGTAGTTCCCCACGCTTCCCGAAATTTGTTCATTGAATTAGCTGGAGCTGTAGCATCTAGTCTCCACATCTCTGACTGTCTCTTCTGTGGGGGAACCAAAATGGGAGACCAGTGGCCTTGGGAAGAGCAAGAATTGAACTATTCTGTACCATACAACCAAACTGATCTGCATAAAGCAACCAGTGAATGGGTCCTAGCTAACCCCATTGTTGGTAACCTATGTTTTGCTCGCACTGGACCACAGTTGACTATGCTAGTGGGACAATTGGTCTATTTAAACCAGAAGTACTATAATGCTACTACCAGAAAGACATCCTGGTGGTCAGGTGCCAATGCTCCGGAACCCTCCAATCCTCTGATCTTTCCTAATCTTGCCAGGTTATGGACAAATCTGGCTTCTCACAATACCTGGCAAGCACCACCTGGACTGTATTGGATCTATGGAACTCGAGCCTATGCTAGACTCCCTGCTAACTGGGGAGGTGCGTGTGTTTTTGGGACCATAAAACCTTCCTTCTTCCTCTTGCCCATTTCCCACGGGGAACAACTGGGATTTCCCATATATAGAAGTCGACAGAAGCGAGAGGCTCTGAAGATAGGCCAGTGGGACAAATGGGATGCATCGTCTGAAGAATGGCCACCGGAGAGAATTGTTTCCTACTATGGACCTGCTACCTGGGCACAAGATGGCTCCTGGGGTTACCGCACCCCTGTGTATATGTTAAATCGTATTATATGTTTGCAAGCTGTTGTTGAAATAATAACAAATGAAACTAGTAAAGCATTAACCCTGTTGGCTAAACAAGCCACGCAAATGCGTACAGCTATTTATCAGAATCGCTTAGCATTAGATTATTTACTAGCAGCTGAAGGAGGAGTGTGTGGAAAACTGAATTTAACTAACTGTTGTTTGCAAATCGATAATGAAGGACAAGTTGTAGAAGATATAGCCAATCACATGAGGAAGCAAACCTATGTACCAGTACAGACCTGGCATGGCTTGCAACTTGATGGGTGGTTTGGTTCTCTGTTTTCAGGAATGGGCGGCCTGAAGACACTTGTGTTCATTGTCTTATCAATATTGGCAATCTGCTTGTTTCTCCCATGTTTCCTACCCCTGTGCTTGCGTATGCTGAACTCAATTATTGATAGTACTGTTGAGCGTAAGGCAGCTACAAAAATATTAGCTATGTGGCAATATTACCCTATACCCCAACATGATGCTCATGACCAAGTGTAATGTATGATTTGATTCTCACCCTTTCTCACTTGCGGGTGAGAATAATCAAAGGGAGGAATGTGGCAGGCTATGGCCTAGAATAGCCTGTAAATGTATGAGAGGCCTGTAAGCTAGGCCTGAGTCCCAACCCCCACCTGAGACTAGTAATGCTGAGAAAAACCAAAGTCAGTACAAGTTAGAGAAACTGCTTTAAACTGCTTTTGATAAGTTTGTATGAATCCTTTATTGAATTCTTCTATGCTGATGACAGATATGTTCCAGTGCTCTGTATTCTCACATTCTCTAAGCTAGAAATGACCTTGTAGGAGAAATGTATCAAAGTCAAAAACTGTGCCTTTGTTAGAGAAGTCTGAGCAGGGGGAACAGAGTGCTAGGCCCAGGGAGAGTTCCCAATTGGATACGTGCAGGGGGCATTGGGACCAATAGAAAGTTTGCCTATGTTAAACTGGAGAAGAAAGGTATATAAGGAGTTGTTTGCTGGACTCCATTGCTCAGATCTTTTTGAATGTGACATTGCCTGAGACTTGTGCATAATAAATTGGCTTGGATCTTTGAACTGACTCCTGGTTTTATTCATTGCGTACACTTCGCTGCAATAGTAGTAGTACAATGTGTTTTCAGGGCAAACTTAAACGTATGGTATGAAGACTTTAATCTAGGGTCTAATGGCAAATCTTTCCAAAGCACGGGGACAACAATGCTGAAAGAAGCCAATCAGATACTCTCATGCACATCTTACTTTTGGTGGGAATAACAAAAAGGTTTTGAGAGGATATTCCCACTAGCTGGAACCGGACGCACAGAAAGAGTCGCAATTCTGATCCCATGGGGAACGTCTAGCCCCATGGGATCAAAATCACAAATAGGCCTGTATGTGCAGGCTGGGACTGATTCTGTCCTGCCTGCATGTACAAGCCTTCCCCAGCTAACTTAGGCAAGGCTCTTCAATGGAGCTATGGTGCCATAGCGTCCAGTTGCCATGGCACTGAAGATCCATTGAAGAGCTGTGATCCCCGACTGCTGGATCCATCAGTGATTTTCCCACAGCCTGCCCCCCAATCTGGTCTCCTCAGACCCCACACCCCATCTGCGCCCCAGGCCCGCTGATCCCTAGTGGCTTGGGGAACTTATTCCACTTTGGAGGTGGAATAAGTTCCTCGTGCAAGTCGCCGGCCCCAGACGTACAGGGCCGACATTAGAATTGGCCCTGTACGTCTGGGGCCAATGGCCATCCAATATCAGCCCTAATGCCACCCCCAATCTGCCCCTTTCATGCCCCCATAGAAGACATGTAGAAGGTAGACAGGACCAGGAAAATGTACGAATAGCAGGGATGGCTGTCCCAATGGGACATCCATCCCTGCTATTCGTGCCTCGGAATAACCCTCATAGTATTTGAATATTTTTATATCTAAAATAGTGGGTACACATGGAAAATTCAACAGCTGGAGATTCCTTTTCCTAATGGAATTCTCCAGAGCTTCTACCTTATGATGAACCAAACTAGAATATTTCATAAGAGCAGTATTATTCTCCACAACAATTACACACTGTTCTAAATGACTCAAATCCTGTTGCTGTTTCTCCATAATGTTTCATATCCTGAAACTGTTTTATCATAGCAGAATATTGTGTTTTAAAGGACTGTTCAAGTCTGCGTAAGTCTTCCCAAAGTGTCTCAAAATTATTCTGATGAGGTCTCATCAGGGTTGTCTTGACCTCCAAAGACTACAGAACCTCAGCAGATTCCTGTTCATTTGAGAATTAGACAAAGTCACAGGCAAATATACCAAGCCAGGATATCTTTCAAGCTACTCCCCAAGTGTCCTGCCTCCACTGTTGTTGAAGGTCCGGTCGTGATGCTCCTCTCCCTGATCAGTGTCTCAGCCATCAATCCACCTGTGCCGTGAACAGAGGTTTTTCCCAGGGGTTCCCAATCCTTTGGATTTAAGGTGGTTTCCAGCTCTGAGAATCCTGAAGGTCCACCTTCCATCCCTGCTAACTTCAACGAGCATTCTGAAATTTGAGTAGTAATGCCGATTCAAATGAAGGCATCCACTGGCTGGAGAATCGTCAATGCCTTCTTGAATACAATCTGCTGCTCCCCCTTCCTTTTTCACCAGATAACAAATATATTAGAGGGAAATATATCTTACATGTGTCACACTCAAACAACAAGCACATTTGCCATTTTAGCCTCCACAGCTGCTACTTATGATCTTGGACAGTCCCTCCATTGTCTCAGGTACAAACTTAGATGGTGAGCACTCCTGGAAAAGATAGAATACCTACTAAACCTGAATGTAATTCGCCTTGAGCAACTCCAGAAAAAGATGTCATATAAATTCAGATCTCCCTTAAGTCTGAGAAAGCCATTGGGATCCTTTTACTAAAGTGAGGGAAGCAGATACCATCTGAATAAGCATGCAGAAACAGTACCGTGCAGTGACAGCATCCCATACTATAAATGTGCTAACTGGGTTACCATGTGATAACTGTCACCACTGCAGATTACACAAGTGCACTGAGTGCCTCCTCAAGAGGAGGTGTTATATGCACCCACTCTAAGGGTGTGCAATCACCATGTCTGCTTTAGCAAACAAATATCTGATTCCTCAAATCAGCATGAGCAATACTCTTCACCCCTTAGTCAGCATCTCCATCACCTTCACACTCGCTCCTCCAATCAACATAAGAATCCATTGTCCACCCCCTGTATCAGCATTCCAAGCCCACTCCCTATCTTCTGACTCCCCCCCCCCCCATCCCTTCATGGTGCTTACTATAGATGTCTCTGGTAGGTTTGTGTCAGGGCAGGAGTGATACAAGGATATTTATGCCCCTTGCTGCCAGGTCAGGAATGTGCTGGTCAAGAATGTGACTAGCTATATGAGTAGGGACAAATATCAGCAATTAAAAGATCAATGTCATGAAATTCATTCTCTAAGTGAGATGCAGGATTATCTACATGTTCATCGGAATCCTCTAGCAAAATAAGGAAAAAATAATTCATGCAAGACTAAATCCCAGAGCTTGTCCATAATCATGAGGGTAGAAATAACTTTTTTTAACTACCCCTAGAGGTCAGAACTGCCATTTTGAACCTGGGCAGCTATGGGGCAGCAGCATCTGAGAACCACTCCTGGCCCATCACTAATCCACCAGGGGCGCCCCCTGTAAATGTCAGGGAGGATAGAGGGATGGGATGGATTTAGGGTGCTGATTGGGGGGAGGAAGGTGTGATGCAGAAGCTGATGGGGTGGGAGCAATGTTCCCTCTAATTTTCTGTAGGCTGTGTGCGCATAAAATATCAGCTGTGTGCAGCTTTTGAAGGAAGGTTAAATTTTTGTGCGCCACATAACGACACTCGGAGTTATATACTTTAAAATTTGACTACACGTCAGAATACAGTATGTACACCACATTGATTTTAATCAAATTAAATGAAAATAGACGATTACTAAACGAAGCGGGAAATTTCTAGTAATTACAATCATAACTTTTAAATTTTAAGACGTCTGTGTTGTTTTCTATCAGAATCAGAGCCGTAATTTTTGTGCGCTCTGTTGTAAACTACGTGCGCTCGCTCGGTGAGGTGTGTGCGGCGTGCGCACACGCGCACAGCTTAGAGGGAACAGTGGGTGGGGGGGGGGGGTGAGGATCACACAGATGCTAATCAGGAAGAATGGGGTATTTTATTCCTGCAGTAGGCTGCAGTAAATACATTGTCAAGCTACATACAGTAATATGCAGAAATATTTCTTTACAGAAAGAATGGCAGATGCATGGAATAGTCTCCCAGTGTGAGACAGTAGAAACCAGGACAGTATCTGAATTAAAGAAAGCATGGGACAAACAGAGAAGATCTCTAAAGGAAAAAAGAGACTATAGTAGTTGGTATAGAAGGACAGACTGGATAGGCTATATGGTCTTTTTCTGCTATCATGTGAAAGGAGGCTTGTCTGTACAGGGCTGTGTAAATGTGAGGGTACTCAATAATAGTATATCACTGAAAGCCCTCAGAAAGAGTTAACACCATTGATTCAGTAGGTCAGACATTCCAGGGCCTATTACTTAACTAATGACCTTGAGAGACTCTACTGAAAAACTATGCTGAACTTTCAGATAACAGAGAAACTAGGTTTGTTTATAATACAGAAAGTGCAGGGAAGAATTTTCTCTTCAGTCTTAAATATACACTGTGAAGACTGCTTGTGTTAGAATTATTGTTTAAGAAGTTATGTCTGTGAATACATGTGTGTCTCCTCCTGATGACCTATACTAATAAGATCTGACCTATGACATAGAGATGCACATTATGAATATATGGGATGTTTGACATAGAATAATAAGGTAGAAATTATGCTATGAGATGGGATTTAAACAATAAAAGCAGTGACCGAAGTAGGTGGGATCAGAGAGAGAAGATGCAAGCTTTGCTCTCTCTCCCAAAGCTTTGGTTGTGTGTATACCACAACTGAGTGCGAATTATATTATTAATGATTATTGTTTCCTTCTTATTGCTCTGAGTATGGAGATCCGTTACCCAAGAACCTAGGTGCTGTTACCGGTGAGGGGTGGAGCAGAGTACAATCAGTTTTGCCGTGACTCGGATTTATGGTCTCTGCATTCAAGGCAAGGGAGACAGAAGATGTCAGATTTGTGAGTATTATCAGCAATTGGTAATCTGTGTAATAAGACAGGCTCAGTCTCAGATGCGTGAATGGCATGATAAAGCTAGGACTTTAGTGTTTAAGAAAGATAGCCCAACCATCTTGTTTACTGTCTCCTATTGATGCTACTATTGCTGCTATTGTGTTGCTGATCACCCTGTTTGTTTCCCCAGTGTGTGCTGCCCAGTTGCTGCATCAAGCCATGTCTCCCAGATCTGACGCATCCGTGTGCAATGTGGTCATGTTTCACCCCAGGTACCAGTCATGAATTCAAGTTATTTGTGGTGTTTTGCGCCATGGCGCCAAAGGAGCACACCCAAGGAGCAGGATGTGCTCCTTGGGCGAACTCCTTGAGGCAATGACAGGGGCAACTATCCGGGATTCTCTCCCATTGTCCCCTGCTTTGTTCCACGCTCATGGTCTACAGCTCCCCTGTTTCTGCACATTACGTCAAGTGTCCTTTCCTGCCATTATATCCTTCTGTCTCTTCTCCTGACATCTACCATGTCTGCTATACCTGTTGTCTGGGGCCATCGCCCTCCGCCTCTACTCTCTCCTCCCAGTTTTGTCAACCAGTCTCTTGGGAATCTCCTACCCTGTCCATTGTCCTGAGCACCTCCCCCTGCCCCGTCACTGGCTCCCTCACTGGTGTTTCTTTCCTTTGCCCTGCTTAACTGTTGCTCCCTCCGCACTAAAACCCACCTTATCCATGATCTCATCACCCATTGTTCTTTGGCTGCCCTGTTTATTACAGAAACTTGGCTCCATGAGGGTGAGGATGCCCTTATTCAACGTTGCCTCCCACCCAATTATTCTTCCCTACACACCTCATGTTCCTGTTGGAATGGTGGGGGTGTGGCCATTATTTATTGCTCTTCCCTCTCTGTTTCTGAGGTGGCTCCCCGACCACATTACCCAGAGTCCCTGCTTCTTTGTCTTGGTTCCTCACCACCTGTTTTCTTTTTGCTCCTTTACACCCTTCCCACTCTTTGCTTGGACCTTTGGGACACGTTCTTGCTCTCCCTCTCTGAGGCATCCCTTCTCTCCCCCAATCTACTGATTTTAGGCAATCTTAACATTCACTACAACTCCCCCTCCAGCCAGAAGGATCACACTTTTCTATCACTGTTGGATGACCCCTCCCTTCATCAGTACATTTCCTGCCCCACCCATGCCTTAGGACATACCTTGGATCTTATTATCATGCCTACTCATACCTCCTTTATCCCATCTACCATCTCTCCCCTCTCTCTTCCCTGGTCTGATCACTCCTGCCTTTTTTACTTCTTCCCTCTCCCTGCACTCCCCTCTCCCCTTGCTCCCCATTCCCTCCCTCCCACATCCCGGAGCAATATTACCCCCCTTACCCTACTACAATTTCCTTCTGTTGATACCATCCTCCCCTCTGACTTCTCGTCCCTTTCTGTTTATGGGCAGGAAGACATCTTGTCCACCACCCTGTCCTCTACCCTGGATCGCTTAGTACCCTATTGTCTCCTCCCAACCTCCCACCTTCCACCTGTCACCCCTGGTATCACCCTGGCCTCTCCCTACATTGTACCCACCTTCGCCAGGCAGAACGGATCTGGCATAGACACCCTACCTCTGCCTCTCTGTCCAACACCACCGTGCCACTATTAATGCAGGCAAACAACACTATCGTGCCACTATTAATGCAGGCAAACAAGCCTACTACTCCAACCTGATCTCCTCCTCCTCTAACTCCTCCCAGCAGCTTTACCATTTTCTCTGTTCCCTGTCAGCTCTAATGCCTGCCTCCTGTCCCATTTCTCCCCTTTCTACAACCCCCCAGTCCCACCCGACTTGCCTCCTTCTTTTCGGAGAAGGTCCTTTCCCTTCATGCCTCTTTTCCCTCCTGCCTTCTCTCATGCCTGGCGTGCTTTTCACCCTGCCACTGCAACCAAACTCATTAAGGCCATCACCTCTTCTCATAAGACCACTTGTCCTCTTGACTCGCTCCTCTCCTCCTGGCTCCTAGAACACTCCCCCCCCCCCCTCTCTGCTATACCATTCATTCTCCTTATGGTGAACTCCAGCTTCTCCTCTGGCTTTTTTCCCACGGCCTGGCGGCATACTGTCATCCAGCCCCTGTTGAAGAAGCTCTCCCTTGATCCCACCATCCCAGCCAAATGGTGGCCTGTTTCTAACCTCCCCTTTCTTTTCAAGATCCTCGAAAAAATTATTTTCTCACAGTTCTCCCTGCACCTCGTCACCACCATTTCCCTTCACCCTCATCAATCTGGCTTTAGGTTGCGTCTTGGACTGAAATGATTCTGCTTGCACTTTGAATGAAGTCCATCAGACCCATGAACGTGGTGACCTCTCTTTTACCGTCTCCCAAATCTTTCCTCTGTCTTTGACCTGGTGGACCACCGCATGCTCCTCGCCCACTTGCACAAGATCAGGGTTCATGAGACAGTTCACTGCTGGTTTCACTCCTTTCTTTCCTCTCGTACCTTATCTCTTCTGCAAGGCTCTGTCTCCTCACCAGTCACTCCCCTTCACTGTGGGGTCCCTCAGGGCTCAGTGCTTGCCCCACTCTTGTTCAATGTCTTTTTTGCCCCGCTTGCTCATACCATCCAGCAATTCGGTATTTCTGGCTATTACTACACTGATAATCTCCTATATCATACTGATTCTCTCACCCCTGACCTATCCCCCCTTAATGCCTGTCTTTCCACTGTCTCTACATGGTTGCACACCAACTTCCTCCACCCTAACCCATCCAAATCCACGGCCCTTTGGTTTTCTCTGAGTTCCCCTCCCTCTGATCTTTCACCCTTGCTATGTTCTATCCCTGTGGCCCTTGTACCTACCCTCCGCTATCTCAGCATCACCTTGGATTCCTCCTTCATCTTTCACTTCCACACCTCTCTGCTCGCCCAGTGCTCTTTCCTTTCTCTGCACCAGATCTGTGTCATATGTCCCTTCCTCTCGCAACCTTCACTCACCACCCTCGTGTTGTCCCTCGTCGTCTCTAGGTTGGATTACTGTAATGTCATTTTCACAGGTTTCCCCCAATATCAGCTTTGTTGCCTTCAGCTCATTCACAACACTGCCGCTCACCTCACTACCCATTCCTCCCCTTCGGGCCATATCAGCCCTCAACTTCTGCAGCTCCACTGGCTTCCCATCCAATTTTGCTTCATTCACAAGATTCTCACCACCTCATAGGGTACTGCACACTGGTGTCCCCCGCTACCTTGCCAATCTCATTCACCACCAACCCTCACCACCACCGCTCTGTTCCTCCTGTGGGAATCAACTTTTCCTTCCCTCTCCTGCCCAAGCTCACCTTGAACTCACCCCCCACTCTGCCTATTTTTTCCTATTTCCCCTGCACTCTGGAATTCACTCCCATCAGCTTTGCGCACCGAGGCCTCATTTCCTCGTTTTAAAGCAATGTTGAAGAGTCACATATTCCATTTGGAATTTGATATCACCCCCCCCCAGTCCCCCCTGCCAAGTGTCTCACTCCCCTTCCCCTACCTCCCTTCTGTGTGTCGCTGCCCTTCTTTCCTTTCTGTTTTTTCTGTCTGTTCTGCTGCTTTCCTATCTGATTAATGACATTCCTTCCATCCTTGTCTCTCTCTACAGCCAATTTGAATGTACACTGCTCTGAGGCAATCGCCTGGGTGGTATATTAAACGCCTCAAGAAAGATAAAGATAAAAATATGCTTCTATTGTATGTGTGAGAAGTATGCTGATGTGGCCATCGATTCCGTAGCACATTGGGATTCAATGACTAGAGATAATGAGAATTTGAAGTTTCCTCTGGAGGGAACTTTCTCCATAGATAAGCTTCATTACCTGAGATATGAGTTGGTGGTTATGGCAAACCATGCAATAGTCATGAATGGATTGTGCTTACATGGTGGGAACGGATGGCACATGAAAAAAAACCCATAGGAATGAAGTTCTAGATTTGAAACAAAAGTTGTTTGTGTTAGAAATAAAAATAATGATTATTTGTAAGACAGGTGGATGAGGAGCATGAGGACGGATTCCCAGCTGTTGTTCATTCAGCATATGAAGCAGATGTAATTGCGCTGGCAATTTCAGCCAGACCGTTTCCTGCTCTTGCTCCTCCTCCGCCTCTTTGGTATCTCAAAAGACACCAGCTGAGTGAGTGTGGGTCACTCGTGTAGCACAACTAAAGGAAGAAATATTTAGAAAGAAACAGAAGGTAAGGGGAGAAGAAATGTATAATTTGGATATTTGGAATATCTCCCAGCTCAAAGAATTGAGAGCACATGTGTGAATGAACTAATTATGCAAGAAACGTTTTACAGCACTTATACTGCTGATTAGGTTGATAAAATTAGTTTGAGTTAGTTCTTTGCTGATATGTAAGTGGTGAAGTTTTGGCACTTTACCTCATGAAGAGATTAGGAGTTGGGTGTGGTTATCATTATAATGCTCATCTTTGTAGTGCTAAGAAGGATAGTTTTGTTATTTTTTTTTAATAATTACTTTTGATTAATTAATAGCCTTAGATATTTTAGAGGTTTGTTAAAAATGCTTCCTTGTTGTTAAGTGTCATCGAGTCGGTGTCGACTCATGGCGACCCTGTGGATAGTTGTCCTAAATTGTGTTCGGTCTTCAGTCAGGCGGCTCATTGTTGACAGACTGATACCTGTAGCTGCTGTTATTGTATCAATCCAGCTCATTGCTGGCCTTCCTTTTTTGCGCTGACCTTCTATCTTTCCAAGCATGATGTCTTTCTCTAATGATCTCTCTCTTCGCATGATGTGTCCAAAGTATGAAAGTCGAAGTCTTGTCTTCTGAGCGTCTAAAGAAAGCTTAGGTTTGATCTCCTCTAGTACCGACTGGTTTGTTCTTCGGGTGGTCCATGATATACACACTATTCGCTGCCAGCACCAAAAGGGAGGAGTGGTCTAGTGGTTAGGACAAGGTACTTCAGGCCGGAGGGCCGGGGGTTCAAGTCCCACCTGGGGACAGCAATCTCAGGCCGGAGGGACTGGGATTTCTAGTCCTATAGGCACTCCTTGTGGTCTTGGGCAAGCCACTTAACCCTCCATTGCCCATGTTCCCTGTAAATATTAGCGTATGTGTCTCATATCCCCTCGTGTTGAATGTATCCCCCAATTGACCGCTTTGACCCGGTGAAAAGCGGGATATAAATACAGCTAAATAAATAAAATAAATAATTTAAAGGTATCAATTTTCTTCCTGTCTATCTTTTTCACTATCCAGCTTTCACATCCATATGATGTTATTGAAAATACCATGGCTTGAACAAGTCGAATCTTTGTATGGAGAGAGACATCTCTGCTCTTGAGAATCTTGTCTAGGTGTTTCATAGCCATTCTGCCAAGAACAATGCATTGTCGGATTTCTTGACTGCTTGTTGCTTATTTATTGATAGTTGATCCAAGTAGGTTAAAGTTGCCCATGATTTCAATTTATTCTCCTTCAATGATGAACTTGTTGATTTTGCCAGTTGTCATGTTCTTTGTCTTCTTTACATTAAGGTTCATGCCCATTTTGAGACTATGTTCTTTGATCATGAGAAGCAAATGTTTCAGATCATCTTCACTTTCAACCAGTAAAGTGGTATCATCATCAAAGTGAAGGTTGTTGATGAGTCTTCCAGCAATCTTCACACCTCTGTTGTCTTCATAGAATCCTGCTTCTCTGATGATTAGTTCTGCATATAAATTAAACAGGTTAGGGGAAAGTATGCAGCCTTGCCTTGCACCTTTGCTTATTTTCAACCATTCTGTTTTCCCTTGTTCTGTTCGAATTGTTGTTTCTTGATCAATGTACAGATTGTGCAAGAGAACGATCAGGTGTTCTGGTATACCCATGCTTCTTAATGTGGCCCAGAGTTTCTCATGGTTTACACAGTCAAAAGTCTTGCTATAGTTGATAAAGCACAAATAGATATCCTTTTGGTATTCTTTAGCCTTTTCAAGGATCCATCTCACATCCGCGATGATGTCTTTTGTTCCTCGCCCTTTCCTGAATCCTGCTTGCACTTCAGGTAGTTCTTCCAGGAATGATTGTAGTCTCTGTTGAATAATCTTCAGTAGAATCTTGCTGGCATGTGGAATCAGAACGATTGTGCAATAATTTCCACAGTCGGTTGGATCATCTTTCTTTAGCATTGGTATAAGCACAGATCTTTTCCAGTCAGTTGGCCATGTTGTTGTCTTCCAAATTGCTTGGCAGAGCCTTGTAAGTACAGTAACAGCTGCATCAGATTGCTGTAATACTTCTATGGGAATGTCATCAATGCCTGGTGCTTTGTTCTTTGATAAGTCTTTCAATGCTGCTTCAACTTCTTCTTTCATCACCAATGGTTCCAGATCATATGGTACAGGTTGAAATGGCTGTTGGTCCACTTGACCTTTATCATATAAAAACTCTGTATATACTTTCCACCTTTTCTTGATCTTCTCAGCATCCTTCAACATAGAACATTGAGCATTTTATAACATTCCAATTCGGGGCTGGAATTTCTTCTTTACCTCTCATAGCTTTAGGAAAGCCGATCTTGTTCTTCCTCTAATAGTTTCTTCTTCTATTTCCTTACATGTGTCATTGTAGTACTTTTCCTTGTCCTGTCTTGCTGCATGTTGGAAATCTCTGTGATTGCCTTTCTTTCTCCTCTGTCTTTAGCTTCTCTGTGTTCCTGGGCAATTTTCAGAGTTTCTTCCATCATCCATTTTGGCCGTCTTTGCT
Organism: Ichthyophis bannanicus; assembly: GCA_033557465.1. NCBI lineage: Eukaryota > Metazoa > Chordata > Amphibia > Gymnophiona > Ichthyophiidae > Ichthyophis > Ichthyophis bannanicus. Next base: position 370,238,129 of record CM066038.1, on the reverse strand, counting down.
TTTTCACCTTTCGTAGAGACTTCTCGCTTTCTTCCAACACAACCTTCTTGATGTCATTCCATAACTCTTCTGGAGCTTTATTTATTTATTTATTTAACATTTCTTATATACCGCGCTATTTGTCATCAGCGCGGTTTACATCAAAACAATAGAACACTTGACCAGGTACATTGGCCGTCGTTTACATAAAACGGGGGGTTAACATGGAGGAGAACTTGGGGAACTATTTACATTCAAGTTTATAGCAAACTTAGGAAACTATGTCTGTCATTTGTATCTAAAGCAGCAAATCAATTTTGAAGGTACTCTTTAAATTCCAGTGGTATATGCTCAAGGTCATATTTTGCTGCATTCATGAGTGATTTGCTCTTTTTCAACTTTAGCTTGAGTTTGCATACTAGTAGTTGATGATCTGTACCACAGTCAGGTCCAGGTTTTGTCTTTGTTGATGTTATAGAGTTTTTCCATTTTTGACTTCCACAGATGTAGTAAATTTGATTTTTGTACAATCCATTGGGTGAAGTCCATGTGTACAGTCGCCACTTGTATTGCTGGAAGAAGGTGTTTGAGATGAATAGATCGTTGGTCTTGCAGAATTCTATCAGTCTGTTTCCTTATCAATTTATATTTACTTTATGGTATATTATTGTTAGTGAAGCAGTGCTGCATTCAGAATCTTGGGAAAGTCATGGGGAACACCCAAATATTTTTGAGTTGCACTTATACTCAGACATAAAGCACTTTAATCTTTCAGATTGTGCTATTTGCCTCCCAATTGTGACAGCCACCCAGCATGGGTTTCTGCTACGAGCTAGGTCTAGAACCTTTCAACCACTGTGCAATGGTCTCATACAACCACAGACCCTAGAGTGATTAGCCCTATGACTTTAATGTCTCCTCCAATTTGTTTCACGGCTCAAAATACAGGGAAAAAGTAAGGGACACTCCTTGGAACATTTGTAAAACAATAATGATAGATAACTCCTCCACCTGGTATAAAAAGTCCCGTTTGAGAAAATCTTTTATTTTGGTAGTGCAATTAGTGTCACCACAAGGTAACCAAGTGTATGATCATGAATTGTTGTAGTATAATAGTTCTGGATACCCAATCCCTTTGAATGACTCTAGATCAGACCTAGACAATACCTAAATGGAGTTGCCCCTTGTCAGGAACTGAAGAAATGAGTATTACTCAATAGGCTTTGAATAACTGTACACAGAATACATCTTGTCCTCACAATCTGACAATTTGGAAAAGTAGAATAATGGCTTTAGAAGGAAATTATTTTGTGCATGGTAATCTTGCGTATATGGAACTGCCTAGAGATTGGTCAGGTACTTGTTATGTTGCCCAGTTAGATACCCTGTGGCAATTTTTACTGTATCAAAAAATTACTGTATTATCAATCCCAAATAATTCTTTAAGAAGAAAAAGAGACATTTCCCCTCAAGATAAGGCCATTATAGCTGCAGAGCAACTAGTAGAGTCTACAAGTCCTTTAACTAAATCACAGATTGATGTATTTATGAGTACTGTTTAGCTTTCAACTTTTGGAGCAATAGTACCCACAAGAGAATATGGTACCCAGATTATGCGTCTACAGGCAGTTGTTGATCGTACAGCCCTAGATCTCACAGAAGCAATTAGTGTACTGCAAGGTGCATTAGATAAGGTTTCTGCTTATGCAGCCCAGAATCACATGGCTTTAGACTACCTCCTTGCGAAGGAAGATGGAGTGTATGGATTAATCCTTGATCACTGTTGTTCTCTGCTGGATAATGAAGGAAAAGTAGTGAAAGGCCTACTAGATATGGTTAGAAACCGTACTTTTGTCCCAAGTAGTAATTATGTGAGTTATTTTTCTGTTTTCTTTGACTCTGTCTCTTCTTTCTGGAATTCACTGTCTAAGCCCATGCGAGGGATGTTGACATCTCTGTTTGGACTTTTTTTTTTTGGGGGGGGGGGTATTTTAGGAGCATTGATTCTCTGTGTAATGTCTGCTTGCTGTAAGAAGTCAATGGAATCTTTGATTCCTAGGATGATGTTACAGATTGGTCCAGAGTCTATTTATGATCCTTTCTTAATATCAATGCCTGAGTTTCCTTACTTTTGAAATGATTCTTTGCAGAATCGGGGGGGGGGGGGGGGCGGAAAGGAGGTTTGTCTGTACAGGGCTATGTACACTGTGAGAGTACTCAATAATAGTATATTACTGAAAGTCCTCAGAAAGAGTTAACACCACAGATTCAGTAGCTCAGACATTTCAGGGTCTATTACTTAGCTAAGGACCTTGAGAGAACATTCAGATAACAGAGAAACTAGGTTTGTTTATAATACAGAAAGTATAGGGAAGAATTTTCTCTTCAGTCTTGAAACATACACTGTGAAGACTGCTTATATTAGAATTATTGTTTAAGAAGTTATGTCTGGGAACACATATACTAATAAGACCTGACCTATGACATAGAGATGCACATTATGAATATATGTGATGTTTGATGTAGAATAATAAGGTGTAAATTATGCTGTGAGATGGGATTTTAAGCAGTAAAAACGGTGAATGAAGTTGGTGGGGTCAGAGAGATAAGTGCACGTTTCTCTTTCTCTCCCAAAGCTTTGGTTGTGTGTGTGTATTGTCACCGTGCCTCCCGCCCGGGCCGATAGTCAGTAAGCAGGAGGGCGTCGCCTTATTGCCCTCTTTGAATAGTGTCCACAAATATGGCCGCCAGCTAGGATTGCTGGGAAATGTAGTTCATCTATTCCTCGGAGCAAATAGTGTGACCACACGGTATTAGGCAAAAACAGAGAATATTTTTATTTTTGGGATTTCCCCCTCGCATCAAATTCAATAGCACTGAACATAAATTGGATACATCTCCAAAACAAAGAATAATAAAGTCCAACAGGTTGCATTCACAGAGTTGGGAACTTTTACTTCCAATATCAGCAGTTAACTTTGGTTCTAAGAACTGGCTTTCAAAGCTCAGGCTGTTAACTTTTGCAAGGTAACTTAATTTTACTGTGAAGATTGTTTCTTTCACATCTTCTATACAATGAGGCTCACAGCTTCTAAAACGCCCAGCAAGTTTTACTTCTCTTCAGAGCATTGTGGGAACAAACACATTTGCTTAAAAACGTCTGGTGAGTTTTTCTTGCTGTGTCTTTCAGCTTCATACAAACAAGCTTTGCACTGCTTTAAACAATCATTCTCTTACATGTGCTTAGACTCAGCACATCTCAAACTCATTAGCCCTGCAATATGAACACTGCATCTCCTCAGACTCACTCTCATACGGTTCATTGCAGTCTTCTATCTCCATTTCTTCAATGGATTCATTGCAACTGTCTTCAGGTGGAACAGTGTCATAGAGCTTATTATTCTCCTTCTGTAACAACTCATTCAGCTTTGATAACACGAGTTTCTTTTGCTCTATCACAGCAGAGTTTAAACACGAAGTTTCTTTCTCCCTAATAAAACTCTTCACTTCTGAGTCACAGCAGCTGTTAGCAAACTTCTATCTCTCATAAAAGCTTGCTTTGAGGCATTTTGACTATGACAGCTTCTAGCACTTTTCTTTAGTTCTCTGACTATCTCTTCAGAGGGAGTTTGGCTAGGGAACACAGAAAATCTATTTTCCCTACCTCTGTAGCTTAGCTGGCTAGCTGAATAGCTTCCCCCACTGGGAACTGACTCTTCCAGCTTCCTTCCACGCAGGGACATTGAAACACGCACTTGCCTTGACTCTAGGCTTCTCAGCTGCTCCAATCCTTCCTGCTCTGTGCAATGCTGCTTTCTCTCTTCATTCAACTGCCTCTCTCCTGGCAGCTTCCCATTTAGCTGTGTCTGCCTCTGATCTGTTCCTCTCAGATCCAACTGCTCGTCTCTGTTCCTTGTTCCCGTCTTCGCTCTCCTGGTTCCTGTTCCCGCTGTTCTAATTAACTGCTCAAACACTGCAGTTTTAAACTGATCCTTCTTAGGGACCACACCCTTCTCCCAGCACACGTGGGAGCTGCTAGGACTCAACCTAGCTCTGACGTGCTGAAGTGGGCGGGGCTTGGTACTGGCTGCATTCTGACTCAGAGGTTTTTGGTTGCTAGGGAAACCCTGTTTGCTAGTATTTTTAAAGGGACAGGATTCACTTTCTTGCCACTCCATCGCCCCTGAACAGCCTTTGTCATCACAGTATGAATTATATTATTAATGATTACTGCTTCCTTCTTATTCCTTCGTATGCTCTGAGTGTGGAGATCCGTTACCCAAGAGTCCAGGTGCTGTTACCACTGAGGGGTGGAGCAGAGTACAGTCATCATGTTTTTATGTTTCCATGGATGCACTTATTGTGCTATCTGCTGATTCATTTACCATGTGGTAAGGGGGTCATTCTGAATGATGAATAGCAGGGCTGTACGTCCGATTTCGTCCTGGGCCCCTATTCCCTGCCCAAAGTTCCCCACACAAACATAGGAGATGTGAGGGGGCGGGCAGGGTGGTGACAGGGAGGAGAGTAGATGGGCTGGGGGCAGGGTAGACAACCTGGATGTACAGGTCACAGCACTGTACATTCAGGTTCACCCATATAGATGGGGGACTTATTCTACCTCGAAGATTTTATTTTATTTATTTATTTAACAGTTCTTCTATACCGCTCTATTTTAGATCAGAGCGGTTTACATTTAACATCAACTATACAACACAAGGAACTTTGAGTTGTATTTACAATAAACAGGGAGATCAACTTGGAAGTAACTGGGGGAAACTATGTACAATTCAGCCCCCCTTGCATTGGAGGATGGCACCATCAGTCCCCCTACAACTGGGTATGTGGCTGTAGGGGGTTCCCCAGTGCCCAATCCCAGCCTCAGAAGGACTGATCAGGGGTCGGGCAGTGAAGAACAGGGCATTTTGTGCAGTGCGAGCAATCAGGGCTCCTGCATGGAGCCATGGTGCCATGGCAGTGGAATGCCACGGCACCGCAGCTCCATGCAGGAGCCAGGCTGAATTAGCCAGGCAGGGCTTTGGACGTCCAGGATGCCAAGATCGGGGCACGGTCTGGACGTGCAGGCCCTATGCTGCGATTCTGCTCCTGTGAGGATGTCTAACCCCCACGGGAGCAGAATCGGGTGCATCTCCGGGCCGTCCGGATTTCTGGATGTCTGGACAGCTTGGATGTGCACCTATGGAATTGGCCTCCAAGTGTCTGCCCTGTGTAGTAACTGCAGGGCAGATGCTGAGCATGCCCTCAACAATTATGGCAGAGGCTTTGAACCCTCCTGCAATAAATTCAAAAAATGCACCACATTTTATTAAAGAGCCCCTTTATTCTGGTCTGTTTTAGTGGATGCATGAGGAAAGATCTTGCACATTTGAAAGTTGTCATAGCTATGGGAGTATCTTATTAGATTATTCTAACAGACAAATAGTAGGGGGTAATTTTATAAAGTTTTATTGTTTGTAAAGTGCATTTTTCATGTGGAAACAGGCTCTTATAAAACTGCATATGAGTATGCATCTCATCAAGAAAATGTGCACATTTACATGACCTGTGTATACTGCATAGGCATTCTCTGGTGCATAGTTTGGGCTAAACTGGGGCTGAGTTGCAATGCATGCTCAGGTGTAAATATATGCAAAAGCATTTGTGTACTACTGGGGGTCATTGTGTGTGCCTATCTAACAAAGGCATATAGGCACTTATGTTGCCTTATAAAATAGGTGCCATTTTAGACTTTTCAGTTATGCCTCCTGTTTTAAATTTGGCCCCTAAATGTCTCATTAGAATAGGATAGATATGTATTCCTATATTTAGAATAGTGCTAAATATTCCAATCTGCGACACAGAAAAAGTGCCTCCAAATGGGTTTACAGTATTTGTCATATACCATGATAGAAATGAACCACGCTCTAAAGTCTGGGTTTGTTGGCTATGATCTCAGTATTTCAGTTGGTGACAGTCTGCTTGGCTAAAATGGAAAAGGAATACTGTGAAAATAATTCATTCCTATGTGAGAGAGGCCATTCAAGACACACACAAAAAAGACATACTGAAGAACACATGAAGGCACGTTTTAGAAAAAATGTTGAGATCAAAATTGAGACATTGAGATTATGACATTTACAGTTCTGGTGGTATTTTAGAAAGGGTTCTGCTAAATGTGGAAACATTTCTAGAATAAAGTTGTTGTTAAGTGCCTTCGAGTTGGTGTCAACTCCTGGAGTCCCTCTGGATAGTTGACCTAAACTTTGTTTGGTCTTCAGACAAGCAGCTCATTAGAGTGGTATCCATAGCTGCTGTTATTGTATCAACCTGTCTCATTGCTGGCATTCCTCTTTTACGGTGACTTTTTACCTTGCCAAGCATTATCTCTTTCTCCAATGATATCTCTCTTTGAGTGATGTCCAAAGCCTGAAAGTCAAAGTCTTGTCATCTGAGTTTCTAAGGAAAGCTTAGGTTTGATCTCCTCTAGTACTGACTGTTTTTTAATTCGGGCAGTCAATGATATACACAGTATTCATCGCCAGCACCATTATTCAAAGGCATCAATTTTCTTCCTGTCTATCTTTTTAACTGTCCAACTTTCACATCCATGTGACACCACGGCTATTGACAAGTTGAATCTTTGTATGGAGAGAGACATCTCTGCTCTTGATAATCTTGTCTAGGTCCTTCATAGCCATTCTACCAAGAGCAGTATGCTGTCATATTTCTTGACTGCTTGTCTTTTCTTTATTGATTGTTGATCCAAGTAAGTTAAAGTTGTCAACTATTTCAATTTCTTCTCCATCAACGATGAACTTATTGATTTTGCCAGTTGTCAGGATCTTTGTATTCTTAATGTAAAGGTGCAGACCCATTTTAAGACTATGTTCCTTGATCTTGAGAAGCAAATGTTTCAGATCCTCTTCACTTTCAGCCAGTAATGTGATACCATCACCATAGTGAAGATTGTTGATGAGTCTTCCACCAATCTTCACACCTCAGTTGTCTTCATACAGTCCTGCTTTTCTGATGATTTGTTCTGCATATAAATTAGAGGAAGGGGGAAAGCATGCAGCCTTGTGCATAAAGTGACATAGTAACATAGTATATGATGGTAGATAAAGACCAGCATGGTCCATCTAGTCTGCCCAGCAAGGCGGCAAGAGCAGGTGCACCTGCCACTCCGTACAGGTCACCTCTCCCCATGACTTTGTTTAGGGTGTACCTACCGCTCCGTGTAGGTCACCCCGATTTGTTCAGATATAAGAGATAGTTATGTTTATTTTGATTTTATCCTGTTGCTATAAAGGGATCCACTGTGTTTGTCCCATGCCATTTTGAATTCTGTCACTGTGTTTGTCCCCACTACTTCTATCAGGAGGGCATTCCAAGCATCCACCACCCTTTCAGTGAAAAAGTATTTCCTGACATTGTCTTTCAGTTTACCCCCTTGCAGCTTCATGTCATGCCCTCTAGTTTTACAGCTTCCCCGTCTTTGGAAGAGGTTTGTTTGTTCATTAATACTCTAAGTATTTAAAGGTCTGTATCATATCCCCTCTCTCCTCCAGAGTGTACTTACTTAGGTCTTCGAGTCTCTTCTAATAAGTCTTCTGATGAAGACTCCAAATCATTTTGGTCACCTTCCTTTGAACTGCTTCCAGACTTTTTATATCCTTTACGAGATATGGTCTCCAAAACTGAACACAATTTTCCAAGTGAGACCTCACCAGCGACTGGTACAGTGACATTAGTACCTATTCCTTTCTGCTGGTAATTCCTTTCTGTATGCAACCTAGCATCCTTCAGGCTTTTGCCACCGCCTTGTCACACTGTTTCGCCACCTTGAGCTTCTCAGAAACAATCACTTCAAGGTCCTTCTCCTTGTCCATGCACACCAATCTCTTGCCCCCTATTTCATACAGTTCCATTAGATTTCTGCTTCCCACGTTTTACCTAATCTTGTAGGTGCTAGAGTTTACAAATGTATGTGAGCTGTTTTGCAAACCTGCATGTATAAATACCACCAGTTAACATCAGATGGCACTATTTGTAATTTACTTTCAATTTGGAATGAAATGAAGAATAAAACAAAGGATACTGTATCGTAATGCATCTATATCGCTCCATGTTCTGACTAAAACCTTGAGTACTCTAGCAGTTCTAGTCTAAAAAAAAAGATATGGTGGCATTGGAAAAGATAGAGATAAGGGCAACAAAAAAATAAAGAAGATGGAAGTATACCCCCATGAGGAAAGGATTCAAAGATTAGCACTTCTCAGCTTGGTCAAGAGATGGCTGAGAGGCAGAGCTGGCCCTTTCCATTGTGTGAGAATGTTGTTTGCACAGGGCCCCGCGCTTCAGGGGGCCCTGCACCAATTCATGGCATTAGGGGGTCTAGGATTGGAAATGGGCTGATGGGGGGGCAGGACTGGAAATGGGCTCATGCAGGGGGATGGGAGAATGGGACTAGAAGGGAGCGGATGCTGAGTAGTTCTGGAACTAGAAGAAAGCTGATGTTGGGGGAGGACTAGAAGGGGGTGAGGATGGAGAGGGGAAAAGATATTTTGTGTGGGAGGGAAGAACAATCTACAATTGGCCGGGTATTGGGAGAGTAAGAGGGGATAGAGGAGTGAAATTTGGGTGGATGAAAAAGGAATAAAGAAAGAAATGGAGGAAAGAGCAAAAGGGGAAAGATCAGTATGTTGGAGGAGAACATAGAGAGAGAATGGAAAACACTAGGGTAGAAGAAAGGACAAAAGGAAAGCAGACAGTGGAGAGTAAGCAGAAGACACAAAGAAAACAGAAGAAAGCAACTGGGGCAGTTGCGACAAAAAAAAAAATGCTCAAACAACAAAAAAAGTAGAAAAATATTATTTTATTTTGAATTTATTAACTGGAATATGTCAGCTCTGGAAAATGTGCAACACTAACATCTTTGCATTTTGTTTAGTACAAGAGGAAATTAATTTATAGTTTTATTTCTCCATTGTTGTTGTACATTCCAAGTTTGGCTTTTGGGGTTCCAGTTTAATTGTTGTCTTCATATTTCTAAATTGTGATCCCTTGTTCTATGTTTACTGATGGTCTATGTTCTGCATGTGTAACGGAGCTGCAGTATTCTGTTCATGTAATTTCTATGTGACAGTCATACTTGTTCTCTTTTCCCAGTAGGAGATGTATCGGTATTCTCTGAGATGTAATGGTTTAATATTTGCAGTGTTGCCTTTTGATAGGTAGGGTTTGGTGCTTTGTGAGTCCTGTTAGTGCTATTATGATATGGTGGGTTTGCTATGGGTTCTAAATGAGCAAGGTTTATAGTACTACCTGGCAGTTGGTACTAGAATATAGTAATGTAGAAATCTGGTAATCTTTCTTTATCCTCACTGCCCATGCAAAATGGTATTCAGACACTCATTAAAAAGCATGTTTAAAAGTTAATGTGCATTCACAAATGTTAATGTGCGCTAAGTGCAGGAACACCCATTTATTTCTTTGGCGCAGTGGCACTTAACGCACATTAATATTTAGTAAACATGCCCCTAAGTCATTGCCACAAAAGAGAGGCTTGTGAAGAGCTCCATTAAAAGCCATCTAAATTTTTAGTTGGCAAAATAAACATTTTAAAATAATATAAATTAAATTTATGCAAATGAGGTCCAGTGGATATGAAAATGAGGCCCCACAATGAGTCTCCACACATGGCCCCACACCACCCTTGGGCCACCCCTGCTGAGTAGAGATATTATAGAGGTCTATAAAACAGAGTGGAGGAGTAGCCTAGTGGTTAGACCACTGGCTTGGTAACCAAGCAACCAGGGTTCAATTTCCACTAGCACTCTTTGTGGCCTTGGGCAAGTCACTTAACCCTCCATTGCCTCAGAAGAAAGGCCTGGCAATCTACTTCTGGTGACACTGCCAAGAAAACCCAGGAGCTTTTGGGTCACCAGGAGTCAGGACTGATTCAAAAGCACACATTTTTTTGCATAAAACGATGAGTGGAGTGGAACAAGTAAAGGTGAATTGGTTGTTTATTCCTTCAAAAGAAATGAAAACTAGGGGACACGCAATGAAGCTACAAGACAAAGTAGTACAATTTAAGACTAATTGTGGAAAATCATTTTTTTCACTCAATGTGTAATTAAGCTTTGGAATTCTTTGCCAGAGGATTTTGTAAAAGTTATTAGTGTAGCCTGGTCTAAAAAAGGTTTGGACAACTTCCTGGAGGATAAGTCCAAAAACATTACTAAAGTAGATTGTGGGAAAATCCACTTCCTATCCTTGGGATATGCATCACACAATCTTTCTACCTTTTGAGATCCTGTCAGGTATTGCGAATTAGATTGTCTACTGTTGGACAAGATACTGAGCTTGATGGAACATCAATCTAACCGAGTATGGCAAGTCTTATGTTCTTATGTTGTCATATTCTAAACAACAATGGGGTATTAAAGGGGAAAATCTCCTTAATTCCCCCTGTAAGGGCTGACCAAAAGTAGCACTTTTGGAAAATGTTAATGATCCAAGGAGCAGGTGTGAATCCCGATATGGACATTTTCGGTCATACACATGATTCCCTATTTCATATGGCGTGCAGATTTTTAACTCACTCTGGTCACACCTAACCATGCCCTTGTCATGCCCTTTTCAAACTTCCACATAAAAAGGACATTCAGGTGGAAATTGAGCCCTTTCTAAAACTGTTCTTTTCACATGGATACCATTTACATGTGGATGCCTGATTATACATGTGTAAATCACGATTAAGGCTTCTAAAATATCCGCCATGATGACTAAGCTTCAAAGAAAGTCTAGTTCTGGAAAGGAGCCCTAAAACTGAGTTCTCATTATCTGTGGGGAGTAAAGAATATCTTGGATAGCAAAGAAAGTAAGTATAAATGGGTATTTACCATTGTGGTCAACATTATTGGCACTCTTGCATTTTAGGTATGTTGAGTACAATATATTGAGAAATGATTGGAAATATTCCAACTGTATATTATCATAATATTGTAAAAAAAAAAAACAAATTATGACCTGGACAGGATTAATGGCACCCTTCACTAATACTTGGTTGCACAACCCATGGCAGTGATGACAGACTCCAAATTGTTTCCTGTCGCCATCTATAACTTTTTTACATCTGTCTACTGATAGTTTCTCCCACTTTTCAACTGCGATTTGTTCCAGCTCATGAATGTTTCCAGGATTCTTTTTGCCAGTGGCATATTTCAGCTCTTTCCAAAGGTTCTTGATTGGATTGAGATCAGGACTCATTTCTTCACCTGTAAATGTATCGCTCGTCTGCATTGCTAAAAGACAAGTTTGGTTTCATATGTGTACAAACATTTTCCCAAGCTGGTTCTGGGCAAAGATGTGGTGTGCCTTCTATGTCCATCTTTCAGTAGTGGGGTCTTCCTTAGCCTTCACTCATGAAGTCCTTCTTTGTTTAGTGTGTGGTGTATGGGGGGGGGGGGGGGGTTGAAACTACCACTTCAGATTGTTCCAGGTCCACTTTAAACTCTTTGGATGTTGTACAGGGTGTTTTTCCAGCAGTTCACACTAACCTTCAAAACGTTTTGGATTCATTTCCCACCACATCCTGGGAGGTTCTTGAGAGTTCCATAAGCAGAAAACTACTTAATAACAATGCAAACTGTAGACACAGGAATCCCAAGGTCTTTGGAGATGGCCTTGTACACCTTTGAAGTTTGATGTTTGGTGATAATGGCTTTTCTGACGGTCTCAGGTAGCTCTCTTGTCTTCATTGTGAAAATGGAACAGGGAGTGAATGTTGCCATTTTAAACATTAGAACCATCATTCATTAGTTGATTCAAGTCATGTGAGTACTGACAATTGATCACAGGTGCGTCTAATTTTACTGTAATGGTAGTGTGGTTCTTCTGTTCAAACTGATTTGAATTGTTAATAAGGGTGACAATAATCATGTTCTAGCAATGTCCCCGTTTTTATACTATTTCCTACTATTTCCTTTTTTGATTGGTCTTGTTGCATTTGATTTGTTTATGTGTCAAATATGTGTGCATATAGGGCCCGATATTCAAGTAGGCAGGCTGTGTGCCGCTACAGCTATGGTGACGGCATTGAATATCCGGTTTTGGTGCCCGGTTAGCATCTGCAGCCAAATCTAGGTGAGCCAAAAGTTGACCTAGTTTTTTAGCCATGGATCACTAACTAGGTAGCAGTTTAATATCGCTGCTACCTGGTTAGAGGTACTCCCCTTCTCCGCTACACCCTGGAACTCCCCCAACACCTCCCAGTGCTAACCAGACAGCATCAGGGTGCATAGGGGATATAGACGGGAATATTCAATGGCACTAACCGTGTAGGTGCCATTGACATTCTGTTTAAGGTGTTTACTGTACATGGTTTGCTGGGCTGTAAACCATGTAAATGCCTTTCAAATATTGGGCTCATATAGCCAAAGCCATTTCACTTACCACATTTTTTTTAGGAAATAATGGACATTAAGGGATTGGACTGCAAGGATGTCAATAATGTTGACCACAAGTGTATTTGCATCTTGCTCATGCCTTTCCAGTAGTAGTTCAAAGTGAGATATAGTAAGATACAGTAGGCTTCAGCCTACATTTAGAGCCAGTGGGTTACTGGAGAGACCATATATATAAGTTATCATATATGCAATCTATTAAAGATATAAAAAGAATGGATACTTTTTTGAAAGAAAAACAATAGCATAAAGTATATGGCTTCCCAAATCATTCTAGACTGTTTTAACCAAGGTTGCATCAATGACATAGAAATTAACGGGTATTTTCAAAGCCATTTAGGCAAATTTCAGACCTATAAACTGCCTAAATGGCACTCAACAAGATATTCAGCAGCAGTAACATAGAAACAGAGAAACATGATGGCAGAAAAATCATTAACACAATTAGTGCTGCTAAATATCCCCAGGTGCAGCCAGTAAATACCCCCGACATTAGCCGGATAGCACTGGGGCATTCCAGAGGCAGTGACATTCAGCCACTAGCGGGTTATCCCAAAGCGGTGAAACTAAGGCACCTGAAAGGCTTATTTAACCTTTGCCGCTTTAGCTAACTGGACAGAGGCTGAATATTGCCGCTGCCTGGTTAGCTGCCATGCTATCTGGTCAACCTGGACATTCAGATTCAGAGTTCGGTGGCGACGGCTAGCCACTTTACAAATGCTAGCCGCCACTGCTGAGTATCCTCCCATTAAGTGAAGCCCTGACAAGCTATCAACTTCAATGACTCCAAAATGATCACCAATTGAATCACCATTAAACCACCAGCACTGAACTACTCAAACTGCCTTATAATTCTTTTTCATGCATATTATAAAAGGATCCTGTAACAAGTTTCCAGCACTTCAGGGATATAGTTTGCATATCTTGCTGAGCAGAGCTATCAAAATTAATAAATCTGATAAGCAATGAAGGTTGCAAAGGTAGGTATTACTGGAAGATGTAGGTTGCAACTAAACCTCTACAAGAAGTGGGGATTGTTTTTAAGGATCCTAAATTGTTTTTATTAAATATAAATAAATGACTCATTGGAGACAAATGGACTAAGGCTGCTGGTAAAAACTTAGCTTGACACCTCATTAATTTTCATTCTTGAACATCAGCAGTATCAGCTCAGCCAGATGTCTCCACCAAGCACAGCTTCTTCTGACATTTCAGAAGTCAGACTCTGCTCTTCCCCTATCCTCCCTCCGAAATATACACAATTCACATAAAAAATATCAAAAGAATCCTGCAAATGAAAATAATTTTGGCAAAATCAGCTTCACATGATGTCACATGCAGGGTAATTTTCAAAGCAGTTTATGAGGAAAAACATTTTAGCTCTGTTAATTGTCTGTTGGAAAAATGCCCATCTACCAAATGCTAAAAAAAACTGAAATAAAGCTTTGCCAGGAGCATGTTTGGGTTAGCAAAGCAAAAGTGTGGATATACTGTAGATGTTTTTTAAAGAAAATATATGTGCATAGTTTCCCAGCAAAATCCCACATGCACACAAAGAATACTATGGTATTTCTAACCGTGGCGGTTTTCAAAGTCCTTGTGTATGTCCCCTATAAAAACTGATGCAAAGACTACAAGTAAAATGTAGCATCTATAGCATACAGTATGTACATAATATTAACATGTATGCTAACATTAAAGGTATGAAACCTCAGCGCTGTAGCCATGTGAAGGCCCATTTCAGATAGGTTGTTGAGGATGGAATTGAGTCAGATAGTTTGAGATAAGCTCAGTTACCCCTGTATTTTTTCAAAAGGCTCTGCTTAATGTGAATTCTTTGTGAAATATGCATAAAGACTTGCCGAAGTGCATGTGTATTTGCTGGCAGGTACAGTGGGAACAGCCCTTTTGCCAATATTCGTGTGCAAAAAAGAGCACCTTCAACTCGGCATCTTCTACTTAGACGTGGAAGCAGCAACTTTTAACTTCCATCTAGAAGCTCCAGCTTTGATATAGAGGGTAATTTTACAACAAGGAGCCTAGGTTAAAAGGCCAAGTAGGCACCTTCTTAGGTGCTATTTTATACATACATGTGAAGGTCACCTAAACTGCCTATCATCTGTACTGGTGAGAGCTGGCCAAAATGAACACTTTTGCTATGCCTATTTCTGCCAAGGAGCAGATCTAATATGGAGATGCTGGCTGATGGGTTTTCATATGCAGCACTGTTATAAAATCAGAGATGCACATGGATCTTTTTGACCACTCTGAAGAGATCTCCATCACACCTCTGTATGACTTTGACATGATTGGGGCAGACACGTACAAATTTGAGTCTTTCCAAAATGGCTTTTGGGACATGGATCTGAACTGCAAGTGTGAATAGTCATTTTCATCTTGACTAGTGCTACTAAAATAACCCCCAAAGGCAGAAATCATGTCTTGATTGCAAAAACAATTTTTTATTTGTAACCGTGAAAACGATTGCTTGCCACTTTCTACACTGACAGGAATTGCCAGTAATATTCTTAGGGCAATACTCAAATTTGGAAAGAGAAGAAGTTGTAGACTAGTGGTTAGAGCAACAGCCTACAACCCCCTTGGACAAGTCACTTTACCCTCTATTACCTCAAAAGAAAAGGGTCTGGCAATCTTTTTCTGGCCATACCTTGCTGCTGGGTTGCCAGGAGTTGGCATTGACTTGAAGGCACACACACACACACACAAAAAAAAGAAAATGATAATAAGTGGTAAAAGTTAGGAAGGGAGGGTTTGTATGGAGTCACAAATTTACCATCTTACCATAAGAGGTGCATAACAAATTTTGTGTGGATTTAAGAGCCAGTCCAAAAACTTAGGATCCCCCTCTGTTGTGCCCCCCTCCCCTATTGTGGCTTGCAGTGGTCTCATGTTCTCAAGTCTCACAAGACCAGAGTCAGAGTTCCTATACTGCGTAGCATCTTTAGACAGAAATATAGTTAACAGTTATAGCTTCAGATAGCAAGTGTCTGTGTAGGTGTGTGGTGTAACTGTGGCGTGGCTGTCTTCCATGGGATGTGGCAGTAGGTGCTTTTCTGTGGGTGGGGTGTGGGGCTGAGATACATTGTGTGTGCTGCAGAGCTGGGGAGTCTCTGTGTGGTGCAGAAGTGGGGTGCATGTCTGTATGTGAATGTGAGTGTGTATGTGTGTGTGTGTGTGTGTAATGGTGGTGAGGTGAGGTACCTGTGTGTGTGTGCATGTGTGATGCAAAGATAAGGTGCCTGTGTATGTATGTGTGATGTGCAGATGGGGTACCTGTGTGTGTGTGTGTGATACGAAGATGGAGTATCTGCAGACGTGGCTCAAGGCAATCTGCTTCCTGAGGCGAGGGATGAGATGGCGCCCTCCCCCCCTATAGTGGGGGTGGGGAGGCTTTCTCAAAACTCCAATCAGGTACTGAACCACACCAGCTATGAAGAAGAGTCCATTTGTACAGTCTCTGCTTGTGTTGCTGGAAGAAGGTATTTGAGATGAATAGATCATTGGTCTTGCAGAATTCTATCAGTCTTTCTCCAGCTTCATTTCTATTGTAGGATTTTCAATATTTTCCAACCACTTTGCCTTCTTTTGTTACCAACTTTTGCGTTCCAGTCACCCATGACTATCAGGATATCCTTTTTGCATGTTCTGTCAATTTCAGCTTGTACTTGTTCATAGAACTCATCAACGTCATACACTTCTTCAGTTGCTGTTGGGGCATATACCTGAATTATAATTGTGTTGATAGACTTTTCTTGTAGACAAATATAAATTAAGCATTCACTGACTGCAGACTCTTCTACCCCACTTCTTCTGAAATTTTCCAGTTTTTCTCATTCACTCTTATGCACGCTGCTCTCTCATATATCTCCATCCAAATCACTCACATACCCAAATTTCCTTCCTTCCAGCACA
The DNA here is from genome assembly GCA_033557465.1 of Ichthyophis bannanicus. Classification (NCBI taxonomy): domain Eukaryota; kingdom Metazoa; phylum Chordata; class Amphibia; order Gymnophiona; family Ichthyophiidae; genus Ichthyophis; species Ichthyophis bannanicus. The sequence goes on along the minus strand of CM066038.1, from coordinate 370,221,747 downwards.
TTCTAAGGCCTAGGCCACCAGTCTTATGTATACATATACACTCTCATGCACTTACACTCACCAACTAACTTTCTCCAGTTACAGTCACTGACATTCCAATTCCTCACATACTGTCTCCCTACACCGATGACCTCACAAAATATTCCCAGGGGACCTTTACTCTTAACGACTAACCCCCCTGCCCCCCGCCCCCCCACTATCACCAATCAGACCCCCCATAATTTTCTCTACCTATGTAATACAGTTAGGAAATTTACATCTTAATTAATTTTATACAAAGTCACCTGAGGAGGAAATTAGAAAAACTACATCATCAACTGCAACTGATCAACAGAACCTCAACACAACAGCATAGAGCAATAGAATTCCTACACTACTGTTAATACAGAGGCACTTTTTCAATAAACAACCCTAACATTTCATCATTATACATTTCCTATCATTCAAGTATACAAAAATGAGTCTAACTTAATTAGTACATAATTCTTAATGTTAAAATTTTAAAATAAACCCTTTAGTTTCTTCAGAGAGAATTCAGTCAATTTATTTAAAAATTAAACTTTTAAATCACACTAAAATAATTTTCCTTACACACTAAGGGGTATGTTTACTAAAGGGCGCTATTTGCACTGCTGCGACATTATCACACGATAAGGTACCTTATCGCACAATAATGGTGCTTTATCGGGTGCAGAGGTAGCTTAGCATGCGATAACGTGCGCAGCGGCTCAAACGAGCGCTGAGGGTGGAGAAAGGCTCCCGGAGGGTGGAGGAAGGCTCCCCAGGGGCGGAGAGAAAGGGTCAATGGGTGGAGAGTGGGAGGGGAGAGGCTCCCTGCACATTAACACTGTGGAATCCGGGGCTGAAAACTAACGCCAGTGAAACCCTGGCGTTAGAGCAGAGTTAAAGGGAAGAGAAACCATTTACGTCAGCAATGTACAGCAAAGCCAGGGAAACCTACAAAAAGTGATAAGTGTGATACATGTGCATGGAACAAAAGGGCAAATAAACATTGAAAATGACGTGAACAAAATGGAAAAAAACCATAACCAAGCTGGCCAATAGTGATATTAATGGGAAACAGCAAAAAACACTACTGAGAAAGCTCCAAAAAAAAGATATTAATTTTGGAAGGGTCTATGTTCTGTCCCCATACAAGGTGAATGATCCCACAGTGAAATAGCGCTGATCAGGGTTTTCCCTTGTTATTGGACAGGTTTCCTATGGCGTGCACATGTTCTGCAACATCAGGGTGGGCATGTCAGAACGGGAAACTGGACAGATGCTGGAAAAGGGGATACAGAGAGCTGCAGGCGGCACATGCTGTGGTGCAGCTGGACCACAGTGTGGACTAGGGTGATGCCCAGGTGGCCCATAGGAATGCTGAAACAGTAGAGCAGCCAGACAGCAACTGATGAGGGCCCAACATGGGTACAAGTGTGTTTCCCACAGTGTCACAGGGGATAGTACCCAGCAGGTACCCCCAAGGGCACAGAACATTGGCAGGCAGTGCTGGGGGGAAGCGTGGACATCTATGCAGGCACCCCTACCCCAGAACCCGCACCATAGGCAGCTGCCAACCGGCACACTGGATGGCCTGAGACTGCACACAACCAGCACCACCAGCAGAAGGGCATGTCAGCATGGTGGCAGAGGGGTACTGGTGGTGGAGGGGGCAGTGGCAGCTGCCCACAGCAGACCATGGCCTAGCCCTGTGTACGTGGGTGCAATGCACTGCAACAGACAGGCCCTGTCTGACAAACAGTCATGGTATCCCCAGGGAATGCATTGTCCCTGTGGCAACAAGGTGATGCAGCACACACAGCCAGTGTGTTCAAGAGCAGAAGGTCACAGGTTCAAGTCACAGCTGTGGTTCCTGCCAACCCCGTCACCATGTTTTACCCACTACTAAACCATGGTAATAAAAAGGGAACCTTTATTGCAGATAACATAAACATGCCTCAAACGCCTATATTTTACCCTACAGAGCACAGACACCCTAGACATGTGCAATACCTAAAGCAACGTTTCCCAAATGCAGTCCTGGAGGGCCAAAAGTCATTCAGGTGTCATGCTGTCTCTAATAAAGATACCTGTGCTGTATTTCTATGTGCCGCCCCCATGGTATGCAAATGTATCTCATGCATATTCATTAGAGACAGCATGAAAACCCAAACAGTGTTTGGCCCACCAGGACTGGAGTTGGGAACCTCTGCCCTAGAGCAGCGGCCAACAGGGGCAGAAACACCCGCACCCACAGGCTCCATTATCCAAAGCTTCATGGAGAGGCAGGATGTTGGGCCCTGCACGCAGCAGTATCTCCCAATACTAGCACTTGCATACCTTAGCAATGCCGCCCTAAACCTGGGAATACGTTACACATATATCAAAAGGTTGCTATGATTAATGGCAGATAGCAATTCCTAAGTTCTGCATAATTTGCTGATTGAGCTGCATCATAGCAACCTTTCTGATGTCTGTGGAGTGTGTTTCAGTTCTGGTTTCTGACAGTGTTTACCACCCCGGGGAGTGACCCCAACAGTATTGCATACCATAGCCATGCCTGCACTGTGCCCAGGACTGGTGAGGTGGCCAGGGCTGCCAAAAGCCTCTATATTTGCACAATGCTAGCATAGGTGTGGGAGTGTGTGTCTGTCTATCCAGTGTGTGGTGGCTGCCAACACCTTACTCAGCCCTCACTGCTTGCACTGTTTCCAGTGTTAGCCTGTCAATGTGCATAATGAGGAGCAAGGTACTGTGGGTATAGCCCAGACAGGGTGGCCTGGGCAGGATGCATCTACACAGGGCATAGGGCAATGTCTGGGACATTGTAGTGCCTGGCCACCACCTGCACAGACAGGGTGGCCACAGCATGTCCTGCTGGGAGGTCACTCTCACCCTGACTGAGCAGTGACCATGGCATGTCTAGGTTCCCCCATAGTGCTGTGTAATATTTCACTCATATGATATTTATGGGTTCTCTTTTCTGGGGCTTAATCACTGACTTATCTGCTTGGGGTGTGTGCTCACATCTCCTCCAGGAACATGCACTATGAACTAGCTAGCACACTGTCTGCAGTTTTATGTGTATGACTGGAAGTTTATTGCTGGAAAATGTCAGATGGTGGTGGGGGGCAGCTGAGCATTTCCAGTCCTACTGTCTGTCATTGCCTTATGGATGTGTACAGATCTGCATTGACTGCCCTGTAGGGTGTCTGTTACCCAGCAAGACTAGGGTTGATGATGGTGGTACATAATCTGCCTATGGGTACAAACATTCCCACCCCCAGAGGATATGCACTATTCTGGGTGCATCATAGCCCTTAAGAACTAGGGGGTATGTTTACTAAAACCCCGTTAGGTGCGCGCCGCGTTAGTGTGCGGGATGCCATAAAAGGAGTGGGCGTGTCAGTCTGAAAAAAGCAAACCGGGAATAATCATGCGCTAATGTGCGCTGTGCCATAATGTGCGCTGCGCACATTAGCGCATGAGCAACGCGCGCGGGAAGCATAAGCGGCACGCTGATGTGCAAGCACAGGAGCAGAGCTGCAGTACAATGGTTAAGACACTGACCGATGGTGCAGGGATCATGGGTTCAATCTCCCACTGTGCCCAATGAATAAGGCTGGCTGAAGCACTACATGTTATGTGTAATATTGCAGTCTGAGGCATATTAATTTTATTTTAATTACTGCTACTAGCAAACGCACTCTGAAAGCACTGTAACATAAGGCGCCCCATAAGGTACCCCAGAGGGCACATTTTAAAGTGCACTGTCCGCCACGGCACCCTACAATGTTGCATAAAGGGTGGCGTATAGGGCGCCATATAGGGGTGAGGTACAGCAAGGTCATAGCACTGTTTTTGATGGCAGCACTGTGCATTTAAACGCATGGAAATCATAAGTAGGTGTGCTGAAATGCAAGGAGGAACAGCAGTGTAGCACAATGGTTAAGGCACTGACTGATGATACAGGGGTCATGAGTTCCATCCCCAGTGTGCCCAATATGTAAGGCTGGCTGAGGCATCAGCTTTGACATGTAAGTATTGTTTCCTGAGGCATTTTATTTGTAATTTAATTATTGCTGCCAGCAAACACACCCTCACGTGCCGTAACCTAAGGTGCCGCATAAGGCACCCTATAAGGCACGCCATAGGGCACATTATAAAGTGCACTGTCCGCCACGGCACCCTATAATGTCCCCTATAGGGCACCCTATAAGGCACTCCATAGGACACCTTATAAGGCACCTTATATGGACGGTAACCATAAGGTGCCCTATAGGGCGCCCTATAAAGCGCCCTTTGAGGTACCTTATGGGTACAGTATGCTGAGGGTGTTTTTGCTGGCAGCAATAATGTACATTAAAAAGAGATAATGCTTTGGGGAGCCCTATCAAATAGGCCCCACTGTGGGTTTGAACCCATGACCTCTGGCTCCACAGGCAGTGAAGTAACCAGTGGGCTACAGCTCTATAGCTGCTAGCAAGCCCCTGGCTGGCTGCAGAGGGACTGCACGTCACCACACAGTCTGCTGTGGTCACCAGGATAGGGTTAGCCCACCCGTACCCATGATGCACTGCACATGCAAATCAGCTGTCTACATATGATCACAAGATGGGGTATGCACCCCCACAGCACCTCGGCCTGGTAGGGGGAACTGACCATGTGCATCCCCACAGCACCTCGGCCTGGTAGGGGGTACTGACCGTGTGTGTTACTGGCACAGAGTAGCTACACACTGTCACATTGTGCGGGTACTGTGCTCACACTGAGGGTGCGGTGAGGCGCCAAGCACCAGGTCCACAGCACCTTCCATGGCAGAAATAGGCCATGTTGCAGGTCCCCAGCAGTGCTAATGTGTGAGATAGGTAGTTTCTGCAGACACACCTTGGATTATATCTGTATGTCTCAGTCAGGTGTAGCCCCTATGGACCCTTAGGAGGATTATGCACCACCACCCTCTTCCTCCAGGGCTGAGAGTGGTAAACAGGGTCTCCCATCAACAGATCCACATTCTACTTCCCTGCAATGGTGGCAGTAGAAGGGACCATCAACCCCAGTCCTGCTGGGGAACAGACAGCTACAGGGCAGTCAATGCAGCTCTGTACACATCCCTAACACAATAGCAGACAGACATTAGGCCAGGATATGCTAAGATGCACCCCACCACTATGTGATATTCTCCTGCAGCAAGCCTTCAGCCGCTGCACCCTGCAAGGCACTCCATCAAGACACATACCAGCTGCAAACAGTCTGCTAGCTAGTCCATAGTGCATGTTCCTGGAGGAAATGCATGCACCCAGAACTGGGATGTCAGTATAAACACCAAGCAGATAAATCAGTGACTGGGCCCCAAAAGGAAACCCATAAATATCACATAAGAGAAATACCATGTAGCACTATGGGGGTGCCTAGCCATGCTGTGGTCACTGCACAGTCAGTGTGAGAGTGATCTCCCAGCAGGACATGCTGTGGCCACCCTGTCTGTTCAGGTGGTGGCCGGGCACTACAATGTCCCAGCCAGTGCCCTATGCACTGCGCAGATGCATCCTGGCCAGGCCACCATGTCCGGGCTATACCCATGGTACCTTCCTCCTCATTATGCACATTGGCAGGCCAGTACTGGCAACAGTGCTGGCAGTGTGGACTGTGGAGGGTGTTTGCAGCCACCACACACTGGATAGACAGACACACACTCCCACACCTATGCCAGCATTGTGCTACTCTAGAAGAGTTTAGCAGCCGTGGCCACTACAACAGTCCTGGGCACAGTGCAGGCATGGATATGGTACGCAATACTGTTGGGGGTCACTCCCCAGGGTGGTAAACACTGTCAGAGACCAGACCTGAAGCACACTCCACAGACAGCAGAAAGGTTGCTATGATGGAGCTCAATCAGCAAACTGTGCTTAACGTAGGAATTGGTATCTGCCAGTAATCATAGCAAATGTTTGATAGCTGTGTACCATATTCTCAGGTGTAGGGTGGCATTGCTAAGGTATGCAAGGGCTAGTATTGGGAGATGCACGCAGGGCCCAATGTCCTGCCTCTCCAGGAGGCATTGGCTAATGGAGCCTGTGGGTGTGGGTGTGTCTGCCCTTGTTGGCTGCTGCTTTACGGCAGAGGTTCCCAACTCCAGTCCTGGTGGGCCAAACACTGTTCGGGTTTTCATGCTGTCCCTCATGAATATTGTAATGGGGAAAAGATATCCTGTGACAGAAAAACAGAGGAACCCATGAGCAATAGGGCTGTTTCTAGCAGGAAGGAAGATATCAGGACACCCAGTTTCCAAGAGCAACACAAACATTCCCAGCCACGAGGGAAAGAACCCCGCACAGCTGATAAGCAATCCCCAGCTCATAGCTCTAATAGCTTTCACCTGGGAGGGGGAAGGGCTGGATTAGAGCCTCAGCAAACATATAAGGGACGTTCACTAGAGTTAGTGAGCAGCAGTGGCAGTAGGAAGAGCAGGAGCTTTGGCTTTGGTAGCTCCAGAGAAAGCAGCTCAGAGAATTCAGAGAAGCCAGCAACAGGAAGCAGGAAATACGTGGTGAATCAGAACCAGCTGGAGTCTGTGTGCAAGCTGAGGTCTGAATCTGGAAAGCAACGTCTGCCCTGGGCTGGTAGGAAAACTTACGTGTGTGACTCTGATTCTGAATGGGAAAGAGAAAGGCAGCTAACAGCTAATAGAGTTAATTGGAGGAGAAAGGCACAGAAACCTTTTAACCAAACCTCAAAACCTATTCCTTATGGTGAAGACATTCACAAGGAGAAAGTACCAGTCAGGATAACTGGAAAGTATTTGCAAGCTTCAAGAAAGGGAGAATATATGGTGCCAGACATTTGTATGTTGGAAGAGGGTGCTGAGCAGCCTGAAAGTAGAGAAAAGCCTCTAAGTTTTAAACCCCTTCTAAAAGGAGCAGTGCACAGACTTTCTCTTGCCTCAAACCCTGAAGGTAGGCCAATTAGCCAATGTAAAGCTGGATACAAGACTTTCTCACGTAGGAGTTATAAGGGACATAACTCTCATTACAATTATATGCCAAGATATGGTGATACAGACCCTTACCTGCTAGAGGAGATAGTAGGGAGGTCACGGGAGCTGGCAGAGGAGAATAATCTGCCAACACTCTATAGGCAGCAGCAGAGTGGTACAGATGATAGTCAGATTGAAGCAATGATAATTGATCCACCAGAAACAGAATTATCTGACAATCAGATGGACTGTTCATTGGCTGTATTAAGTGATGTGGTTTCACTGTGCTGAAGAGATACAGTTGTGCAAATAATTTAACTGCCTGTTTGAAAGTACAAGACTTTACTTTGTCCTATCCTTTTTGCCAGAGTGTATGGCTTATGTTTCTTTATTACCTGTGTTTGGAATCCGTCCCCGGGAGGGGAAATAAAACCCTGTCTTGACCTTAACCATTCGTGCCTCAACTACCTTATTGAAAAGGAGCCCAACTACAACCTTTCGATAAAAGGTCCCCCTGCAGCCCAACCAGTACGCTAACGCTACAGGTGGCCCAGGGTGTGACAGGAAGATGGCGTAGTTGGCAGGATTTTTTAAAAAAAAGAAAAAACACAGGAAAAAGGACAGTACCAAGGATAAGGATTACCTGAAAATCAGGAGAAGTTTGGCTATCCTGTGGAAAGGAGAGAAACCGGACCAGACTACAGATCCAGACCTGACTTGGAGCCACCCAGGAGATCTTTCTCAAGGTGAGATCCTGCACTGTGCTCAGGTATAAGTGAGGGGGCACGGGTGTAAAAGGATCTGTGAGGAAGTATCCATTTCTGTGCTATAGTGGGAGGCATAGAATTTCTGTTGGTACCGCACTTGGTGGGCTTTTGTTGTTTTGTCTTTGCAGATACAGCAAACCTGATGGATCCCCAGGACGTAAAAAGCTGGATGGAGGCCCAGTGGAGGACCCAGAGTGAGCTGGCCCAAGGGATCCAGGAGAGAACTGTAGCAGCCATGAATGCTCAGCAGCAGCCATTGTTGGAACTACTGGGAGCTCTGCTGAAGAAAAATATGGACAAAGAAGAGACTAGTCCCTCAGTACAAGTGGGGGTAGGACTCAATAATTGTGGTGCCTTAGCACTGGGACAATTTAAAGATAATGAGAATTTTGATGATTTTGCTGATGCGTTTGAGAAAATAGCAGAATCAGCTAAATGGCCAGCTGACCAGTGGGCTGTCCGCTTTGCTATGACTCTATCAGGGGAGGCATTAGCAGCATATAAAGCATTGCCCGCTGATCAGGCGTCCAATTACCTGAATGTAAGAAATGCCGTAAGAGACAGGCTAGGTTTAATGCCCAGGTACTACAAGCGTTTATTCAGGGAGGCTAGGCTTAGGCCTATGGAAACACCGAAGGCACTGTTTCAGCGACTAAAGGGTCTAGCGCTGTATTGGCTCACTCCTGAGAGGAGAACAATAGAGTCGGTGATAGATACTATATTTATTGAGCAGTTCCTTGAGGCTGTACCGCCTGAGGTAAAAGCATTTATAGTGCTCCACAAATGCAGTTCCACTGAGGAAGCGGCTGAACTCTCAGAAAGATACTTTGAGGCAGAGTTAGCCGGAACCTCAAAGGAAAAGGTATTAAAAGCAGCTGGCATTGGTAAGCTATGCGGCTTAGAAAAAACCTCTAGGAGAGAAATGTGTGACCAAAATGTAAACAAATTTCTTAGGAGAAAATGTTATAATTGTGGTCAGCTAGGACACATACGTAAGGATTGCACCATATGCACTGCCTTAATATCAGGGAAGAAGAAACCCCTAGAGGAGGGATTTCTCCTTAAGGTCTGTGTAGAAGGGGTAGAAACTCTGGCCCTGTTGGACTCCGGCGCAGACCAGAGTATGGTCTCCCAGAAGTTATGGAAGACCATCTCTGACCATGACCAATCCGCCCGGAGCCAAGCAGAGGGAAGAGTACAAGTGAGTTGTGTTCACGGATCAGCGCCATACTATCCTGTGCATAAAGTATCCATAACAGGCTTAGGGATTGATGGGGAAGTATGCGTGGCAGTCATACCATGACTTCCTCGCGACCTTGCTTTAGGCAGAGATTGGCCTCCCTTTCAAAAAGAGCTAAGGAAAGGTTTAGCTGAAAGAATAGGCCTAGTTGCAACCAGGTCCCAAGCAAAAGTTCCTGTAACAGAGGTTATGCCAGTAGAGGGGGAAACTGAAGCTCCTGAGGGTGGGGAAGAACCCCAAGGAGGTGAGAATGAAGAAAGAGAGGAGGTACCCGATAAAGGACCCCCAGAAGGTGAGAATGCAGAAAGAGAGGAGGTACAAGGTATACTTTCCTCTCATGAAGATTTGGTAAACATACCCTCTAAAAAGAAGAAAGGAAAGGCTGAAAAGCGACATGAGCAAAGGCATAGGTCGCAGGCAAAGGCAGAACTGGAGGCCGGGGAGGAGTTGCCCTGGGTCCCAGCAGAACTTGTCCGCAAATTTCCTTACTTCCCTAGAGAGCAGAGGGATGACCCAGCACTAAAGAGAGCCTTTGAGTATGCCCGAGAGAGTAGGACTATTTTGCCTAGGTTCTTTTTAGAAGATGGAATATTGTACAGGGAAAGTACAGACCCGCGGATAGGCACCATAAGAAAACAGTTGGTCGTGCCTACTACCTTTAAGGCGGTAGTCCTGAAATTGTTACATGACCATCCTGTTGGTTGCCACAAAGGTACACAGGGGACATTGGACCAGATATTGGCCTGATTTTATTGGCCTGGTGTCTTCAAAGAGACAGCCCGCTATTGCGAGTCCTGTCCCGCTTGCCAGCGAGTCACGGCTAGTAAGCCAAAACCTGTACCCATGATACCTACGCCCACCATTTCAACCCCAGTCCGTAGGCTAGCGATGGATATTGTAGGACCCATCGTTAAAACGCCGAGAGGTTTCCAGTACATACTGGTAATCATAAACCAAGCGACTCGTTTTCCATGGGCCATTCCATTACGCAACATCTCGGCCAAGAACATAGCCCTCGAGCTGATAAAACTGTTTTGTGAAATCGGGTTTCCCCAGGAAATCCTGACGGATCAGGGGAGTAATTTCACCTCAAGACACTTAGCCAGGGTATGGGACGCTTTTGGGGTGCGGCATATTCGAACTTCCGCCTATCATCCTCAAGCTAACGGGTTAGTGGAGAGGATGAATCAATCCATTAAACAGATGTTGCGAAGGAGACTGGAAGGGAAAATGCGCGAATGGGATGATGTACTCCCATTTGTCTTGTACGCGTGCCGAGAGCGCGTACAAGCGTCCTTAGGGGCATCGCCCTACGAGCTTTTATTTGGCCGGGTTCCAAGGGGGATATTGGATATCCTAAGGGAACAATGGGTCGAACCTGATGAAGCAGAGATAGGGGTAACCCAATTTCTTAGGAATCTGAGGAGCCATCTAGAGAGGACATCCCGAGTGTCAATAGATAATCTGCAGGCTAGCCAGCGCAGGCAGAAACACTATTATGATCGGGGAACCAAGACACGACATTTAGAAGTCGGGGATAAGGTTTTAGTCCTGGTAGCAGAGGTTGGTCCCAAATTTGAATCCAGATGGAAAGGACCCTACACAGTGGTGGAAAAGGTCGGGCCCGTCTCCTATAAGGTGGAGAATGACCAAGGGCGACGACAAGTATATCACGTAAATCTGTTAAAACCTTGGCAAGAAAGAATGGCCACCATACGGTTGGTCAAAGTGGTAGGTGGTTCACCTCACAGAAGTAAGATTACATGCTGGCAGACTCAGGGAGCTGCAGCCTGTAATATCTTAAGGGGGGATATGTAATGGGGAAAAGATATCCTGTGATAGAAAAACAGAGGAATCTATGAGCAATAGGGCTGTTTCTAGCAGGAAGGAAGATATCAGGACACCCAGTTGCCAAGAGCAACACAAACATTCCCAGCCACGAGGGAAAGAACCCCGCACAGCTGATAAGCAATCCCCAGCTCATAGCTCTAATAGCTTTCACCTGGGAGGGGGAAGGGCTGGATTAGAGCCTCAGCAAACGTATAAGGGACGTTCACTAGAGTTAGTGAGCAGCAGTGGCAGTAGGAGGAGCAGGAGCTTTGGCTTTGGTAGCTCCAGAGAAAGCAGCTCAGAGAATTCAGAGAAGCCAGCAACAGGAAGCAGGAAAGACGTGGTGAATCAGAACCAGCTGGAGCCTGTGTGCAAGCTGAGGTCTGAATCTGGAAAGCAACGTCTGCCCTGGGCTGGTAGGAAAACGTACGTGTGTGACTCTGATTCTGAATGGGAAAGAGAAAGGCAGCTAACAGCTAATAGAGTTAATTGGAGGAGAAAGGCACAGAAACCTTTTAATCAAACCTCAAAACCTATTCCTTATGGTGAAGGCATTCACAAGGAGAAAGTACCAGTCAGGATAACTGGAAAGTATTTGCAAGCTTCAAGAAAGGGAGAATATATGGTGCCAGACATTTGTATGTTGAAAGAGGGTGCTAGCAGCCTGAAAGTAGAGAAAAGCCTCTAAGTTTTAAACCCCTTCTAAAAGGAGCAGTGCACAGACTTTCTCTTGCCTCAAACCCTGAAGGTAGGCCAATTAGCCAATGTAAAGCTGGATACAAGACTTTCTCACGTAGGAGTTATAAGGGACATAACTCTCATTACAATTATATGCCAAGATATGGTGATACAGACCCTTACCTGCTAGAGGAGATAGTAGGGAGGTCACGGGAGCTGGCAGAGGAGAATAATCTGCCAACACTCTATAGGCAGCAGCAGAGTGGTACAGATGATAGTCAGATTGAAGCAATGATAATTGATCCACCAGAAACAGAATTATCTGACAATCAGATGGACTTTTCATTGGCTGTATTAAGTGATGTGGTTTCACTGTGCTGAAGAGATACAGTTGTGGAAATAATTTAACTGCCTGTTTGAAAGTACAAGACTTTACTTTGTCCTATCCTTTTTGCCAGAGTGTATGGCTTATGTTTCTTTATTACCTGTGTTTGGAATCCGTCCCCGGGAGGGGAAATAAAACCCTGTCTTGACCTTAACCATTCGTGCCTCAACTACGTTATTGAAAAGGAGCCCAACTACAACCTTTCAATAAAAGGTCCCCCTGCAGCCCAACCAGTACGCTAACGCTACAGGTGGCCCAGGGTGTGACAATATGCATGAGATACATCTGCATACCATGGGGGTGGTGCATAGATATGCAGCACAGGCATCTTTATTAGAGGCAGCATGGAACCTGAATGGTGTTTGGCCCTCCAGGACTGCATTTGCGAGACTCTGCTCTAGGTAATGCGCCTGTTTATGGTGTCTTTGCTCTGTAGGGTAAAATGTAGGTGTTTTGGGCATGTTTACGTCATCTGCAATAAAGGTTCTGTCTGTATTAGCACATTGTAGTAGTGGGTAAAATATGGGGACTGGGTTGGCAGACACCATAGCTGGGACTTGAACCTGTGCCTTCTGCCTCCAAACACAGTGGTTGTGTGCACTGCACCACTGTGTTGCCACAGAGACAGTTCATTCCCTGGTGATACCATGACTGTTTGTCCGGCAGGGCCTGTCTGTTGCAGTGCATGGCACCCACCTACACAGGGCTAGGCCATGGTCTGCTCTGGGTAGCTCCCACTGCCCCCTCAACCAACAGTACCCCTCCGCCACCATGCTGACATGGCCTTATATTGGAGACAGCATAAAAACTGAATGATTTGTGGGCCTCCAGGACTGAATTTGGGGGACTCTGCTCCAGGTAATGCGCATGTTTCTGGTGTCTGTGCTCGGTGGGGTAAAATATAGGCGTTTGAACCATGCGTATGTTCTCTGCAATAAAGGTTTGTCCTTACTATCACGGTGTGGTAGCGGGTAAAATATGGGGACTGGATTGGCAGTAGCCCCAGCTGGGACTTGAACTTGTGACCTTCTGCTCATGAACACACTGGCTGTGCTCACCGCACCACACTGAGCTCACAGAGATAGTGCAGTCCCTGGAGATACCGTGGTTGTTTGTCAGACACAGCCTGTCTGTTGCAGTGCATGGCACCCACCTACACAGGGCTAGGCCATGGTCGATTCTGGGCAGCTGCCACTGCCCCCCTCCACCACCAGTACCCCTCTGCCATCATGCTGACATGCCCTTCTGCTGGTGGTGCTGGTGGTGTGCAGTCTCAAGCCATCCAGTGTGCAGGTAGGCAGCTGCCTATGGTGCGTGTCCTGGGTTAGGGGTGCCTGCATAGGTGTCCACGCTTCCCCCCAACACCGCCTGCCAATGTTCTGTGCCCATGGGGGTACCTGCTGGGTACTATCCCCTGTGACACGGTGATAAACACTCTCGTGCCCATGTTGGGCCCTCATCAGTTGCTGTCTGGCTGCTGTTCAGTTTCAGCATTACTAAGTGCCACCTAGGCATCTGCCTAGTCCGCACTGTGCCCCAGCTGCACCACAGCATGTGCTGCCTGCAGCCCTCTGTATCCCCTTTCCCAGCATCTGTCCAGTTGCCCATTCCAACATGCACGCCCTGCTGTTGTGGAACATGTGCATGCCATAGGAAACCTGTCCAATGGAGAGGGAAACTCTGATCAGTGCTATTTCACTGTGGGATCATTCACCTTGTATGGGGATGGAGCGTAGACCCTTCCAAAATTCATATTTATTTTTTGGGGCTTTCTTGGGAGTGTTTTTTGATGTTTCCCATTACTATCCCTATTGCCCAGCTTGATTATAATTTTTTTAAATTTTGTTGGGGTCCTTTTCAATGTTTATTTGTACTTTTGTACCATGCACATGTATCACACATCACTTTTTGTAGGTTTCCCTGGGTTTGCTGTACATTGCTGACAGAAATGGTTTCTCTTCCCTTTAAATCGGCTCTAACGTGAGGTTTTCACTTGCGGTATTTTTTGCCTCGGATTTCAGCCTCGCTCATGTGCGGGGAGCTTCTCCCCTCCTACTCTCCACCCATTGACCCCTTCTCTCCGCCCCTGGGGAGCCTTCCTCCACCCTCCAGGAGCCTTTCTATGCCTTCTTTGCACATTGCCGTGCTGTGCACAAGACTGTGAAGATTTGGGCCCTGTACGTGACATTAGTGTGTGCTAAGGTACCTTAGTGCACGCTAATGTCATGCAGCGCACATTAGTGCAGTTTAGTAAACATACCCCTAGATGTGACTGAAAAATACAGATGTATGTGAGCACAGTAACCGCATAATGTGATGGTCTGTAGCTACTTCGTGTCAGTAACACACATGGTCAGTACCCCCTACCAGGCTGAGGTGCTGTGGGGTGCACACGGTCAGTTCCCCCTATCAGGCTGAGGTGCTGTGGGGGTGCATACCACATCTTGTGATCATCTGTAGACTGCTGATTTGCATGTGTAGTGCATCATGGGTACAGATGGGTTACCCCTATCCTGGTAACCACAGCAGACAGTTTGTGTGGTGACCTGCGGTCCTTCTCTAGCCAGTCAGGGGTTTGTTAGTATCTATAGAGCTGTAACCTACTGATTACTTCACTGCTTGTGGAGCCAGAGGTCATGGGTTTGATCCCACAGTGGGTTATTTGATAGAGCTGCTTGAGGCATTTTCTTTTTTTAATTTAAATTAGTACTGCCAGCAAAAACACCCTCACAGTGCTGTAACCTTAAGGTGCATCATAAGGCGCCCTATAAAGCGCTCTATAAGGGTACCCTATAAAGTGCACTATAAGGCGCCTTATAAGGTGCCCTATAGGGAACATTATAAGGTGCCTTGGCAGACAGTGCACTTTGTAATGTGCCCTCTGGAGTGCATTATAGGGCGCCTTATGCGGCACCTTAGGTTACGGCACTGTGAGGGTGTGTTTGCTGGCAGCACTAATTTAAATTAAAAAAGAAAATGCCTCAGACAGCACTGATTTAAAGTAAATGGTAATACCTCAAACAGCCTTACTCATTAAGCCCACTGGGGGATTGAACGCATGACCCCTGATTCATCAGTCAATGTATGAACCATTGTACTACACCTCTGTTGCTGTGCTTGTAGGTCAGCATGCCTAATTAAGCCTAACGCGCATTAACGTACCACGACTCTATCGCGTGAAAACATACCTTATTGCATGATAACCCTAAATGCTACCTTAAGACGGGAACGTCCACTACCTTATATGGCATTCGTCACAGTAAGACTGCAACTAACGCCGGTAACATTAAGACGGTTTAGTAGACATACCCCTAAGGGTATGTTTACTAAACCGTCTTAACGTCGCAGCGGTGGTATTATCACACGATAAGTGACGTTATTGGACGATGATTTAACATTATCACATGATAACGTCATTTATCGCATGATAACGTCACTTATCACGTGCTAACGCGGCAGCGGCGTTAAGGCACACAAACACTGTGAAATCCGAGTCTGAAGGGTGGAGTAAGGCTTCCCAGAGGGCAGAGAGAAGGGGTCAATGGGCGGAGAGTGGGCGGGGAGAGACTCCAGGCACACTAACGCTGTGAAATCCGGGTCTGAAAACTAACGCCAATGATTCCCTCCCGTTAGGCACATTTGCAGGAAAGAGAGACCATTTAAGTCAGCAATGTGCAGCAAAAGCAGGGAAACCCAGAAAAGTGATAGTTGTGATACATGTGCAGGAACCAAAAAGTCAAATAAACATATAAAATGACCTGAACCACATTTAAAATCCCAATAACCAAGCTGGCCAATAGTGATAATAATGATAAACATAAAGCAACACTACTGACAAAGCGTAAAAATTAAGATATCATGTTTGGAAGGGTCTATGCTCTGTCCCCCTACAAAGTGAATGATCCCACATTGAAATAGCGCTGATCAGGGTTTCTGTCATTTAGATTGGGCAGGTTTGTTATGCCATGCACATGTGAAGCAACAGCAGAGTGGGCACATAGAAAACAGCAACTGTACTGATGCTGTAAATGGGATACAGGGGGCTGCAGGTGGCACATGCTATGGTCCAGCTGGGGCACAGTGCAGACTAGGCAGATGCCTAGGTGGCACATAGGAATGCCGAAACTGTAAAGCAGCAAGACAGCAACTGACAAGGGTCCAACATGGGCACGAGTGTGTGTCCCACAGTGTCATAGGGATATTACCCAGCAGGTAAACCAAAGGGCACATAACATTGGCAGGCGGTGCTGGGGGGAAGCGTGCATGTCCATGTAGACACCCCTACCCAAGAACCCACACCATAGGAAGCTGCCTACAGGCACACTAGATGGTCTGGGACTGCGCACCACCAGCACCACTGGCATAATGGCATGGCAGCATGGTGGCGGAGGGGTGCTGGTGGCGGAGGGGGCAGTGGCATCTGTCCACAGCAGACCATGGCCAAGCCCCGTTTAGGTGGGTGCTGTGCACTGCAACAGACAGGGTCTGTCTGACAAACAGTCATGGTATCCCCAGGGAATGATCTGTCCCTGTGGCAACAGTGTGGTGCAATGCACACAGTCAGTATGCTGAAGAGCAAAAGGTCACAAATTCAAGTCCCAGCCATGGCTCCTGCCAACCCTGTCCCCTTATTTTACACAGTACTAAACCATGGTAATAAAGAAGGAACCTTTATTGCAGATAAAATAAACATGCCTGAAATGCCTATATTTTACCCTACAGAGCAGAGACACCATAAACATGTGCAATCCCTAGAGCAGAGTTTCCCAACTGCAGTCCTGGAGGGCCAAACACCATTCATGTTTCATGTTGTCCCTAATAAATATGATAAGCAATATTTATTGACCAACCCCAAGGGGTTGGTCAGTAAATATTGCTTATCATCCTTGATGACTCGTCTCTTGCTCTTTGTGTATCTGCTGTCTTTGCAAGAGCGCTGCTCTCCGTTGTGTCTGTCCCTAATAAATATGTCTGTGCTGCATTTGTATGTGCCACCCCCATTGTATGCAAATGTATCTCATGCATATTCATTAGGGACAGCATGAAAACCTGAACAGTGTTTGGCCCACCAGGACCGGAGTTGGGGACCTCTGCCCTAGAGCAGCGGCCAACAGGGGCATAAACATCCACAGGCTCCACTATCCAAAGCCTCATGGAGAGTCAGACTGTTGGGCCCTGCGTGGAGCAGCATCTCCCAATACTGGCACCTGAATACCTTAGCAATGCCGTCCTAAACTTGGGAACACATTCCACATATATCAAAATGTTGCTATAATTAATGTCAGCTAGCAAATCCTAAGTTAAACACAATTTGATGATAGAGATTCATCATAGCAACTTTTCTGATATCTGTATAGTGTGTTTAAGTTATTGATTCTGACAGTGTTTATCACCCCGGGGAGTGACCCTAACAGTATTGAGTACCATAGCAATGCCCGCACTGTGCCCAGGACTGGTGCGGCGGTCAGGGCTGCCACAAACCTCTATATTTGCACAATGCTGGCATAGGTGTGGGAGTGTGCATCTGTCTATCCAGTATGTTGTGGCTGCCTAAACCTTACTGAGCCCACATTGCTTGCACTGTTTCCAGTGTTAGCCTGCCAATGTGCATAATGAGGAGCAAGGTACTGTGGGTATGGCTCGGACAGGGTGGCATGGGCAGGATGCATTTGCACAGGGTATAGGGCAATGGCTGGGGCATTGTAGTGCCCGAACACCACCTGCACGGACAGGGTGGCCACAGCATGTCATGCTGGGAGGTCGCTGTCACCCTGACTGAGCAGTGACCACGGCATGGCTAGGTTCCCCCCATAGCATTATACAGTGTTTTCCTTAAGTGATTTTTCTGGGTTCTTTTTTTTCTGGGGCCAATTGCTGATATCCCAGTTTATGTGCACACAGTTTTGCCAGGAACATATACTATGTACTAGCTAACAGACTGTCTGCAGTTAGCATCTTTATGGCTGCACCACCTTGCAGGGTGAAGCAGGTACACACTGTCTGCTCTCTGCTGGTGAATGTCAGATTGTAGTGGGGGACAACTGAGCTGACTGGGTCCATTACCTATCTGCCAGTGGCCCTGTCCCAAATGTAGATCTTAAGCAGCTGTCTATTTGCCACCAGGACTGGGGTTGCTGGCCCCACAGCCTGTCCTCATGTACCTCCACTGCCCCCCCTTGCAAAGGATGAGAGTGTGGGTCTGTTGGGGGCAGATCGTTTACCCCACCCTGACCCAGAGAGGACAGTTTGTTAAGTTCATTGTCATCATGTGAGCCCTGACACACCTCCTGCTCTCTAAACAAGTGACCATAGCAAGCACAGTGGATATGCATTATGTTGTGTGCATCATGGTCCACAAGGGCCAGACATGACTAGCAATTACAAATGGACACAAAAACCTGCCTAAAGATATCTGCAATAAATACCTATCACACACTGGCACTGATGGAAATCTGCAGCACAGCCCACCTCAACCAACATGGGTACTGCGGACCTGGTGCTGGCCACTCCACCACACCCTCAGGGTGAGCACAGAACTCGCACATTGGCATGGTCTGTGGGTACTCTGTGCCAGTAACACACACGGTCATTCCCCCCTACCAAGCTGACATGCTGTAGAGGTGCATACCCCATCTGGTGAGCAGATGCAGACTGCTGTTCTGCATGTGAATTGCATTATGGGTACTGTTGGTTCTATCCTATTCTGGTAGCCACAGCAGACAGTTTTATGGTGACTTGCACTCTTTCTGTAGTCAGCCATTGGCATGATAATCCCCATCGTGAGGTAGCACAATGGTTAATGTAATGACTTCAGTAGCAGAAGTCATGGGTTCAATTCCTCTCTGTTCCCTTTTTTTTTATGGCTGCACTACACAAGTACTTTTCATTTGTATAACAGTCATATCTGTGCAGATCTGTGCTTCCGCCACATTATACCCTCATCACTGTTGCCATCAATCCTTCTGTCCGTCTATGTGTGTGTGCCAGCTGTGTGGCATCCTGCCCTAATGTGCAGGCTGCTACCCCATGTCCTGCACTGGCACACTTTTCTGCATTGCGGCTCTTCATGCTTGCCTCTCCTGTGTCTACTCTGCATGGCACTGCTCTCCTCTGTCCTCCTGTTATTGCACTTATCCTGCCACCTCTACTTCCTCTGGTTGACACGTATCCCCATCCTCTGCCAAACACTGTCATTGTTGCACTGTACATTACCATCACCCTGTACATCGGTACAGCTGCCCCCAATATATTTGTCCACTTTACCTGCTGCTATATGGGCTGCACACAGTTTTGAGTGGTCCATGAGCTCCGTCATCTACTTCCTTCCATCCATCACTTGTTCATTGCCTTTCCTTGGTGCTCTGTGCAGTGTTATAGTTAAATCTGTGATTGAGCCATACATTTCATGCTTGTGACTTTGGGGCACCTTTGTGCCCCTGGGCACCATCTCCTGTGTCAACTTGGCATCCCTGGGGCATCTTTCACGGCACCGTAGGTTTGGCCAGCTTATGGGGTGCCTTATATGCTGCATTGGAGGGTGCCAACCTTTCCTGCCGCCCTCTGGGGCACATTATGACCTGCCTTGGATGATGTGGTGCTTTATGATGTACCTTATGGTGCACCCTAAAAGGTGAATTAGGTTGCGGCACTGGGGTGAGGCTCTTTTGGCTGGCAGTGCAAATTGTTGGGATGTGTCTGACTGTTACAAGCAGGAAAAAGGATTGCCTCAGACAGTCTTTTAACAGAGACCACTGAGGGATCAAACTCATGACCACTGTATCAGCTGTCCATGTATCAACCAGTGTGCTACACCTCTGTTGCTAGGATTGCAGGTCAGCGCGCCTAATTAATGCTAATGCACGTTAACGTGCCACAGCTCCCTCTATAGCGTGATAACGGACTTTATCATGCGATAACCTGAAATGCTACCTTAAGACAGGAACACCCACTACCTTATATGGCATTCATCACAGTAAGGGGTATGTTTACTAAACCATCTTAATGTTCCCAGTGCTAGCTCCAGAGATAATGTGAAGAATGCCATAAAAGGAGTGGGCGTTCTGGTCTTAAGGTAGCAATCACGGGTTATCGCATGATAAAGTGCGCCCTGCACATTATCGCACAATAGAGGGAGCAGCGCATGCTACCGCGCGTTAACCTTAACTTTGTGTGCTGACCTGCAGTCTTAGCAATAGAGGTGTAGCACACTGGTTAATACAGTGACCTGGTAAAACAGGTGTCATAAGTTCAATTCCCCAGTGGGTCTAATGAATCAGGTTAGCCAAGGCAGTTCCTTTTCCTGCTTGAAACAGTCCAAAAATCTGTGCTGCCAGCTAAAAATACCGGCACCCCAGTGCCATAAACTAATGCACCTTTTAGGGCGCACCAGAAGGCACATCCTAAACCACCACGTCAGCTAAGGCGGGTTATAATGTGCCCCAGAGGCCATGTTGAAAGGTAGCCAACTCCCAAGGCACCATAGTAGGCACCCCATAAGCTGGCTGAATCTAAGGTGTGGCTTAAGATGCCCCAAGGATGTATAGGTGACCCAAAAAATGTTGGCCAAGAGCAGTAAGGTCCCCCAAGTTGAAAAGCAAGAAAGGTATGGGCCAAACACAGATTTAACCCTAACACTGCACCGAGCAACAAGGAAAGACAATGCACAAGTAATGGAAGGAAGTAGATCTGAGCTGATGGACCAGACAAATCTGTGTCCAGCCCATGTGGCACCTGGAAAAAATGGACAAACATATCGGGGGCAGCTGTAGCGATGTAGAGGGTGATGATAATGTACCATGCAACAATAACAGTGTGTGGCAGAGGATGGGAAGACGTGTCCAGCAGAGGAGGTAGACATGGCAGGATAGGTGTAATGACAGGAGGACAGAGGATTAGCAGTGCCATGCAGAGCACACACAGGAGAGGCAACCAGGGAGAGCTGCAATGCAGAAATGTGTAGCAGTGCAGAACGTGGGGTAGCAGCATGCACATCAGGGTAGGATGGCACACAGCTGGCAGACACACATAGATGGACAGAAGGATGGTTGGCAACTGTGATAATGGAATACACGTCGAATAAGCTCTGTATTACACCCAGAAAGTATATATATTCTAAATTGAGACTACAATTATAACTGTGAAACTTACAAAGTAAAGTTTTTTTGTCGGTAGCTACGTGGTCTCAGTATCTCCGGGCTGAAATCAGAAACTCTGATTCATTACCCTCACTTTCACATCAATGACCACTAAAACGTTTTTGTGAGAGGTGGATTCACATCGAAGGGAGCTGCAATCCCCTGACGAAACGCTACAGGTGAAACGCTACGGCGCCCAGTAAATGCGTCGGGAGCATGGAAGTTTAAAGCTGCCATAGCTATATGGATTACGGCTTATGAAACAGCATGGATGGCAAGATTGAAGGCTTACAGTTTGAAGAATTGACTATGAACTACAGCCTCTATCTGTGTTTCAAGAATATGAGATTTTGAGATGCTTGATTTAAAGGACAATCCAGTGTAAAGCTAAGTAGTTCCATAGTTATTATTTCCTTTCATCTGCTGCTTTCTTTACATCATTAGGCATTTGCAGCCTGTTAACAGTTGCAGGCAGCTTGAGTAAAGCATGACTAAAGATTAAAGCATAATCAAGTGAATAATAAGGAAATAAAGAAATAAAGAAAAAATAAGAAATATCTAAAAAAATAAGATATAAGAACAGTATTAGCGACATTGAATGGGTCATTGATGTTTGAAAGACATTCTTCACTGCATCCAATAAGTAGATCCAGTGAGTAGTCTAAATCTGAGACCTAGTCGCTAACATATATAGTAAGTTAGTCAATATGATTAAGGGTTAAAAGTGGAGCTTAATTTGAATTGTGTAGCTGGACATTTGGGGGGGGGGCATCCTGCTCTTATTCCACCTCAGAACTGGTATAAGCAGGACATTCCCCCCATGATCCCCGGATGTACAGGGCTGTGAATGGAATTGGCCCTGTACATCCGGGGGTTGGTCCGTCCACATCCCCCTCACTCTCTGCCCCCGTCACGCCCCCAACCCCTGCAGCACGCACAGTGGCTCTGTGCGTGCAGCGGGGGATGGAGGCAGAATACCAGCAAGGCAAATAGTGGGGCTGCATTTCCCAGTGGGATGTGCAGCCCTGAGGTTCACCTCATAGAATCGGACCCATACTAGCATAGTATATGATGCAGATAAAGACTGGTATGATCCATCTAGTCTGCCCAGTGAGGTGGCTAGAGTGGTTGTAATTGCTTCTCTGTGCAGGTCACCTCCCTTCTATTCTTGTGTTTAGGTAGGGGGGTTCTCCATGCAGGTAAGCCCCCCTCTATTGAATTATAAAAAATTACGTTTGTTTTGATGTCATCCTCTTTCTATAAAAGGATCTACTGTGTCTGACTGGGTTTTAGTTGGATCTTCAGGAGTGAATCAATGCAGATAAGTGAATTATATACATCTTGGCTGGTGGAAAAGTCTATTAATTGATAAGGCTGTTTGGCTTTATTTTGCAGAACTGGCTGGAGGTCATTATGATTGTATATACTAGCACTATGTTGGTGCCAGTGGTTAATCATTTATAAATACAATTATTGTTGATATTGAGTATTTTATTTATTTATTTATTTATTTAATTTCTCTTCTATACCGCACTATTCAATATCAGTGCGGTGTACATTTAACTTTAACTTATACAGTGCAGTTGTGACTGCATTGTATTTACAATAGAACAGGAAATATAACTTGGCTAGAAACTGGGGTAACTGTCAATAACTTATTTACATTATTTACATTAATAACTGTATTGTGCGCAGTGATGCTTACTTGGGGTTGCAGCGTTGGGGCTGACTGCCCTCTAGTGTGCTATGTGTGCTAGTGTGGGGGTCTCGGTGCTTGGTGGACATGTTTGCTGGCTGACCTATGGGGGTTTTGTCTGGGTAATGCCGTATGAATAGGTGGTGTTTCAGTGCCTTCCTGAATTGGGCCAGATCGGTGATTGTTCGAATGGCCGTAGGGAGGGCATTCCAGCATCTAAGTGCATAGTGCATGAAAGCTGTATTAGATGTCATGTGGGTGCATTCCATTGTTTCCTTAGGGATAATCAGTGTTTGATAGCTGTGGATCTCCTGGATCTGTTCGGGGGTGTGAGGTGGATTAACTCGGTGATGGAGGTGGAGGGTTGATTGTTTATGGCCTTGAAGGCCATTACTAGTATCTTAAAACATAGTCTGCCTTGGATTGGTAGCCAGTGGAGTTTCTTTAGGATTGGTGTGATGTTGTCCATTCTTGAGACTCCGAATAGAATCCTGGCAGCTTCATTCATTGCTAGCTGAAGGGGGTTCAGTGATGCTTGCGAGAGTCCGTATAGTATTGCATTGGCATAATCAAAATGTGGGATTACTAGTGCTTGATAGATTGTTCGGAAGTCTTCGGGGTCCAGCAAGGGCTGTAGGTGTCAAAGTGTCCATACTTTGTGGTATATTTTCTTTACTGTGTTTGAAAAAGTACTTTTTTGATATTGAAAATATCTTATATATGTAAGATTTTGGAAATCCCCTATGGCGATGAATTTTGCCACATGGTGGGAGTGAAGAGTAATCTTGAGGTCATTATCTCCCTTAAAAGATATTTTTGGAACAGTTCCAGGAGTGTGTTGTTAGATTATATTTAAATGTGTTTATGTTTTCATGGGAAAGTTTAGGTAGATTCAAGGGATTGTTTTGGCTGTAATAGATTTTGTTTTCCCTTGGTGCAGTGTTGTATGTTAATTAGTTTTGTGCATACCATGACAATCATGAACCTCACTCCTAAGCCAGGGTATATGGAGTATGATCTCGGTCTCTGAAATTTACTGCCAACACTCTTTGTAGTACTTGCATTGTGCCAAAGAGAGTCCTTCTGGAGTTCATAAGATGTAACATGTATGGGTAATTTATAAAGGTGTCTGTAACATGTACTCGTATGGGTAATTTATCAATGGCCAAAAAGAAAATATGCAAAATAAATTAAATTATAGAATGTGTTTTTTGCTTTCCTTGCATGATGGTATTGTTTAAAGAATCTCCATACCTCAAGCAAACTTTTAACTCTTGAAGCTGCTGTTTTTATGTTTTTTATAATTGTCTCATTTTATCATAACCTCCTTTTTTAAAGTTATATGCTGTTGCAGTAGATGTTTTTTAATATACTCCCTATGGTCCTTATGCCATTCTATTGCATTATAATCACTATTGCAAAGCATAGATAAAAGCCTGCCATCTAGTTGCTGTCAGTTTGATTGATAGCTGTCTCTCTTCATCCTGGATAGGTGAACATTAGTAGTATATCTACACCGCTTTGCTCTGGCCTGTCATAAATGTAATTTCTATCCATAAAGATGCCAGAGCATAGTTTGTTTCCTGAAGGACTTTTATCCTGCTTGACTGTATGCCATCCTTAACTTATACAACCACAGCTACATCAATTTGATCTGCCCTACAGTGTAACCTGTTTAAGGGATATATTTACTAAATGGTGGTAATGTCACCTGCGTTAAGGGCAGCGGTAAGGTGCCTGAAGCCATATAAGGCAGTGGGTGGGTAGGGGGCATCCCGGCATTAAGGCGTCATGGCATATTTAACGTCAGCTAACAGGACCAAGTGCGGTAAGGTGACAAGATGGCCAAAGATGAGACAAGGCATCCTAAGGGAAGACAAGGCATCCTAAGGGGAGACAAAGTGCCCCAAGGTGAGACAAGGCATCCTAAAGGGAAACAAGGTATCCTAAGGGAAGAAAAGGCATCCCAAGGTGAGACAAGGTATCCTAAGGAGATGCGTCCTAAGGGGAGACAAGGCGTGCCAAGATGAGACAAGGAGTCCTAAGGAGAGGCAAGATGCCCTAATATGAGACAAGGTGCCCTAAGGTGGAAAGCATGCATCTCAGGGCATGAATACGGCTGTAACCCAAGCACTGGATAGAGCACCAAAGAATGCTAATGTAAAGGTGTTGAAAGGAAGGACAGGTGGGAATTGATGGACCTGCCATATCGGTGGGCACCCTACGGGGCAGCCAGTAAAGCAGACGAGCATGTGGGAGGCAGCTGTACCGATGCACAGGGTGGTGCCAATGTAAAGTGCTGCAATGTCAGTGTGGCATAGGATGGAGAAGACATGTCTCCCAGTGGATGCAGAAACAGCAGGATGTGTGCAGTGACAGGTGGGCAGAGTAGTGGTGATGATGTGCAGATCAGGCACAGGAGAGGTGAGTGTGAAGAGGCGAAATGCGGAGAAGAGTACCATTATAGGACATGGTGTAGCAGCTTGCACAAGAAGACATGACTGCACATAGCCGACAGAGGCGGATGAATGGCCTGAAGGAAGGATGGAGGCAGAGGAGAGGGTGTTATGGACTGCCAGCACCGATGTGCAGAGCCCTGACTGTTATAGGCATGAAAATGATCTGAGTAGCACAAACACAAAAAAGTACAGGTAGGAATCAAATGCCTAGCCCCTGCTTAGGGGGATATTGCACTAACCAGTAGGCTACACCTTCATACCTCCCTGCACAGCAATGGCTGGATACAAAGACGCCGGGTCACTGCCTAACATTGCTCTGTGTGCTGGCATAGGGTAGCCCCCACCTATACCCATGATGCAGTGCACATTCAGAACAGCAGTCTACAGCTGATCACTAACTGGAGAATGCAGTTATCCATCATCTCAGCTCAGTAAGATGCACTGACAGTGTGTGATACAAGCACAGAACAGCTACAAACTGTGCCACTAAGCAGTTTCTGTGGTCACCCTGAGGGTGAAGATGGGTGCCCAGCACCAGGTCCCCTGTATCAGCAATGCTAGTAGTAACCTTTGCTGAAGATTCTCATCACCTCTAATGTGTGGTATGTATTGTCTGCAGTGTGATTATACTAGTCACTTGGTGTAGTGCAGTATGCTGTCTGTGCCAGTTGTATCTGACCCTGTTGGACAGGCACACACCTAGATCAATGCATGCTGATACCTTGGCCACTAACTACCTGGGGGTCTTATCACTAGGATCTTGCTGTTCTTACCAGCACCTCTAGGAGTAGGCTTGGAACACCTCATATCCCACCCACAGCAAACACACTCAGACTACAACTGCTACCCACTACTGGGTTTTTCAGCCATGCACATACAAACTGAAGTCAGTCCTCTGATCAATTCACATTGCATGTGCACAGAGCAAACATGGACACCCAGCAATTGGTGCCATGATCAGATCCCGAGGACAGAATATACACCCACATCACTAGAACCAGACACTATATAAGCACTATGTGGATACATAGCTGTGCCATGGTTACTGCTCAGTCATTGTGAGAATGTCATGCTGTGGCCATCAGGTCCATGCAGGTGGCATTTGGGTGCTACGATGTTCCACCCATTGACCCTACCCCCGATGCAGACACATCCTGGCCAATCCGCTCTGTTTCAACCCATACCCGCAACTCTTTGCTCCTCACTATGCATATTTGCAGACTAACTCTGGAAACACCTTAGGCACTGCGAGGTTCACTAAGGTGTAGAAAGCCACAAAATGATGGATAGACATACAGACACACACACACTCATATCGATGCACTGTGCAAAAAGGGGGATGGTTGGAATAAGAACATAAGATATGCCATACTGGGTCTGACCAAGGTCCATCAAGCCCAGTATCCTGTTTCCAACAGTGGCCAATCTAGGTCATATGTACCTAGCAGTTTCCCCAAAAGACACAGGTTCCACAATGCTTGTACTCGGTCAAGTATTGATATCCTGGGTCCCTTCTTAATAATGGTTTATGGACCTTTCCTCCAGGAACTTGTCCAAAACATTTTTAAACCCAGCTACACTAACAGCCTTTACTACATCCTCCGGTAACATATTCCAGAGTTTGATTACACGTTGAGTGAAAAAATATTTTCCTTTATTAGTCTTAAATAGTTTACCCTGTAGCTTCATTGCATGTCCCCTAGTCTTTCTATATTCTGATAACGTAAACAATCGATCTATGTTTACCCACTCCACTCCGTTCATTAATTTATAGACTTCTATCATATCTCCCCTCAGCCATCTCTTTTCCAGGTTAAAGAGCCCTAACCTTTTTAGCCTTTCTTCATAGGGGTATCCTTCCATCCCCTTTACCATTTTGGTGGCTCTTCTCTGAACCTTTTCTAATAACGCTATATCCTTTTTAAGATACGGCGACCAGAATTGCACACAATATTCAAGGTGTGGTCTCACCATGGAACGATATAGAGGCATTATAATATCCTTTGTTTTATTTTCCATTCCTTTCCTTATGATACCTAGTATTCTATTTGCTCTCTTGGCCGCCACTGCACACTGGGCCGAGGGTTTTAACATGTTATCCACAATGACGCCTAAATCTTTCTCCTGGGTGGTGGTTCCTAATGTGGAACCTTGCATCGTGTAACCATAGTTTGGGTTGTTCTTCCCTAGGTGCATAACTTTGCACTTGTCCACATTAAATTTCATCTGCCATTTTGATGCCCAGTCTTCCAATTTATCAAGATCCTCTTGCAATTTTCCACAATCCTCTTGGGTTTTAACAACTTTAAATAGTTTTGTGTCATCTGCAAATTTGATAACCTCACTCGTTATTCCCTTTTCCAGGTCATTTATGAATATGTCAAAAAGCAGTGGACCCAGCACAGATCCCTGGGGTACACCACTATTCACCTTTCTCCATTAGGAAAATTGACCATTTAGCCCTACCCTCTGCTTTCTATCTTTTAACCAATTCCTGATCCACAATAGTACACTGCCTCCTATCCCATGACTCTAGTTTTGCTAAAAGTCTCTGATGAGGGACCTTGTCAAAGGCTTTCTGAAAGCCCAAATACACTATGGGGCTTGTTTAACGAACGGAAACCTCTAAGCGGCTTTGTAAAGAAGCCCCTATATCAACCGATTCACCTTTGTCTACCTGTTTATTCACACCTTCAAAAAAACATAACAGATTAGTAAGACAAGATCTTCCTTGTCTAAAGCCATGTTGGCTGTCTGCCATTAAGCCACGACTATCTACATGTTCAGCAATTTTGTTCTTTATGATGGTTTCTACCATTTTTCCCGGTACTGACGTCAGGCTCACCGGTCTGTAGTTTCCCTTCTTCCCAATTCTTGCCTGCCACTGTGGTCCCAATCTCAGCTCAAGCATTGTTAAGATGTGCTCATTGTACAGAAGCTAGTAGTGTGTTCTGAAGTTAATGTATGCTCAGTGTGCCAGTGCTGTCAGCCTGACTCTCCATCCAGCTGAGGATAGTGGAGCCTGTATGTGTGGATGCTGCTACCCTTGTTGGCCAAATCATTGGGGGTTGCACATGTTGGTGTTGTGCCTTCACTGTGGACCAAACCTTAGCGACAAGGACATGCACTGCATGATCCACAGTCAAGATCTGAACTTGTGATCCTCCTCTCATATACATACTAACTGTGTATAGTGTACCACAATGCTGCCACATAGCTACAATGGTCCTTGGGGATGACATGCTTCCCATCAGACAGACCTTGGCATGTGTTGTACTGTGCATGGTGCATTGGACCAGGGCATGGCTTTGGTCTGCTGCAGGCAGATGCCATCAAAATGTAGTAGGACTAGGGGACATGCAATGCGGCTACAGTATAACCCATTTGGGTCTTCTAGGTGGAAATCTTTTTCAGTCAACGCATAATCAAACCCTGCAATCCATTACCAGAGGATGTGGTAAGAGCTGTCAGTGTAGCTAGGTTTAAAAATGTTTGGACGGGTTCCTGGGTAACGGTCCATAAACCATTGCTAAAGAGGACCCAGGCTGTGCACTGGTTGCCCCATTACAATTATTGTGGATCTTGTATGTCTTTTGGGCCCCCTATGCACCAGCAGCCCCCACTGCATGAACCATGTGCCACCTCCTTTGCCCCCTTTTGCACCATCAACATAGTGCCCTTTCATACTCAGGCGCTATGCTGTTGCTGCTAATGGAGCACTACTATCACTCATTTGGGCTCCCCTGTCTATGCAAGACATTGCAGACATAAAATAGGCTCTCTCCCCTCAAAAAACATCCTTTCCATGAGGTTTTGAGTTGCGTTATTGCTCCTGCCATTAAGGTGCCTGTGTTACAGGAGCAAGTCTTGTTCCCACCCACTCCCCACCCATTAACCCCCACTCTCCGTCCTGTGCACGTCTTTTCTCTGCTCACAGGGTGTTTTATGCTGCTGGTACCATTAGTGCATGCTAAAGTGGCTTTTTGGATGCACTAAGGGTGCAAGTGCACCGTTAGCACGCACTAATGGCACACTCGCTCCTTTACCGCGGTGTAGTGAACATACCCTTAAGACTAATAAGAGAAAATATTTTTTTACTCAATGTGTAATCAAATTCTGGAATTCATTACCAGGGGATGTAGTAAAAGCTGTTAGTGTAGCTGGGTTCAAAAAAGGTTTGGACTAGTTCCTGGAGGAAAGGTCCATAAACCATTATTAAAGAGGTCCTGGGAAATCCATTGCTTGCTTCAATACAAGCATTGTGGAACCTGTGTGTCTTTTTTGGGAACCTGGCCTGGATTGGCCACTGTTGGAAACAGGATACTGGGATTGATGGGCCTTGGTCTGACCCAGTATGGCATTTCTTATGTTCCTATATTTAGAGATATGGGGTGAGGGGGGGGGGGATGTTTAGTGATGGTAGATAACGCTGCTACAGCGGCTAGCGACTCCTGCTGAAAAGTGAACCCAAATATTCATGTTGGGGGTCATATCTGGCAACTGGCACTGAATATTTGGAATGATTGGATTGCGCTTTTGTGATCCAGTTAGTGATGATATTCAGCACCCGAGTGCTTAGAGGCTGCAGCCAAGGATATTCTAAGCCTTTTAGGCATCTTCAGACTGCCTAAATGGCTTTGAATAGCTTCCCAATATTTCTACTGTATTATCAGTGGTGATATGCATGCATGAGCACACACTGGGTTCTTTTGGGCAACTAAAAAATTAAAGTGTGCACAAATTTGTATGCACATGCCTATGTATTAATGCATACACAATAACTTTGTGTGCCTAAAAAAATTCTTTGTGCATAAATGCAGGCACAAAGAACAAACAGATGAAACCAACAAAATGACCCCCCTCCCCTGAAAAAAAACAATCAAAACAAACAAACAAACAAACAAACAGGCAACATTTGTTTAAAATGAGCACAAACTATACTTTATTTTGGCTGTGTATGCCCACAGATATCAGATATCAGTGTCAAATTATTTACAGTATGTTCTTTCATCCAGATCTCTGGGATGTCTATTATTCATTTAGTTCCATGTATTCTTTCTCTCCAGGCTTATTTAGGGGTATGTTTACTAAACTGCAGTAATGTAACATAGGTAACGTTACCGTGTGGTAACATTACCTAATGTAATGTTAACGCGCGGTAATGTTACCGGCAGCGGTAAATGTCCCAGAGGGTGGGGAGAAGGTGGAGAGTAGGGGTCAATGGGCGGGGAATGGGCAGGGAATGGGCGGAGAGAAGCCCCTGTTGCATTAATGCTGGAACATTACCGCCAGTGAAAACCTGTCTGTAAATGCACTTTTGCAGGAGAGAGAGACCATTTCAGTATCAGCAATGTACAGCACAGACAGGGAGTACAAGAAAAGTGAGAGTAGTGTTCCAATTGCAGCAACAGCATAGTGCCCAAGTATGAAAGGGCACTATGATGATGGTGCAAATTTGGCAAGGGGGCTGCAGGCAGGACATGCAGTTGGGGTAGCTGGGGCACAGGGCGGACTTGGCCATCACCTAGGTGGCACATAGGAACACAGAAACTGGAAAACGGCAAGATAGCATCTGACCATGGTCGAACATGCCCAGTAGTTTGTGTTCCATCCAGGGGACTTGTACCCAGCAGGTACCCCAAAGGTCATACAGGTACCATTATGCCTGTAATGTGGCAAGCAGTGCACATCTGGGGACCACTCTAACAAGGGTCTACGGACCTTCCCCAGGATACATCCCAAACTGTTCATAAACCCAGCTAAACAAAAACTCTTTACTACAGTCCCTGGTAAGGCAGTGCAGGGTTAGACCATACATCGTCTGAAACATATATACACCCAGTAGTCCAGACTGGGCACACAGTACCCACATTTCATGCCCTATCCTGTCCACAGTCTGCTGGCATAACACAATCTACCTACGTTTACCTGGTCCAATAGCTGCTAGAGCACCAACCTGACACCCCCCAGCTGTCTCTCCCCCAGGTGGAAGGGACATAACATTGGCAGGCAGTGATGGCGGGGATGTGCAGATGTCGATGTATGCCTCCTCACCCCAGACCACACATCCTAGGCACCTGCCTACCTGCACATTGGATGGCCTGGGACTGCACACTACCAGCACTGACAGCATATGGGCATGTCAGCATGGTGGGGGGGGGGTGTTGGTGATGGAGGGGACAGTGGCACCCACCTGCAGCATACTAAGTCCATGCCCTGTTCCAGGGCATGGTGTGCAGTGCACCAGATAAGGTCCATCTGATGGACAGCAAGGTAGTCCCAGGGACTACTGTACTTATGTGGCAACAGTGTGGTACATTACAAACAGCAAGTGTGTCTCAGAGCAGAAAATCACAAGTTCAGGTCAAAGCTGTGGATCTTGCAGAACATGTCTCTACATTGCAGATACAACACCAACATGTGCAATCCCCAAAGCATCAGCTAACAGGGGTAGAAACACACAGACTCCACTATCCAAAACTGCATGTAGAGCCAGGCTGCTGGCTCCAGCACACAAAGCAGTAATTATCACCAGAGTACTACTTCTAGCTCCTGAACAATTATCACACCTTAGCAATGCCTGTACTGCAATTGGGACCAACATGGCAGGGTTGCCAACCATCCCTATCTTTGCACAGTGCTGCAATATGAGTGTATGTGTATGTTTATCCATTGCTTTGTGCCTTTCTACTCCTTACTGGGCCTCACAATGCCCATGCTGTTTCCAGTGTTAGCCTGCAAATGTGCATACTGAGGAGCAAGGTATTGTGGGTATAGGGCCGATTGGGCAGGCATCATCTGCATCGAGGGTAGGGCAATGGCTGGGACATCATAGTGCCCGACCTCCACCTGCATGGTCCTGGTGGTTACAGCATGTCATGAGGGGAGGACACTCTCACTCTCATCATGACGTGGCTATGTTCCCACATAGTGCTATACAGTATTTGTCTGTAGTGATATTTGTGTGCTCCCTGTTCTGAGGACCCAATCACAAACCAACCACCTGGTGTCTGTGCCATATAGCCCAACTCTGAGTGCACATAATCCTGCAAATATGCAATGTGGACTGGCTAGCAGACTGTCTGCAGTTAGCATGTGCATGGCTGGAGCAGCAGGTGCAGTCTGACTGAGCCTTCTGCTGGTAAATGTTAAACCTTCATGGTTGGCAGCTGAGGTCTTCCAATGCCCTAGTAGCAGGTACAGATGCGGCCTACTGGTTGGGGGCACTCATTGTGCTGTGGGTTCACTCTGAAAGATAGCAACCTCAAGCAAGAGGGACTAGAGCTTTTGGTCCTACAGACACTCCGCATGGCAATGGTCATGTCCCATCTTCTTCCACTGCCTCAGCTACAAGACATAGCATGCAGGTCCTTTGGGGACAAAGGACATATACTGTACACTGTTTTAACCCAGAGAGAGTAGCATATAGGCACTGCTACATGAACGTCCTGTGAGTCTAGACACCCCTCTACCCTGGTAATAGGGGGCAATGGCATCTGCATTGTAACACTGGGCTTGCAACATTCTGGGCAAATCACAGCCCACCAGAACTAAATATGACTAGGACATACAGATAAACACAAGAAAACATTAGGTTCCACTACAAGGAAGCACCTACACAGTGGCAATGATGAGGAACTATAGCGGAGTACACCTCTAACACCACAGGTACTGTGGACATGGTGCTGGGCGCCCATCCTCACCCTCAGGGTGAACACAGAACCTGCACAGTGGCATGGTCCAAAACTGCTCTGTGCCATATCGCACACTGTTAGTTCTTCTTACCAAGCTGAGGTGCTGGAGGGGTGCATTCTCCATTCGGTGATCAGCTGTTGACTGCTATTCTGCATGTGCATTGCATCATGGGTACTGGTGGGGCTACCCTATCCCGGCACACACAGCAGACAGTTTGTGCAGTATCCTGCAGTCTTTCTATATCCAGCCATTGCTATACAGAGCACTGTGGAGATGTAGCCTACTGGTTAGTATAATAACTTCCTAGACAGGGGTCATGAGTTCAATTCCCTTTTGTTCTCTTTTCATGCCAAATGGCCAAGGCACCCTTTAAGGCATGTTAAACAGCCCATTGCTCCCTTTATGCCAGAATGCCTCCTACCTGCCCACTGTCTTATATGACTTCAAGTACCTTAATGCTGCACTTACCGCTGGTAACTTTACCGCAGTTTATTAAACATACCCCTAGGGGACATGCAATAAAGCTACAGGGTAACCTATTTAAGACTAATAAGAGAAAATATTTTTTCACTCAACAAGTAATCAAACTCTGGAATTTATTACCGGAGGATGTAGTAAAAGCTATTGGTTTAGCTGGGTTTAAAAAAGGTTTGGATAAGTTCCTGGACGAAAGGTCCATAAACCATTATTAAAAGGGACCCGGGAAATCACTGCTTGACCCAATACAATTGTGGAACTTGTGTCTTTTGGGAAACTGCTAGATACTTATGACCTAGATTGTCCACTGTTGGAAACAAGATACTGGACTTGATGGATCTTGGTCTGACACAGTATGGCATATCTTATGTTATAATGTTCTTAATGCCTTCTACCCACCCAGCGCCCTTTATGCATGTAACACCCTTTATCGCTGCCATTAACGCCTGTCACCTTAAGACCCTTTTGTAAACATACCCCTAAGATTGCCTTTAGTTCAGGACCAAAATATAACAGACGACATAGGGGTCTGTTTACTAAAACGCGGTAACGTAGCATTGGTAATGTTAACGAGCGTTAATGTCACCAGATGTAACGTTATCACAAGGAAACGTTACATCGAGTAACGTTAACATGTGTTAACGTCACCGGCTGCTGTAACCCCCACAAAAGGTGGAGAGAGGGTGGAGAGAAGGGGTCAATGGGCGGGGAGTGGGCGGGGATTGGCCCCTGCTACACTAACGCAGGCACACAGAGGCCCGAACATTACCGCGAGTGAAAAGTTGTCGTTAGATGCACATTTGCAGGAGAGAGAAACCATTTCAGTGTCATCAATGTACAGCACAGGCAGGGAGCCAAAGATGGGTGATAGTAGTGCTCCAATTGCAGCAACAGCATAATACCCAAGGACAAAAGGCCACTATGGTGATGGGGCATAGGTGGCTGCAGGCGGGACATGCAGTAGGAGCAGCTGGGGCACAGAGTGGACTAGGCTGTCACCTAGGTGGCACATAGGAACACAGAAACTGGAAATCAGCAAGACAGCATCTGACCAAGGTCAAACATGCCCAGTAGACTGCGTTCCACAATGCCCCATCCAGGGGACAATCCCAACAGGTGCCCCAAAGGTCACACAGGTACCACTATGCCTGTAAGAGGGCAAGCCGTGCATATCTGAGGACCACTCTAACAAGGGCCCACAGACCCTCCCCAGGATGTGTCCCAAACAGTTTGTGAACCCAGCTAAATGAACACCCTATACTGCAGCCCCTAGTAAGTCATTGCAGGGTGTGCCCACACATTGTCTGAAACATATATACACCCAGTAGTCCAAACTTGGTACACCGTACTTGAGTTGCATGCCCTAGCCTGTGCACAGTCTGCTATCATAACACAATCTACCGATATCTACGTGGTCCACCCTAGCCAATAGTTGCTAGAGCACCAACCTGACATCCCCCCAGCCATCTCCCCCCCACATGGAAGGGACACAACATAAGTAGGCGGTGATGGGGGGATGTGTGGCTATCCATGTATGCCTCTCCACCCCAGACCCCGCACCCAAGGCACCCACCTAACTGCACATTCAATGGCCTGGGACTGCGTACTTCCAGCACTGACAGCATATGGGCATGTCAGCATCGAATGGGGGGTGGTGATGCTGGAGGAGGCAGTGGCACCTGCCTGCAGTGGACCTAGGCCATGCCCTGTTCCAGTACGTGGTGTGCAGTGCAACAGAAAAGGTCTGTCTGATGATAAGTAATGGTAGCCCCAGGGACCATGCCTTTGTGGCAACCATGTGGTGTAGTACACACAGACAGTGTGTCACAGAATAGAGGGTCACAGGTTCAGGACCCAGCTGTGGATCTTGCAGAGCATGTCCATATGTTTTACCCTACAATGCAGATACAACCTCAATATGTGCAATCTCCCAGAGCAGTGGCCAACAGGGGTAAAACCCCCCATTCTCACAGGCTTCACTATCCAAAGCTTCATGGAGAGTCAAGCTGTTGGCTCCAGCATGGAGCTGCAGTTATCACTAGAGCACTACTACTAGCTCCTGTGCACCTTAGCAATGCCGGCACAGAGATCGGGACTAGTGTGGCAGTCAGGTTTGCCAACTACCCCTATCTTTGCAGAATGCTGCAATAGGGGTGGGTGAATGCATGCCCATCCATTGTGGTGTGGCACCCTACTCTGCACTAGGCCCACAAAATGTACACTTTTGCCAGCACCAGCATTCAAATCTGCATACTGAGGAGCAAGGTATTGTGGGTATGGACCAGAGAGGGCGGATCAGGCAGGATGCATCTGCAGTGGTGATAGGGCAATGGCCGAGACATTGTAGGGCCCAACTACCACCTGCATGGACAAGGTGGCCACAGCACATCTTGCTGTTAGGATACTCTCACACTGACTGAACAGTGACCATGGCACGGCTATGTACCCACATAGTGCTACATAGTATCTATCTCAGGTGATATATGTCTGCTACCTTTTCTGGAGGGGCAATCACTAATGCACCTGCTGGGTGTGCATAGTTTCTGGTGGGGGGTACAGTAAGTACAGTCTCACTGTGCCTGCTGATGGTGAATGTCAGACTATGGTTGGGGGCTGTGGAGGCTCCTAGTACTACTGTGGGTCTGCTAGTGACCTAACAGCAGGCACAGATCTGGTCTGACTCCCCCTGATAACAGCCTAAGGCACCTTATGTCTAAGGTACCCCACAGACTGTATGTAGCATCAGAAGAACAGGGCAATGGACAGGTGCTAAGGTGGCTCATCCTGTCTACTACACTGTGGTGCTACACGTGTTGCCGTGCCACAGATGTGGAGTACTCAAGGTATTGTGTGTAGTGTTTGCTTGGGGCATTAGTTGTTGCACACCATACCCTGCCCACATAACCTAAGGCGCCTAAAAGTATCTCATAAGGCACGTAAGAACGTCTGTAACATCACGCGCATTATTGTGCATGCTGTGCATAAGCAGTGCTGCAATGCGTTTTTCAGTACATGCGCATATGACACAACAAGTATACACTGCAATACTGCGCCATAACGTAACGCATATAATATAGTAGACACGATGGCCTCTTGGTGGAACATATTTGCATTGTGTTTGTTGTGGTTGTTTGGGATAGTGGTTGCAGAAGTGTGTTGAGCCACTATAGGTTGTGGGTTTGATTCACACATGTTCCCTTTCCTTTCTTTTGTTCTGCTACCTTATCATACAATGGCTGCAGCTTCGTCACTTCTCCACATGTCCTTCCCTCTCTTCACTGTGCACTACAGTATGCCCTCCATGCAACCTATCCATCACATATTAGCTGTTACATATGGTCCCTTTCTTTAGCCTGCCTCGGTGGGCAGTTGGCTCAGTGGTTTCGTATTGATGTTGGTGAGCTGTGTTTGGACTCTTCTGCGTACTGGTTCAATTCTCACATACTCCTTTTTGGGTCTCTTGCCCATTTTGCCCTTGTACACACACCATCCACACAGCTGGCCCATCTGACCGGTCCCTGACGCCCTTTCAGTTTGATTTCTTTACTCTTCTGCATGCTGTTTTCACTGCACACCATTTCATGGTGTGTGTGCATGTATTTCTATGTGGCTCACGTCCCACTTATAAACTGTGATATCAGCTGCCTGTGGTCTATGGCCTTACACCTATGGCTCCGTTTCTTATGTGGTACCCTGACTGCACTACCCTCAGCGCATCTTCTACTGTTTGCATGCCTTTGCTTGCAACCACTTTGGACGCGCTGCTGCTTCCCATCGGGTGTGACGTTAATGCGCGGTAATGCAGGGTGCCATGTACCGCATGTTAATTGGCCAAGGCACCCTGTACCATGCATTACCGGACCAGGCTTGCCTTAATGCCGCACCACCCACTTCCTTATATGGGCATCTGCAACATTACAGGGACACTTAACAACGGTAACATTACCGTGCTTTAGTAAACATACCCCATAATAGTTCAAAACATTGGTACTCATAAGACATAAGGGACTAAAAAGACAATTGAGGAAATTAGATCATATCTGGCGAACCTCACAGTCTATGGAAAATAGAACAATATACATGAAAACTCTTTTAGCATACCAAGACTACATAAACATTAAAAGAACGAATATCATACAAATGTACTAATTAAATCACTAAATAAACCCCAGGAGCTATTGGAAATAGTAAATTATCTGACTAGCCCAGCAAAAATAGTGCTAGAAATCAGAACATCAATCCCCAGGTACTAACAGATTATTACATGAATAAGTTTATTCCTTTGAATAATCACCCTATCCATGCCACACTCAATACATCAAACCATGAGATCTGTTCTGAGTTTTACCAGATCACTCTGGAATATCTGGAAAAAATGATTCAAATATCAATACCACAACATCCAGCTTAGCAATCAATTGTCTGAAAACTGCCCAGGATAACCTAATGCCCATTATACTCAAAATTGTCAGTTTATCACTCACCCAAAGACACATAACAGTGGGATTAAACAAGCAATAATCCGTCCTGTATTAAAACAAAACACACTGAATAAAATATGCCCTACATCGTACAGGCCGATCTCCAGTCTTCCCTTCATGGCTAAAATAATTGGGAAAATTGTTCATAACCAACTTCAGGACCATATTGACATATGTGCCCCCTGGATGAACATCAGTATGGTTTCAGACCACACCTCAGTGTAGAAACACTGTTACTAGCCGTATTCAACAACCTCAAAAAAGGAATAGACAATTCCAAGCAGGCATTCATACTTATCTTCTGAGATATAGTTGCAGCCTTTGATTCTGTTAATCACAAAATCCTAATTCAAAGGCTACAGCAAACAGGGATATATGGCACTATGCTTAGATGGTTCAGGTCATATCTATCTGACCACACACAACAGGTTACTGCTGACCAACAATTATCCAATATACGTATACAAACTGCAACAGGGTCTACCCCAAGGTTCTGCCATCTCGGCACTATTATTCAATATATACCTCCAGCCTCTATGCCAAATAATCAAAAATTTCAAGGTGGATACACCATCTATGTTCATGACATTATGTTACATCTTCCTTTTGATATAACCAACCTCAACCCATATCTATAATATCGTGCTTCAGTGAGATATCTCAATGGCAGAAAGCTCACAATCTAAACATAAATTATAAAAAAACAGAAGTATTATTCATTAACAGAAACAAAAACTTCTCTCCACCAACTACCACTGATGTTAAAGAGACCACCCTCAAAGTAAAAGATGAAGTAAAATATTTGGGGGTTACAATCGATCAAACCCTCAGCTTAACGTCTCATATAAATCTCACAAGAACTATCTACAACAAACTGTGAATGATCCAGCAGTTGAGACCACTTCTCCCAACAATGACTTTAGAACAGTGCTACAGGCCATGATTTTGCCTTACTTAGATTATTGCAACAGTCTACTCCAGGGAATATCCCCTTCATTCCTAAGAAATTTAATGAATATAACACCAAATGATCGACAAAGAAGAGACTGCACACAGAATATATTAGTTGTCCCACCTGATTATCGCAAAATAAACCACACCACTTATAATAGAGCCTAGGCTCTATTTTCAACTGGGCGGTGCTATGTGCCACGTCGATGCTTAGCCTGCCCCCCTTCCACCTAACCCAGATTTTCAATGCCAGGTTCATATGTAGCCTCGGCATTGCAAATCTGGGTCTCACCGCACACACCGGAAGCTGCAGGAACTAGCTAGGTAGCACCAATTTTCAATGCTACCCAGTTAACCCTTTCCTCTGCCCCTTTAACACATGGTAATGGCATACATGACCCCTTAATGCCACAAAAATGCCGAGTTTCCAAGCATAAAATGCTCCTGTAGCATAAAGGGAACAGGAGGCGGAGAGTGGGTGTTAAGGGGCAGAGAGTAGCTGGTAACAACATGTATACCTTTAATGCCTGTAACCTTACCGCATGTGAAACATCGCGGAAAGGGTGTCTGATGCGCAGAGAGAACCTATTTAAATGTTTGCAATGTGATGCAATGACAGGGGAGCCCCAGACAGTGATAGTAGTGCTCCATTATCAGATACAGCATGGTGCCCACATATGATAGGGAACTATGTAGATGGTGCAAAAGGGCCACCAGAGGTTGCAAGTGGGTCATGCAGTGAGGCTTGCTGGTTCACAGGGCAGACCAGGCAGCTGCCCAGGTGGCACATAGGTACATAAGAACATAAGATCATAAGATATGCCATACTGGGTCAGACCAAGGTCCATCAATACCAATATTCTGTGTCCAACACTGGCCAATTTGGGTCATAGGTACCTAGCAGTTTCACCACAAGATGCACATGTTCCACAATGCCTGCAGTGGAACAAGCAGTACATGTCCTGGTTCCTCTTGCATAATGGTTTATGGACCGTTCCTCCAGGAACCTGTCCAACCATCTTTAAACCCAGCTAAACATACAGCTTTTATTACCTCCTCCGGCAATGAATTCCAGTGTTTTGTTAAGCATTGTGTGTGAAACTATTTTCTCTTATTTGTCTTTCATGGGTTACACTCTTGCCTCATTACATGCCCCCTAGTCTTTCCACATTTGGATGACATATACAGTTAATCTACATTTAGACTTTCCAATCCATACATTAATTTCTACACCATTATCATATCTCCATTTAGCAGTCTCTTCTCCATGCTGATGGCCCTAACCTTTGGAGTCTCGGCTCATAGGGGTATCCTTCCATCCGCAGTACCATCTGTGATGTCCGGCATGATACCACATTGACAGTGATGGCACATAGAGAAGCTGCTGCTGCAGAAAGGTGATATGCCACATGGGGCAGTCCAGGGGACCTGGCACCCTGAGTGCATGTTCTGGCTTGCCACCCCTGCTGCCACTGAACCCAGTTGTGGAAGAGTTGGCTGATAGTGCCAGCAGCTGTAGCCCTCCAGGTAGCTGCAAGTTGCAGGTGCCTGGGGAACTACTACAGCAGTGCTTGTCTTTCCTCTACACAAAATGTATCGGATTGTGGGTATGGCCTGGAACAGAGTGGATTGGCCTAGATGTTACTGCCTCAGCATTAGTGTCAATGTCTGAGACTTCATTGTAGCCATCTGCTATGTGCATGACCTTGGTGGCCACAGCATATCATGCTGAGAGGGCACTCACTCTGACTGAGCAGTGACCATGGCACAGCTAAGTATCCACATAATGCTACCTACTGTCTAGCTCCAGTGATGTGGGAGTAATCACTGAGCCACATGCTGGGTGTCCATGCTGTTTATCCCAAGCCAGAGTGCACATGGTTGTTGTGTGTACATGTATTGTGTGCTGACCATTTGACTGGCTGCAGTTAGCATGTGCATGGCTGAAACAACCCAGTGGTAGGCAGCAGGTGCTGTCTGCCTGGGCTTGCTGTGATTGATTGTTAGTTCTCAATGGTTGACCAGCAGTTGTTCCTGGCATACTCACTGTGGTCAGGGGCAGGACAGTAGCAGCAGCACCCCAGGCCAGCCTAGAAGCCCTACCCCCCCCCCCCCCATGGCACCTCTCCCTGCACCCTCAAAACACAACCCTTCTCTCTATCAGATTTTTTTTTTGCACTTTTTGAGAGGGTCCCTGTCCAACAGGTTCCTACAGCATGCTATAATTGTGCAGGAAACAAAGTAACTAGCATAACGCACTGCAGATAATACCTACCACACCCTAGCAGTGATTTGTGTCTACAGCATAGCCAGCAAAGGCCATCTCTAGTATTGCGAGTTCTGGGGACCAGGTGCTGGGCGCCCATCTTCACCCTCAGGGTGACTGCTAAAACTGCTCAGTAGTATGGTTTGTACTGCTATGTGCATGTCACACCAACTGTCAGTGCATCTTACTGAGCAGATGTGATGGATCAGTGCATTCTCCATTTGGCGATCTGCTGCAGACTGCTGTTCTGCCTATGTAGTGCCTCATGGATACTGGAGGAGCTAGCCTTTACCAGCACACCCAGCAGGCTGTTATCTGCAGGCTCTTTGAATCCCAGCATTATTGCATCAGGTGATATGGAGGTGTAGCCTACTGGTTAGTACAATGCCTTCATATACAAGGAACAGGGGTTTGATTCCCACTTTATCATTTTGGGCCTGTGTGCTACTCAGGCCATTTCCCTGCCTTTAACTGTCTTGGTTCTACTGTGATTTGCTGACACTCATCTTTCTACTTTGTTATGCATTCTGACCACACTTTGAGTCAGCGAACATGCTGTTCCACATCATGGCCTTCTGTCTGCATGGCTTTATTGCCTCTGATACAGCCCATTGCAGGGTGGTCTGACATGTTTACCCTGCATATATCAGGACCCCGTTCAAAGGTGTGGCATGATGGTAATGGTAATGGTAATGGTTCCATAGCAAGGGGGAGGGGGAGGGGCCAAGGTATCATGGTTTGAGGCCCACTAATACTCCTTATGTGACATTTTGGAATGAGTTACTGTCACATTTTATGTCAGACACAACTTTCATGTACTGGCAACACCTCCTTGTGACCTTGGGCAAGTCACTTAACCCACCAATGGCTCAGCTGACTGCAGGCCCATACAGTCTGTGGTTTTCATCAGACATTAGTAATTGACTGTAAGATGTACCCCGAGGTGACTGCAGTGCTTCAGCAGTATACTAACTATCTGCAGGTCTCAGCTCATGTCCATAAGTACCCCATTTGCCCGGCATGGATAACACCTGTGCAGTTGTTGTCAGCACATTTGTCTGAGGTTTTGTACGGTGGCTATGTGACTAGGACAGGTGTGAGTCCAACATGTCTAATATCAGTCCTTCCAAGTGGCAATGCCACATATTTTCATGCACAGTACAGATATGATGGTGATGCTACCTACAGCACATCGGTGCTCCCAGCCCATATCAACCCTTCCTCCTCTGCCATCTGTCCTTCAGCCCATCCATCCACTTCTGTTGGCTGGGTACAGTCATGTCTTCTCATGCAGGCTGCTACACCATGGCCTACACTGGTACTCTTTTCCAAATTTGGCTCCACATACACACCTCTCCTGT
The DNA here is from genome assembly GCA_033557465.1 of Ichthyophis bannanicus. Classification (NCBI taxonomy): domain Eukaryota; kingdom Metazoa; phylum Chordata; class Amphibia; order Gymnophiona; family Ichthyophiidae; genus Ichthyophis; species Ichthyophis bannanicus. The sequence continues at coordinate 370,179,348 of CM066038.1, read as the reverse complement.
GCCTGATCTGCATGTCGCCATTCCTACTCTGTCCTCCTGTTGTGCACACATCCTGCCACTTCTGACTCCACTGGAGGAAATGTGATCCACATCCTATGCCACACACTGACATTGTGCCATATTACATTGACACCTTCTGTGCATCCATACACCAGCTTCCCACATGCTCATCCACTTTACTGGCTGCCACATAGGGTGCCCACTGTTCTGACAGATCCATCATCTCTCACCTGTCCTTCCAGCCATCACCTTCAGATTGTCTTCTCTTGCTGCTTTATCCAGCGTTAGGGTTACAGCTGTTTTTGGACTTTAGAGTGTCTGCTTGACACCTTAATGCCCGATGTCCCGTTACTGCATGTTAAATATCCCATAGTGCCCTTAACACCGGAACACCTCCTATATGCCCAGGGCCTTTTTCGCACAGAAAACCCCTTTTCGCTACCATTAACACTCGGTAATGCATCCTTCCTTAGTTTGTAGTTATATATTCTGTACAAGGTGAGGGTCTGTCTGTGTCCAGTATGTGTACCAAGGCTAGGTAATCTCTTGACATGGGGTTTTTATGCAGGTATCTTTAGTTATGTGGTTTGTTCAGTTTTTCAAGTAGGTATATTGGTATTCTAGAGCTCATTGCCATCTACTGTCTTGCCACAGGCAGCAAATTGCCTTGAATTGTACCTGGTAGGTGTGGGTTACAGGACTGAAGGTTTGCATACTGCATCAGATACCCATGAGTTTGAAGACAATCCACATAATTAAAAGATCCTTGTCCACTAAGAACTTGTAATTAGGGCTTCTTGTTTAGGTTTCAACTGATATATATCGATAAAACTTCCCCTGGTGCAAAAAAAAAAAAAGAGATGTTTATTCAATAAACATTAGAGGCCCGATTTTGAAAGGCATTTACACGGTCTACTGACTTGTAAACCATGTAAATGCCACTGAATGGGATATTTAGCAGCACTAACATAGTTAGTGCCGCTGAATATCCCCAACTAATGCTGCTATAGACCCTGATGCTAACTACTTAGCATCAAGGCATGTCGTTGGCATTCCGAGGCATGTTGTGGGTGTCGACAGTCGCTAACCAGGTTGCAGTGATATTGCACCACTACCCGGTTAGCGACCTATGGGTAAAACTAGGCACTGCAAAAGCTAGCCTAGTTTTACCCGCGGGAGCTAACCGGGTAGTGGTGCAATATTGCTGATACCTGGTTAGCCTCTGCGGCATCGGAGGCTGTGCGGGGACTCCAGATATTCAATGCCAGGGCCGCATATGACCATGGCATGGAATATCCATGGTTAGTGGTCGATGGCAACATCTAGGAACTAGGAAAATACTACTTCACTCTTTCACCTCTCCCCTTGCCTGTCTTGAAGCATCTACTCCGCTTGTGTGCCTTTTCTGTGCTGAGTCCTCAGCTGCACAAATGCATGTATGTGATTAAACCAGAAAAGATACCCAGTTAAAGTACCTATGGTGTAAAAAGATAGATAACCCCCTATTGTTTATAGTCTCAAAAATCCTAGTTATCTGGAAATTAAACAGATAAATGTACAATTTATAAACACCTCACAGAAACCCTTCTTATAATCTCTGTCCTCACAGTGTTGTAGGGGAGAGACAAATAGTTTGTATTCCAACCACAATACCAATCTGCGCACTATATTATATTATGCTTTCATTTTAATGTAACTATAGTACATTTAAAAGAAACTATTATGTAGTATGCATGCAGTGAAATCAGATGCCATCAACTCTGTAGGTGTCTGCATGTTTTCTGACTGTAAAGTACATTGTGAGTTGTTTGCATGAAATATGATACATTAGTGACACCAGGTTAATTGACTGTTTCAAAAGAATGGTGTTTAATACAATTCAGTGTATTTTATAAAATTGTGCTAAAAGAAAGTGATAGTTCACATTGAAAACTTTCTGGACACTGTCAGACGGCTGCCTGGGTGAGAATCTTCACAGTCTTGTCAAGTGCATATATCTATATGATTTGCAAGGTATTGTGGGCAATGTAGTTCATTCACACCAGACACAGCTGCTGACAATAATTTAGTTGTGCTCTTGGGTAAAGCCAATAAGATATTTATTTATGGGGTTATTTCTCCCAACACAGATATGCTTGGTAGCACATAAATTAGGTTACTTGCTTTCAGTGTTAACTTGAAAAAACAAAGTCAAAATCAGGAAAACAGCAAATGAAAAGCCACAAAGCAAGAAACAAACTGTTCTTTTCAGGTTAACTTCTGATTACTTCCCACATAGATACAGAAGTGATTCTCTCCTAGCTCACAAGCAATTAGGTAAGGCTTAATTGCTAGCAGTCACCAGCTGAAACCCCTTAGCTGGCTTGCCTTCCACTGTGTGGGTCAAATCCTGCTTCAGGAGCTTTTCTGAGTAGATTAAAGAACAAATTTGTATTTCTTTGTGATGGTTGCTGTACTTTATAACAGAAAGTTACCAACGGAGTTTAGATAGAGAGCAGTCCATATAAACAGGATCCTCATCTGCTATTATTCCTTGTTCAACAAGCATGGGTTCAATATCATGGATTGGCACAGATGAATCTCTCAATGGAGCATTTTCAGGAGAATACTTGTTTCCCTGCTGTCTTTCAAGGTTATAGCTAGGGCATAGATCAGTGTTCATACCTGAGCTTCCATTGCTGCTAGAGTTCCTCTCTATATAGCCTGGCCAGTATGTAGTCCAGTTCTTATGTCCAGCCTTCCAATCCAGATCCCTGGACACTGGATCTCTCTTCACATACCTTCTGGCAAAGGTCTTAGAGTCCCTTCCACGTACAGCCGTCTCCCTCACAGGTAGCCTCTGGTGATTCCTAGCTCTGCAGCACCATTCCTCTGGCTTTCCCCAGTCCAATGGTGTATGCTGGCCCTTGGAATACCTCCCAGTATACGTACTGCTTTAGACTCTTCTAGACCTCTCAAAGGCTTTTCTCTTCCTTCTTCCAAAGGGTCTCTTTCCCTCTCTGTCCGTCCGGTTTGGCTTCTGCTTCTGATGATCCTTCAGATGAAACTGATGATCAAACTCAAGCTGATTCTCAGGATACTGAGGACAATTCTCTGGATATCCAAGGTGATCATGAAGATGGTCATCTGTAGAATAAACTCTACTCTTATTCTGCTTAGATGAGTGTTCCTCCCTAACACAGCGCAGCTGTGCTGAATCAGGCCCTGCCCTTTGAGATGAGTGCTTAGGGATTACCTCATAGCCCTCCTGATTGAACACACGTTTCCCCACTTCAGCTCCTCTAATGGCTGTTGGAAACCTGGTGCATTCTGGGACTGGTAGTCTTTTATGGGAAAATTCTGTTTTCTTATTTCTACCAGAACTGACAGGTTGCTTGTTCAGAGTCACTTCACCTTTTCTATAGCTCCTTCCTGAGCTATGATAAGCTTCCTTATCACAACACAAGTAAAAATCTTTGTGATTGCATAGTTCAAATTTGTTTTGATTCCTTGCTGTCATTGTAAATTTCAGCTTTCAGTCAGCATAAACAAAGTTCTATCAAAAAGCTTATAGAGCTATCTTGGAAAGCTAGCTGAGGTAAAAAGTCAAAATAGTTCCATTTTTACTTTCTGCATATTTTCTGTAAGCATTTGAGAGTCATCACTTTTATCATATCGTCCTGCTAGACCAGTCCAAACAAGTGTGTTGTGTCTCCCTACTAGAAGAGGTGGAGACAGAGAAATATTCCAGAGGTTTCTTATAACCTCATCCTGTTTTATCAGTCGATGCAGCTAAGGGCACACCTCAGTAATTCTCTGTCTCCAGCAAATGGTGGATGCTTCGATCTAGCTCTGGTGAAAATTTGGAAGAGATTTGATTTTACTCATGAGTAACCACCCTTAGGGATGACTTCCTTACTGGAGCATAATGCTGGAAGCTCCACTAGAATCACCCTAAAACTGGTGTTCTTATGGGTCTTGCCACATAGAATAGGGAAATGTTTCAGCTATTTGTCCTTATTTTGTTAAGGACCAGTTGAGCAGTCAGAGGTTTGGATAAAGAGTTTTGAAAAGGACTCTTCACAACCTCAGTGCCCCCTCCCTCCTTCCTTCTGCTTCCTTCCTCCTTCCCTCCAGTTATCTCCCGAAGATTAGAAGAAGTCTCTTCAGAGGTATGTTCTTGCAGACCCTGGCAGCAGAGGAGTAGCATTGAGCCTGGCACAGTCTTCCTGCGTGGGCTCCTTGTGGATGAGTACCAAAAAGCTAAGTCTCTGTCTTATTGTTAGAGGGGGCTACTCAACCTCGTTTGCTGAGCAGTGTGTACATTGGGGTCTAGGATGATCAAGTTGACCATTGGTGAGGCGTGTTTTTTCCTGCCAGTTCCCACTTCATTGTGCCTCAATACTTCACGTTAGACTTGTGTGCCTTGAATCTGCATATGGCCATAGTGCACAGTGGTGGTGCCTGCGTGGCCAGAGTATGGGGTATGTTTACTAAACTGCAGTAACGTTCCCCGCGTTAGGTTCCCTGGATGCCCATATAAAGGAATGGGTGATGCATTATTATGGCAAGCTGTGTCAGGTAACGCTCGTTACAAGGCGCCTTAGGCTAACGCGTGTTACAAGGCACCTCATAAGGCACGTTACAAGGCACCTTATTAAGCACAATACAAGACACATCATAAGGCACGTTATAAGGCACCTTATTAAGCACAATACAAGGCACATCATAAGGCATGTTATAAAACACATTGCAAGGCACCTTATTAGGCACAATACAAAGCATGTCATAAGGCACGTTATAAGGCACATTACAAGACACCTTACTAGGCACAGTACAAGGCACGTGCCTTGTAACATGCCTTGTATTGTGCCTAATAAGGTGTCTTGTAATGTGCCTAATAAGGTGCCTTGTACTGTGCCTAATAAGGTGCCTTGTAACGTGCCTTGTACTGTGCCTAATAAGGTGCCTTATAATGTCGTATAAGGAGTGATGGCGACTGTGGTTAGGGTATTATGGGCTGGCAGCATGGATCTGCAAAGATATGACTGTCACAGGCATGCAAAGTATCTGACATGGACAGGAGGGAACAATGAGGAATCAAACCCATCATCACTGCCTAACCAGTAGGCTATACCTCTATGGCTTGTGGCATAGCAATGGCTGGGTACAGAAGGACTTCAGGTCACCGCACAAACCGTCTGCTCTTGTGCCAGGATAGGGTAACCCCACCAGCACCCATGATGCATTGTACATGCAGAACAGCAGCCTACAGCTGACCACCAAATGGGGTCTGCACCTCTCTGGTACTGCAGCGTGGAAAGATGGACTGATAGTGTGATACTGGCACAGAGTAGCTACAGACCATGCCATTGTGCAGGTTCCGTATTCACCCTGAGGGATAGGATGGGCACCCACCACTAAGTCCACAGTACATGTGGTGCTAGAGATAGGTCCTGCGGCACATCCCCATTGCTACCAGTGTGTGACAGGTACCCCCACCAGTGAAGCTGAAAGTACTTCTGTTACCATCTGGGTTCTGTAGTCATATATGGCCCTGTGGGACTGGACACCACCCAGGTTAGTGTGTATGCAGTGTTAAGGTCTGGCTGCCATGGGTACCTGTTATCAAGGCAGTGGGGGTGTCTAGACTTGCATGAGGTTGAGGTAGCACTGCTGCTATGGGTCTAAGTGGTATGCACTATATACCCCAAGGGGCCCATAATAACCCCTATTGTAGATAAGAGTGTGGTGGGACAGGTGTCTGTGCCTTGCAAAATGGCTATAAGACCAACAACCAAAATCCTGCTGGCTGATGACAGCTCTCCAGGGCTGATGGGCCAGAGCCATACCTTTGACTGTGGCAGAGCAACATTGATGCTTGGGGTGGGCAGGGGAAGGCTCAACTTCCCCACACCACGGTCTGCTATCCATCAGCACAATCAGAGTGCACCTGCAGCATCTTACAGGGTGGTCCCACCATGCACAGACTAACTGAAGACAGCCCACTAGCCAGTCCATAGTGCATGCTCTTGGGGGAACCCTGTGCATCTAGAGGTGGGATGCACAACAGAGACACCAAGCAGATATCTCTGTGAATGGGCCCCAGAACTAGAAACACACAGGTATCACTTGAAACAAGTAATGTGTGGGAGCATGGACATGCCATGGTCACTGCTCGGTCAGAGTAAGAGTGACCTCCCAGCGTGACATGCTGTGGCCACCCTGCCCATGCAGGTGGTGGTCAAGCACTACAGTGTCCCAGCCATTGCCCTCCACCCTGTACAGATGCATCCTGGCCATCCACCCTGTCTGGGCCATACCCACAATACCTTGCTCCTCATTATGCACATTTGCAGGCTAACGCTGGAAACAGTGTGAGCAATGTGGGCTCAGTGAGGTGCTGGCAGACACAAAACAATGGATAGACATACGCACACTCCCACACCTATCTCAGCATTGTGCAGAGATAGAGGTGGTTGACAACCCTTCCCGCCACACTGGTCCTGATCACAGTGCTGACATTGCTAAACTGTGCAGGGGGTAGTAGTAGTGCTCTGGTGATAACTGCAGCTCTGTGCTGGGGCCAACAGCCTGACACTCCATGAGGCTGTGGATAGTGGAGCCCGTGTGAGTGGGTGTTTGTACCCCTGTGCACCGCTGCGTTGGGGTTTGCACATGTTGTTGTGGCTGCATTGTGGGATAAAACTATGGGGTGATGTTCTGCAGGATCCACAGATGAGACTTGAACCTTGGACCCTTTGCTTTTGGACACACTGGCTGAGTGTACTGCACCATGCTGTTGCCACAGCAGCATAGTGGTCCCTGGGGCTACCCTTACTTTCCACAGCCAGACCTCTTCTGTTGCACTGCACACCATGTACTGGTACAGGGCATGGCCTAGGTCCACTGCAGGTGGATGCCACTACTCCCTCCAGCACAAACACCCCCCCCTGCCATGCCGCCATGACCATATGCTGTCGGTGCCGGTGGTGCACAGTCCCAGGCCATCCAGGGGGCAGGTAGGCGGCTGCCTAAGGTGTGGTTTCTGGGGTAGTGGTGCCTAAATAGCTGTCCATGCTTCTCCAGCACTGCCTGTCAATGTTATGTGCCCCTTGGGGTACCTGCTGCGTAATTTCCCCTGGATGGGACACTGTGGGACACAGATTCATGGACATGTTTGACCCTGGTCAGTTGCTGTCTTGCTGGTTTCCATTGTCTGCATTCCTATGTGCCACCTAGGTATCTGCCTAGTCCACACTGTGCCCCAGTTGCCCCAACTGCATGTCCCGCCAACAGCCCCCATGCCCCATTTGCGCCATCACCATAGTGGCCTTTCATACCTGGGCACTATGCTGTTGCTGCAAATGGAGCACTACTATCACCTTTTGTGGGCTTCCTGCCTATGCTGTATATTGCTGACACTTAAATGGTTTCTCTCTCCTGCAAATGTGCCTCTAACGCCAGGTTTTCATTTGCGTTACTTTTCAGCCCTTCAGTTCCCTGCGTTGGTGTTGGGGGAGCCCCTCCCCGCACACTCCCTGCCCATTGACCCCTTCTCTCCGCCCTCTCTCCACCCTTTTCTGGACTTACCACGGCCAGGAACACTAGTGCGTGTTAGGTAATGCTAACGCACGTTATAATGCACGTTAATGTTACCTAACGTGCATTACCGTTACCGCTGTTACCTTACTGCAGTTTTGTAAACATACCCCTATGTGTCACAATGCACCTTACTAATGTATCCTGAGCCTGTCAAGCCAGGCTTTTATCAACATAGAAGACCCTTACTAAAAGGTTGTAAGGTCAAGACTGCCCAATGATAGATGTCATTGCCTTTCACTTGCAGGGCAGACATTTACCAGATGGCAAAAAGATAAGCCCTGCTGATGGGTATTAGGACTTCAGGTGGTATTTACATACTTTCAAGGGATATATCTTTAAAAAGTCATGTGGTGTTCTGATCAGAACTTTGCTAAAAATCCAGCATCTGAACATTAAAGGATTTTGTAAAATTCTTGAAGTTTTTCACCTTAAAGTGCACTATATCTTTATCTTAAATCAGTACCACCTTGGCACCAGTCATCTGAGTAACTCATTCCAGCTGTTCAATTTTCTCATCCTGATCTGGAAGAGACTCTTTACTGGCCTTCATACACCTATGTACAGTATATCTGAAGTAAATGCCATTAAAAATAAAACTGACTACTGGAGAAAAGCTGAACTAAGGGGTATGTTTACTAAACTGTGGTAACGTTACATAAGGCGCGTTATATAACGTTAACGTTACATAACGCACGTTATGTAACGTTAACAATCGTTGATGTTCCACGGCGCGGTAAGCACCGCAGAAGGTGGAAAGAGGGCAGAGAGAAGGGGTCAATGGGCGGAGTGTGGGCTAGGAGAGGCTCCATTCACACTAACGCGCTGATCTGAAGAGCTGAATCCTAACGCGATTGAAAACCTGCCGTTAGATGCAGATATGCAGGAGAGAGAAACCATTTACGTGTCAGCAATGTACAGCCCAGGCAGGGAGCCCAAAAACTGTGATAGTAGTGCTCCATGTACAGCAATACCATAGTGCAGTGGTTCTTGCCAACCTGACTGGTTTGTGGCCCTCTAGGGCTGGATTCGGAGACCCCTGCCTTACACCTCTGTCATTTAAAAATTTGAGTGGGCAAGGTGCAGATCTCCAAGACATCGAAAAGGTTAGATAGAATTTGTCACATGCCTCTTTGCTTCTCACCACCACCAAAATATTGTCTATTAGACAACGTTTTGGTGGTGGTGAGAACTGAGGAGGCATGTGACACATTCTATCTACCCTTTTGATGTCTAGGACATCTGCACCTTGCCCACTCACAATCTTAAATGACAGAGGTGTAAGGCAGGGGTCTCCAAATCCAGCCCTAGAGGGCCACAAACCAGTCAGGTTGGCAGGATATCTCTAATGCATATATATCTCATGCATATTCATTAGGGCTATCCTGAACACCCGACTGGCCTAGGGGTTCAAGGAGGACTGGTTAAGAACCACTGCCATAGCGCCAAAGTATGAATGGCCACTATGGCAATGGTGCAAATGGGGCATAGGGGGCCGCAGGCGGGACATGTAGCAGGGGCAGCTGGGGCACAGGATGGGCCAGGTGGGCGACTAGGTGGCACATAGGAACATAGACACCGGAGATCAGCAAGATAGCCGTTAACCAAGGCCAAACACAATCCACCAATATCTATCTGGTCCACCCTAGCCATTAGTCTTGCCCAAAGACCCCCTGGTGGTCTGAGCAAAAATTGGACAGCAGCAGTCTCCCTCTGCTCCTGCCCCAGCTGCTGACAGCTGACAACTTTAACCCCTAGCATTAAGTGTAGCTGTGCTATTTTCAGTCATGACAACTAGCACTCAACAACATTCCGCGTGCTAGCTGTCATCAGCTGACATGCCCTCTTTCTGCCCTGATCCCACCTCATTTCACTGCATGTAGTAGTGTGTGAAATAGCACATATTAGCTGTCATGCTAACCTATGTGGCTTATAAAATGGTATAAAAAATCATTCAAAATTGCAGCCAAAATGTGTTGGCAAACATTTACAAGCACACATATAGGTAAGTATTTTAAAACCTATTTTTGTTGTTCATGATGCTACCTGTGGTCCTCTCAAACACTAAGGTGGTCATTTTTGAAGCCTTCTTTGCAATTTGGACTTCAAAAACAGGCACATGGACATCAAAATTACAAAGATGTCCCAGGAGTCATTTTGCAAACGATATCTAAAGACATCCCAGGCATGGGGATGTTCAAGTAACCAGGGAGTGTGGTGGAGGTGTGTCTTGGGGGATGATGGACTTAGATGTCCCTGCTCAATTTCAGAAACATCAGCAACGTCTTTGACCTTGTCTAAGTTTAGACCTGCTCTAGGCATGAATAGGCATTGGGAAAGTGCTTGTTTGGACTGTTAAACATTCGGAGAGTGTACAGAAGATGACACTCCACCATCCCAGTACTCTCCACAATCGCAATGATATTTTTGGGGTAACTGGAAAACTTGTTTTGTGTTTCAACCGCTCTTGAATGTCTCTTAGATGTCACTGATCTTGGATACTATTCTGGGGACATCTGTATGGACATCCCCACAGACATCCATATCAGGCAAGTCCACTTTTGTGAAATCATGCCTGAACTTGGATGTGCCCCCATTTTTTTTTTTTCATTTATTCTGGCTTGCCTGTTCTAGATTGCACTTGGACATCATTTATAAAACGTGCCTTTAAATTCTCCTCACACATCTTCTTTTGGGTTGCATATATGCACATGCTTCTTTCTGCTATGTGTAATTTTATCCATGTGGTAATTTTATGCGTCTTTTTGTAAACGTACAATAGGGTTTATATGTGAAGAATCCCTTATTGAATTCCCAGTGCTGAATCTATGGTATTTTCTAAAATTTATTATTTACCTAAAATTTATTATTTACCTATGTATGGGTATCGGGCAAGTCTGCAGAAGGTTTTGGAATTCTGTAGCCTCCATAAGGTGATAATTTGACACAATTCTTGGAGGACTCACGAGATGCCATTTCCACTATGGCTACCCTTTTGGTTACATTTATTTCTGAACAGGATAAAAACTCTGGGTAGCATTTTTGAAGGCATTTACTGCCCTATTTACCCATGTAAATGTGTTAACCAGGATTTTCCAAAGGCACCTACACCGGTGGTACCTTTGGAAAATCCTGGCTAAATCCCTAGTGTGCCCAGTTGCTATGCGGTTAGCATCGGGGCATGTTGAGGGTGTTCCAGGGCAGAGGAAAGGGCTAAGCGGGTAGCAGCGATTTTCGATACTACCTGCTTAGCTCTCTGTGCCTTAATGATAGGTGAGGTTTTTCTGTAATCAAACAATAGAACACTCAGGTCAATATTTGACGTCTTAGGGCTTTTCTGTCTGCTGATTATATTACTGTATGTAGTGTATGGGATTTTATAAACACAGTAAACAATTAAAGTTCTGTTGGAATTATGCATATTATTAGTCTTAAAAAGAGGCAGGGTTAATTATGATTATAGATCCATAAACCACACATCTAAATAATTATTTCTCTCTTCTCTCTTCAACTCTTTTGTCTGACACACTGATGAGGAATATGGAAACACCAGTGCCCCTTCTGTACTGAGAATGCCTTACATCATCCTCAAATTCAAGCTTCTCTCAATATGTACTTGTCCAGTAATCCACAAAAGCAAATACATATAGCAGTTTATAAAAAGGCTAGTTTCCCAGTAAGCAGAGCTGGGACTAGACTTTTTCTGCACCTGGGCAAACATTCAAAATTGAACCTCCTCCCTGCTTTTTCTTTTTTTAATTTGAGCTTGCTTTATCTGTGAGTGGGCAGCAGCAATGTTTTGTTTCCACAGGGTCATATAATCTGTCAGTGAGGTGGGTAAAGAACAGTAGTGTCTCTGGACAGAAGTATAGTGGGAGCGGGGGGCACAAGTCAAAATGACATTTTTGAATATTTTGCCCATTGCCACATTGGAACGTCCCCCACCTCTTGTGCTTTTAAATTAGCTCTAAAAGACAAAGGGATATGTTTACTAAAGAGCGTTAAGGGCTTACTGGTTAGCAAGTGTTATTGGCAGCGGTAAGGGCATTATTGTGCAATAAAAAGGCCGGGGCGGGGAGTAAGCTTTCCAGCAGTAAGGGTGCTTGACTCCACTTATTGGGCGCTGCATTAAGGTGCCAAACATGCACCTTAATGCCTGAAAATGGCAGTCACTTTAACATAGGATAAGGGAACCCTTGTGAAAGTCACATTTTAGGTGATGGATGAAAGTTAAGAGCTGATGGACATGTCAGATCCATAGGTAGCCTACATGTTAGTCAGTAAGTAGGATGAGTATGTGGGAGGCATCTGTACTGTATCAGTGAGGGGTGCCCATGTAATCTGCTGTAATTTCAGTGTGTGGCATAGGATTGGGAAGAAGTGTCCCCTGACACAGTCAGCATTGCCACGATGTGGACATCAAAAGGATGACTGAGCAGGAGTGGTGACGTGCAGCTCATTCACAGGAGAGGTATGAGTGATATATCCTAATGATTAAAATGTTCCTGTGTGGGCCATGGTGTAGCAGCTAGCAGGAGAATGCATGACTGTACATAATGGGCCCCATTCTGATCAGGGCCCATCCAGCCAGTCCGGGTGTCCAAAATCTGGATGGGCCAGATTTGCACTCGATTCTGCAACCGTGGGAGCTAGACATTCCCACGGGAGCAGAATCAGGTACAAAGGGCCTAGATGGGCAGGACATGCCCGATTCAATCCCATTGCATGTCCAGCTCCCTTCCCATAGAACCCTCCCATTGCTCCTGTATGGAGCCTCGGTACCATGACATCCCATTGCCAAGGCACCAGGATGCCATGCAGGAGCTGCGATTCCACACACTGGTTCGAAGGTCCTGTTCCCCACTGCCCGACCCCCGAGGGTCAGGTGGCAGGGAGGGTGATCGCCTCCCTTGGTGTGACTTATTCCTCCTTCAAGGTAGAATAAGTAACTTAGACATACTTTTTGCCCTGGACATACAGGGCCACAAATGGAATCAGCTCTGTATGTCCGGAATCAGTGTCCTATTTCCACCCACCCACGCTCCTCCTCCAGTCATCCCCCTCCTGTCCCTATACAGAGCTCCCTGCATATCTCCTCTGTATGTGCGGGGAGCTTTGGGTTCGGCATCGGGCACAAGCGTTTAGCGAGGATGTACGTCCAGACCAAATGTACATTCCTGCTAAACGCTGTGTGGAATGGCCCCCGATGGACATATGCTGATGGATGGGCTGAAGGATGGATAGCAGTAGATGAGAGTGAGGTATGGTCTTGCTGCCCCTATGTACCTGATGTGACTGCAGTTGTAGTACGTGTGAAAAAATAGTAACTGTGCCTTGGGGGAAGTTCTAATACCATCTATTTGGGTATGACAGCTGTCTCAGCTTTTCTAACCACCATACAATCTTCCTGACACATATGTATATAACAACTGAACAAGTGTCTTTCATATTGAACATGTGGAGCAAATAAGGATGTGTGATGATCCCTGCAGGTAGCCATCCCAGGAGTGAGATATGCCTGCATTGCCTGCATGTACTGCATATATGTGATGGAGCCAAAGATGTTCAGTCACAGTTCTGATTAAATATTCCAATCATGTACAACTCCTGTGTCATACATCTGCAGGGTGAACATGTCCAAACCTTTGCAATGGGCTACAGCAGAGCTGTTAAAGTCATGCTGTCAGATAGGCATGATTGCAATGTGCATGTTTGCAGACCCAATGTGCTATTGTAACACATAAAAAAAGTATAAGAATGTGTGTCCTCCAGTCAATGCAGACCCCAGACTATATCTGGAAGTATATTGAAGTGAGTTTCCCACAGCCACAAAGAGAACAAGTGAGATTCAAACCCTGGGCAGTCGCTTACTATACCTCCATACTTTTCTACACAGCAATGTCTAGAATCAAGGAGCTTGCAGGTCCCTGCTTGCAATTGCCAAAAACCAGAACAAGAAACAACATGGCTGGCACATTCTGAGATAGTGGTACACCACATTTAGGACCTGCCTACAGTGGCACACATGCAATAAATACCACACTGGGCACTCAATACTGTAGCTGCATAACAGACACACAGCTGCAGAATACATGTCTTGTCCAAAGGCCAAGTTACATGTGAGGTCAAAGATGCCCATCCCTCCACTGTACCTCCAATGCCAAACAACAGTCACACGCAGAGGTCCACTGTACCACAGTGTGCAGGGCCGGCCCGTCCATTGTGCAAGAATGTTTTTTGCACAGGGCCCCGCGTTTCGGGGGGCCCCGCGCAAAGAACATTCTGCTTTTTTTTCTTAATTAAATTTAAAAAAAAAAAAACAGCTGGCCCCTGCCGCCGCGGCGGCATGGAGTGTCCCGCGGGGCTCCCTCTGCCCGGCGGAACTCTTCCGGCATGGCTGAGCCCCTCTGTGCCGGCTTGCAGATAACGCGAAGGGAGTGTCTCCCTCGCGTCTCTATTAAGCCCGCAGGGGCTGATGGGAAGCAGGGGCTGATGGGAAATTTCCCATCTGCCCCTGCGGGCTTAACAGAGATGTGAGGGAGACACTCTCCCTTCGCGTATCTGCAAGCCAGCACAGAGGGGCTCAGCCGTGCCGGGAGAGTTCCGCCGGGCAGAGGGAGCCCCGCGGGACACTCCATGCGGCGGCAGCGGCCAGCTTTTTTTTTTTTTTTTTTTTAATTGCCATGAGCCGAGGGGGGGGGTGGGTAGGACTGGCAGTGGGGTGGGGCGGGGGGGTTAAGACAGGCAATGGGCGATGGGGGGGTTAAGACTGGCAATGGGCGAGGGAGGGAGGGAGGGAGAGGGGGTTAAGACTGGCAATGGGCTAGGGAGGGGAGGGGAAAGGGTTAAGACTGGCAATGGGCTGGGAGGGGGGTTAAGACTGGCAATGGGCTAGGGAGGGAGGGGGGGTTAAGAATGGCAATGGGCGAGGGAGGGAGGGGGGGTTAAGACTGGCAATGGGCGAGGGAGGGAGGGAGGGGGGGTTAAGACTGGCAATGGGCTAGGGAGGGAGGGAGGGAGGGGGGGTTAAGACTGGCAATGGGCTAGGGAGGGAGGTAGGGAGGGAGGGGGGGTTAAGACTGGCAATGGGCTAGGGAGGGAGGGAGGATGGGGTTAAGACTGGCAATGGGCTAGGGAGGGAGGGATGGGGGGTTAAGACTGGCAATGGGCTAGGAGGGGGGGTTAAGACTGGGGGTTAAGACTGGCAATGGGCTGGGGGGGTTAAAACTGGCAGTGGGCTGGGGAGGGGGGTTAAGACTGGCAATGGGCTGGGGGGGGTTAAGACTGGCAGTGGGCTGGGGAGGGGGGTTAAGACTGGCAATGGGCTGGGGGGGTTAAGACTGGCAGTGGGCTGGGGAGGGGGGGTTAGGACTGGCAATGGGCTGGGGGGGGTTAAGACTGGAAGTGGGCTGGGGAGGGGGGTTAAGACTGGCAAGGGGGTATTGGGGGGGTTAAGACTGGCAGTGGCCTGGGGAGGGGGGGTTAAGACTGGCAATGGGCTATGGGGGGGGTTAAGACTGGCAGTGGGCTATGGGGGGGTTAAGACTGGCAATGGGCTGTGGGCTGATGAGGGCTGGCAATGGGCTATGGGGGGGTTAAGACTGGCAATGGGCTATGGGGGGGTTAAGACTGGCAATGGGCTGTGGGCTGAT
This sequence comes from Ichthyophis bannanicus, assembly GCA_033557465.1. Lineage (NCBI taxonomy): Eukaryota > Metazoa > Chordata > Amphibia > Gymnophiona > Ichthyophiidae > Ichthyophis > Ichthyophis bannanicus. The sequence continues at coordinate 370,164,115 of CM066038.1, read as the reverse complement.
GAGGGCTGGAAATGGGGTGATGGGGGGTTAGGACTGGCAATGGGCGATGGGCTGATGGGGGCTGTCTGGAAATGGGGTGATGGGGGTTTAGGACTGGTAGTGGGCTGATTGGGGGGGTTAGGACTGGTAATGGGCTATGGGGGGTTAAGACTGGTAATGGGCTGTGGGCTGATGGAGGCTGTCTGGAAATACGGTGATTGGGGGTTAGGACTGGTAATGGGCTATGGACTGATGGGGGCTGTCTGGAAATGGGGTGATTGGGGGTTAGGACTGGTAATGGGCTATTGGGGGGTTAAGACTGGTAGTGGGCTGATGGGGGGGTTAGGACTGGTAGTGGGCTGATGGGGGGGTTAGGACTGATAATGGGCTATGGGGGGGCTAGGACAGGAAATGGGCTGATGGGGAGGGGTTAGGACTTGAGGTGGGTTGATGTGGTTAGGACTGGTAATGGGCTGTGGGCTGATGGGGGGGGGTTAGGACTGGCAATGGGCTATGGGGGGCTGACTGGAAATGGGCTGATGGGGGTTAGGACTGGTAATGGGTTATAGGGAAGGCTTAAACTGAAAATGGGGTGATGGGGGTTAGGACTGGAAGTTGATTGACGGGGGGCTAGGACTGGTAATGGGTTGGGGGGTTGCTAGGACTGGAAATGGGCTGAGTGGAAGGGGATGCTTGAACTGCAAATAGCTGATGGGGAGGGGGCTTGGAATGGAAATGGGCTGTGAGGGAAGGGAGCTAGGACTGAAAATGGGCTGATGGAACAGCTAGGATAGGACTGGAAATGGGCTGTTGGGGGGAGATAAGATTGGAAATGGGCTGTGGTGGTGGCTTGAATTGAAATGGACTCATGGAGGGGCTAGAACTGGAAGTAGGCTCACGGGGGGGGGGGCTTGGACTGGAATTGGGCTGAGTGGAGGGGAGCTATGATTTGACATGGGCTGATGGTGGGGCTAGGAAATGACTAGAAATGGGCTGATGGGGGGGCTAGGATTGGAAATGAGCTGATGAAGGGACTTGGACTGGAAATGGATGGGGGAGCTAGGACTGGAAATGGGCTGATGGGGGGGCTAGGACTGGAAATGGGCTGATGCAGGGACTAGAAGGGAATGGATGCTGGGTGAGACTGGAACTAGAAGGGAGCTGATGTTGGGGGAGGATTAGAATGGGATGGGGCTGGGAGAGTAAAATGGAGAGGGGAAAATATTTTGTGTAGGAGGGATGAAAAATCTACAATTGGCCTGGTATTGGGAGAGTAATTGGGGATTGAGGATGGAGGGGTAATATTTGAGTGGATGAAATAGGAATGAGGAAAGAGGAAAAGGAGAAAGATTAGTATGTTAAAGCAGATGTAGAGAGAGAGAATGGAAAAAAAACTAGAAGAGAGAAGAAAGGACAAATGGACAGCAGACGATGGAGAGTTAGCAGAAAACATGAAGAAACCAGAAGAAAGTGGCTGGACCAATTGCAACTGAAAAAAAATGCACAAAAGGTAGAAAGATATCTCTTTATTTTGAATTTATTAACTGGAATATGAAAGCTCTGGGAAATGTGCATCATTAACGTCTGCGCTTTGTTTGGTACAAGAGGAAATTAATTTATAGTTTTATTTCTACAGTGTTGTACATTCCAAGTTTGGCTTTTGGGGTTCCCAGTTTAATTATTGCCTTCCTGTTTCTAAATTGTGATTCCTTGTTTGGTGATGGTCTATGTTCTGCATGTGTAACTGAGCTGAGGTATTCTGTTTATGTAATTCCTATTTGACATTGCCACTTGTTCTCTTTCCCCAGTAGGTCATGTATTGTTGTTCTCTAAAATGTATTGGTTTAATATTTGCAGCGTTTCCTTTTGATAGGTAGGGTATGGTGCTTTGTGAGTCCTGGTAATGCTGTCAGGATACGGCGGGTTTGCTATGGGTTCTAAATGGGCAGCGTTTGTAGTAGTTCCTAATGTGCCTGGCGGTTGGCACTGGATTATAGTAATGTAGAAATCTTTTAGTCTTTCTTTATCCATACACTCATTAAGAGACATGTTTACTAAAAGTTAGTGTATGGTAACATTATGCAAATATTTATGCAAATAAGGCCACTTATGCAAATGAGGCCCCGCACCGAGTCTCCGCACATGGCCCCGCACCCCCCTTGGGCCGCCCCTGACAGTGTGACACTAAGGCACTAACCTCTGAGGCAGCACATGTGCAGGGCATGCAGTCCCTTGTGACTTGCTGTACACTGCAATATAGGTACACCTGCACATACACCTAACTCAAACCACATTCATGACCCCTGCAGTCCATCACAGACCATCCTGCCCTCCTCAGGGGGGCATTCACATGTCTCCCATCATCATAGAAGACAAGGAGGTTCTGGGAAATGCTCCAGTGATCAAAGTCACCACTATGGCTGCAACTGAGGCTCTGGGTGCCGTTATCGGTTAGTCCCTCCATTACCCATGATGCACTGCCCAATCTGAGCAGATATATGCAACTGATGCCCATATGAAGAATGCAGAGATCCATCACAGCAGCTCTGTAATATGAAGGGACATTGTGTGCTTCCTGTACATAAAAGCTGCCATACGAGGTGTGATCAAAAAGTATTGAGACTTGTGTAGCTATATAACAATACATCACACCTTGATGCTATTAAGCATGCAGTGACCTAGTTAAGTCCTCTGCACGTACAGAGTGCAGCATAGCAGCAGCATACCTGTACCTTTTCTAATCATGTGTTGTTTGGTATCTTGTAAAAGCAGTTTATCAGATTTACGATGAGTGAAAAAATTAAACAGCAAATTTGCATTAAATTCTGACAGAAACGTGGAGATTCGTGCAAAGAGGCTTATGACAAGTTACAACGTGTATGGCAATGAATGCATGAGTCATGCTTAAGTTTATGATTGGTAAAAAATGTTTCCAAGAGGGCTGCCAAAGTGTTGACAGTGATGAATGCTCTGGAAGGTCATCCACGAGCAGAAATGAAGATGAAGTTGAAGCAGTGTGTGCCGCAAAATGCTCAAATCATTGATTGAGTATAAGGGAGTTTGCTGAGGTCATGGACATCAGTTTTGAGTTAGTACAGTCCATTCTTATTGTCGATTTGGGGATGAGATGTGTGTCTGCAAAATTTGTGCCTGATCAAAAAGAAGCTCAACTGTCTGCAACCAGGGAGTTATTGGAATGCATTGAAAATGATTCAGATTTCATCAAAAAAATTATTATTGGTGATGAATCATTGGTTTATGGTTATGACCCAGAAACTAAGGGGTATGTTTACTAACCTGCGGTAACATTACAGACCGCGCGTTAGGTAACGTTAACGATTGTTAGGTAATGTTAATGTGTGGTATGTAACGTTAACACGTGTTAACGTTGCCTAAGGAGCATTAGCGTTCCCGGCCGCGGTAAACACCGCCGAGAGTGGAGAGAGGGCTGAGAGAAGGGGTCAATGGGCGGGGAGTGGGCAGGGAGAGGCTCTTTTTACACTAATGAGCTGAACTGAAGGGCTGAATCCTACCGCAAATGAAAACCTGCCGTTAGATGCACATTTTCAGGAGAGAGAAACCATTTCAGTGTCAGCAATATACAGCATAGGCAGGGAGCCCAAGAAAGGTGATAGTAGTGCTCCATTCATCGCAGAAGACACACATGACCTTTCCAATACTCTGCTATATTGGGATGTGACACTTCACTATGCATGCCCAGGGTTTCAAGGACAGTTTTGACCTGACTTGTTGGATTGCGGACACACTTTTCACTTTCTACACTGTGTACTGGTCCCCACTTGCGCAACAAGGACTTACATTGTTGCTGTATGTTGTACATTCCTCATATGTTGTGTGTTGGCCATGTGTGTGACATGGACCACAGGAAACGCTCATCTGTTTGGTTTACCACAAGCATACAGCCATGCGTGTGGCATAGAGGGAGCAATGGAGAGCTCCTGTTGTCTATGTCCACCTACTCTCCACTTTGACATGGTATAGTTTTTGCCACGACAACGCTTTGCTGCACACCAACAGCTTAGATTGATGTTGTCACTCACCAAGGGTGTTTCCGTTCATGTGTGGCAGCACTGTATCATGTTGAGACGTACACGGTGGACGTGCATATGACTGACCTTGTCGTGGAAACACAGCATGTGGCAATATGGCTTCTGTGTGGTTTATTGTACAATGTTTGCCGTCACTTTCCATCTCTATATACTGTTTTTTGGGTTTGCTTACTGTACAGATGTGATGCTGAACATGTATTTAGGGACCTTGCATTGCATGTCTGCACACTCCTATTTATCCCATGGGGTACGGACACTCACATTGCACCATTATATTTGGACTGTCGCAGTGTGAGTGTCCATTGTCTTCCTTCAATTGTGCATTCCATGTGCCATGATATATGTGTACAGACACTGTATCCACATCAACCAGTGCAGGGGACCTTCTGCATAGTGTTATCACTGCATGTTTCTGCAGGTTGTTTCTTTGTATTGGTTTCTGGGTTCATGTGCCTCTGCAACCTGTTGGCATATCCTCATTGTGCATTTGACCATAGTTTATGGTTACATTGTTGCAGCTTTGATTCCTACATGAAGCATTATGTGGCAGCTATAACATATATTTCCACATGTGTTTTTAAACTTTCAACATTTTAACAACATATGCTGTTTTCATTTGTGTGTCTCCTAAGTTGCCAGATAGATATGTTTTCAGGTACAGATCATGATTGCTGTGTGTTGGGCCCTCATCATGCACTGCCTACTGTCTACATGCACTCATATGTTAGTTACACATTTGAGGCGTGCAGCAGCATGTGGTGTGTGGGGGCCAAATGCATACTGCCCACCATGCACCTGATGCACATCTCTCCTGTCCCTCATTTGTAGACGTGCCAGTGACCTTTACGTCGGATGTGGGTTGCTGCCCTGCTAAATGTTTCTTTGGTCTTTCACCTAGGATCTACTCACCTGGGTATTATGGTGGCGGTATCTACACTATCTGTGACGAATAACCAAAATAAAGATATTTGTTTGACATACATTTGTCTCGGCTGCTGCTTGGTCATACTGACACTTGTATTTGATGCTTTTCTGGTCATATCCATGGCCCACCTATGCTCACATCCTTGTACGATGCCAGCTGTGTATCGTCCAGGCGTTTCACACATCACTGGATGTTGCAGGTTCCCATAAACACCTTCCCTTTGGGGTACTATTTTGCAACTATGGTCATAGTGGTTGTTTGGGATAGTGGTTACAGACATGTGTTATGACACCATAGGTTGCAGGTTTGATCCCCACATGGGTTTCTTTTGTAGAATTATTCTGTTGTGATAACATGACCATTTGGAACCTGCAGCTTCATCACCTATATGCATACACTTCCATCTCTTCACTGTACACCAAAGTGTGCCCTCTGTTCTGCCTATCCATGACATATTGGCTGTTATATATGTCTCTTACTTTATGGGGTTTACATAGCAGTCCGCTTGGGGGATTGGCATTGCTGCAGTTCAGCTGGTCTGTGGCACACATGTTTGCAGGTTCAATTCTGTCTTGTCATGTCCATAGTTTCCAGTGCTCCACAGAACATCCCCTCCTGGCTTTTGTTTATTTCCTCTTTTGCATGCTGTCTCCACTGCACAGCATTTGATTGTGTGTGTGCATATAGGTATATTTGGGTGTGGTCCCAATTACAGACTGTGATGTGATCTGTACACACCATATCTGCATGTGCATTTGATCATGGTTACTGTTGGAGGCTTGCCTATCATGGCAGCCAGCAGGCTTCTCGTGTGGTGCCCTGCAGTATTCTTGTATGCAGCCTTTGCAAATTAGCTCACGTTGGTAGTGTGGCCTACCAGTTTGTGCATTGACACTTGTGCTGATGGTCATAGGTTTGATTCCTCTTGGTTCTCTTTGATTTGTTTGCCTGTGCTGCACAGCTACTTTTGATTCCTGTGACAGCCATATCTGTGCAGATCTGTGTTGTTAGCACATTGTACCCTTATCACAGTTGTAGACCATCCTTCTGTCCGTCTATGTGTGTCAGCCAGCTGTATGTCATCCTACCCTGCTGTGCATGCTGCTACCCCACATCCTGCACTGGTACACGTTTCTGCATTGTGGGTTGACCCTATCCTGGTAACCACAGCAGATTGTTTGTGTGGTGACATGCAGTCCTTCTGTAGCCAGTCAGGGGTTTGTTAGCAGCTGTAACCCACTGGTTACTTCACTGCCTGTAGAGCCAGAGGTCATGGGTTCAAACCCACAGTGAGGTTATTTGATAGGGCTGTCCAAGGCATTGTCTATTTTTAATGTACATTAGTGCTGCCAGCAAAAACACCCTCACAGTACTGTAACCATAAGGCGCCCTATAAAGCGCCTTATAAGGTGCCTTATAGGGGACATTATAGGGTGCCTTGGCAGACAGTGCACTTTATAATGTGCCCTATGGAATGCCTTATAGGGTGCCTTATGCAGCACCTTAGGTTACGCCACCATGAGGGTGTGCTTGCTGGCAGCACTAATTAAAATAACAGCAAAATGCCTCAAAAAGCACTACTTAAGCACAAAGGGTGATGCCTCAGGAAGCCTTATTCATTAGGCACACTGGGGGATCAAACTTATGACCCCTATACCATCAGTCAGTGTATTGATCATTGTGCTACACCGCTGCTTCTGTGTTTGCATGTCTGCGCGCCTACTTAAGACTAACGTGCGTTAACGTGTGTAGCTCAATTCTTCACCCGATAATGTGCGCAGCGCACGTTATCGCCCGATAATCCCGGTTTGCTACGTTTAGACCGGAACGTCCACTCCTTTTATGGCATCCCGCACATTATCACCGGGCGCACGTTAGCGCCCTTTAGTAAACATACCCCTTAGTGTCAGAGTTATTGGTGCATATATCGGCCATGTATGTTTTTCATACGCTGGGCTAATATGTTGTCAAAACTAATTGCTGTCAAGCATTCTGTTCTAGGTGTTTCAATGGTGCAATATCGACGCACTGCATCAGAAGTGTTTTCACGTGTATCTATTCCGCAGTCAGAATGGACTGTTGACAAACTATATTATATCATAATAAAGTGATTTAAATAAAAACTGCAGTTTCAATAGTATCATACAGTATGTTTATGTCAATGAATATTGGAACTGTGATCCTATCTTTTCTGAAGATGGACAATATACTATATTGGACCAGTGTATGAAAAACATACACTATGTGAAACTTCTATTTTCTGCAAAGTTTTAATATGTTTTATTATTGCCGGTATTTCATAGTTGTTTGAATGTAACAAATCTAATAAATCATCCAGAACAGAGAAAAAATATGTGAGCTTTCCAAAACGGATTAAAGAGAAAATTCTAGTCTCGAATTGGAATGCTACAAAGTGTTCAAGGACCCATGTTGAATACTGCTGAGAAGATCAAGAAAAGGTGGAAAGAATATAGAGTTATACCATAAAGATCAAGTGGACCAACAGCCATTTCAACTTGTACATTATGATCAGGAACCATTGGTGATGAAAGAAGAAGTCAAAGCAGCATTGAAAGTATTATCAAAGAACAAAGCACTGGGTATTGATGGAAATCCCATTGAAGTATTACAGCAATTGGATGCAGCTGTTGCTTTACTTACAAAACAACATCATAATCAACTGACTGGAAAAGATCTGTGTTTATACCGATACTGAAGAAAGGTGATCTGACTGACTGTGGTAATTATTGCACAATTGTTCTGATTCCATATGCCAGCAAGATCACATCATCTAGCAAAGACTACAACCATACCTGGAATGCCCTACACCCTCCAGTCCGCCCTGCCCAGAAGCCATATCCACAATACCTTGCTCCTCATTATGTACATTTGCAGGCTGATGCTGGTAATAGTGGGACATTGTGGGCCCAGTGAGGTGTAGACAGCCACAAAACAATGGATAGACATAGTGGCTCCATGCTTGGGCTAACAGCCTGACTCTGCATGGAGCTTTGGATAGGGGAGGCCTGTGTGAGTGACTGTTTGCACCCCTGTTGGCCACTGCTTTGAGGATTGCACATGTTGATGTATCTGCATTGTAGGGTAAAATATAGGGACATGCTCTGCAGGATCCACAGCTGGGACCTGACCCTCTGCTCTGGGACACACTGGCTGTGTGTACTTCACCACACTGTTGCCACAGAGGCACAGCAGTCCCTGGGGCTACCTTTACTTCTCCTCAGCCATACCTTTTATGTTGCGCTTCACACCACGTACTGGTACAGGGCATGGCCTGGGTGAACTGCAGGCAGGTGCCACTGCCCCCCCCCCCCCAGCACCAACACACGCCCCCTTGCCATGCTGCCTGGCCATATGCTGTCAATGCTGGTAGTGCACAGTCCCAGGCCATCCACTGTGAAGGTAGGCGGTTGCCTAGGGAGGGGGGTCTGTGGTGGGGAGACATACATGGACATCCTCACATCCCCCCCATCACTGCCTACCAATATCATATCCCTTCCACATGGGGGAGATATATCTGGGGAGATGTCAGGTCAGTGCTCTAGCAACTATTGGCTAGGGTGGACCAGGTAGATGTAGATGGATTGTGTTTGGTCTTGGTCAGCTGCTGTCTTGCTGATTTCCAGTTTTTGTGTTCTTATGTGCCACCTAGGTGACAGCCTAGTCAACCCTTTGCCCCAGCTGCCCCCACTACATGTCCTGCCGGCTGCACCCTAAGCCCCATTTGCACCATCACCATAGTGGCCTTTCATATTTGGGCACTATGCTGTTGCAGCATATGGATCACTACTATCACTTTTCTTGGGCTCCCTGCCTATGTTGTACATTGCTGATGCTGAAATGGTTTCACCCTCCTACATATCTGTATCTAACGACAGGTTTTCAGTCCCTGTAATGTTCAGCCCTTCAGTTCCCCGTGTTAGTGTTGCAGGATCTTCTCCCCGCCCATTGACCCCTTCTCTCCGCCCTCTGTGGGACTTACCGCGGATGGTGACGTTAACGCGCATTAGGCACCCTTAACGCGCGTTAACATTACATAACACAGTTTAGTAAACATACCCCATAGTCTTAAAATGGGCCTACACCTTAACATAAGGAAGTTAAGATCATGACAACTGGCAAAATCAATAAGTTCATCATTGATGGAGAAGAAATGGAAATAGTGGAGAACTTTAACCTGCTTGGATCAATAACACTGTAACAAATGTTTACTTTTTTCTTGTTCCTGGGTAAAGAGTGTTATTTTCCAATATCTTATGTCTCAAAACCATAGGAAATGGCAATTAGGGCCCACAAATAATGCTTTTGGGACCAGGAGAGTGATATTTTTTTAAATTACCTATTTTGTAGGACATTCTAGATATATTTAGTGCAAAATAAACTTTTAGTGCCTTTTGGAAAATTCTAGAACTTTCTAGAGCTTTCCAGAACTTTGCAAAACTTTTGGAACTTTCTATAACTTTTGAGAACTTTTAATAAAAGCCTTTTGGTGACCGTTATAACATCACTTCTGCCTCGCGTCTATATAAACAACGGATTTGCATAGAGTGAGCACAGTCGTTCAGCAGCCTCCTTACCAACTGGAAACCTAGGAGCAAGCAACAACAACAACTGTCTTAAGCTCACCAGTTTATTTTCATTCTAGCTTCTTAAGTGGACTGACATGGCATCAAGAGGCTGTAAACATCCAGCAGAAGCATTTTGCTATGTCTGTGGCGATTATATCAAGACAAGAGCAAAAAAGTACTCCGAGGAAGCATCTTCTAAGATGTGTGAAGTTTACAAGGCAAATTTCAGCATGCCTGTTGGGGATCAGGACAAATCCTAGGAGCCTCATTTCACTTGCGAGAACTGCAAGAAAACTCTGAAAGGTAAGATGGACAATCGATGCTGGCTTAGACTGTGGCATTTTATGTTATAAAATCTTTATTACTGAATTTCTGCATAATGTATGAAATATTTGGCAAGACCATTATTAATTCAAGTTATTTTTATCATCATAATTATATATATATATTGTGATGAGGAGAGCCCTGCTGAACCAATGGAAATAGGAAAAGATAGTGAATATACCTTTAAGGAAAGAGACATTCCTGAAATTCACAGGTTCCAGACTGCAGTCAAAGAAAGAAAGCACGGAGTTGATAGAGCCAGTTTGCCACACCCAAGCTCTGCTGACGTAAGTGCAAGCTTAGGGGGTAATGTCAAACACCTGTGCAGAGACAGAGAAAGGCTAGCTAAGAAGCAGCCTTATAAACGCTGCTCAGAAGGGGAGAAGGGGGGTTCAGGGATAAGGTTGCGGTTCAAACTGTTTGTGTTCCAGTTCCAGTCCAGAATCGTGGGCAAGTTCAGAGAGTTCAGCGTGTTTCAGCTGTTCCAGGAGTTCAGAGAGAGGAACTCAGAGGAGGAAACATCAGGGGAAGGAGAAGGACGTGGAAGGAGCCTGAGAGCCAAGAAACCACGTGTGCTTTGCTTAGAGAAAGAAAGCAGGGAAGTCGTCTACCTCAGGTCTCGGACCGAAGGTTTCAAGCTGCTCAAAGGTGGGTGAACAAGGCTATAGCTAGAAGTAACCCGAACCCAGCCTGGAGCAAAGAACCGTGGCTGAACAGCAGAGAGGAACCAAGGCAACTGAACCAGGAAGAGATATCCCATACTAGAGGTACAGACATTCCTTACCGGGAAAACCAGTGCTGGAGGGAGGTCCAGGGATTTCCCCAGAGCATTCACCGAGGAGCAGATTGTGGGAGTTCAGAGCCAGACGTATATGCTTTAGAACAAGAGGATATGCAAGTGCACTGTGCGGAGCAAAACTCCATATCAGGTGAATTGCCAATGGATTGTACATTATGCCAGACAGAAGCTAGAAAGTCTGTTGATAAGAAATGCTTGATAAAGAAAGGTCTTGAGAAGCAGTGTGAATGAACCTAGTTTTGTTTTGCTAAGAAATACTTACTAAATCAAGAGAACGTTGCCAGCTTCTACATTTTTGTGTTTAAAGGAGCAGAAGGTAAATGAGGACATTTAACTTTGCTTAAACAGAGAAGCTGTATTTTGTTTTGCTGATTACCTTATGAAAACAAATGCACATGTTTAAAAGCTTATGAAGCTTCCTCAGTTCCAGCTTATGTATAATTTCTGAAGTATTGCTTGGAGAAGAATATCCTGATGTTGTGTGTTTGAACCGTAGTGCTTTTTGGGGAAAAATAAACTTTTGTCTTTGCCTTTAACCCTTGGCTTACACGACTGTCCTTGAACGAGGAAAAACTACAAGTATCAGAATGCCTCCCTGTGGACAAGAATAGTGTTTAATTCCTTTATTAAAGGACTAAAATTGGCAGCTCTATGCCTCTAGGCCCTCGGCCGGGGCTGGGGTCACGACAAGTGGCGTAGTTCTTGGATTTTTTCAGCATGCACCAGGATTTTCCAAACACCTCTGGATTTGCATAGAAGACAAACGCATGGCTGAGTTGCGCAGAGGATTACAGTGGGAAAAACGCAGGCAGGTCAACTGAGTCACAGAGGACAGCTATGACCTTCACTTTTGAGAGGCTTGAATCTACGCCTGTTCTCAAGTAATCTGTAGTTAATTGGGCTAGTAAAGGATTCAAGTGCAAAAGTGCAGGAATCCCAAACAGCTTAAGCCAAGAGACTAGCTGAAGTGTTGTTGTCGTACCACACTTGGTGGTGTTTTTCTTTCTTTTCTTCCTTATAGAAAACTACCGCTATGGAGTGCAAGGACGTATTGCAATGGATGGCAGCTCAATTTGAGAAACAGAGGGAGATGTCATACCAGGCCCAGGAGCAGGCCGCAGCGGTGATGCAGGCACAACAAAAACCTGTATTGGACATGATGGAGGCTAGCCAGAAGAAGACGGCAGAAGCGGCACAAACCCCTCCAGGCTTTGCAGGGACAGTACATACCTGTGGGGTAGGACTGCAGTCTTGTGGGACATTTACTTTTGGACAGTTGTCTGCAAATGATAACATAGATGATTTCTTGGAATCGTTTGATAGGGTTGCACACACAGTAGGCTGGCCAAAGGAGCAATGGGCTGTACGCCTGGCCACATCCCTCACTGGTGAGGCATTGGCGGCATATAGGGCCATGCCCGCGGCACTTGCTAACGACTATGATGAGCTAAGAAAGGCCATAAGGGATTGCCTAGGATTAACCCCGATGGTTTATCATCGCTTGCTAGGAAGTACAAAATTAAAACCTGGCGAGACGCCAAAAGCTCTTTGCCAGAGGATCAGAAGCTTAGTAGAAAAGTGGTTGACACCAGAGGAAAAAACATAGAATCTGTTATAGATAATATTGTGTTAGAACAATTCATGGCCGCAGTCCCGAGGGACATACAAGCCTTCCTGATATTGCAAAACTGCCGTACCGCAAGTGAAGCAACCTTGCTTACAGAACGCTATATAGAAGCGGAATTGGCGGGTCAGGGGAAAAGGGATGCTTCAAAAGTGGCAGGTTTTTGAATTATCAGAAAGGAAGTTAGGGCCAAAAGAGGATGGTATGAAAGTGTGTATGCCTATGCAAAGAAGCCACTGTATAAAGAGAAAATGTTTTCGGTGTGGTGTTGAGGGGCATTTGCAAAAGGATTGCAAAGCACAAACAGCACTGATAACTGCCAATGGAAAAAGAATCAGGGAAGGTTTTCTTCTTTCTGTAGAAGTGCAGAGCATTGCTACTGATGCTTTACTAGACTCCGGAGCAGATCAGAGTATGATTTCTATAAAACTCTGGTGAGTGATAGAAACCCAGGGTGAGGCAGGCACGAGCCAACCTGAAGGAAAGGTTAAGATCAGGTGCATTCATGGGGCATCATCCTTTTATTCTGTACATAAAGTGATAGTAAAAGGCTTAGGGGTGAGAAAGGAAATCCTGCTAGCAGTAGTCCCAAGGTTACCATATGACCTGGTGCTGGGTAGAGATTGGCCCCAATTCAAGAGGGGATTAGAGAAGGGTCTGCATCCATGGGCAGGTTTGGTATCTACAGGTGCCCAGTCAGAAGCTTTAGATAGAGAGGAAGAACCGCCCGATGAGTCAGTATGTGATCTTCCCTCTCATGAGGACCTAGTAACTCCCCTGTCGGATAAGAATAAGAAAAGAAAAGGGGAGAAGCGCCGGGAAAGGCAGTGCAGGGCCCAAAACTGAGTTGAGTTAGAAAAGGGACAAGGGTTGCCTTGGGTCCCGGCTGAGCTAGTGGAAAAGTTCCCATCCTTTCCCAAGGAGCAGCAAGCTGATCCCGCTCTTACTCGGGCATTTGAATACGCCCAGGTGGAAAGGGATACCTTTCCAAGGTTCCTATTAGATCAGGGAGTGTTATACAGGGAAAGTCTGGATCCCCGCTCTGGGACCATCCATAAGCAGCTGGTGGTGCCTACAGCGTTTAAAACGGTGGTTTTGAGATTAGCTCACGACCACCCAGTAGGAGGTCATAAAGGAGTACAGGGGACTCTGGACCGGATATTACCTCATTTTTACTGGCCGGGCATTTTCAAAGAGACCTCATGATTTTGTGAGTCCTGCCCTTCTTGCCAACAAGTCACCCCCGTTCGTCCATCAGAGGTACCCATGCTCCCCATGCCTGTAATATCAGAGCCCATTTGCAGAATGGCAATGGATATAGTGGGCCCTCTGGTAAAGACACCCCGAGGGTTCCAATACATGTTAGTCATAGTGGATCAAGCCACCAGGTTTCCCTGGGCCATTCCCCTGCGTAATGTATCTGCCAAAACGGTAGCTTCCGAGGTGATAAAATTATTCTGTGAGGTAGGTTTCCCACAGGAGGTGCTCACAGACCGAGGCAGTAATTTCATGTCTAAGTATTTGGCCCAGGTGTGGGACGCCTTCGGGATCCAACATGTTAAAACTGCCGCGTATCACCCGCAGTCAAATGGCCTGGTAGAATGACAAAACCAGACCTTGAAGCAAATGTTAAGGCGAGGCTTGGATGGTAACATGGCAGAGTGGGATACGATGCTTCCCTTTGTCTTGTATGCCTGCCGAGAGCGAATACAGGCATCCTTGGGAGCCTCCCCTTATGAATTAATGTATGGGCGGGCTCCACGAGGAGTTTTGGATATATTGCGAGAGCAGTGGGTTGAGCCTGAGGTGAAGGAAACAGGAGTACCCCATTTTTTGAGGGATTTAAGGGGACAGTTGCACCAAACCTCTCAAGTGGCAGAGAAAAATTTAAGAGCCAGTCAGTTGCGCCAGAAAAATTACTACGATCGGGGTACAAAACCCCGCCAACTAGTTGTAGGTGAGAAAGTGGTAGTAACGGTGGTGGGCGCCAGCCCAAAATTTGAGAGCCAGTGGAAAGGGCCATATAAAGTGGTCAAACAGGTAGGTCCCGTATCTTACGCGGTAGAAAACGGGAGGGGCCGCCAACAGGTGTACCACGTAAATGTTTTGAGGCCCTGGCATGAATGAATAGCATTCGCTCAGCTGGCTGAAGTACAGAGAAATACAGACACCCTAGCAAGAATTTTGAGCTGTGCGGGTAAAATCTCGCCAGCCCGTAATATCTTAAGGGGGGGGGGGATATGTAATGAGGAGAGCCCTGCTGAACCGAAGGAAATAGGAAAAGATAGTGAATATACCTTTAAGGAAAGAGACATTCCTGAAATTCATAGGTTCCAGACTGCAGTCAAAGAAAGAAAGCACAGAGTTGATAGAGCCAGTTTGCCACACCCAAGCTCTGCTGACGTAAGTGCAAGCTTAGGGGGTAATGGCAAACACCTGTGCAGAGACAGAGAAAGACTAGCTAAGAAGCAGCCTTATAAACCCTGCTCAGAAGGGGAGAAGGGGGTTCAGGGATCAGGTTGCAGTTCAAACTGTTTGTGTTCCAGTTCCAGTCCAGAATCATGGGCAAGTTCAGAGAGTTCAGCGTGTTTCAGCTGTTCCAGGAGTTCAGAGAGAGAGGAACTCAGAGGAGGAAACATCAGGGGAAGGAGAAGGACGTGGAAGGAGCCTGAGAGCCAAGAAACCACGTGTGCTTTGCTTAGAGAAAGAAAGCAGGGAAGTCTTCTACCTCGGGTCTCAGACCGAAGGTTTCAAGCTGCTCAAAGGTGGGTGAACAAGGCTATAGCTAGAAGTAACCTGAACCCAGCCTGGAGCAAAGAACCGTGGCTGAACAGCGGAGAGGAACCAAGGCAACTGAACCAGGGAGAGATATCCCATACTAGAGGTACAGACATTCCTTACCGGGGAAACCAGTGCTGGAGGGAGGTCCAGGGATTTCCCCAGAGCATTCACCGAGGAGCAGATTGTGGGAGTTCAGAGCCAGACGTATATGCTTTAGAACAAGAGGATATGCAAGTGGACTGTGCGGAGCAAAACTCCATATCAGGTGAATTGCCAATGGATTGTACATTATGCCAGACAGAAGCTATGAAAGTCTGTTGATAAGAAATGCTTGATAAAGAAAGGTCTTGAGAAGCAGTGTGAATGAACCTAGTTTTGTTTTGCTAAAAAATACCTACTAAATCAAGAGAACGTTGCCAGCTTCTACATTTTTGTGTTTAAAGGAGCAGAAGGTAAATGAGGACATTTAACTTTGCTTAAACAGAGAAGCTGTATTTTGTTTTGCTGATTACCTTATGAAAACAAATGCACATGTTTAAAAGCTTATGAAGCTTCCTCAGTTCCAGCTTATGTATAATTTCTGAAGTATTGCTTGGAGAAGAATATCCTGACATTGCATGTTTGAACCTTAGTGCTTTTTGGGGAAAAATAAACTTTTGTCTTTGCCTTTAACCCTTGGCTTACATGACTATCCTTGAACGAGGAAAAACTACAAGTCCCAGAATGCCTCCCTGTGGACAAGAATAGTGTTTAATTCCTTTATTAGAGGACTAAAATTGGCAGACCTATGCCTCTAGGCCCTCGACTGGAGCTGGGGTCACGACAATATGTATATATATATATATATATATATATATATATATATATAGAGAGAGAGAGAGAGAGAGAGAGAGAGAGAGAGAGAGAGAGAGAGAGATAGATATAGATAGATAGATATAGATATAGATATATATATACAGGGTGGCCCAAAAAAAGTGAGAACATCTCATAGCATATAAGTTATTTAAAATTTAAAAAAGACAGAAATAAACGATTGACAAATTATAAAAAAAAGATGGTGACCGGAAATTGTCAAAATAAAGATGTTATATAGCTAAAAAATCTAAATAAGTAAAACTACTTAAGCTTTTAATTTACGAGATGTTCTCACTTTTTTTGGGCCACCCTGTATATATATATGTATGTGTATATATATATATATATATATATATATAATTATTTTTTATTTTCACATTTTTATTTTTTCTTTAGCAGGATGATACAGAGGGGAAAAGAGAGTCATGAAGTTCGCTATCCCAAAAATTTGGCTGGAACCCACTGACCACTTGAGCAATTGCTACTTCTGCATGGTGGATACTTACAAATGTTGGACTGGCAAGAATGCTCCTTCTGTCATGTATCCGAGCATTCTTTCATCCATTGCCCCGGTGCCACACTACCCAGAGCTCCCACTCCTCTGCAGAAAAAGCAGCTGTCTTCAGAAGAAAGCAGAAATTCACAAAATGAAGAAAAATTTGCAGATCTAGATTACAATAACAGAGGTGGAGCTGAGGAGAGAAACCCTTACATCCCCAACCAAAATGGCATCAACAAGTTGGTCAAAGATCTTGGTCTCACCAAGTCCAATGCCAAGCTTTTGATGTCTAGGTTCAAGCAGTGGAACTTGTTGGATGAAAGTGTGCAAGTCACAGGTCAGAGGAAGAGTCACCACTCTTTTTCTAGCTTCTTCACTAGTCAAGTTGGGTTCTGCTTTTGCCACAATGTGACCAGTCTGTTTGACACTATCGGAATTGCATGTAACCCCAAGGAGTGGCACTGTTAATTGACAGCTCTTCCAGGAGCCTCTCTTTCCCTATCTCACTCAGTGAGCCTCAAAGAAGATTGCAGCAGTGTCAGGACCTTGCTAGAAGCCTTGACGTATGCTGAGAACAGTTGGAAAGTTATTGGAGACTTTAAAATGGTGTGATTTCTGATGGGTCTCCAGAGCAGTTTTACTAAGTTTCCCTGCTATCTTTGTCTTTGGGACAGCAGGGACACTGCGGCACAGTACCACAGATGGTACTGGCCACAGAAAACTGAATTTTCTGTTCGGACAAAGAAGGTGAAGTGGGAGCCACTGATGGTACCACAGAAGGTGCTGATGCCACCACTGCACATCAAATTGGGCCTTATGAAACAATTTGTCACAGCTCTAGAGAAAGAGTCAACAGCCTTTACCTTCAAGACTTCTTCCCTAAACTGTCTGAGGCAAAGGTCAAAGCTGGAGTCTTTGTTGAACCACAAATTAAAAAGATTCTTGAGTGTGTGGAATTTCCAAAGCTACTTACTAGGAAGGAGAAAGCAGCTTGGAACAGCTTTATTGCAGTGGTCTGTGGCTTTTTTGGGAAATAACAAGGCCAAAAACTACGTAGAGCTAGTTGAGACTCTGGTTAAGAATTGCGTTAAAATGGGCTGCAGGATGTCTCTCAAAGTCCATATCCTTGATGCTTATCTTGGTAAATTCAAGGAGAACATGGTAGCGTACTCAGAGGAGCAAGGCAAATGTTTCCACCAGGATATACTTGAATTTGAACACTGCTACCAAGGACAGTATAACGAGAACATGATGACAGACTACATCTGAGGGCTTATTCATGAAAGTGATTTACAATATAATCATAAATGTCAAATATCTGCTCACTTCTAAATGTTTTATGGTCTTTCTTGAATAACTTAAATATAAGTAAATATTATGTGTTGTATTTTTTTTATTTTATGTGAACAAAAAGGCACAAGTAAGCGTGTTTTAATAATGGGAATACATAAATATCACAAATATCAATTTCCTGTTCACAAAAGCAAAGTTTAATGTGAATAATAACCATTTTCCATACTTTTAAGTTATAAGCAATTAGGAAATAAAAGTCACTACCAAGGAACAAAAAATATGTTACACAGTGTAATCAATAAGGGCCCAATTCTGAGAAAGACGTGCAGGACAGATGTGTACAGCCAAAATGTGCACGTCCAAAACATAGACACGATTCTCTGCCCGGGTGGCTGGATGTGCAGCCGCATGGTAGAATACGGATTTTTACATCTAGCCACTAAACGTGCAACTCACGCATAGATGGGTTCCATTCACATGTAAGTAACGTGTAATCTCAGTGACATGCCGCGGACGTGTAATCCTGAAAAAATGTCCCCTGCACAGTTGTCCACGTGCAACAGGAAACAGGATACAGTAAGCCCCTCCCCCCCCCCCCCCCCTGCTGCAGACCCTTGGAAAATGGCCACCAGTCAAGTAAACCTTTCGGAGGCAGAGACCCAACTGCACTGCAGGATGGTCATTGAAAATGAGGCAGGCCTGCTTCCCACTGGACACCAAAGGCCAGCCCTAGCTGCAGCACGCAGGGGCTGGGAAAGGATTTGGAACACCATGGCGCAGTAAGTAGGGCAAAGCAGGAAAGGGAGGAGGCAGGGGAATTGCATGTGTTGTGACAAAAGCAGTGCAAAGAGCCAGGAAGTAGCTGCAAAGTGAAAGGGCAAAAGGAGCAGGGGCTAAACTGGACCCACCACACAACCAAATGACAGTAAAAACACAAAACAGGGCCCATACAGGAAACAGGCAAACAGAAACACAATGGCCAAGAGGAGAGCAAGGTGGAAAAAATGCAGAATGGACAAAAAGGAAAGCACATATGGAAAGGAAATCTGAACACAAACCTGAAAAAAACCTACTGTGTGTAGCAGTGTAGCAACATGACCCAATACTGCTGGCCAAAACACAGCACAGTGGAAACACAGACATGGTGCTAGTAAAGACAACACATGGCTGACTTACGTCGCCCCCACTACCAACCACCACACCAGTCCCCTGAGAGAACCCTGTGTCTGCCCCATGCCCCATTGTAGCAGCAGATAAGCATGCAATAAATAAATCCAGGAGTCTTTTCAAGGATCCAAGCCAGTTTAATGTGCACATGGCTCAAGCAATAAGCAATTTCAAAATGGCTGAGCAATGGCTTCTAGTAAAACAACAACTTTTATAGCTTTCTTGTCCATTCTAAGCATAGGCAAACTTTTCATTGGTCCCAGTACCCCTCTCACCCATCTATTGGTCCCGGTACTGATATGGCTACCCAATCGGGACTCTGGTCTGGGCCCAGCACCTGGTTGCCCCCCTTCTAGTCCCAATTACAATGGTCAGTGTCTCCAACTTGTTACTTCTCTCCTCCAAGGTCGCTGAGCTTGTTAAAACATATGGGAAGCAGAGGCACTGTGACCTTGCTCTCTGCAGAGTTAATTAATTCCATAGAAGCATAGCACACCTTATCAGTACCAATTAAACTTGTTTTTCTATATTTTCTAAGTTTCGTTTCTGCTTAGCTATGTTCAGTTAAACTGAGTTAAGTTTCAATTCTATGGTGTCATCATTCAGGGGGGTTTTCATTCCTCTGGGCCTAACTACAGGCTTCAGTTACAGGTCAAGCTGCTCAGGCCTGTCTGCTTAGTTTAATTAGCATGGATCATAGGCCGTCGCCTACCACATTCCCCCCTTTGATTATTCTCACCCGCATGTTAATAAGGTGTGAGAATCAAATCACATAATACTAGGTAAAGGTATCACTCTGTGGTATAGGGTAGTAAGTTCACATAGCTAGCATCTTTGTAGCTGTCTTACGCTCTACAGTGTTATTAATAACTGAAGTTATCATTTGCAAGCAAAATGGCAAGAAACAAGGGAGCAACAGGCAGATAGTCAAAGTCCATAGTTTGGCAAGAGTGGGAAAAAGAACTAAAGGATTAGAAGGTTCAGTTGCATCTTTTGTTGTGCTGTCGTAAAGCTTCTGATTTAGACAGACCAGCTGTCCATCCTTCGTAGTAGATTGTGGTCCAGTCCGAACAAAACACAAACTGTCAACAATGGGGTGGGCCAATACCCACTCACTAGTAGTATTATGTAAATCAGTCTGATTGTATAGGATAGAATAGTTCAGTTCTTGCGTCTCCCAGGGCCACTGATCTCCCATCTTAGTTCCTCCACAATAGAAACAGTCAGAAGTGTGGAGACTAGATGCTATTGCTCCAGCAAGTTCAAGAAACAAGTTCTGGTGGTGGTATGAGGAATTGCAACGGTGGCTTGCATAGCCTTGTAGAAAGTCAAGATCTAGAACAACTTTTGGATTGGAGAGTATACCAATGCAAGTATAGGGAGAATGATAAAACAAGGTCTGAGTGACCTTCGGTCCAGTTCATGTTGTACTTATACAGGCTGCCCAGGGAGATAAGGCAAAAGTCATTTCAAAGCACTCCAAGGCTGCTATCACGATGAAACAGTAGAGAATCATGATGAAAGTTCTCTGAAGAATTAGTGCAAGTCTTTGAAAAACCAGTGCAATCTGTTGATAATTCTTGACCACGAAGTCTTCTTCTTCTTTACTGTACGTTGACCTGTTTTGCTCTCAGTAGCATGCAACAGGTGTAGCGTTGATTGTAGATCCTCAAGCTTCCGCTGTACATGACCTTACCAATTTCATTGGTAGGAGTGTAGAGCTGTAGATTCCAGCGTATTTCAATAAACACAGTCCTTTTAGTTTGCACTGTCCTTGATCAAAATGGCACAAAGATTTTCAAATAATATAGTTCATAATACAGTCTCTTTCTGTTGATGATAATCTCTTCAGAATAAACAAATAGTCTCTTGAGATTCAGGAGTTCTATATTAGCACAGTCTCTCTTTTTGTTTTTAAAACTTCCTGAATTTTTTCAATTTGCTTGTCTTTGCAAAGTTAGCTGCAATGGAACTTCTGGATCTGTTCTGATGTTCACTGGTCTGGCTCTGGAGCTGCTGCTGATTTCACTCTGCTGTGATGAATCCAGGGTTCGAGTTCTGCAATTTTCACTGCTGTAGGGTTAACAAGATAACAACATAAGGTCCCTTCTAATGCGGTGTCAACGGTGTCTTTCTCCACTCTTTGATTCACACCGAGACTCCAGGCTTGAAAGGGTGCAGGCAAATTGATGGGTAATCGATTTTGTACCCAGGTATGAAGACTCTGCAAAACAGAACTTAAAACCAATAGTTTATGTCTAATAATTTCAGATCCTATCTGTCTCATATCTCCTTTTATTTCCTATACAATAGGCAGGGGTTGCGCATACAGAATTTCAAAAGGGAAAACTCCTAAAGACTTAGCAGGGGCTAAGTATATCCTAAGAAGGGCTATGGGAAGAACCTGGGGCCACTTCAGGTAAACCTCTTGGCAAAGTTTAGACAACTGAGATTTCAGGGTTCTATTCATACATTCTACTTTTCCTAAATTCTGAGATCTATAGGCAGTATGTATCTATTAATATCGATATCTTGGGGCTATACTTAATGGACTTGCTTCCTAAGGTTATCCACCCTCATTCTTTGTACAGGGGCCCATATGCATGCAAGGTTGTAAGGGTATACTTGAAATCTGGGTACACATTTAGACAGGGCTCTTTTCCTATTGTTAGTGCTCTAGTGAGGACTATCAGTTCAGCTTTCTGTGGTGAAGTTTCTGGGGCCAGGGCTGAGGACTCAACTACCAAATCAGGGGTCACCACTGCATATCTAGCACAACAATGTCCATTGATGATGAAACTGCCTTCAGCCACAAAGAAAGTCTGTTCAGGGTTCTCCAGAGGGACATCAGTCAAATCCAGGTGGCTTGAGAATACAGTGTCCATAATTTCTAAACAGTCATGATCAGGGGATCAAGACTAACTGATAACATAGCAGGATTGAAAGCTTGACTGACCCTTCAGTTGTATCTGGGGTTTTCACACAACATACTCTAATATTTCAACATTCATAGATTTGTTAGCTAGTAATTTCCTTTGTGTTTCATAATGGTTAGAACAGAGTGTGGTACAGTAACTTGAAGATTCTATCTCAAAGGGATTTTTCTTTTAGTTTTTGCTTACTAGGAAGGCTGTAGCTGTAACAGCTTCTCAAATAAGGTCCAAGAGATTGAGTCAACACTCCCAGAACATTTCCTTGCGACTCATGAACATAGAGACTGCAAGGTTTTCTGGACATCGGGTAGACCCAGAACTGGTGATAACATCAGAGCGGTTTTCAAAGATCAAAAGACTGCATTCCTATTCAAGTCCCCATTCCAATGGAGACTTTTTCATTCCTTTGGTAGCTTGATACAATGTGATACAATGGTTTTGCTAGCAGCGCAAAATTGGGGATCCATATACAACAGTACCCTGTGGCACCCAAGAAGGCTCTCACTTGCCTCCTGGTGGTTGGAGTAGGAATACTGCATACAGCTGCTTTGCGTTCTGGTAAGGGTTCCAGGCGTCGAATTCCGCTGGACAACTGGAATCCTAGGTATTTAACTTATTTGACATAATTATGCTTTGGCTCTTGAGACTTTGTATCCAGCCTCATTAAAAAGGTGCAAGAGTTCACTGGTGGCTGGTGGACATTCACTTTCTGAGTTGGTGGTTATGAGCAAGTTGTCCACATATTGAAGTAGAATTTTTTCTTCTTTTTTTTTTTTCTGGAGTTTCTGGATAACTTGTCAAATCTTTTGCTGAGTGAGGCGAGTTCTTGAATTCTTGAGGTAATCTTGTCCAGATGAGTTGGCCCCGCCTCCTTGTAGTGGGGTCTTGGGCTAAGCGTATACAGAAAAAGGCATCTTTTTAAGTCCAGAATGATGAAATGTATAGCTTCAGCAGAGATCAGTTCCAAGAGAATATAAGGATTTTGGTACCACTGGTTGTATAGTTTCAGCTGCATCATTCATTCTTTCTTAGATCCTGCACTGGGCGGTAATCACCTGTCCCAGGCTTCTTGACTGGCTTGAGGGTGACAATGGCAGGGGCTATGTTCTTCGCTAGGCCAGGTGGATTATCTTCTGCCCATCCTCCAGGTGGGGCTATGAGGTTGGTAAGTGTACAGCTTGTTGCTTTGGATGCAGGTGAATAGAACCACCATTCTTCTTCTTGGGGACAGTTAACACCATCAGGCCAGCAGATTTTGAGTTTCATTTTTTTCCCCTTCAACAAAGGATATCTGTGCTTGAAGCTTTGCAAGCAGGTCTCGGCCCAAAAATGGAATAGGGCATTCAGGCATATACAGGAACTGGTACATTATTATTATTTTTTTTTTTCTAGTTCACACATGTGGTTCTGCAGAAAAGGCTTTGCGAGAAAACACAGGGGCTACTGGCTTTAGTATTCTGCTCCTGTATCCCCCATAAAAGTCCATATATTGGTCCCCTATTTTTCAGACTGACTCCTGGGGACCCAGGGAAACTGGAGAGTCCGGTCTGGCCTAGTCTTCATCCATGCTGTAGCCCTCTTCGGCTGCCACTCACGCTATAGCTGCTTCACTCTCGTGCTGAAACACTGTGCTTGGTTTTATTCTGTCTATGATTCTACAGTCAAGTACTCCCTCCTGGGGTGGAGTCAAGATACGGGCATTCACTTCTCTAATGTCCTTCTTTTTCTATAATGGGCGTACTCACACCCAGTTTTTCACTTCCTCTGTTCCTTCGATTAAGATAACCTCCTCACATCATTCAACTAAAATATCATTCACTTTCTCTGTTACATTTATTTTCACAATTCACACACCCTCTGATTAACTTTCATTTAACCATTATGCCCGCAAATTCATCCAGTTCTTTGCAATTTCCGTTCATTAGTTCAATCAAGTCCTAAAACTTCTCAGTGTATAATGCAGGTTTTTTTTTTTTTTCAGTTCTAAACAAGTCTGGTCAGCTGACTTTCACTTCTAGTCCGGAGGGGGTGGACATTCCCCTGTTGCAGAGGTGGCTAGCAAACTACTTGGGAATCTGTAGTCCCCTCCCCCCCTCTCCTGGATTCTGTTTCTCCTAGCAATGCTCTATCCAGGAGGTTGATTTTTTTTTTTTTTTTCTGCAGGCTATGTGGAAGCCACACCCCTCTGCTCGCGGGGAAACAATTGAACTGTGCTCATAAAAAGAGACTTCTCATTCACATGGACAGAGATGCCAGAAAAAAACAATTTAAATCAATGTTAAGTCGTGATCTAATTACTTTGTAGATCAAAGGAAAAACAAAAACAGTTCTTTATCATTTCCTATTTAAACTGTTTCAGTGCTTACTGAAAATTTGAACATACAGCCGACAGAAATTCCTCTCACTTGGTCCGCAACCCATAAGGGATTAATACAAACTTAATCCTTTTCAGGCTAAACCCAAAAACTATCGGGACCCACAATCCTGACTAAACATTCTTATTAAATGATAAATAAATGATATATATTACATAACCACAGCAGAAGGAACAAAAACATATTAAATAAAACAGGTACAATTTGCCTGAAATAAGCACAAACTACCAGCATTGAGGTTTAAGCCTGCACAAGATTAGAAAGACGACACTAGACATTCTTTCCTTCAGACACGCCCCCTGTCAGTTTTTTACACTGCAGTAGAAAAACTAACTGGGTCAGACCAGCTTTTTGATTTCTAAAAATGACTGTAGGTGTTTTGGGTCTTCATTCTGCTCTATTAATACAATTTCTTAATCAGTGAACTGTCACAAGTTACTCAACAGAATAATCTCACACTTATAACAGAAGGGAAACTCGCAGTTTCAACAGATAGCAAAAATCAAATACACAGGACGGACAATACACCAAACGCTTCATCCGTTTCGCGACCTAGACGCAGTCACCCGACTAGGAACTGCGCTAGTCCAGAGTCCACTCTGCTTGGTCCGTGCTGCCAGACCTCTCATTCACACTTCATTCACACAATCATGCTAGCAACGTATCTTAGAATGCATTCCTTTCTATCTATTCTGACTAGTCTTTTTCCCAATTACAAAAAGGATGAGGGTTTCACCCGGCGAATTCCCATGCGGGGTTACTCGGCCCTTCCTTGAGAGGTGATCATGCTCTCTTACCAATTCCCAATATCTCGAGATTACAAATTCCAAGTTCCTGTCTGTTCTGACTAGACTAAATCATGATTTTTTTTTTTTTTAAACAGCTGTACCTCGCGAATACTCATGCAAGGATTTTCAAACAAAGACTTAAGTCTTACCAAACAAGAAGGACGATGGCTTCACCTCGCGCATACTCATGCAAGGTTAATAGGACCGTCCTTGAGAGGGGATCAGTGCTCTCATTACCAAATTCCAAATTCCAAGTTCCAAGTTCTCGAGATTACAAGTTACAAGTTTCAAACTGCAGTTCTAACTCATCTGTCTAGACAGGTTTTCAAAACTATACTTACCAGATCTGGTTCCCAAGCTTCTGAGTTGGATCCTGGACTCCCCCGGGTCGGAAGTGTTGGCCAGCTGGACTCAGTGCCTGCCGAGGCCAGGCAGAACTCCCTCCGATACAAGAGGATCGGTGGGCCCAGGGAAATTCCCCTGCGTCGGATTGGCATGGTTCCAACTGGACCAAACCTCAAGGCGAATTACGTGGATTTATTCACTTGAACACTATCCACCACTCGCACTTCCCGGCCAACGCACCAAGAATGTAGCAGCAGATAAGCATGCAATAAATAAATCCAGGAGTCTTTTCAAGGATCCAAGCCAGTTTAATGTGCACATGGCTCAAGCAATAAGCAATTTCAAAATGGCTGAGCAATGGCTTCTAGTAAAACAACAACTTTTATAGCTTTCTTGTCCATTCTAAGCATAGGCAAACTTTTCATTGGTCCCAGTACCCCTCTCACCCATCTATTGGTCCCGGTACTGATATGGCTACCCAATCGGGACTCTGGTCTGGGCCCAGCACCTGGTTGCCCCCCTTCTAGTCCCAATTACAATGGTCAGTGTCTCCAACTTGTTACTTCTCTCCTCCAAGGTCGCTGAGCTTGTTAAAACATATGGGAAGCAGAGGCACTGTGACCTTACTCTCTGCAGAGTTAATTAATTCCATAGAAGCATAGCACACCTTATCAGTACCAATTAAACTTGTTTTTCTATATTTTCTAAGTTTCGTTTCTGCTTAGCTATGTTCAGTTAAACTGAGTTAAGTTTCAATTCTATGGTGTCATCATTCAGGGGGGTTTTCATTCCTCTGGGCCTAACTACAGGCTTCAGTTACAGGTCAAGCTGCTCAGGCCTGTCTGCTTAGTTCAATTAGCATGGATCATAGGCCGTCGCCTACCACACCATGAAGTCTGATACTGTCCACAACAGCATCACTTCTAGTGGGAAACTGCCCCCTGCAGCCACCTCTGTGTCCACAAAGAAACGGCCCTACATATGACACCTGAGTATAAACCCTACTACCTCCATCCCATGACACTGTGCAGCACAGCATGCACAAGCCCCAAAAGGTCACCTCCAGAATGTAAATCATATGAACACTGCAAGGTATACCGCTCTACCATTTGTCACACATCATATCACCACTGAAAATTCTTGCTGCTGAAAATCTTGCTGCTGATACTCCAGTAGCAGGATTTGCAGTGGTGAATGGGAGCCTGCATACCGCAGTGGCTTGGGAAAATAGGTGTATATTTTTTGATTATTTTGGCATGTGTCATGCTCTGAGAGTTTGCAGGGGGCAGCTACTACTGACAATGTTGATGTGGAATCATTATTTTAATAAAATGGAGTTATATTGAACAGGCGATTGGTAGGAGTATTTTAGAGCCATTGATCTGAGGATGATCTGGCCTGGTTCGAGATTAATTTTTACCATTGCCCCTACCTCCTTGGATTCTGAGGCTCTTTTCTCCTTCTGTATACAATGTTTACCTGATGTAATGTTACACACATAGAAATGATCCGAGTAGCACAGTCACAAAAAAGAACAAGTAGGAATCAAACCCCTGTCATTTGGCATTGCACTAATCAGTAGACTACACCTCCACGCCTCAATGCTTAGCAATGGCTGGATACAAAGATTGTAGAATGTCTACTGTGTGTGCCCGCATAGGGTATCCCCCACCAGTACCCATGATGCAGTGTACATGCCCAACAGCAGTCTACAGCTAATCCCCAAATGGAGAATGCACATATCCATTGCCTCAGGCAATATGTAAGATACACTGACAGTATGTGATACAAGCATAGAGCAGATACAAACCGTGCCAACGAGCATTTTCTGCAGTCACCCTGAGGATGAGGACAAGCGCCCATCACCAGGTCCCCAGTACCTACGGTGCTAGACATGGTTTCTACTGTATATTGCCATCACTGCTAGTGTGTGGCAAGTATTATCTGTAGTGTGATATGCTCCTGTCTGATATGTGCCCACCTAGAGCAGGGGTGGGTAATTCCGGTCCTGGAGGGTTGCAGACTAGTCAGGTTTTTGGGATATCCCTAATGGATATGCATGAGATATTGTCCCCCGCAGCCCCCTCTGGTGGCGGCGTAGTGGTTCCACGGGGCTGGGGAGCTCATAAGAATAGGGGTATTAGGGCTGACCTGTTCCGAGGGTCATGAGGTAGCGGCCCTCTGTGTCAGCCTCGTGGTCAACTTCCCAATAAAGCAACATTTAGCCAAGTGTAGGGAAAAAGAAAAGGCATTTATTTCACCTTTACGCAAACGGTTCAAAATATGCGGTTGAGAAAAATAACAGGGCTGTATCTTTTCTTGTATCAAGTGCAATTCACAAAAACATTCAAAGTAACATTGTTAATCTTCACAAACTCAAAACATAAGCATCTTGTATTCTCTTCATACATTTGGTGCTCCAAATAACTTAAAACTTTCCTATTGTGCAATAATTACAATCCATGGGTTCCACGGCCTCATTAACCTCAGATTCCCCTGGCATCCACTCCATCTCTGAGGGGTCCGAATCTGAGACCTCAGGAAGGTTGGATTCAGGCTTTCTAAAAGCATGCCATACTGTGTTCCAATGTTGGCTTGTCAGTTTGGGGCGTCGGCTTTTAGCTATATTGTAGAACTCTGGATTTTCTTCTGCTACAGGATTAAAAGTTCGCTTATCCCAGCTTTTAATATTACTAGCCTTTTTCTTAGAGAGATTATCTGGTACTTTTGGCATAAAAGGGTCCTTATCATACAGATAAAAGTTATTCCTTTGTTTCTCTCTTGTGCTAGGCTTAGGTAAGCACTTGCAGGCAACCACTGTTTCCCCTTTTAACTTCCTGCAGTCTCTTTTGGGACGGGCTTGAGGCCTAGCCTGAATGTCCTCCACTTCTTGCAGGCTCAAGTGTTCCCTGGGTGTCTTTCCTCCTTTAGAATGGGGAGTAACTCCTCTGAGGCATGGCTGTTGCTGAGGCGCTTGTTCTCCACTTCCACCCCTGTGGCAGTTGGCTACTGGCCGCGCCCTCTCAGCACTTCCCTGTTCCCCAGGTCTTTGAGTTTTCCATTCCTCTTTCAGGTTACTTTTATAAAAAACTTTTAAAAGTACCTTTTTCTCCTTGGGTATTCCTTGCAACCGGATATCTCTTCCTCAGCTTGTATCCCAGTCCTTCTCCCTGGATAGGGCTTCCTTTCAGGCTGGAAGGGAGAGCACCTCCTTCCTTGGCTGCTCTCAGCAATGCTGCTCCTTCCAATTGTATCTGGCCTTCCTCTAGGCCTGCTCTTGGGCCTTCACCTCAGCCTGCTCTATGAGTTATCCCTTGGTCTGCTTCTCGGCCTACTCTCTGGCCTGCTCTCCAAGCTGCTTCAACTCCTTGAGCTGTTCTAGGTCTGACAGTGACTCCAACTCTCCGAGCTGCTCTTTCCAGTCCGGCTTTTACGCTCACTCTGGCTCCGTCTCTGTCTCTCCGATCGGCTCTTTCCAGTCCGGCTTTGACGCTCACTCTGGCGCCGTCTCTGTCTCTCCGATCTGCTCTGCTTAACTGAGCTCTGTCCCTGCTTAAATCGGGACTAACTGATTCAAGGTCCTGCCCATAGAGGCGTGGTTCCTCTGCTTCCAGGCTTGCTCTCCTGCTCCCTCTATGTGGACTTTCAGGAAATTGCATGTAAATCTTGTTTTTTTCAAGATTTAAAACTTCTTTTCTTTCTGCCAGAGGGTCCGCAGTATCACATATCCCCCTTCTCAAAATATTACGGGCTGGGGGAAACTCTTCACCGCAGCACGTAATACATGACCTGAAGTCAGCTTTTCTCTGCTGCTCGCGACCATGTGTGACTTGCTTGCCGTCTACCGGCACCCTGTGGAGGTGATCTCCATGCTCGGTATGCGTCCAAAGCACGTCCCGTTCCTGCCAAGGGCGAAGGAGATTGGCATGGTAGACCTGTTCTCGTCCTTTTGAGTTTCGCACAACATAGGAAGTGGTGCCCACTGGGTGTACTACGGTATGGGGACCCTTCCACTGGTACTCAAATTTGGGAGCGGCCCCAGGAATCAGAACCACTACCTTCTCCCCGATCTTCAAGTGTCTTGGCTTCGTCCATCTGTCATAGTAGTGCTTCTGTTTCTTTTGACTCTCTTTAAGCTTCTCCGTAGCAAACCGGGCAGTTCGTTCAAGGCGTGTCCTTAAGTTTCGCAGGAATAGGGGTACACCTATTTCCTCTTCCACTGGTTCAATCCACTGCTCTTTCAAAACGTCCAGTATACCTCTAGGCGAGCGTCCATACATGAGCTCGTATGGTGATGTACCCAATGAACTTTGCTTTCTTTCCCGGCAGGAATACAATATGAAGGGCAGCATGGTGTCCCACTCCTTCATTTCTCCATTCAAAGCTCGTCTCAGCATCTGCTTTAGGCTTTGATTTAGACGTTCTACCAATCCATTGCATTGGGGAGGGTAGGCTGCCGTCTTTACATGTCGGATCCCGAATGCCTCCCAGACTTGGGCGAGGTATTTCTATAGAAAATTACTTCCTCTGTCTGTCAAGACTTCTTGTGGGAATTCGACCTCACAGAACAATTTGACAATCTCCGCTGCAATCGCCTTAGCGGAGATATTCCTTAGGGGCACTGCCCAGGGGAATCGCGTGGCCTGGTCAATTATCACGAGGATGTATTGAAAACCGCGCGGGGTCTTGATAAGGGGTCCGACGATGTCCATGGCCAGTCTTCTGATGGGCTCCGCTATTACAGGCATCGGGACTAGCGGTACTCCCGCTGGTCGGTGCGTTGTAACCCTCTGGCAGGAGGCACAAGACTCGCAAAAACGGGTGGTCTCCCGGAAAATGCCTGGCCAATAAAATCTTTCTAAAATTTGGTCCAGGGTGCCTTGTGGGCCTTTATGGCCTCCTGTGGGATGGTCATGGGCTAGTCGCAGGACAGATAGCTTAAACTTGCTTGGGACGACCAACTGCTTACGGATCAGTCCCGTCCGCAGATCTCTGCTTTCTCTGTACAAAATTTCCTCATCCATTATAAATCTGGGGTACGTCTCACAGTCTTCCTGGGCCTGTTCGATCGCTCGGACCAAGGCAGGGTCCGCCCTCTGCTCCATTTTAAAGGAGGGAAATTTTTCTACTACATCTGCGGGTATCCAAGGCATACTTTTTCCTGCCTCCAACTCTGCTCTTCCCCGGGATCGGCTTCTCCTCTCTCTCCTTCGATCGGCTTTAGGTTTTCGTCCCTTTCGTGCTGGGTCCCCTATTAGCTCGTCATGTGAAGGAAGATCTTCTAGGGCCGCCTCTTTTGAACAGGAGGGTTTCTCCCCATCTTGAGAATGGGCCCTTGTGGAGACTAAAGCCTTAGTCTCCCTTGTATCTCTCTTTATACCATTCAACTGAGGTATGGGAGCTTCCGCCCGATCAGGGTTAAAGGTACATCTAGAGTTTTCAATAAGGTTAGGTTGCATGCCAGTGGAATCTGGTTTAACTTGAGGCAAAAACTCTTCCTTCAACGTTTTTCTAAACTGTGGCCAATCTCGGCCCAGGACCAAGTCCTGCGGTAACTTTGGCACCATTGCCATTGGCATCTCTTTCACAATGCCCATCCCCTTTATCCACAACTTATAAATAGGGTAGCGTGTGGCTGCTCCATGCACGCACTTAATTTTCACATATCCTTCGGGTGATTCTGGAACCGAGAGTCCATGATCCTGGATGGTCGACCATAACTTCTTAGAAAGCATGGTCTGGTCGGCTCCAGAATCTAACAATGCTTGTACACTTATACCATGTATTTTTACATTGATCAAAAACCCATCATGCATTAGTCTTGGTGACTCTCCTACCAAGGCAGTTCGTGCATGACATTCGTATTGTACATGTCCCATCTGACCACAAGCAAAACATTTTCTCGTATTCATTTTGTCTAGGGGCTTACTACTCTGCCACCTACCACCTGGAGGACGTGAGGGACTTCCCCTTCCTGGTGCCTCCAATCCCATGGCAATTCGTGGGCTTGCACTAGGCTGTGTCACTTTCTCAGCCTCTAAGTATCTCTCCGTGAGTACTATGGCCTCAGTGGTATTGCCACAATTCTGGAGCATCAAAAAGTTTTGCACTCTATTAGGCAGTGCATTCATATACTGTCCAAAATTATAGCATCCATGAGTGTATTTATGCTTCTCTTTTCGGGTTGTAACCACTTATAAGCAAGGCTACGTAACCTGTGGCCTAGTGCCTTAGGTGTCTCATTTACCTTAAGCACGGTAGCTCTAAACATTTTATTATACGCTACGGGCGTAAGACCAACACAATCTCTAATCGCTGTTACGACATCAGAATATGAATTCGCTAGTTCTGGGGGCATCGACCTGTAGGCCGCCAGCGCTTCACCCGTGAGTGATGCCGTTAGGCGTATTGCCCACTGCTCCTCAGGCCACTTAGCCGAATTCGCAATCCTAGCAAAAGTGTCTAAAAAGTCATCAATGTCATCGCTCGGACTGAGTTTCCCTATCATCAAGTCTGAACAAGACCAGTGTCCGTGTTCAAGGTTTACCCGTCCGGCGAGTGATGTCTTTTCCTCTTCTTTGCTCCGAGCCAGTTCCTCCCGCTGTTGCACAAGCCATGCGTTCATAGTTTCTATGACTGGCATTTGCTGCTCTTTCACCGCCTTCAGCGCCTGCTCCTGGCTCTGTTGTGCCAGCTCAGCCTGTTTGCTGAACTGGTGTGCCATCCAGGAACACAGTTCCTTGGGCTCCATCGTACCTGTGGGAATAAACAGAGACAAACCCAAGTGTGGCTCTTCACAATATTTTTTCACACCCTCTTTTTTTTTTTTTTTTTTTTTTACTTCCCCAGGTATCCAACACTAGGTAGGTTTATATACCCCTTACCTTGCTCTAGTGTTGCATCAGCTTTGGGGAATATATGCAATCGTCCAGGGGTCGCTCCACCACTCCTGGATTCTCCAGAGGATCTCCCACCTTCCGGATTTTTTTCTCTTTTTTCAGCTCCGGTCCGGATTTCAGGACTCCGTTCCTTGCTTTTAACTCCGGTCCAGGCTTTTGTAACCGCTCCGCTCCTGGTTTTTCTTCCAATCCAGTTTCTTTAATAAGGACGGTCCGGGTTTTACTTTCAGTTTTTTTTGTTTTTTTTTTCAAAAAGGAAAAAGCTTCTACTTTTCTTTTGTGTAGTTACCAATACAGTCCTGTACACTCAAGAGTACCGCAAAAATCCTCAAAACTACGCCACTTATGTCCCCCGCAGCCCCCTCTGGTTGCGGCGTAGTGGTTCCACGGGGCTGGGGAGCTCATAAGAATAGAGGTATTAGGGTTGACCTGTTCCGAGGGTCATGAGGTAGCGGCCCTCTGTGTCAGCCTCGTGGTCAACTTCCCAATAAAGCAACATTTAGCCAAGTGTAGGGAAAAAGAAAAGGCATTTATTTCACCTTTACGCAAACGGTTCAAAATATGCGGTTGAGAAAAATAACAGGGCTGTATCTTTTCTTGTATCAAGTGCAATTCACAAAAACATTCAAAGTAACATTGTTAATCTTCACAAACTCAAAACATAAGCATCTTGTATTCTCTTCATACATTTGGTGCTCCAAATAACTTAAAACTTTCCTATTGTGCAATAATTACAATCCATGGGTTCCACGGCCTCATTAACCTCAGATTCCCCTGGCATCCACTCCATCTCTGAGGGGTCCGAATCTGAGACCTCAGGAAGGTTGGATTCAGGCTTTCTAAAAGCATGCCATACTGTGTTCCAATGTTGGCTTGTCAGTTTGGGGCGTCGGCTTTTAGCTATATTGTAGAACTCTGGATTTTCTTCTGCTACAGGATTAAAAGTTCGCTTATCCCAGCTTTTAATATTACTAGCCTTTTTCTTAGAGAGATTATCTGGTACTTTTGGCATAAAAGGGTCCTTATCATACAGATAAAAGTTATTCCTTTGTTTCTCTCTTGTGCTAGGCTTAGGTAAGCACTTGCAGGCAACCACTGTTTCCCCTTTTAACTTCCTGCAGTCTCTTTTGGGAAGGGCTTGAGGCCTAGCCTGAATGTCCTCCACTTCTTGCAGGCTCAAGTGTTCCCTGGGTGTCTTTCCTCCTTTAGAATGGGGAGTAACTCCTCTGAGGCATGGCTGTTGCTGAGGCGCTTGTTCTCCACTTCCACCCCTGTGGCAGTTGGCTACTGGCCGCGCCCTCTCAGCACTTCCCTGTTCCCCAGGCCTTTGAGTTTTCCATTCCTCTTTCAGGTTACTTTTATAAAAACTTTTAAAAGTACCTTTTTCTCCTTGGGTATTCCTTGCAACCGGATATCTCTTCCTCAGCTTGTATCCCAGTCCTTCTCCCTGGATAGGGCTTCCTTTCAGGCTGGAAGGGAGAGCACCTCCTTCCTTGGCTGCTCTCAGCAATGCTCCTCCTTCCAATTGTATCTGGCCTTCCTCTAGGCCTGCTCTTGGGCCTTCACCTCGGCCTGCTCTATGAGTTATCCCTTGGTCTGCTTCTCGGCCTACTCTCTGGCCTGCTCTCCAAGCTGCTTCAACTCCTTGAGCTGTTCTAGGTCTGACAGTGACTCCAACTCTCCGAGCTGCTCTTTCCAGTCCGGCTTTTACGCTCACTCTGGCTCCGTCTCTGTCTCTCCGATCGGCTCTTTCCAGTCCGGCTTTGACGCTCACTCTGGCGCCGTCTCTGTCTCTCCGATCTGCTCTGCTTAACTGAGCTCTGTCCCTGCTTAAATCGGGACTAACTGATTCAAGGTCCTGCCCATAGAGGCGTGGTTCCTCTGCTTCCAGGCTTGCTCTCCTGCTCCCTCTATGTGGACTTTCAGGAAATTGCATGTAAATCTTGTTTTTTTTCAAGATTTAAAACTTCTTTTCTTTCTGCCAGAGGGTCCGCAGTATCACAATATATATGCATTAGAGATATCCTGCCAACCTGACTGGTTTGTGGTCCTCCAGAGCTGGATTTGGAGACCCCTGCCTTACACCTCTGTCATTTAAGATTGTGAGTGGGCAAGGTACAGATGTCCTAGCCATCCAAAGGGTATATAGAATGTGTCACTTTCCTCCTCGATTCTCACCACCACCAAAATGTTGCCCACCCCTGACCTAGAGCATTGCATGTCAATACTTAGGGGTAGATTTACTAAACTGCAGTAATGTCACCTGTGTTAGGTTCCATGGTAAAGATACAAATGCCCATATAAAGGCGTGGGCGGTGCATCGTTACAACAAACCATATCAGCTAACGCATCTTACAAGGCGCCTTACAAGGCATGTTGTAAGGTGCCTTAGAAGGTGCCTTGTAAGGTGCCTTAGAAGGTGCCTTGTAAAGTGCCTTATAAGGCACCTTGTTAGGTGCCTTATAAGGTGCCCTATAGAGCTTCTTAGGCTAAGTGCTGAATTAGGCACCCCTGGACAAGGCACCGTAGAAGGCACCCTGGGCTATGGAACCAAAGGTTAAGGTGGCTTAACAAGCTTACAGTGCCCTAGGTTAGTGTGCCCTTAGGGCTGCAAGGTGCTTCAGGATGACATGCATGACCTGTAAGGCACAGAGACAGATGTAGCCCTAACACTAGATAGAGCACTGAGGAAAGGCAATGAACAAGTGAGTGAAGGAGGGGCCGGCTGCTGCTGGACCTGCCATATCTTTGGGCATACCATGTGGCTGCCAGTACTGTTGACAAACATGGTGGGTGCAACTGTACCACAGCACAGGGTGTTGGTAATGTAAAGTAGTGGAAAGACAGTTGGTGGCAGACGATGGGAATATGTGTCCCCCAGTGGAGGCGGAGGTGGCAGGATAGTTACAATGATGGGTGGTCAGAGGAGTGGTGGTGCCATGCAGATCAGGCACAGGCAAGGCAAGCATGAAGAGGTGCAATGCAGGAAATTGTACCAGCGCAGGACATGGGGTGTGTAAACGGGGGCGCTGGGTGAGAATGTCCACAGTCTTGGCAAAGGCAAATATTAATATGACTTACAAAAGATTGTGGGAAATGTAGTCCATTCATACCAGACTCAGCTGTTCACAATAAATTAGTTGTGCTTGCTCGAATGTAAAGCAAAGAAGATATTTTATTTATGGGGTTATTTCTCCCAACACAGATATACTTGGTAGCACATAAAAAAGGAATACTTGCTTTCAGTATTATACTTAGAAAAACAAATAAGGAAAAACAACAGCTGAACTTGTTAAGCAATCACATCAAAGCATAAAGACCTTGATGGGAACAGAAAGGTCTTTTCTGTAGGCTCCTGCTAATATCTCCTTAGCAGTGCTTCAAAGAACAAACAAAACCCCACAAAGTAGGAAAAAAAACTGTTCTTTTTCAGGGATAACCTCTTGTATTTTCACACACACTCAGAAGTGTCCCTTCAGAGCTCACAGGCAATTAGGCAAGGCTCAATTGCTAGCAATTACCAGCTGAAAACCTCTTGGCTGGTTTACTTTCTATTACGTGGCTCAAATCCTACTCAGAAGCCTTTCTGAGTAGATTAAAGAACAAGTTTATATTTCTTTGTGATGGTTGTTGTATTTTGTAACAGCATATTACCACAGAAGTTTAGACAGAGAGCAATCCATGTACTCAAAGTCCCCATTTATAACATCTTCCCCTTCTTCAACTATCATGGGTTCAATATCATGGATTGGCACAGAGGAATTTCTCAATGGAACACTCTCAGGACAATACTTGTTTCCCTGCTGTCTTCTCAGTGAAGAGCTAGGGCATAGATCAGTGTTCATACCTGAGCTTCCATTGCTGTTAGAGTTCCTCTCTAAATGTCCTGGCCAGTATGTAGTCCAGTTCTTATGTCCAGCCTTCCAATCAAGATCCCTGGACACTGGATCTCTCTTCACATACCTTCTTGCACTGGTCTTAGGGTCCCTTCCAAGTGCAGCCATCTCCCTCACAGGTGCCGTCCGGGGATTCCTGGCTCTGCAGCCCCACTCCTCTGGCTTTCCCCAGTCCAGTGGTGTATGTTTGCCTCTGGAATGCCTCCCAGTATACATACTGCTATGGACTCCTTTAGACCTCCCAAATGTTTTTCTCTTCTTTCTTCCAAAGTGTTTCTTGCTCTCTCTGTCCGTCAGCTCTGGCTTCTGCTGATGATGATGGTCAGGATGATCAAGGTGCTTCTGATCAAGATGCTTCTGATGATCAAGATGATTCTGATCAAGATGATGATTCTCTGTAGAATAAGCTTTTCTTTTATCCTGCTTAGATGAATGCTCCACCCTAGCACAGCGCAGCTGTGCTGAATCAAGCCCTGCCCTTGGAGATGAGTGCTTGGGGATTACCTCATAGCCCTCCTGATTGAACACACGTTTCCCCACTTCAGCTCTTCTAATGGCTGTTGGAAACCTGGTGCATTCTGGGACTGGTAGTCTTTTATGGAAACATTCTGTTTTATTATTTCTACCAGAACAGACAGGTTGCTTGTTCAGAGTCACTTCACCTCTATTATAGCTCCTTCCTGAACTATGATAAGCTTCCTTATCACAGGTGGCAGCCTGCACAGGAAGACAGGATTCTACACAGCTGACAGACGCAGAAAAATGGACCGAAGGAATGTTGGCAACAGTGGTGAGGGTAATATGGGCTGGCAGCATGGATCTGCAAAGATATGTCTGTTACAGGCATGCAAAATATCTGAGTTGGACAGGCATGAAAAGAGGGAACAATGAGGAATCAAATGCATGACCATTGTTTAGAAAGTCATTGTACTAACCAGTAGGCTATACCTCTGTGGCTTGTTGCACAGCAATGGCTGGGTACAGAAGGACTGCAGGTCACCGCACAAACTGTCTACTCTGTGTGCCAGGATAGGGTAACCCCACCAGCACCCATGACACAATGCAAATGCAGAATAGCGGTCTACAGCTGATCACCAGATGGGGTCTGCACCTCTCCGGTACTGCAGCGTGGTAAGACGGACTGACAGTGTGTGATACTGGCACAGAGTAGCTACAGACTATGCCATTGTGCAGGTTCTGTGCTCACCCCAAGGGTTAGGATGGGCGCTCAGCACTAGGTCCACAGTACATGTGGTGCTTGAGATAGGTCTTGCTGCACATCCCCAGCACTGCCATTGTATGCCAGGTGTTCCTAGCAGTGCAACTGAAAGTACTTCTGTGTCCATCTGTGTTCCACAATCACATGTTGCCCTGTGAGGCCAGACACCACCCAGATTAGTGCGTACCCAGTGTTAGGGTCTGACTGCCATGGGCACTTGCTATCAGGGCAGAGGGGTGTCTAGACTCGCATGAGGTGGATGTCGCACTGTCTCTATGGGTCAAAGTGGTATACACTATATACCCCAAAGGACCCACAATCACCTATTTTGTAGGCGAGGGAGTGGAGGGACAGGTACCTGAGCCCTGGCTGTAGGACAAGCAACAGCAGTCCTGCTGGCAGAGGACATCCCTCCAGGGCTGGCGGGCCAGAGCCATACCTATGAATGTGGCAGACCAGTAGTAATGCTTGGGATAAGCTGGGGAAACCTCAGCTGCCCCACACCATGGTCTGCCATTCACCAACAGACGGCGCAGTTAGACTGCACCTGCAGCACCCTATTAGGTGTTCCAACCATGCACAGACTAACTGCAGACAGTCCACTAGCCAGTTCTTAGTGCATGCTCACAGGGGAACCCTGTGCATCCAGAGATGGGATGTATAGCATAGACACCAAACAGGTATCTCAGTGATTGGGCCCCAGAAATGGGAACACATACAAATAACTGAAAACAAATAATGTTGAGCACTATGTGGGAGCATAGACATGCCATGGTCACTGCTCGGTCAGGGTGAGAGTGACCTCACAGTGTGCCATGCTATGGCCACCCTGTCCATGCAAGTGGTGGTCGGTCACTACAGTACCTTGCTCCTCATTATGCACATTTGTAGACTAACGCTGG
Organism: Ichthyophis bannanicus; assembly: GCA_033557465.1. Taxonomy (NCBI): domain Eukaryota; kingdom Metazoa; phylum Chordata; class Amphibia; order Gymnophiona; family Ichthyophiidae; genus Ichthyophis; species Ichthyophis bannanicus. The sequence continues at coordinate 370,125,856 of CM066038.1, read as the reverse complement.
TAACAGTGGGACATTGTGGGCCCAGAGTGGTGTAGGCAGCCACAAAACAATTGATAGACATACACACACTCCTATTGCAGCATTGTGCAATGATAGGTGTGGTTGGCAATCCTGCTCGCCATACTGGTACTGATCACAGCGCCATCATTGCTAACCTGTGCAGTGGGTAGTAGTAGTGCTCTGCTGATAACTGCAGCTCCGTGCTGGGGCCAACAGCCTGACCTCCACGAAGCTTTGGATAGTGGAGCCTGTGTGATTGGGTGTTTTAACCCCTGTTCGACGCGGCTTTGGGGTTTGCACATGTTGCTGTTGTATCTGCATTGTAGGGTAAAATGCGGGGAGATGCTCTGTAGGATCCACAGCTGGTACTTGAACCTGTGACTTTCTGCTTTTGGACACACTAGCTGTGTGTACTGCACCACACTGTTGCCACTGAGGAGTAGTGGTCCCTGGGGCTACCCTTACTTTCCTCAGGCAGACCTTTTCTGTTGCACTGCACACCATGTACTGGTACAGGGCATGGCCTAGGTCCACTGCAGGTGGGTGGCACTGCTCCCTCCAGCACAAACACCCCCCCCCATGCTATGCCGAAATGACCATATGCTGTCAGTGCTGGTCATGCGCGGTCTCAGGCCATCCACTGTGCAGGTAGGCAGGTGCCTAGGGTGCGGGGTCTGGGGTGGCGAGGCATACATGGACATCCACACATCCCCCCATCACTGACTACCAATGTTATGTCCCTTCCACATGGGGGAGTGATGGCTGGGGGGATGTCAGGCTGGTGCTCTAGCTAATATTGGCTAGGGTGGACCGGGTAGATGTAGGTGGAGTTTGTTGTTATTGCCGAATGTGGACAGGCTAGGGTATGCACCTCAGGTACAGTGTACCCAGTTTGGCCTACTGGGTGTATATATGTTTCCGACAATGTATGGGCACACCTTGCAATGCCTTATTGGGGCTGCCATAAAGTGTGTTCAGTTAGCTGGGTCTACGAACTGTTTGGGACCCATCCTGGGTATGGTCTATGGACCCTTGTTAGTGTGGTCCCCAGATGTGCACTGCTTGTCCAATTACAGGCATAGTGATACCTGTGTGACTTTTGGGGTACTTGCTGGGTAATTTCCCCTGGATGGGACACTGTGGAACACGGACTACTGGGCATGTTTGGCCCTGGTCAGCTGCTGTCCTGCTGATTTCCAGTTTCTATGTTGCTATGTTCCACCTGGGTGATGGCCTAAGAACATAAGAACATAAGATATGCCATACTGGGTCAGACCAAGGTCCATCAAGCCCAGTATTCTGTTTCCAACAGTGGCCAATCTAGGTCATATGTACCTAGCAGTTTCCCCAAGAGACACAAGTTTCACAATGCTTGTACTGGGTCAAGCATTGATATCTTCGGTCACTTCTTAATAACGGTTTATGGACCTTTCCTCCAGGAACTTGTCCAAACCTTTTTTAAACCCAGCTACACTAACAGCCTTTACTACATCCTCCGGTAACAAAATCCAGAGTTTGATTACACGTTGAGTGAAAAAATATTTTCTTTTATTAGTCTTAAATAGTTTACCCTGTAGCTTCATTGCATGTCCCCTAGTCTTTCTATATTCTGATAACGTAAACAATCGATCTACGTTTACCCGTTCTACTCTGTTCATTAATTTATAGACTTCTATCATATCTCCCCTCAGCCGTCTCTTTTCCAGGTTAAAGAGCCCTAACCTTTTTAGCCTTTCTTCATAGGAGCATCCTTCCATCCCCTTTACCATTTTGGTGGCTCTTCTCTGAACCTTTTCTAAAATCGCTATATCCTTTTTAAGATACGGCGACCAGAATTGCACACAATATTCAAGGTGCGGTCTCACCATGGAACGATATAGAGGCATTATAATATCTTTTGTTAAATTTTCCATTCCTTTCCTTATCATACCTAGCATTATTTTTGCTCTCTTGGCCGCCGCTGCACACTGGGCCGAGGGTTTTAACATGGTATCCACAATGACGCCTAAATCTTTTTCCTGGGTGGTGGTTCCTAATGTGGAACCTTGCATCGTGTAACCATAGTTTGGGTTGTTCTTCCCTAGGTGCATAACCTTGCACTTGTCCACATTAAATTTCATCTGCCATTTTGATGCCCAGTCTTCCAATTTATCAAGATCCTCTTGCAATTTTTCACAATCCTCTTAGGTTTTAACAACTTTAAATAGTTTTGTGTCATCTGCAAATTTGATCACCTCACTCGTTATTCCACTTTCCTGGTCATTTATGAATATGTCAAAAAGCAGCGGACCCAGCACAGATCCCTGGGGTACACCACTATTCACCTTTCTCCATTGGGAAAATTGGCCATTTAGCCCTACCCTCTGCTTTCTATATTTTAACCAGTTCCCGATCCACAATAGTACACTGCCTCCTATCCCATGACTCTTTAGTTTTGCCAAAAGTCTCTGATGAGGGACCTTGTCAAAGGCTTTCTGAAAGTCCAGATACACAATATCAACTGACTCACCTTTGTCCACCTGTTTATTCACTCCTTCAAAAAAACATAACAGATTAGTAAGACAAGATCTTCCTTGTCTAAAGCCATGTTGGCTGTCTCCCATTAGGTTGTGACTATCTACATGCTGAGTAATTTTATTCTTTATGATGGTTTCTACCATTTTTCCTGGTACTGACGTCAGGCTCACCGGTCTGTAGTTTCCCGGATCACCCCTAGAACCCTTTTTAAAAATTGGTGTTACATAGTTCACCCTGTGCCCCAGCTGCCCCCATTGCATGTCCCGCTTGCAGTCCCCCTATGCCCCATTTGCACCATCATCATAGTGACCTTTCATACTTGGCCACTATACTGTTGCTGCAGATGGAGCACTACTATCACCTTTCTCAGGCTCCCTGCCTAGGCTGTACATTGCAGACACTGAAATGGTTTCTCTCTCTTGCAAATGTGCATCTAATGGCAGGTTTTCATTCGCGGTAGGATTCAGCCTTTCAATTTAGCGCGTTAGTGTGCAGGGAGTCTTTGCCCACCCACTCCCCGCCCATTGACCCCTGCTCTCCACCCTCTCTCCTCCCTCTGCGGTGTGTACCGCGCCACGGAACGCTTCCACGTGGGATGTAACGTTACTGCGTGGTAATGTTATGTTACTGCGTGGGAACGTTACACACCATGCGGTAACATTACCGCAGTTTAGTAAACATAACATGCTGGTAACACCTACCCAGAGGAGCAGGTGGCAGGGCTGGGTACCACAGCCCTACCACTGAAACTTGAAGTAGGCCTGGAATACCCCCCATCCCAACCACCTAGAGCTAGCATTCACCCATAGCAGGCACACTGCACCTGCAGCTCACCACTTGGTTTACCAGCCATGCACATATCAACTGGGGATAGGCCGCTCATCAGTACACACTGCATATATGCAGAGCGATCTTATGCACCCATATCACTAGAACTAGACATGCTATAGTGCTATGTGGTTACATAGCCATGCTATGGCCACTGTGTGGTCAAGGTGAGAGTGCCCCATCCCTCCCTCCCTCCCCCCAGCATGACATTCTGTGGTCACCTGGTCCATGCAGATGGCAAGTTGGGCAACACGACGTCCCAGCCATAGCCCTACCCCTGATGCAGACACATCCTGGCCAATCCGCCCTGTTGCAGGCCATACCCACAACACCTTACTCCTCATCATGCACATTTGCAGGCTAACGCTGAAACACCTTAAGCCAGGGGTGGCCAACTCCAGTCCTGGTGCACCACAATTTAGCCTGGTTTTCATGACGTTCCCAATGAATATCCATGGTATATTTGATAACAAGGGGGGGTAGTGGATGCAAATATATCTCATGAATATTCATTAGGGACATCACAAAAACCAGTCTGGATTGTGGTGCACCAGGACCAGAGTTGAACACCCCTGGCTTAGGCACTGCAAGGCTCAGTGAGGTGTAGAAAGCCACAAAACAATGGATATTCATACACACATACACACACACACACACACACACACACACACACACACACAGACTTTGACACATGTTGCACTATGCGTGGCACACTGGATCAAGACATGGCATTGGTCTGCTGCAGGTGGGTGCCGTTGCCCCCTCTGCCAACACCCCCAAACCATGCAGACATGCCCATGTGCTGTCAGTGTTGGTGTGTGCAGTCCCAGGCCAGCCAACATGTGGGTTGGCGGATACCTAGAGTTCAGGGTCTGGGGTGGGGCAGAGACATACATGGATGGCCACACATTCTCCGCCCAACCATCTGCCTGTCCAGGAACCCCATCACCGCCTGCCAATATCATGTCTCCTCAACCTGGGGAAAAGACGGTTGAGGGGTATTATGTTAGAAGTCTATAAAATATTGCCTGGAGTAGATTTGGTAAACATAGATTGATTGTTTATGCCATCAAAATGCAGTGGGACTAGGGGACATGTAATATGGACTACTGGGAGTGAATGGTTTTTCAGTCAATGTATATTCAAACTCTGGAAATCATTTCCAGAGGATATTGTATTGTGGCTGGGTTTCAGGAATGCTGGGGAATGGTGCAGAAACCATTATTATTGAGGGGCCCAGAATATCCCCTTCCTGCCCAATACATGAACTGTGGATTCTGTGTATCTTTTGGGGAACCAGCTAGGTACATGTGACCTGGATTGACCACTGTTGGACACAGGATACTGGGCATGATGGACCTTGGTCTGACACAGTCTGCATATTTTCAAGTTCTATGTTTCTATGTGCCACCTAGGCAACTGCCCGGTCCGCCGTGTGTACCAGCAGCCCCGAATACATAACCTACATGCATCCTCCTTTGCCCCATTTCAACCATTAACATAGTGTCCTTTCATAAATGGGCACAGTGCTGTTGCTGCTAATGGAACGCTACTATCACTCTCTTGGGCTCCCCTGTCTGTGCATCACATTGCATACATTTAAATGGGTTCTCTCTCCTCAAGATACACCCTTTACGCCAGGTTTTGATATGTGTTAGGGTACCTGCCATTAAGGTGCCATCATTAAGGGAGCATACCTTGTTCCCACACACTTCCCACCCACTGACCCCCCACTCCCCACTCTCTGCCCTTTGCCACCCTTTCCCTGCCCCTGTCTAATATCCCCGCACAGTAGGGAAGTTAGTCAGGGACAGGAGCTGGCACGAATTGCAGGGATGGATGTCCCATTGGAACTTCCATCCCTGCTATTCGTGGCTCACAATACCCACCGATATGTCAGCTGCCAGGTCTGACACCAGCATGCGAAGCCCACGATGTGCAGTACAAGGCAGGCAGCAAATGCAGCAGGATCCCAGATGAATGTGGCCCCCTCAGTCCATGGCCTGGTCAGTCAGCAATGCAGGCACACAAGACAGAAGAAGCCTGAGGGAACAGGGAAATCCCGGACTGAGGTGTGGCAACAATGGAGATGTGACAGCAGGATGAGAAAGGATCCAGTGTATGCAGGTGGTGTTATAGCAAGCAGACAGGCAGCTGCAGTGACAGACCTGGGGGGAGAAAAAGACATGCATATGTATGATACCTCCATCCTACCTCCACAGACGGTTCCTTGTCCTGCGCAAGACGGAGGCGTACAGGGTGCGCTTCCGCGCCATACGGCAAAATTGGCCATGGCTCCTTATGTGCATCCGGTGGCAGCCACAGCAGGAGCGAAGTGAGTATGGGGGAATGGCACAGGAATGGGGCCATGACATGCAACATGGCACAGGGCTGGAGTGACTGGGCATCACAGGGGCAATAGCAGACAGAGCATGGGGAGGCATCTGACAATGGGGACAGCCACCTCTCACAGCCACCCTCTGAAACAGCCACCCACTAACAGCCACCTCTCTGCATCCCTTCCACAGCCATCCCAGTTGAGAACAGCCCCCCCCCCCCCCGTGGCAGTGGAGGGAGAGGAGGAGGAAGAGGTGGCCCATGGCAAGATGGCAGCTGAAGTGGGGGAGGAGGAGCAACTGGCACCAACTCCAGCATGGAGCCTCACCTCCACCACCAAACCGGACTGCCCAATTACACCCAGCCCTATAGTACTATCCAGCACCTCCCCATCAGGGAAGAGTGGAGATGAGGTGGTCACCCTGGACCTCATGGAGGTTCCTCACTTCCCTGAGGGGAAGGGGTTGGACAGTGCTATGGAAGGTGGCTAGGGCACCCCTGGGTGGGTGGCCCTGAGGAGCAGGGGGAGGAGGAGGAGTAGTCCCTGGATGAATGGGAACTCAGGGTCACCCCACCCAGGGACATCCAGTGGGTGGAGGAGGGGAAAGCACAGGGGAAGGGGACAGGAGGTGGAGGGAGGGGATTGGAGGGGGCAGGAGGTAGAGGAGAGAATGGGAGGGGCCGGGGGTGACAGAGAAGGCAGCTGCTGAGGGGCCCTTTGGGCTCATTGTTGATTACCTATGTGGGATAGGGCAACTTGCAAGCCCTCACACGGGCTGTGGAGTGGCTGATGGAGGTGCTCCTGACCTCACGTAGGTCATCACAATGATGCCCCCTGGGATGTCTGCCTGTCCACATATGTAAATAGTTCCAATAAAAACTGTTAACCTGAAACACTGTGCTCATGTGTATATCTGCATAGGGGGTCAGTCTGAGGGCTGAATAGTGGGGATAGGGTTCCTCTGTGGACATCCATCGCTGCAAACCGTCCACCTCTGCCAACCCTGATGAACCTCTTAGTATGTATATGGTGGCCGTACCAAGAGGCTAGCCAGGGGTGGGAAAGGATTGGGGTGGTGGTGGAGAAAGGGGGCAGTGGATGCTCTGTGGCGCTGGAGAGACAGAGCTGATATGGATGTGTCCCAGGTCACCTGGGGTCGGAGGGCATGTAGTGGCAGAAGGGGGGGAAGGGTTGGGTGGGTGGTGACTGCCTGCAGTGGCCTGAATGGATCTCAGCATAGTGGGTCAAGATGTGTACACATGCAGTCCCCCAGTCCATGCCACGAATAGTGGGGATGGACGGCCCGTTGGGATGCTCATCCCCGCTATCTGAACCCCTCCTGATCCAGTCTAACATCCCCACACATTGTATGGGGAAGGTGGGAAGTGGTAGCAGAGTGGTGGATGGGGGTGATGTCAAGGTGGGTCATAGGGGTTTGCTGACCCCAGATGTAAAGGGCCAATTCCAATGCTGGCCCTGTACGTCTGTGGCCAACATAATAGACAGGGAATGTCTTCCACATCTGAGGTGGAATAGGGTCCCTGATGTGGCAATGGACCACAGGCCTGGGGCTGTAGAGTGGTGGGTAGGGACAGAGAACCTCCCCTGCAGTGCATCCCCAGCCTAGGGAGGCAGGATCAGGGGGCAGACTGTGGAGGAAGTGGTACAGGCGCTGGTGACTAGGAACCATGAACATACAATGAAGCAGCGGTGTCATGGCAACTGGATGTGATGGCACTGCAGCTCCATTGTACAGGCCAGACCAAGTTAGCTGGGGAAGGCCTGTTCGCAGATACAGGCCTGTTTGCGAGTCTGGTCCAGTGCAGCTAGAAGTGCCCCACGGGATCAGAATTGCAGCACCCTCTGTGTGTCGTGGAAAGTGACATTGAAAAAGCAAAATTACTAAACAAATACTTCTGCTCTGTTTTTACTAAAGAAAATCCTGGAGAAGGACCATCTGTGACTCCCAAATATAAAAATGGGAATGAAGTAGATACCACACCATTCACAGAAGATGAAGTTTTAGAACAACTTGCAAAACTGAAAGTGGACAAGGCCATGGGACCGGATGGGATACATCCCAGGATACTGAAAGAGCTCAGAGAGGTTCTTGCAGGGCCGCTAAAGGATGTTTTCAACAGATCCTTGGAAACGGGAGTAGTTCCTCAGGACTGGAGAAAGGCGGATGTGGTACCTCTTCACAAAAGTGGTGACAAGGAAGAAGTGACAAACTACATGCCCATGAGCCATACCTTGGTGGCGGGAAAAGTACTGGAGGCACTTCTGAAAGAGCTAATAGTGGACTTTCTTAAAACCAACAGGTTGCATGATCCGAGGCAACACGGCTTTACCAAAGGATGATCTTGCCAAACAAATATCATTGAGTTCTTTGACTGAGTGACCAGAGAACTGGATCAGGGGCATGCGATGGATGTCATCTACCTGGATTTCAGCAAAGCCTTTGATACTGTTCCTCATAGGAGGCTCATCAATAAACTCAGTAGTTTGGGGATGGGTCCCAAGGTGGTGAACTGGATCAGGAATTGGTTGACTGACAGACGACAGAAGATGATGGTAAATGGAGCTCACTCCGATGAAAGGAGGGTGATTAGCGGGGTGCCCCAGGGATCGTTCCTGGGCCCGTCACTGTTCAATGTTTTTGTGAGTGATATTGCAGAAGGAGTGCATGGAAAAGTCTGTCTTTTTGCAGATGACACGAAAATTTGCAACAGAGTGGACTCCCCTGAGGGAGTGGATAACATGAGGAAAGATCTACAAAAGCTGGAAGAATGGTCTAATGCTTGGCAATTAAGATTTAATGCAAAGAAGTGCAGTGTCATTCACTTGGGAAGCAGAAATCCAAGGGAAATGTACATTATAGGGGGCGAGAGGTTGGTGTGCATGGACCAGGAGAAGGACCTTGGTGTGATCATTTCTGAGGATCTCAAGGTGGCAAAACAGTGCGACAAGGTGGTGGAAAAAGCCAGGAGGATGTTAGGTTGCATACAAAGAGGAATTACCAGCAGAAAGGAAGAGGTAATAACGTCACTGTATAAGTCGCTGGTGAGACCTCACTTGGAATACTGTGTTAAGTTTTGGAGACCATATCTTGCAAAGGATAAAAAAAGACTGGAAATGGTTCAGAGGAAGGTGACCAAAATGATTTGGAGCCTGCGTCAGAAGCCTTATGAGAAGAGACTTGAAGACCTAAATATATACACTCTGGAGGAGAGGAGGGACACGGGAGATATGACTCAGACCTTTAAATACTTCAAGAGAACTAATGAACAAACAAACCTCTTCCAAAGACGGGGAAGCTGTACAACTAGAGGGCATAACATGAAGCTGAAAGGCAATGTCAGGAAATGCTTTTTCCCTGAAAGGGTGGTGGATGCTTGGAATGACCTCCCCATGGAAGTGGTGGGGGCCATTACAGTGACAGAATTCAAAATGGCATGGGACAGACACAGTGGATCCCTTTACAGCAACAGGATAAAATCAAGCTAAACGTATCTAATTTTCCTACAAACAGGGGTGTCCCACATGGAGTGTTGGGTTTACCCCCCTAAAACAGACATGAGGAGTGGTGGCCTTCACAGAGCGGCAGGTGCACCTACTCTTGCCATCTTACTGGGCAGACTATGTTACTATGTTACTATGTGTCTGGTTCTGACTGGTCATACAGAGGGCTTTAATGGCTGGAATGGAATTGTGCTGAAGGGGCGTGCCCGTAGATGCCCTGCCATGCCACTCACCCCCCATTCCCAGTGGCACAGGCAGCCTACATCAAACAAAGTGTGTCTTTATGAGGGACCTCATCTGGGGCAGAGGCCCTGGTACACATACAAACACAGTCATATCATGGACCCCAAGTACCTACCATGTCAGTGGCAGTGTTGCTGTAGAGGCAGATATATTGGACGAAATCAGCTCCATGCTGGATAAGGCACCTGTCATGTCACTAAGGATGGGCTTTCTGCTGTCACTGGTTTTGCGGACTTTTTCGAACAACCTTTATGGAGCCTCTCGAGTGGGAATCCCAGATCCCTTATGCCACATGGGCCTAATGTTTACTGCTGGCCCCAGGGCCGGCTCTACCATTGGGAGACTGTGTTCTTTGCACACGGCCCTGCTTTACAGTCTCACGATTCAACCCTTGACTTTTACACATGGCCCCCACTTCCCCCTGCCCTCAGCCTGACTCACAGTTTGTCTCTGAGCATGCTCACCATCTTGTTCTCTCCCTCAGCTCATCTAGATAGGCCCCAGGAATCAACAACATGACAAATGCTTTCATCCTCCTCTTCCTAGATATATCTTCCACATTTGACTCTGTAAACCACAACATCCTAATCACCCGCCTAAAACACCTCGGCATAGGTGGAACTACTCTACAATGGTTTCAAGACTATCTATCCAACTGCACCTAACAGGTTTGCTTCGAAAACAACCTGACTCTTTCACTTAACCTCAGGGTGTCCCCCAGGGATCTGCATAATCTGCACTTCCATTTAATATATATCTACAACCTATCTGCAATATCATCCAATCACACAATGTAGACTACCAAATTTATGCAGATTATATAATGCTATTCACAACCTTTGACACCAAAGAGCTTAACTACACAAAGATTATAAGCTGTTTCAACAACGTCTCTGAATAGCTCAACTCAATTAACTTCACAGTTAACTTGTAGAAAACAGAAGCACTCATTATTAGGAATAAAATTTTCAATCCTCTAATTAACTACATGTAAACAGTGCCTCACTTTAGGTAATAAATTTATTTATTTTATTTATTTAACACTTCTTCTATACCGCGCTATTAACATCAGCACGGTGTACATCGAACAAAAGTACTGCAATGCATACAAGCAACATTGAGTTTACAGAGAACAGGGAATTGAACAAGGGATCGAAACCGGGGAAACTATATACATATCAACTTGAAACTATGTACAAATGAAATAAAATGCCTTGGGATATAAAATGCCTTGGGATATACCTAGATTTCACCAAACACATTCACATGTCTACTCGCACACTTTACAATAAAACCAGAATGATTCAGCATCTGAGACTACTGCTCTCCTCCACAGACCTCCGTTCTGTAGCCCACGTGCTTATAAGCCAAAATTTTGACGACAGTAACAACATACTCCATGGTCTCCCAAAGAAAGCCCTAAAGCCCCTACAATGTGCTCTAAACACAGTTGCGTGCACAATTATGAGAGATTATATATCTAATCACATAACATCCATTCTGTTTCAGCTCCACTGACCCCCAATACTTCAAAGAATCAAATTTAAAGCTCTTATGATCATTTTTAAAACAATAAACGACATAGCACCAACATACCGCAGCACACTGATAAACATTCAACAACACACATGAACCTGACAAACATGCTATCCACTCCTATTAGTGCTTGAAAACTAAACCAATCTACAATCAATAGGGCATTCTCACTCTATGCCCCTACCCTATGGAATAGTCTTCCTAACACTCTAAGAGAAATCAAAGACGTAACTCAGTTCAGACAACATCTCAAAACATTCATCTTTGCAGACTACTATCAATGTGATCAGCCACCATAAAATTCATACATTTCCTTATCAACCCTTAAGCACACTCATCACCACTTCCTGTCTCAATGCACCTGACTCACATAACTTTGGAATATCACCCAGACCACTAAAGTTAATACTTCCTGTACATACTTCTTTGTTATTGTTAAATATCTATTGAACGTCATCGTTTGTTACTTGCACAATTGTTGCATACTTGTTCCTTGTTCCTTCTAAACCGTTCTTTAATTGTACCTTGTAGACTGCCTTGAGCAGTTAGAATGTTATCTGTAAACCACTCTGATTACCAAGACAAAGCCGTATCTAAAACCTAATAAATAAATACATACATAAAATAAATGTTATGCCTTGAGCTGCACAGCAGGGTCGTTTTGGTGGCCCTGTGGCTGTGAACTATGTAATTATTTGCCATCAGATGTTTAGGTAACACTAATGAAACAGAGTAACAACTAGTATTTCTGAGTTTTGTGTATTTAGCGACAGATGATCCATAGCTGTCCAAATGAAGACATCATGAACATAGCACTAAGAACCATAAGCTTTTCAGATAAATAATAGTTATTTGGTGAGAAATATCATGATGTCAGTTGCCTAGAGCCCAAAAGAAACTGTTTCCATAACAGGATACATACCCCGAAGTCCAAGACTCATTGGACACGGGAAAAGAAAAACGTGTGGAACCATACCGGGCTCAGATGTGTAACACGGAAGATGCACAAATACATGCATTTGAACATACAAACATGTTCAGTATTCTGAGAAAACAGAGATCTACGTCGTTGTATGTCTAACCGCTATAAAATGTGTAACTCCAGTGTGGACATGCCTCTGGGAATGCCATACTACTGACTGCAAACCAGACATCAATAGAGGCGCTTTCACATGTAAATGGCTCCAAAGTTGTCCTTGTGACAGAGGAACCTCGCAGAAGGGGAGCAGGCCCTCCTCATTGAGGAGGTGCTCACCAATTATAGCACACTCATGGGCTCCAAGGAGGCACATGTGGCTGCCTCCGTCACTGTGGGCATATGTATCTTTTGGTCCTATTTCCCTGGCACTGCTTGCCGTTTCTCATGCACCTTATACATGTCCCTCCTTTGTGCATCACCGTGCATCTACATACTGTGCACCCTGCTACGGCAGGCACAAAGGTGGTGTCACTGTCACACCTCTTGTTTGGATGTGGTGGGGCACAGACTGGTATACTATGTTCAGCTGTATGCAGTGATGTTTCTTTCCCTTCTTTTGGCCCCTCTATGTTTGTGGCTACCATTTGAACACCTATTGTTGTTTATTCATCTTCAGTCTGCATACTCTGTCACCTAAGTGTACATAAGGGCATAGGAAATACCATATTGATTCAGATCAGAGGTCCATCTAGCCTATTATTAGTTGCAGAGGCGGCCAATCTGGATCACAATAACAGAGTAGCATCCCCAAAACATAGCAAAATGCTACATTGCTTACCCCAGGGTCAGAGGTGTTTTTTCTCCATGTCTACCTTATGGACTTTCCCCTAGGAACTTTTCCGAAGCCTTTTCCAAATCCCAGCTATGCTATCTGCTTTATCTAAACATAGATATCTTTCTGTGTTATTACTTTCACAGACATACGCTATTATTCCACGTTTTAGCAGATCTAAGGTATACATCTACGATGGACGTACACGTTTCCGATAGAATACAGTTTAGACATTTTCATAGCAGGTCACACCCACACTCCTCCCTTCCATGCCCAGATTATGCCCTATCCCGCCCATGTCCAAAATGACAAGTACAACTCATTTGTAGATGTACAACTGCTTGTTGTCAGGATCGCGTCTCTGTTTCTGTAAAGAAATAACAAGCAGTCAAATAGAAACATAGAAATATGATGACAGGAAAACACCACATGGCCTATCTAGTCTGTCCTTCCATATGAACAACTACAACAGTCCACTTTTTTCCTTTAGAGATCCTCTGTATTTGTCCCATGCTTTTTTGAATTCAGATACTGTCCTCATCTCTACCACCTCCACTGAGAGACTATTCCACGGGTCCACCACTCTTTCCATAAAGAAATATTTCCGCATATCACTCCTGAATCTACCCCCCTTCACCCTCATCCCATGTCCCCTCATAGCAGAACTTACTTTCAATTGAAAGAGGCTCTCCCCCTGTACATTTATGCCATGGAGGTATTTAAACATCTCAATCATATCACCTCTATCCTGCCTTTCCTCTAAGGTGTACATATTAAGATCCTTAAGTCTGTCCTCATATGCTTTGTAATAAAGACCACTAACCATTTCAGTAGCCACCCTCTGTACTGACTCGATCCTGTTTATATCCTTTTGAAGGTGCAGTCTCCAGAATTGCACACTATACTCCAAATGAGGTTGCACCAAAGTCTTATACAGAGGCATTATCACCTCCTTTTTTCTGCTAGACATTCCTCTCTGTATGCACCCAAGCATCCTTCTAGCTTTCGCCATCACCTTTTCTACCTGTTTAGCTACTTTAAGATTATCAGACACAACCACGCCTTGGTCCCGCTCTTCTTTAGTGGACAAAAGTACTTCACCCCCTATACTATATTGCTCCCTTGGATTGCTGCAGCCCATATGCATGACCTCACATTTTTTAACATTAAATCCCAACTGCCAAATTCTAGACCTTTCTTCAAGCTTAGCTAGATCCCTCCTCATGTTATCTACACCTTCCTGGGTGTCCACTCTATTGCAGATTTTGGTATCATCCATAAAGAGGCAAACCTTACCCAACAGCCCTTCCGCTATATCACTAACAAAGATGTTAAAAAGAATCGGATCAAGGACAGATCCCTGGGGCACATCACTGGTAACGTCCTTCTCCTCAGAGTGAGCTCCATTTACCTGTACTCTTTGTTGCCTTCCACACAACCAATTTCTAACCTAAGCAGTAACTTTAGGATCCATCCAGTGGCACACTCTTCTTGGCAGAATGGCTATGAAGGACCTAGACAAGATTCTCAAGAGCAGAGATGTCTCTCTCCATACAAAGATTTGGCTTGTCCAAGCCATGGTATTTTCAATACAGCTTATGGATGCAAAAGTTGGACAGTGAAAAAGATAGGAATAAAATAGATGCCTTTGAATTATGATGCAGGTGAAGAATTCTGTATAAACCATGGACTGCCTGAAGAACAAACCAATCACTACTAGAGGAGATCAAACAAAGCTTTCTTTAAAAGCTCAGATGATAAGACTTCAACTTTCATAGTTTGGAAACATCATAGGAAAAGAGAGAGAGATCTTTAGAGAAAGACATCACGCTTGGCAAGATTGAAGGTCAACGCAAAAGAGGAAGGCCAGCAAGAGATAGATTGATACAATAATAGCAGCTATGGATGCCACTCTATCAACAATGAGCCGCCTGACTGAAGACTGAACAGTTTTCAACAGCTATCCCGAGGGTTGCCATAAGTCAATACCGACTCAACAGCACTTAACAACAACATGCTTTCCAATGAGATATGTGCAGTTCTGTATTTTTCCACCATTTTATATACCCAATGTCTCTAAAACTGTCACAGATATGCACCTTACAGAAAAATAAGGTGCATATCTGTGTGTGTTTTCTGCTGGTTACTGAGCTCAATTAAAAGCAAATCTTAATATGTTACTGTGTACACTAATTCATCATGGTTGCTTCCTGGTGTCTAGATCTCTGAAACAAAGATAATATGATTGTTGGATGTATAACATTCTTCTTCCAGCCTGCTTTACAGTTATAATCGCAATCTCAAGGAAGGCTGGCACAAATGTTAGAATCTTTCATCTCCCTTCACTGTACATTTCTCATAGATTGCTAGGAAGGAGTTTGAGAAAGTTGAATTCTTCATTCAGCTCAGCACTAGCCTTTATAAAATTGATTACACCAGCAGAAAAGAATGGAGATAAGAAAACATGTCAGGGAAAAGTTGAAAATGCAATTTTGTCCTCAAAGAAAAGCAAGTGATCAAAGCATCCTGGGAGCTCATTAGGAAGAAAGAGGATAAAACATAAGGTACAGCCTTGTCACTTTCTCTTCTCTTGCACTATTCCTGTCCTTGATTTTCTCTTTCATTCCTCTCTCTTTTCTTTCTTCCCCTCCCTTTCTCTTGCTTATTGTTGATTATTCTTTTTCAGGTAAAGGAAAATATACAAGAAATCATAAGGGTTTTTTTTAGTTGTGCCTCGTGAAAGTGATGAGTACTGGGAGCAATACAAAAAAGCTGTATATTCACTATGGGCCCTAGTATGAGAAAGACATGCAGGGCGGATGTATTCATCCAAATGCGTATGCCCAAAACGTGGATGCGATTCTATGCGTGGGCAATTAGATGTTTAGCCGCGCAACAGAATACATCGTTTATACATCTTGTTGCAAAAGATGCAACTCGTGCACAGTGGCGGGCGTTCACGTGTATGTAAAAAAACATGTGTAACTTTGAAAACATGTCCACCTGCACAGTTGTCCACATATGACAGGAAACAGGATACAGGTAGGCCCTCCCCCCACCCTGCCGCAGCCAGACCCTTGGAAAACGGCCAGGAGACAGGTGAACTTCAGTGAGGCTGAAACCCACCTACTCTGCAGGATGGTCCTCAAGGAGAAACATGCCCTGCTCCCAATGGGACACAGAAGGCCAGCCCTAGTTGCAGCACACAGGGGCTGGAAAAGAATTAGGATAACCCTGATGCAGTAAGTAGGGAAAGGGAGGAGGCAGGGGAAAAGCAGGTGGGGGAAAACAGCACTGCAAAGAGCCAGGAAATATCTGCAAAGTAAAAGGGCATGAGGAGCAGAGGGCCAGCTGGACCCACCACACAACCAAATGACAGAAAACACACAAAACAGGGCCCACACAGGAAAAAGACAAAGAGAAACACAATGTCCAAGAGGAATACAAGGTGGAAAACATGCAGAATGGACATAAAGAAAAGCACATATGAAAAGGAAACATGAACACAGTGAAAAAAAACCATTGTGAGTAACAGTGCAGCAACATGGCCCAATAAAAGATAGCTTCGAATTAGGCCTGATCCCTCTCACATCAATGGCTCGAAAATACTCCTACCAATTGCCTGTGTGATATAATTCCAGTTTTCTAAAATAGTGAATCCAAATCAAAATTATCTGTAGTAGCTGCCTCCTGGAAACTCGCACAGCATAACACATGCTAGAAAAACAAAAAAGGAGCACCAATCTTCCCAGGCCACTGCCTTCTACAGGCTCCCAATCACCGCTGAGAATACTTGCTGCTGATACTGCAGCAGCAGGATTTTCAGCAGTGACTGGGAGCCTGTAGACGGTGGTGGCTTGGGAAGATAAGTGACCCATTTTTTTGGTGCTTATAGCATGTGTTATGCTCTGAGAGCTTATAGGGGGCAGATACTACTGATAATGTTGAGTGGAAATTACTATTTTAAATAAATGGAATGATATCAAACAGGTGATTGGTAGACGTATATTAGAGCCATTGATGTGAGAAGTATTGGGCCTGGTTTGAAGCTATCTTTTACCATTTCCCCTACCACCTTGGTTTCTGAAGCTCATTTTTCCTTCCATTTTTGATGTTTACTTGATGTGATGTTACAGGCATGAAAATGATCTGAGTAGCACAGTCACAAAACAACAAGTAGGAATTGAACCCCTGTCGCCTGCTTAGGGTGGCATTGCACTAACTAGCAGACTACACCTCAACACCTCATGGTATAGCAATGGCTAGAT
Organism: Ichthyophis bannanicus; assembly: GCA_033557465.1. Classification (NCBI taxonomy): domain Eukaryota; kingdom Metazoa; phylum Chordata; class Amphibia; order Gymnophiona; family Ichthyophiidae; genus Ichthyophis; species Ichthyophis bannanicus. The sequence goes on along the minus strand of CM066038.1, from coordinate 370,108,853 downwards.
ATAAAGAGACTGCAAAACACTGCCCAGAATGTCTGCTGTGTGTGCCGGCATAGGGCAGCCCCTACCAGTACCCATGATGAGGTGTACATGCCCAATAGCAGTATACAGTTGATCCCCAAATGGAGAATGCGCATATCCATCACCACAGGCAATATGTAAGATGCACCGACAGTGTGTGATACATGCACAGAGCAGATACAAACCGTGCTACTAGCTCCTAGCACCAGGTCTCCAGTACCATGCAGTGCTAGAAATGGTCTCTGCTGCCAATCCCCATCACTGTCAGTGTGTATGGCAGGCATTGTCGGTAGTGTAATATGCTAGTCACATCTGGCCCTGTGCCCAGCCTGACAGGGACACACCTAGAACAGTTCATGTCAATACCTAGTATCACAATTATTTATTTATTTTATTTGCAGTCTCTTTTATACCGCGCTATTCGACATCAGTGCAGTTTACAATGAACATAAGAGTTGCACATCTCAATTTCGTGATTTGTGCTTACAGTGAAACAGGTATAATAACTTGGGTATACATTAAACAGGAAAATTAAACTTGGGTATGCATTAAGCAGGTATAACAGGTAAAATAGGGTATAAATAACCAGTCCCTTAACAAGGAGACACGATGAATAAATACAGTCTACTATATGCAACAATATAATGAGTTATGCGGCACTGCATAAGTTTCTCATGGTGGTTGGAGGGGAAGGTGTGATTGCGAGTGATCAGTCTGGGAATGTGACGTGCATGAGTTTGAGATGCTGCATTGAGATGTGAGAGTGGGTGAGTGTGGGGAGAAGACTGCATCATCGTAGTAATGAAGAAAGAGGTGCCGTTTCAGTGCCTTCCTAAATTGGGAGAGTTCACTGATGGTTCTGATAGTTGCTGGTAGTGCGTTCCAGCGGGATGGAGCAAAGAAGGAGAAGGCTCTGGATCTAGTGAATTGAGAACACTTCGTGCTTGCCTTAGGTAATATGAGAGTATTTGCGGCATTCGATCTCCTTACTCGATTGGGTGGTGTGATTGAAATTAGATCAGTAATGGCAGTAGCAGGGTATTTTTTGATGGCTTTATGGGTCATAATTAGGATCTTGAATGAGATCCTGGCTTGTATGGGTAGCCAGTGCAATTGTTTTAGTATTGGGGTAATATGAGAACTTCTTGAGGCTCCATGAAGGATTCTTGCAGCTGAATTCATTGCAAGTTGTAAGGGGTTAGTCGTGCACTTAGGTAGACCATACAATGATGATACAACTACCACAGGGGCAGGCAGGGGTTGTCTAGACATACATGGGGATGTCACAATGATCCTGCTGGCACTACCATTAAAAGTGGCAGGAACACCCAACATCCCAACCACCTAGGTCTAACATGTACCTGCTGCCCACCAGTGGGTTCACCATCCATTCACATACCAAATGTAGACTGTCTGCTGGGCAGTACACAGTGTAATCTTGTGCATCCAGCAGTTCTGTCAGTGATCGGGACCCCAAAACAGGACATTTAAGCACATCACTAGAACAAAGCACTATATAGCACTATGTGGATACATAGCGGTGCCATGGTCACTGTCGGTCAGAGTGAGAGTGCCCTCCCAACATGACATGCTGTGGCCACCCTGTCCATGCAGGTGGACATCGGGCACTATAACATCCCAGCCATTGCCCTACTCCCGATGCAGACACATCCTGGCCAATCCGCCTTGTCTTAGGCCATACCCACAACACCTTGCTCCTCATCATGCACATTTGCAGGCTAACGATGAAACAGCTTAGGCCAGGGGTGGCCAACTCCAGACCTGGTGCACCACAATCCTGCCTGGTTTTCATGATGTCCCTAAAGAATATCCATGGTATATTTGCATACAAGTGGAGGGAGTGGATGCAAATATATCTCATGAATATTCACCACCTTGGCCCAATCTCAGCTCATGTCGCAGGCAGCACTGTCCCTGTGGCCCCCTCAGCCCATGGCCTCGCCAGTCAGCAATGCAGGCACATAGGACAGAGGAGGCCTGAGGGACCAGGGCAAGCCTCGAACCAGGGTGTGGCAGCACTGGAGACGTGGCAGCAGGATGAGACAGGGTGCAGTGTATGTTATGGCAAGCAGACAGGCAGCTGCAGTGACAGACCTGGGGGGGGAGAATGAAATGTGCATATGTATGACACCTCCTTCCTGTCTTCACAGATGGTTCCATATCCTGAGGGAGACAGAGGCGCTCAGGGTACAATTCCGCACCATAAGGCACAATAGGCCACGGCTCCTGTGACACATATGGCAGCAGCTGCAGCGGGAGCGAGGTTAGTGTGGGGGAATGGCAAAGGAATGGGGCCATGACATGCAACATGGCACAGGGATGGAGTGGCTGGGCATCCAGGGGCAACAGCAGACAGAGCATGGGGAGGCATCTGACAAAGGGGACATGGCAGCTGGGCACCCCCACCCACTGAAACAAGCAGCCACCTCTCTTCATACCTTCCACAGCCATCCCAATTAAGGACAGATGCCCCCCCTCCCATAGTGGAGGAGGAGGAAGAAGAAGTCCACAGTGAGGTGGTGGCTGAGGAGGGAAAGGAGGACCAGCAACCTGCACCAGCTACAACAAGGAGCCCCGCCACCACCACAGTGGCCCGCACACCAACCCCCAGCCCCATAGTCACCATCAGGAGAGAATGTGGATGAGGTGTTCACCTTGGACCTCATGGAGGTACCCCATTCCCCTGAGGGGGAGAAGACAGACAGTGCTATGGCATCAGGCCAGAGCACCCCAGAGTGGGAGGCAGGGCATCCCTAGGTGGGTGGCCCTGAGGAGCAGGGGGAGGAGGAGGAGAAGTCATCCCTGGAGGAGGGTGAACTCAAGGACACCTGACCCAGAGACACCAAGTGGGTAGAGGAAGGAGGGAGAGGTCGGGAAGGGGCAGGGTATGGAGGGAGGGGGCAGGGGTTGGAGGGAGGGCTCGGGAGAGGGTAGTGGGTGGCGAAGCAGGCAGCTGTGGAGGGTCCCTTGGTGCTCATTGCTGATCACCTACATGGGATCAGAGGCGATTTCCAGGCCCTCACACAGGCTGCAGAGTGGCTAACTGAGGCGCTCCTGATCCCATGTAGGTCATCACAATGAGGCCCCCTGGGATGTCTGCCTGTGGGAGGCATAGGGAAGATTTGTAAATATGGGTATTATGCATATGGGGAATGTAAATACAACAAATAAATAATGTTAACTTGCAACACTGTGTCTGTGTGTATATCCACATAGGGTGTCACTCTGAGGCCTGAATAGTGGGGATGGGGGTCCCATGTGGACATCAATCCCTGCAAACCGGCCACCTCTACCTACCCTGATGAATCTCTTGGTATGTACATGGTTGCCGTACCAAGAGGCTAGCCAGGGGTCGGAAAGGGTCGGGGTGGTGGTGGAGAAAGGGGGGCAGGGATGGTCTGTGACCCTGGACATACAGGCCTGATACAGATGTTGGCCCAATTCACCAGAGGCTGGAGGGCATGTAGTGGCAGAAGGGGGGGAGGGGGGTGGGTAGGTGGTGACTGCCTGCAGTGGCCTGAGTGGCTCATAGCATAGTGGGCCAAGATGTGTACACATGCAGGCCCAGTCCATGCCATGTATAGTGGGAATGGATGGCCTGTTGGGATGTCTCTTCCCGCTATCTGTAACCCAATCCAATCCAGTCTAATTTCCCCACACGTTGTATGGGGAAGGTAGATGGAGCCAGCAGAGGAGTGGATGGGGCGGCGTTAAGGAGAGTCATGGGTATTTGCTGACCCCAGACGTACAAGGCCGATTCAAATATTGGCCCTGTACATCCGGGGCCAACAGCATAGCCAAGGAACGTCTCCCACCTCTGAGGAAGAATAGGTTCCCTAATGCGGCAATGGACCGAAGGCCTGCATCTGAAAAGAGGCGAGTGGGGGCAGGGAGCCTCCCCCCACAGCTTTATCTCAGCCTAGGGAGTCAGGAGAAGAGGTCAGGCTATGGGGGAAGTGGTACAGGCAGTGGTGGCTGGGATCGAGGGCATACAATGGAGCAGCGGCTTCATGGCAACTGGACACGATGGCGCTGCTGCTCCAATGTACAAGTCAGACCAATTTAGCTGGGGAAGGCCTGTACATGCAGACCGGGCTTCTTTGTGAACCTGGCCTGCATATACAGGCCTGTTTGTGGGTCTGGTCCTGTAGGGCCAGGAGTGCCCCAAAGGAACAGTAGTGCGTCTCCCACTGTGTGTCCGGTTTTGACTAGGCACAGAGAGGGCCGGGATGGCCAGAATGGAATTGTGCTGATCGGGCATGCCCGCAGCTGCCCAGCTCTGCCCCCCCCCCCCCCCAGTCCCAGCAGCACTGGCAACCTACATCAAACAAAGTGCGCTTCTATGAGAGACCTCACCTGGGGCAGAGGCCCCGGAACACATACCAAAGCAGTCACATCATAGACCGTATCAGTGGCAGTGTTGCTGTAGAGGCGGATATATTGCACAAAATCATCTCCATACTGGATAAGGCACCTGTCATGTCACTAAGGATGGGACTTCTGCTGTCACTGATTTTGAGGACCTTTTTGTACAACCTTTATGGAGCCTCTTAATAGTAAATGCCTGGGTGGGATTCTTAGACCCCTTATGCCACATGGGTCTAATGTTTACTGCTGACCCCAGGGCTGGCTCTACAATAGAGAGACTGTGTTCTTTGCAGATGGCCCTGCTTTTCAGTCTCACAATACAACATTGACATTTGCAATTGAAGCTCCTCAATAAGTCACTGCACATGGCCCCACTTTCCCCTGCCTGCAGCCTGACTCTTAGGGGTATGTTTACTAAAGAGCGCAAACGTCACAGCGGTGACGTTATTGCATGATAAGTGACGTTATCGTGTGATAATGTAACATTACCGTGCGATAATGTCTCTGGCAGTGTTAAGGCACACAGAGGGTGGAGTAAGTTGTTCCAGAGGGTGGAGAGAAGGGGTCAATGGGCATAGAGTGGGCAGAGAGAGGCTCCAGGCACACTAACGCCGTGAAATCAGGGTCTGAAAATTAATGCCAGTGAAAACCTCGCCTTAGAGGCACATTTGCAGGAGAGAGAAAACTTTTCAGTTAGCAATGTACAGCAAAGGCAGGGAGACCAAGAAAAGTGATAGTAGTGTTACATGTGCAGCAACAGCATAGTTCCCAAGTACGAAAGGGCACTATGGTGAGGCTGCAAATGGGGTACAGGGGTTTGAAGGCAGGATATGCAGTGGGGCAGCTGGGGCACAGGGTGGACTAGGCAGATTCCTGGGGGACACATAGGAATTGTGACGTAGAAGCCCACACAGAGCCTATGCAGATAGATAGAAAGGAGAAATTTACCTTAGAATCTGTTAGGCAGCCAGCATGTGCAGCTCAGGAGAAGCAAAGGAACAGAGGAGCAGAACTACCACACCCAAGCTATGACGTAGCAGAAAGCCTGGGGATTGATTATGATCACCTGTCCAAGAAAGCACAGTCAGGTTACAGCGAACAGGGAGATAAAAGCTGGTTGGTAGATCCAGCAAGGGGGAAGGAGGAGGAAGAGGAAGAGAAGCAGAAGGAGAAAGCAGAGGTCAGCAACCAGGGAGGCAGAGGTCACAGAGGGAGAAGCCTGCTGAACAGAGGAAGCACTGGGTTTGTCACTGGAACAGGAAGCAGCAGAGGCAAGACTTCAGAGGAACGTGGCAGGGGAAGTGCTCAGACTGCCGGTAGCTGGAAGTCCTACGAGGAACCTGTTTACAGCCCAGGGAGAGAAGCCAGTGCTCCAGAGAGAAGGAAAGCACAACCTGGGGCTAAGAGGCTGCCTAGACCGAGTGAGCAGGAAAGTCCCCAGTCCTTACTGCCAGAGGAAAGACCTCAACAATTATACAGGTGGGAGCCTAGCACTGTGAGAGGGAAAGCTAGAAGCTCCATTCAGAACGGAGGGTCAGAGCAGTGCTCCAGACCAGAAATATCTGCAGGAAGCTATAAAACAATCCCTAACAACTGGAGGGTGGAAAAGGAGAGCTGGAGAGGCAACCCTACAGATACAGGTACTCTTAAACATACTTGCACAGAACTGTGTCCCTGTACGCTATCTGAACTTTCAGAGAGGGGTTTTCATAAAAACAGCTGTGAAGGTTTAAACCCAAGCACAACGCATGCTGAAGGTGAGGAGATGCAATGGGAAAGTAACACCAGGGTTCCAGAACAGGCTCCTATGGATTGTACATTATGTCTTGCGGATGATATTGAGTCTTTGTGCTGAAGCCCTATAAAAAGAGCAAAGAAAAAGAAGATATTTTTTTCTTTGAGAGAAACTGTTTCGTTTTCCCTGTTTTTGGTTATGCACATAATATCCTTGGGGGAAGGGGAATAAAGCCCTTGTTTTGTTTTGCCTTAACCACTCGACTTGAGACTATTTTTGACCACTAGAAGATAGCAAGGCAACTCCAACCTCGGGGCCCTAGGCGAAGGCCTGCAGCCCCGTGACAGAATGTAAAAACGGAAACCAGCCAGACAGCAACTGACCAAGGGCAAACATGTCCATGAGTGTGTGTCCCACAATACCACAATGGACATTACCCAGGTGAAGGGGGCAGTGGCATCTACCCACAGCACACCAAGGTCAAGCCCTGTTCAGGTGGGTGGCGTGCAGTGCAACAGACAAGGGCTATCTGATGAACAGTAATGGTATCCCCAGGGAATGACCTGCCTCTGTGGCAACAGTTTGGTACAGTACACACAGCCAGTGTGCTCAGGGGCAGAAAGTCACAGGTTCAGGTCCCAGCTGTGGCTCCTGCAGACCATGTCTTTTTATTTTACCCAGTACTAAACCGTGGTAATAAAGAAGGAACCTTTATTGCAGATAACATAAACACACTATAAACGCTAACATTTTACCCTACAGAGCACATACACCATAGACATGTGCAGTCCCTAGAGCAGAAGTTCCCAACTGCAGAACTGGAGGTTTCATGCTGTCCCTAAGAAATATGCTTGAGATGCATTTTTATGCATCGCCCACATTATATGAAAATGTACCTCATGCATATTCATTAGGGATAGCCTGAAAACCTGAAACTTGCTTGGCCCACCAGGACCAGAGTTGGGAACCTCTGCCCTAGATCATCGTCCAACAGGGGCACAAACACCCACACCAACAGGCTCCACTATCCAAAGCCTCGTGGAGAATCAGGCTGTTGGGCCCTGCACGGAGCAGCAACTACCAATACTAGTACCTGCATACCTTAGCAATGCCTGCACTGTTTTTCTTTTAATTTAAATCAGTGCTGCCAGCAAAAACACCCTCACAGTGCCGTAGCCTATGGTGCCTCATAAGGCGCCCTATAGGGCACCCTATAAAGCACCCTATAAAGTGCCCTATAGGGCACATTATAAGGTGCCTTGGTGGACAGGGCACTTTATAATGTGCCCAATGGAGTGCCTTATAGGGCGTATTATGCGGCACGTTAGGTTACAGCACTGTGAGGGTGTTTTTGTTGGCAGCACTGATTTAAATTAAAAGAAAATGCCTCAGACAGCCTTCTTACATAACAGCACTGCGGGATCGAGCCCATGATCTCTGCCTCCACAGTCATTGCAGTAACCAGTGGGCTACATCCTTATAGCTTCTAACACTGTGCTGGCATGAACTTAGGGTTAACGCGCGTTAACGTGCCACGGTGCCCACTATCGAACAACACCGATTCCTTGCAACCTTCTCTCCAGAATGCCCACTACCTTATATGGCATTCTTCACATTAACACTGCAACTACTGCCGGTGACATTAAGATGGTTTAGTAAACATACCCCTTAGTTTGTCTCTGAGCATGCCCACCATCCAGTTCTCTCCCTCAGCTCCTCTAGATAGGCTCCAGGAATCAACAACATGACAAATGCGTTCATCTCATCCTCTTAGATATACCTTCCTCATTTGACTCTGTAAACCACAACATACTATTCAACTGCCTAAAACACCTGGGCATAGGCGGTACTGCTCTACAATGGTTTCAAGACTACCTGTCCAATCACACCCAACAGGTTTGCGTCAAAAACAACCTATATAAATCTTTCACTCAACCTCGGGGCATCCCCTAGAGATCTGCATTATTTGCACTTCTGTTTGATATATATCTACAACCTATCTGCAATATCAGCCAATCACACAACTTAGACTACAGAATGTATGCAGATGATATAATGCTATTCACCACCCTTGATACCAGAGATCCAAATACACAAAGATTACCAGCTGTTTCAATGATGTCTCCAAATGTCTCAACTCAATAAACTTCACAGTTAACTTGAAGAAAACAGAAGCACTCATTAGTACTAGGAATGAAACCCTCCCCCCCCCCCCCAGTTCACTACAATGTCTCACTTAAAATACAAAAAGACATGCAATACTTTGGGATATACCTTGATCAAAACCTGGACGTCACCAAACACATTCACATGTCTACCCACGTAGTTTACAATAAAACCAGAATGATTCAGCATCTGAAACCATTGCTCTCCCCCACGGACATCCGTTCTGTAGCCCAGGTGCTCATAAGCCTCCATTTCAACTACAGTAACAGCATACTCCATGGTCTACCAAAGTAAACCCTAAAGCCCCTACAACGTGCTCTAAACACAGTTGCATGCACAATTATGAAAGACAATATATCTGATCACTTAACACCCATCCTGTGTCAGCTCCATTGGCCCCCGATACTTCAAAGAATCAAATTCAAAGCTCTCATGATCATTTTTAAAACAATAAACAACATAGCACCAACATACCACAGCGCACTGATAAACATTCAACAACACACATGAACAAAAAGATACAACCTGACAAACATGCTATCCAATCCTATTAGTGCTAGAAAACTAAACCAATCTACATTCAGTAGGGCATTCTCACTCAATACCCCCTACCCTATGGAATAGTCTTCCTAACACTCTAAGAGAAATCAAAGACGTAACTCAATTCAGACAACATCTCAAAACATTCATCTTTATAGACTACTTTCAATGTGATCAGCCACCATAGACCCCATACATTGCCCTATCAACACTTCACCACACTTATCAACCACTTCCTGTCTCCATGCACTTGACTCACATTACTCCAGGATGTCACCCAGACCACTCATATTAATACCTCCTGTAAATAGTTCTGCACTTGTTTATTATTGTTAACCCTTCATCACACACGTTAAATTACCAATGACTTTACACACCTGAGGTCAAATTGACCCCATCAGTAAATGACCAGAAACCATGAACAATTTCATCCACATAGGATTGGTATTTGAATGCATTTATTAAAAACAGTTATCAGTTTTTGCTGTTTACAAATGTTCAATGTTTATGATATAAAAGTAGTCTAACTATTAACTTCAGTTTATCACTTAATTGTAATTATGTCTCAACACCCCTAGTATAATCATCTATCTAGGCGTCTTTTAGTCAGTACATTCATTGCATAACAACTGGCAATGGTCTGGGCATATGGCTATACCACATCGCTTGCAGTATTTTGATGTTTTCTTATCTGATGATCTGGTGCAAAGCTGGCAGCGCGATCGTGCCCCTCTGGATTCACAGCCTGTAGGACCAGGTAGGCTGAATCCAAGTAGTTGCATGCAGATCCGCACCCCTTTCTGAAGTGTTCTTGGGTTCTGCAATCGCAATGTCTGCTGTGGCAGAACTAACTCCTTTGCCAGTTCTGTTAGGAACAGTCGCCGTTTGTGGGACACCTCTGTTTGCCATTCGGGTTTTTGCTGCACCCAAATTATGTAAGCTGCCACACCAGCGACATCGAACATGTTAATCAGCAGGCAGAACGGCCATCTTCTAGTGCTACGTTTGCATGTATATGTACGCACAAGACTTAGTAGCATTATAGTGCAGAATCATCTCAGGCTTCTTTTCATTCTTGTTGTCTATCACCTTGTCATGATGCATGCTGCTCAAAACAATGACCGTTTTGTTTTTCTTTGGAACATAACTCACTAGTGTGATCTCTTTACAAAAAACAAACTGTGATGAAAACAGTTCCTTGTTCCGCGAAATCAGCAGTTCACCTGGTATGTCCTTAGTGGAACACCAGATCTAGTGCAAGAGATAAGGGTGTTGGGGCCACTTGGCAATAGTGATCATAGCATGATCGCCTTTGATTTAATTAGTGGAGGAGGGATAGTAAGGAAATCCACAGTACTACCTTTTAACTTTTGAAAGGGAGACTATGATAAAATGAGGAAAACAGTTAAGAAAAAACTAAAAGGAGCAGTTGAGAAGGTTAAAGACGTACATCAAGCTTGGATGTTGTTGAAAAATACTATCTTGGAAGCCCAGACCAGCTGTATTCCACGCTTTAAGAAAAGTGGAAGGAAGTCCAAAAAACTGCCAGCATGGTTTAAAGGTGAGGTCAGAGAGGCTGTTGCTGCCAAAAAAGCATCTTTCAGGAAATGGAAAAAAGAGCCAAACGACAAAACCTGGAAACAGCACAAGCACTGGCAAGTCAAATGCAAGGCATTGATAAGGCAGGCAAAGAGAGAATTTGAGAAGAAGCTTGCTGCGGAAGCAAAAACGCGAAATAAAGACCTTTTCAAGTACATTCGTAGCAAAAAAACTGTGAGAGAGTCAGTTGGTCCATTAGATGATAAAGGGGTTAAAGGAGCACTAAGAGGCGACAAGGCGATAGCGGACAGACTGAATGAATTCTTTGCTTCAGTCTTTACTGAGGAAGATGTAGGGATGTTACCCATGACTGAAGTGGTATTTAAAGGTGCGGAAGAATTGAAGGAAATATCGATACATCGGGAAGATGTCTTACAACTATTAGATAAACTGAAGAGTAGCAAATCACCTGGGCCGGATGGTATACATCCAAGGGTGTTGAAGGAACTGAAATATGAGATTGCAGAACTGCTATCAGTAATCTGTGAACTATCATTAAAATCATCTCTAATACCTGAAGATTGGAGGATCGCCAATGTAACACCAATTTTTAAAAAGGGTTCCAGGGGTGATCCGTGAAACTACAGACCGGTGAGCCTGACATCCGTACCGGGAAAAATGGTAGAAACCATCATAAAGAATAAAATTACTCAGCATGTAGATAGTCACAACCTAATGGGAGACAGCCAACATGGCTTTAGACAAGGAAGATCTTGTCTTACTAATCTGTTATGTTTTTTTGAAGAAGTGAATAAACAGGTGGACAAAGGTGAGTCAGTTGATATTGTGTATCTGGACTTTCAGAAAGCCTTTGACAAGGTCCCTCATCAGAGACTTTTGGCAAAACTAAAGAGTCATGGGATAGGAGGCAGTGTACTATTGTGGATCGGGAACTGGTTAAAAGATAGAAAGCAGAGGGTAGGGCTAAATGGCCAATTTTCCCAATGGAGAAAGGTGAATAGTGGTGTACCCCAGGGATCTGTGCTGGGTCCGCTGCTTTTTGACATATTCATAAATGACCTGGAAAGTGGAATAACGAGTGAGTTGATCAAATTTGCAGATGACACAAAACTATTTAAAGTTGTTAAAACCCAAGAGGATTGTGAAAAATTGCAAGAGGATCTTGATAAATTGGAAGAATGGGCATCAAAATGGCAGATGAAATTTAATGTGGACAAGTGCAAGGTTATGCACCTAGGGAAGAACAACCCAAACTATGGTTACACGATGCAAGGTTCCACATTAGGAACCACCACCCAGGAAAAAGATTTAGGCGTCATTGTGGATACCATGTTAAAACCCTCGGCCCAGTATGCAGTGGCGGCCAAGAGAGCAAATAGAATGCTAGGTATGATAAGGAAAGGAATGGAAAATAAAACAAAAGATATTATAATGCCTCTATATCGTTCCATGGTGAGACCGCACCTTGAATATTGTGTGCAATTCTGGTCGCCGTATCTTAAAAAGGATATAGCGATTTTAGAAAAGGTACAGAGAAGAGCCACCAAAATGGTAAAGGGGATGGAAGGATACTCCTATGAAGAAAGGCTAAAAAGGTTGGGGCTCTTTAACCTGGAAAAGAAACGGCTGAGGGGAGATATGATAGAAGTCTATAAATTAATGAACGGAGTGGAACGGGTAAACGTAGATTGATTGTTCACCTTATCAGAATATAGAAAGACTAGGGGACATGCAATGAAGCTACAGGGTAAACTATTTAAGACTAATAAAAGAAAATATTTTTTCACTCAACATGTAATCAAACTCTGGAATTTGTTACCGGAGGATGTAGTAAAGGCTGTTAGTGTAGCTGGGTTTAAAAAAGGTTTGGACAAGTTCCTGGAGGAAAGGTCCATAAACCATTATTAAGAAGTGACCGAAGATATCAATGCTTGACCCAGTACAAGCACTGTGGAACTTGTGTCTCTTGCGGAAACTGCTAGGTACATATGACCTAGATTGGCCACTGTTGGAAACAGAACACTGGGCTTGATGGACCTTGGTCTGACCCAGTATGGCATATCTTATGTTCTTATGTCCGTTTTGTTTTTTCTCATGGTGCCAACGACTGTAGTGTGTTGAATCAGAAGATCTTCAGCCAGTCCTACATCAGTAAAGAAATTATCACATGTAACATTGTGGCCAGTTTTCTACCAATGTCTTGTCAATCTTTTCACTACTTCAACTCCTTTCTTCAGTTCGACCACTGCTCCTGGTTGCTTCCCCAGATAAACGTCTCCTTTCAGTGGATAGCTGGTCTCTGCATCGCAGTTCCAGAATATCTTTATTCCATATTTTCCTGGCTTTGTGGGAATGTATTGTCGAAAGCCGCACTTGCCTCTGAAGCTGACCAGTTGCTCATCAACTGTAATATCCATTCCAGGTAAGTACATCATTGATAAGCATGCATTTAGCATGTCCCATATATCACAGATGGGTGCCAATCTGTCGGTGGCTACGCGTTCTGGACGAGTGCACAAGTTATCCATTCTCACAAACCGTAAGATATCCTGGAAACGATTTATGTTCATTACGGAGCGATAAAAAGGTTTTGAGTCAGGTGCAAACAATGATGTAATTGCTTCTTTTGATGATCTGTTTTTACCGGCATGCAGCAATATTCCAATGGTTGCTTTTAGTTCAACAATGTCAATATCTGTCCACTCTTTTACGTTTGCATCAATTTGTTCAGCTTGTGTGTGGTAGTAGTTCTTGGCATAACGATTAGTCTCTCTAAGAATGATGTCCATTTCATCAGTAACAAACAAAGAGAATGCCTCGCCTATTGACTGAACTTTGCCTGCCCTTGTAACACCAGGCATCTGACGAAGGAGATTAGCTGCCGTTGTACGCAAGGCAGCATTAGGCTTGTCTACTGACCATATGCGTCCACTCTTTGCCTTGTAGATTTTACCTGATTTCTTCTGTTTATAAAATCCTGAGTTAATTTTTCTTTTCTTGCTTGGTTGTGGATCATCATCATCATCATTAGATGATGCACTGTTTTCATTCTCCGCAGTAACACCTGTCAGGTACTGTGCTTCCTATCCCTCAATTTGATCGTCATAGTCACTAGTTTGTTCAACATTGTCTAGCTCACCATCAGAGTCTTCACCTTCTATTCCTGTTTCATCTTCTGATGATCCATTTTCAAGTTCAGCTAATACTGCCTGAAGTACAACCTGGCTTGTTAGATGACGAGGACGACTACTACTCATTTCACTCAGAATTCTTGGAACAATAAAATAACTGAAATCATAATAAATAACTGTTATTACCCATCAAATATATCTCAGAAAAAAGAAACAATGTTGACGGCAAAGCACCATTACTTCTATAATAGCAATGAATAGGTCTATACGAACACATGCCTGGTATGAACTCAAACGCCAAAAAATGTCGCCTTAATTTCACATGAAGATCACAGTAGCCTACAGATGAAATAGCCTAACAATGCCAAATTAACAATAATAACTACAATATGAACCTGAAACAGGAATTCTGACAACATTGGTTTCACTAAGCTGGGGTCAATTTGACCCCAGATGTGTATAATAGGTATATACACCCTGTTCTATGTAAGCACATTGTGTTATGTAAAAAACATTGTTGCATTGTTCAGTTGTAATGTAAACCGCACTGATCTTAATAGCGCGGTATATAAGAAAAGCAAATAAATAAATAAATAAAATAATAAAATAAAAATGTTAACATAAAATTACTGTTCTGATTAAATGATAACACTCTACGGGAAATTCAATGACTGTCAATATTGAGAAGCTACCAGAAGTTTTAAGTCACGGCTGAAATAAATAAGTAATCTGACATAACAAAAGGCTTGGGGTCAAAATGACCCCACGTGTGTGGTGAAGGGTTAAATATCTATTGCATGTCATTGTTTGTTAGTTGCACAATTGTTACATACTTGCTCCTTGTAAATTGTTCTAAAATTGTTCCTTGTAAATTGCTTTGTGCAGTAGTTACAATGCTATCTGTAAACCGCTCTGATTACCAGGGCAAAGCAGTATATAACAACTAATATGTGAGTACATAAAGAAAATAAATGTTATGCCTTGAGCTGCACCGCAGGGTTGTTTTGGTGGCCGTATGGATGAGAACTATGTAATCATTTGCCATCAGATGTTTAGGTAACTTGAATGAAACCTTGTAACAACCAGTAGTTCTGAGTTTTGTATATTTAGCAATAGCTGATTCATAGATTCCAAATAAAGACATTGGTGAGTAATATCATGATGTCATTTGCCTAGAGCCCAAAAGGAACTGTTTTCATAATCACGATGTCCAAGTCTCATTGAACACAGGCATAGAAAAATGTGTGGAAACGTCACAGCATAAGAAATGTTCCGCAAAAGGTGTACATCCATCCCCGCTGCTGTTAGAGTAACTGCCATGGCACCATGCTAATCGGCATGCAGATGTATGCAATGCTACTTAATGAGGTGTTGTTAAGTGCATCCACACTAATGGCAACAGCCATGGTTAGTGTACGGACAAGGTGCCTATGCTAGTCGCGCTCTGCTGCTAATTCCTTCGTTCTGTCCCTAACCTGCCCAGTCCCCAAACATGCTTATATTTGAACTAGTAGTATGCATTACTATGTAACAGTGCACACTATTGGCAACATAGAAAATAACCTGAATATTTCTAATTTTCCTGTTGTTTCAGGTAAAAAATGTCATGAAATGACACGGGAAATGCCATTGACATTTACAATGTTGTTTTCAATGAATGTGTATCCTTAAATTGTAAGCACATGCAGTCCCTGAGTGGCTACTGATGAATTCTCAGAATGAAAGTATTCGCATATTTCCATTTGGAAAATCACCCAGGGACCTATGTGCTTACATTTACACATGCTCTTTGCATTACACAAGTGTCCTGGGTTATCAAATAGGCTCACAAATGCTAATCCTCCTCAACTCCACCAGGAATGCCTCCACTCAAATCGGGTAATGTCACATATGTGCAGGCTGTTATGTGCACAGTGGATACACAGTTTTATAAGTGTCTATGGCCATGCTTAAATCACTGCTTTATTAGCATGCAAACATAGAAATATTATAGCAGATAAAGACCATATAGCCTATCCAGACTGCCCTTCCAAAGCAACAGCCAATGCGGCTTTTAAAATTGTCCTTTATGGGGGGTAATTGCATAAACATTTCTACATGTAACGCAAGTTTTATACAATAAAATTAGCTATCATGCTATCTTGCACAAATAGTCATGCAGAGAAAGTATTGGGAGCATTTTCAAAGACATTTACATGGTTTGCAGACTTGCAAAGCATTGTAAATGCCACTCTGAAGGAGATTCAGAGTGGCATTCAGGTCAATCGCATGTCCCTTCCCTCCCCGTCACAAGCCCACCTGGAATCTACCCATTCATCTGCTTTCTATTTTCTTGGCCCAAGACTCTGGAACTCGCTCCCCCCTTCCCTCCGCCTAGAACCTTCATTTAAGACTTTCAAGGTCAGACTAAAAACCCATCTCTTTTGATCCGCTTTTGACCTTCCCCATCTCTCCTCACCCCTCTTCCCTCCTCCTTGCGGATGCCTAATTATGTTTGCCTACTCTTGGTTTTATCTTTCCTGTCCTACTTTGAATTTTTAATAGCGTTCCCTTTCCTCTCTTTGCAGCTTTTAAATTTTGTTTGTGAACCGCCCAGATGATCCTGTTATGGGCGGTATATTAAGTTTTTAATAAACATAAATATAAACACTAGCATGGTTAGTGCTGCTGAATATCCCCAGGTGCCAATGCTACACGTTCAGATGCTAAGCAGATAGCATTGGGGCATTCTGGGGTGGAGCGTAGGCAGCACCCATTACTAACCGGGCAGTGGCAATATTGAGTCATTGCCCGGTTAGCAATACACAGCAAAAGTTGGGCGCAGGAAACCCTGGCTGAACATTTAGCACATTAGCTACCTGGGCAGCAGCTCAATATTGCCGTTGCCCAGTTAGCCTCACGGTAATCTGGCCAACCTGGATAGTCAATTCCATGGCTGGATATGACCCTTTTTCTTTTTTTTTTCTTTTTTATACCGTGCTCTTTAGAATCAGTGCGGTTTACATGTATACTAACAGGTACTTTTTATTCCCTTGTCCCCGAAGGGCTCACAATCTAAGTGTACCTGAGGCAATGGAGGGTTAAGTGGCTTGACCCTGACATTGAATATCTGGAATTTAAGTTCAGTACTGGTGAGTAGCTGTGTTAGTAGCATTAGCCCCAGCACCGAGTATCCCCCCTACGTGTTCAAGACCGTACTTACTTTTATGGAACCTGCCTATAATCATTCCCTTTATAAAATAGACACATTCTTAGGGTATCTAGTTGAAACATCTATAATGAAATTACTCCCTCCCTTGCCACAGGTCCATAAAGGCTTTGGGTTCGCTGGTGTGTTTCAGTTCAATCTCTGATATTTTAGGATGGAAAATTCTTGATTGATCCCTTATAGGAACTATACAGGTCAAAAACAGCTAGTAAAATAACCTTCACTTGTTATGTGACTATGGGGCATGTTTACTAAAGAGCGTTAAGGGAACAAGTGTGCTGTTAACACCTGTTATTGGCAACCTTGCTACCTTAATGCTGCGATACTGCTGCACTGACAGTCGTCAAAGGCTTCCAAAGTGTTAAGAGAACAGGAGGTGGAGAGTGGGCAGGGACGGCTGGTGCCCCCTTAACACCTGTTGCACAATCATGAGTTAGAGCCCTTTAACACTGGGAACCCTAACGCCAATGAAAGGGGGTATTTTGAGGGGAGAGAGACTTTTTAAATGTCTGCAATGTGATGCACAGACAGGGAAGCCCAAGTTAGTGATAGTAGTGCTCCATTAGCAGCAACAGCATAGTGCCCAAGTGCAAATGGGCAAAGGGGGTGGCATGTGGGTCATGTAGTAGGGGTTTCTGGTGCACAAGGATAACCATGCAGCTGTCCAGGGGGCACAGTTGTGATGGCCAGCATGACCCCACAGTGACAGTGGTAGCACACAGACATGCTGCTGCTGTTGAAAAGGTGACACACAACCGTGGGGTGGACCAAGGGACCCTGGCACCCTAGGCAGATACCCCTTCTGGCTCCCACCCCCGCTGCTGCTGAAGATGTCTCTGGAGGGACAGTCTGTCAGCAGCAGTGGCAGTATTCCTAAAGAGGGTTGTAAAAAGCAGCCACCCTTGAAAGTACTGGGGTTGTATGCGTCCACCTCCCCCACCAGAGTTGGCATTGGCAGTAGTTGGGGAGGTGGGGCAGCAGTGGCTGGTGGGTGAGGGGCAGCACAACTGGGCATGTGTGCCACTGATGCCCCAATCAGACCTGTCTCCACAGGCGCCTGCTAACCTGCCCATTGGATGGGCCGGCACTGCAACCCAGCCCACTGAGACTGTGGAAGTCGACAGTTCCACCAATTTTCCAGAGACTATGCCCATTATGAATTATTATTATTGCTTTTGCTTCTCAAATAAGGTCCAAGAGATTGAGTCAACACTCCTAGAACATTTCCTTGTGACTCATGAACATAGAGACTGAAAGGTTTTCTGGACATCTGGTAGACCCAGAATTGGTGACAACATCAGAGTGTTTTTTTTGTTTTCAAAGATCAAAAGGCTGCATCCTGTTCAAGTCCCCATTCCAATGCAGACTTTTCCATTCCTTTGATAGCTTGATACAACGGTTTTGCTAGCAGCGCAAAATTGGGGATCCATATACAACATACTCTGTGGCACCCAAGAAGGCTCTCACTTGCCTCCTGGTGGTTGGAGTAGGAATACTGCATACAGCTGCTTTGCGTTCTGGTAAGGGTTCCAGGCGTCAAATTCCGCTGGACAACTGGAATCCTAGGTATTTAACTTGTTTGACATAATTGTGCTTTGGCTCTTGAGACTTTGTATCCAGCCTCATTAAAAAGGTACAAGAGTTCACTGGTGGCTTGTGGACATTCACTTTCTGAGTTGGTGGCTATAAGCAAGTTGTCCACATATTGAAGTAGAATTTTTTTTTTTCTGGAGTTTCTGGATAACTTGTCAAATCTTTTGCTGAGTGAGGCGAGTTCTTGAATTCTTGAGGTAATCTTGTCCAGATGAGTTGGCCCTACCTCCTTGTAGTGGGGTCTTGGGCTAAGCGTATGCAGAAAAAGGCATCTTTTTAAGTCCAGAATGATGAAATGTATAGCTTCAGCAGAGATCAGTTCCAAGAGAATATAAGGATTTTGGTAACACTGGTTGTATAGTTTCAGCTGCATCATTCATTCTTCTTAGATCCTGCACTGGGTGGTAGCCACCTGTCCCAGGCTTCTTGACTGGCTTGAGGGTGACAATGACAGGGGCTATGTTCTTCGCTAGGCCAGGTGGATTATCTTCTGCCCATCCTCCAGGTGGGGCTATGAGGTTGGTAAGTGTACAGCTTGTTGCTTTGGATGCAGGTGAATAGAACCGCCATTCTTCTTCTTGGGGGACAGTTAACACCATCAGGCCAGCAGATTTTGAGTTTCATTTTTCCCCCTTCAACAAAGGATATCTGTGCTTGAAGCTTTGCAAGCAGGTCTCGGCTCCAAAAATGGAATAGGGCATTCAGGCATATACAGGAACTGGTACATTATTATTATTATTTTTTTTTCTAGTTCACACATGCGGTTCTGCAGAAAAGGCTTTGTGGCCTTAGCCCCAGTAGCTCTGATAATGGTGGTGCATCTAGAAAAACACAGGGGCTACTGGCTTTAGTATTCTGCTCCTGTATCCCCCATAAAAGTCCATATATTGGTCCCCTATTTTTCAGACTGACTCCTGGGGACCCAGGGAAACTTGGAGTCCAGTCTGGCCTAGTCTTCATCCATGCTGTAGCCCTCTTCGGCTGCCACTCACGCTATAGCTACTTCCTTCTCCTACTAGAACATTGTGCTTGGTTTATTGTTTTATGACTCTGCAATCAAGTACTCCCTCCTCCCCTCCTGGGGTGGAGTCAAGATACGGGCATTCACTTCTCTAATGTCCTTCTTTTTCTATAATGGGTGCACTGATTTGCACCCAGTGGAGGCCTGCTACTTCTGCGGCCTCTTATACGTTCTCTGGTCCTTTGATTAGGAAAACCTCCTCCACATCATTCAACTAAAATATCAGCAAAAAGATCTGTTCTCTTTTTCCATCTTACAATTTTTACATTCTCTGTCCCTCTTCAACAATCCACATACTTTTCTGATCAACTTTTCATTTAACCATTATGCCCGCAAATTCATCCAGTTCTCTGCAATTTCCGTTCATTAGTTCAATCAAGTCCTAAAACTTCTCAGTGTATAATGCAGTTTTTTTTCAGTTCTAAACAAGTCTGGTCAGCTGACTTTCACTTCTGGTCCAGAGGGGGTGCACATCCCCCTGCTGCAGAGGTGGCTGGCAAACTAGGGAATCTGCAGGGAGGAGTCCCCCCCCTCTCCAGGGAGGAGTCGTCCCCCCTCTCCTGGGTTCTGTTTCTCCTAGCAACGCTCTATCCAGGAGGTTGATTTTTTTTTTTAAATGATCTACTTCTCTGCTGTGGGCACATTAGTTCACGCCCACCGGGGGGTGACATCATCGGTGGACTGGGCTCCATCCCCCCCTTAAGCACTCTGAACAGAACTACTTACAGAGAGAGAGAGAGAGAGACGAGACAGGATATCTAGAGATTCTGGGGCAAAATATAGTGAACTAAGGAAATATAACTAGCAGAAGTCACTCCCTTTCACATAGCATTCCTGATTGGGACAGAGACATTTCATAGCCTTCAGTAAATCCCTTACTGAAATTCTTGATCATACTTGAAAAGACACTTATTATTTCTGTAAACATAGGGCAGGCAGGAAACACTTAGATTGAGCACATACATCCATTATGCTTATTGCAACTTATTCCAAACAGGAACAATTTAGATACAGTTCTTAAAATATCTTATAGAGAGAACTATAGCTATCTGTTACGTATGACTAGAATAAAAATACTTAGCAACTGCCAGCCGTAATCAGCATGTCTCTGCAAAAGAAATTATTACTTTTTTTAGTTCAGAAAGCAAATATTCAAAAGACATTCCGGATATTTTTCATAAAGTACAGCACACCTTTCCCTTTTTTCAAATACAGAAAAACAGATTAATTTATCTTAAAAGCCAATATTGTAAAGGTCAGTGTAGCTAACTGATTTGTTCATTAGTAACTAGTACAGAGTTTCAAATGACTTATACTTGTTCATAAAAAGGTTAGTGCAAACACTCCGCAAGATAAACTTTTTTTTTTAAAACTTTGATTGAACGAATCCTTTATTTTAAATAAACAAGAGAGACTGCTCAATCAGGAACGGCTGTCTCATTCCCTAGTAAGCTGTGTGAGCCACACCCCTCCGCTCACTGGAAACGAAATCACAGTTTCACAGAGACATGCTAGCAAGAATCATTTAAATCAGTGTCAAGTCGTGATCTAATAATTACTTTGTAGGTTTATAAGTCAAAGGAAATAAACCCAAAAACAGTTTGCTTAGTTTATCATTTCTGAAAGGTGACAATAAAATACAGACAAAGCAGAGAATATAAATAAAACCAGGAGTCGTTTCAAGGATCCAAGCCAGTTTAATGTGCACATGGCTCAAGCAATAAGCAATTTCAAAATGGCTGAGCAATGGTTTCTAGCAAAACAACAACTTTTATAGCGTTCTTCTCCATTCTAGACATAGGCAAACTTTTCATTGGTCCCAGTAACCCCTCTCACCCATCTATTGGTCCTGGTACTGATATGGCTACCCAATCGGGACCCTGGTCTGGGCTCAGCACCTGGTTGCCCCCCTTCTAGTCCCAATTACAATGGTCAGTGTCTCTAACTTGTTACATCTCTCCTCCAAGGTCGCTTAGCTTGTTAAAATGTAGCAGCAAAGCGCAGACAAACCAATGATACCAGGAGTCTGTTCAGAAGGTCCAAATCATTTATTTGTGCACAAGTCTCAAGCAAGGCAATTTCAAAATGGCTGAGCAAAGTTTTCAATCATTACAACAACTTTTATAGACTTCTGTTCCATTCTAGGTATAGAAAAACATTTCATTGGTCCCGGTACTCTCCCGTACCTCCCGTAGCCCTTCTATTGGTCCCGGTACTGATAAGTTTCTCCAATTATGTTCCTTCTGTGGGCTTCTGTAGGCATGACACCTGCCTGCCCCCCTTCTAGTCCCAATTACAATGGTCAGTTCATCAACTTGTTACTTTCACACTTTCAAGGTTATGGGACCATTTGTGCGTGCAGAAGAGCAAGGTTCTGTAACTCATCTGTCAGCACTCCTTATTATTTCTCTGCAAATGTACTTTTTCTTATCAGTAACTTTTAAACATGTCTTTTCTGTATTTTTCCATTTCTTAATTCTGCAATTCTGCTTATCTAAGCTAATTCAATATTTCTACTGAGTTCTTTCTTGCAATAGCAGCATATTGGGGGATGTGCAATCCTATATGCCTCTCCACAGGCCTCATTTACAGGTCAAGCTAGCCATGCTGGCCTGCCTATGTCAGACACCGTGGGTCACAGGCCTGCACCTGCCACATTCCCCCCTTTGATTAATCTCACCCTATTACTTAATAAGGTGTGAGAATTAAATCACTTTCTAGAAGATTCACATCCTGATTAAAGGATTCTACTAGTTCCTCTAGGGCTAGCTTTGTATAAAGCCATTATTCTAGTTGCGGTCTTCCGCTCTACTGTACTATCGATAGCACTATGAAGGGAACGCATACAACATGGGATTAAACATGGTAAGCAGAGGACAACAGCAACAAGGATTAGTACTAAGATAACGAAAGTCTTAAATCCTCCCAGCCAGGAGAAAAGGTTAGCAAACCAATTAGGGAATTTCAAGGCGTGCCAAGTCTGTACTGGCACATAAGCATGTCTTTGCATATCTTTAGCAATTTCTTCAACTACTTGACCTTTATCATCTATTTTCAAACAGCAATTAGTTAAATTCAGTTTACCACATACTCCTCCTTCAGCTGCTAGCAAATAATCAAGGGCTAAGCGATTCTGGTATATGGCAGTGCGCATCTGAGTACTTTGTCTAGCTAAGAGCGTGAGAGCATGACTAGTTTCATTGGTTATTATTTCAACTACTGCTTGTAAGCGAATAATACGATTGATCATATAGATTGGGGTACGGTAACCATACATACCATCATCATTCCAAGTGGCAGGTCCATAATACTCAATAATTCTTTCTGGTGGCCAATCATCACCTCGCCACTTCTCCCACTTGCCTATCTGTAAGGCCTCTCTTTTCTGTCTCGATGCTCCTTTGTGTTTGTGGGTAGTATATACAGGGTATCCTAATTGTTCTCCATGTTCAGTGTTTAACAAGAAGAAAGAAGGTCTGATGGTTCCTAAGACACATGCTCCTCCCCATTGTGGTGGGAGTTGCGCATATGCTCGGTTTCCACAGATCCAATATAGGCCAGGTGGGGCTTGCCAGGCTTGGACTTTGGCAAGGTTAGTCCATAGACCTGCAAGTTCAGGAAATCTAGCTAATGGGTTAGGAGGTTCAGGATGTCTGATTCCTGACCACCATGCTGTCTTTTTGGTTGTGGCATTGTAGTATTTCTGGCTAAGACAGACCAGCTGTCCTACCTTTTGGGTGAACTGGGGTCCAGTTCTGGCAAAGCAAAGACGTCCAACGATTGAGTGCGCTAACACCCATTCACTGGTTGTCTTGTGTAATTCAGTCTGATTGTAAATCATGGAATAATTCAATTCTTGGGCTTCCCAGGGCCATTGGTCTCCCATTTGGGTTCCGCCACAGAAATAACAATCTGTGATCTTAAGACTAGATACTACTGCTCCGGCTAATTCTAAAAACAAATTCTGTGAAGGGTGAGGGATCTCAAACTTATTTACATGCATAGCTTCATAAAAGGTATTATGAATATGATATTTAGATGACTTGTGGGCTTGAGTATTCAATCTAATATATACAATGGTCCCTGGGTCTGTTCCCCCTCCAGCAATTCGCAGACCAAACTTATATCCTTGTTTCCATGCATGGGGATTATGTACACGTAAGTGTAAGGGGTTGCAAGCATCTTTCTGACATTTATCATTTGTGGTTGGCTTGGTTAGAGTAGCCATCCGTTTATCTATTTTCTCATCAGTTATACCAGTGTTCCAGGTAGCATAGAAAACACATTCCCAATACGGGCAATAGTAGTCTGCCGCTGTAGCAGTACTATACCCTGGTTCCTTTTTACCTGTACACTTCCTCCATCCCGTGGCACCTTCTGGACACATATACTTATGGTCATTTCGATACGCTTTCTCCCATGTACCACAGGTGGACTGACTATCTCTATTAATAGCATTACATGCATCAAAATTCAAAACAGCAGGTTTAGTAATGTCCTTAAGTGGTGGTGTAGCAGCTAATATAGGTCCATCTGCATCCTTCCATCTTATTTCCAACGTGTAATAGGATGGATTCTGATGCGGATTATAGCATGCTTTGATTTTGCCATGAGTGCAAACATTTAGTTCAGTGGTGTTATAGACACACCGAGTTATTGTTCCCTTGCAGGTATAGTAAGAATGATAAAGCAAAGTCTGAGTTACTTTCAGTCCAGTTCTAGTAGAGGTAATGCAAGCAGTGCATGGAGGTAGAGCATAAGTCTGTTCAAAACCTCCGAAGAAGGCAACCAAGGCAAAGCAGAAGCAAAGATACATGTTGATGTTGATTGGAGTTCTTCTGAATCCTCAGCTTGCTGATCTTGATCACGACGGTCTATTATTCTTCGTCCCGTTTGCTAATGAAGCAATTTAACGGTTGCTGAGTGTTGATTGAAGATCCTCAAGATGTCCAGCACACATTAACCAACTTAGCAATTCAGTTGGCTTGTGAAGTCTGGCTTAGTCAATATAGTCTCAAAGTAGTAGTGTGTCAAATCACACACAAATCGGGTTCGTTGAAACAAAACTGTTGCTGCATGGAAAACAGCAATCCTCTTCGAAAGACTTGGCTACTGCAAAGCACTTGTGATGAAGTGTCTATGCTGCTGGTTGCCGTCTCAGAGTAACTCGCAAGGGTACATCAGGGTGCTGCTCTGCTGTCCACCGCTCTGGTTCAGGATCGGCGGCGGGCTTGACTCTGCTGTGGTGGATCCAGGCGTCGATCTCGGCTACCTTTACTGCAGTTGGGGTAGACAGGATGACGGTGTACGGTCCCTTCCAATGGGGTTCCAACGGTATCTTCTTCCAATCTTTGATCCACACCGAAGTTCCAGGCTGGTAGGGATGCAAGGGTTCCGTCAAGTTGATAGGCAACTGGTCTTGGATCCACGTATGGAGAGTCTGCAGAACAAAACTAAGAGCTAGGAGTTCTTGTCTGGTTACTTCTGAACCAATCTGGGCTAAACTTCCTTTGACTCCCTGCACTATTGGTGGGGGTTTACCATACACTGAAGCCGGCATCGGGGCTGTGAGCAGGAGCTCTGCCTCATCTCCTTCACCTGCCAATCACATCAAGGCAGCAACGGATTCAAAAGCCGCCATTACAACGGCGATCTGGCCCACGGAGGACACTGAAACCGGCATCGGGGCTGTGAGCAGGAGCTCCGCCTCATCTCCTTCACCTGCCAATCACATCAAGGCAGCAACGGATTCAAAAGCCGCCATTACAACGGCGATCTGGCCCACGGAGGACACTGAAGCCGGCATCGGGGCTGTGAGCAGGAGCTCTGCCTCATCTCCTTCACCTGCCAATCACAGCAAGGCAGCAACGGATTCAAAAGCCGCCATTACAACGGCGATCTGGCCCACGGAGGACACTGAAGCCGGCATCGGGGCTGTGAGCAGGAGCTCTGCCTCATCTCCTTCACCTGCCAATCACATCAAGGCAGCAACGGATTCAAAAGCCGCCATTACAACGGCGCGCCCGCGCCTAAGGACCACGCTCAATCAAAGGGCCCTTTGGCGTGGCCCTTAGGTGTAGGACCGTGGGGTACCAAGGAAACGGCTGATCTATGTTGGTTCTGTTTGTTGTTTTGCTTTGTGTAGTTAATTGTAATGTAAGGTATGTACTCTATTTCCCTATGTATGCGTCTATGTTCTGACAATCTGATGCTTGTGCTGTATTAACCGCTTTGATTTAAGGAAAAGGCGGGATACAAAACTTGTTATGTAATCCCTGTTGTAAGGTAGAGTAGTACATATGTTATGTAATCCCATTTACTACTGCTCTGATGTAATGAAGAGTGGTACATGTTTCCCTCACCTCTGTTCAACCTTGTATTGTAATGTATTGTATTGTACTGTGACCGCTTTGATTGAAGGAAAAGGCGGGATATAAAACCTGTTTAAATAAATAAATAAATAAATACAAAACTTCAAAAGGGGAAAATCCTGTTGATTTTACAGGGGCTGAGCGTATTCTGAGTAAAGCTATGGGGAGCACTTGGGGCCATTTCAAGTGTGTCTCCTGACAAAGCTTAGACATTTGGGCTTTCAAGGTACGATTCATTCGCTCAACTTTCCCTGAACTCTGGGGTCTGTATGCAGTGTGGAGTTTCCACTGTATCTGCAAAGCTTTTGCTAACTGCTGAGTAACTTGGGAGACAAATGAGGGTCCATTGTCTGACCCTATTACTGCTGGAATTCCAAATCTGGGGACAATCTCTCTCATTAGGGCTTTGGTGACTTCTCGGGCTTTCTCAGTTCTGGTTGGGAATGCTTCTACCCACCCAGAGAAAGTACAAACTAATACTAGTAGGTAATGGTATCCATTGGCTTTTGGCATTTCGGTGAAATCAACTTGGAGGTTGTGCATGGGGGTCACACCTCTTGACTGAACTCGGGGTGCTGTAATAAGGCCTTGCTTGGCATTATTCTTGGCACAGGTTTGACATTGTCGTGCTACTGAGGCTGATATGGTTGTCATCAGAGGGATGTAGAAATGTGGTCTGAGTGCTTTTTCCATAGCACTCTTCCCATAGTGTGTGGCTTCGTGGAAAGCTTTGACAAAAGATGGTCCTAACAGTTCAGGAATTACTATTCTTCCCGGAGGTTGACTGCCCTCTTCTGGTGGCAGCTCAATCCATCCATCTTTCAATACTCCATTTTCTTTGTCACAATAGTAATCTAATTCTTTGGTGGTATATCGTGGGGTCCATAAATTCAAGGGTACTGGAAACAATGCCGCTTGCATTGGTATAGCTTGTGGGGCAATCTGTCCTGTCATAGCTGCTTGTTGTGCTGAGGCATCTGCGAATCTATTTCCTCGGGCAACTTCTCCTTTTCCTGCTTGATGTCCTTTACAATGCATGACAGCTACACGTGTTGGGGCCCAGACTGCATCAAGTAACATCAATATCTCGGGACCATACTTGACTGATTTTCCTCCGGATGTGATGAGTCCTCTTTCTTTTTTTTTTTTTTTTTAAACTTTTATTTTCATTTTGCAACAAACAAAGAAACAACACACCAAAAGAGACAAAACAGGCATACAATAAGGAAAAGTAAACCCATTACCCCCCACCCCGATGCTTCTTCTCTACCCGATGATATCAGCATGTGAGCGCTTCCAATTAACAGTGATTATACATCAAACGATCAAAAGAGTATCTACAATACAGCATGATCATGGGACAGAGATATATACAAAGTTAAATACAAAGTTAGACAGTCAGATGAGAGCATTTAGCAAAATGTACATAGTCATTGAGCAGCTTCCAGTGAGACCAATGAGAAGGAGTCTGAACGGAGGAAGCGAACAGACGAGGTATTTGTTCATATTTACTGTAAAGACAGGCATGATTCCACCATTCATTGGGGCTCAGATGGGAGCTAATTTTCCAGTATTACTTAATTAGGGAAACAGCAATGCCAAGCATAAAGTTCGAAAGGAGATAAGCCATTTTTGGGAGAGAGGGGATCCCCGCAATTGGGCGAAGTCCCACTATCCTCCAAGAAAGGGGTTCCTGAGAGCGCGAGATAGACTAAATACGACCCCAGACCCGACGCCAGTAATACTATAGTGCGGGATATTCATGCATAACATGAGGCAATGAACCAATGGCCGCAGGACGTGTCCAGCAACCATTGCCCTGAGTAGTGTTCCATTTATCTAATCTGTGAGAAGTGTAAAAACACCGGTGGGCTAGAAAGAAGAGGGCCTGAGTGAGTGAGGCGGATCGGGAACCCGTGTCCCTCTACTCCAGATAAGGCTCCATTGCTCCAAGGTCAAAGTCACATGCAATTCTCTCTCCCATACTTTCTGCGCTATAGGGGTATCTCTAGTTATAGCATTACATAAGGTTTAGTAAAATTGGATGCTACACCCATTGAACTACCGAGAGATCGGAAAGTCTCCAATCAACCTTATGTAGGGAATGCCGATGACGGGAGTACTCTAGTGCTCCGAAGGCGATGCTGAAGTTGCACTGACCAGAGTCGGGAGTCTAAAGATTGCATAAGAGTATTAAAGGCACCTAAAGTGTCTAAAAGCATTGGTAGATAGTAGGAGTCTGATGGGAGAGTCATACCAGGGAAAAAGGTAAGAGGAATCAGTTTGCAAAGGCCCACTTCTATATCTAGCCACACAGGTCTACTCGGTACTGGATCTTCCAACCAACGAGCACCCTGTTTGAGAAGAAAAGATTGAGGGAACACTTGAGTAAAATCGCCACCAAGTATTAATGGAGCATTGGCAGAGGCCTAGGCCAACTGCGCAATACTTGCATAGTAAGCAGGTTTGTCCACATTCGGGGCATAATGCAAATACACGTGAATTCACTATCTCCAACCTCAAGGTGTACACGGGCCCATCTACCCTCCTTGTCAGCGCTAATATCAGGTACAGTAGCATGCAAAGACTTCTTAACCAGAATGGTTATCCCGTACCATTTGGAAACGGTGGGAGAATAGGCAGCGACCCTGTGAGGCTTAGCATTGAGTTTCAGTGTTTCAGCAGAGTTTAAATGCGTTTCCTGAAGAAACACTAAATCAACATGCACATGGCTAAGATAGCTAAGGATTTTCTTTCCTTTGAGTGGACCATTAAGGCCTTTGACGGTGAATGATAAGATTTTACATAAGGCCATTCAGAAAAGTTAAAATTCTGAGCATGATAGCACACATAATTTCACTATATCCCTCAAACTGACTGTATCTGGCTGTACACATGACATAGGAAAAATAAGCTAATATAATACAATGAAGCGCCCCACATTAACAAAGAAAACCGCAGTACGGTAGAGGAGAAGCAAAACCCCAAAATTACTGGCGACCATGTGTCTGCGGGGAGAAACCCCAGAGAAGGCCTAAATTGAAAAAACACATAACCTGTAGGACTGTGCGTGCTCCGAATCCGACCGAGGCACACATCATGAAGGGATAGGAGACCAAAAAACAAAAGTCATATAGAGAAAGAAAGAAAGTCCAGGCTATTTCTGTGCTTGGCTATGACCGCCGCATCGGGCCCTTCAAAATGGCGGATAGAGCCGGCAGATAAGAGTCCGAGATTTGGGATTAGCGCATCTGCTCTGCTTCTTTGGAGTCTAAAAATGTTGATAGTAGATCAGGATCTTCGAACGTCCTGGTTTGGTTGTGGAGAGTCACTCGGAGCTTCGCTGGATACAACAGGCCAAAGCGAGCCTGTAGCTGTTGAAGTCGAGGGCGAAAAGCAAGGAGTTTCTTCCGACGGTCAACGGTAGGCTTTGCCAAATCAGGAAAGAAGGAGACCTTACGACCTTCAAATTCCAAATGATGATTCGCTCGGGCAGCATGTAAAATTTGTTCCACTTGTTGATATCGTAGCAAGCTAAAGATAATAGGCCGGGGGGTCGTGCGGTTGAGCGCCATGTGGGCAGGAACACGGTGTGCGCGATCGATTTCCAGTTCTCTGTGAAAAGTGATCTTCAGCAAGGAGGGAAGAGTTTTGAGCAAGAATTCTCTTATATCTCCTGCTTCCACCCCCTCCGGCATTCCGAGGAGCCTCACATTGTTGCGACGGGCTCGATTATTGCTATCTTCTAACTCCTTTTGAAGATTCTGTATCTGGCGCTCAGCCTTGTCCAGTTTGCCCAAGCGCACCTCGTGCGAGTCGAGGACCCCCGCCATGTTGTCCTGCCGTAATGAAAGACTTTCAAGTCGGTCCTGGAGCACTCCAAAGTCTTCTCGCATGGCCCGAAGCGCTTCTCCATTGGACTGCACCAATTCCTTCACGCCGCGTATTTCCTCCAAAATCTCCAGGTGCATTTCGGGGTTGTCACGAAATGGGACCATCTTCTGTGGGGAGGATACCTCTGTTTTGGAACGTTTTCCGTGAGAAGAAGAAGGAGACCCGAAGTCCAAGCGCGCTGGTTTATGAGCCGCCATCCCCCCCGAGGTGCCCCGGTCAGCTCGGAGCGAAATAGTAAATTTGTATAGGTATTAAGTCAGGATTCTAAGTAGGCCTCTCGGGAGCTTCAACGCAAAGCGTCCTACCCGCTGGACATCAGGCTCCGCCCCCGAGTCCTCTTTCTTTGTAGAGAGCTCCATGGGCATGCAAGGTAGTGAAAGCATATTTGGAATCTGTATATACATTTAGCACAAGTTTTTCTCCTAACAACAATGCTCTGGTGAGTGCTATCAATTCGGCTTTCTGGGCTGATGTGCCTGAGGCTAGAGCTGATGATTCAACTACTTCGTGTTGAGTGACGACTGCATATCCGGCACAGCGTCGTCCGTCAAGGATGAGACTGCTCCCATCAACATAATAGATCTGGTCGGGATTGTCTATGGGCACATCTGTCAAGTCAGGTCGACTAGAGAACACAGTTTCCATGACTTCGATACAGTCATGTTCTGGGAGTTCTTCGCTGATGGGTATCAAGGTAGCTGGATTCAGGGCATGGCTCACTTCGAGTTGTATCTGTGGGTTTTCACATAACATGCTCTGGTACTTCAACATTCGGGAATTGGTGAGCCAATAATTTGCTTTCTGTTCCATAAGGGCAAGGACTGCATGTGGCACAGTGACTCGTATGTTTTGTCCTAGTGTGAGTTTGTCTGCCTCACTTACTAGTAGCGCTGTAGCTGCAACTGCTCTCAAGCAGGGTGGCCATCCTTTGGCCACAGGGTCCAATTGTTTCGATAGGTAGGCTACAGGTCGTTCCCAATTTCCTAATTTCTGAGTCAACATGCCTAAGGCATTTCCCTGTGCTTCATGTACAAACAAGTGGAAAGGTTTGTGGACATCTGGTAGTCCAAGTGCTGGTGATGACATCAATTCTTCTTTTAGCTTCTGGAAGGCTGTATCCTGCTCAAGTCCCCACTCCAGTGGTGACTTTTCTTCTCCTTTTGTGGCTTCATACAGTGGTTTGGCAATTTGGGCAAAGTTGGGTATCCAGATTCGGCAATATCCTGCCGCTCCCAGAAAGGCTCTGACTTGCTTTCTGGTTGTTGGAGTTGGAATTCTGCATACTGCTTCTTTTCTTTCTCTGCCTAATCTTCTGCTTCCTTGGGTAATACGAAAACCCAAGTATTTCACTTCTGTTTGACATAGTTGTGCTTTGGCTCTGGAAACTTTATATCCAGCTTCATTTAGTAACTGCAAGAGATCTTTGGTGGCTAATATACATTCTCTCTCTGATACGGCAGCTATCAACAGATCATCCACGTACTGGAGAAGCACTCTCTTCCCCGGGGCTACTGGATAGTTTGAAAGATCTTGATTCAGTGCAGCACTAAAGATGGTAGGTGAATTCTTGAATCCTTGGGGTAATCTTGTCCAGGTTAGTTGGCCCCCTCTTCCAGAGATGGGGTCCTGCCATTCAAATGCAAACAATATTTGGCTTACAGGGGCTAATCTTATGCAAAAGAATGCATCTTTTAAATCCAGTACAGTGAAATGGGTAGCTTCAGCAGGTATCAGTCCTAGAAGAGTGTAAGGATTGGGCACAACTGGATGTATAGTTTCAACTGCATCATTTACTCTTCTCAAATCTTGCACTGGGCGATAATCATCTGTCTCAGGTTTCTTTACTGGCAAAAGTGGGGTGTTCCATGGGGATTGACATACTTTTAGTAGGCCATACTCGAGCAATCTCTGTAGGTGGCGATGAATGCCTTCAATTGCGGCTCTTGGGAGAGGGTACTGTTTGACGTGCACTGGTGTAGCACTAGGCTTGAGGGTTACAATCACTGGTGCTATATGCTTGGCTAGGCCTGGGGGACTGCCTTCTGCCCATACTTCAAGTGGTGCATGAATGTTCTTTAAAGTTTGTTCAAAATAGGTATCTTGAATCGAATCATCAATGTAGTATCTCCATTCTTCTTCTCGGGGTACTGTCAGCAGCATTACTCCTGCTGG
The DNA here is from genome assembly GCA_033557465.1 of Ichthyophis bannanicus. Classification (NCBI taxonomy): domain Eukaryota; kingdom Metazoa; phylum Chordata; class Amphibia; order Gymnophiona; family Ichthyophiidae; genus Ichthyophis; species Ichthyophis bannanicus. Next base: position 370,077,055 of record CM066038.1, on the reverse strand, counting down.
TTTGGCTTGAGAATTCACTGTCATTTGCATTTCTCCTTGTTCAGAGAAAGATATTTGTGCTTGAAGCTTGGCTAGCATATCTCGTCCCAGTAATGGTACTGGACATTCGGGCATGTAAAGGAATTGATGAGTTACTTGCTGTCCTCCTAGACTGCATATCTGGTTTTGAAGAAAAGACTTTGTGGCTTTGGCACCAGTTGCTCCTATAATGGTGACTGCTTTCTTGGTGAATGGGGCTATCTTTTTGTCTATTACTGAATGTTCTGCTCCAGTATCAACCATAAAGTTCATAAATTGGTCTCCTATTTGTATTTCGACCATAGGCTCCTGGAGACCTAAAGCAAACTTGGAGCCCGGTCTGTCCTAATCCACGTCATCCTCATCATGGGCCTGTGTGGCCAATGCTTGAATGGCTCCTCCTCCTCTCTCTCGCTGGAATTGTTCTCGATTGGCTCCTCCTCGGCCTCGGGGACGGCCTCGTCTTTCTTCTCGCCACTGATGATCGTTGTCGTCATCTTGCTGGGCGTCTTCGAGTTGCGGGCACGTATCTCTCCAATGTCCTTCCTCTTTGCAATAGGCGCATTGGTTCACGCCTAGTCTCTGGGTCCGGCCTCTGCCTTGACCCCGCCCTCTTCCTCTGCTCCTTCGATTAGGGACACCTCCCCTTTTCTTTTCAACTATGGCCGCAGCCAAAAAATCAGCTTTCTTCTTCATCTTTCTATCACATTCTCTCTGTCTTTCAGTATCACGATTCACATACACTTTATGAGCGACTTCCAATAACTGTGTTGCATTCATGCCCGCAAACCCTTCTAATTTCTGTAATTTACGTCTAATGTCTGGTTGAGACTGGTTTACAAAAGCAGAATTCACCATGCATAAACTTCCTGGTGCCTCGGGATCATAGGGAGTATACATTCTATAAGCTTCAGTTAATCTTTCATAATAATCTGCTGGGCTCTCATCTATTCCTTGGATAACTCCTGCTACTTTGGAAAGGTTCATAGCTTTTTGGCCCCCTCTTCTCAGGCCTTGTAAAAAGCCTTGGCGAAAGCGGGCTAGGGCTGTGGATCCTTCATCTGTATTTGGATCCCATTGGGGGTCTTCATTCGGGAATTCTCTCTGAGCTGCTTCTCTACGATCTATTATATTCTGCCCCTGCGCTGGAGCTGCAGGGTTTTCTGCCATCCATTCAATAGCTGCTTTTCTAATTCTCGCTCGTTCTTCTGTAGTGAATAGGGTGGTCAGGAGCTGACGGCAATCTGGCCAAGTGGGTTGGTGAGTTTCCATAATACTAGTTACTAATTCGGTCAGCTCCTGGGGCTTGCTAGTATAGGAGGCATAATGTGACCTCCAATTTAATAAATCAGTTGTAGAGAAAGGAATATACACATAAGTTAAGGGTCCCGCTACCACTTCATCATTATCATTCTTTACGGGCACTCCCGGGACTTGCCTTAAGGGAAACAGTTTGGCTGTCCCAGGCGTCATTTGGGTCTGGGATCTAAGGGTTATTGTCGTTGTCTTTGCAGGAGTCGCTTTCTTTTTCTCAACTGGTTTTGCTTTGGGTTTTTCTTTCGCTGGCGTGCTAGTGCTAGCGCTGGCTTTCTCAATTATTTGTACACTGTCCTCCTCTTCTTCTGGGGAATTTCCTTCTTCTCCTCCTTCTATCTCTGCTTCTGACTCACTTTTTACGTCCTCCACTTCTCCTTCCACTAATTCTTTCTCTTTCTCTCCTCCAGGATGAGGGGGGTCAGGGGTTGGGTCCCACCTCGGCTCTGGCCGTCTCTGGGGTTCTGGGGCAGGACGCCGCCGGGCTATTCTTACTGGACCTGGGGTTCGGGGCTGCCTGAGGACTACTTCTGGGGAATCAGGATCTGCCAGGATGGGTTTCTTCGTGGCTTTCTTATCCTGCTTTTTCATTCTAGGCTGTTCCGTTTTCTGTCTAGAATCTGTTTTAGCTAACATTATTCTGCGCTGTTCCTCATAACAGCGCTGCGCCCAGGAGGGCGGATCTTCACAAATACTTAACCAGGAATCTATATAGGGGTACTGATCGGGGTGCGCTACCCGCACTCTACGATGTATTGACTGGATAATCTCTACGGTGAATGTTCCCTCTCGGGGCCAGATGGGGTCTAGATCGGGCCACTCCCTAGTACACAAAATCTGCAAACGGGCTGCTGTCATTTTAATACCATAATCTCCTGAATATCCCTCTTTAAAAATGTGCGATCATACATTCTAATGGAGTGTTTCTAGTAGACTCCGCCCCTCCCATTTCGATGTGTGCGCGCAACAACAGACAAAAGGGAAAAGGAGTGCGGACCGTGGGTAAGGGGTCCTCACGGCCCTGGAAACGTACAGGGAATACAAATAACAAGACAAGACGACAATCGCTTCCCCCTTTTCGCGACCTGAACGCGGTCGCCCGGTCAGGAAATGCGCTAATCAGGGGTCCGCCTTCACTTGGTCCGTGCTGCCAGACCTCTCATTCACACTTCGTTCACACAATCATGCTAGCAACGTATCCCAGAATGCATTTGTTTCTATCTGTTCTGACTAGTCTTTTCCCAATTACAAAAAGGATGAGGGTTTCACCTAGCGAATTCCCATGCCAGGCTACTCGGCTCTTCCTTGAGAGTTGATCATGCTCTCTTACCAATTCCCAATATCTCGAGATTACAAATTCCAAATTCCAAGTTCCAATGGCAGTACTGCTCTTTCTATTTCTGTCTAGACCCAAAATCAAAACTATACTCACCGGATCCGGTCCTCAAACTTCCCAAGCAGGTGCATGAGTTGGACCTCGGACTCCCCTCACTCGGGTTCGAGGCGTTGGCTCCAACCGGGCCCGGCACCCGCCGAGGTCCGACCAGCTCCCTCCGATACAAGGGACCGGTGGCGCCAGGGAGCGGCCCTCGTCGGAAGGTCGCGATCCCGGCAGGACCAAGCCTATAGAGGCGGAAAGTCGTGGTATATTGCCCTATATACACTTTGATTCCACAACTTCCCGGCCAACGCACCAAGGAATATGTAGCAGCAAAGCGCAGACAAACCAATGATACCAGGAGTCTGTTCAGAAGGTCCAAATCATTTATTTGTGCACAAGTCTCAAGCAAGGCAATTTCAAAATGGCTGAGCAAAGTTTTCAAGCATTACAACAACTTTTATAGACTTCTGTTCCATTCTAGGTATAGAAAAACATTTCATTGGTCCCGGTACTCTCCCGTACCTCCCGTAGCCCTTCTATTGGTCCCGGTACTGATAAGTTTCTCCAATTATGTTCCTTCTGTGGGCTTCTGTAGGCATGACACCTGCCTGCCCCCCTTCTAGTCCCAATTACAATGGTCAGTTCATCAACTTGTTACTTTCACACTTTCAAGGTTATGGGACCATTTGTGCGTGCAGAAGAGCAAGGTTCTGTAACTCATCTGTCAGCACTCCTTATTATTTCTCTGCAAATGTACTTTTTCTTATCAGTAACTTTTAAACATGTCTTTTCTGTATTTTTCCATTTCTTAATTCTGCAATTCTGCTTATCTAAGCTAATTCAATATTTCTACTGAGTTCTTTCTTGCAATAGCAGCATATTGGGGGATGTGCAATCCTATATGCCTCTCCACAGGCCTCATTTACAGGTCAAGCTAGCCATGCTGGCCTGCCTATGTCAGACACCGTGGGTCACAGGCCTGCACCTGCCACAAAAACATATGGGAAGCAGGGCACTGTAACCTTGCTTTTTGCAGAGTTAATTAATTCTATAGAAGCTGTGCTCTCTTATCAGTACCAATTAGAGCTGTTTTCTGTCTTTTCTAAGTGTTTCGTTTCTGCTTAGCTATGTTCAGTTAAGCTGAGTTAAGTTTCAATTCTATGGTGTCATCATTCAGGGGGGTTTTCATTCCTCTGGGCCTAACTACAGGCTTCAGTTACAGGTCAAGCTGCTTAGGCCTGTCTGCTTAGTTCAATTAGCATGGATCATAGGCCGTCGCCTACCACAAGACTATGTTGTCATGTCAGCATGATGCAGATGCAGTGGTGGAAGGGGCTGTGGCCCCCACTAGCAGCAGACAAAGGCCCTGACACAGTCCTGTGTGTCGTGTGTGATGTCACAATTGCCTGAGTCAACATGAGGATGAACAGTAGAGCACCTGATAATCCCACACCGAGGTCAGACATAGCAGGACATGTGCCCAAACCCCGGTAGAGGGGGAAGGAACACCATGATGGGTACAGCTTCATAGATGCAATAGCAGGTATGCTGCCTGCAGCACTGAACCGGTGGCTCTGCCACAATGGCAGGCAGGGATGAAGTGGTCGATAGGCTGCCCACAATCACCGTGGGCCCATGGCACAGGTCCAGTTAACAGAGTGGAACACTTGTGCTGTGGATCAGGATGCCTCCCTCCCGAACATAGTGAGTGGTTATGTGCATGTGTTGGGGACATATGGCCGCTGTGGAAGGGATACCACACAATAGGAGAACAAGGCATGTCAGAAGCAAAATGCCCACCCAGCAATCTTACCTGCAAGATGATAACACCTGTACTACTACTATACATCATTCAGAAAGTGCTACAAGGCATATGCAGTGTGGAACAAACACATAGGAAGACAGTCCCTGCCCGAAGAGGTTACTATCAAGTGATTACAGATAGTATACTACAAGAGAAAGAAGGGTACAATAGGGGGAGAAGACACCAGGGAAACAAGAGAGAGGGATCCAACACCAGCCCCAAAGAGGTATGCTCTCTGCATGGATATGAAGAGGGAGACAAATGAAACATGATGTAAGGATAGAAGACGCTTGCACTGGGCATTAGGAGCAGCAAGGTGAAAGAAGGGAAATCTGGTGATGGCAGTAGAAGGTCAGGACATACAGAATGGGTAAGCAGAGGAAGAGTGAAGTCCATGGGAAGGGGTTGTTGAACAGAGAAGAGATGAAAGGTGCTGAGGGGCAGCAGGGGCAGCCCAAGGGGGGTGCGGGGCCATGTGCGGAGACTCGGTGCAGGGCCTCATTTGCATAAGTGGCATTATTTGCATAAATATTTGCATAATGTTACCATACACTAACTTTTAGAAAACATGTCTCTTAATGAGTGTATGGATAAAGAAAGACTAAAAGATTTCTACATTACTATAATCCAGTGCCAACCGCCAGGCACATTAGGAACTACTACAAACGCTGCCCATTTAAAACCCATAGCAAACCCGCCGTATCCTGACAGCATTACCAGGACTCACAAAGCACCATACCCTACCTATCAAAAGGCAACATTGCAAATATTAAACCAATACATTTCAGAGAATACTGGGGAAAGAGAACAAGTGGCAATGTCAAATAGGAATTACATAAACAGAATACCTCAGCTCAGTTACACATGCAGAACATAGACCATCACCAAACAAGAAATCACAATTTAGAAACAGGAAAACAATAATTAAACTGGGAACCCCAAAAGCCAAACTTGGAATGTACAACAACACTGTAGAAATAAAACTATAAATTAATTTCCTCTTGTACCAAACAAAGCGCAGACGTTAATGATGCACATTTCCCAGAGCTTTCATATTCCAGTTAATAAATTCAAAATAAAGAGATATCTTTCTATCTTTTGTGCATTTTTTTTCAGTTGCAATTGCTCCAGCCACTTTCTTCTGGTTTCTTCATGTTTTCTGCTAACTCTCCATCGTCTGCTGTCCATTTGTCCTTTCTTCTCTCTTCTAGTTTTTTTTTCCATTCTCTCTCTCTACGTCTGCTTTAACATGCTAATCTTTCTCCTTTTGCTCTTTCCTCATTCCTATTTCATCCACACAAATTTTACCCCTCCATCCTCAATCCCCACTTACTCTCCCAATACCTGGCCAATGGTAGATTTTTCATCCCTCCCACACAAAATATTTTTCCCCTCTCCATTTTACTCTCCCAGCCCCATCCCATTCTAATCCTCCCCCAACATCAGCTCCCTTCTAGTTCCAGTCTCACCCAGCATCCATCCCCTTCTAGTCCCTGCATCAGCCCATTTCCAGTCCTAGCCCCCCATCAGCCCATTTCCAGTCCTAGCTCCCCCATCCATTTCCAGTCCGAGTCCCTTCATCAGCTCATTTCCAATCCTAGCCCCCCATCAGCCCATTTCTAGTCATTTCCTAGACCCACAATCAGCCCATGTCAAATCCTAGCTCCCCTCCACTCAGCCCAATTCCAGTACAAGCCCCCCCATGAGCCTACTTCCAGTTCTAGCCCCTCCATGAGTCCATTTCAATTCAAGTCCCCACCACAGCCCATTTCCAATCTTAGCTCCCCCCAACAGCCCATTTCCAGTCGTATCCTAGCTGCTCCATCAGCCCATTTTCAGTCCTAGCTCCCTTCCCTCACAGCCCATTTCTATTCCAAGCCCCCTCCCCATCAGCTATTTGCAGTTCAAGCCAACCCTTCCACTCAGCCCATTTCCAGTCCTAGCAACCCCCCAACCCATTACCAGTCCTAGCCCCCATCAACCCACTTCCAGTCCTAACCCCCCATCACCCCATTTTCAGTTTAAGCCCCCCTATAACCCATTACCAGTCCTAACCCCCCATCAGCCCACTTCCAGTCCTAACCCCATCAGCCCATTTCCAGTCAGGCCCCCATAGCCCATTGCCAGTCCTAACCCCCCCCCCCCATCAGCCCACAGCCCATTACCAGTCCTAACCACATCAGCCCATCTCAAGTCCTAACCCCTCCCCATCAGCCCATTTCCTGTCCTAGCCCCCCCATAGCCCATTAGTAGTCCTAACCCCCCCATAGACCATTACTAGTCCTAACGCCCAATCACCCCATTTCCAGACAGCCCCCATCAGACCACAGCCCATTACCAGTCTTAACCCCCCCCCATAGCCCATTACCAGTCTTAACCCACCCCAACAGCCCACAGCCCATTAACAGTCCTAACCCCATCAGCCCACCTCAAGTCCTAACCCCTCCCCATCAGCCCATTTCCTGTCCTAGCCCCCCCATAGCCCATTATCTGTCCTAACCCCACCATAGCCCATTACCAGTCCTAACTCCCCATCACCCCATTTCCAGACAGCCCCGATCAGCCAACAGCCCATTACCAGTACTAACCCTCCCAACACCCCCCAACAGCCCACAACCCACCTCAAGTCAAGTCCTAACCCCCTCCATAGCCCATTACCAGTCCTACCCCCCCCCCCCATCGTCTCATGGAATATTTAAAAAAAAAAAAGCTGGCTGCTGCCGCTGCCGCCACGGCAGCAGCAGAATGGAGTGTCCCGCGGGGCCCCCTCTGCCCGGCTGAGCTCTCCCGGCCCGGCTGAGCCCCTCTGCGCCGGCTGTCAGATACGCGAAGGGAGAGTGTCTCCCTCGCGTCTCTGTTAAGCCCGCAGGGGCTGATGGGAAGCAGGGGCTGATGGGAAATTTTAAAACTTAAATTAAAAAAAAAAAAAGCTGACTACTGCCACTGCCACCGCGGCAGCAGCAGAATGGAGTGTCCCGCGGGGCCCCCTCTGCCCGGCTGAGCTCTCCCGGCCTGGCTGAGCCCCTCTGCGCCGGCTTTCAGATACGCGAAGGGAGAGTGTCTCCCTCGCGTCTCTGTTAAGCCCGCAGGGGCAGATGGGAAATTTCCCATCAGCCCCTGCTTCCCATCAGCCCCTGCGGGCTTAACAGAGACGCGAGGGAGACACTCTCCCTTCGCGTATCTGACAGCCGGCGCAGAGGGGCTCAGCCAAGCCGGGAGAGCTCAGCCGGGCAGAGGGGGCCCCGCGGGACACTCCATTCTGCTGCTGCCACGGTGGCAGTGGCAGCAGTCAGCTTTTTTTTTTTTTAAATTTAAGTTTTAAAAAAGCAGAATGTTCTTTGCGCGGGGCCCCCTGAAATGCGGGGCCCTGTGCAAAAAACATTCTTGCTCAATGGACGGGCCGGCCCTGAGGGGCAGTACATGGGATGCATTTATAGTCTAGGCAAGGATGTCTGAGATGGATAAGTAAACATACATGGAGTCAGTGAGGAAATAGCATGAGAGGGGTGATATGAGTGTCTTGGGACTGGCAGAGGATGAGCCACGCAGCAGAGCTCTGCATAGATGGATGGGGAGAGAGAGGACTATGAGGGGGACAAGCAAGGAGTAGGGTGCAGTTGCCAGATGGGAGGTAACTATAGTGTGGACCCCAGTTTTAGTTCTGCATTCAGAGAGCAAGGTGCTCTCTGTGAATTGGGGACCCCTCTAAGGTATTGAACCCAGTCACCAACAGCCATCTGAGGCACATGTTAATACACAGCAGCCAGGTCCATCTGTGAGATGTGACTTCATGGCCTTACTTCTACACATGGCCCACTCGCTGGTAAGGACTCACTTGGAATATTGTGTTCAGTTTTGGAGACCCTATCTCGCAAAGGATATAAAAAGACTGGAAACGGTTCAGAAGAAGGAGACCAAAATGATTTGGAGCCTGAATCAGAAGACGTATGAGAAGAAACTTGAAAATCTAAATATGTACACTCTGGAGAAAAGGAGGGATAGGGGAGATATGATTCAGAGCTTTAAATACTTAAAGAGTATTAATGAACAAACACATCTCTTCCAAAGATGGGAAAGTTGTAAAACTAGAGGGCATAGCATGAAGGTACAAGGGGCTAAACTGAAAGGCAACATCAGGAAATACTTTTTCACTGAAAGGGTGGTGGATGCTTGGAATGCCCTCCCAATGGAAGTGGTGGGGGCAAGTAAAGTGACAGAATTCAAAATGGCATGGGACAGACACAGTGGATCCCTTTATAGCAACAGGACAAAATAAAAATAAACATAATTCTTATATCTCAACAAATAGGGGTGGAACGGCAGGTGCACCTACTCTTACTGCCTTGCTGGGCAGACTAGATGGACCGTACTGGTCTTTATCTGCCATAAATACTATGATATTATGTTACAAGTACCAACCAAGTAAGGGTGACCATGGCTATTCTGCATGTTCCGCCATGCCATGCCATGTGTATGTGCCTATCGCCTAGACTGTCCCCCTGAGTGGATATATCCCATGTGTTAGACAGGAATGTCAGTTCCACCAGCTGCATAGACAGGCAGTGCTGTCTACAGAATGAACAACATGTCTCCCTCGTATACCTGCAGAACACACCTTGTCAGACAGGTATGGCACAGGGCCTGCAGAGATACCAGCAGACATTGGCAGACCCCTCTGCATGACTGCATCCACCTTGACAATGACCACATCTACACCCATAGGCTGCTAAATCCATAAGGCAGCTCTGTGACTTCACACACAAATGCAATGTGCAAATGAAGGGTTGCTGGTTCAAGTCCTGGTAGTGGCTCATGTATAGCATGTTATTCTAGGTAAACTTTATCTCACATTGCAGGTACAGTACCAGCATATGCAACTATTACTGACCTGTAGAGCAAAAGGCCACACACCCTTGAGCTGCATAGACAGCTTCCACTACAGACACCTGCATTGAGGGGTAGACTGATAGCACAGGCAAACTGAGTTAACAACATACAATAATTTCAGAGCACGCTAATAGCACTTGCACAATGAGCACATATTAGGAATTCTCGCGCAGATAAGGATAAGGAAGTAGCAGGCAGGAATGCCAACCATCACCACTTTTGCACATTGCGGTGCAGTGTGTGTGTGTCTCTCCAGAGTACTGGGGCCTTCTGCAATGCACAGTGGTCCGCATTGCTCAAGCTGTTCTCAGTGTTGGTTTTGAAATGTGCATAATAAGGAGAAGAGGATTGTAGATACCGTATGGCCTGAAACTGAGTTGTCACGACAGGATATGTATGCGTCGGAGGTGGGCTCAATGACTGGGTCCTTATATGCCCCATCTGTCCTCTAAGAGTCAACCTTTTGCCCTTATATGGCAGGTTGCCCCCTAGCAGTAGTATTACAAGACTACCACTAAGGGGTCACAAGTGTCATTTTTAACCCAGTGCCAACACCTGCAGGAATGAGAGGGCATCTCTCCTGCCTGCCTCCCCTTATATTACCAGGGACTCTTCAAGATGGCATTTGGGGGAACAGAGTCTTCAGTGGCAGAGGAAGCTGATTCAGAATCCGGGTTCTTTTTTTTTGGGGGGGGGGGAGGGGGAGACTTCTACAGGGCTTTAAAGGTGCCAGGGTCTGTGTGGAGAATGGGGATTATTTTGGGGGGGACACTAACTCATTGGTGGTACATAAAGAGGTGATCCCTGGATCACCAATTTGATTTCAACAATACCAGCTCCCAGCCAGGAAAAATAATTCCAGCTTTGAGATGGCATTATTTTTCCTAGAATATTGTGGCTTGCAGTAATCAATGCAAGCTCTGCTATTCTATTTGAATAATAATAAGGTGTTTTGAATTCATTTTAATACTCTGCATCTAATTATTATTCAATATGTGGTAAGGTAAATAGTTGTACATTATGGTAAAATAATGCACTTTTTGGGACAAACATGTGTTATTCCAGTAGCACGCAATTGTGCCCTGAAACTAGCATTGAGGATCATGCCAACTTCAGCATGGGAGTGTGTCCATCCCCCTGTTGTTGGTGCATTCCTAATGAATGATGCTGTGCAATCTTGGATGCAGGTGCACCTAATGTCACCCATTGAGGTGGCGTTAAATGCACTTGCACCAATGTTAACATTTGTGGTTAGCACAATCCCATAATGGCCGTGCTAATCATAATGTACCGTTACTGCTAACATTCTGCCTCATCCCACCCAGTCCCTCCCTATTCACGTGCTAACCGATTAGTTCAGGATTTTTACTACAAAGCATCACACTAACTTTAAGCATGGCATAGTTAACACACAGAAAAGCCCATGCTAGCAATTAGCACAGTTTATTAAATATGCCTCTTTAGCAACTACCCCCTATGGGCGCGATTCCGTCCCGGAAGTCAATCCCCTCTGTACATCTGGTCTGAACCAGACATACAGAGGGGATCATGATTTTGATTCCGTGGGGCACATCTAGCCCCGCAGGATCAGAACCACGAACAGTCCTGCACTCAGTCAAGGCTCTTCTATGGAGCCGCGGTGCCATGGTGTCATGTTGCCATGGCACCGCGGCTCCATTGAAGAGCCGGATGCCAACTGCTGCAAAACAAAGCAAATTTCCCACAGCCTGACCCCCAATCTGACCTTCTAAGGCCAGAGTCAGGCTGCGGGGAATGCACTCCAGCCTCCCTTGCCCCACTCGCTCCCCAGCATTTAAAAAATGGCACGTCCAGGGAAGTTAGTCCACCTCAGAGATGGAATAACTTCCCCGCACATGTCGCCAGCCCTGGACATACAGGGACGACATTAGAATCAGCGACTGCCCAGACTCTGCCCTTTCCCTGCCCCTGTCTAACTTCCCCCGCAACTGGCAGGGAAGTTAATCGCAGCCGGATGAATGCACGAATAGCGGGGATGGACGTCCAGTTGGGCCATCCAGCCCGCTATTCGTGACACATCTGTTTTACATATATAAATAAAAAATACATTTAATTCTGTATAAAACATTTGTGCTAAGGTTTAGTTTTGGTGATTTTAGTCATATCCTATCACCTTTCTTTGATGTTTATTTTGAAAGGCAAGTTATGAATTTGTAATTAAATAAATCAATACAGTACACAGAAGAAAGTTCATTTTTGCAGGCATAAAGATTATCAGGCCCGATATTCAGTGCTGGCAGCTAGCCACTGGTGCTGAACTTTAAATCTGGATATGGAATGTCGGGGACATATCCGGGTCCTGACATTGAATATCTGAGTTGCTCAGATTGCCACAAAGCTAACCAGGCAGTAAACCTTTGCTGCTGATCAGGTAGCTTCTGTAGCAAATATTAGGCCAGGGTTTCCTACACCTGACTTTTGCTGATTGTCACTAACCAGGCAGCAGCTTGGTTAGTGATGGGTATGCAATTAGTGATGGGTGCCACCACAAAATACCCCTGGCATTCACCAGTGCTAATGGGTTAGCACTGGGACATATAGCAGCGGCACCCAAGTATATTCAGGGACACTAAGTTGTATGTTTACTAAACCGCGGTAATGGTACCCACATTAGGTTCCATGGTAATGGTATGGATGCCCTTATAAAGGGGTGGGCGGTGCATTGTTAAAGCAAGCCAAGTCAGGTAACGCATGTTACATGGCGCTAATGCATGGTACAGTGCGCCATGGACCCACTGCGCGTGAACACCACAGCGGACGGGAAGCAGCAGTGCATACGAAGGGGTTGCAATCTAAGGCGCACTGAGGGATGTGCAGACATGGTGCCACATGAGAAAAGGAGCCATAGGTGTAAGGCCATAGACCACAGGCAGCTGACAACGCAGTCTGTAATGGGGACGTGAGCAACAGGTAACACAGGCACACACACCATGAAATGGTGTCCAGTGAAACAGCATGCAGAAGAGTAAACAAATATAATGGAAAGGGCATCAGGGATCAGTCTGAAGGGCCAGTTGTGTGGATGGTGTGTGTATAAGGGCAAAATGGGCAGGGAATCCAAAAAGGAGTAAGAGAGAATTAAACCGGTAGACTGAAGAGCCCAAATACAGTTCACTGACATCAATATCAAACCACTGAGACACCTGTCCACCCTGGCATCCCAAGGAAAGGGAGCATATGTAACAGCTAGCATGTGATGGATAGGCAGCTTGATGGGGACACTGCAGTGTACAGTGAAGAGAGGGAAGGGTGTGTGGATAAGGGACAAAGATGGAGCCAATGTATGGTAAGGAGAGCAGAACAAATGAAAGGAAAAGAAAAGGAACCTTTGGGACCCAAAACCAAAACCTATGTTGGCGCCACGCACAGCTGCAACCGCTATCCCGAACAACCACAACGAGCACAATGCAAATATGTTCCACCAAGTGGACATTGTGTCTGCTAGATTAACATGCAGTAGTGCATCCTATGCACATTACAAAGAACATGAGAAGCAGAGCGTCAGATGCGCAGCGCGCACAATAAAGCGCTTGACCGTACATAGCTGTCTATGTGCCTTATAAGATATGACTAGGCGCCTTAGCATATCTGGTCAGATTATGGCGCGTAACAATGCACGTCCCAAAAAGACGTCACGTGCATTATTGTGCACACTGCAATACGTGTGCACTGTAACACGCAACACACGTACGTTGCAATACTGCACACTAGAGTACACTGCCTGTCCATTGCCCCGGTGCCCAAACCAGTTCTAGGACTACAGCTGTACCCCAACCCCCAATCATGGTCTGACATTCACCAGCAGCAGGCACAGGCAGCCTGTACCTGCTGCACCACGCCAGGTGTCCCGGCCATGCATGAACTAATCGCGGGTACTCCACTAGCCAGTCTATCCTGCATGTTCACAGTGGAACTTGTGATAAGGAAGCTTATCATAGCTCAGGTAGGAGCTATAGAAAAGATGATGTGACTCTGAACAAGCAACCTGTCAGTTCTGGTAGAAGCAAGAAAACAGAGTTTTCACATAAAAGACTACCAGTCCCAGAATGCACCAGGTTTCCAGCAGCCATGAGGGAGGCTGAAGAGAGAAAATGTGTGTGCAATCAAGAGAGCTATGAGGTAATCCCTAAGCACTCATCTCAAAGGGCAGGGCCTGATTCAAGACAGCTGCGCTGTGTTAGGGAGCAGCACACATTAGAACAGGATAAGAATAGAGCTTTTTCTTCAGATAATAGTTACTACAAGCTCCAGCCCAGTTTCAAGAACAGCTTCAGGAAGAGATACAGAGGGGAGAGCTTCAGCAACGGCTACAAGCACCAGTATCACCTGGAGAAACAGAAGCCAAGCCAAGCGGATAGAGAAAGAAGGAAACTCTCTGGAAGGAAGAGAAGAAAGCCCATTGGAAGGTCTGGGAGATTCCAAGGCAGTACCCATACTGGGAGGTATTCCAAATGCCAGCAGAGTCCATTGGACTGGATTCAGCCAGAGGAATGGATTGGCAGAGATAGGAATCACCAGTGGCTACCTGGAAGAGAGAAGACTGCATGTGGAAGGGACTTTCAGACCAAGGCCAGAAGGTATGTGAGAGAAGATCCAGGGATCAAGATTGGAAGGCTGGACATCAGAATTGGATTACATATTGGCCAGGCTATACAGAGAGAAATAATGATAGCAGGAGAGGCTCAGGTATGAACACTGATCCAGACCCTATCTATAATAGAGAATGGCAGCAAGGGAATAAGCATTCTCATGATAGTGCCTTAATGAAAGACTCATCTGTGCCAATGTATGATATTGACCCTATGATTGTTGATGAAGGGGGAGATACAGCAGATGAAACTATTTATATGGACTATTCTCTATCTAAATGCTAGCTTTCTGTGAGCAAATACATCAGCCATCACAAAGAAACCTAACTTTGTTCTTTATTTCCACTGCAAACAGCTCTTAAAGCAGGATTTGGGCTCACACAGTAGCAGCCAGCCAGCTAAAGGCTTTCAGCTGGTCCATTAATAGTAATTAGGGCTGCACCTGATTGTGTGTGTGAGCAAGGGAGAATCACTGCTGAGATCGGCGTGGAAAATAAGCAGAAGTTAACCTAACCAGCAAAGTTTATTCTTTACTTTGTGCCTTTGTATTTGGTAATTATTTGCTAAGAAAACATTAGCTAATTGCCTGACAAACTGAAGGTTGTTTTCTGGTTTACTTTGTGACTTTTTGTTATCAATTTTAAACACTGCAAGCAAGTAACCTCATTTATAGTGCTATCAAGCATACATGTGCTGGGTGAATTAAACCCCATCAATAAAAGAAGTATTTTATTGATCTTACCACTTGGTTTCACAACTCAAATTATTGTCATCAGCTGTGTTTGGGAGTGAATGAACTACAATACCCACAATACCTTGCAAGAATCATATGAATATATGCATCGTCAAGATTGTGTAAGTTCTCACCCTAGGCAGCCGTCTGACAAACTGTGCACACCCGGTAGTTGCCCCAGTGACTGACCTCCAAAATGGGGGCACATATATATCACCTAAGACAGCTACTATGTAGCACTATGTGGAAACATAGCCGTGCCATGGTTAGTGTGAGAGTGTCCTGACAGCAAGACGTGCTGTGGCCAGCTTGTTCATGCAGGTGGTGTTTGGGCACTACAAAGTCCCAGAAATTGCCCTACACCCTCTGCAGATGCATCCTACCCAGTCCGCCCTGCCCGGGCCATACCCACAGTACCTTGCTCTTCATTATGCACATTCACAGGCTAATGCTGGTAATAGTGGGACATTGTGGGCCCAGTGAGGTGTAGGCAGCCACGAAACAATGGATAGACACACACACACACCTACTACAGCAGAGTGCAAGGATAGGGGTGGTTGGCAACCCTGCCTGCCACACTGGCCCTGATCACAGTGCCAACATTGCCAAACTGTGCAGGAGGTAGTAATAGTGCTCTAGTGCTCTGGTGCTAACTGCGGCTCTGTGCTGGGACCAGCAGCCTGACTCTCTATGGAGCTTTGGATAGTGGAGCCTGTGTGAGTGGGTGCACCCCTGTTTGCTGCTGCTTTGGGGATTGCACATGTTGCTGTTGTATCTGCATTGTAGGGTAAAATATAAGGACATGCTCTGCAGGATCCACAGCTGGGACCTGAACCTGTGACCCTCTGTTATGGAATATATTGGCTGTGTGTACTGCACCAAACTGTTGCCACAGAAGCACAGTGGCCCCTGGGGCTACCTTACTTCACCTCAGCCAGACCTTTTCTGTTGCACTGCACACCACGTACTGATACAGGGCATGGCATGGGTACACTGCAGGCAGGTGCCACTGCCCCCTCCAGCACCAACACACGCCCCCCTGCCATGCCGCCTGGGCATATGCTGGTGGTGCTGGTAGTGTGCATTCCCAGGCCATCCACTGTGCAGGTAGGCAGTTGCCTAGGGAGCGGAGTCTTGGTTGGGGAGGCATACATAGACATCCTCACATCTCCCCCATCACCGCCTACCAATATTATGTCCCTTCCACATGGGGGCGGGATGGCTGGCGGGATGTCAGGTCAGTGCCCTAGCAACTATTGGCTAGGGTGAACCAGGTAGATGTAGGTGGATTGTGTTTAGCCTTGGTCAGCTGCTGCCTTGCTGATTTCCAGTTTCTATGTTCCTATGTGCCACCTAGGCGACAGCCTAGTCTGTCCTCTGCCCCAGCTGCCCCCACTACATGTCCCACCTACAGCCCCCTGTGCCCCACTTGCACCATCGCTATAGTGGCTGTTCATACTTGGCCACTTTGCTGTTGCTGCATATGGAGCACTACTATCACTTTTCTTGGGCTCCCTGCCTATGTAGTACATTGCTGACACTTAAATAGTTTCACCCTCCTGCATATCTGCAGCTAACAAAAGGTTTGCATTCCCGGTACAGTTCAGCCCTTCAGTACCCCGCATTAGTGCCGTGGTAGCTTAACCCTGCCCATCCCCGCCCATTGACCCTTTCTCTCCGCCCTCTGTGGGAATTACCGCGGACAGTGACGTTAATGCGCGTTAGGTACCCTTAACGCACGTTAACGTTACCTAACACTTAACGTAGCCGCTGCTTTTTTAACGCGGTTTAGTAAACATACCCCTAAATGTGTTAGTGTCCCTGAATATCCTAAATAGCAGCGTTTACATGGTTTTCAGGTCTGCAAATTGTAAATGCCTTTGAATATCCCCCCTCCCCCATCCTTTCGAAATCTCACACAGCATCACATATCCAAAAAGTCCCTTGTGGTTTAGAAGAGCATTATATTGCTTTTTAGACTGGTGAAAGCTATTGGTTTCTATGAAATATAGTATCAAAGTTTAATTTCACTTGAAATAAAGCAAAAAAAAAAAAAAAAGCTGGCAACTAATTAATGGGGTGCCAAACATTAAATGCTTAACAAGTACTTGCAGGTCACAAGGCCACTCTGTAACTTGACAGGAATTGCTCTTTTTTGCTAGCAACAGTGCATGTTTTAAGTTTTCAACACCAAATTAAAACTCGGCTAGATGAATAGGCTGTGTGCTTCCTTCTCTACCCCCCAGCGCTGGAAGATCACCACTCTTGCTACAATCAATAATGATACCTTGATGTCATTTTTCCAAGTAAGAACAGGGAAACTTGCAAGGACGAACTTCTCAATAACGAAGAGTACACGGCCATCAGAAGTCCAGCCCATCATAGGAAGTAGTGTTCCTGTGTGGCCCAGACTCTCTTTTAGGCTGATTTAGTGAGGCAACATTAGGGGAAGAGAACATTTTAGTTTGGCACAACTGACTTTGAAGAAAGAAACCTCTGGGTGTGGCTGCCTGTCCCAGTGCCTAGGAGGTAATATAGCAAAACAAGATGCATGGGCTTGCACAGTTTCACTCTTTCTCATTTGCCCAGAAATCACCAGATATGAATAATTCATCCTCATGTATGAGACTTCTCCCTCATCTTAGATATATGCAGTGCCAACTGCTCAATCAAATAGTGTGCATGAATAAGCTTACTCTATCTATAGATTAATTTAAAACTCTTATAGTGAACACTTGGGTGAATGCTGGTTTACTGGGTAACAGTCTAAAAACTGAGTTCCCTGATTAAAAATGTGCATCAAGTTCCACCATGTGTGTCTTTTTATCTGCATTTGGAAAGTTGTTCTTAGTGATTCTACATTTGGCAAAATCATAAAATAATGTGGAGGATCATTGTATGCATGGGGTCAATCTATATCAGAAACGTATTGAGTCAATATTTAAATCCTGTGGTTAGCGTTTTTTTTTTTTAAATGCCAGCTGTGGTATTTAAAATTTGCAAGGGCAGATTTTAGAATGTGGAGATCAGAATTAGGATGACTAGGTCACCATGCTTACCATTATGCTGGTATTTTAGAAATGTCTGCTAAACACAGAGGCTTTCTATAACATATATGCCCGAGCTGAGGAAATTGTGATTTCAGAGATTCATATGGGAAAAATCAACAGTGGCTGCCTTTCAACCTATACATATAAGTGCTGGCTTTTCACACAAGCATATGTAAATGTCAGCACCTCCAAGTGTATCCGAGACAGTCTGCAAATGCAGATGTGCATTTGCTCTTAATTACAGAGGATACTCCATCGTTCCGTTTCTATGCAGAGATGGAAATAAAAACTGAGGAACTAAGAGGGAGATCCCCCTTAATCCCTCCTGTATAGGAATGGCCATAAAGAGGACTCTTTAAATTCGTGCCAGGGAGTAAGTGCAAATTTGAATGTGGACAATTTTGGGCTTATATACAGTATGCATACCCTATATCAAATTTGGGGGGTGCATGTGTAGTTTTTTGTCACACCCAGTGCATGCTCCAACATGCTTTGTTTGGATGTGGTGCAGTTATCCACATGCAAATTTTGCCCTTTCTAAAATGGCAATTTACCCATGGGCATGATTTGCACATGTTTTTGGTTGCTTTATTTATATATAGGGCCACTATACATAGAAGCAGTCATGTACAGAGGCAACCGCCTCCTCTATACCCACAGATAGCTGACAATATTCAGCCAATATCCATATAGCTTAACAGTTTAATTTAGGCCAGCCTTTAAACAGTCCCAAATTAAACATCTTAGCTATATGGAAAGCGGCTGAATAATGCTGGCCATCTGTATAACTAAGGGGTATGTTTATTAAACAGTGCTAACGTCGCAGCGGTGATGTTATCACGCGATAATACCGCGTGATAACGTCACATCGCGCAATAACGTCTCCGGCGGTGTTAAGGCACACAGAGGGTGGAGTAAGTCGTTCCAGAGGGCGTAGAGAAGGGGTCAATGGGCAGAGAGTGGGCAGGAAGAGGCTCCAGGCACATTAACGCTGTGAAATCAGGGTCTGAAAATAAACGCCAGTGAAAACCTCGCATTAGAGGCACATTTGCAGGAGAGAGAAACCATTTCAGTCAGCAATGTACAGCAAAGACAGGGAGACCAAGAAAAGTGATAGTAGTGATACATGTGCAGCAACTTCATAGTGCCAAGTATGAAAGGGCACAATGGTGAGGCTGCAAATGGGGTACAGGGGGCTGAAGGTGAGACATGCAGTGGGGTAGCTGGGGCACAGGGTGGACTAGGCATATTCCTAGGTGACACATAGGAATGTAGAAACGAAAAACTGGCCAGACAGCAACTGATCAAGGGCAAACATGTCCACGAGTGTGTGTCCCACAGTGCCACAATGGACATTACCCAGCAAGTACCCCAAATTGAACATAAAATTGGCAGGTGGTGCCGGGGGGGGGGGGGGGGAGAAGCGTGGATGTCTATGCAGGCACCCCTACCCCATATCACACACCATAGGCAGCCGCCTACCGGCACACTGGATGGCCTGGGACTGTACACCACCAGCACCACAGGCATAAGGGCATGTCAGCATGGTGGCAGAGGGGTGCTGGTGGTGGAGGGAGTAGTGGCATCTGCCCACTGCAGACCAAGGCCAAGCCCTGTTCAGGTGGGTGGCATGCAGTGCAACAGACAAGGGCTGTCTGATGAACTGTAATGGTATCCCCAGGGAATGACTTGCCTCTGTGGCAACAGTTTGGTGCAGTACATGCAGCCAGTGTGTTCAAGGGCAAAAGGTCACAGGTTCAAGTCCCAGCTGTGGCTCCTGCAGACCATGCCCCCATATTTTACCCTACAGAGCACATACACCATAAACATGTGCACTCCCTAGAGCAGAGGTTCCCAACTGCAGTCCTGGAGGGCCAAACACCCTAATAAATATGCATGAGATGCATTGGTATGCAGTGCCCCCATTGTATGCAAATATAGCCCATGCATATTCATTATGGACAGCCTGAAATCCTGAATTGTGCTTGGCCCACCAGGACCGGAGTTGGGAACCTCTGCCCTAGAGCATCGGCCAAAAGGGGCACAAACACCCACACCCACAGGCTCCACCATCCATAGCCTCATGGAGAGTCAGGCTGTTGGGCCCTGCACGGAGCAGCAGCTACCAATACTAGCACCTGCATACCTTAGCATTGCCTGCACTGTGCCCAGGACTGGTGTGGAGGCCAGGGCTGCCAACCACCTCTATCTTTGCACAATGCTGAAATAGGTGTGGGAGTGTGTGTATGTCTACCCAGTGTTTTGTGGCTGCCTACACCATACTGAGCCCCCAATGCTTACACTGTCTCCAGTGTTAGCCTGCCAATGTGCATAATGAGGAGCAAGGTATTGTGGGTATGGCCCGGACACAGCGGTCTGGGCAGGATGCATCTGCACAGGGCATAGGACAATGGCTGGGACATTGTAGTACCCGACCACCACCTGCACGGACAGGGTGGCCACAGCATGTCATGCTGGGAGGTCACTCTCACACTGACTGAGCAGTGACCATGGCATGGCTAGGTTCCCCCATAGTGCTATACAGTATTTCACTCAAGTGATATCTATGAATTTCCTTTTCTGGGGCCAAATCACTGACATACTTGCTTGGTGTGTGTACTCATATCCCAATTTTTGGGTGCATACAGTTCCTCCAGGAACATGCACTATGTATTAGCTAGCAGACTGTCTGCAATTAGCATGTGTATGGCGGAACACCTTGCAGGGTGCAGCAGGTGAAGACTGACTGCGCTCTCTGCTTTTGAATGTCAGATAGTGGTAGGGGGCATCTGAGCTTTTTCAGGCCTCTGTCTGCTAGTGCCTTCTGTGATGCATACAGATCTGCCTTGACTGCCCTGGAGGGTGCCTGTTCCCCAGCAGGACTGTGGTTGATGGTCCCCTCTACTACCAGCATTGCAGAGATGTAGAATGTGGATATGTTGGTGGGAGATCCTGTCCCCCACCCTGACCCACAGAGGGCGGGTTGGGTGGTGCTACATAATCCGCTTCTGGGTCCAAACACCACCCTTCCCTTATAACATGTGACCATGGCAACCACACAGGCTATATACTATTCTGGGTGCATCATAGTCCACAAGGGCTAGACATAACTGGGAAACACAGGTGGATCCTAGGCACCTCTGTAAGGACTACCTATCATACAGTGGTGCTGACGGGGACCGGCAGCACAGCCTACCGCAGCCAAGCCAGGTGCTGCGGACCTGGTGCTGGGCACCCCACTTCACCCTCAGGGTGAGCACAGGAACCACACAATGTGACGGTCTGTAGCTACTCTGTGCCAGTAACACACACGGTCAGTTCCCCCTACCAGGCCGGGGTGCTATAGAAGCGCATACCCCATCTTGTGATCAGATGTAGGCTGCTGATCTGCATGAGCAGTGCATCATGGGTACGGGTGGGTTTACCCTATTCTGGTAACCACAGCAGACAGTTTGTGTGGTGACCTACAGTCTTTCTGTAGCCAGCCAGTTTTGTGTTAGGTGCTATAGAGATGTAGCCCACTGGTTGCTTCAATGACTGTGGGGGCAGAGGTCATGGGTTTGATCCTACAGTGGTGTTATTTAATAAGGCTGTCTGAGGCTTTTCCTTTTAATTTAAATCAGTGCTGCCAGCAAAAACACCCTCACAGTGCTGTAGCCTAAGGTGGCTCATAAGGCGCTCTATAGGGCACATTATAAGGTGCCTTGGCGAACAGGGCACTTTATAATGTGCCCTATGGTGTGCCTTATAGGGCACCTTATGCAGCACCTTAGGTTACGGCACTGTGAGGGTGTTTTTGCTGGCAGCACTGATTTCAATTAAAAGGAAATGCCTCAGACAGCCTTCTTACATAACAGCACTGCGGGACCAAACCCATGATCTCTGCCTCTACAGTCATTGCAGTAACCAGTGGGCTATATCTTTATAGCTTCTAACACTGTGCTGGCATGAATTTAGGGTTAACGTGCATTAACGTGCCATGACGCCCTCTATCGCACGATACCGATTCCTTGCAACCTTCCCTCCGGAACACCCACTACCTTATATGGCATTCTTCACATTAACGCTGCAACTAGCGCCAGTAACATTAAGACGGTTTATTAAACATACCCCTAAGTGCAATGTCACTTAAGAACTGCCATACTGTATCAGACCAAATGTCCATCAAGCCCAGTGCCCTGTTTTCAACAGTGGTCAATACAGATCAAAAGTTCCTGTCCTATCCTAAAGGTATCCAGTTCTGTATTACTACCTCTATATTGTTCTTGAGATACGAAGACCAGAATTACACATAATGCTCAAGGGGTGGTCGCACCAGGAACAATACAGAGATTTTATGATATCCTTTGTTTTATTTTCTATTCCTTCCCTAACAATTCCTAATATTCTGTTTGCTTTTATGACTGCTGTCACGCTCTGAATAGAAGATTTCAATGTACTGTCTACAATCACGCTCAGATCCTATTTTTGGGCGGTGACTCCTAACATGGAACCTAGCATTATGCTTCTATAGCTTGGGTTATTCTTCCTTACATGCTTCAGTTTGCACTTTCCACATTAAATTTCATCTGCCATTTAAATGCCAAGTCTCCCAGACTCACCAGGTCCTCCTGCAGTTTCTCACAATCCACACACTCTGTCTTCGTTCCACCACAGTACTATGCAGATTATACCAGAAGAATCTGTAAGAATTTTCATTGGCACTATACATATAGTACTGCTGGAAATTCATGGCTAAGTCATTTTAGGGGTATGAAATCAATGGGGTCGCGGCTCCGATATCGCACAGAAGCTGCTACTGCCATTTAGTAAACATACCCCTTTGACTATCTGGCCCTATGTGCATAGATGTGCAAGTCTATTCATTTTAATCTTCAGTACAAATGTTCCCCACATAAAAAAGCCGTGCAAAAGTGTACAGAAGACTGTGTTCGTGAGGAACTAGCTAAACTAAAAGTAGACAAAGTGATGGGACCGGATGGGATACATCTGAGAATATTGAGGGAACTTGGGGACATTCTAGCAGCTCCATTGACTGACCTTTTCAATGCCTCTTTGGAGTTGGGAGTGATGCCAGAGGACTGGAGAGAGGTACATGTGGTCCCTTTATACAAAAACGGAAGTAGGGATGTGGTTGAAAACTACCAGGCCGGTTAATTTAGCCTCAGTGGTGAGTAAATTATTGGAATCACTGCTGAAAGAGAAAATAGTCTAATGGATTACCAGATCCGAGGCTGCATGGATTCGCTAGAGGCAGGTCTTGTCAGACAAATCTGATTTTTTTTCTTTGACTGGGTGACCAGGGAGCTGGACCGAGGGAGAGAGCTAGATGTGGTGTATTTAGATTTCAGTAAAGCCTTTGACACCATTGCGCACAGGCGACTTATAAACACCCTAAAGTTACTGATTGGATTTGGAAATTGGTTGAGTAGGAGGCGACAAAGGGTACAGGTAAATGGAGCTCACTCTGAAGAGAAGGAGGTTACTAGTAGTGTGCCCCAGGGATCTGTCCTTGGTCCGATTCTTTTTAACATTTTTGTTAATGATATTGCAGAAGGGCTGTCGGGTAAGGTTTGCTTCTTTGCGGATGATACCAAAATCTGCAATAGAGTAGACACCCAGGAACGTGTAGATAACATGAGGAGGGATCTATCAAAGTTTGAAGAATGGTCTAGAATTTGGCAGCTGAGATTTATGTTTAAGAAAAGCAAGGCCATGTACTTGGGCTGCAGCAATCCAAGGGAACGATATAGTATAGGGGGTGAAGTACCTCTGTCCACAAAAGAAGAGTGGGACCTAGTCATGATTGTGTCTGATGATTTCAAAGTAGCTAAACAGGTATAAAAGGTGACAGCAAAAGCTATAAGGCTGCTTTGGTGCATAGGGAGAGGAATGGCCAGCAGAAGAACGGAGGTGATAGTGCCTCTGTATGGTGTGACCTCATTTGGAGTATTGTGTGCAATTCTGGAGAACGCACCTTCAAAAGGATATAAACAGGTTGGAGTCGGAACAGAGGGTGGCTACTAAAATGGTTAGTGGTCTTAGTTATGAGGACGGACTTCAGGATCTTAATTTTTATACTTTAGAGGAATGGCAGGATAGTGGAGATATGACTGAGATGTTTAAATACCGCCATGGCATAATTGCACAGGAGGAGAGCCTCTTTCGATTGAAAGCAAGTTCTGTAATGAGGGGACATAGGATGAGGGTGAAAGGAGATAAACTCAGGAGTAATATGAGGAAATATTTCTTTACAGAAAGAGTGGTAGATGCGTGGAATAGTCTTCCAGTGGTGGTGGTAGAGATGAGGACAGTATCTCAATTCAAAAAAAGCATGGGACAAACACAGTGGATCTCTAAAGGAAAAATAAGGACTGTTGTAGTGGTTGATATGGAATAACAGACTAGATAGGCCACGTAGTCTTTTTCTGCCGTCATGTTTCTATGGTACTCAGAATTTTATCCACATTTTTAATGTATAACTCAATGTCTTCCAAACATTAAAGAAAATACAAACTTGAACAAAGGTAATATGATAATAAGCAATTACAAACAAGAAACAGGAATAAAATGAGGGAAGAAGCTAAAAGAAAGGGAGAAAGTATGGATGGATCATACAACCCAAAAATAATAAGAAATCAATTTTAGGAAATAACCAGACAGAACCATATCCTTAATAGCAGCCTAATAGCTAACTTTCATACCCTGATAAAATAACAGTAAAGACAACTGGTGACAGATTTTCCTTGCCCTCTAGCGATCAAAAAATTATAGGAACAACTTGGGGTTGAAAAACAAATAAGTGGGGATATTCTACGATGACAGCTAGCACTTTAAAGTGGCTACCCATTGCCACTGAAGTTTAACTCCAAATATTCAATGCCAGATCCATATCTGGCCACTGGCATTGAATTTTCACGTTGGCAGCAGAACCCAGAAGCTAACCTGATAGCGGCAATATTGAGCTGCTGCCCAGTTAGCTTCCATGGCTAAAGTAAGGCCAGCATTCGCTGTGCCTTACTTTAGCCACATGACACTAACCAAGCAGTAGCTCAACATCACCACTGTATGGTTAGCTACAGGTGCCACCACAAAACACCCTTGACTTGCCCCAGTGCTAAGCGATTAGCACTGGGGCATATAGCAATGGCACCCACGTATATTCAGCGGCATTTACAAGGTTTACAGGTCTCCTCTATAATCTTTGGAATAGTGGGATAGCCAGAAGCATGAGTGTTAGCGTGGTGCTAACATGCATTTTGGCCGCATGGTAGCTGGGAGTGCACCATCAGAATGTAACTGTGCTAAAAGCACCACGCATGAATAGACAGGATTAGGGTGCAGTTGGGGCAGATAGTTGACAGAACAGCCATGTGTATGCTACTGCAGCTGCACTATCAGTGCCTCTGACATGAAAAGACGCTGCTAGTGCAGTTGCAGATACTGCCAGCCTCACCCCAGTCATTAACTGCATCTACTGTGCTAGTGAGGTGCCAGTGCATGGTAGTGTGGCATATTCCTTACAAAGCAATATCCAGGGACCCCCTTCACATATGTAAAGGCGAAAGAACCTCACTAGGCAGGTTCCTAAGCTGACAGCCTCTGAGAGAGCACACACTAGCTCCCGACAGCCAAATAAAGCCAAAATGCTATCAGCAGATACATATCTCATCAGGGAGAGATGACAAACATGTACATACAAGGCAAAGAATATATTCCAACTTCTGCTATCCAAGTAGCCACCTACACATGCTCATTATGGGAGCTAAGCTAGGGAGGTGCAGATGGCTGAAGACTCCCCTAGGGATCTCAATAGCCCTGCACTGACCTACATACAACTGAGTTAGAGCTGCTTCTATGGACCCAGCCCCCATGACATCAACTGCAGCATTTCAGAAGACTGCACAAGGCTGCGTAGCAAACCGATAGCAGGGATAGTGTCAGTGCAACACCAGAAACAGCAGCCTATGGGAATACATTCCCCACTCTCACCCTATAGATTGCATGTGAATATGCACCCTCCCCCCTCCATATGGCCATTGCTGTAGCAGGTGAGGGGCATTTCAGGACAGACACAAATGGGTGGACAGCCAGCATTAGTAAGGAGTTAGGAGATAGAATTTGTGCCCAGTGATACAACCTCAGCTGGATCATATAGCCAGGGTTGGATATGGCTGAACACAGTTGGGGGGGGGGGGGGTAGGAGCATGCAAATGAGGTAGTGCAACTAATGGCAAATGGAAGGAGTGGCACATCATTGTGCAGTCCAACCACCATCACCTCTGCATGGGGATCCATCTAGCATCTGGAGAATGTGAACCTCATATGGCTGAGAGGAAGGGGAGAGGGGGAGGGGAGAGGAGAGAGGGGAGAGGGGAGAGGGGGAGGGAAGATGGCAGAGGGGAGAGGGGGAGGGGAGAGGGGGAGGGGAGAGAGGGAGGGGGAGGGAGAGGGAGAGGGGGAGGGAGGAAGAGGGGAAGAGGGAGGGAAAGGGGGAGAGGGGAGGGAAGGAGGGAAAGGGGGGGAGGGAGGCGAGGGGGAGGGTGCTCCAGTCATATGCCTCTCCACATCTGCATAGTCACTATGCTGCATCTGCAGGCTATAGTGACCCCCCTTTTCCTGTGGCAGGTGCAGGCCTGTGACCCACGGTGTCGGACATAAGCAGGCCAGCATGGCTAGCTTGACCTGTAAATGAGGCCTGTGGAGAGGCATATAGGATTGCACATCCCCCAATATGCTGCTATTGTAAGATAGAACTCAGTAGAAGTATTGAATTAGCTTAGGTAGGCAGAACTGTAGAACTGAAAGATGGAAAAATACAGAAAAGACATGTTTAAAAGTTACTGATAAGAAAAAGTACATCTGCAAAGAAATAATTGGGAGTGCTGACAGATGAGTTGCAGAGCCCTGCTCCTCTGCATGTACAAATTGGTTCTATGGCCTTGAGAGTGTGAAAGTAACAAGTTGATGAACTGACCATTGTAATTGGGACTAGAAGGGGAGCATGCAGGTGTCATGCCCACTGAAGGGACATAATTGGATAAACTTATCAGTACCGGGACCAATGGAAGAGGTACGGGAGGTACGGGAGGTTACCGGGACCAATGAAATGTTTTTCTATACCTAGAATGGAACAAGAGTCTATAAAGGTTGTTGTAATGCTTGAAAACTTTGCTCAGCCATTTTGAAATTGACTGGTTCGAGACTTGTGCACAAATAAATGATTTGGACCTTCTGAACAGACTCCTGGTATCATTGGTTTGTCTGCGCTTTGCTGCTACATATTCTTGGTGCATTGGCCGGGAAGTTGTGGAATCAAAGTGTATATAGGGCAATATACCACGACTTTCCGCTTCTATAGGCTTGGTCCTGCCGGGATCGCGCCCTTCCGACGAGGGCTGCTCCCTGGCGCCACCGGTCCCTTGTATCGGAGGGAGCTGGTCGGACCTCGGCGGGTGCCGGGCCCGGTTGGAGCCAACGCCTCGAACCCGAGTGAGGGGAGTCCGAGGTCCAACTCATGCGCCTGCTTGGGAAGTTTGAGGACCGGATCCGGTGAGTATAGTTTTGATTTTGGGTCTAGACAGAGATAGAAAGAGCAGTACTGCCATTGGAACTTGGAATTTGGAATTTGTAATCTCGAGATATTGGGAATTGGTAAGAGAGCATGATCACCTCTCAAGGAAGGGCCGAGTAACCCCGCATGGGAATTCGCCGGGTGAAACCCCCATCCTTTTTGTAATTGGGAAAAAGACTAGTCAGAATAGATAGAAACGAATGCATTCTGGGATACGTTGCTAGCATGATTGTGTGAACGAAGTGTGAATGAGAGGTCTGGCAGCACGGACCAAGTGAAGGCGGACCCCTGAGTAGCGCATTTCCTGACCGGGCGACCGCGTTCAGGTCGCGAAAAGGGGGAAGCGATTGTCGTCTTGTCTTGTTATTTGTATTCCCTATACGTTTCCAGGACCATGAGGACCCCTTACCCACGGTCCGCCCTCCTTTTCCCTTCTGTCTGTTGTTGCGCGCACACATCGAAATGGGAGGGGCGGGGTCTACTAGAAACACTCCATTAGAATGTATGATCGCACATTTTAAAGAGGGATATTCAGGAGATTATGGTATTAAAATGACAGCAGCCCGATTGCAGATTTTGTGTACTAGGGAGTGGCCCGATCTAGACCCCATCTGGCCCCGAGAGGGAACGTTCAATGTAGAGATTATTCAGTCAATACACCGTAGAGTGTGGATAGCGCACCCCGATCAGTACCCCTATATAGATTCCTGGTTAAGTATTTGTGAAGATCCGCCCCCCTGGGTGCAGCGCTGTTATGAGGAACAGTGCAGAATAATGTTAGCTAAAACAGATTCTAGACAGAAAACGGAACAGCCCAAAATGAGAGAGCAGGATAAGAAAGCCAGAAAGAAGCCCATCCTGGTAGATCCTGATTCCCCAGAAATACTCCTCAGGCAGCCCCGAACCCCAGGTCCATTAAGAGTAGCCCGGCGTCCTGCCCCAGAACCCCAGAGACGGCCGGAGCCGAAGCGGGACCCAACCCCTGATCCACCTCCCGGAGGGAGGAAGACGAGGAATTAGTGGAAAGAGAAGAGGAGGACATAAAAAGTGAGCCGGAAGAAGGAGAAAGAGAGAATCCCCCAGATGAGGAGGACAGTGTACAAGTAATCGAGAAAGCCAGCACTAGCGCTAGCACTAGCACGCCAGTAAAAGAGAAACCCAAAGCAAAACCTGTTGAGAAAAAGAAAGTGACCCCTTCAAAGGCAATTACGACAATAACCCTTAGATCCCAAAAGACACCTACGGCAGCCAAAATGTTTCCCTTACGGCAAGTCCCGGGAATGCCCATAAAGAATGATAATGATGAAGTGGTAGCGGGACCCCTAACTTATGTGTATATCCCTTTCTCTACAACTGATTTACTAAACTGGAGGTCGCATTATGCCTCCTATACTAGTAAGCCCCAGGAGCTGACAGAATTGGTAACTAGCATTATGGAAACTCACCAACCCACTTGGCCAGATTGCCGCCAGCTCCTGACCACCCTATTCACGACAGAAGAACGAGCAAGAATTAGAAAAGCAGCTATTGAGTGGATGGCAGATAACCCTGTAGCTCCGAGACAGGGGCAGAATATAATAGACCGTCGGGAAGCAGCTCAGAGAGAATTCCCGAATGAAGACCCCCAATGGGATCCAAATACAGATGAAGGATCCACAGCCCTAGCCCGTTTTCGCCAAGGCTTTTTACAAGGCCTGAGAAGGGGGGGCCAAAAAGCTATGAACCTTTCCAAAGTTGCAGGAGTTATCCAAGGGATAGATGAGAGCCCAGCAGATTTTTATGAGAGATTAACTGAAGCATACAGAATGTATACTCCCTATGATCCCGAGGCACCAGGAAGTTTATGTATGGTGAATTCTGCTTTTGTAAACCAGTCTCAACCAGACATTAGACGTAAATTACAGAAATTAGAAGGGTTTGCGGGCATGAATGCAACACAGTTAGTGGAAGTCGCTCATAAAGTGTATGTGAATCGTGATACTGAAAGACAGAGAGAATGTGATAGAAAGATGAAGAAGAAAGCTGATTTTTTGGCTGCGGCCATAGTTGAAAAGAAAAGGGGAGGTGTCCCTAGTCGAAGGAGCAGAGGAAGAGGGCGGGGTCAAGGCGGAGGCCGGACCCAGAGACTAGGCGTGAACCAATGCGCCTATTGCAGAGAGGAAGGACATTGGAGAGATACGTGCCCGCAACTCGAAGA
The DNA here is from genome assembly GCA_033557465.1 of Ichthyophis bannanicus. Taxonomy (NCBI): domain Eukaryota; kingdom Metazoa; phylum Chordata; class Amphibia; order Gymnophiona; family Ichthyophiidae; genus Ichthyophis; species Ichthyophis bannanicus. The sequence goes on along the minus strand of CM066038.1, from coordinate 370,047,469 downwards.
CGCCCAGCAAGATGACGACAACGATCATCAGTGGCGAGAAGAAAGACGAGGCCGTCCCCGAAATCGCGGAGGAGCCAATCGAGAACAATTCCAGCGAGAGAGAGGAGGAGCCATTCAAGCATTGGCCACACCAGCCCATGATGAGGATGACGTGGATTAGGACAGACCGGGCTCCAAGTTTGCTTTAGGTCTCCAGGAGCCTATGGTCGGAATACAAATAGGAGACCAAATTATGAACTTTATGGTTGATACTGGAGCACAGCATTCAGTAATAGACAAAAAGATAGCCCCATTTACTACAAAAGCAGTCACCATTATAGGAGCAACTGGTGCCAAAGCCACAAAGTCTTTTCTTCAAAACCGAATATGCAGTCTAGGAGGACAGCAAGTAACTCATCAATTCCTTTACATGCTCGAATGTCCAGTGCCATTACTGGGACGAGATATGCTAGCCAAACTTCAAGCACAGATATCTTTCTCTGAACAAGGAGAAATGCAAATGACAGTAAATTCCCAAGCCAAACCAGCAGGAGTAATGCTGCTGACAGTGCCCCGAGAAGAAGAATGGAGGTATTACGTTGATGACTCCATCCAAGACACCTATTTTGAACAAACTTTAAAGAACATCGATGCACCACCTGGAGTATGGGCAGAAGGCAGTCCCCCAGGCCTAGCCAAGCATATAGCTCCAGTGATTGTAACCCTCAAGCCTAGTGCTACACCAGTGCACGTCAGACAGTACCCTCTCCCAAGAGCTGCAATTGAAGGCATTCATCGCCACCTACAAAGATTGCTCGAGTATGGCCTACTAAAAGTATGTCAATCCCCATGGAACACTCCACTTTTGCCAGTAAAGAAACCTGGGACAGATGATTATCGCCCAGTACAAGATTTGAGAAGAGTAAATGATGCAGTTGAAACCATACATCCAGTTGTACCCAATCCTTACACTCTTCTAGGACTGATACCTGCTGAAGCTACCCATTTCACTGTACTGGATTTGAAAGATGCATTCTTTTGCATAAGATTAGCCCCTGTAAGCCAAATATTGTTTGCATTTGAATGGCAGGACCCCATCTCTGGAAGAGGGGGCCAACTCACCTGGACAAGATTACCCCAAGGATTCAAGAATTCGCCTACCATCTTTAGTGCTGCACTAAATCAAGACCTTTCAAGCTATCCAGTAGCCCCGGGGAAGAGAGTGCTTCTCCAATACGTGGATGATCTGTTGATAGCTGCCATATCAGAAAGTGAATGTATACTAGCCACCAAAGACCTCTTGCAGTTACTAGATGAAGCTGGATACAAAGTTTCCAGAGCCAAAGCACAGCTATGCCAAAAAGAAGTGAAATACTTGGGTTTTCGTATTACCCAAGGAAGCAGAAGATTAGGCAGAGAAAGAAAAGAAGCAGTATGTAGAATTCCAACTCCAACAACCAGAAAGCAAGTCAGAGCCTTTCTGGGAGCGGCAGGATATTGCCGAATCTGGATACCTAACTTTGCCCAAATTGCCAAACCACTGTATGAAGCCACAAAAGGAGAAGAAAAGTCACCACTGGAGTGGGGACTTGAGCAGGATACAGCCTTCCAGAAGTTAAAAAGAAGAATTGATGTCATCACCAGCACTTGGACTACCAGATGTCCACAAACCTTTCCACTTGTTTGTACATGAAGCACAGGGAAATGCCTTGGGCATGTTGACTCAGAAATTGGGAAATTGGGAGCGACCTGTAGCATACCTATCGAAACAATTGGACCCTGTGGCCAAAGGATGGCCACCTTGCTTGAGAGCAGTTGCAGCTACAGCGCTACTAGTGAGCGAAGCAGACAAGCTCACACTAGGACAGAACATACGAGTCACTGTGCCACATGCAGTCCTTGCCCTTATGGAACAGAAAGCAAATTATTGGCTCACCAATTCCCGGATGTTGAAGTACCAGAGCATGTTATGTGAAAACCCACAGATACAACTTGAAGTGAGCCATGCCTTGAATCCAGCCACCTTGATACCCATCAGTGAAGAACTCCCAGAACATGACTGTATCCAAGTCATGGAGACTGTGTTCTCCAGTCGACCTGACTTGACAGATGTGCCCATAGACAATCCTGACCAGATCTATTATGTTGATGGGAGCAGTCTCATCCTTGATGGACGACGCTGTGCCGGATATGCAGTCGTCACTCAACACGAAGTAGTTGAATCATCAGCTCTAGCCTCAGGAACATCAGCCCAGAAAGCCGAATTGATAGCACTCACCAGAGCATTGTTATTAGGAGAAAAACTTGTGCTGAATGTATATACAGATTCCAAATATGCCTTCACTACCTTACATGCCCATGGAGCTCTCTATAAAGAAAGAGGACTCATCACATCCGGAGGAAAATCAGTCAAGTATGGTCCCGAGATATTGATGTTACTTGATGCAGTTTGGGCCCCAACACGTGTAGCTGTCATGCATTGTAGAGGACATCAAGCAGGGAAAAGGAGAAGTTGCCCGAGGAAATAGATTTGCAGATGCCTCAGCACGACAAGCAGCTATGACAGGACAGATTGCCCCACAAGCTATGCCAATGCAAGCAGCATTGTTTCCAGTACCCTTGAATCTATGGACCCCACGATATACCACCAAAGAATTGGATTACTATTGTAACAGAGAAGATGGAGTACTGAAAGATGGATGGATTGAGCTGCCACCAGAAGAGGGCAGTCAACCTCCTGGACGAATAGTAATTCCTGAATTGTTAGGACCATCCTTTGTCAAAGCTTTCCACGAAGCTACCCACTATGGGAAAAGTGCTATGGAAAAAGCACTCAGACCACATTTCTACATCCCTCTGATGACAACCATATCAGCCTCAGTAGCACGACAATGTCTAACCTGTGCCAAAAATAATGCCAAGCAAGGCCTTATTACGGCACCCCGAGTTCAGTCAGGAGGTGTCACCCCCATGCACAACCTCCAAGTTGATTTTACTGAAATGCCAAAAGCCAATGGATACCATTACCTATTAGTATTAGTTTGTACTTTCTCTGGGTGGGTAGAAGCCTTCCCAACCAGAACTGAGAAAGCCCGAGAAGTTACCAAAGTCTTGATGAGAGAGATTGTCCCTAGATTTGGAATCCCAGCAGTAATAGGGTCAGACAATGGACCCTCATTTGTCTCCCAAGTTACTCAGCAGTTAGCAAAAGCTTTGCAGATACAATGGAAACTCCACACTGCATACAGACCCCAGAGTTCAGGGAAAGTTGAGCGAATGAATCGTACCTTGAAAGCCCAAATGTCCAAGCTTTGTCAGGAGACACACTTGAAATGGCCCCAAGTGCTCCCCATAGCTTTACTCAGAATACGCTCAGCTCCTGTAAAGTCAACAGGATTTTCCCCTTTTGAAGTTCTGTATGGTAAACCCCCACCAATAGTGCAGGGAGTCAAAGGAAGTTTAGCCCAGATTGGTTCAGAAGTAACCAGACAAGAACTCCTAGCTCTTAGTTTTGTTCTGCAGACTCTCCATACGTGGATCCAAGACCAGTTGCCTATCAACTTGACGGAACCCTTGCATCCCTATCAGCCTGGTACTTCGGTGTGGATCAAAGATTGGAAGAAGACACCGTTGGAACCCCATTGGAAGGGACCGTACACCGTCATCCTGTCTACCCCAACTGCAGTAAAGGTAGCCGAGATCGACGCCTGGATCCACCACAGCAGAGTCAAGCCCGCCGCCGATCCTGAACCAGAGCAGTGGACAGCAGAACAGCATCCTGATGCACCCTTGCGAGTTACTCTGAGACGGCAACCAGCAGCTTAGACACTTCATCACAAGTGCTTTGCAGTAGCCAAGTCTTTCGAAGAGGATTGCTGTTTTCCATGCAGCGCAACAGTTTTGTTGTTTCGACGAACCCAATTTGTGTGTGATTTTGACACACTACTTTGAGACTACATTGACTAAGCCAGACTTCACAAGCCAACTGAAATTGCTAATAAGTTGGTTAATGTGTACTGGACATCTTGAGGATCTTCAATCAACACTCAGCACCCGTTAAAATTGCTTCATTAGCAAACGGGACGAAGAATAAAAGACCGTCGTGATCAAGATCAGCAAGCTGAGGATTCAGAAGAACTCCAATCAACATCAACATGTATCTTTGTTTTTGCTTTGCCTTGGTTGCCTTCTATGGAGGTTTTGAACTGACTTATGCTTTACCTCCATGCACTGCTTGCATTACTTCTACTAGAACTGGACTGAAAGTAACTCAGACTTTGCTTTACCATTCTTACTATACCTGCAAGGGAACAGTAACTCGGTGTATTTATAACACCACTGAACTAAATGTTTTCACTCATGGCAAAATCAAAGCATGCTATAATCCGCATCAGAATCCATCCTATTACACGTTGGAAATAAGATGGAAGGATGCAGATGGACCTATACTAGCTGCTACACCACCACTTAAGGACATTACTAAACCTGCTGTTTTGAATTTTGATGCATGTAATGCCATTAATAGAGATAGTCAATCCACCTGTGGTACATGGGAAAAAGCGTATCGAAATGATCATAAGTATATGTGTCCAGAAGGTGCCACAAATTGGTGGAAGTGTACAGGTAAAAACGGGATCAGGCTATAGTACTGCAACAGCGGCAGATTACTATTGCCCGTATTGGGGATGTGTTTTTTATGCTACCTGGAACACTGGTATAACTAATGAGAAAATAGATAAACGGATGGCTACTCTAACCAAGCCAACCACAAATGATAAATGTCAGAAAGATGCTTGTAACCCCTTACATTTACGTATACACAATCCCCATGCATGGAAACAAGGATACAAGTTTGGTTTACGTATTGCTGGAGGGGCAATAGATCCAGGGACCATTGTGTATATCAGCCCACAAGTCATCTAAATATCATATTCATAATACCTTTTATGAAGCCATGCATGTAAATAAGTTTGAGATCCCTCACCCCTCACAGAATTTATTTCTAGAATTAGCCGGAGCAGTAGTATCTAGTCTTAAGATCACAGATTGTTATTTCTGTGGCGGAACCCAAATGGGAGACCAATGGTCATGGGAAGCCCAAGAATTGAATTATTCTATGATTTACAATCAGACTGAATTACACAAGGCTACCAGTGAATGGGTGTTAGCGCACTCAATCGTTGGACGTCTTTGCTATGCCAGAACTGGACCCCAGTTCACCCAGAAGGTAGGACAGCTGGTCTGTCTTAGCCAGAAGTACTATAATGCCACGACTAAAAAGACAGCATGGTGGTCAGGAATCAGACATCCTGAACCTCCTAACCCTTTAGCCAGATTTCCTGAACTTGCTGGTTTATGGACTAACCTTGCCAAAGTCCAAGCCTGGCAAGCCCCACCTGGCCTATATTGGATCTGTGGAAACCGAGCATATGCACAACTCCCGCCACACTGGGGAGGAGCATGTGTCTTAGGAACCATCAGACCTTCTTTCTTCCTGTTAAACACTGAACATGGAGAACAATTAGGATACCCTGTATACACTACCCACCAACACAAAAGAGCATTAAGACAGAGAAGAGAAGCCTTACAGATAGGCAAGTGGGAGAAGTGGCAAGGTGATGATTGGCCACCAGAAAGAATTATTGAGTATTATGGACCTGCCACTTGGAATGATGATGGTAGTATGGTATCGTACCCAATCTTAAAATCTATATGATTAATCGTATTATTCGCTTACAAGCAGTAGTTGAAATAATAACCAATGAAACTAGTCATGCTCTTACGCTCTTAGCTAGACAAAGTACTCAGATGCGCACTGCTATATATCAGAACCGCTTAGCACTTGATTATTTGTTAGCAGCTGAAGGAGGAGTATGTGGTAAACTGAATTTAACTAATTGCTGTTTGAAAATAGATGATAAAGGTCAAGTAGTTGAAGAAATTGCTAAAGATATGCAAAGACATGCTTATGTGCCAGTACAGACTTGGCACGCATTGAAATTTCCTAACTGGTTTGCTAACCTCTTTTCATGGGTGGGAGGATTTAAGACTTTCATTGTTTTGGTACTAATCCTTGTTGCTGTCATCTTCTTATTACAATGTCTAATCCCATGTTGTATGCGTTCCATTCATAATGCTATTGATAGTACAGTAGAGCGGAAGACCGCAACTAAAATAATGGCTTTATACAAAGCTGGTCCTAGTAGAAATCCTTCAATTATGATGTGATTCTTTTCAAAGTGATTTAACTCTCACACCTTATTGAGTAATAGGGTGAGATTAATCAAAGGGGGGAATGTGGCAGGTGCAGGCCTGTGACCCACGGTGTCGGACATAAGCAGGCCAGCATGGCTAGCTTGACCTGTAAATGAGGCCTGTGGAGAGGCATATAGGATTGCACATCCCCCAATATGCTGCTATTGTAAGATAGAACTCAGTAGAAGTATTGAATTAGCTTAGGTAGGCAGAACTGTAGAACTGAAAGATGGAAAAATACAGAAAAAGACATGTTTAAAAGTTACTGATAAGAAAAAGTACATCTGCAAAGAAATAATTGGGAGTGCTGACAGATGAGTTGCAGAGCCCTGCTCCTCTGCATGTACAAATTGGTTCTATGGCCTTGAGAGTGTGAAAGTAACAAGTTGATGAACTGACCATTGTAATTGGGACTAGAAGGGGGGCATGCAGGTGTCATGCCCACTGAAGGGACATAATTGGATAAACTTATCAGTACCGGGACCAATGGAAGAGGTACGGGAGGTACGGGAGGTTACCGGGACCAATGAAATGTTTTTCTATACCTAGAATGGAACAAGAGTCTATAAAAGTTGTTGTAATGCTTGAAAACTTTGCTCAGCCATTTTGAAATTGACTGGTTCGAGACTTGTGCACAAATAAATGATTTGGACCTTCTGAACAGACTCCTGGTATCATTGGTTTGTCTGCGCTTTGCTGCTACATTCCCACATGGGGAGCCACTGTAGCCTGCAGTGTACTATGCTAAATGCCTAAGAGGAATGGCAGGAAGGGGTCTGAATCCCCTCTAACATCAGAGGCCTGGTAATCCGCTCTAACATCAGAGGCCTAGGTAATCAGAAGGGAGAGAGGTTCATGTGTTTATTCTACATGGCTGGTACTGGTGACCCTGCTCTTTTGGATGCAGAATTGTCACCCTGCCTCCTACAGAAGGGGGCCGCAGCATGGTATTTATGAATATGTTGGCTTTTCTGATTTGTATGCTCTGCCCTCTGGTACTTTGGCTCATTGCTCTGAGCTGTGCTGCAGGATATGCCTATTCTCAGGTTAGCCCTCTCTGTCCTTCACTGGCCACTTACCACGTGTCCTTTTAGTGGGGTAGGGGCCCAGGTATTGTTCTCTGGTCTCTCTGCAGGGACTTGATATTCTACTCCCACCCATAATAGTGCATTGGTAGCAAGCAATTGCAAGGCACGTGTAGAGAGCACCTTACACTCTGGCCGTGTGTTTCTTACCTAATTAGTGATGTCCCCAGCATGGCAATACTTCCCTGTCAAGGCTATACCCCTTGCATCTACCATGGCCACAATGCCCCCACTATTGGTAAAGCCCCGTGTTAACTGTATGTTAGTCCTATGCTTCCTGCAGCACTTTAGTAAACATATCCCCAAAACCTACAATTATTTAGAAGGAAGTTTTAATAGAAAGCTCACCCAGAGAGTCTGAGTTCTAGGCCTAAATGCCAAAAACTCCTTATGTCTCTGTTGAATAGCTCTAGGCAAATCAGGAAAAGCTTTTACATTAGAACCCATAAACTACTTTTTCGTATGCTTAAAGAATAAACACAATATTGCCTTATGGCCCGGTTCTAACACAAGACCACTAACAATGTAACTCTTGATGTCACCACCCAGAAAGAGGATTCCAAAAGTCTAGTTAAGCCCAAGCTATTTGTTAAGATGAAATCTTCCAACTGCTATGTTACCTCTTCATGTTTGGACCCTCGCTGTTTGAAGGACTTCTCCTGCTCACAAACTTTGATGGAAAACTTCTGCAGATCCTCATAAGTCTTAGAATGTTTATGATGCAAAGTGGATTCCAAACCTGCCATCATATTCAAGTGGGAATCCAGTGTCACCACTGCTGGGTATGCCAACTGACCAAACTCTCACAGAGCCATTGCCTCCATCTCTTTAGCTTCAATCCACAACACTGTTAGTGAATGCAAATGTACCTCTCCCTGCAAAAAGCAGAGGGTGGGGAGAAGAAGAAACACAATCCCAGACCCTCGAATAATCTTATTCGACTGAGAACTCTCCACCTTAATCAGCAGTCACTGTGTCTGGGTTGTGGTGGAGCTGCCCATTGCCAAAGCTCAACAACGTTACAGCAGCACACCTTTCCCCAAATCCATCAATGTGAGTTACAGCTGGATCATTGCCAGTTCCAGACAATGTAGAAGTGCTGAAGCAATCCAAGGTAGACTGCCAAATATTCATGGCTTAACTGTGTCCCTGGGATGGCTCCATGTCTCCACTTCCTCATGGAGCATTGCAGCACAGCTCTCAGACAGCCAGAGCTAGGCATGCCATGTCTGGCTTAGGCACCATCTTGGCTCCTCACCTGTTAGGACATATTTAGTCTATTTCTTCAATTAGGATCTGTGTGGTGTGGGTGACCCTACTAGTAGCTAGGTTATACCAGCTTAGCTCCAAGTAACCTCAGAGCACACAAGCCCTCCGTCACTTCAAGGTAGTGTCCCATAGAGGGTGTACTCAGAATTTGTAAAGGAGACCTTGCACCAAAATGATATGTTTGTAAGATTTCCCCATGATGTTTGTCAATAAAGTTGATTGTCTTCTGGAATAAAACTTCCATCTCTGAGATCTTCAGGGATATAGAATTCCTTTCTATGGGTTTTCCAGTATATAAACTATTTAAAAGAGGCACTTTCATATTTTCATATTATTCACATGGACAATATAGAAGTATTTCTAGCTTGTATTCATATTTCTCACACTTGAGACATTCTTTCAGAGTTAAACTACCTTGTATATAAAATAATAGATGTTTTAGATTAGTAGATACCCCATCTATGAATTAAAGTAGCATATAAGCACTTTTTTATATCCCATGAAAAGAGCAGGAATAGAAAGAACATTCCTGCTTTTTCCTTGAACTATTCAGTAATGTGATTGCTCAGCAAGCCATCTCCTTAACTGAAAATCAATTCTACCCATTGAGTGCAATGCAGGCCTAATGAGTACCATCTCAGTCTAAAAGCAATAATGGCTGCTAGAACCAACACTAATAACAGGTTATCAAAGTGGGCCCTGTTATCCCTCACTGAGTTATTGTCTTTAATATCCATAGCACTGAATACTGCTGATATTACAGCTGCAGTGCAGCTAACAGTGAAGGCTACCTCTTACTGTTAATGAGCATTTCCAATTCTGATTTCCAGAATTGCATTTTATGTCTCTACTTTTATTCTGAATAAAAAGGAACAACTTTCTGCTTACTCCCACTTTTCAAATTAGATTCAGAACTTTGCTTTACCATTATATAAATGCAAATAATCCTGTGTACCTCATGGGTGAATACTCAGAAATCATAATAAGGAAATACACAGAAGAAAGAAGAACTTGTATGGGCATCTGTCCTTCTGGAAATTATTTAAAGGAAGAAAAACGACAATTTAGCATGATGACATGCTGCAGTGTTTCGAATGCAATGTGTTAAAATTTGTATTACTTTTATAGTGAACAATCATCTACTTATATTATCTCAATAGATTTCTCATAAAATACTGTATTGGCCAACTTTGTCTCAGACATTCTCATACCTTGGAGAAAAAAGTTTAAAAGTAGTTTTGCCTTGAAATGGAGCAATGTGGCCATGTCAGAGTTTATTCATTTATTCATGGATGTTTATTTATATACTTTTTTTTTCAACTTGTAAATGTTACTTGGGAGTGGAGGAGTAGCCTAGTGGTTAGAGCACTGTCTTAGCAAACAACCAACCAGGGTTCAATTCCTGCTAGCACTTTAACCCCTGGAAGAAAGGCCTGACAGTCTACTTCTGGGGACACTGCCAATAAAACCCAGGAGCTTCTGGATCACCAGGAGTCAGGACTGACTCAAAGGCACACATTGCATTTGCAAATGTTATTTGTAGTTTTAATGTAGTTGATCTACTGAAATCTTGTGATGGGATATCTATTACTCACATGATGATGTATTGTATTGGAAGCTAAGAAATGACTGAGATAATGGTAATGGCAATAGCAACCTAAGGACAAATCAGGAAAATAAAACTGAATTGATAAAAGAACCAGGAGCAAACACCCTGACAAGAGGATAGAGTCCCTAGATGTAACTCAGGCAGAAGGGATGGGGTCAAGTTCTAAGTCCCTGTTTCAAGGGGTCTAATGAGACATCATGAAACCGCTTAGCTATCCAGACAGTGGCCGAATATCACCAGCTTCCTGTATAATCAGGTCTGTCCTGGCACTGCCTCCTGAAAATTCACTGACAGGTTCTTTTGACTATCCGGCCTCATGCACATAGATTGTACTTTCAAGTTTATGCATGCTATCATCAATAAAAATTCTACCCACACAAAAAGCAGCACCTAGACAAGGGAACATGCCTTTACAAACACAGGACTGATATAAAGGGGCACCATATGCCAATGCCAAAATGACAGTAACAATGTGAATATATTTTTTATTTGTGATGATCCCTTTAGGACTCACAGCATTCCAGCCTGCTCTTAGTGCAGGGCCACACCCCTTCTAGCCTTAGCAGTAGGTGCACCCCATTTTGTTTATGGGGTGGCTGCTTTGCTTCTGCCTGCCCCTATATAATTCCAGTGCACAGGATATGAGGTGCGGCTTATGCTTGGGGATTTTGTGTATGTGTATGTGTGTGTGTGTGTGTGTGTGTGTTTAGAGGCCTTGTTCTGGGTCAACATTTTCTAATATGTAACATGTGTGGATTCATTCCTTGATTCTGATTTTTGCCCACATGTGAAGAGTGAAAGCCAGTCAGAAATGTTTCCTGCCCTTCTACCTGAATGTGGAAGAGAGATGGAAAGTTTGGGCTTGCTTCCAAAAAAATAGGAGTCTGCAGTATGGGAGTGGACTTGCCTACTGGAAAAGGTACAATGAGAAGTTTGACTTCCATTTGCTGAAAGAAGGACAAAAATAGAATCCCAAGGAGAAGGGAGGAGGGAGAAAGGCATAGGTAGAGTTAGAAGAGAACATGTCAGCCATTTCAGCAGCTATGTTGTCTGAATGCCCTCCTAAAGCCATATGAAGCTTATTACAAATAGAGCTCTATCCAGTGGGTAATACATTTGAGAAGAGCTGTCTTGCCAGTACGAAAAGGATCCTGATATTTCCACTTATTATTTATCTTGTGCTTCCTGAATAAAGGTCTTGCTGCAATTGCATTCCTTCCTTACCTGATTTTGAAAATCACATTTTGTGTCATTAAATGTAACCCGACTAAAAAGCCACACATTGTTTTGCATCATAAATACAGTGATAAATCCCTGTTTTTCTGACCCTGGAAAAGCACCTAATTGCCCAAAAAATAAACTCCTAAATTTCCAAATAATAAATTCCTAAAAGTAGAGCCCTACTTATTTTTCAAGGACCTTGAAGGGATTTCCCTTCTTCCAAGGGAGACTCTGCTCTCTGTCAATGAGAATGTGGGCTAGCTGAGGGGCTGAGTGAGAAAGAATAAAGGAGAAATAGAATGGTTTAAAATAAGCAAAGGTGTACGACAAGGCTGCATACTTTCCCCCTATCTGTTTAATTTATATGCAGAACAAATCATCAGAGAAGCAGGACTGTATGAAGATAACAGACGTGTGAAGATTGGTGGAAGACTCATGAACAACCTTCGCTAGGCTGATGATACCACATTACTGGCTGAAAGTGAAGATGATCTGAAACATTTGCTTCTCATAATCAAGGAACATAGGGGTATATTTACTAAACCGCGGTAATGTTACTCACGGTAGGTTCCGCAGTAATGGTACAGATGCCCATATAAAGGTGTGGGCGGTGCATCGTTACGGCAAGCCGTATCAGCTAACGCGCGTTACAAGGCACCTTAGACTAACGAGTTTTACAAGGCACCTTATAAGGCACCTTACAAGGCACATTACAAGGCGCCTTGTAAGGTGCCTTATAAGGTGCCTTGTTAGGCACCTTATAAGGTGCCTTATATGTAAGGTGCCTTATAAGGTGCCTTGTTAGGTGCCCTATAAAGTGCCTTTTTAGGTGCCTTATAAGGTGCCTCGTAAGGCGCCCTATAGGGCTCCTTAGGCTACGTACCGTATTAGTCACCCCTGGACAAGGCACCTTAGAAGGCACCCTGGGCTACGGAACCATAGGTTAAGGTGGCCTAACAAGGTTACGGTGCCCTAGGTCAGTATGCCCTAAAAACTGCAAGGTACTTCAGGATGACATGCATGACCTGTGAGCATAGAGACAGATGTAGCCCTAACACTAGATAGAGCACCGAGGAAAGGCAATGAACAGGTGAGTGAAGGAGGGAGAGCTGGGAGTTGCTGGACCTGCCATATCTGCGGGCATCCCATGTGGCTGCCAGTACTGTTGACAAACATGGTGGGGGCAACTGTACCACAGCACAGGGTGTTGGCAATGTAAAGTACTGGAAAGACAGTGGGTGGCAGACGATGGGAATACATGTCCCCCAGTGGAGGCGGAGGTAGCAGGATAGTTACAATGATGGGTGGACAGAGGAGTGGTGGTGCCATGCAGATCAGGCACAAGTGAGGCAAGCATGAAGAGGCGCAATGCAGGAAAGGGTAGCAGTACAGGACATGGGGTAGTAGCCTGCAGAGGCAGACAGGACGCTACACAGCTGACAGATGCAGAAAGACGAACTGAAGGAATACTGGCAACTGGGGTGAGGGCAGGGCCGGATTTACCTATACGCCAACTACGCCGTGGCGTAGGGCCCACAGCTGGCAAGGGCCCACAAAACCTGAACAAATTGTTAGCTTTTTAAAAATTAAATTAACAAAAAAACCGCTGGCTGCTGCCGCGGCAGCATGGACTGTCCCGCGGGGCCCCCTCTGCTGCTGCGGCAGCATGGACTGTCCCACGGGGCCCCCTCTGCCTGGCTGAGCCCCTCCGTGCGGGCTTAACAGAGACGCGAGGGAGACACTCTCCCTTCGCGCCTCTCAAAGCCGGCACGGAGGGGCTCAGCCGGGCAGAGGGAGCCCCGCGGGACAGTCCATGCTGCTGCGGCGGCAGCGGCCAGCGTTTTATTTTTTTTTTATTAAAGTTTACTTGAGCCGATGGGGGGGGGGCTGGGACTGGAAATGGGCTGGGGGGGTTAAGACTGGAGTTGGGCTGACACGAAGAAACCAGAAGAAAGTGGCTGGAGCAATTGCAGCTGAAAAAAAAATGCACAAAAGGTAGAAAAATATCTCTTTATTTTGAATTTTATTAATTGGAATATGTCAGCTCTGGTAAATGTGCATCATTAACGTCTGCACTTTGTTTAGTACAAGAGCAAATTAATGTATAGTTTTATTTCTACAGTGTTGTACATTCCAAGTTTGGCTTTTGGGATTCCCAGTTTAATTATGACGTCAGGGCCAACAGCGCGCAGCTGATCCGGCGTGCTCGTTTTTATCTTTTCTGGGGGCCCACAATTTTTGTTGGCGTAGGGCCTCACTCAAAGTAAATCCGGCCCTGGGTGAGGGTATTATGGGCTGGCAGCACAGCTCTGCAAAAATATGACTCTTACAGGCATGCAAACTATTTGAGTAGGACAGGCATGAAAGAAGGAAACAATGAGGAATTTAACCCATGAACACTGCAGTAGCAGACCAGCAGTAATGCTGGGGTTAGGTCTGAAAAACCTCAACTGCCTCATAACACCATCTGCCATTCACCAGTAGACAACACAGTCAAACTACACTTGCAGCACCCTACAAGGTGTTCTAACAATGCATAGACTACTACAGACAGGCCACTAGTCAGTTGATAGTGCATGCTCACAGAAAAACTAAGTGCACCAGGCAGATAGTTCAGTGATGGGCCCCAGCACTGGGAAACACACAAGTTTAACTGGAAGCACATAGTGTAGAGCACTATGTGGGAACCTAGACATGCCATGGTCACTGCTCGGTCAGAGTGAGAGTGTCCCCCCAGCATGACATGCTATGACCACCCTGTCCATGCAGGCTGTGGTCGGGCACTACAGTGTCCCAGACATTGCTCCACACCCTGTGAAGATGCATCCTGGCCAATCCGCCCTGTCCAGGCCATACCCACAATACCTTGCTCCTCATTATGCACATATTCAGGCTAACACTGGTAACAGTGGGACATTGTGGGCCCAGTGAGGTGTGGGCAGCCACAAAACAATGGATAGACATACACACACACACACACACACACACACACAGTGCCGACATTGCTAAACTGTGCAGGAGGTAGTAGTAGTGCTCTGGTGATAACTGCAGCTCCATGCTGGGGCCAACAACCTGACTCTCCATGCAGCTATGGATTGTGGAGCCTGTATGTAAGTGTTTGTACACTTGTTCGCCGCTGCTTTGGGCTTTGCACATGTTGCTGTTGTATCTGCATTGTAGGGTAAAACATAGGGACATACTCTGCAGGACCCACAGCTGGGACTTGACCCTGTGATCCTCTACTTCTGGACACACTGGCTGTATGTACTGTACCGCAGATGCACAGCAGTCTCTGAAGCTACCTGCAGTTTTCCCCAGCCAGAACTTTTATGTTGCACTGCACATCATGTACTGGTACAGGTATAGGTCCACTGCAGGCCATCCTCTGTGTGGGTAGGCGGTCGCCTACGGAGCGGTGTCTGTGGTGGGGAGGCATACATGGGCATCCTCACATCCCCCCCATCACCGCCTACCAATAATCTGCTTGGGGGAGGGTTGGCTGGGGGGATGTCAGGTCAGTGCCCTGGCAACTGTTAGCTAGGGTGGACCAGGTAGATGTAGGTGGATTGTGGTTTTGCCTTTGTCAGCTGCTGTCTTGCTGATGTCCGGTTTCTATGTTCTTGTGTGCTACCTAGGTGACTGCCTAGTCCACCCTGTGCCCCAGCTGCCCCCACTACATGTTCTGCCTGCAGCCCCCTATGTCCCATTTGCACCATCTCCATAGTGGCCTTTCATACTTGGGCACTATACTGTTTCTGCAAATGGAGCACTACTATCACTTTCCTTGGGCTCCCTGCCTATGTTTTACATTGCTGATGCTGAAATTGTTTCACCCTCCTGCAAATGTGCATCTAATGGCAGGTTTTTGGTCCCAGTAATGTTCGGCCCTTCATTTTCCCACGTTAGTGTAAATGGAGTCTTTCCCCGCCCACTCTCCACCCATTGACCCCTTCTCTCTGCCCTCTCTCCACCCTCTGCGGGCCTTACCGCAGCCGGTGACGTTAATGCGTGTCAATTGACGTTAACGTGCGTTAAGTAACATTAACACACATTAATGTAACGTTTACGTGCTACGTTACCGCAGTTTAGTAAACATACCCCATAGTCTTAAAATGGGCCTGCACCTTAATGTAACAAAGACAAAGATCATGACAACTGGCAAAATCAATAAGTTCATCGTTGAAGGAGAAGAAATTGAAATTGTGGATAACTTTAACCTACTTGGATCAACTATCAATAAAGAAGCAACAAGCAGTCAAGAAATCCGATGACACATTGCTCTTGTCAGAATGGCTATGAAAGACCTAGACAAGATTCTCAAGAGCAAAGATGTCTCTCTCTATACAAAGATTCGACTTGTTGAAACCATGGTATTTTCAATAACATCATATGGATGGAAAAGCTGGACAGTGAAAAAGATAGACAGGAAGAAAATTGATGCCTTTGAATTATGGTGCTGGCAACGAATACTGCGTATTCTAGACCAGCATGATTGCCCATAAACTACTACAGTAAAAAGCTGAGCAATAAAATACCCATCAGCAAGTGCAGCAGCTGTTGCTACAGTTGCTGACTCTGTAGAGGCACTATAGGGGATACAATGGAACATTAAAAACATGACAAAAAACATAAGTGATAAAACCACTATTTACACTCAACATGGACAAAACAAATAAAACAGCTAATAAACATTACTAACCTTTAACTTGATGAAAGATTACTAAGATGCCATTCTTTCAAGCATCAACTTGGTTGCACAGCTACATCCCTCCCCAGCAACTCCATTCATCGAGCAAATCATTGCTATCTATGCCCTTCTCTTCTACTGCAAACTCCAGACTGTCCTTTCTACCTTGCTGCACCGCATGCCTGGAATAGACTGCCTGAGTCAGTATGTCAGGCTCCATTCCTGATCCTATTCAAATCCAGGCTAAAAGCTATCTCTTTGATGCTGCATTTGGATCCTGACTCCTTGTCCTTCTGCTTTCACCCATTTATATTTGAATAATTTCCACAAAAATTCCCTTGTCCCCGGTTGTTCTGTCTGCCTGTTCTTGCAGAGTGTAAGCTCTGTGGAGCAGGGACTGTATTTTTTGTGTACCTTTATAGCTCTATGTATGCCTAATAGCACTAAATATGAATGATAAGTAGTAGTAGTAGTAGCAGTAGTAGTAGTGCTACAGAAAAATGGTATTTGCCACATTGGAAGTCTATACTTCATAAGGCCATATTGGCTTTTCAAAAACTAATACTGGGTGTTGGGACTTCATAAAGCATTTATGACTTCTTATCTGAGAGCACAGCATCTTCCATTCTGCTTGACACAAGGAGTGATAGACCTGATTTAGGAATTGTACTCAGGTCTTATACATGACAGTGCATTACACCGTATGAGCCACCAGGCCAACCTAATCCTCATAATTCTTTCTGCAAAATAATAAGATTATGGGGGCAATTTTAAATAGCTTGCATTAGTTGCTGCTATATATATTACATTACTATATATATTGTCACTCTGCTGTTTTTATGAAGAGCGGTTTATCAAATTTTAATAAACATAAATATAAACAATCAGTTTTCTAATTTAATCTAATCTCAGTTTGGTCAAACCTTTTTGTACTTGCTGTTTCCCTTTGGAAACTGTTAAGTGCAAAGGATGTTCACTAAGGGGTATGTTTACTAAACTGCGGTAATGTAGCAGTGTCTACGTTAATGTTACTTAACGCACGTTAACGTTACTTAACGCGTGTTAACGTTACCTAACGCGCATTACAGTCACCGGCCATGGTAAGTCCCACAGAGGGTGGAGAGAGGGCAGAGAGAAGGTGTCAATGGGCGGGGAATGGGCGGGGAGAGGCTTCTTTTACACTAACGCGTGGAAATGAAGGGCTGAAAAGTACCGCAAATGAAAACCTGGCGTTAGATGCACATTTGCACCAGAGAGAAACAATTTTAATGTCAGCAATGTACAGCATAGGCAGGGACCCCAAGAAACATGATAGTAGTGCTCCATTTGCAGCAACAGCATAGTGCCCAAGTATGAAAGGCCACTATGGCGATGGTGCAAATGGGGCATAGGGGGCTACAGGTAGGACACGCAGTGGGGGCAGCTGGGGCACAGGGTGGACTAGGCAGTTGCCTAGGTGGCACATAGGAACATAGGAACTAGAAATCAGCAAGACAGCAGCTGACAAAGGCCAAACACACTCTACCTACATCTACCTGGTCCACCCTAGCTAACAATTGCCAGGGCACTGACCTGAAATCCCCCCAGCCAACCCACCCCCAAGCGGAAGGGACATAATATTGGTAGGCGGTGATGGGAGGGATGTGAGGATTCCCATGTATGCCTCCCCACCCCAGACCCCGCTCCCTAGGCGACCCCCTAACCACACAGTGGATGGCCTGGGACTGCGCACTACCAGCACCGACAGCATATGGGCATGCCAGCATGGCAGGGGGAGGGTGTGCCCGTGCTGGAGAGGGCAGTGGCACCT
This sequence comes from Ichthyophis bannanicus, assembly GCA_033557465.1. NCBI lineage: Eukaryota > Metazoa > Chordata > Amphibia > Gymnophiona > Ichthyophiidae > Ichthyophis > Ichthyophis bannanicus. The sequence continues at coordinate 370,029,554 of CM066038.1, read as the reverse complement.
GCCTGCAGTTGACCTAGGCCATGCCCTGTACCAGTACGTGGTGTGCAGTGCAAAATAAAAGGTCAGGCTAAGGCCACAAACGGGTAGCTCCAGGGACTACTGTGCATCTGTGGCAATGGTGTGGTGCAATACACGCAGCCAATGTGTCCAGAAGTAGAGAGTCACAGGTTCAAGTCCCAGCTGTGGATCCTGCAGAGCATGTCCTTGCATTTTACCCTACAATGCAGATACAACAGCAACATGTGCAAAGCCCAAAGCAGCGGCAAACAGGGGTACAAACATCCACTCACACAGGCTCCACAATCCAAAGCTGCATGGAGAGTCAGGCTGTTGGCCCCAGCATGGAGCTGCAGTTATCACCAGAGCACTACTACTACCTCCTGTACAGTTTAGCAATATCGGCACTATGATCAGGACCAGTGTGGCGGGCAGGGTTGCCAACCACCCCTATCTTTGCATAATGCTGCAATAGGAGTGTGTGTGTGTATGTCTATCCATTGTTTTGTGGCTGCCCATACCTCACTGGGCCCACTGTTACCAGTGTTAGCCTGAATATGTTCATAATGAGGAACAAGGTATGGTGAGTATGGCCCGGACAGGGCGGACTGGCCAGGATGCATCTTCACAGAGTGTGGGGCAATGGCTGGGACATTGTAGTGCCCGACCACCACCTGCATGGACAGGGTGGCCACAGCATGTCATGCTGGGAGGACACTCTCACTCTGACTAAGCAGTGACCATGGCATGTCTAGGTTCCCACATAGCACTCTACACCTCCTATGATACCTGTGTGTTTCTAGTGCTGGAGGGGGCCCAATCACTGAGATACCTGCTTGGTGCACATAGCTTCTCTGTGAGTATGGACTGGCTAGTGGACTGTCTACAGTTAGTCTGTGCATGGTAGGAACACCTTGTAGGGTACAGCAGATGCAGTCTGACTGTGCCATCTGTTGATGACAATCAGGCTGTGGTGTGAGGCAGCTGATGTTTTCCAGACCTAACCCCAGCATTACTGCTGGTGTGCCCCAGTCAACGTATGACTCTGGCCCACCAACACTGGAGGGCTGTCTTATACCAACAGGATAGAAGTTGCTTCAATGGGGCTCAGACACCTGTCCTGTACCTACAAAAAGGGTAATTGTGGGCCCTTTGGGGTATGTAGTGTATACCACATGGGATGCCCGCAGATATGGCAGGTCCAGCAGCTCCAAGCTCTTCCCTCCTTCACTCACCTGTTCATTGCTTTTCCTCAGTGCTCTATCTAGTGCAGAGCTACTCAAATCTGGTCCTGGAGGTCTGCAACCCTGCAGGTTTTCAGGATATTCCTAATGAATATGCAAGAGATATATATGCATTAGAGATAGCCTGCTAACCTGACTGGTTTGTGGCCCTCCAGGGCTGGATTTGGAGACCCCTGCCTTACACCTCTGTCATTTAAGATTGTGAGTGGGCAAGTTACAGATGTCCAAGACATCAAAAAAGTTAGACAGAATTTGTCACATTCCTCCTCACTTCTCACCACCACCAAAATATTGTCTACCTGCTACGTGCACCAAGCAGGTATCTCAGTAATGTATATGTATCTCGTTTGACCCTAATTCCACATGCATGGATCTGGACCTTCCCATGGGTCCAGAATTGGGGACAGATGTGTTTGACATGGCATGCAAAACCTCGGGACACGGTTATACAGTACATAGCAAGCAGCGTAGATATCCCTGCCCTCGATGAATTCCAAAAAGATACACGTCTCCACTGCTGCCTGTCTCCATGCAGCCACACCTCCTCAGTAAAAACGTGCATCCCCGAAGCTGTTCCTCACACTGACAATGTGGTGCCCATGCCAACTACCCATGAAAAGGGATGATACAGATGTGCTTATGCAACACAGACCATATAAGCTAGTCCTTTGCATGACCAGGACACTGCAAAGTAATCACTGTGCACTCAGAAATGTTACAACAGCAAGTACAGAGTGATATGATTGTCCTGACATACCGTTCAGCACATAATATATGGCAGTAAGTGAATATTTTAGTTGTGCTTGCAACAGTCTGTACAATGCAATGTGTAGACCAGAAGAAATCAGGAATGGTGCTCTACAGCTAAATGTCAGAGCATATCCCTGACATTAAATGAGGATCCTCAGATAGAGTGCAAACAGCAATACTAGATTTATTTATTTATTACAATTTCTTATATACCGCGCTATTCGGCATCAGCGCGGTTTACATCATAACACAATGACCATAACAACAAGCTGTCTGGTTTTACATCGAACAGGAGTGCAAACTTGGATAACAGGGGTTAACTATATACATGAGATATTTACACGGAACAAGGTTAGGTAAAAATCACATAACAAATGTAAGGGTCTTTCTGAGTGGGTCATTTCTTCAGAGGGGATATCTAGATGCCTAAGAGCACCAGCATCTGCCTATACAAATGTACACATCGGTGAGACCAGCGATGGTGCTGTGTGCCTTGTTGCATGCACTCATTCTGAGTGTCCCTTATCGCTGACAGGGATATGCTTTGACATTTCAGTCATAGACACCCCATTCTGCTGTATTCTGGCTGATCCAGTAGCACCTGGTTATGCTGTGGTCATCCCTATGGACCAGGTACTGGCCAAGCACTGATGTCCCCCCAAAATTGTAGTTGCACACACCAGGTGTCCTCATGCATCCTTCTAATCACACACACACACACACAATCTCACTTGCAGTCACAAAAAAAACATACATCTGCAGTACAAATGCCCTGCACCTCTAGAAAACAGCTGGCATAACATGATGACATGGGGTCCCAGGATTACTAATCTGATCTGCGTTTCTCATTCACACATGCATCCATCCTAAACTCACCTGCATACAATCCCTACATCAACAGTCCCACTTCTCGGATAATAGGAATTGTTAGGGTGCCCTAGATCATCTCCTCTAGCTCACACAGCAATTGTCAGCATAGCCAGAATAATCACCATTGCACCTCTGAATATTTCTGTAGGGGTGTTTAATAATGTGTCTTTACCATACTAGCATACTTTACCCACAGGTGCTCCTTGTGGTCTTGGGCAAGCCACTTAACCCTCCATTGCCCATGTTCCCTGTAAGTATTAGTGTATGTGTCTCATATCCCCTTGTGTTAAATGTATCCCCCAATTGTGTTGTGAGCACTTTGATTGAAGGATAAGGTGGTATATAAAACTGTCTAAATAAAATAAATAAAAATAAAATACACCTTCCCCCCACCACTGCATTCTGTTCTTTACAAATGCATCCTGTAGTCTTCCAGACTACAAACACACTGGTTCAAAACATCTTTGTCACAGCTATTCATCCCTGTGGGACGCAATGCAGAGCAGAGCAGAAACGTTTCTACATCCTAGCCTTACTCCACTTTCCACTGGTATAACGTGGACATTCATGGGCAACACACAGAACGTACGCAGGCCTTTTCTGAATATTCATTGCACGTCTCCACTGCTGACCATGCCCCTGTTCTGCCCCTTCCCAACCATGTTCTGAGATCCCTGTGCTAGTGCTATGTACGTGAAACGGGTGTTTCAGAATATGGTCATAGTAACATAGTATATGATGACAGATAAAGACCAGTATAATCCATCTAGTCTGCCCAGCAAGGAGACAAGAGTCAGTGCACCCACCGCTCCATGTAGGTCACCCCTATTTGTTGAGATAGGGATGACCTACACAGAGGTCATGTTTATTTTGATTTTATCCTGTTGCTATAAAAACTAGAAAAATGTCTACACCGCACGTCCAAGGAGCTTATTCCTGTTACGGAATGACCCCTTAAGGGGGTAATTTCATAGAGGCTTTTTTGCATGTATATGATTTTCTAAAGACATATAGGCACGTCTTTGCACCCCTGACATCAAAATAGATAACTCAACTATTCCTATTAAATCAGAAGTAAAATATCTTGGAGTTACTCTGGATAATGAGTTGAATCTCAGATCACACATAAATAAGACAATTAAAAGCGCTTATTACAGAATGAAGCTCATCAAAAGACTAAGGCCGCTTCTTGATACTGTTCACTTCAGAAATGTTTGTCAAGCATTGATTACTCCATTACTTGACTTCTGTAATCCAATATATCTGGGTTTATCTAAGCAAGCACTTAAGCCTTTACAACTGGCGCAGAATACTGCTGCACGTATAATTTTTGGTCTATCAAGTAGAGAACATATAACTCCCATCTTGAAAGAGCTTCACTGGTTACCAATAGCTTCACGTGTAAAATATAAAACTATAATTTATATTTTCAAGATAAAACAACAATATTCTGCAGAAAGCCTGACATATCTCATACAGTCAGATATTAGCAACAGACCTAGAAGAAGAGGATCTGACAACAGAATCAGCTTATCAAATGATGTCAGAAAAACACGTAAAGACACCTCTGAAAGGGCTTTCTCTTTTGCTGCACCTTCCATCTGGAACTCTCTACCTAATGAGCTGAGAGCAGCTCAAGACATCAATGACTTTAGAAAGCAACTGAAAACATCTTTGTTTATAGAACACTACGGTCATGCAATTAACTAACTTAATTTGTCTGGAATGTAAATCATATACATATTGTATAATAGCTCACATTATAGTATAGCTCACTATGTAGATAATGCAACTCACTCTAACACATTATACCATAACTTTAACTTTTATTTCTTTACATTTTCTCACTAATACTCTTAATATCTTTGTTTGTAAGACCGCTTTGATTGTATGATAAGGCGGTATAGAAATCCAATTAAATAAATAAAAAATAAATAAAAAATAAATAAATAAATAAATAAAACCCCTTATAGTTGGTTCATTATTTGCACAAGTGACTGAGAAGCATTAAAATAGAATGCATGCTTTCAAAAATGTCAAACACATGCGCTATTTTATTTCTCTCTTTCTTTAACACAACTAAAAGTACACAATATGGAATCTTGCATTTAATGTACTTTTGGCCAGACATGGAGGACAATTTTCAGCTAAATCATTTTAAGAAGAATAACAGTACAAATCGGAATAGTTAATCTATTTATCAAGCAGCCCCAGAAATTAGACTTCTTAGAATATCTATTCTACGGTATGTAGTTCTTGAGCTTCTTTTAATCTTCCTTTGCTAATGCTTTTCTTTACCTGGCTCTTATTACCAAATTTGTCTTTTGTTCTCAATCTAAACTTTCTCTGTTTCCTTGTTAGATCCCAGTCCAGAAAATGATTTCTGAGGTTCTGGCGGATGCATGTGATTCCAATAATGACTGTCTTCATTTAGAAAGACATGTTCAATAATTCCAGATGGGATGCTCTGAGTGCCTCCTTTTTATCATAAGAGTTGGTAAACAAGTCATGGGTGTATCGTTAGGTTTTCACAATTAAATAGTAGTGACAGGATTCAAAGGAAAAATGTCCTGCTCAATATTTAATTAAAGGGGAGCACTAGGTACATGATTCAAGTTGTTTAGCTGCCTACCAGGCTGAAATATCCTCTTGGATGAATAACACATTTTACAATCAAGTGTTATGATCAAATATAATAATAGATTTACTAATACATTTGCTGTACATCCATTATTGCACTTCCATTGGTTTTATTCTTCTAGGACCATTTGGTTTACATAACTTCTGAGATTGTTAGTTGTTATGAAAGACTCGATTGCTAGCCTATGTGCAAAAATTAGAGTCGTATTGCAGACATACAGTAGGCAAATTCTGAAGTGTAGGAAAAACCAAGAAACACCAAGAAAGGCACTAAAGATGTAATTTTAGAAAGGATGTCCAAGGTGGAACTGCAGATTTTAATAATAAAGATGTCCCGAACATGGATGGCCACGCATATTCCTATTAGTGCTATACAAATGATATGTAGTAGTAGTAGCAGGTGGCCACATAGACATCCATCTTAGGAAAGCATGGAACGGAGACGTCCATCTCATGCCAGCTAGGATAAGGGGACATCCAGCAGTGTAGCAAAACAAAGACATGGGCCTCCATTCAATGTCATTGTTCATTGACATATTGTTAAATAAAGGGGTTAATAGTGAGGCTCCTTCTCCACATCCTCCACCTTTGTCTGACAAAACAATCACTTTTCAGATGCCTCTGTACCTAGAGCAGATATAGCCTTAGACTCAACTCTGGATGGCCAGGACATTTCTGAGATCAGGCGGGGATGTCGAAGTTCTTGGGAATGCTCTGTCCACGCCTTCCCCATGCTCCTGTTCATAGTTAGACATCCTCACACTGGAGACATCCACAACCTGGCTTCTAAACTGTCTCTGGAGATATCTCTGTGATTTTGGACATCTATATGCCAATTTGCATATGTCCACAGCACAAACAGTGCCTTTAAAATAATCTGCAATATCTATAGAATTCATACAGTCAATACGCCAGTTCTGATTTTAAGAAGATTCAATATTGTCACATAAGAAATAAAACAGAGCATAAGCCATCTATTATCTCTTTCTTCTAGTCACCAGACACACTCCAGTTTCAAGGATGCATTTGAACAAAAAGAAAGTGAACTATGGATTACCTTTTCTGCTTGAATACCATCAAAATTCAGTGGCAATAATGGAACTTCAGACTTGGGGATATGAAGCTCTATGGAGCAGGATTCTTGCCTCAGTTGCTTAGCTACTTTAACAGGACATTGATACAATTCAGATTGATTTAATTTTTGTTCATAATATGTAGAAAGCTTGCAATGAACAGGTTAAAGTATTCATATCCTACTGGAATAGAGATAAATGATGCTGTTATATATGACATGCCGCTATTCAGACATCACTTCCACTTAAAAAAATCAAACTGGACAGCATTCTCCAAAGATCTTGACACATTGAATCAATATTTTAGAACTATGACCACTGTTTGAGCTGGATGTCTGTTTGCCAGGAGAGAACATACTTGGCTTAATATCTCAGTCAGCCAGCATTGTTGCTCTGAATACAGTGGGAAATTGCAAGCAGAACCAAGCATATGAGACACATCTGTTGCATGACTAAAAAACAAGCTTTTCTTGTGGTGTCAATGTCTCCAAAAGGGCTAGTTTTCTGCATACTGTGACAGTAATTAACCTCGCTCCTAAGCTAGGGTGTGTGGGGTATGATATCAGTTTCTCGAATTTACCTTTAATGCTCGCAGTAGAACTTGTGTCATGCCAATGAGAACTTTCTTCTGGAGTTTATAAGGTGTTACAGGTATAGGCAATCTATCAAAGCATGCTTGCAAATTAATTTTAATCAAGCTTCTGGCACCCAATATAATGGGAAATATTTCTGTATCTTCCTGCCAAATTTTATCCATAGTTGATCTTCTCTTTCTCCATATATATGCACAGGTCAATCACATGGCACTGACATCTCTCTCGTCAAAGCTGTTTTCTTGTTTTTCTCATTTGTCACAATACTCTGTTGGCTCCATAGAAGAACCTTGACTGAGTTAGCCGGGAAAGTCCTGTACGTTCAGGCCAGGCTGAATCGCAGTCCCGGCCTGCATGTACAGGACTGTTCGCGATTCTGATCCCGCGAGGCTAGACATGCCCTGTGGGATCAGAATCAAGATCCCTTCTGTATGTCCAGCTCAGACCGGACGTTCAGAGGGGATCTACATCCAGGACAGAATAAGCCTGAAAGTTTCTAGTGGATGGGATATGCCACCATATTGTGCCTTTTTGTATAAAAGTTTTCTCCCATCAGAACTTTATAGTCAGGGGTCATCTTTAACTCCTCCCTCTCTTTCTCCTCACACATCCAATTGATTGCTAAAACCTGTTGTTTCTTCCTCTATAACATCAACAAAATTCACCTTTTTCTTCCTAAATACCCTAATAAAACTCTCACCCACTCCTTAGTCACCTCCTATCTAGACTACTGCAACCTCCTCCTTACTGGTCTCCCTCTGAGTTATCTCTTTCCCCTTCAATTGGTTCAGAACTCCACTCCATGGCTAATCATCCACCAGCCCCATTATACTCAAATAACCCCTCTTCTCAAGTCTCTTCATTGGCTCCCCTTCTGTTTCTGTATCCAGTTCAAACTTCTCCTTCTGACCTACAAATGCATTCATTCTACTGCTCCTCACTACCTTCCTTCTCTCCTCTCTCCCTACACCTCTCCTCGTGAACTCCGCTCTTCCTCTGGTTTGCTTCTCTCTATGCCCTTTTCTTCTTTTTGCCAACTCCAGACTTGTTCCTTTTACCTTGCTGCTCCATATCCCTGGAATGAACTACCTGAGTCTGTACATTAGGCTCCATCTCTGCCCCTTTTCAAATCCATGCCAAAGGTTCACCTCTTTGAGGATGCTTTTGGATCCTGATCCCTTGCTTTCCTTTCTTTCCTTATTTGTTCCTTTGTTCTCAACTATTGTATTGTCTGTCTTGATTAGATTGTAAGCTCTGACGAGCAGGGACTGTCTTTTATATGTGTCTGTACAGCGCTGTGTATGCCTTGTTGCATTATGTAAATGATGAATAGTGAACTTCCAGCTCTTCCATACAGAATCTATGCCAGTTTCCCAGGGTGTTTTTTGTTGTTGTTGTTGTATGCTTGATATGCATCATCTCATTTGAAATCCGTTGCTGCACCTATTAATCTCACTTCCTTAGGTTTCAGTTTACCTCTCCTTAACTACTCATGTCTCCAGTGTAAATCGAAATATGGTATCTGGAGTAACTTTGTATTTCTGATTGTATTTGGGCACGTGCTACTTGTTTTTCACCATTTGCTATCTAATTCTTTAAAAAAATAAAATCTCTTGTTTTGAAAATTCTGTTGCTTCCTCTACATATACTGGTGGAACTAATGCACTTCTTCTACTCATCAGAATGCTTGTCCGGGTTTGGTAATAGAGCTGGATTCTGGACCTTTACTTTCATATTTCAGCATGTTGGACCATGTTTATTAAACATTAACGCACGCTATCTGCTGTAGCACTCATATCAGACAGTGTGCACTAATATTTAGTAGACACGGCCCTTTCTGTAAATTTGAAAGTGACAATGCTATTAAGTAGGCCTAGAGATCTATGATAGTAGGTCTATATGTATAAGCTGTTTCTATGTCATTTTTAGATTGAGAATGAATGGTCTTGGCATACAATGGTTCTTATAAATTACTTGTGGATATGGAAGAATCTTCCAGTTTTTCAAGATCTTTAAGAGGTCAGTCTACAATTCCTTAGTTGTGTAAGAGTATAGGAGTTGCCAGTGGATTTATGGCTTGTAACAACTGGGGCTTTTGTGAAACACACAAGATTGCAAATATAATGTTCTGGATTGGCCAATTACTTTGCAGAATGTACAAGGTTGCTGCAAGGATATGAGATGTCCTAAGTGATCCTCATTCCTGCTGCCATTTCTGTTCCCACTGCCCTCCCTCTCCGGGACCTGCAGTGGTGGCATTTACCTCTAAACAGTGACATAGTGCTTACAAGAAACTCTGATGCTGTGCTGTTGTTCCTGCTTCTGTGCCCAATGCAGACTTCCTGTTTGCATGGGGACAGAAGTGGCTGGACCATTCGCTTCTGCCCCCATGAAAACAGGAAATCTGCATCAGGGATGGAAGCAGGAACAACAACACAGCATTGGGGTTCTTTTGGTAAACGCTGTGTCATTGTTTAGAGGTAATTGCTGCCACTGGTGTTCTAGGCAACTGTCTAGTTTGCCTAATGGTAGCACCAGCCCAGAGTCTGCGTGCATAGGCACTCCATCTGTAGGTGCTTAGTACTCTCAGTATTACACTGATCTGCTATTGTGTCCCTTCTTCGGTCACTCGAGCCATGTCAACTGAGAGAAGTCACATTGCACATCTAGGTGTTGAATAGCCAGCAACAGTAGAAAGTGCACACAAGCTTACTGCTCTCCACCACCCTGGTTTTCAGAGGGACAGAAGATGAGACAGTAACAGCTCTCTATGCTCTCCCTAAGACTCCATGATGAAGGAAAAGAGAAGATGAAGAGGTGGTAGAATTAATCATGCAGCTTTGGAGGGGGAAAGAAGAGGTGAATACTGTACAGGAGGGAAAGCAAAGAGAGATGGATTCGTAGGTAAAGATGAGGAAGAGTTAAATGCTGTGTGAAAGAGTTATGGAGGTGTAAATGCTGGGAAGAACAAGACGAATGCAATGGAAGGGGACGTGATAGCTATAGGGTGGAAGGAAGAGAAGAGGAAAGAAGAGGGGGTGAGTGCTGGAGAAATGAAAGAAAGCATGAATGCCATTTCCAGCCCACTTCTCACTGAAGTCAGCTCTGAAAATTTGGACTGCCTGTAATACTGAAATCTTCATTCCATTTCCTTATCTAGAACAAGCCATCATCACATTCTATCTTAACCAGCAGCCTACAAGAAGACAGCAGCACTTTAGTACATGTAAGTTCTGCCATTTTGACTACTGGAGAATTTTAATAGCCCATTAGTTTGAAATGAATTATGCAGGGCTCTAGAGATCTGAAGTCACACAATTCAATTCAAACCAAATGGCTGATGTAATTAGCCATAGTCAATGGAGGAGCCTACACGTGCTAATGTGTTACTCTGTTTATGCTGACTGGGTGCTGAAGTATAATGAGGGCACAGTAAATGGCAGAGGGGGATGAGAAAAATCAGGGGGAGAAGAAATGTGGTGTTGGATGCAGAATGGTACTAGAAAGTGCTTGAAGAACAAATAAATGTATGGGGGAGATGGAAAGTAGAAAAGGGTAAAACTGGAAATGGGAGAAGTAAGGAGACAGGCAAAATGGGAGTGGGTGAATCAGGTGATGGAAAGAAATAGATTGTATATGAAAGAGAAACCTGCTGAATGTGGGGATGTCTGTGACAGCGTGGATGAATATTTGGGCACAGTTTTTGATGCTCTAGATGTTTTTGTTTACTTGAGAGGAGGAATGTGCACAGGCAAAATATTCAAGTTTGTTTTCAGAATTTTTGGAAAAGTTCTTGATTTTTTGATTTTTCATTTTCATTTTGTCTAACATATTTGGTTTGATACAATTTATTGCACATTACAATTTTTAATGCATGCAGATTGATTGTATGTGTAATCATTTGTAAGTTAATGTGTATTAAATTAATTTTGTGAACACTATGGGGCATGTCTACTAAAGTAAATTGGATGCTACGGTGGGGGCTAATGCAGCATTAACACCCCATGGTAGCAGCCACCCAATGAAAACTTCTGATATTGCAAGCAATTTCCTATGGTATAGCATGTGGGCGCATACAATGCAAAGGCTCTGTTTCTTGTTGCCTGTGAACACTTTGTAATCGCCTTTGGGAGTAACAGGGTGTTGGTGGCGGCTGCTCTCCTAGCTCTGTTGAGGGGGTGGTCTGGATGAGATCTGTGAGGGAGGTGGAGGAGCACTTGTTGATGGCTTTGTAGGTCATCAGGAGAACCTTGAAGGAGAGTCTACAGTGGACCGGCAGCCAGTGCAGATGTTTCAGAACTGGGGTTATGTGTTCTCTCCTGGAAGCTCCGTGCAGGAATCTGGCGGCTGCATTCATTGCCAGATGCAGAGGATTGAGCGGGCTCTTCGGGAGTCTGTGGAGTATTGTGTTAGCATAGTCAAAATGTGGGATTACTAGGGCTTGGTAGACTGTCCAGAAGTCTTCTGGCTCGAGTAGCTGTCCCAGGTGACGGAGTGTCTGAATTTTGTGGTAAACCGCTTTGACCATGTTGCTTATCTGGGCTTTCATGTTGAGCTGTTGGTCTACCGTGACCCTTAGGTACCATATTGTGGGCTTGCTAAGGAGCTCTGCATCCCACACCTTCAGCGAAATGGGCGGGGTGAAAGCTGGGTTCCTGGAGACAAATAGGACCTCAGTTTTGTTGAAATTTATTCTGAGCCTCTGTGTGTGTAGCCAGTCTGTGACGGCATCAAAGCAGGTGGAGAGAGGTCTGGATGTTCTGTTGAGATAGGCATATATAGCAAAACAACATTGGCGTAGACCAGGCAGTTGAGGTTGCAAATGGGCTGCATGTAAACGTTGAACAGTAGGGCTGAAAACGAAGATCCCTGTGGCACGCCTTTCTTTTGTGGGAGAGGTGTGGAGGTAGCGGAGCCAGTTCAAACATGCTGCCATCTGTCTGCTAAGTATGATGCACACCAGGTTAGCGCTGACCCGTGGATGCCCTTCTCCTTGAGGCGTGTTAAGAGTATTTCATGGTTAACGGAGTCAAAGGCTGCAGCAATGTCTATGATGATCAGGGCAAACCCTTGTCTGATATTATCCAACCTGATGGTTATTGAGTTGAATAGAGTGGTCAATAGGGTATCAACGCTATGTGACTCCCTGAATCCATGCTGGCACGGGTCGAGGGGTGCACTAGACTCGATGTGGTACTAGAGCTGGCGTTGGATGACCTTCTCAATAATTTTTGCCAGAAGAGGGATGCTCGATATTGGCCTGTAGGAGTCCATCTTGGCAGGGTCCAACTTGTTGTTTTTTAGTAGCGGTCTGATAGCTGTTTGCTTCAAGCTCTGAGGGAAGGTCCCAGTGGAGAATGAAAGCTCTATGAGTTTGGTCAGGAAAGGGCTGAGATCAGCACGCAGTGATTTTATTCAAAATGCTGGACAAACGTCATTAGGTGCTGGGGTGGAGTTTATGGCTATGACAATGTCTTGAATGCCTTTCTCTGTCGGGGCCGAAAAGGTCCTGATGATGTGATGGGTGTCCTTCGTGGCTGGTGTCAAGGAAAGTGAAGGGGTCGGGTGGGGTGTCCCGCTGGCGGTGGAGAAGTCTGTGGTCATAATGGTCTGGTTCATTTTAGCGCGCTGGTATTCAGCATACTCCTGTGGGTCGGGAAGGCTAGGTTGAGTAGGGGAAGGCTCTTTTGTTAGGGTCTTGACTAAGTTGAAGAGTTTGTGCGGTTTATTCAGGGAGCACTGCAATATCTCGGCATGGAATTGCTTCATTCTTGCTGTTACTGCTGCACGGTGTCTTCCTAGATGATCAATGTATGATTTGTGGTTCTCTGGTGACCGTGAGCAACGCCAGTGTCTCTCGAACTTTCTAAGAACTTCCTAAGGTGGATCAGTGACATACGTAGCTTGGGGGAATACCAGGGAGCATTCTGTCTTTTTCCTGGAGGCTTATTTGAGGGGGGTAGATGGGTGATGGCATCCAGGCTCGTGTTCCATGTGGAGACCATCTCATCGAGACTGTGTGCTGGCAGGTTACAGAGAGGCTGGGCTCTGTCCAGAATTTCCTCTTTGTTGAAGGGCCAGAAACGTCTTGATGATACCGTGGGGGCCTTAGCTGAGGACTGGGGGCTAATGTGGTCCGGGTGTGTTGGCATCTGGAATCTGATCAGGCTGTGATCTGACCATGGCCCTGGGTTAATGGATAAGTCCAGGTTGTGCCCGGGGTCCAGAACTGCCTGCGAGGCGAAGATCAGGTCCAGCATGTTTCCCTTAGCATGGGTGGGGGCATCAATTATTTGTTTATATCCAAATTCTTTGAGAGCCTCAAGCAAAGCCTTGGTGTGGGTGTCTTGGAGAGCAGGGAAGTTGAGATCACCCAGCACCCAGTTTGGCCTACGAGTGTTTTTGGGGTTGCAGGCGAGGTTGATTATTGTGGATAGATCATCCGGGGAAGGGGAGGGAGCTATGTAAACCAGGTTGATGGTGCTGTACTTATTTTCTATGATAATGGAGTTGAGGTGTGACGTGCTGCTGGAAGAGATCAGCTGGAATCGTAGGTCTGTCTTGGTCAGGATGAGTGCTCCTCCACCTATTTGGTCAGCCCTGTGGCAGGAGTGGATGGAGAGGTTGGGGGGGACAAGCTGGTGAAGTAGGACTGTGTCTGCAGTGGACAGCCATGTTTCAGTGAAGAATAGGATGTCCAGATTATGTGAGGATACCAGGTCGGCTACGGCTGGCCATTTCTTCCGGACCGATCGTGCATTTATAAGGGCACACTTCAGGTTGCAGGAATGTGCTTGATTCACCCGCTGGGGATGTTTGGCCTGCTGGGGGGAGACATAGATGAGGTGTGGGCACGGCGTGTGTTTACCCCCTGCTGGTGGATGGTGTGGGGGGGGGGGGTCAGACAACCTCCTCCCCGAGCCATGTAGGACTGGGATGGGATTGTGGGAAGATGTGAGGGCGTGGGCACCGTGTAGGAGACCTAAGAGAATGCAGCAGCTGGTTAAGATACCAGGGTAGTGCTTCATCATGGGTATTGGTATTGTGGTGCAGGCAGTTAGTATATCAGGCAGTGTTTCTTGCAGAGAGTAGCGGTCTAGCATGGGCTAAAGAGACACACTATATAGTACAGATCTAGCTTGGTATAAAATAGACAATCCTAGATAGAGTCTATGCAGTGTAGCATCACTATATAGCACTGGATGGAGTCTATGACAGTGTAACAGCACTATACAGCACTGGTTTAGATTGGTTTAACATAGACAGCACTAGATGGTATATGACAGTGTATCAGTTATGAGCTATAACGTGTACTGGTATACTGGAGCAGTCTCCCAAACTCACGGATGAGGCTCTGGTTGGTAATAGCTGAAGCTCTTGCGGGGGTTCGGGTGGAAGCTTTGCGCAGCTATCATTAGGGTCCATCACTGCTGACCTCGGTACTCGACCGTTTTGTGCGGGGCTGTGGTGGCTTCGTTGGGGCCTGTGCCTAAGGGCCATGCCAAAGAGCCCTCTGGAGAGGCCCTCAGGTGTGGGCACACCCGGTGGCACTTGTTTTAAAATATCCCACCGACTGCTCCGATTGGGCAGCTTGGTGCCACGTGGAGGAGGGAGGTGGCGCGATCAGTGGGTCAGCCCTGGAGGCTCGATCCTCGCCGGGAGAGCTACGGCTGGGGGCTGGAGGCAGCTGCTTCAGTGTGCTGTCGGCACCCGGTGGCATTGGTAGGGGTTGCCCTATCCTGGCACACACAGCAGACATTTTGTGCCGTGACCTGCAGTCTTTCTGTATCCAGCCATTGGTACAATGACTCTCAAAGCAGGGGTCATGGGTTCACTTCCTCTTTGTTACCTTTTTTTATGCCTGTCAACCTAAGGCACCTTAAAACCCTTTGGGCACCTTAACCTATGGTGCCTTGTAAGGCACATTAAGCTAAGGCACCTATAGGGTGCCTTTGGCTAAGGTGCCTTATAAGGTACCTTAACCTAGCGCACCTTAAAGCTCTTAGGGCACCTTAATTTTATTAAGGCACCTAAGGTTAAGGCACGTTGATTCAATTAACATGCAATGTCCTGTTAATGTATGTGAAATGCCCAAGGCGCCTTCCAACGCAGGTTGACAGCCCAATGCCCACAAGATACCGGTTCGTTCCCCCACCTGGGCAACCCCCTATATGGCATCGGTGACACATACGGCGCTGAGCCAACATGGCCTGGTGTGTGTAGTTCAGTGGTTTGGAGAAATGACAGGCAACAATGCAGTGGGAGTTCAAATCCCGGAAAAAAACAAAGTGATGTATACTACATGAGAATGTGGCACGGGCGCCTCATCTGCTGCAGGCAGAAGCGCCTTTTCCCCGGCTCCTCATAAAGGCAAAACCTCAACAGGGTGAGGAGGGCCTGGGGATGCCTTACCAGGTGCTTCAATGTGTCTGCCAACTGCTCCCGTGAGGTAAGTGCATGGGGGCAGGTCGCACAAACCAAGGAGTTCAACACAGTAGCCAGTGTCACCCCTTTCACCCCCCAGAGGCCATAGGCATGGGTGGATTAGCAGGGTAAGTTCTTTAATAGCTGTGGAGTATAGTAGAGAGGCTTGGCAATGCCCTCTGGGATTTGTAGTTCCACAACTTTAGCAAAAAGAAAGTAGTTGTAGTCGGAGTGATAAGGATTTAAACAGGATTTATTCCCTTCCCAGGGTTGGATTTTCACACAATGAAATAAGGCAACACAAAAACCATACGTCTGGTATCAAAGTTAAAGAAACATTTGAACAAAGGATATGCTTATCTTCAGCTTTCACAATGGAGGCAAAAATGGTAAAAGAAAACAGTTTCCTTCACAAAACTCTTCCTGTCTGTTTTCTTTATGAATCAGCTCCTACAGCTCTTCAGCATAGAGAAGATATGCTATCAGATAATGTATATGTACAGTCCATGTAAATATCACCGTTAGACTCCTCACACGGATCACATTGCATCTCTTCTATATCTGGGTAAGTTTCCCGGTGAGTGAAACTTCTGTTCTGACTGCTAAATTCCTCTCTATAGCTTTGGGAGTTCCCTTCCCCCACCAGCCTAGAGGTGGATGGGTAAATACCGTAATCACTATAGTCTCTCTCAGAGGCGGCACATAATTCTTGGTAAGTACAGGGCTGACTGCTATAGTCTAAGCTTCTCCTATTAGGAAGAATAAGGTTACCTTTCAGCAGTCTCCCTTCAACGTTCCTCCCTCGAGCACAGCTCTGCTCGTGGGAAGGCTTTTCACTCCGTGTCTGTTTGAGCTTTCTCCTTGGCACCAAATTATCTTCAGGATAATGGTTTTCTCCTGCTTGGTACCTTGTGCTGGGTGACTGGTCTTGCCTTAGCCTGGCCTCAGAGCTACTACCTCTGCTTCCTCTGTAGCAAGGTTCTCGAAAGCACTGGTCAGCTGTGCACTGCTCTTCCAAACAGTCCTTCCTGGGTTTCTCAGCCCTGCACCTCCCTGGTAGTCTCCTTTGGTCAGTAATTGGTTTTAACCAGCATGGAGATCCTTCTCTCCTGCCTCTCAAGCTTCTCTCCCTGCTTGGAGTTCTCCTGCTATCGGGACTTCTCTCCCTGCCAGCACGTCTCTCTTCAGCAGTTCTCTCTTTTGCAGTTCTCCCTCTAGCCGCTTCTGCACTACTCTCAGGTGAGTGATTTTTAACTGCGTAGCTTGTGATGTTGGCTCCACCCCTTGTCAGCTGCCCCTCATCCCCTGATGAGCCACGAGCTAGCTTTGAGTCTGGGCGTTCCCCTACACCACGTGAAATAGCTTGTGTATAGTTCCTATGGCAACCTTTGGCCATGTGTATCTCCGAGCTGTCAAAGTTAGCTCCGTTTTGTTCAGAATCCCCTATCTCCATGGGCTCTGACCGCTGCACCTCATGACACCAGTTATCAACACACATATCATACAGGCACATCAGGGAAAAGGACAGGTCTGTGGCTTAACCTGGGAGCAATGTAGGTGCGCCTGCTGATATGCGCAGGTCTTCCCTAACCCCAGGTGGCTCAGGCCTATTGACAGAGGTCCGTGTTTACTCCTGGTACTACGATAGGTGTGACTGTTGATGTGCGCTGGTCTGCCCTAACCCCAGATGGCCTCAGGTCTATTGACAGAGGTCTGTGTTTACTCCTGGTGCTATGGTAGGTGTGCCTGCTAATGTGAACAGGTCTTCCCTAACCCCAGATGGCTCCAGACCTATTGATAGAGGTCTGTAATTAATCCTGGTGTTATGTTAGGTGTGCCTGCTGATGTGTGCAGGTCTGCCTTAACCCCATATGGCCCCTGGACTATACAGAGAGGTCTGTGATAGATCCCCTGGACCCTCATAGGTGAGTCTGCTGCTGTGTGCATGCCACAATGGCTACCCACATGTGCAGCACTGTCACCACTGTGTACTGTGGCACGAGCATATGCAGTCACAGCATATGATAGCCATATGTGCTTGTCATTTATTTATTTATTTATTTATTTTTTATTTATTTAACAATTCTTTTATACCGCGCTATTACAATCAGTGCGGTGTACAATGAACAAGAACATACTACAATGCATACAAGTAACATTGAGTTTTACATTAAACAGGGAACTTCAACAATAGGACAACCGGGGGAACTATGTACAGATTAACTTAATGTACTATGTACAGATTAACTTAATGTCAAAGTTTGTTGTGGACATGCAGATACAGCGCATATATGTAGGTTGTGGCGCATGCCCCAACTCCCCCTTGCCATCCCATCACACGGATAAA
This sequence comes from Ichthyophis bannanicus, assembly GCA_033557465.1. NCBI lineage: Eukaryota > Metazoa > Chordata > Amphibia > Gymnophiona > Ichthyophiidae > Ichthyophis > Ichthyophis bannanicus. The sequence continues at coordinate 370,011,616 of CM066038.1, read as the reverse complement.
GGTACCAGACAGCACCGCCAGTATGATGCACATGATCTGCAGCATGACAATGCCACATATGCCATGGGGTGACCATGTCACGCAAGGAAATGCCATCAGTTAGGCATGAGGTGCCCAGGTGGAAGCACACAGGAAATGTAGGGGGCAATCCAAACATGTCCAGCCTCACTCGCACACATGCAAGTGGCATTGGCAACAGCGAGCAGTGGACCAACAGTGTACAGCAGGAGCAGCCTCCTGCTGCACACAGCCATGTATGATGCACAGCAGATGATGGCCAGGGATGTCTGTCCCCTAACAGCCCATAACCATTGCTGTATCCGCAGGTGAAGGATCTGAGGAAGAAAGGGCGGGAGATGAGGCAGCGGTGCCCTCACTTACTCCAACGGCTTCAGTGTGAGGCGATGGCCACATGTGACAGTGAGTGATTCAGCCTGTGTGGTGCACAACAGCATGTTCCAATGCCCCATCAGCCTGTGGGGCCACCTACTATGTTTCCATGATGTGGTGAACACATGACTGATGTGGTAATGTCTGGTTTCCCCTCACAGTGGATGCAGATGTCGTTGAGGGGCTCTCGCAGTCCAGACACAATGGTGCTGGTGGTGCAATGGCCCAGTCACAGCCAGGCAGCCTCCTGGAGGAGGAGGCAGAGAAAATGGAGCAGGAGGAGGAGGATGTGGAAGACGTGGCATTGGAAGAGTAGTGGGAGGGCGCCGGCGGAGAGGGGGAGTCCAGAGAGAGGGAGGAGTGGAGGCTGGGGAGGGGGATGGGGAGGAGGAGTGGGAGGCCTGGGAGGGGGAGTAGGAGTGGGAAGCCAGGGAGGGGGAGTGGGAGGAGTTGTGGGAGGCCAGGGAGGGGAAGGGCGAGGAGGAGGGGAGGCCAGGGAAGGGGAGGATGCGGTGGAGGGGAGAGGGCAGCGGGAGTGGGTGGGTGTGGGCCAGGATGCACCCCTGGAGGTGTGTGACATGCCAGAACCTGCGGTTGTGCACGTGGGCCTGACAGGTCCACACACCTCCATGGCTGCATCCTGGTTCACTGGGCAGGTTGTGGCCAGTCCTGAGCAGCACAGGACTGCACAGGGAACTGGGGGCCCCTGCCATCTTCCCCATGGGTTCGGGGATGTTGCCCATCTGGCCGCGGGGCCAGCATACAGTGACACAGACAGGACATGTGCGGATGTCTCCACACAGACACCAGGCACATGGTGTCTGTGTGGGGGCATGTGTGCACGCCACATGTCTGTGGCACTGTGTGCCATGTCCTAAGCCCAGCAGGAGCAGACCCACACCATGGAGCAGGTGGTATACACCATGGTGAGGATGGCTGATTAGCTGCGCATGCTGCCTGAGGCTATCACAGGCAGCGCAGTTCATCAGCCATCCGGCCAGGGTGGCCCCCAGGGGGTGTGAGCAGCACATTGGTACATGGCACCCTTGCCCTGTGCCGTCCTGTCACCCGGGACTGCCACCACCTCACCCCCTAGACATATATAAGGTGTAACACTGTAAATATGTACATAGTTATTTGAAAATATATTACATTAACATATCACAATGGTCATGTGTCTCATTTCCTGACATGCCATTGCACTGAGAGTGACACGTGTGAGCATGTCCCTGTGTGTATGGGTGCAATACATCTGTCACATACATGGTACAGTCCCCATGGCAGGGGTAGGGGATGGGCATGTGCGCTAAAGTATGTATCCCTCACAGCCACTGGGATGTACCCATGTGTTAGTTTCAAAGACAATCACATAGCAAATCTATGTAAAGAAAGAACACCTTTTTCATTAGAAGGAGTATATGAAGATGGAAAAATCACCACTAATTGGGAAGAACTGTTAAAATTGCAAAAACGTACGGTACGATTAGAGCTTCATAGATTGTCCCTAATTGAATATGTATGAAGACAACATATCCCACGAGGATTACGAATGTATAAAGAACCTAGAATGTTCATTACCGATACGGAGTTCATGGAAAGATGGAACTGTATTCTTAACAAATGCTCTTTAGACTTGATGGTCTTAATAATAGACACTACAGCAAATAATTTGGAAATAATGAAAAAAGAAACAGATTCCATGGTTAACAGTCTTAAAGAATGTGAAACCTTAGATAGACTTGAGAAGAAATCAGAAGATATGAACAAACAATTACAACTATTGAGGGAAGATATAGTAAAAATCAAATCCAAAAAATTAAAACGAGATTATGCTGATTATACAACAGGATACGTTTATCCATGGATGAATTTAAAAAGAAAGAATAAAAACCAACAGAAACAAGTGAATTTCAATACAGCCTCGGAGGACACTAGTACTACTGATTCTAGTAGGAGATCAAAAGAGGATTTTTTGGACGAAGCCGAAGGAAAAACCAAAAAGAAAGAAATAGGACGAGGAAAACAACAGGGCTGAGGGGAGTCCCGCCACAAAATTTAAAAGGCAATTTACAAGGAAATACTGCATCAACATCATTGGTTGTTAATATATCAGAACAACAGATATCGAATGAACAATTATGTATCCTCAATAGAGGATTATCTTTTGTCCCCGAAACATATTTTGATAGTTTTCAATTTAGGGTTGATATGGAAAATTTAATGAGAAAATTAAATCTTAAGGTTTACTTTGCGTCCAAAACATTGGATATATAGGGATCAACTACTGTAAGTTCAAAGAGAACACAGTTACCACTAAAGTGAACGTGGTTCCCTCCAGGACCGACCACAGTAGAGGAACGTGATGTGTCCAAGGATAGAACAAAATGATCATGTAATATTGAAAAGAGGCTTTTATTCACAATACCAATGGATGATGCCCACCCGACACAGGCCGTGTTTCGTTTAATAAAACTTCATCAGGGGTACAGGGCAACTAAAAACAAAAACATCCAATAAATACACTCAAATATGAATAACAATAAAACATGCACTAAAAGAAAATATATAAATAACTAAAATCATAATAAATAAATACAAAAAAAATTATTTACACTCAAAAAAATCATGCCCATTGTGATGACAGCCATGCTAACTCCAAATACTCACTAACCAAACCCTCATTGGCCAAAGCTGTAAAAGTCTCTTCTTTACCACAACTATATCAAAAACCAAACGGAAACATTAACAGTGCAGCTTAATAGCCAAAAAACCAAATTCATGATATCATCCAACCTACTTACATTTTCTCACAAGTTGGCTGTCATCACAACGGGCATGATTTGATTTTCCTTTTTAAGCACCAGTTGTTATACACATTGTTAAAGTTATTCATTCGTTTTTTTATTTTTTAATTTATTATTTTTTAAGTTATTCTTATTTATGTTTTTAGTATAATAATTTTTTTGAGTGTAAATAATTTTTTTGAGTGTCAATGACATTATTATATTTGTGCACGGATGATCTTCCTTCTCTTCTTCTTTTGGTTCACGGTTATTGCACCAGTTTTATTCAAAACATTTTTTGCTCTTTCCTCAGTCTCTCTCATTTTATTTATATAGCGTTCCAACAACTTTTAGGTATAATTATAATTATATTAATGTTTACCTGTATAGTTATTTATTTATTATGATTTTAGTTATTTATATATTTTCTTTTAGTGCATGTTTTATTGTTATTCATATTTGAGTGTATTTATTGGATGTTTTTGTTTTAGTTGCCCTGTACCCCTGATGAAGTTTTATTAAACGAAACACGGCCTGTGTCGGGTGGGCATCATCCATTGGTATTGTGAATAAAAGCCTCTTTTCAATATTACATGATCATTTTGTTCTATCCTTGGACACATCACGTTCCTCTACTGTGGACTATTTCTGACGTGACCGTTTGCTCTTAGTTGGACCGTCCCTCCAGGACCGATCCATCCCTCCTTAATGCTCTTTAGGGAGTTAGTATTGAAAGATATTCAGCAATTATAAGAGAATATTCCACAAACATTTAGAGTAGTTACGAGAGAAGAAAATATAGCATTGAAAGATTTACAATCACAAACTGACATAGTGATTCGCCGGGCAGACAAGGGAGGGGCAATAGTAATCATGAGTAGGGATCAATATTTGACGGAGGCCAAACGACAGTTATCTAATACAGAGATATATAAGACATTAACAGTGGATCCAACAATGGATTTACAACAACATATTAAGAAGATCACGTCTCAGGCGTTAGAAAACAAATTGATAACCAAAAAGAAATGGAATTTTCTGAATGAACCAGGTCCAACCATAGCAAAATTTTATTTGGTGCCAAAAATACACAAAAGTTTGACAGATCCGCCAGGAAGACCTATAGTATCTACGCGAGGCACTATTTTGGAACCCCTGTCAATATATATTGACTCATTTTTGCGGCCCTTAATGATAGAGATTCCATCATATATTCGGGACACTTCCCATTTTTTACATATATTATTGGAACATCCTGAATGGGCAATTGATAAGGATACTGTTTTAGTCACACTAGACATTACAGCGTTATATACTAGCATCCCTCAATCAGCAGCATACGAGGTAGTAGCATCATCCTTGTATAGTAGGGGTGACTTGTCTAATGAACGCATATTGTTTATACTACAGTTAACCAATATGACAGTCGTTCAAAACTATTTTATGTTTAATGATGTGTTATATCATCAGACCTCGGGGGCTGCCCTGGGGGCAACGTGTGTCCCCTCTATAGCAAATTTATTCATGAAGGCATATGAAACAAAATGGTTAGAAACATCTCCATATAAAGATTATGTAATATTATGGTGGCGCTATATTGATGATATTTTTATGCTATGGAAAGGACAATTAGATATTTTTAAAAACATTTTGGACTGGTTAAACAGTTTGGATTCCAACATACAATTCACACACTCTTATCATAATGAAACCATAGTGTTTTTGGATGTTCAAGTCAACAAAGGTGATTCTGGCTGGATTACGTCTGTGTATAGGAAGGAAACAGACAGAAACATGCTCCTTCATTACAGTAGTGGGCATCCACAACAACTGAGGGATAGTTTACCCCTTTCACAGTTTATCAGATATTGAAGAAATTGCTCAGAAAAACAAGATTTCAAAATACAATCTAAGATATTGATGAATAATTTTCGACAGAGGGGATATCCTGAACGCGCAATAAGACATGCTTACAAGAGAGCTTTGTTCAACAACTGGTTGCTACTTTTACAAACTCGGGGTAAGAATGAAGCAGATGATAACACCATAAATTTAGTTACTAAATATTCCCCTTACAGTTTCCAAATAAAACAAATTATTAAAAGACATATGAATGTACTGAGTACTCTCCCAGGGTTAAAAAATAAAAATATCCATGGCGTCTGGCAGCGACATAAAAATTTGAAAGAAAAATTAAGTCCAGCTGTATTGCGACCTATACTTGACACCACAGGACACACAAGATGCGGCGAATGTAATATCTGTCACATTTCTAGTGAAGTAACTGATTTTGAATATCATGGACTTACATACCGATTAAAAAAGAAAATGTCTTGCAACACTTGTTTTGTGGTACATTGCATTAAATGCCCATGTGGATTAATATATATAGGTAAAACAGTAAGATCTTTCAAAATCAGAATGAACGAACATCACAGCAGGTTTTTTATTTTATTTTTATTTTTTTATTTAACATCTCTTATATACCGCACTATTATCATCAGCGCGGTTTACATGAAACAAACATATACATACAGGAAACTGTAGTGCATTTTACAAGTAACAGGAGTTTAGAACTTGGGAACAACAAGGTAACTATGTCTACTATAAAACTATCTACAATAATCTCTACGCATTAGTCACATTAGGGATTGTCTTGGTCTGAATATGGCGTTATTAAACTGCAAAACACGGGAAGCACCAATAGTGGCACATTGCTTGGAATTTAATCATAAATTTGAAGAACTGCACTGTTTTTGTATAGATACACTTTTAACCGGGAGAAATGGGAAATCTAGAGAACAAGCTTTACTAATTTGTGAGCAAAAATGGATTTATACTCTACGATCGGTTATTACAGGAGGTTTAAATGCTTCAATTGATTGGGGAGTCTGTATTTGAGAAATAAAAGAATAAAGAAGAAATAACATCGGTTCAGCTCTATATCAGCGAGAATAATAAAACAAACAAGATCTTTAGTGCATTCAAGAAACCACGAAAAGAAAATTCTGGAGTGTTAAACAACATAAGAAGATCCATTGTTAACATAACCGAGGAATAAAGCATAATTTAGTCTGAGGTATAATCAGTTTTAAACTTTCCATCATTGTGGGTTTATGAAATCTGATAGGTTTCAATCGTGGAAGATTGGTAACATAATGATAAAATGCAACAGCTGAAAGTAAAGAAACTCCTTCAGCAAGTTATTTAAACGTCATGGTTGATACCATCCCGCATGCGCGGCGTCATTAGCAGCCAACGGGCTCAAAGGAACGTGAAAGAAAGTACAAGCCAAGAGCACTAAATGCTATTATACTGGAGGTATGCCGGGAATGTATTTCATAGATAGCTTGGTGTTTCGTTAATACTTTGGATAAAGATGTTATTTGAAAGATTAAATCAAATTTGTTTTATTGATAGTGCTTTAGCATAAGGAACTCCCTGAAGAAACTCACAGAAGTGAAACGCAAATATGGCGCCAGGGAAAGGCATTGGGGAAAGACAAAGACAATGAATGAAATTAATAAGTTAAGCACTTTTTTACTTTTGAAAAGCTTTCTCAGTATAAGAGTAATGTAGTAAAAGTTATGAAGAAAAATAGTAGCGTATTGAAAGTTATGAAGATTTATCTGGAACTATAGAACACGGAGGTCGTTGATGCAAAGTGGCACACCAGTTCAAGTCTAAGTCTGAAAGGACGTGCCTTATAGAGTCTGAGACCTCTAATTCTTTAAAGATTAATCTTCCTAAATACTTAACGTTAACCTTGATATAATGTATAGGAAGTTACTCATGACATAATAGATGGAAAGAATTTCATGATTGATTTTCATGCATCGAATGAAGATTCGAATAAGAGATAAATCACAATCTTAAAGGTAAAAATAGATTGGCGACCATTTTTCTGAGTGACAAAATTGGCCCTCTGAAAGCAGACCATTCACCGGAACAGTGCACACATGGCATGGTGCATGGCACAGGTGGCATGCCAGAACATAGAAATGGTGGCAGGGAGGGGGCGGAGCCTGATGTCCAGCGGGAGGGGGCAGAGCCTGATGTCCAGCGGGTAAGACGCTTCGCGCTGAAGCTCCCGAGAGGCCTACTTAGAATCCTGACTTAATACCTATACAAACTTACTATTTCGCTCCGGGCTGACCGGGGTACCTCGGGGGGGGATGGCGGCCCATAAACCAGCGCGCTTGGACTTCGGGTCTCCTTCTTCTTCTCACGGAAAACGCTCCAAAACAGAGGTGTCCTCCCCACAGAAGATGGCTCCATTTCGAGAAAACCCCGAAATGCACCTGGAGATTTTAGAGGAAATACGCGGCGTGAAGGAATTGGTGCAGTCCAATGGAGAAGCGCTTAGAGCCATGCGAGAAGACTTTGGAGTGCTCCAGGACCGACTTGAAAGTCTCTCATTACGGCAGGACAATATGGCGGGGGTCCTCGACTCGCACGCGGTGCGCTTGGGCACACTGGACAAGGCTGAGCGCCAGATACAGAATCTTCAAAAGGAGTTAGAAGATAGCAATAATCGAGCCCGTCGCAACAATGTGAGGCTCATTGGAATACCGGAGGGGGTGGAAGCGGGAGATATGAGAGAATTCCTGCTCAAAACTCTTCCCTCCTTGCTGAAGATCACCTTTCATAAAGAACTGGAAATCGATCGTGCACACCGTGTTCCTACCCACATGGCGCTCAACCGAACGACCCCCCGGCCTATTATCTTTCGCTTGCTACGATATCAACAAGTGGAACAAATTTTAAATGCTGCTCGGGCGAACCATCATTTGGAATTTGAAGGTCACAAAGTCTCCTTCTTCCCTGATTTGGCAAAGCCTACCGTTGACCGACGGAAGAAACTCCTTGCTTTTCGCCCTCGACTTCAACAGCTACAGGCTCGCTTTGGCCTGTTGTATCCCGCGAAGCTCCGAGTGACTCTCCACAACCAAACCAGGACATTCGAAGATCCTGATCTGCTATCAGCATTTTTAGACTCCAAAGAAGCAGAGCAGATGCGCTAATCCAACGACTTGGACTTTTATTTGCCGGCTCTGTCCGCCATTTTGAAGGGCCCGATGCGGCGGTCATAGTCAAACACAGAGACTACCTGGACTTTCTTTCTTTCTTTCTATGACTTTTTTTGTTTTTTGGTCTCCTATCCCTCCATGATGTGTGCCTCGGTCGGATTCGGAGCACGCACAGTCCTACAGGTTATGTGTTTTTTCAATTTCGGCCTTCTCTGGGGCTTCTCCCCGCAGACACATGGTCGCCAGTAATTTTTGGGGTTCTGCTTCTTCTCTACCGCGCTGCGGTTTTTCTTTTTTAATGTGGGGCGCTTCATTGTATTATCTAAGCTTATTTTCTTTTATGCCATATGTACAGCCAGATACAGTCAATATGAGGGACATTGTGAAATTATGTGCGCTATCATGCTCAGAATTTTTAACTTGTTTGAATGGCCTTATGTAAAATCTTATCACTCAACGTAAAGGGCATTAATAGTCCAATCAAAAGAAAGAAAATCCTTAGCTATCTTAGCCATGAGCATGCTGATTTAGCGTTTCTTCAGGAAACGCACTTAAACTCTGCTGAAACACTGAAACTCAATGTTAAGCCTTACATGGTGGCTGCTTATTCTCCCGCCGTTTCCAAACGGTGCGGGGTAGCCATTCTGGTTAAGAAATCTTTGCAAGCTACTGTAATTGATACTAGCGCTGACAAGGAGGGTAGATGGGCCCGAGTACATCTTAAGGTGGGAGATAGTGAATTTACATGTATTTGCATTTATGCCCCGAATGTGGACAACCCTGCTTACTATGCAAGTATTGCGCAGTTGGCACAGGCCTCTGCCAATACTCCATTAATACTTGGTGGTGATTTTAATCAAGTGTTAGACCCTCTGATAGATAGACAGCCGCCTAGAACGAGTAGTCCACCCAAGAGTCTTGCTACCCTTACAGCTCTGATGCAAGATCTTGCGCTGGTAGATATATGGAGGCTGCTTCACCCCTCCGACTTAGAGTTCACTTTCTTTTCTGCCCCCCATCACTCCCAATCTAGAATAGATTTCTTTCTCATTTCCAAAGCAATGATTTCTCAAGTAGACACGACTAGGATTCATCCTCTCCATATTTCAGATCATGCTGCCATATCTTTATCATTACATGTCACTGCGCGGGACGATCCTCCCCGAGCTTGGTTCTTTGATAGATCCTTACTGGGTCAAAAAGATTTTCAGGTTGATATAAAGGCCGCTATCCAAGATTATTTTCATTTTAACTCACCCCATGACACAGCGAGCTGGGCTTGGTGGGAGGGTTTTAAAGCATCTATCCGCGCAACTATAACTAGCTATCAAATTCGGCAGGGGAAACAAAGAAAGCAGCATTTACTGATTCTAGAGCAGCAGATACAAGCTGGGGAGCGTCTTCTCACGTCCCGTACTGACCCATGTATTTTACTCCGTTTACAACGCTTGCGTTTTCAATACAATCAGCTTTTGTACACTGCTGCTGTTAAAAATATTGAATCACAACAAGGGCTATATTATCGTGAAAATAATCGTGCTGGCAAATTATTAGCAAATGCCCTAAAAGGTCAAAAAGAAGCCAAGCGTGTTACCGCCCTCCGTAATCCGTCGGGGGGGGGCTTGGTCACTAAAGATACCGAAATCTTAGAACTCTTTCGTGATTTTTATACTCGGCTTTATCAATCTGAATGTGATTTTGAGCCAGATGTATTTGAACGCTTACTTTCAGGGGTACAAAGACCGACCCTATCTGACGAAGATAGAGTGGCCTTGGACACACCCTTTACTGTCTCAGAAATTCATTCTGCTATCAAGAAATGTGCCTCAGGTCGAGCCGCAGGCCCAGACGGTCTCCCTGCTGAATTCTACAAAACCTTTCACGCTGACTTAGCTCCAGTTTTGAAACTTTATTTTTCTGCTCTGGCCGAGGAGGGTTCTCCTTCTGGGTCCTTTTCAATGGCAAATGTAGTAGTTTTTGAGAAAGAGGGGAGAGACCCGCAACTAACAGCTAATTATCGTCCAATTTCCCTCCTAAACGCGGACTATAAAATATTTGCCACCATTCTCTCTACCCGGCTCTCTGATAGGATGCCTACCTTAATACACCCAGATCAATGCGGTTTCATTCCTGGTAGATCAACTGCTGACAATGCTCGGACTCTATGCCATGTACTGACTACCGCAGTTAATCTTGATCGCCCATTTGTTGGTCTCTCACTTGATGCTGAGAAGGCCTTTGATCGCTTAGAGTGGCCCTTCCTGTTTGCAGTCCTCCGCTGGTACGGATTCGGGGAAGGTTTTCTCCGTTGTCTTCGCACCATGTACACACAGCCTACAGCCAGTATATGTGCCAATGCTTTAAAGTCTCAGCCTTTTCCCCTTCAACGCGGCACTCGCCAGGGATGCCCACTGTCTCCACTTCTCTTCGATCTTGCACTCGAACCCTTGGCTTTACTAATCCGGCAATCGGAGGAGATTCATGGAGTCCCCTTCACCCATAGGGAAATCAAAATTTCCGCGTATGCTGATGACCTTATGCTTTTGTCTCTATAGACTCAGTACCGGCTGTCCTAGAGCAAATTGGTAAATACTCACAACTGTCCGGTTATAAGATAAATTGGACCAAGTCGGTAGCCTTTCCATTAAATCCTTTGCTTCATCAGGCAGATATGCAACCCTTCCCCTTTTTATGGCAACCTCGCATGGTCAAATACCTTGGGGTTCACTATTGTTCTCCTTTGGAAGACACTATCTCCTTCAATGCCAAAGACTTAACCTCTAAAGTCCGGGCGCTTACTCACCGCTGGACTCCTTTAACACTTACCTGGTGGGGTCGATTAGAAACCATAAAAATGATGATTGTTCCGAAAGTGAATTATATCTTAGAAATGTTGCCCTGTCTCTTACCTCGACGTATATATAAAGATATAGAGGGCCTTCTGACTAGATACTTGTGGCAAAACAAGACACCTAGGATAGCGAAACATAAGCTGCAAGCAGATAAGGAAAATGGGGGTGTCAGATTCCCTGATTTCCTGAAGTATCATCAATCTTTTCTTCTCAAACAAGGCGCTCGTTGGCTGGAAGATCCAGTACCGAGTAGACCTGTGTGGCTAGACATAGAAGAGGACCTTTGCAAACCGATTCCTCTTACTTTTCTCCCTGGTATGACTCTCCCATCAGACTCCCACTTTCCACCAATGCTTTTAGACACCTTAGGTGCCTTTAATAATCTTATGCAATCTTTAGACTCCCGACTCTGTCCGTTAGACAAGCTCCCACTTTGGTACAATACTCGATTTCGAATACAAAATAAGCCGATGGCGTGGAGCCCCTGGTACACTAGGGGCATTTGGATTCCTAGTCAGTTGTTCCATGAAGGTCGCTGGAAAACTTTTAGGGAATTGCAAATTGAATTTGGTCTCCCAGCGAAACACTACTTTCAGTTGGTGTGCAACTTCAGCATTGCCTTCGGAGTGCTAAGGTGCTCCCGCCATCGGCCTCCCCTACACAAGGTTGGTTGGAGACTATCCGATCTATCGGTAGTTCACCGGGTGTAGCATCCAATTTTTACAAAACCTTATGTAATGCTATAACTAGAGATACTCCTATAGCGCAGAAAGCATGGGAGAGAGAATTGCATGTGACTTTGACCCCGGAGCAATGGAGCCTTGTCTGGAGTAGAGTGACACGGGTCTCCCGATCCGCCTCACTCACTCAGACACTCTTCTTTCTAGCCCACCGGTGTTTTTACACTCCTGACAGATTAGCCAAATGGAACACTACTCAGGGCAATAGTTGTTGGACATGTCATGCGGCCATTGGTTCACTACCTCATGTTATGTATGAATGTCCCGCACTACAGTATTACTGGCGTCGGGTCTGGGGTCGTATCCAGTCTATTTTGCACTTTCAAGAGCCCCTTTCTTGGAGGATAGTGGGACTTCGCTCAGCTGCGGGGATCCCCTCTCTTCCAAAAACGGCTTACTTCCTTTTGGACTTTATGCTTGGCATTGCTATTTCCCTAATTACGAAATACTGGAAAAATAGCTCTCATCTGAGCCCCAATGAATGGTGGAATCATGTCTGTCTCTACAGTAAATATGAACAAATACCTCGTATGTTTGCTTCCCCCATTCAGACTCCTCATCATCGGTCTAAATGGAAGATGCTCAATGACTATGTACATTCTGCTCAATGCTCTCATCTGACTGTCTAAATTTGTATATATCTTTGTCCCATGATTATTCTGTATTGCAGATACTCTTTTGATTGTTTTGATGTATAATCACTGTTGTTTGGAAGCGTTCACATGCTGACATAATCAGCTAGAGAAGAAGCGTGGGGATGGGGGGTAATTGGGTTTACTTTTCTTTATTGTATACTTGTTTTGTCTCCTTTGGTGTGTTGTTTCTTTTGTTTGTTGCAAAATGAAAAAAAAAATTTAAAAAAAAAAGAAATGGTGGCAGGGCAGACCCCCCTACCCACCCCGTGACATGGGATGGGGACAAGGAATGGCGTGCTAAAGGGTGTAAGCTCCATGGCAAGGGATATGTGACCAGGGTGACCACACGGGGGACAAGGTAACCACAGGAGTGCAGAATGCAACACTGGACATATGCCCACAGGTTTTATCAATTGAAGATGCCTTTATTTTGGCGTACATAGTGCCGCAGACCCCTACCCCTACACCCTGCGTGGCCGCTGATAGCCGCACCAACCTGGGCCCCTCCCACCCCTTGGAACTGGTGTTGCTGCTGGCTGCTGCCCCCGCCCAGCCATGGCCTCAAGTGCAGCTGCCATTCTATTAATGTTGGACACCAACGACTTGGCAGTCGTGGCAAGTACCTTGGTCCCCCGGGCACCCTGCGAGGCTGTCTCCCAAAGCTGGCCAATTTCATGGCGCAGGTCCTGCACCTCTTGTCAGAGACCGATCATCACCTGGTAGAGACCGTGCATCTCCTCCCTTTGTCTATGAATTTCCTGCTATTGCCCACGGAGTTAAGCGTGCATTGCCTGTAGCTCCTGCCATATACCTGCGGGTGAGATATGGTGTGACCTGTGAGACATGGGTTACACACGCCACCATGACACATGCAGCAGGTGTTCTGGCAGACTACAGTGGGGGACAGCTACGTCTGGGGTGGGATATGCAGATGTGGGTATACATCAGGGAATTCTCTGACCCAGGGGGGAAACAGGGCATCCATGGAACAGATCTGTGTCATCTGTGCACCCCATGTATCTGTTCCATTGGTCAGGGCCCAGTAGCAGTAGGGAGTGTCGGCTCATATGTGTGACGTGGGCAACACCTGACCAGGTACCAGTGGTACCCAGCAGAGGGCTGCCAACCCAGATGTACTACTCAGTCAGGGCCCAGCTCACATCCATGGCCCTAAAGGGGGGGTGTCCGGTCATATGCTGACCCAACAGACAGCTCACATGCTACATGTGCTACCCAGGCAGTGCCCAGGTCACATACAGGGCACAGAGGGAAGGAGGCCGGTTATAGCTGTGACCCCCCTATCCTCCTATCCAGGCAGGGGTTTGTGGGACACCCCCTGGTGATTGGTCACTGTTCACCTGAGTGTCACAGGACTGGGTGTGGTATAGCAGCCAGTTGGTGGTGGCCTCCTCTGCCCCATCCCCCCAATCACACCCCACCTCCGGGCCACCCATAGCCATATAGGTGCCTTAGTCCCTGATAGGTACGGGGGCACCATATCCACCCACAGATGCAGCTGGATATTCTGAGCATCATACACGACAGCCAGGGGTTCATGTGCATTGGGTGTACAGAGTGCATCATATGTACCAAGTCATGCTGTACTGGCATGGGTATCCCCAGCAGCCCTTGTAAAGCTGTGATCCCCTGTCCTGGATCACAGGCATAGGGCACAACACTGGACAGCAGGTCAGCGGTGTGATGGGGGCCATCCAGACACATGCAATGGGTCCCACATGTATGGGTGGCCCCCGATTGGGGGGGCCTACTTGTGCACAGGGAGCAGGGCACCCTCTGCTCACAGGGAGGGGTCCATCCATTGGCGGCAGGTGTAGCAGACCTGGGGACATGAGAAGGAAAGGTGGGTACTAGGACAGGACAGTCATGGATGGCGTCCAGTGGCCCCACTTCAGAACTGGTTGCATAGAAACATAGAAACATAGAAATATGATGACAGAAAAAGACCACATGGCCTATCTAGTCTGTTCTTCCATATCAACAACTACAACAGTCCCCTTTTTATCTTTAGAGATCCTCTGTGTTTGTCCCATGCTTTTTTGAATTCAGTTACTGTCCTCATCTCTACCACCTCCACTGGGAGAGTATTCCATGGATCCACTACTCTTTCCGTAAAGAAATATTTCTGCATATCATTCCTGAATCTATCTCCTGTGGGTGCATCCCTGTTGCCATGATGGGGGGAGGTCTGGTGACAGGGTAGTAGCACTCTGGTGTGGCAGGCAGTGACCCATAACATGGAGCAGTTCCCAAGGTGATGTGGGGCCCTCCCGCAACGGGGACATTCCCCCGGGTCCATGTGCCCATGTGGGAAGAGATGGGACAGTTGTTGCAGTCATTGCTGTGGTCTGTGGGCATGTGGATGGCTGTGCAGCCAGTGTGCTTCTGGATCGCCTGGTAACATGCCTGCCCTGTGTGAGGGCGAGGACCACACATGCCCCCATGACATGGCTAGAGATAGTGTTTGGGAGGGGTCAGCTACACTGATACGTGGCGGTACCAGGGACATCGGAAACTGTGGCAGGGAGGTGGTGGGGACTAATACCCAGCATCCAGGCGGCTGGTTGACTGCCAGATCCCCCAGGGTGGCCATCCCCACACTGGCCCCGTTCCACACCCAGGACCAGAATGGCCAGCTGTGGCCACAGAGTCCCAATGGATGGATGCAACAATTGCGCAGGGATTGGGGGCCCTGATCTGTGATGTGGCAGGAAGCAATCAGGCCAAGGGATGGGCCCTGTTGAGGGGATGGTCTGCAGCTCACCCAGGATGCATCATGGCTGCTGGCATACACCGTGGGGACAGCGATGGAACTCCGTGTACACCACACGATTGACAGCTACAAATGGGGGAGGGGCAGCAGGCAGCCTGCTCGCTGGCACCCCAGGATGCAGGGGTGCCGAGGGAGCCATCCTACCACTGGTCAAACGTGGGCCCTGTGCAGGTGGTCACTCCCAGATATGCCACCAGGGGTGTAGGGGGGCCATTCAGGAGTCTGTCCCAGGAGCGCTCACCTGCTCTGAGCCACATGTCACACTTCAGAGACACACCTGCCTCAGTGGCCTGCCTGTGTCTTGTGTGTCAGCTGGATACATGGATAGGTCACTGTAGGCCAGACCTGCTGGTGTGGTGTGGGGGCCCTGCCATCCAACATAATGGGCTGTGTCACTCAACGGCCATACGGTTGTGTGAGCCCCATCACCAGGTAGCAGCTGGCCCAGTCTTGGACCCCCTCGGTTGTGCAACCCTCAGAGGCAGCCACCACGTGGTGCCCGGTCCCTGCTGGGCATCTGTGCATAGTTGCCACACCTAGCCCTATGCGGCGGCAAGTGTGGTTCCCCTGTGGGTGTGAGCCCAACCCTCAGACATGCCCATGGTGGTACACATATGTTGGGACACGCACTGTTAGTGCGAGGGGGTGTACCCATGCTGCCATGTCCGGACTCTGCGGTGCCACCCCTCCACCCGCAACTGTCTGGTCAGTCACTCACCTTCTGAGTCAGCATGCGATGTGGCAGAATGGCCCTGTATCTCCAACAGCACCTCCCCCATGGTGGCATGCGTGGGCCATGGCACAGGGCCTGGTGATGATCGCCTGTCTGCCCTCACGGTCACAGCTGCTGTGTGATCGTGTAATGTTTGCATGTCTGACATTTCATTATGTACATATTATGTTTCACTCCCTGTAATGTGACCTAATGTTGTGTGCAGCATACCATAACAGTGTTTCTCCTCCTTTTACCACAGGGCACAGGCAACACACACAGCACATCTACTACACTGCATCTGCAGTCACCAACACTCACCTGTTGGAGGACACAGCAACACCATGCAACGATCCCTGAGAGATGGTGCCATATGGTGATGGACCTATGCGAGTGGGACACATGCCTATGATGGACATTATTGTTGGACTGGTACTGTGCATAACAAGGCTGACCAACACACTGTTGCTGCCATGCTCTTGCTGGGTGTCGTGTTCATCACAGGAGACACTCGTCACCTTTGACATACTGTGGCACACTGGGATGTCACACGTGACTATGAATGCATAGGGATTCAAGGACAGTCTTAATGGGACAGGTATGGTTGCAGACACCATTTGCACTGTGGACACTGTTTACTGGTCTGTACATGTGCAGCAGGGACTCACATACTCACTGTATGTTGTAAATCCATCTGACATTGTGTTCATGTGTGTGGCGCATGCGTGTGACTTGCATCACTGGTTATTCTCATATGTTCAGATCAACAGGAGCATACAGTCATGTATGTGGCACATGAGGAACATTGTGTAGGTCCTATTTTATTTGTCTGGCTACCTTACACGTGGACATGACATGCTGTTTGCCACCACACCACTGTGATGTGCACCAACATCTTGGATTGCTGTTTGACCCTTGCCAGGGGGTGTTACTGTTCATGTGGGGCAGCACTCTGTCATGGTTCAACATACAAGGTGCATGTACACAGTTTTAATTGATATGATAAAGCGGTATAAGGAAACTATTCGATGACTAGTTACAAGAATATGTCTGTACACTTTCAGACAGTTTGCTGTGTATGCTTTTTCTGGTTTGTGTGTCCTGTATTGACGGGCAGGTATGTTCTTGTGGACATTTCATAACTGATGTGTGTTGGTTCCTCATTATGCACCACCTACTGTCTACATGCACGCATATGTGACTGAGGCATTCAGAATGTGCAGATGCATGGGGGGGGGGCCTACTAAGCAGTACATACCATGCATTCCTGGACAGGATCTGTCCTGCTCATTATCTGTTGACGAGCCAGTGACTGTGTGTGGGACATGTTGGACACACATTTGTCTCTGCTGCTGCATCACCACACTGACCAACATATTTAATGGTATACTGATGATGTACATGGCCCACTTGAGCTCACATCCCTGAACGGTGGCAGCTGTATGTGTGCCAGTCCTACACCACCTCATGGGGAGCTACGAGTTTCCATGCATACATTCCCTTTGGTGGAATATATTTGCACTGTGCTTATTGTAGTTGTTTTGGATAGTAGTTACAGATGTGTGTTGGGACACCATAGGTTGCGGGATCAATACCCACATGTTCCTTTTTTTGTGTTCTGCTAACCTTACCATACAATGACTGTGGCTTCATCACTTCTCCGCACACCCTTCCTTCTCTACAGTGTGCACTCCATGCAGTCTATCTGTCACATAGAAACATAGAAACATAGAAACATGATGACAGAAAAAGACCACAAGGCCCATCTAGTCTGTCCTTCCATAACAACAACTACAACAGTCCACTTTTTACCTTTAGAGATCCTCTGTGTTGGTCCCATGCTTTTTTGAATTCAGTTACTGTCCTCATCTCTACCACCTCCACTGGGAGACTATTCCACGTATCCACTACTCTTTCCGTAAAGAAATATTTCCGCATATCACTCCTGAATCTATCTCCCTTCACCCTCATCCCATGTCCCCTCGTAGCAGAACTTGCTTTCAATTGAAAGAGGCTCTCTCCCTGAACATTTATGCCACGGAGGTATTTAAACATCTCAATCATATCACTTCTATCCCGCCTTTCCTCTAAGGTGTACATATTAAGATCCTTAAGTCTGTCCTCATATGCTTTATAATGAAGCCCATTAATCATTTTAGTAGCAACCCTCTGCACCGACTCCATCCTGTTCACATCCTTTTGTAGGTGCGGTCTCCAGAATTGCACACCATACTCCAAATGAGGTCGCACCAAAGACTTATACAGAGGCATTATCACCTCCTTTTTTCTGCTAGCCATTCCTCTCCGTATGCACCCAAGCATCCTTCTAGCTTTTGCCGTCGCCTTTTCTACCTGTTTTGCTACTTTAAGATAATCAGACACAACCACGCCTAGGTCCCGCTCTTCTTTAGTGGACAAAAGTACTTCACCTCCTATACTGTATTGCTCCCTTGGATTGCTGCAGCCCAAATGCATGACCTTACATTTTTTAACATTAAATCCCAGCTGCCAAATTCTAGACCATTCTTCAAGCTTAGCTAGATCCCTCCTCATGTTATCTACACCTTCCTGGGTGTCTACTCTATTGCAGATTTTGGTATCATATTAGCTATTCATATTAGCTATTACTAGGGACCAACCAAATTCACGGGAAAAAATGCGCTATTTCACGGGAGGTCTTTGAAAATTCAACATATTTCACGGAAAATTCACGGGCCTTTATTTCAGCATTTTATGCAAACCTTAACTAGCAGTTATAGTGTTTATTTCAAGTTATTGCTGTCAACTATCAGAACGGAGGACAAAAACCATGGCCAACAAAAGGAATATCCAAAAAGAACTTTATTGAAGAAGACACAATTAAACAACAAATACTCAGGCATTCACAGTTTTGCGTTCTTTGCAATAATCACTTGATTTGTCAAATTGTTCATCAACAGTCTCTGGCGCTGTGGTGCACTGACAGTCGTGTATTGGCTCAGACTCCTTTCAGCATCAACACTGTTTGTGGGCACAGATAAGTATCGTAGTGCCAACCGGCTCAACAGTGGGAATCTGCCAGTGCTTGCAAACCACAATGATGTGACAAACGTTTCTGTGGGAACATCTACAGCCACTGCTTTGTAAGCTGCAAATTCAACCAAGAGATGACGGTCATCCATTCCAGGTATGTTCTGTATCAATTCATCACATTGCAAAAGCAAGACCTGCGTAAAGTCAAACACTCTGACCGACTTCAAGAAGTTCAGCCCTGGCTGGGAGAATCGTTGACAACCTGTAGGTTTGTAGTATTGACTAAGCTTGTCAGCGGTATCTTCAAAGGCCTTTTTGTACTTGGCAACAATGGCAATACTTGCTTTGTATTCTGCCCAAGCCAGAACGTCTATCACTTTGTTGTATGCCAGATGTATGTGGACATCGGTGGACTCAAACCATGTGAGCAAGTCTACAAGCTTCATTGCATTAGCAGCAATGAAGTTCACATCTTCTGCAATGACAGCAGGATCATCAAGAAGCTCGTACAATTCAGTCAGTGCATTTGTTGCATCTCTCAGTTGCAATTATTCAGCAATGAAATCTTTGTAGAACTGGATGAATTTGGCATGGTGCATAACAGTTTTAAACCAGCTGTTCCACCTGGTAACTACTGGGATAGGAGGTAGTGGCACTTCTGTTTCAGTTTTCACAGCCAAGAACTCCTTGTATCTGCACTTCCTAGCAGAGCAGTAACTAAAAATGGACTTGAACAATGCCACCAGATGATCGACACGCTTGAAGTTTTTTTGCCAGGTCTCGCCAACCAGGCTAACAATGTGCGCGTTGCATGTACAGTGAACAGTGTTCAGTAGCACTGCTGCTATTTTCTCAAATGCTTTGGACATGTATGACGCATTATCAGCTATGAAAGCACTAACGTTATTGTAAGAAATTCCCATGTTAGCCACACAGGCAAGTACAGCTTGGCTAACAGTAACTGCATTTACCTTTTCAAGATAAATGACGTCAGCTAAATAAGCAGTCGGACGAGCTGCAGACGCTTTAACTTCAGTAACAAACAAAATATGCAAACAAAACCTGTCCTGAGAATCGCTGGCTTCGTCAGTAACAATCGCAAAGGATGGCGCAGCTGACAAAAGTTCCTTCAATTGTTGTTTGTGGTTGGAAAAAACTTTCTGTTGGAAGTCTGTTCGCAGGTGTTGTGAAGCAGGCAACAGCCTGAGGTTCGGGATATGGTTTTGTAGGTAGGAGTGCAAGGTGGGATGATCTAGTTTTTCCAAAGGAATGTTAGCTTCAGTAAATGCTTCAACCAATTCAAATACACCCATATTGCGCGCGTCCCTCACTTCCGTGCTACGTGAAAAAATTCCCGTAACCGTTGCCTGCTTTTTTGCCTTTCTACCCAGTGCTTCTTCTGCTGCTTTTCTTTTGGAAGCATTAACTGATGATTCCAAGTGCCTGTCAATACTTCCTTTCCTGGTGTGATTAACAGTAACGTTACAGTACGAACAAAATAATTTTCCAGAATCGGCATGTAAAGTTCCCTTTGGATACTGCTTAGCTCGTTCTGCACAAGAAACATGTTCAGCTTTCTTCATTATCGACATCATTGATGCACTTTGACATAATTCAATTTTTAATTCAGACTAAACTCTCCCAAATTGAAGCACCCTGCCTTCAAATTATGGTGGTGGCAAAGAATACTGTGTATACTGTGGACTACCTGAATCAGGCTGTAAGTAAACACTCCCAATTGAAGCACTCTGCGCAGTTCTTTTTATCGAGGCCCAGAGATGATGTTAGGAATCAGACTGGAAACAGCACAAGCACTGGCAAGTCAAATGCAAGGCATTGATAAGGCAGGCAAAGGGAGAATTTGAGAGGAAGCTTGCTGCGGAAGCAAAAACGTGAAGTAAAGACCTTTTCAAGACATTCGTAGCAAAAAACCTGTGAGAGAGTCAGTTGGTCCATTAGATGATAAAGGGGTTAAAGGAGCACTAAGAGGCGACAAGGCGATAGCGGAGAGACTGAATGAATTCTTTGCTTCAGTCTTTACTGAGGAAGATGTAGGGATGCTACCCATGACTGAAGTGGTATTTAAAGGTGCGGAAGAATTGAAGGAAATATCGATACATCGGGAAGAAGTATTACAACTATTAGATAAGCTGAAGAGTAGCAAATCACCTGGGCCGGATGGTATACATCCAAGAGTGTTGAAAGAACTGAAATACGAGATTGCAGACCTGCTATTAGTAATCTGTGAACTATCATTAAAATCATCTCTAATACCTGAAGATTGGAGGATCGCCAATGTAACACCAATTTTTAAAAAGGGTTCCAGGGGTGATCCGGGAAACTAAAGACTGGTGAGCCTGACATCAGTACCGGGAAAAATGGTAGAAACCATCATAAAGAATAAAATTACTCAGCATGTAGATAGTCATGACCTAATGGGAGACAGCCAACATGGCTTTAGACAAGGAAGATCTTGTCTTACTAATCTGTTATGTTTTTTGAAGGAGTGAATAACCAGGTGGACAAAGGTGAGTCGGTTGATATTGTGTATCTGGACTTTCAGAAAGCCTTTGACAAGGTCCCTCATCAGAGACTTTTGGCAAAACTAAAGAGTCATGGGATAGGAGGCAGTGTACTATTGTGGATCAGGAACTGGTTAAAAGATAGAAAGCAGAGGGTAGGGCTAAATGGCCAATTTTCCCAATGGAGAAAGGTGAATAGTGGTGTACCCCAGGGATCTGTGCTGGGTCCGCTGCTTTTTGACATATTCATAAATGACCTGGAAAGTGGAATAACGAGTGAGGTTATCAAATTTGCAGATGACACAAAACTATTTAAAGTTGTTAAAAACCCAAGAGGATTGTGGAAAATTGCAAGAGGATCTTGATAAATTGGAAGACTGGGCATCAAAATGGCAGATGAAATTTAATGTGGACAAGTGCAAGGTTATGCACCTAGGGAAGAACAACCCAAACTATGGTTACACGATGCAAGGTTCCACATTAGGAACCACCACCCAGGAAAAAGATTTAGGCGTCATTGTGGATACCATGTTAAAACCCTCGGCCCAGTGTGCAGCAGCGGCCAAGAGAGCAAATAGAATGCTAGGTATGATAAGGAAAGGAATGGAAAATAAAACAAAAGATATTATAATGCCTCTATATCGTTCCATGGTGAGACCGCACCTTGAATATTGTGTGCAATTCTGGTCGCCATATCTTAAAAAGGATATAGCAATTTTAGAAAAGGTTCAGAGAAGAGCCACCAAAATGGTAAAGGGGATGGAAGGATACTCCTATGAAGAAAGGCTAAAAAGGTTAGGGCTCTTTAACCTGGAAAAGAGACGTCTGAGGGAGATATGATAGAAGTCTATAAATTAATGAACAGAGTGGAACGGGTAAACGTAGATCGATTGTTTACCTTATCAGAATATAGAAAGACTAGGGGACATGCAATGAAGCTACAGGTAAACTATTTAAGACTAATAAAAGAAAATATTTATTCACTCAACGTGTAATCAAACTCTGGAATTTGTTACCGGAGGATGTAGTAAAGGCTGTTAGTGTAGCTGGGTTTAAAAAAGGTTTGGACAAGTTCCTGGAGGAAAGGTCCATAAACCATTATTAAGAAGGGACCCAGGATATCAATGCTTGAACCAATACAAGCATTGTGGAACCTGTGTCCCTTCGGGAAACTGCTAGGTACATATGACCTAGATTGGCCACTGTTGGAAACAGAATACTGGGCTTGATGGACCTTGGTCTGACCCAGTATGGCGTATCTTATGTTCTTATGTTCTTATGTTCTCCCAAATTGAAGCACCATGCGTAGTTCTTTTTATCAGGGCCCAGAGATGACATTGGAAGGGCTGCCACACACAGGTCAGCAGCTCAATTGGTGGTAGAAAAGATTGAAGCACCCTGCTCAGTTCTTTTTATCGGGGCCAAGAGATGATGTCAGAAGGGCTGCTCCCGAACTGGCTCTCTCACCTCTCCATAGGAATCAGGCTGTAAGTAAACACTCCCAAATTGAAGCACCCTGTGCAGTTCTTTTATCGGGGCCCAGAGATGACGTCAGAAGGGCTGCCACACATAGGTCAGCAGCTCCCGAACCGGCTCTCTCACCCCTTCGCGGGAATTTCACAGTTTTTCATGGAAGATGGCCAAATTCACGGAAAATGCCACGGCCGTGAAATTGTGAATTAGGTTGGTCCCTAGCTATTACATATGGTCCATTTCTTTGTACTTTCCAAGTGAGCAGTCGGCTTGGGGAATTAGTATTGCTGTTGGTGAGCTGGTTTTGGACACGTCAGTGTGCAGGTTCGATTCTCACACGTTCCATTATCGATCTGTTCACTATTTTGCCCTTGTCCATAGACCCTCCAGGTGGCTGGCACCTCAGCCGGCCCCTGACGCCCTTTCAGTTTAGGTTCTTTACTCTTTTGCATGCTGTTTTCACTGCATACCATTTCATAGCGTGTGTGCATGTGTTTATCTGTGACTCACGTCAAATTACGGACTGTGATATCAGCTGTAGACTGATGTTCTGCATGTGCATTGCATCATGGGTGCTGGTGGGTTTACCCTATCCTGGCACACAGCAGACAGTTTGTGTGGTGCCCTGCAGTGTTCTTGTATGCAGCCATTGCTGTGGAACTCACCATGGTGGTGTAGCCTACTGGTTTGTGCAATGAATTTCTAGGCAGGAGTCATGGGTTCACTTACTCCTTGTTTTTCTTTGCTTTATGGCTATCCTTCTCATATAATTTTCATGTCTTTGACAGTCACATCTCTGCAGATCTGTGCTGCCAGTCCATAACACCCTCACACAGTTGCAAACCATCCTTCCGTCCATCTAGCTGCATTTGTCTTAACCTAAGGCGCCCTATAAGGTGCCTTAACCTAAGGTGCCTTATAAGGCGCCCTAGGATAGGGCACCTTATATGGCACCTTAGGATAAGGCACCTTATAGGGCGCCTTAGGTTAGGGCACCTTATAGGGCACACTAACATAGGATGCCTTGTAGGGCGCCTTAGGTTAAGGCGCCTTATGTTAGGGTGCCTTGTCAGCCTTAACATGCCCTGTTTGTCCCCTTGCCCTGCACCATCCTGTTAACGTGCGTTAGACGGCAGAGGCACCCTTTACCACACATTAACTGGCCAGGGCACCCTGTATCGCACAATAAATGGCCCAGGTTACCTTAACGCCGTACCGCCCACTGCCTTATATGGCGTAGGTAACATTAACGCTGCACTTTTCGCCAGTGATATTACCACTGCATAATAAACATACCCCTTTGTCTTTCTGAAAAGTTGACTACTATGCTCCTCAGCCTTCTGCTAGCTAATCACTTTCATGCATCTTTAACATATATGGTGCTACCAATTGAAATGGGATTTCAACAAAGTTCTTCCTTCACATGTCATCAGCAATGAATGACAAACTAGGCCAATGATGGGAAAAAAAATGTTAAAAAAACAAACCAATTCTCTGTCCAAAAACCAAAATTACTCTTACTAGCTACTTAGTACAATTAAGGTCAACATCATTATCCTTTTACTGACAGGAATTGGATTTAGCTCATCATGGAGTTTGAACAAACTGCCTTCTGAAATTCAAAGTAGCAAAAATTTAGATACCTGAATACTCACAAACCATTCAATATCCAGTAGTGTAAGGAAAAATACAGAAACTTAGAAACATTAAAAAAATGATGACAGAAAAAGACCACATGGCCTTTCTAGTCTGTCCTTCCATATCAACAACTACAACAGTGCCCTTTTTTTCATTTAGATATCCTCTGTGTTTCTCCCATGCTTTTTAGAATTCAGATACTGTCCTCATCTCTACCACCTCCACTGGGAGACTATTCCACGGATCCACCACTCTTTCCGTAAAGAAAAATTTTGTATATCACTCCTGAATCTATCCCCTTTCACCCTCATCCCATGTCCCCTCATAGCAGAACTTGCTTTCAATCGAAAGAGGCTCTCCCTCTGTACATTTATGCCACGAAGGTATTTAAACGTCTCAATCATATCACCTCTATCCCACCTTTCCTCTAAGGTGTACATATTAAGATCCTTAAGTCTGTCCTCATATGCTTTATAATGAAGACCACTAACCATTTTAGTAGCCACCCTCTGTACTGACTCCATCCTGTTTATATCCTTTTGAAGGTGCGGTCTCCAGAATTGCACACTATACTCCAAATGAGATCAAACCAAAGACTTATACAGAGGCACTATCACCTCCTTTTTTCTGCTAGACATTCCTCTCCCTATGCACCCAAGCATCCTTCTAGCTTTTACTATCACCTTTTCTACCTGTTTAGCTACTTTAAGATCATCAGACACAACCACACCGAGGTCCCGCTCTTCTTTAGTAGACAAAAGTACTTCATCCCCTATACTATATAGCTCCATTGGATTGCTGCAGGCCAAATGCATGACCTTGCATTTTTTAACATTAAATCCCAGCTGCCAAATTCTAGACCATTCTTCAAGCTTAGCTAGATCCCTCCTCATGTTATCTACACCTTTCTGGGTGTCTACTCTATTGCAGATTTTGGTATCATCTGCAAAAAGGCAAACCTTGATTGATGGTGAAATAATTAGAGCATATTGCTTCATTTACGAATATGCTTGTGTGTATGGCGACCTATTCAGCTTTAAGTTACTCCTTTTCACATTAACATAAATTGGGAGTGGATGCAATACAGAAAATATATATTATATATTATATTCCTTATGTAAAACATAAAATGCATTGACTTCCACTTGTTTGAATGTCCCATGTGTATACTTTCAGTATTTATTAATTTCAATATATAACATTATTTGAATGAGCTACTGTATGATATTTTGAGGGTAGTTTTATAAACGGACTCCTAGTTCATGTTTGTTTTCAAGTGCAAACCTGACTTTATAACATAGTGTAAGTTTGAAAGTATGCACGTATGTTAAGGCACAATTGCTTACGAAAAGTCCTAGAGATGGTGTAAATGACCATGTCTATGTTTTGCAATTACATGCATAAATTAAGGAATTTTATAATCTAGGGGTAAGCAGTGGATTTCCCTGGTCCACTTTAATTATGGTATATGGACTTTACCTCCAGGAATTTGTCCAAACCTCTTTTAAACCTAACTACACTAACAGCTTGGAGTGGAGGAGTAGCCTAGAGGATAGAGCAACAGCCTCATATCCAAGAGATTGGGCTTTGGCATTCTTTGTGACCTTGGGCAAATCACCTTACCCTGCATTGCCTCAGAAGAAAAGGCCTGGCAGTCTGCTTCCAGTCATACCTTGCCAAGAAAACTCAGGGGTTGCTGGGTCACCAGGATTTAGCATTGACTTAAAGGCACTGAAAAAAAACCCCAACACTAACAGTTTTACTGCATCCTCCAGTAATGAATTCCAGAGTTTGTTTACCCACTGAATGAGAATGTATACTTTTCCATAAACATTCTGTCATCCATGGTACAACACCAATAGTGGGATTTGTACCCTGGCTGCCCTGTTCCTAGCCCAATATTCTAGCCATTACGTTATCCTAGATATCCAGGGAATAGGGTAACCCAATGAGGCCTTATGTTAAATCTAACACAATGGGTTGGCCTTGAACTAGTAACCTTTGATTTAGTGGATAAGTCTCCTGTAGATGGAGCCATTATGCCTTAAGTGCTAGCTGATTTCTACAAAACAGGTTATTAACAGTTAGGGATAAGTGAACTGTGTGGATTAGGGGGCCTTTTACTAAAGCCTGCTAGGGGGTTTGCAATTAATGTGTTTTTAGCATGAAAACTAATGTACATTAAGTGGAAAGCCTCTTCAGTAACTGTCTGGGTCATGAGCAGAATGTTGCTGGCAGTTAGTGCATGAATATGGCACAATTAATGTGGGTGCACCTAGTGACACCCACACAGGTATCACTAGGTGCACTCCCCCAATTGCCACATTGATATTGATATGTACCCCCCCATCCTAAATGAAATGTTCTCCACATGCCCACACTCCACAATACCTTGACTATTCCCTGCCCCTTCATGTGATGGGCAATTAGCATGCATTTTAGGGGCCAGTATCTACCATGTCTGTGCATTAGCTGTCACCATGATCCATTTCCATCCATTAAAATAAAGGTTAACAGCTTAGTGGGCTTTAATAAAAAGGCCTCTAAATCTAGAATGGAAGCAGTAATTTGATATACAAACATTGTACATCAACAGTGAACATGGCTACTTGATTGTCCGTTTGAACTCGGACTGTCTTGTAGCTGAGTTGGGTGTGGAATACTCGAAGAGCAAGGAAGATTTCTCTGAGTTCCAGGAGATCGACGTGTAGATAGGCCTCCTGTGGAGTCCATGTACCCTGGGTAGAGAGGCCTTGCAGGTGGGCTCCCCAACCCACCTGTGAAGCATCTGTTGTTATAGTGGCTTGGGGTGGGGGTTGTTGAAAAGGAGACCCCCACCAAAAGGTTCTGGGGTGACTGCCACCATTGGAGGGGCAAGATAAGGCAATCTGAGTTTGCTATTTTGTCTGACAGGCAACCTGACGCCTGAGCCCACTGAGTGGATAAAGTCCACTGGGCTGCCCTCACATGGAGGCAAGCATAAGGAACCACATGCACGGTGGATGCCATGTGACCTAGCAACTGTAACATTTCTAGAGCAGTGAGATGAGGTTTTAACACTGCTTGGGAAGCTAACTGCACAATGCGAAGGCAGCGGGCCTGTGGAAGGTAAGCCCTTGTCTCTCTGGTATCCAACAGAGCTCCTATAAACTCTAGAGACTGAGTGGGAGCAAGGTTGGATTTTGGGAAGTTTATGACAAGTCCCAAATTCTGAAGGATGCGCATTGTGCGAGAGAGAGCAACCCTGGCCTCTGGTTCTGAAGGGGCTCAAATGAGCCAGTCATCTAAGTAAGGGAAGATGAATATTCCTAGGGTGCGAAGAAATGCAGCCACCACAGCCATGCATTTTGTGAACACCCTTGGTGCCGAGGCCAGGCCAAAAGGAAGGACCCTGTATTGGTAGTGCTTCCCTTGAAATAGGAAGCGAAGGAACTTTCGATGAGTTGGATGGATGAGAACATGAGTGTACGCATCCTTGAGATCTAGAGAACAAAGCCAATCCTGACTCTGAAGGTATGGCAGCAGAGTTCCTAGAGAAATCATTTTGAACTTCTCTTTGAACAGGAATTTGTTCAATTCTCTGTGGTCTAAAATGGGTCTGTGTCCTCCTGTTTTCTTTGGAATAAGGAAATAGGGGGAGTAGAAACCTGTACCCTGTTGTAGAATGGGTACCTCTTCTATTGCCCCTTGGGCAAGAAGTACAGTGACCTCTTGACCTAACTGGTTGTGCATTAATTAGCACTCATTTGGTTCATTAAAACATCACATAAATCATTGTGCATTCAAATCAATTTAATATGCATTAATCTAGGAACTAACATATATACAATTGATTTCCATGCACCTAATGCTGGCTCAACAATCAATTTTTAACATGAATTTGTGAAAAAAAATTAATAAAAATTGGGGAGAAAGTCAAATTTTTCAAAAACAAAAATATATTGCCTGTGCACATCCTTACTTGAAGGCACAGTACTAGACTAGATGTAAGTGGAGCCCCCTAGGACACAATTAATCTTATTTTTCAAAGTGTTTTGAAATCTTCAATGTTACTGCTTCAGTGATGCAATAAAACATTAATTGACTTACTTTTCCAGGGAACATCAGAAGTGGTCAAATGCATGACAACTGAACTTATACACGTGGAGGCCAATTCAAACCTGTGCGTCCCTGACTCATCCAGACTTCCAGCCATCTGGATGGCCGGGGGATGCACCCGATTCTGCTTCCGCAGGGGTTAGATGGCCCCGTGGGAGCAGGATCGTGACATAGTGACTGGCTATTCAGGAAGTGCCCAATTCAGGCACTCTGAATGTCCAGCCACATCCCTGGCTAACTCAGCCTGGCTCCTGTATGAAGCCACAGTGCCATGGCACTGTGGCTCCATGTAGGAGCTGCGTTCATGGTGGCAGCAGTAGACTCTTCGTTCCCCACATCCCAACCCCCGATCAGGCCTTCCATGGCCAGGGTCGGGCTGTGAGGCACCCCTTGCACCCCCTCATCTGTTTTTTTACGCCCTGGCTCTGGCATCCCCCAACATCCAGGAGGACTTATTCCACCTCCGAGATAGAATAAGTCCCCTGTTTAAATGGCCAACCCCGGAAGTACAGGGCTGACCTCAGAATCAGCCCTGTATATCTGGGGTCATGATACTACCCACTGCCCACCCTCACTCCACCTCCGACCCATGCCCTCCCACCCACAAACAGGGCTCGCCGTACAACCCTGTTCTATGTGCGGGGAACCTTGTTGCCTGCATAGCGATCCAGGTTTTGCAGAAATAATATATTTGTTGATAATACATTCAGAGATCTAGAATGCAAAGGAGGAAAACAGGGTTATTTATATACAGCTGGGTGGATAACAGATCTTGCATTTAACACTGGTGTGGTCTTCACATAACTTTATAGATATTTTTTGCATTTAGGGGGCAATATCATAACAAGTCACTTAGATTAGGAGTGAAAGTTACCTATTTTAGCCTATTTTATAGAGGTACATAAGCACCTAAGTGTCTTGATAAAACAGTAGGGGTAAACTGGCAGAAATCACAGTTAGATTACAGCATTTCAAGGTGGGTGTAAATGTACCCATTTACAATTTGTGCAACAATGCATATTTTATTTTATTTATTTATTTAAACATTTTTATATACTGCCCCTTCCAGTGATCAGGGGTGGTTATAAAAAAATGTGCATATTTTGTAACTTTGCCTGTGCTTCACCCCAAAGTATGCCTGTACATGGTTTGCATCAGTTAATTTTTCCTAGAAAAAAAGGTGCTGGTACTCATATGAAGGTTAATTTCATTAATACATGAGGACTATGGGCAACTTTAGCAGGCAATGAAAAATGTGCCTGTTTTCCATACCACTGAGTACCTTCTCAAAAAAATCCCTGGTTTGCATAAAAGTATCCATTTTCTTGTCATTACACACTCCTGTGAAGTAATTTTATAAAAGCCTTTTTAAATCAGGAAAAAGTTTATAAAATTACCTAAAAAATTATGCATATTTTTAGTGTCAGTATATTTATAAATGTTGGTGCTGAAAATCTATATATATCTTTATATTTCTGGAGCTCGATTCTATCAGAGGCACGACCGGGCCGTCTGGATGGCCTCTGGCAGGATGAGACCATTAGGACCCGATTCTGTACCGCCGGAGCAAAACGTTCCCATGGCATACTATACAGAATTGGGCCCAAGGACAGCCTGGTGTGCCCCTGCATGCCTGTGGGGATGCCCACCCTGCAGGTTCCCCTGGCTCCCCATGCCAACCCTCTTCTTCCTCACCGCCTGATCCACAGGTGGGCAGCCGGGGCCTGGATCGGATGGCGAGGATCTGCCCATACCTGGCCTGGAGCAGGGGATCCAACCCTGATCACCTAGTTTGTGCTTCTCATTCCACCTTCGAGGTGGAATAAGCAACCCATTCCCCCTGACCCCGAAGGACGTACCAGAATCGGCCCTGTATGCCCTGCTGTCTCATCCCGCCCCCGTTCTGCCCAGACTTCACCCCTTTTACCCCCTGCCGGCTCTTCCTGTACTGCTGCTCTAGCCATGCGGGGAGAGCCTGAGGGGGAATAGGGGCAGGACAGCTTGCAGAGCTGTACGTCCGGACAGGTATTACTTACATTTTTGAACCACACCAGTCTCCCGGCTTGTTACCAACACTAACCAGTACCACAATGGTCCTTTTATTCTTTATTTATACTCATAATCTTCAAAATTCAAAACCTGGGTATAGCTCCAACATTAAATATCCACATCTTTAGTTCAGTGATGATGGCTAGCCGCTTTAGCAGAACTAGCCGCCACCACTAAATATCAGACCCTACTATTCTAAGCAAACTGTCACAATCACCATTTCTTTCCTCAAAATATCATGTTTCAAGAGTAAACAGTAGTCCAATTTGTGTCCTTTTCAGAGTTCACAACTCATATATTCCAATAAACAAAGCAGCTCTGACAAGTTTCTACACATGATCTTCTGTTTCAAGGGAAATAAAACCGTTAATTACCTTGATCTCTTCTATGACCTTCTTGCCGAAGAAACTCTTGTAATCTAGCATCTCCATCACCAACTTCTCTGCAGATCATAAAAGTTAATTGGAAGAACATGCATCTGTTATATTGGTCCAGGTTTATATGTAATTCATTAATCACCAACGAGTACATCTAAATCACTTATTTATTGCATGAAAACTTAATATAGTCATTCAGTTTAAAATAAATCCTAATAAAAGAAAAAGAGCATACTCTATACTTCTTTTATCCCTATATAGGCAACTACAGTGTACTGAGCTTACGTTTGCATGGCTCAGTGAGCAGATGGTACTTGAGCCTTGATGCCCATGTTTTGAGATATTAATTGTATGAGGAATGTTTTTTTTCTTCTTTGCTGTTTGATCTGTATGGATGCCATAGGTGTCTGTGGGTGCTTCAGCAGTCTAATATTGAGTAAAGCCCATCAATGTGTCCAGGGAGGGGTAATTTGCATTGAGTCCCAGTTGTTCTGGAAAGTTGGTTTTCATGGTTGAAGTTAATGATGGCAGCTCCAGATTCAGGGAAGGAATCTCTGGTAGGAAGAGATAACATGATAAGATGGATTTCCTTTAATATAAGCAGTCATTTATGGAAACTCATAACAGTGTTTCTCTATTAAACAGAATATATGATTACTGGACACAGCAAACGATACTGACCTGGGACTGTTATTTATTTTTTAAACTTATATATGTTGGATATGTATTTTGGGATTCAGACACGTGGAGGCCAATTCCAACTTGTGAGTCCCCGGGCTGCCCGAACATTCAGACATCCGGACGGCCCAGAGATGCACATGATCCTGCTCCCACAGGGGATAGTGGTATAGTGGCTGGATGTCCGGGATGTACCCCAATTCAGGCATCCCGGACATCCAGCCAACAAACAGGATAGCTCAGCCAGGCTCTTGCATGGAGCCACAGTGCCATGGTGTCATGTTGCCATGGCACTGTGGCTTCTTGCAGGACCCACAATCCCTGGCTGTCCCCCAAAGTATGCTTTCCCCACAGCCCGACCCCCGATTGAGCCTGCTGTGGCCAGGTTTGAGCTGCAGGGAACACCTTGCATCCCCTCATCTTTTTGGCGGGCCCAGGCTCCAGCATCCCCCATCTAAATTGTAGACCCCGGACATACAGGGCCGATCTCGGAATTGGCCCTGTTCATCAGAAGTTGAGTTCCCGCCTACTGCCTGCCCTAACTCCTCCCCTAGCCCACCCCATCCGGCCCATGAACAGACTTCCCCGCACAATTCGGCTATATGTGCGGGGAGCTCTTTGGTCGCCAGTGCGATTTGGACGTTTAGCGGGTCTAGACATCCAGATTGGACATCAAGACCCACTAAATGAGGATCGGAATGAGCCCCATAGAGGCCAATTCTGATTGGGACCCGTCTGGCTCA
This sequence comes from Ichthyophis bannanicus, assembly GCA_033557465.1. Taxonomy (NCBI): domain Eukaryota; kingdom Metazoa; phylum Chordata; class Amphibia; order Gymnophiona; family Ichthyophiidae; genus Ichthyophis; species Ichthyophis bannanicus. Next base: position 369,979,093 of record CM066038.1, on the reverse strand, counting down.
TCCAGATGTCCAAAATCTGGACAGGCTGGACTTGCACCTGATTCTGTGCCTACGGGAGCTAGACTTTCCTCAGGGAGTGGAATCGGGGCACTTGGATGGGCCGGATGGGCCCCAGTCCAGCTGTCCTACATGTCCAGCTACATTCCCATCCAGCCCTCCCTATGCTCCTGCATGGAGCCTTGGTGCCATAGCGTCTCATCGCCATGGTATTGGGGCACCATGCAGGAGCGCTGAAGTGCCTGATGATGTTCTGCTTGTATTTCCCCACCACCTGGCCCTCGGCAGGGGCATCCAGGGCCAGGATTGGGAAGCTGGGACTTACATCTGCCTGGCCTGTTGCTGCAGCAGGCCTGCGGGCCCCGATTGCTGACCTCTGTCAGACTTATTCCACCACAGAGGTGGAATAAGTCCGACGACATCTTGGTGCACTCGGACATACAGGGCCATGACTTGAATCGGCCCTGTACATCCGGGTTGTGTGCCACTCACCTGCAGCGCCCACTCTCCACCCCCATCACCGATCCTTCCTGCCCCCATCTGGAGCTCCCTGCACAAATGCCCTATACGTGCGAGGAGCTTCTTGGTCAGAATCACCTAATAGGGAATAGTGGGGCTTGTACGTCTAGACCAGACATACATCCCCGCTATTCTCTGTTCAGAATGACCCCCCATAACTGTCACAACTTTGGAATGGCAGTGGGTATTTTTAGGGGGGAAGCAGGTTATGATTTAGCATTTTCCCTTATAGCAAACATGTGTTAAAAAATTAACTTGCTCCTGCTAGTCCATAAAATCTATTTATTTATTTATTTGTTTATTCTCAACAGTACCCAACAGGGAGTGAAGCATGTATACACACTTATAAAAAAATTTGCTTTCACTCACCTATAAGATTTGGAGTTTAGTAAATAACATGATAAATAGGAGGAAAAAGATTTTAGTGTTGTAAAAGCCAAAAAATCTTAGGCTTCAAACATTCATGCCAATATCATGGATCACTTGTGCTACATCACAGGTCTAAAAAAAACCTCCTATATTTATCTCTCATGCCAAAAAAATATCTTTACTATCTACTGTATTTTGGCTTCATTTAATGCTTTGCATTTGAATCAAGCAATCAAGAAATTTCAAATGTAGCACTCTCATAAAAAGAGATTACTTAACTTCTCTGCTGAGCTCTACCAATTCCAGTAGTCCACGCAAGCATTACCACCAACACTCCACTCTGACTCTGCCAGCGTTTCACTGGGGACTGTATCAGGCAGTGATCTCCAGGCACTTTAATCATCCTTTTCAGTGGGGCTAACCTGGCCTCTCATCGTATCCCATTGTAATCTGCATAGGTGGGATTAAGGAGGTTATCCTCCCTAATCTCCTGCTATTTCCCCCTCCAAACTGAAATTATATAGTCTCAATAGTGAACTGGTAGCATTTATACAGACGTATAGGTTTACAAAAATACCAGTTTACATGTGTAAGTGGCAGAATGCCACGTTTCATAGTGTAAATTACATGTGTAAATTGCCAAGTTGCCTTCATTGATTTTTCTCATGTGTAGAATTGTAAAATACATGTGCACTCCTTCATGTCCTTATATGTATTTTAGAAAAGGCTAGAAAAGGTGCTGTGTTTGGCAGGTTTTTTTCTAAAATACTGCAGAATTGTGCATGTCCTAACCTGAATGTCTCGTACTATCTAAAATTTGCTTTCACAGAAATACAAATGAAATTCTGGATTTTAAACCTGATCAGCAACAAACTATGTAAGCAACAAATGTTTGCAACCCCTTTTTAAATTCTCCATGATCTAACTCTCCACACAACTTTTGTGGTAACCTATTCCATCAGTGTGATGCTATGACTGAGAGTGTTCTCACAGTGCCCTGCTAATCTTATTTCCTTTATACTTGGAATCCTTAAAAATCCTTTTCCTGAGAACTTAGTTTGCAGCCTTATTATCACAAAGGTTTTCCAACAAGTACTTTGGGCCCAATGCACTCCTGGCCTTAGAAGTCAATAGCGATCTCTGATAGGACCTTGAATTTCACTGGCAACCAATATGATTACTTCAAAAACCTCATAACTTGATTCCAGCTGCAACCTATAGTTTGTTGTGCCTTCTTTTCTGTTTTATTGTACTTGGCATGTGCTGTGTCTTTAAAAAGAGAATTCTCTAGTGAGGGCAGAGTGTGTGAAAAAAAGGCTCTGATAAGAAGCTATTTGACTACTAAGTCATGAGTCCCTCTTGCCGTGAGTCCTGGTGAATTGAAAAATATCTAAAATTATCAACAGTAATATTTGTTATTTATACATGTATATAGAGGGTGATTCTATAAAGTGCATGTCCGGCCGGCAGAAATATCGAAAGTGAAAACATGCAATTAACATAACCAATTCCAAAACCACAGAGATAGATATTCCCGCAATCCGAAATCAGGGAGATATACATTCCCGGTGTGGCACGAACAACATATCAGGGGGAACACGGGACCATGCTGCTATATGGGACACGGGGAAACACAACAAACAGCATGTACGTCCCTCTGCACACAGTATTACGAAAAGGTATATTTGTGCAATGCTGCCCATCTCTATGCGGCCATGCTTCTGCAGGCAAAAGGAACCTCTCCGAAGCTGATGCTCACACTGACAGTGTAGTGCCCATGTAAACAAAACAGTAATACTGATGAAGCACATTCAGTCATACAACCCAGGCTATATATACCCAGGCTGCATCTATGTGCACCAGAGCTATTGAAAAGGCAAGTGAAAAGGGACATATTTGTCCTGACAGATCCTGCAGCAAAACAGACATGACATGTGATGAACACTGTAGTCATTCATTCAGTGGTCATCACTAAAAACAGTATGTACAATGCAAGGAATGGGCCTCAGAAAATTGAAACTGGTCTGCAAAGTTATATGGCAAAACATATCCCTGGCAATCATAGGAAACCATCAGGATGCTAACATGCAACAGTGCAACCATCAGAAACACATGCCCAAAAACACCATCCACTGTCCTGACAAATGTGCACAATGTTTGAGACCTCTGATGGTGCATTTGGATATGCCCCACTCCAAGGCTACCCCACCATTCACAGGGACATGCCCTGCTATGTTGCTGCAGATCAGCTGTACAGAGGTTGCGGCCCATTCACACAGGCACCTAGTGATGCTGCAGTCAGTCCTACGGTCCAGGAACTGGCCAGGCATACATGTCCTCCCTGAGTTGGGTATCAGCACTCCAGGGCCTTTTCTGCAGCCCTCATATATCCAATATACACACATACACTCTTGCTTGCAGTCACAGATAGCATACCTCTGCCATGACCATGCCCTGCACCTATACACAACTGCTGCTACTGCATAATTGCATGGCATCACCAGACTACACATCTGATCTGCATTGCTCAGCCAAACACATAGCAGCCCTACAGCTATGTTCCCATTTTTCCAAATCATTTGGTGGGGAAGTCTTGCATAGTCCCTTTGGCATATTCAGCACATGACAGAATATCAACTATTGCAGTGCTTTACATTTCTCTTGAGGCATTTTTTACTGTTACTTTAGCGTACCAATGTCCCTCATCTGTGCATGCTATTCATTTCCACTGCATCTTTTGCTCCCCCAGACAACAGACACAGCAGATCACTACAGACTTGTCATAGCCATTCATCTCTATGGGACGCATTGGAGTTAGGAGTGCTATATTTTCCAAGTCCTGCCCTTATTCCACATTAAAGCAGGTATAACATGGATGTATGGGTGATATGCTGGGGATGTACATGTGCCTTTCCTGGATACGCTTTATATGCCTCTGTGCCTCACCATGCCCCCGTTCTGTCCCCTCCCGCCAATGTCCTGAGATCTCCATATTAGTGCCATGTACGTCACGTGCAGGCACACCTGGTGTCAGAATACGGGTCTAGATGTTTTTGAATGAAACGCGTCTATCCCGCACATACACAGGGCTTATTCGTATTTCAGAATGACCTCCTTTATTTGGGGACATGAGGTGACCGTTGCCCTTCCCAAATACTGGAGGCGCATTAAAATAGAGCATCTCCTTTCCCCATATGGTCCATCATCTCCTCCTCTCTTTCCCCCTCACTCTCCTCATCCAGCATCCATCTCTCTTTCCTTCCCCCGTAGTCCACTGCCTTTCCTGAAACCTTCATCATTCATGTTGCTGCAACAGTGTCAGTAGTAAGAAGAAAGATACTGTTCTGCAGAGTCTTCATACTCATGAGCTCTTCAAGGCTCTGCAGATCCTGCCTCACCCTGACATGCAGCTTCTGTTGCCGTGGGAGCAGGACTGGCAGAGCTTTGTGGACAAATGCAAAGTTATGCAGTTAGAGACTAACAACCCAAACTATGGTTAGACGATGAGGGTTCCACATTAGGATTTCGGCATCATCATGAATAATACATTGAAACCCTCTGCCCAGTGTGCAGCAGTGGCCAAAAAAGCAAATAGAATGCTAGGAATCATAAGGAAAGAAATGGAGAATAAGCAAAGGATATTATAATGCCTCTGTATCATTCCATGACACAACCGTACTTTGAATGTTGTGTGTAATTCTGGTTACCATACCTTAAAAAGGATATAGCAGAATTAGAAAAGGTACAGAGAAGAGCCGCCAAAATGGTAAAGGGGATGGAAGGATACCCCTATGAGGAAGGCTTAAAAGGTTATGGTTCTTCAACTTGGAAAAAAAGATGGCTGAGGGGAGATATGATAGAGGTCTTTAAATAATGAATGGATTGGAACGGGTAAATGTAGATCAGTTGTTTACTCCTTCAAAAAGTAGAAAAACTAGGAGACACAAAATAAAGATACAATATAGCCCAGTTAAGACTAATAGGAGAATATTATTATTTATTTAGCTGCATTTATATTCTGCTTTTCACCGGGTCAAAGCAGTCAATTGTGGGATACATTTAACACAAGGGGATATGACACACATATGTTAATACTTACAGGGAACATGGGCAATGGAGGGTTAAGTGGCTTGCCCAAGACCACAAGGAGTGCCTATAGGACTAGAAATCCCAGTCCCTCCGGCCTAAGATTGCTGTCCCCAGGTGGGACTTGAACCCCTGGCCCTCTGGTCTAAAGTATCTTGCATGAGCCACAGGGAACACAAAGAGCAAGAGACGACGATTTGGATGTTCGAAAACCTTTATTGGTGAAAAACCCCAACGCGTTTCGGCGTGACTGCCTTCATCAGGGGGAATATGGCTTAAAAACAAACAATAATATATGTTGTAAAAATGCATACATATAATTAAATAAATGTCAGACACCAAATAAAAATTAATAAGTAAACGAGTTAAAAATGTTGACTAGAAATTGATAAATGTACAAATATAAGTGCAAATCTTGTACCTATCTCCAACTATGTACATTTAAATACATTGAAATCTATACATTAATATTAAAATTCTTACTTAATGACACAGAATACTCTATATAAAAAAAAACAAAAAACTCCATTTAAAAACTCCAAACGCAGGACATGGGGAGAAATCCATAATGGACAAACATGACTAATGAATTGTAAATGTATAATATTAGGATAGAGAGTAATGATGATACCAATTGATGAAAATGCAAAATAAATAAGTAAAAAGCAATAAATAAAAAATAATAATAAATAACAAACAATGAATAAATACAGTAATATAATACTAAAATCGAGGTTGTAGCATTACTAAAATACCTGGTGATACTCCATTATGCAAATTGTATGTATTAAAATGAAATTTGATATTGATGAATCACACCATGATATGCTAAAATAGCTATGATTACACTCAAATTTTAAAATGTTACTACTTAAAACTGCGATGTTAAACACTTCTCCTATGAATTCGTTATTGAGATTGGATTCATATAGAGGATTGCGCTGTGACTAAGATCTCTAGCTTACATCTCATACGCGAACGGCTATAGCGGTCTCCAATAAATTAGCTGAAAGACCGATGAGGTAAAACAAGCAATTCTTGAGTTTGAAGTGTTTCAGCTAATTTTCACATATAATTGACCACCACAGTGGTTGGTTTCATGTAACTATGAATGGTAGCCGGGTCTAACAACAGTTTTACGGAGCGTTAGATACAAAGTCGGCATTTTAAACAGTCGCGCGCACTATAAGGATTCCAGTCGTTTTTTTCTCTTACTCACATAAGCACTGCGTCCTTTCAGCACATGTACACAGAAGGTTTTTTCTACAGAAATATGCTATTTATTCATTTATTAATACAAGGTGTTTCATAATAAGATGTAGACATTGGAATATATAAAGGCTTCCATTAATTCTCTTTTGACCTCATAGATTAACAGAAGTTGTACACCTCTGCATAAGAATTACATAAGTAGAGTAGAACTAATACAGTCAGTGGACCCAGGTACTCTGTTCATTAGGTGTTCATTAAATATGTCATGTTAAGAAGGTCTTAGTACAGCAGTTGCCCAACATTGAAGCTAACACGTCGGTCATCTTTTGATTCTAGTTAAGACTTGATGACATATATTTTTTTAATAAAGCTGGCATCAAAAATAGTTACACATACTACAGAGAGTTAGGATGCATCAATTATTGAATTACACCATAACAGTTCAATTTTAAAACATGAATACAAGATAACAAGGTTCTATAGACAGACAATATTTATTCTTATGTTTTGTAGAACTAGAATATATTTAAGTTTACAACAATTCTTTCTGGTGTTACAGATGAACAGGCAGTGCACACCTCATGTGCATTACATATACCAATTGAGTGGTATTGATCAGGTCAGTAGAACAAATAGTTCCGTCCAGTAAACATGTTAGACTAGCACGGTTTTAAATTCAACAAGTGTTTAACATCGCAGTTTTAAGTAGTAACATTTTAAAATTTGAGTGTAATCATAGCTATTTTAGCATATCATGGTGTGATTCATCAATATCAAATTTCATTTTAATACATACAATTTGCATAATGGAGTATCACCAGGTATTTTAGTAATGCTACAACCTCGATTTTAGTATTATATTACTGTATTTATTCATTGTTTGTTATTTATTATTATTTTTAATTTATTGCTTTTTACTTATTTATTTTGCATTTTCATCAATTGGTATCATCATTACTCTCTATCCTAATATTATACATTTACAATTCATTAGTCATGTTTGTCCATTAAGGATTTCTCCCCATGTCCTGTGTTTGGAGTTTTTAAATGGATGTTTTTGTTTTTGTTTTTTATAGAGTATTCTGTGTCATTAAGTAAGAAATTTAATATTAATGTATAGATTTCAATGTATTTAAATGTACATAGTTGGAGATAGGTACAAGATTTGCACTTATATTTGTACATTTATCAATTTCTAGTCAACATTTTTAACTTGTTTACTTATTAATTTTTATTTGGTGTCTGACATTTATTTAATTATATATATGTATTTTTACAACATATATTATTGTTTGTTTTTAAGCCATATTCCCCCTGATGAAGGCAGTCACGCCGAAACGCGTTGGGTGTTTTCACCAATAAAGGTTTTCGAACATCCAAATCGTCGTCTCTTGCTCTTTGTGTTCCCTCTGGCCTAAAGTACCTTGTCCTAACCACTAGACCACTCCTCCCCATATATGTTTTTCACTCAATGTGTAATCAAACTTTGGAATTCGTTACCAGAGGCTGTAGTAAAAGCTGTTAGTGTAGCTGGGTTTAAGGAAGGTTTGGAGAAGTTTGTGGAGAAAAAGTCCATGGACCATTATTAAAGAGGACCTGGGAAATCCATTGCTTACCCCGGGATAAGCAACGTGGAATCTGTGTACCTTTTTGAGAACCTGCCAGGTATTTGTGACCTGGATTGGCTGCTGTTGGAAACAGGATACTGGGCTTGATGGACCTTGGTCTGATCCAGTATGGCATATCTTATTTCTTATAAGATCAGCGCAAAGGCTCCATGATCATTACCTTTCTTCCTAGTGCTGACCCTTTCAAATTAACTATTGCTACCCATGTCTTAATAACTGAAGCACACCATCACCCACTACAACATCAGAAACACTATCCCCATTTGTAAGCACCAGTATCCACCCCCCCCCCCCCCATCACATTGGTTCCATTACCAGTTGTTTGAATGATTCTCCCTGCTTCTAGATGACACTGCAGTTGGGAAGTTCAAATCAACATCCAGGAAATCAAAATCTGCTATCAATAACATTTTTCCTTTTTCTGCTTGTGAAGTATGTCTGTATAGAACCCCAATTTAAACAGACATTTCATTTCCTCTTTCCAGATTAGCTCACACTGCCTCTTCCTTATCTTGCAAGCCCTGCAGTTCTGTTGCTTTAATATTATTTTTCTACATATAGCCCCACTACTTCTTCCTTTCTTCCACTCTCTCCCTCTTGAATAGTTTCCAGCCCATGTTTTCTCAGAGTTTCTGGATTTGATGTTGACCAGTTTCAACTAGTATAAGGACTGTTCCTTACCTGGAGTGCCTCTCAGTGATCTGGCAAGTTAGAAGCAGAAATACAAAAAATAAATAGTGCTTCCATGTCCCTTGGCAACATAGTTTTAATATACTTTTCAATGTCATTCTAAATAATCACTTCTTTTGATTGTTCTTCTTGTACAGAGACATGTAGAATGATTCTGACTCCCTCTGTATTTTTCAGATATCATAAAGTTTACTATAGGAGGATATTTTACTAAAGCTTGTTGCCAATTCCTGCAGCAATACGTCTTTCTCCACTTCCACTCCCAGTACAACTCTCTGTACTGAACCCAGATTAATTTCCTCTCATTTTTTTCATGGACTATCTAGAATTTTCTCAAAAATTCCAGTATACCCCCTACTGAACTAGCTCACTCCAGTTTTACTAAAGGCATGACCTAGGGTCAGTCCATTCCCTTTGTTAAGGTAATAGGTTGCTAATGTGTTGGGGTTATGGGCCTTATAGCTTTACAGACTTTTTATATCTTACATTTTACTATCCAGGCAATGACGCTGTTTTTCCTAGATTTGAGTCCTCATTAAAATAAACATTTATCCTACCTTGATTTAGTTCAGCAAAACCATAATTTCTCCAACAGCAAGTGACTTAAAAATCATACCCTTTCAATGAACCTAAAACAACAACGTGTCTGCGCTATGGTGAACATCTCTCTGTGATAGCTCTTTCTAACCATATAACCATCAAAGGCAATATAACTTTGAATATGATTCTCATAAGCCTATAATCTGACTAGCAGGAATATTACAGGATGCTTTGATAGCTGAAGTGGATTTCTGTAGTTCTTATATTTTGCTGTGTATGACAGAATGTATGAATAGCAACAGAAAAGGTGTTTTAAGATATTAATTGGAATCTGATGAATGAAATATGTTTTCTTTTTCTATAAACAGAAAAACACTAAAAACATACATTGTACATTTTACAGCTATAACTTTAAGAAGATATATTTTGTAAAAGGATTTCAAAATATTTCTGTTAAAGTCACCCTCTCATGCTGTTACTATAGAAGGCATATACTCATACTGTTATCCTCTTCTCCCAAATATTTTGCCTTGATTACACTTTCCACAAATTCGGCATTCAGAGACAAGGCAGGCAAAATATTGTGATTGGGATAATAATTGAGTTAATCTTCAGAAACTGAAGAAATACAAAACTCTTTTGTAGTAGGCACAAAATACAGGATAGGAAATGTCATAATAAGTTACAAAATAAATCTGAGAAATAAAAAGTGATAAGCCGTTGGTCTCTTACTCTTCCAAGTCAAACTTTTGGATATTGAGTAAGACATTAATGCAGCTTCTCATGCTGTTAAATGTACTGCAATGTACTGCTCTCTTTTCTATATATCTTATTTGCCCGATTGATTTTGATTGATTGATTTTACATAAGAACATAAGATATGCCATAATGGGCCAGACCAAAGATTCATGAAACCCAGTATCAAGGGCTGGTGCTACCATTAGGTGAACAAGGTGGCTGCCTAGAGCACTGGCCCTCCAAGGGAAACCATTGCCCCGCTGACGCCCATCTCTTGGACCTGCAGAAGCCACAATGGCTCAGAAACTGCAATGCAGCACTTACCTAAACGCTTTGGCACAGTGGTGCTGTTTCTGCCTTCTACTGTCTGCTACTTCTGTCCCCTTTGACACAGACTTGCCCAACACCCTTTCCATAAGTCAAATGAGTATTCAAATGTTCTTCAGCTTTTATCATTCATAGGGTTCCCAAATAATTAAAAAAACATCTTGTACAAAATTCTTGTACAAAGTTAATTCACATATAATAAATATAATATAATATAATATTCCAATTATTTGTGTAATAATTGGAGAGGAATGATTCTTCCAACCTCTGGCCATTTCCATTTGTATAGCAATAAACAGAACGTAGCAAATTTACCCATATTTACATTCAACTACTTTTGCATTATATTCAGCAACATGCTTAAGGGATCCAAACTCAAAATACATCTCATTATTTTTTTAAAGAAAATTATCATTTTTTCCCAACATTGTTTAACTTTGGGACAGCTCCACCAGATAGTCTCCTGTCTCCTCACATCCTTTCCAGTAGTTAGGGCCATATTCCTGCACGGCCTTACTTATTTTATGCAGTGTAGCATGCATCCTAATTAGAATTTTATAGCAGTATTCTTGAATTGCAGCAGATACAAAACTTATGTTCAAAATCCTCTTTCTATTTCACCCCGACTCCACTAACAAACTCTGCAGCCTCAGGACTTTAAACAAAGAAGCGCTTAGGCGCTACAGTAGCCAGCCACCACAGTCCCTGAACGGCATCCCACAGCAAAAGACTGTGAATGCAGGATTCTCCCGCCCCTCTGCTGCAGAAGACCAATCGGGGCACCGACTCCACCAACGACCTGCAGCCTCAGGACTTTAAAACAAAGAAGCACTTAGGTACTCCCATGCTAGGTAAGCCAACACCTGAGGGCCTCGCCAGAGGGCCCTTTGATGTGGCCCTTAGGCGAGGACCACAGGCGGGGACCAACAGTCACAGCAGCAATGAAAAGCAAGCCACCTACAATGCTAGCACAACAAAAACCTTGACCAGAACACCCTCTACAAACTGAAACAACAAACTGCATCGAACAATGATCCATAACCGATGCAACTAAAACAGGCCGCGTCACATAGACCTGCACGCAAAGTACAATCTCCAGACAAAAGCACCAGCGTCAACAGCAACTAGAAGGTAAACCTAGGAAATGCTCACCATTTACTCTCTGCTCTACCTGCTGCTAATACTTCTGCTAGTTACCACAGCAAACACTCCACCCAACACAGCACCCCTACTATGGCTCACAAACGAGCTATCTAACAAAGCAAACGCACATCTCCCACACAACACTCACCAAACCACAAGACAACTAATTCACATAAAAACCTCCACACCACAAACCACCCCAATATAACTCAACAACACACCCACACACTCCTTATAATGTGCCCTAATAAACTACCAATCCATCCAAAATAAAATCTAAATAATCAAAGACCTCTTGGAATAAAAAAACCTGGACATACTCTGCATTACCGAAACATGGATCACAGAAACGGACAACAAACTCCTTAACAGGCTCATGCCAAATGGATACAGCATATACCAATGTCCCAGAACCCAATGATGAGGAGGCGAAGTGATGATCATAGCCAAGAAAAACATCAACCTCCGGCTCCAGGCAAACAACAACACCAACGAATCTGACTCCATCACCGTCTCCAACAAAACGACCACCATCTGCCTCATATATAGGACACCAACATCCATCACCAGTGACCAATCAACAATACTGGACACAATTATAACAGCAGCAAGAACAGGAAAGGAATCAATAGTTCTAGGAGACTTCAACCTCCTCTCCCCACAGCAGAACCATGCACAGTCCTTTCTTCAAACCATGACAGCAATGGATCTAACACAAGTAATAAATGCTCCCACACATGCAAAAGGAAACACAGTGGATTTAATCTTCCTCAATAGCTATAAAGGCTGACCAAACATTCACTACTCTATACAAATACTCAGTACCATGGTCAGACCACAAACACATTGAGTTCTCACTCCCACAAGGTTCTACCAGTACAAGTCCAGAGCTGCAACCATCAATCAGAAAAAAGATGTAAACTGTTCAATAAGGATAGCTTCATCAAAGAAACCACCGACCCAGAAATTCTCATAGAGAATTGGAACAACACCAACTGAAAAGTAGCAATTACCCCCAACACTCCAACAACCAAAATGACAGCAAATACAAAAATGCACATGTAGCAACCAAAGACTGACTGGTATACCCCAACCCTCCGACACCTAAAAAGACAACTCCACAGACATGAAAGAAAATGGTGAAAAACAAAGCAAGAAAGAGACAAAGCACAATATCTATAGTCAGGGCTGAACCAAGTGAAGATCGCACCCTGTGCGACTTGCACATCGGGTGCGTGCCCCCCCCCCCCCCCCGTGGCGGGAGAGAAGAGGCGCACTCTAGGTGCAAGTTGCTGGCATGCTAAGCAGATCTGCAGGGAGGGAAAGATCTGCTTAGCATGCCGGCGCGAAGGCTTAAGGGGCACATTTTAGCTGTCCTGGCATTGCCTGCCGCCGCTGAGAGAAGAAAAAGTGGAGGCGGCAGGCAACGGAAGACAACTAAAATGCACCCCTTAAGCCTTTGCGCCCTGTGTGGCTGCACCGCTCACACAGGACTAGGTACGGTCCTGTCTACAATTGATGAAGGAATACCATATTGATATAGATAAAGTAAAGCGAGAACATCAAACCAAACTATTAAACCCACAATCAACCAACCAAGAGAACTTTTCTCCATTGTGAAACAGCTAACAAAAACACCAGCCACTGACAACCAAGAAATGAAGATCACCTACCAACAACTTGCCCAACACTGCAAACAGCTTCAGCTGCAATCAAAAAACAACACCCCACCCAATACCATGGATGAACACACAGATTATTGGAGCTCTATCATAACCATGGACGATCACATAGACACCTGGAGCTCATTCAAACAAATCAATGAAAGACAAATTGAGAACACCATAACAACCCTAAACACAACAACCTCCCTCCTGGATCCCTGCCAAACATCATGGATAAAGGCAACCAAAAAAGAACTCAGTAGAATAATCACCAAATTCACACAATAGATACTTCAACAAGGAATCATGCCCACAAGCTTAAAAACCTCCTCTATTCATCCTACTCTGAAAAAGCCAACCCTGAACACATCAGACCCAGCATAATATAGACCCATTGCAAGCCTGCCCTTCGCAGCAAGTCATAGAGAAAACGCTACAGCACCAACTACAAGAAAACATTGACAGACACAATCTCCTAGATCCCCAGCAGCACACTTCCGACCACAACATGGAATGGAAACATTATTAACTACATTGATAAACACACTCACCCAAGGAATACAGCGGGCCAACCAAGACTTCCTGTTAATCTTCCTAAACATTTAGGCACCTTTGACACCCTGAATCATCAAATACTACTACAATGCCTTCGAACAATTGGAATAAAGGGAACTGTCTACAAATGGTTCACATCCTACCTCACCACAGGTATAAGCAGATAAGGATTGGAAACAACTCCTCAACCCCATACAAACATACCCAAGGTGCCCCACAGGGATCCACTCTCTCTGCTATGCTCTTCAAACTATACCTGAGACCCCTCTGCTCAATAAGAACACACAAACTATACCTCCACGTCTAAACCAATGACATTATGATTTGTGGACCGATCGACACACACCAACCCGAAATAACAACCCACCAAGAATGCTTCAATGAAGTAACAAAATGGCTAATGGAAAACAATCTCCAAATAAATCAGAACAAGACAGAGGCCCTCCACGTAACAAGAGACACTGCATTCGCCACCCCCCCCCCCATGATAACACTGAACAACATCACAATTAAAACCAAAACCGAGGTGAAATACCTAGGAATCACCATCGACCAACACCTAACCTTCAAAACGCACATAGACAAAATCACCCAAACAATTTACTTCAAGGCAAAGACACTCCAGTGCCTCCAACCACTCCTTGAGCCAGAAAACGTCTGTACGGTATTCCAAGCATCAATAATACCCCACCTGGACTACTGCAATGCCATCTTCCAAGGACTGCTGCATTCCACACTCCTACCTCTTCAGACAGCTTTCCACTGAATAGCAAGAATCCTTCAAGCAGCAAGAAGAAAATAACATATCACCCCGATACTCAAATAGCTTCACTGGCTCCCCTTGCAGAGCTGCATAACATTCAAAACCATCATGGTCACTCACAAAGCAATTCATTCAGATCCTCCTCACACATTTACGATCACTCATACAACCCTCACAACCACACAGAACTAGGCGGACCTCGACAGTGAATACCTGCTACATCCCTCACATCAGAGCCAAATTAAATCAACAGGCTTGCAGAAGAGCCTTCCAACTCTATGCACCTTACTTATGGAACAGACTGCCGGGCCAGCTCAGAAACATCACAGACCTCAAGACTTTCACTGGTCAACAAATTTTTACAAAAGTCATGTTACTGAAATAAAGATAGTCATTTCTTATAAATGTTTATATGCTGAACACAAATATGACAGTGAAATTGCAAAGTTGGCTCTAGATTTTTTGTAATCTACAAGAATTAATGTTTACATCACGAAATACATGTCAATAGTAAATATAATAGGCCTTCAGTTAATACCTGTAAAAAAACAAGTCATGGACTACTTCTTAGATTTTTTCGCCTGTCTCTTGTACAGCTGTTCGGGAGCTTCTCTGGGGAGTGTCCAGCAGTAGTCAGCCAGCATTGTAGTGGACCATTTTCCCTGGTATCTTTGCTCCATCGTTGCGATATCCTGGTGAAAACGTTCGCCCTATTCATCACTAACCATACCACAGTTGTCAAGAAAGAAATCAAGATGGGAATCAAGGAAATGGATCTTTAGAGACATATTGCAGCCAAGTTTCTGATACTGCATCAGCATGTCTTCTACTAGTTCCTTGTAGTTTTCTGCCCTAACATTCCCGAGAAAGTTTGTTCCATGCTTGTTTCACATCACCCTGCAGCAAGTTGTTGAACCGGTCATCTTTGAAGAGCTCTCAAATCTGAGGACTCACAAAAACTCCCTCTTTAATCTTTGCTTCGCTGAGTCGAGGGAATTTTTCATGCGGGTATCGGAAAGCTGGCGAAGTGCGGTCCATGGCTTTCACAAAGTTTTTCATCAAACCTAGTTTGATGTGAAGGGGTGGTAGCAGGATTTTGTGAGCCTCAACCGGAGCTGGGTGCTGGATATCCTTCTCTCCAACTGTTACATTTTGTCTGTGATTCCATTCCTTCCACAAGTAGTGCTAATCCCTTGCTCGGCTATCCCACTCACATAAGAAACACATTTATTTTATATATCCCTGCTGCAGTCCCATTAAAAGGGCAACTACCTTCAAGTCACCACAGAGGTGCCAGCTGTATGTTTAGGTTTATGTTTATTTATTTGATATACCGCTGTACTTGTTATAGTTAATGGAAGCCAGTAGATGCTTTAAGTAACCAGGTAAGGCGGACATGGCCCTCACTCCCCTCCCCCCCCCCACACACTACCCACCCCCCCTCCCCACTTCCCCTTCCCATAAACACCACGTACTCGCTATTTTGGCAGATCAACTGGTCGCAGCTTTATTAAACAAGCAGAACATAAATTACAACCATAACTGCATTAACTTACGGCTCCGGCAGCGGGACAATCCCTCACCAGCCATATGGGTAGCAAGGTGAGTTCCTTCCCGCCTCCGCCGAGAACCGTCCCTGGCAATTCCATCCCCCTCTTCCGGCCTCGCCATATTACTAGCAAAAGCCGAGGGCTTCTCCGGGTCGGGGGTACCCCCACCCCCGCCCTGCATATTGCCATGCCTCCAGACCCCGGACACCTCCGGGATCCCGCCCCCCCCTCCAGCTGCAACCCCCCCATCTCCCCAGCCCCTAGCTCCCCCCACCGAAATTAAGGGGAGGGAGGGTGGGAACGCCCGTCCTTTCCCCGCAAACGCTGAGGACTGGCGTCTGACCGCTCGCTCCCGCCGAGACCTCCTTTCCCCTCATTGGCTCCCGCCGCCACCTGGGCATGCGGGAGCCAATGGATTTAAAACATAACCCCCAGGGAGCGCGCCTTACGTCGCGGAATGGGGGGGGGGGTTTCGGGCCACCCCGCCCCCCCGGTTACCGCCGGCCGCCGGGCACGTGGGCCCACGGCCTTTTAATAACCAGGTAAGGCGGACATGGCCCTCACTCCCCTCCCCCCCCACACACTACCCACACACCCTCCCCACTTCCCCTTCCCATAAAAACCACGTACTCGCTATTTTGGCAGATCAACTGGTCGCAGCTTTATTAAACAAGCAGAACATAAATTACAACCATAACTGCATTAACTTACGGCTCCGGCAGCGGGACAATCCCTCACCAGCCATATGGGTAGCAAGGTGAGTTCCTTCCCGCCTCCGCCGAGAACCGTCCCTGGCAATTCCATCCCCCTCTTCCGGCCTCGCCATATTACTAGCAAAAGCCGAGGGCTTCTCCGGGTCGGGGGTACCCCCACCCCCGCCCTGCATATTGCCATGCCTCCGGACCCCGGACACCTCCGGGATCCCGCCACAGGCTCAGTGACACCTGTCCCTGAGCCCCCCCCACCAGAATCAAAGCTGCGACCAGCCATCACGCCCAACATACTCCAAGGCCTCCTGCCAATCATTCAGGAGTAAATCCATCCCCACCGGGGACAGATGTACCCCATCCGAACGATACAGGCCCGCGCACTCTACCTCCACCCAAGAATGCAAAATCTGATACCCCCCGTGTACCAGAACCCAACGGCCAATTTGCCGATTAATTTTTGCTAACCCACGGGACCACCGCCGATTGCCCCAGCAAGCAGGCCTGGGAACTATGTCAGACCATAACAAAACTACACTGGGGAACATTAATAACACTTCCCCCAAATCCTGCTGAACCGCCCTGATGAGCTGCTTCACAGTCCATGACGCCAAATCATTGCCGCCCAGATGCAGCAATAAGACCTCCGGGGATCCGCTGACGCGCTGATGGTGCCGTAGCAAGGGCAACAGTTGTAACCAGCGCAAACCGCGCTCACCCAGCCATGATAACACCACGTCGTCAGCCTGCAGTCCCAGGTTCGCCCCAAGCGGCCGTGAAGCGGCCTGCTGGCCGGCCCAGTGCACAAAGGAATGGCCGACGATCCAGCAGGCACGGGGCAACCGAATCCCATCTAAAAGAAAAAACACAGTTAATACCCCCAATACACCACCCATCCCACTCACAAACGTATATAGCCCTTAAAGGCATTGGAGCGCCAGCGGCCGATCCGCTGAATCTCGACCCCCCGGAAACCAGCCAGCGCCGCACTAGTAGCGGCCCCAATCCGGAAGGAATGCGGCGCGAAATCGCCAGGGGAGAGGCCAATCTGTGACACTACCATCCGCAGAACCGCGGTAAACTGAAACCGCGTCAGACACTGCGCATCCGCATGCACAAAGAGCAGCTCCCCGCCCGAAGGACGCGCCTGCAAGTACTCAGCCATAGCTGCCACCGGACAGATCGTCGAAGCCGGAAGCGGCCTTAAATGCACCCACATACCCCTCCCCCTCTGGTCGGTTTTCGACCGCGACAACCATAGACTCAGCTGGCCTTGTGCCAAACGCACGTGACGGAGTTGCAGAGCCGCACCGCCAGACCGCCTGCTGGACGCCACCAATTCCCCCGACCGGAAAGCCCCAAAGAAGGCCACACAAAACACAGCCCGGAACAGCAGAGCCTCATAAGCGGACTCCACCACTACCGGTAAAGCCGCGTTCATCCGAGCCAACAGATCGGGGGTAATTGGACGCCGACTGTCCAACAGAGGAGGCGTAGCGCGCTCCCACCCAAGTAAAAGCCGGCGAGAAAGAAACCCCCAGCCATGCACCGCCCACCCGACCGCCTTAGAGAAAAAGGCAAAGCCGGCCAGGCGGGCCCGCACCGAGGAGAGGGCCACCCCCGCCGCCTTTTCCGCCAGAATGTATTCACCAATAAGGTGATCAGGCACCGGCCCCAGCCGCCATCCGCGAGGCACCAAGAAGGCCACCACACTGTCGCAGCCCTTGCAGTAAGAACGCCACGTCGCTGCTGAAACCGAACACCTCAGCAAGCTCAGGACACCAGGAGGCCAAGTTTCCATAAACGCTCGGGGACCGACTGCCCCACGGGGTCCGCTTCCGGTGCCAGTCGCCGAAACAAGTCCCACTTGAAACGAGAAAGAGCATCGGCAACTTGGTTAGCATATCCCGGAACATGTCGAGCCCGCACTACCAAATTAAGTTTTAAACAAGCAAAAACCACCTCCCTCATCAAAGCCGCCACCCGCGCGCAACGAGGCGCATAACGATTAATAACATGCACCACCGCCTCATTGTCGCACCACCACAACAGTTGCCTATTACGGAGCTGATCTGGCCACAATTCCAAAACCACCAAAATGGGGAACAGCTCCAAAAACGTGATACTGTCAGTTAACCCCGCCGCCCTCCAGGCCGACGGCCAGGGCTCCGCGCACCATGCCCCCCCGAAATAAACGCCCAGTCCCAGACCCCCCGCCGCATCTGTAAAAATCTGTAAATCGAAGGACGACACCTCCCTCTCAAGCAGGACCGTAATGCCATTAAAATCTCTCAGAAACTGGTCCCAAACCCCAAGGTCCGCCCTCATGCTCCGGGAGACCCGGATGCGATGATGAGGTCGCCGCACCCCCGCTGTAGCCGCCGCCAGACGCCGGAGGAACACCCGGCCCATAGGGATAACCCGGCAGGCAAAGTTCAGGGAGCCCAACAAAGCCTGCATCTCCCGCAATGTAACCTTGCCCGCTCCCAGCACGTTTGCCACTAATACCCGCAAACGCACCACCTTGGCTGGAGGCAGGCGCGCCACCATAGCAACTGAATCCAATTCCACTCCCAAAAACGTGATGCGTGTGGCCGGACCCTCGGTCTTGTCCGCCGCGAGGGGAACCCCCCACTCCCGCGCCAACCGCATGAACCCCTCCAGCAGCTCCTGACAGAGCCCGGACGTCGCCGAACCGACAAATAGGAAGTCATCCAAGTAGTGGACCACATTCCGTGATCCGACTGACGCCACCAGAACCCAGTGCATGAAGGAACTGAACATTTCAAAGTAACGACACGAGACCGAGCAGCCCATCGGCAGGCACTTGTCGAAGTAATAGTGGCCTTCAAACGCAAAACCCAATAAGTGGAAGGAAGCAGGATGCACCGGCAAGAGGCGAAAAGCGGACTCAATGTCCACTTTCGCCAGCAAACACCCACGCCCGCACTCACGCACCAGCCGCACAGCCTCATCGAATGACGCATACCGCACCGCGCACAATTGGCGGGGAATGAGATCATTCACCGAGGCCCCTTCCGGGAAGGACAAGTTATGAATGAGCCTGAATTTCCCGGGTTCCTTCTTAGGCACAATGCCCAGAGGAGAAACCACAAAATTCCGGCATGGCCGGTCCACAAAAGGCCCAGCCACCCTGCCGAGAAGCAATTCAGCGGCCAATTTACTGCGGACTACCGACGCTAGGCGCTTCACCGATGGAGCATTGCGCGCCGTCACCGGGCCCCCCTCCCCCACCACGGGTATGGGGAACCCGTACTGGAAGCCCCCTTCCAAAACCCGCCGAACCTTAATCCGCTTATACCGCCTCAACCATGGCCGGAGAGCCGAAAATTTTATCGGGGTAGGGGCTAACTCCATCGAACCCTCACTGCTTCGCAGCCGGGGGGGTGGGGCCTTTCTTGCCGCAACGGAGAGCGGAGTGTCCTCCCCCACAGAGGGAGCAACTATGCCGGAACTTACAGTCCGGGAAGGGGCAAGACGACTTATTAAAGCGCCAACAGATGTCCCCGACCCCCTCACCGGCGCCTTTCTGAAAACCTGGAGTCGGGCCGCTCCGAAACGGCCGCCCCGCACTTGCCGATGCACCGGCGACCCCTTTTTGCCCCCCCGCCCCAGCACCCCCTTTTGCCGACATCTGCGTTAACCATAGACCGATATCCTGAGTCCCCCAAGACAAGGAGCGATTCTCCTCCATCTTGTCACGAAACTTTTCATCATAGTTGAGCCATGCCCAACCATCATGAGTTTGCGCCGCCTCCAGAATCGAGTCGGCATACGCAAGCAGCATCCCGTACTGCCCAGGGAAATGCTGGCCCCATACGCTCGCTAACCGAAGAAAAGATCTCGTCCAGTTAAGAACGTTTCGTGAGGCCCTTTTTACCCTACCCGCCTTCTCGTCCGCCTTCCTTTTGCGCCTACTGTCCCCCGAACGCTTCCTACCTTCCAGGAGGCGGAAAATATCGATGTATTTTCGCTTCCAGATCTTGCGCCTAAGCTTGCGGGGCACCCCTTCCCACAGCTCAGAAAACGAAGCCAATGTAGCACCCCCCCCGCCCCCACCCACCCCGCCCCCACCCCCGACGGATTGCCCACCAAATCCCCCAACCGACGAGGACGATGACGATGAACGCGAAGACGAGCTCCCCCTCCTACGCCGCTTCCGCGAGCTACGACTCTTCTTTTTTGCCTTGCCCCCCACCGCTACCTGGGTAACCACCGCGCCCTGCTCACCCCCATTGTCATGTGACTCACCATCAGCCGAAGTCCCGGGTTGGACCACCTCTGGTTGGACAACCTCTGGTAGGGTAGACGCCGACGTCGGAAGCACCTCCTGCAGATCCTCACGCTGTGCCATTGGGACCGCCTCTGCGGCCCGTCCAGAGCCGCTCGGTGTCATCCTCCCCTTGTCTCCGGTCGGCACCTGTGGGGACACCGGAAAAAAGGAAGAGGCACCTGACCAGCCCCAGGGTAGCTGCCAAGGCCCCGACCAATCCGCCCCGGAGGAACCCTGCCCCCCTCCTTGCCAATAGTCCCAACCCGGGAGGCCCCCACCCCCCGGCACCATATGCCAGCCCCATGGGCCCCCCCGAACCCGGCCCTCCTGACCCCCAGCCATACCCTGCCACCCCACCGGCAACTGAGAAGCCCCCCCTACCCCCGAAGAGTCCCCCACCGGAGGAAAAAGAGCTGAACTGCCTGCCGCTCCCCCAATAGACCCTGCCCCCATAACCCCACTGGGTACTGGCCCATCCGGCGCCCTTGCAGCCACCGCCTGGCCACGGCCAACCCTTCTCCCCCTGGATCCCCCGGAACTGGCAGGAGGTACTGCAGCCGCTCCCCTACCCGGGACCCTGCGCCCAGCCTGCCGTGACACCCCTGCCTGGCCCCTGGCCCGGCCTACCGAGCCCCTAGGAGCCCGCCCGGTGGGGAGCCCCTCGCCCCTCCTGCCCATGCCCCTCTTCCCTTTTCCTCCTTGGCCCCCCATCTCACCGTGGCACAGCAGAAAATAAAATTGTGCCCGAGTGAAGACAGCCGACTCAGCAGCCGCCCCCCCTCCCCCCCTTTTCACAAACCCCCCTCCCCCCGACAGCACCTGGTATCCGGAGTCACCTGCTACAGGCCTTCAGCGCTGCCTGGCTCCCCCGTCCAACGCAGAACTCCGCAGCAAGCAGGGGAGAGAAGAAACAGGAGCCGGACGCAGCCTCTCCAGCAGCGACAGAGGCATGCGGCCCCCCCTCAACCGACCGGGAAACGAGCGCCGCCGCTCAAGAGGCCAACGCCGGGCCGAATCCACCTCACCGCCACGGAGCAGCAGTCAAACGCCCGTCCTTTCCCCGCAAACGCTGAGGACTGGCGTCTGACCGCTCGCTCCCGCCGAGACCTCCTTTCCCCTCATTGGCTCCCGCCGCCACCTGGGCATGCGGGAGCCAATGGATTTAAAACATAACCCCCAGGGAGCGCGCCTTACGTCGCGGAATGGGGGGGGGTTTCGGGCCACCCCGCCCCCCCGGTTACCGCCGGCCGCCGGGCACGTGGGCCCACGGCCTTTTAATTATCGTATGTCTCTTTCATGTGGACAGCATGCGCTACTGGAATAGATGGAAGATGGTTTCCATTGTTCAAAAGCACTGCCTTCAGACTCAGTTTCAAAGAGTCTATATAGTCTCCAGTCTTGTGGGTCATGAGTGATTTTTAAGGCATTCATGAGGCTTTCAATATCGGAACAGAATAACAGATTACTTTCCTTTCTGAAGAAAGGCTCCAACTGCTGGTGGCGCTTTTGATATGAAGTAATGTTGATATTTTCTTCTAGAAGATTCCATTGTTGGAGTCTTGATACTAGTCCAAATCACGAACCAGGTCATTTAGTTCTTCCTGTGTTATTTTGTGTGGAGTTGATAATGCATTCCAGTGAAACTCTGGGTTACTACATGCTGATGGACCAGGAGAAGAACAGGTCTGCTCACCCTTGTTCTCATCAGATGAATCAAGAGAATATTCTGATGAAGGTTCTGGAATAGGAAGTCTCTCACCATGTGGAACTGGTCTCAATGCAGACAGAATGTTTAGGTAGACTATGCTCGACTTCTTTTGCTTCCGCTGGAAAGGGGAGGAACCAAGCAGAAATAACAGTTATTTATGTGGTTGCTTGGCTCTCTCCACACCATGGGGACTGCAAACGGCATTGATGATCTTTTGCAATTCAACCACTGTGAAAGCTGTGTTGTACATGTAGCGCAGCATATATGCAGGGCCAAAGGCTTGTCTTGGTCACCAATCTTGCATCTAAAGTAAAGATGATATACCGTCTTCAGTTGAGAAGTGATACTTTTCTTCTGGTTGGCAAATGTCACTTCCCCACAAATGTAGCAGAAATTGTCAACGGTATTAATGCACTTTCGCGGCATTACTGTTCTGTATTGTACCTAAATGGCTAAAATTATATGATTAATAAAAGTTACAAGTACCTCGTAACAGTAGCTTAAACTGTCTCGCACACAGTCTGAAATATTTTAAATGCTCAACCTTTCCGGCAGCGTATGATGGCTTCAGCAGCCGTCTGGCAGTAGTATTGCATTGCATCAGAAAATGATGCAATCAACTCTGGATGATGTGTGCATGCTGGTATTATGCAATGTGATGCAATATTACATCATTCAAGGCTTATTTGGGATGTTGTTGATGTCCTACTTGATACATTTACAGTGAAACGTCAAAAATGATCTACATGCAATATCTTCAAAACGAGAGCCAATAACTTTTTTTAATGTTAAATTTGTGTTCAGATCACCAAGATACTACAGATTAGGGCCTTTTAAAGTCAGTAACGATTTCAAAGTTGACCAGTGTTTTTGCAAAAAATTAAAGACACATCTCTTTACCGAACACTTCCACACTAGTGAATAACTCCCCACCTGAAGAACAATGCACACCCACTTTGTACTAATTGTGTATATAGTTAAGAGCCAACACTCCTTGATTGCATGCTGTACATAGTTGAATATCAATGTTTCAATGTAAGTTACATTTTTAGTTCTATGTAAACTGCATTGACCCAGAAAAAGGCGGTATATAAATATAGCTAAATAAAAAATAACATTTTTCAAATAGAGCTTCAGGTGCCTTCAAATCATTCTGTAGAGAATAACAGCTGCCAATATCTACTTCTTGAAGCCCAAATTCTTCCTGTATTTCTTCAAATCTTGGAAGAGTGCCATTCTTAGCAAGCAGCTGACCCATATATAACAGATGCCCAGATTCTACTCAACCCATTTTTTAAAGCTTACTGATTCATTTCCTGGTGAGAAGTCCATATTCCCTCTTATAGGTTTAAACATAGTATTTTTATTAGTACCTAGAACCCATAATTTATCGTTATTCCATTTCTTTAGGGTCATATTGATAAAAGGATTATCAGTCTTGATCCCCTGCTCTATCCCTTTTCACAGCCACATTCGATCTGTTACAGATACTCTTCTCTGTCTGTACCCTTTGCTTGACTCCAATCTGATTTCTCCATTCCAGAAATGCCCATAATTGGGCAGCTTCAAAATAATTATGGGCCTGATATTTAGCGGCAGCAGCTAGCCAGTCTAACACAGCAAGTCATTGCTGCTGAACTCTAAACATGGATATTCAATGCTACGGCCATATCAGGGCCCTGGCATTGAATATCCAGGTTGGCCATATTGCTGGGAAACTAACCTGGCATCAGCAATATTCAGCTGCTACCTGGTTAGCTTCTGCACATCTGCAGCAAATGTTCGGCCAGCCTTTCCTGCACTTGACTTTCATTGCTAGGGAGGAGTGGCCTAGTGGTTGGGGCAAGGTACCACAGGCCAGAAGGTCAGTGGTTGAAATCCCACTAGAGGACAGCAACCTTGGGCCGGAAGGACTGGGGTTTCTAGTCCCACAGGTGCTCCTTGTGGTCTTGGGCAAGACACTTAACCCTCCATTGCCCATGTTCCCTGTAAGTATTAGTGTATGCATCTCATATCCCCTCGTGTTAAAATGTATCTCCCAACTGCTTTGACCTGGTGAAAAGCAGGATATAAATGCAGCTAAATAAATAAATAAAAATAAAATTGCTTGTCAGTAACCAGGCAGCAGCTTAACATTGTCACTGCCAGATTATCAATGTGTGCTATCCCATAATGCCCCCCACACACCCTGATGTTAACTGATTAGCACTGGGGCATTTAGTGGCAGCACTCATGGATATTCAGCAGCGCTAATTGTGTTAGTGCTGCTGAATATTCCACTGAGCATCATTTACACAGTTTACAGGTCTACAAACTGTGTACCATATTTTCACACAAATAACGCATCCACATATATACCGTGCACACCTATATAATATGCTGAAATGATTCCATTCTGTTTGAAATTTTTTGGATAACGCGCCCATGTGTATACTGCGCATACACACGCTCTTTTTGCTATTGACCAATGTGGGAATGAAACACAAGTCCTACACCACCGACTTCAAACAAAGTCATTATGAGAGTGGAAGAAACAAGCAACAGAGCGGAAGAAAGAGAGTTCGAGGTTGGAGAGACATCTATTCACAAATGGAGAAAGGGGAGAAAGGAGAAAAAGGAGCTTGAGAATGTGAACCCCTACAAATGCGCATGTTGTGGTCCCAAAGCAAAATGGCCTAAAATGGAGAATGACTTGAGTGACTGGGTTCTTTCTCAGTGGGAAGGAGAGAAAGAAGATGGCCTTCCGCAAATAATCAAACAAAAGAGCAGTGGAGGCAATGACCACGGCCTACCAAATTGATAAGTAAAATTCTTTATTCTTTCTCAGTGGGAACAAACTGTCACAATTCAGATGAAGTGAAGCTTCTGGCAAATGAAAGAGGAATTACTGATTTCAAAGAAGGTTTAACCTGGATTTCTAAATTTATGAAAATAAATGGACTTTCAGTGAGAATGAGAATCATTGCAGGCCAGCAACATTCGGACAGTTGGGAGCAAAAGATGAATGACTTCCGTGAATTTGTCTCCAAAGAAATCTCTGAACATGGTATCTCTGCAATGGACGTTATAAATATGGATGATGTTCCAAAGTTTTTTGACATCCTTGCCACCAGGACTGTAGCTGCTTCAGGTACAAAAACTGTAGCCATTACAGCCACTTAGCATGAGAGGGCCTTCTTCACTGTAGTCCTTGGATGCACTGTGAGTGGGGTGAAATTAAAGCCAATGGTAGTTTTCAAGAGATCTACCATGCCCCGTGAAAAACTGTCCACCGGTGTGGTTGTCCATTACAATAGGAAGGGATAGATGGACTGTGACCTTATGAAAGAATGGTTTGATAAATGATATAGGAGGGGAGATTTTTCTCCAAGAAGTCTTTATTAATTTTTGACACCATGGCTGTCCACATAGAAAAAAATGTTCAAAATTATATAAACTCTACTGATGCCCACATAGTTGTGATACATGATGGTCTTACCTGCAAGCTACAGCCAATAGATATAGTGGTTAACCATCCATTTAACCCTGGGAGTACCGATGGGGTCAAAAGTGACCCCATTGCAAGTTTCACAATGCATATCTCGGAAACTAGTTGTTCAAGAATGCAATCTTTTTATGACTTTTCACATGTCAATATTCTCTTTATATTGCACCATGACAGGAATAATTTTCATCCGCTAGTTGACGCTAATGATGAATTGCAGCACAGAGTAACAGTGGGGTCATTTTTGACCCCAGTTGCTTATGTCCGGTTTGGATCGTGATACAATTTGCAGTTTTGTGAATTTTTTGATCTGACAAAGGTATTTATCATTAATTATGTATCATTTATTTTTTGTACTCTTATTTTATGAAAATTACACCTTTTCTGTAATTGATATCATATGTTCTCTCATTATTTCCGATGAAATCTAAAGGCTTTCAGCTCGTTCATCACGATTATTGTACACCTATAGTAAAACTGATTTGTGTTTTATTCAACTTTATCATTGTTTATTTATTTTAGGTTATTGTTTATGATGTCAAAATGAAAGTATTCAGCTGCCCAAATAAGAAAAATATTGCAACGAGATGCTCAGTGACGGCTCTGAGTCGTCTGATGATGCAGCATATTCAGCAAGCGAAGAAGCATATCAGCTAAGTTTGGGCGATAAATCTGATGATGGCAGTTATGATTCAGATGGCGACAGCAGTTGGTCGCCAAGTGAATGTGAGACTGATGTTGAGCCGGTAACATCGCCTGCAGCAAAGAGTCAAGTTACAGGTTGAGGCAAAGGTCGAGGCTGTGCTGGACGGGGAAGAAGGCAGGAGTCCTCGGTGTCAGTATCATCTGTGAGGAATCTTAGTTGTGGTCGTAGAGGAGCTAAGAGGTCATCAACTATAAGCACAAATGTTGCCATTGAAGCCTATGTATCTAAGGATGCCACATCATGGAACAGGAAATCTATAAAACAAGCTGCTGGAAGATACGCCAGAGCTAATGGCATGACCGTACAAGGTCCTACAAGGTATGCTGTATGAAATGTTGATGGCCCTCTCGCAGCATTCCACTTGTTCATGAGGAAGAACTTATTGAATGAAATCATGATGTGGACGAGCAAACAAGGAAGACACATTTATGATGACACCTGGAAAGATTTGACAGATGGAGAATTTCAACATTTTCTTGGACTTCTGATCCTCTCAGGCGTGTACAAGTCATGAAATGAATCCATAGTTCATTTGTGGAACCTTGAAGATGGTCGTTCTGTTTTTGGCAAAAATATGGCCCATAACTGTTTTCAGCAAATTTCTTGTGCTCTCTGATTTGATGATGCAACCAACAGACATGAACAATGAGACGTGGATAAGCTCGCTCCAATCAGACATGTTTTTGATACCTGGGAAGCAACTCTATGTGACGCCTTTGTTCCTGGTGAAAATGTTACCGTGGATGAGAAACTGCTTACATTTCGTGGCTGTGTTCCATTCAGACAATATATTCCCAGCAAACCTGGGAAATATGTCATAAAGCTATGGATGCTGTGTGACAGTGCAATGTCATATGTTCTGCGTCTTCAAGTATATACAGGAAGGTAACTCGGACAAAACAGGGAACAGAATCAGGGTGAAAGGGTTGTGCTGCAACTCACCGAAGGATTGAGGCGATCTGGCAGAAATGTTACTGTTGACAATTTCTTCTGCAGTTTATCTCTGTCACGGAAATTGCTAGAAAAACAAATGACACTTTTGGGGACAATTCGAAAGAACAGAAAAGAATTGCCTCCAGAATTTGTAACAGCAAAGGGCCGAGAGGCATTCACTTCACTGTTTGCCTTTCGCGATGACGCCACTCTGGTTTCCTATTGCCCGAAAAAAGGAAAAGTGGTTGTTCTTCTGAACAGTTTGCATGATCAAGAAGAAGTAGATAACACATGTCCAGACAAAAAAACACACATGATCTTGGACTATAATTCTAGTAAAGGTGGAGTAGATACGGCAGATCAAATGTTGCGCACGTATACCACAAAACGAATGACAAGACGCTGGCCAGTGACAATCTTCTACAACATGTTGGACATCAGTGCTTTGAATGCCTTCATTGTTTGAATGTCACTAAATCCAGAATGGCAGTCCAAGTCAAAGCACAGACGTCGTCTATTTCTCTTAGAATTAGGAAAGCAGCTGCTTCAGAGTAATTGCAGCAAGACTTCTTCCAGCATTGAAGAAGCCACTGATGCTGTTTGCAATGTCGGGATCCCAAAGAAAAGGGCAATGTGTCACTGCTGTTCCAGAGAAAAAGACAAGAAAAGCAACATAGTTTGCACCTCCTGCAAGCACAATGTTTGCAAAGAACATTCAGAAATTGTCTGTGTCTCATGCAAATGACTGTAGTACTTTACTGTGTTCATCAAGTGCATGCAAAAACTGCTTTCATGGCAACTCTTCTTCATGTAATTTTATGATAAAGCATTAAATTTCAAAACATTTAACCTTCATATAATAATTAATTCTGAATAATATTTTGTCTGTTTAGTTTAAAATTTTCATGGTTAACAATTAAAATTCGTCGTGGGATCATTTATGACCCCAACGGTATTCAGTGTGTGCAAAACATCTCGGTAATTCTAGGGTTAAGATGTTCCTGAGAAGAGAGTGGGACAAATGGATGCAGTCTGAAATTCACGAATTCACACCATTAGGAAGACTGAAGCAGGCACGATTTTTGGAAGTCTGCATGTGGGCACAAACCATCTGCAACAGCTTCAGAAAGACTGGGCTTGTCTATCAGCAGAATAAGACACATTCGGATACCAAAAACGAAGGTGAAGATGCCAATAGCAGTGACAACGACATCACCTTACAAACCACAGAAGAGCGTCTGCAGTTGGCTTTTAGTTATTTCAACGATGACAGTAAGGAGGGAATGGACTTTGAAGGGTTCAAGGAGTCAGATGATGATGATATTGATTGAACTGGAACTGACCTAGTCTAATTTAGATTCATTTAGTTTAATTTACCCTCATTGAAAATCAGCATTTCAGAAATAAACAAGTTATTAAAAAGTTAAAAATGACTGAATTTCTTTTTGTTTTTTATTGATAACATGCGCATGCGTAAAAAGCCCGAGGGGGGGGGGGCACAGTTTTTGCAAAAAAGCATATAAAATGCACATTATATGCATGAAACTATGGTAAATACCTTTGATTATCCTGCTATATATCCCTGGAACTGCCAAACTATCATCCTCTCTATGTCTATATAGCACTCTTCTAGCCATCCTTGTTTTCTTCTCCATATAATGGAGAATATTCTTTTCTGTAATAACTTCAGTACTTTAGACAGTACCTCTATTGGCAATGATTTGAATAAAATAAGTACCTGGGGGAAGACATTCATTTTATAATTGTAATTCTTCCAAACAAGGAGAAGGTCTTCAAGTTCCATCTGTTGAAGTCCGTATACAGATTGTTCCAAGGGATTCGTAGTTCAATTTATATGAATCTGTCCAACCCTTTCCAACTTTAACTCCTAAATATTTAATGGTCTCTTTTGCCCATTGAAATGGAATGGCTTCCTTCAAAGGGGCCTCCAAATGCAAAACTAATTCAAGTTTCCATATCAACCTGGTAGACCAGTGCTGACAAGTGGGTTGTTCTCCCCTACCAGCAGATGTATGGAGACAAAGAGCCAATGAAATTCATTTTTTTTATTTATTTAAGAGTCTTCTATACCACCTTTCACATAATCAGGTTTTAATGGCATCACTCCCATGCCTATATCAGCGTGAACTACTAGAGGGCAACTCAGTATTTCTTTGTCTCCAAAAGATGGTGGTTGGATTTTCTCAGCTCTGATAAAATCTGAACAAATGAAGATTTGATTGAGAGGAAAAAGATTGATTTCACTTGTGAATGACCACCTGCAGGTGACTCTCTCATATGACTGAGACGTGGTAGTCTTCACTAGACTGCGACTGCAATTCTCTTGGCAGCCATAGGAAGAGGGAAAATCCATTCAGCTCTGCACTCTTATCCTGTTAAGGGCCTGTTGAGCAGCCAGAATATTGGAAGGATTTGGAAGGAATTCAGCTGCCTCACATAAACTCAATGCCCGCTCCCTCCTCCTCTGTCCTCCCTGCTGTCTCCTAAAGAGTAAGGATGGCTCAGAGGTATGTGCAAGCCTGTTAAAAAAAATTTAAGACAAAAGAAAAAGAGTGTTTTCTGTCTTTGTGCGCCTTACACCCAAGTGGCCTCAGCGTGCATTCTGCCTGAGCAGCTCTAATGTGTGTTCCTGCCCAAGCACCCATAACACGGGCTCTTGTATGTGCCTCATTAGCATGTGCTCTTGTACCTATACTACCTTAGCATGTGCAAGTGTTGCCTTGCCTTAACTCTTTCTGTCATCTTCCAGGAAGAGTTGTTTGACCTCTGCCAAGTGAAGAGCCTCATCACTGAATCCATCTCGCATGGCAGATTCTGGCTTATCATTGGTTGTCTTGGCATTTTCCGCCTCAAGGTAGAAGGTGACTGATGGCACTTTGAGTAAGAATAATAGCCTGGCCTTGAGTACCGATGACCGTGCTTCTGGCCACTCCCCTTCTTCTGAGGGTTTGGCTGCATCTGTGTCCCCTGTTATTGGGAATCATTCTCAGGGAGGGGAGTTCCCAGAATCTAAGTTGTCGTCCCCAGAATTATTTTCCTTCTGCAACAAGCCTGGTCTTTTGGCGTGGAAACTCAGACCCGGCTGTCATTGGATTCCCATGAGCTTAGATCACATGAGGACATGCAAAGTGTAGACACCCAACTTGAGAGCCTCTTTCTAAGCAACCCAGATGGAGGTTGCATTCTGGAGATGTCAAACAACTATAGTCTATCTGAGACTTGGACTTGAGTGCTGGTTCAGACATCTCGGTGGAAGAGTCTGATATGGAGGAAGAAGTATTTTTGCCTTCAGAGAATCATGTGGAGGCTGGTATTTTCTGCCTATCTCAGAGGAAGAGCTGGTGGCATTGATTCCTCAAGTTTAATCCACCTGGTCTTTGACTGATGCGCCAGTGATGAAGCAGGGGCCACAGGTTCACCCACTTCTACAGGTAGTATGGATATTCACGGCAGTCTTCCCATATCTGGAGATTATCATGAGCATGTTCTGGTTGAAATGGATCCTTCCCAATTTCCCGTCTAAGAGGTTAAAGGGCTGTGAAAGGATGTATACTCTCCCGGAGGAGGAGTGTGATGTGTGGTCCAGCCTGCCCAAGGTAGATGTGTGGGCCACTGTGGTCACAGAGTGGGCCTCAAATTCCCATGGAAGGTGGATTGGCCTTAAAGGACACTATGGATAGAAAGATGGACTCTCTGCTATACAGCAGGTTGGAAAAGAAACTGCTATTCTCCACTTGGCAGTGTGTGCAGTCCTGACGCCTCAAGCCCTGCAACTGTGGATTCAGTCTCTCCCACTGGATGATGTTACTCCTCTTTTGGAATAGATTACTGCTTCCTTCTGATATCATATATGTTATAGTCTGCTTGGCGGCTAGAGATATTGTCCTGTTGGTGGTGAGGTGGCATTGGATATGGCCTCACCACTGGGCAGGGGATATGTCCTCCAAGCCCAGCTAACACAGATAGCCATAAGGGAAAGCTCCCTTGTGGGACTTATTGGAGAAGTTGGTGAAGAATATGGCCAAGGCCAGGTCTCATCGCCTTCCAGGGACAGACCGATAGGGCCTGGGAAGCAAGGGGGACTGTCTTCCTCTTTGGCCCCCACCCACATGTGCTGGACTGACTTCCAGGGGTCTCAGGACTCCTTGTATTATCATCCTGGAAAGCTTCTTCTTCTATGCTTCTGGATTTCAGACCTGTTATAGTCCTTTCGAAGGGCTCGAGGGCCCAGAGTCTTGCTCCTCTCCAAAGGGGGTTCCTCCCATTCCTCACAATGAAGATTTGGGGGTCTGTGTTAAGGAAGCTTATCATAGTTCAGGAAGGAGCTGTAATAGAGGTGAATTGGCTCTGAACAAGCAACCTGTCTTTGCTGGTAGAAATAATAAAACAGAATGTTTTCATAAAAGACTACCAGTCCCAGAATGCACCAGGTTTCAAACAGCCACTAGAAGAGCTGAAGTGGGGAAACGTGTATTCAATCAGGAGAGCTATGAGGTAATCCCCAATCACTCATCTCCAAGGGCAGGGCTTGATTCAGCACAGCTGAGCTGTGCTAGGGTGGAGTATCCCTCTAAACAAGTTAAAAGTAAAACCTATTCTACACAGAATCAGCAGTTGCAGAAGCAGTTGGAGTTGATGAGGAACCCAGAGCTCAAGGACAGAGAGAGAGCAAGAAGCAGCGTGGAAGAAAGAAGAGGAAAACATCTTGGAGGTCTAAAGAAGGAGCCCATAGCAGTACGTGTGTTGGGAGTCATTCCAGAGGCAAGCATACTCCATTGGACTAGAGGAAGCCAGATGAGTGGGGCTACAGAGCCAGGAATCCCTGGACGGCACCTGTAAAGGAGACGGCTGCATTTGGAAGGGGCCCTAAGACCAGTGCAAGAAGGAATGTGAAGAGAGAGCCAGTGTCCAGGGATCAGGATTGGAAGGCTGGACATAAAAGCTGGATTTCTTACTGGCCAGGATATCTGGAGAGGAAACCTAACAACAAAGGAAGCTCAGGTATGAACACTGATCTATGCCCTAGCTTTTCACTTGGAAGACAGCAGGGAAACAAGTATTGTCCTGAGAGTGCTCCATTAAGGAATTCCCCTGAGCCAGACCATGATATTGATTCTATGATAGTTGAAGAAGAAGGAGATATTTTAAATAATCAGAGTGATTACATGGATTGCTCTCTGTCTAGGCTGCTGTGGTAAAATACTTTCACAAATACAACAACCATCAAAAAGAAATATAACTTGTTCTTTTATCTACCCAGAAAAGTTTACAAGAAAGCTTTAGGGTAGGATTTGAGCCACGTATAGAAAGTAAACCAGCCAAGGGGTTTGCTGCTGGTTAATTGTTGGCAATTAAGCATTGCACAGTTGCACGTGAGCTCTGAAAGGGAACTACTGTTTGTGTGTGAAAATACAAAGAAAGTTATCCTTGAAAAGAACAGTTTTTGGTTACTTTTTGGGTTTTGTTTTGTTTTTTGCTTTTGGAGCACTGCTAAAAGGTATTAGCAGGAGCCCTCAGAAAGACCTTTCTGTTCCTCATCAAGGTCTTTATTATTTGATTGATTGCTTAAGAAGTTCAGTTGTTGATCATGATTTGTTTTTCCTAAGTATAATACTGACAGCAAGTATCCTTTTGTGCTACCAAGTAAATCTGTGTGGGAGAAATAACCCCATAAATAAAATATATTTTCTTTGCTTACACTCAAGTAACACAGCTCATTATTTTGTGAACGGCTGATTCTGGTATGAATGGACTACATTCCCCACAATCCTTTGCAAGTCATAATAGTTTTTGCCTTTGCCAAGACTGTGGACATTCTCACACAGTGCCCCCGTTTACAGTTGGCGTAGTTTTTCGGATTGCTTTTGCGCAAAGGATTTACATGATAAGGATTACAACTGAAATCTGAAGAAAAAAAGAAAGTTCAAGTTAAAAGCTGGAAAAAAGGATTTTCCCTTAACAACACTTTGGAGAGAAGAGGTGGCTGTTCCAGGTGGCTGTCCCAGGAGGAAAAGACCCTGTGTGAGCTGGATTCATCACTGGCATAAGGTAATAAGTACCTGGGCATGTCTAGTGGTGGATGGGAGTAAGGCACAGGGGTAATTGAAAAAAAGAATTAGGAGAAAAACACCTGTTTGGAAGGTGCTGCTCTGTGTTTTTTTTTTTCTTTTGTTTTTCTTGCAGGGATCAAGATGGATCTGAGGGAACTAGCCGAATGGATGGCAGCCCAGTTTAGCAGGCAACAGGAGCTAGCGCAGCAGGCTCAGGACACTGCTATGAAAGCATTAATGGACCAGCAGAAGCCAGTGCTTGATCTGGTGGAAGCCTTAGTTGCTCTTCATAACCAAAGTGGATCGGATGCAAGACCAACAGTAACTACTGGTATACCACATGTGGACAATGTGGGACTCAATCAGGGAATTGGGGCATTTAGTTTTGGGAAGCTAACTCCAGATGATAATGTTGATGATTTCCTTGAATCTTTTGAGAGAGTGGCACAAGCATTAGCATGGCCAGAGACCCAGTGGGCAGTAAGGCTGGCAGCCTCATTAACTGGAGAGGCGCTTGCAGCTTATAGAGCAATGCCAGCAGCTCAGGCTTTGAATTATAAAGATGTAAAGGCTGCTAAAAGAGATCGCCTAGGGTTGTCTATTTCAGAGTATAGGCGAAGGTTTAGAGCTACTGCATTAAGAGTGGGTGAAACACCCAGGGCTCTGAGTCAGAGAATCAGAGGATTGGCTGTAAAATGGTTGGAGCCTGAGGGAAAGACTGTGGAAATGTTATTAGACATTATTATGCTTGAACAATTTATGTCTGCTGTGCCTAAAGATTTGCACACTTTCCTTATACAGCAAAATTGCCAGAATCTTGGAGAGGCAACCATGCTAGCAGAGAGATTCTTGGAAGCCACGCAGGCTTGCCATAGAATGGGTGGCCCTCTGAAGGTTGGTGCTGAGGCAAGCTGTGCTGTATCAGAAAAGAAAATGGTTAAAAATGTTTCTGAGTATAATTGTACTGTGCCAACCCAGATTACACAGTGGAGTAAAAAGAAATGTTTTAAATGTGGAAAATGGGGACATTTGGAAAGGGGATGCCAGATACACACTAGCTTGATGGGTGTTGATTTAAAACAGCCCAAAGAAGGATTTCTTTTGATGGTTGATGTGCAGGGAATTACCACAAATGCTCTGTTAGACTCCGGGGCAGACCAGAGTATGCTGTCAAAGAGGCTTTGGAAGAGAATAGAGGCCCAAGAAGGATTTGTGCCTAGAACCCCTGAAAGCCAAGTTCACATCAGATGCATTCATGGTGCTGCAACATCATATCCTACCTATAGGCTGATGGTTAAGTGCCTGGGGGAACAAGAGGAAGTTCTTTTAGCAGTGGTGCCTAGGCTACCATTTGATTTGGTTTTAGGAAGAGACTGGCCAAGATTTAAGCAGGGACTAGTGAAAGGGCTAGGAAAGAAGGAGGGAGAAGGAATGATGGTAATAGCTCCCGGGCCTTTGTTTGGAAGTTCTCAGTCCCTAGCTGAAAAGATGGTTAAGCTTCCAGAAGACCAAACTATAAGGAAGGAAATAGGTAAGAAGAGGGGCCTTGTATCTACCCGCTCACAGGCTAAGGTAGAGAGCCAGAAGGAGGAGGGGGAGCAGGCAGAGTTATTAGGAGACTTACCCTCTCATGATGATTTAATAACTCCACCATCTGGGAAAGTAAGAAAGTTGAAAGCACAAAAGCGTCGTGAGAGACTTTGCAGAGCACAGGGTAGGGCTGACATGTTGGCTGGTCAAAGTTTACCCTGGGTGCCAGCTGAGTTAGTGGCAAAGTTTCCTAACTTTCCACAAGAACAGCGAGCTGATCAATCTCTCACCCGAGCTTTTAAGTATGCTCAGGAGGTCAGGGAGGAGTTGACCAGATTCAGACTAGATAATGAAATATTATATAGAGAGAGTCAGGACCCCAGAAATGGGACCATACGTAAACAATTGGTGGTACCCACAACTTTCAAAGGACTAGTACTTAGATTAGCACATGATCATCCAGTTGGAGGTCATAAAGGGATGCAAGGAACGCTGGATCAAATACTTATGCGTTTTTACTGGCCAGGTATTTTCAAAGAAACTGCCCAGTTTTGTGCTGCATGTCCAGCGTGTCAGCGAGTTACAGCGACTCACCCACCGGTGGTGCCTTTGATTCCCATGCCAATTATCACAGACCCAATTGGTCGCATTGCTATGGAGATTGTAGGCCCATTAGTCAAAACGCCCCGAGGTTTCCAATACATCCTAGTTATGGTAGATCAGGCAACAAGGTTTCCCTGGGCCATACCACTGAGGAATGTTTCTGCAAAAACAATAGCTTTAGAGCTAGTCAAATTGTTTTGCGAAGTGGGATTCCCAAGAGAGGTGTTGACTGACCGAGGGTCCAATTTTGTATCCAAATATTTGGCCCAGGTCTGGGATGCCTTTGGCATTCATCACGTGAAAACCTCAGCCTACCATCCACAATCAAACGGTTTGGTGGAGAGATTCAACCAAACTCTCAAACAAATGTTGAGAAGGGGGTTAGCAGGAGAGGTAAAAGAATGGGATATGTTATTGCCCTTTGCCTTATATGCCTGCAGGGAAAGAATTCAGGTGTCCCTAGGTGTAACTCCATATGAATTGATGTATGGTAGGGCTCCACGGGGTTTGTTAGATATTTTGAGGGAACAATGGATTGATCCTGAACCAGAAAATCAGGAAGTGCCACAGTTTTTACGTGACTTGAGAGCACGTTTAAAAAGGACCTCGCAGGTTGCTGAGAGAAACCTTCAGGACAGTGAAGTGCGCCAGAAAGGGTGGTATGATAGGAAGGCCAAAAGCCGCCAATTAAGTATTGGTGAAAAGGTTCTGGTTCAAGTAGCAGGTACAGCCCCAAAATTTGAAGTACAGTGGAAAGGGCCATGGAAGGTTGTTAGACAGGTGAGCCCAGTATCTTATGTGGTAGAGAATGCAAGAGGTCATGGACAGACCTACCACATTATTGTAAAGTCTTGGAAGGAGAGGCCTGTAAATAATAATGACCCTGAAGCTAGCCAAGAAGTAGGTGAGCGTCAAAAAGATAATACTCTCGTAGGTATTACGGACTGTAGAGAAAAAGTTTCACCAGTTGCACCAGTCCGTAATAACTTAAGCAGGGGGGTATGTGATAAGGAAGCTTATCATAGTTCAGGAAGGAGCTGTAATAGAGGTGAATTGGCTCTGAACAAGCAACCTGTCTTTGCTGGTAGAAATAATAAAACAGAATGTTTTCATAAAAGACTACCAGTCCCAGAATGCACCAGGTTTCAAACAGCCACTAGAAGAGCTGAAGTGGGGAAACGTGTATTCAATCAGGAGAGCTATGAGGTAATCCCCAATCACTCATCTCCAAGGGCAGGGCTTGATTCAGCACAGCTGAGCTGTGCTAGGGTGGAGTATCCCTCTAAACAAGTTAAAAGTAAAACCTATTCTACACAGAATCAGCAGTTGCAGAAGCAGTTGGAGTTGATGAGGAACCCAGAGCTCAAGGACAGAGAGAGCAAGAAGCAGCGTGGAAGAAAGAAGAGGAAAACATCTTGGAGGTCTAAAGAAGGAGCCCATAGCAGTACGTGTGTTGGGAGTCATTCCAGAGGCAAGCATACTCCATTGGACTGGAGGAAGCCAGATGAGTGGGGCTACAGAGCCAGGAATCCCCGGACGGCACCTGTAAAGGAGACGGCTGCATTTGGAAGGGGCCCTAAGACCAGTGCAAGAAGGAATGTGAAGAGAGAGCCAGTGTCCAGGGATCAGGATTGGAAGGCTGGACATAAAAGCTGGATTTCTTACTGGCCAGGATATCTGGAGAGGAAACCTAACAACAAAGGAAGCTCAGGTATGAACACTGATCTATGCCCTAGATTTTCACTTGGAAGACAGCAGGGAAACAAGTATCGTCCTGAGAGTGCTCCATTAAGGAATTCCCCTGAGCCAGACCATGATATTGATTCTATGATAGTTGAAGAAGAAGGAGATATTTTAAATGATCAGAGTGATTACATGGATTGCTCTCTGTCTAGGCTGCTGTGGTAAAATACGTTCACAAATACAACAACCATCAAAAAGAAATATAACTTGTTCTTTTATCTACCCAGAAAAGTTTACAAGAAAGCTTTAGGGTAGGATTTGAGCCACGGATAGAAAGTAAACCAGCCAAGGGGTTTGCAGCTGGTTAATTGTTGGCAATTAAGCATTGCACAGTTGCACGTGAGCTCTGAAAGGGAACTACTGTTTGTGTGTGAAAATACAAAGGAAGTTATCCTTGAAAAGAACAGTTTTTGGTTACTTTTTGGGTTTTGGGGTTTTTTTGCTTTTGGAGCACTGCTAAAAGGTATTAGCAGGAGCCCTCAGAAAGACCTTTCTGTTCCTCATCAAGGTCTTTATTGTTTGATTGATTACTTAAGAAGTTCAGTTGTTGATCATGATTTGTTTTTCCTAAGTATAATACTGAAAGCAAGTATCCTTTTGTGCTACCAAGTAAATCTGTGTGGGAGAAATAACCCCATAAATAAAATATATTTTCTTTGCTTACACTCAAGTAACACAGCTCATTATTTTGTGAACAGCTGATTCTGGTATGAATGGACTACATTCCCCACAATCCTTTGCAAGTCATAATAGTTTTTGCCTTTGCGAAGACTGTGGACATTCTCACCCAGCGCCCCGTTTACAGATCCCATTCACGGATGTCACCAAGCATATCTGGGTGCTAGACAGAATTACAAGTGGCTATGTCCTGAGCTTCAAGCAGTCAATCCCGAAGGTGTCGTCTCTCCATGTGGTTTGGTGAACATGAGAACCACCGTACGGGTCTCGTTGGACAAGTTACTGCACCTGAAGGCAGTGGTATCAGTGATGAGTGGAGCAAGTACAAATATTCCATTTATTTTGGGATGCCAAAGAAGGATGGCTCGTTCTGATCAATGCTTGGCCTCAAATAGGTCATTGCTCATTTACATGTGTTGTGATTTGGGATGGAAACTACAAGATCTGTGATTTCGGTGATATACTGAAGGGAGTTCCTAGCATCTCTAGCTTTGACTAAGCTTGTTTTCATATACCAGTCTGGGAAGATCAGCAGAGATGTCTGCATTTTGCCAGCCTTCAGTTTGCTGCCCTCCCTTCGGCTTCTCTGCTGCTCCAAGAATGTTCTCCAGGGTCATGGTGGTGGTGGCTGTTGTGCTATAGTGCTAGGAACTCTGTACACCTATTTATGGGTAACTGTCTCATCTCAGGCCATTCTCTGTCAGAGGCTCTCAGGTTTTGGCATGAGTGGAGGCCTTCTGGAAGGCCTTGGCTTGGTGGTCATCAGTTAAAGCGTCCATAGGAGCCTTCACAATTTCTAGAATTTCTAGGAGCTTGGTTCAATGCTCGTGTGGGCAGCACCTTCCTGCCAGCATGCATAGATTGTTGGAATGACTTGAGGTGTTCTGTTCTCAACAGACTTCCAGGATTTGGTATTATCTATAGATGGCAATCAAGATGGTGCCATGGGCATGTGCTCACATGAGGCCACACCAGTGGTCTTTCCTGACTGAAATTCAACTCAGTCTTCCACTCCAGCTGGGAGTAAGAGCCAACTTGAGGTGGTGGCTATGCCCACTTTATCTGAAGAGGAGCATGCCACTGGATGATTACTTGTGGATTCTTCTGGTGACAGATTCTAGTCTTATGGGCTGGGGAGCCCTTGTCAAGACCGAATGGCCCAGGACTGTTGGAGCTGCAGGGAGGTAGTGCGTTCCTTAACTGCTTGGCTAGGCCTCTTGCATTTCCTGCCTTTGGTCAAGGCAGGATGGTGTGAGTATTCTCGGGAAATGTGAGTATTCTTGGGCAATGCGAGTATTCTCGGTCAATGCCACAGCAGATGCATATGTCAATTGCCAAGGTGGAATGAGGCTTACAGGACTGTCTTTGGGGATGACTCTCTGGTTCACGTGGATGGAAATGAGTCTCCTAGCTTTGTTGGCTTGGCACATTTCCGGGGTTGTCAATGTGGAAGTGGTCTTCCTCCATTGTCATCCTCTCAATCCCTGGAAGTTGATTCCCCCTGTTTATTCCCCCTCCTATACCCATGATTCTGCTTTCCTCTCCCTCCTTTCTGATCTCTCCCTTCAACAGTTTGTTCATTTCTCCACTCACTCTGCTGGTCACTCACTGGATCTAGTGCTCTCACATTCCACCTCTTCTTTAATTCCCTTCTCCATCACCTCTCTGCCCATCCCATGGTCTGATCATCTCTGCCTGTTTATCTCGGCCCCAGCCTCCCCCTCTCCACTGCCCCCCTCTTCCTCCCAGAATCCCATTCCCACCCCTCCCCATCTTTTTCGTCGCATTACTCCCAATACCCTCAGCCAGTTTCCCCCCTTCAGACTCCCTCTTTCCCCCGACTTCCACCTTCTCCCTGTAGATACCCAGGCTCAGTCCTGGAATAACTCCCTTACTGATGCCATTAATCTCCTTGCCCCTCTTCAGCCCCTCCCCTCTTCCTGCACACGTGCATTATCCTTGGTTCCACTCAGGTCTTCTGCTTCATCGTTCCTATCTCCGTAGGGAAGAGCACCACTGGCACAAACATCCCTCCCTCGCCAGCTGGGACCACTTTCGGTACTGTCATTCTCATTACCACTCCCTTTTACACTCCGCAAAACTTGACTACTTCTCTAATCTTATTTCCTCCTCATCCAACTCCTCCCACCAACTCTACTCAGTCCTCCGCTCTCTCTCTGCCACCCACTCTCTCACCTCTTCTTCCCTCCATCTGGAAGCATGCCTCTCTATTCCATCCTGAAGAGAGATTCCCTTGACCCTTCCTCCCTGGCTAACTGGCGTGTCATCTCAAACCTTCCGTTTCTATCTAAGCTCCTAGAGAAACTTGAATTTGCACAACTTTCCTCTCATCTCGAAGCCTCCCTTGCACTTCACCCCTGCCAATCTGGTTTCCGCCCCGGCCACAGCACCAAATCCATCCTCCTTTCCCTTCTCTATGAACTGCACATCACAGATGATCGGGGTTCCCTCTCCGTTGCCATTTCATTGGACCTATCTGCTGCCTTTGACCTCGTGGACCACCGTACCCTTCTCACACGCCTTCACGACACTGGGCTCGCTGATTCTGTCCTGCACTGGTTCCTTCCTTTCTCTCTAACAGATCTTTTTCTGTACTTTCTGGGCCCTCCTCCTCCCCTCCCACCCCCCTTCCCTGCGATGTCCTCCAGGGCTCTGTCCTTGCTCCTCCTTTGTTTAACATTTTCCTGGCAACCCTTGCCCTCCTAATTCAGCAGCACAGTGTCTCAGCATATTTCTATGCCGACAATATCTTCCTTCTTCATCATACAGATGCCTCCACCCCCGACATTACTCCTCTTAACTCTAGCCTAGCTTCTGTTGCATCCTGGCTCTCCTCTAACTTTCTGCATATCAACCTCTCCAAAACCTCTGCCATTTGGTTCACTTCTGGAAACCCAGTTCCCCCTCTTGTTCCCCTCTTCTCCTCCTCTCCCATCCCAGTTGTTTCCTCCCTGCGTTACCTGGGGGTCACCCTGGATTCTTCTCTGTCATTCAAGGAGCATATCTCTTTGGTGGTACAGTGGTCCTTTTGCACTTTGAGACAGCTCCATGCAGTCTGCCCTTTCCTGTCAGTCCCCTCCATGACCACCCTACTCCTGTCTTTAGTAGTGTCCCACCTGGACTACTGTAACGTCTCTCTAGCTGGCCTTCCCCAATCCCAATTATGAAGATTACAGCTTGTTCACCATACCTCCACCCACATCTTGACCAATGCCTCATGCTTCGACCATATTACCCCCATTCTGATTCATCTGCACTGGCTCCCGGTCCCATACAGGATACATTACAAAGTGCTCATCTTTGTTCATAAGTCCATTTATATTGGTTCCTCGCTTTACCTCTCAGATCTGATCCACCTTCATACTCCCCATCATTTCCTTAGGTAAATCCATGCCAATCGTTTATCTCTCCCTTCCCCATCCCAGGCCCACCTTGAATCTACACGCTGCTCTGCTTTTTTCTTCCTGGGTCCCCGGCTCTGGAACTCGCTCCCCCCTGCCCTCCGTTTGGAACCCTCCTACAAAACATTTAAATCAAGGCTCAAAACTCACTTATTCTGTGATGCCTATAACCTCCCTCTTCCCTCTTCTCCCCTATCCCTGTCCCCTCGCTGATATCTTCTGTTTCCCATCCCTCCTGTATCCCTGGTTACTCTTATCTGCTTCTGTCCTCTCTCTCCTGTCTATCATAAATTGACGTTCCTTTCTTTTTCTCAGCAGTCTCACATTTTGTTTGTAAACCACTCTGGTGCTTATAGTATGAGTGGTATATTAAATCCTTAATAAAGATAAAGATAAAGAAGTGGACATTGGATCAGGAGGCATTTCAGAAGCTTCTCTGGGGGCATTTTCTCCAAATGGGTTAATTTTTTGCAGATACCATGACAGTCGTGAACCTCACTTCTAAGCCAGGATATGTGAAGTATGATCTCATTCTCTCAAATTTACTGCTAATGCTTGGCACAATACTTGCATTGTGCCAGAGAGCTTCCTTCTGGAGTTTGTAAGATGTAACAGGTATGGGTAGTTTATCAAGATTTCTGTATCTTTCCGTAACATTTTCTTCATATCTGACTACATTTCTTGGTACTACAGAATTTTCTGCCTCTCTATGTGATTCACAGAACAATCACTCAGTACCAACACTTCTATTATCAATGCCGTTATGGTATTCTTCTCCTTTATCACTATGTCAGGTTTCCTGGCATCCAGTTTCTTATCTGTCAGAATGGGAATGTCCCAGGTGATCATAATCTCTTCATTCTCTGTTAGTCTCTTAGGGTCATGATCGCAGTGCTTTTCAGGGACAGTGATGTTGTAGTGTTTACAGAGTTTCCAGTGGCAGAAGTGTGCTACTTTGTTATGCCTTTCTGTATAGAAATTTTCTGCTATGAGAACTTCACAGCTCTTTCTTACAGAAATGGCATATGTCTGTTTTGCCAGTTTTTTCCATGTTGCCATTAACCTTCTCGACCGTAATCCACTGTCCTGGGCTACAATTATCAATCTTTCATCCTTTGGTTTCAGGTAACCTCTCCTTAACCATTCATGTGTCCGTTCTTGATTGACAAAAACTTCTTGAAGTAACACTCTGTATTTTCCACTGTATTTGTGCATT
This sequence comes from Ichthyophis bannanicus, assembly GCA_033557465.1. Classification (NCBI taxonomy): domain Eukaryota; kingdom Metazoa; phylum Chordata; class Amphibia; order Gymnophiona; family Ichthyophiidae; genus Ichthyophis; species Ichthyophis bannanicus. Next base: position 369,936,217 of record CM066038.1, on the reverse strand, counting down.
TGCCACTTGTTTTTCCTTGCCTGCTGATCTAATTCTTTGAAGAGTTTTTTTTTCTCTTATTTTACAAATTCTGTTACTTCCTTTCCCATGCATGCTTGTGGATTCTCACTCATTCCTTCTAATTGTTGGAATGCTTGTCCAAGTTTGATGATGGAGACAGATTCTGAATGTTTACCTATATATTTCAATACATTTTGTGTACTTGGATCCAAGGAGGCTGTCAGGTAGGCCTGAAGGTCTATGATAGTAGCTCTGTAGGTGTCGTCAATCTCTATAAGTCCTAGTCCTCCTTCAGCTCTAGGAATGTACAGTCTTGGCATACCCTGATTCTTGCAAATTACTTCATGAGCATAGAGGAGTTTTCTTGTTCACACATCCAGATTTTCAAGATCTTTAAGAGGCCAGTTCATAATCCCAAAGCTGTATGAGAGTACAGGACTTGTCAGCCGATTGATGGCTTGTATCTTATTCTGTGATGTTAACGTACTTTTCAATAACAGTTTTAATCTCCTGTACTATTCTTTACTGATCTTCTCTCTCAATAGTTTTTTTCTCAAGTATCATTCATTCCTCTATTCTGAGATACTTATAGATGCCTTCCTGTTCAAGGTCCTTGATGTCACAACCTTCAGCAAGGGAGATACTTTCAGTTTTGTTCAATTTTCCTCTGAAAAAGGTTGCCTTAGCACTCTTATCAAGGTCAAAAGTCATTCTGATGTTATCAGAAAAGCTTTTCACCACACAAAGTTGCTCTGCTAATTGTTGGTCGCTGAAACTGTAGAGCTTCAGATCATCTATAAATAGTAAATGGGAAGTTGCTTCTGGGTTCTTACCTTCTTTAGGATTCAGGCTAAATCCATATCCCAAAGAGTTGATGGATTAAGCACCAAACAAAACAGAAGTAGAGACAGAGAATCTCTCTGAATATTCCTTGCTGGATCTTAATGTTAGGAGTGATACTGACCATCTTAATATCTCGAGTATGGTTTGCCACATTGTCACAGAGAACTTAATTTACTCTATCAAACCAGGATTTATTTTATACATTTCAAGGCAATGCATTATCCAAGAGTTTGGGACACTGTCAAAAATTTTCTTTTAATCAATCCATGCTATATTGAGATTTCTGCCTTTTTTAGCACTGGCCTTATTCAACATTAACTGGTCTTTGTAGAATACATAATAACAAAGTATATGATGGCAGATAAAGACCTGTATGATCTATCTAGTCTACCCAGCAAGGTGCCAAGCAAAGATGTAACTGCCGCTCCGTGCAGGTCACTCCTCCCTATGGCTTTGTTTTGGGGTGACCCACCGCTTCATGTAGGTCACCCCAAAACAAGTTATGTTTATTTTGATTTTATCCTGTTGCTATAAAGAGATCAGCAGCAAAAGTACAGCGGAGGGTCTCCAATAAAGTTATTTTTACCCACTATCCTGGTAGGCCGTGGTTAATTGCCCTCCGCTGTACTTTTGCTGCTGGTTGGATTTTTGCGGAAGGCCTCCTTCTTTTGTTTCCCCACTATAAAGAGATCCACTGTTTCTGTCCCATGCCATTTTGAATTCTGTCACTGTATTTACCCCCACAACGTCAATCGGGAGGACATTCTAAGCATCCACGGCCCTTTCAGTAAAAATGTATTTTTTGACATTGTTTTTCAGATTACCCCCTTGCAGTTTCATGTTATGCCCTCTAGTTTTATAGCTTACCCATGGTTTGTTTGTTCACTAGTACTCTAAGGGGTATGTTTACAAAATGGCAGTAGCAGACTCTGTGCGATATCGGAGCCGCAGCTCCAATATCGCATGGAGTCCACTACCGCAGTTTAGTAAACATACCCCTAAATATTTAAAGGTCTGAATCATATCCCTCATGTCCCTCCTCTCCTCCAGAGTGTATATATTTAGGTCTTAGAGTCTTCTCTCATAAGTCTTCTGATGCAGGCTCCAAATCATTTTGATCACCTTCCTCTGAACCGTTTCCTTTTTGTTTTTTTATCCTTTGCGAGATATGGTCTCCAAAACTTAACACAATATTCCAAGTGAAGCCTCACCGGCGACTTCTACAGTGGGATTAGTACTTCTTCCTTTCTGCTGGTAATTCCTCTTTGTATGCAATCCAGCATCCTTTTGGCTTTTGCCACTGCCTTGTCACACTGTTTTGCCACCTTGAGATCCAACTAGGTCCTTCTCTTGGTCCGTGCATACCAGCCTCTCACCCCCTATCGCATACAGTTCCCTTAGATTACAGTCAGCATTTGTTGATTGGCTTGCCTGTATTTTGCATGGATTTTGTTATACATACCTCTTCACATTTGCCATTGATGTGTGGCTTAAAAATGTGACTGTTTCCAATGTTATTATGCGTTTGCTGAAAGTGAAGTCCTGAACTTGTCCTTCCCCATTCTTCACCCCCTTCCCTTAGCTTAAATACCTGTCCACATAATGCCTGAATTTTTCACTTAGGATCCTTTTCCCTGTGACGGAGAGATGTAGTCCATCAGCACAGTATAGTCCCTTGTTGATCCATCTGTTTCTCCAGTCACCTATCTATCTAAATCCTTCTTCTTTGCACCAGGTTTGGAGCCATGTATTAAAGTTATTTATGTGATGCAGCCTTTTTGCCCCCTTACCAAGAACAGATAGAACTTCTATGAATGCTATAGTGTTAACAATGAGCTTGAGTTTCTCTTCCAGAGTCTGAAAGTCTCTTTGAACTGTAGAGGCACTGTTTCTAGCCAGGTCATTTGTACACAAGTAGATGACAACATCAATTTTGGAGAGCTCACTTTCTGCTCTAACTATACCAACAGTTTGGTTCATATTCCTTTGTTCCATATGCTCCTCTCTCATTGCCTTTTTGCTTTATTGCCATGTTATTGAGCTTGATGTTATCATAGATCACTGTCTGAATCTATCGCAGTGAACAGCTTATAGATTGTAGGTAAACAGGTTATTGGTCTATAATTTTTAGGAATGTTACTCGGGTCTCCCTACGGAAGGAGGGATATTCTTCCTATAGTAAGCCGTTGCAGTGTTCAGTCTGGCTGTTCGAACAATTCATTTTTAAAGTTTACCAGGTCTTGGTGGAATGATGTGAACTGTTTGCGCCAAACGTTGGCTACTGCATCTGGGCCAGGGCTCTTCCAGTTTGGGGCTCATTTTAATCTGCTTTCCAACTCTTTCTTTGTAATACTGGCCATTCCATAAGTTTGATGTTTGTTTTTTCTAAATGTTCCTATATGCAGGAACATCATAAGAACATAAGACATGCCATACTGGGTCAGACCGAGGTCCATCAAGCCCAGTATCCTGTTTCCAACAGTGGCCAATCTAGGTCATACGTACCTAGCAATATCCCCAAAAGACACAGGTTCCACAATGCTTGTATTGGGTCAAGCATTGATATCCTGGGTCCCTTTTTAATCGTGCTTTTTGATTGTGCTGTATAGAGTTCTCATATAGCTTTCTCCAGAAGGTTTCGGTTTTGGCTTTGGTTGGTGGTGCTTTTACCAGATTAATGTTCTTTTCCAATTTCCTGTAGAATTGTTTGGGGTTCTCTCTAGTTTATTTTGAAATCTTTCTCTCCTGTTTTCTTCATATATCAACTGGTCAACAAATTTTTACAAAAGTCATGTTACTGAAATAAAAATAGTCATTTCTTATCAATTTTCATATGCTGAACATGAACATGACAGTGAAATTGCAAAGTTGGCTCGAGTTTTTTTGTAATCTACAAGAATTAATGTTTACATCACGAAATGCATGTCAATAGTAAATATAATAGGCATTCGGTTAATACCTGTAAGAAACCAAGTCATAGACTACTTCTTAGATTTTTTCACCTGTCTCTTGTACAGCTGTTCGGGAGCTTCTCTGGGGTGTGTCCAGCAGTAGTCAGCCAGCATTGTAGTGGACCATTTTCCCTGGTATCTTTGCTCCATCGTTGCAATATCTTGGTGAAAACGTTCGCCCTGTTCATCACTAACCATACCACAGTTGTCAGGAAAGAAATCGAGATGGGAATCAAGGAAATGGATCTTTAGAGACATATTGCAGCCACGTTTCTGATACTGCATCAGCATGTCTTCTACTAGTTCCTTGTAGTTTTCTGCCCTAACATTCCCAAGAAAGTTTGTTGACACTAGGAGAAAAGCATTCCTTGCTTGTTTCGCATCACCCTGCAGCAAGTTGTTGAACCGATCATCTTTGAAGAGCTCTCGAATCTGAGGACCCAAAAAACTCCTTCTTTAATCTTTGCTTCACTGAGTCGAGGGAATTTTTCATGCAGGTATCGGAAAGTTGGTGAAGTGCGATCCATGGCTTTGACAGCATTTTTCATCAAACCTAGTTTGATGTGAAGGCGTGGTAGCAGGATTTTGTGAGCCTCAACCAGAGCTGGGTGCTGGATATCCTTCTCCCCAACTGTTACATTTTGTCTGTGATTCCATCCCTTCCGCAAGTAATGCCAATCCCTTGCTCGGCTATCCCACTCACATAAGAAACACATCTATTTTATATATCCCTGCTGCAGTCCCATTAAAAGGGCAACTGCCTTCAAGTCACCACAGAGGTGCCAGCTGTACTTGTTATAGTTAATGGAAGTCAATAGATGCTTTAAGTTATCGTATGTCTCTTTCATGTGGACCCACAAACCGATTAGGGTCAACTTCTCAGAGTAATATAATATCAATAATATTCCAGAAATTACTCCAAACAAACAGACTTTTACAGTAAAGACTGGGAGGGTTTTTGTTTTTAAATTCTTAGTAATTGCATGGAATTAGTCTCAGACAATTCGGCTGATAATGGCTGGATTGAAAGAAACTTCATCAGCACAGCCTGATAGCATCAATGACTTGTTCCAGCGTTTTCTTGAAATATTTTTGTACACCCTCTCCCTTGTGTTACCAAAATTCTATTGTAATCTTAATTTAACATGAGACCGGCACTTAGCTTCTTAAATAGTGGTAATATTTCACTAATGAATTAAGACTACAGGGATGAAGATTCATTAGTGAAATATTACCACTATTTAAGAAGCTAAGTGCCGGTCTCATGTTAAATTAAGATTACAATAGAATTTTGGTAACACAAGGGAGAGGGTGTACAAAAATATTTCAAGAAAATGCTGGAACAAGTCATTGATGCTATCAGGCTGTGCTGATGAAGTTTCTTTCAATCCAGCCATTATCAGCCGAATTGTCTGAGACTAATTCCATGCAATTACTAAGAATTTAAAAAAAAAACCCTCCCAGTCTTTACTGTAAAAGTCTGTTTGTTTGGAGTAATTTCTGGAATCTTTCATGTGGACGGCATGTGCTGCTGGAATTGATGGAATAGATGGTTTCCATTGTTCAAAAGCACAGCCTTCAGACTCAGTTTCAAAGAGTCTATAAATAGTCTCCAGTCTTGTGGGTCATGAGTGATTTTTAAGGCATTCATGAGGCTTTCAATTTTTGAATACCAGATTACTTTCCTTTCTGAAGAAAGGCTCCAACTGCTGGTGGTGCTTTTGATATGAAATAATGTTGACATCTTCTAGAAGATTCCATTGTTGGAGTCTTGATCCTAGCAATTCTGCCTTGTTCTTGGATAAGTCCAAATCACGAACCAGGTCATTTAGTTCTTCCTGTGTTATTCTGTGTGGAGTTGATAATGCATCCCAGTGAAAATCTGGATCACTGCATGCTGATGAACCAGAAGAACAGGTCGGCTCACCCTTGTCCTCATCAGATGAATCAAGAGAATATTCTGATGGAGGTTCTGGAATAGGAAGTCCCTCACCATGTGGAACTGGTCTCAATGCAGACGGAATTTTTGGGTAGACTATGCTTGACTTCTTTTGCTTCATTATTCCGCTGGAAAGAGGAGGAACCAAGCAGAAGTAACAGTCATTTATGTGGTTGCTTGGCTCTCTCCACACCATGGGGACTGCAAACGGCATTGATGGTCTTTTGCAATTCAACCACTGTGAAAGCTGTGTTGTACATGTAGCACAGCATATATGCGGGGCCCAAGGCTTGTCTTGGTCACCAATCTTGCATCCGAAGTAAAGATGATATGCCTTCTTCAGTTGAGAAGTGATACTTTTCTTCTGGTTGGCAAATGTCACTTCCCCACAAATGTAGCAAAAATTGTCAACGGTATTAACGCACTTTCGCGGCATTACTGTTCTGTCTTGTACCTAAATGGCTAAAATTATATGATTAATAAAAGTTACATGTAACAGTAGCTTAAACTGTCTCCCACACAGTCTGAAATATTTTAAATGTTCAACCTTTCCGACTGCGTATAGTACACTGCTGACGTCAGATGGCTTCAGCAGCCGTCTGGCAGTAGTATTACATTGCATCAGAAAATGATGCAATCAACTCTGAATGATGTGTGCATGGTGGTATTATGCAATGTGATGCAATATTACATCATCCAAGGTTTATTTGGGATGTTGTTGATGTCCTACATGGTGAAACATCAAAAATGAACTACATGCAATATCTTCAAAACGAGAGCCAATCATTTTTTTTTAATGTTATATTTGTGTTCAGCTCACTAAGATACTACAAATTAGGGCCTTTTAAAGTAAGTAACAATTTCAGTGTTGACCAGTGTATTCAAAGTGTTTGTGTTTCTGCTGCTATTTTCAAATTATTGTTGGAACTTATAAATTTCAGGTCTTCTGCAACATGCTTCAGCTTGATGTCTTGGATCTTCCTTAATATCTTTGATGATCTTAATCCTTTTAGATACCTGTCTATCAGGGATACCTCCTCACACAATGACTATTTTTCCTTCGATGCACTTATCCAAGGAGGAACTGTTATTTTTCTCTTTTTCTTCTGGCTCTGCACTTTGGTTGTTAGTATTTTTGCAATAATAATTTTAGCTGCACAAGATATAATATTCAATTAATTTCGGTGATGTCAATAAATGGTCCTTTTATACTGGAAATGGTCTTGTTCATTCATCTTAATTATCATACTTCTAACCATAGGTGTTAAATTTAGCTTGGGTAATCTTTCCCTTGCTTGGAACCCAACATATACATCTCTTTCCATATGCACTAGAAGTTCTATCTTGAATTCCTCCCCCTCTGACTCTTTCTCCTCCCTTTCTTCTTCCTCCTCTTCAGTTAATTTGTTGACCCTTCCTTTATTCAGCTCACTCTCTCGCAACTCCAGATCTCTCAACTCCATCTCCTCCTCAACTTCTTCCCTTTTCTGTGTCTTCCTTTCTTCTGGTACTCTCACCTAGGTCCCCTTCTCCATATATTTCTTTGTCCACGGAATCCCTTAGTTGCTGCAAGATGTTATCATTCACATACTTCTTTGATCTTTGAAATTGAAGATCTTAGATTTGCATCTATTGCTTTTTGCAGTTTTTCTAGTGGCAATTTTCCTCTTTCTTCCAGCTTTTGGTAGATCTCTTTGTATACCTTCTTGATTTAAATATAAGGTTTGCAGCATAAAAATAGCAGTACATTATCTCCTCTTTATCTTCAGAATTCCACTTAACTGTAGTTAATCCTCTTAACTTTTTCAGTAACTTCTGTGATTTATCTCCTGCCAAACTGGATCCATGAACAGGCTCACCATGACCTTTATCTGTGGCAGGGATGTTATCTACATCTGCAGCACTTGCACTATCACAACCACCATCGTCAGCCCTAATGCATGAGCTATGGGTGGGCACCTTTTTATCCTGGGCAATGTGTGACCAGTATGTATTTTTTAAATTCACTCCTACCATACTTCAATTGTAGTGCTGCCTTGCTGAGATTTGATATAGATGTTATACAATGGGATCACCATGTGAAGGTACTCAGCAAGACTTGAGAAAGGAAATTTATTCTCTCCCCCTAAGAGATGCACATGAATTCAATAGCTGTTGCACACCCCCTTTGACCCTCACAGCTGTTGCATACACTGTAATGGAATTGATGGTGTCCTGCTCCAGTAAGAAAGTGTACCATTTCTTCATTCTCCACACAGAAACTGGGTCCAAGGGTGTTGTCACCCTGGTTCAGTTCTGGCTATGACAATGCCTGTTGTATGTGCTTCCTGCATGGCTATTGGGCCATGTGCTTCAGCTCATAGAGCACCATCTGGACTGAATTGTTCTATTGTTGCTAGATTAGCTGAGGAGAGCATGTTTCAGGGACCTGATGCAGTTTCTGCATGAACCTCCTCGTTGTCTGTCCCATTTCAGGGCCTGATGCATCAGGGGCCATTTGTCCAGGATGATCTGGCTTCCTTCTCATTTATGGCTTGGTTCTTGAAAGTAGTCAGTTAACATGTAAGCACTATTATCCTGCAGTAGTTTTCACTCTGCTCAAAGCCCTGAGGGGTTCTACCAGTCTGGTATATGTGCGAGTCTGGTACCACTTTGAGAGTGAGTGCAGCACACAACACCTTGTTCCTAAGGCTGCCAAGGTGCAATGATGCTCTGGAAAAGGTTTTTTTCCCCCCTATCTCCCTGAAAGTTGAGGTGCAGCTTTGTCCTGTTTCAGAGGTCCAAGGACTGGAAAGTCTTTAGCCTTGCTCCCAGATATTTTGTGTTTTCTTCAAGGGGTTCAGCATCTGCATTCTCTCTGGTCATTTGTCCCATTCCAGGGTCTCTGTCTGGTGCTCAGGGCCCTGATGTCAGAGCCCCTTGAGCATCTGAAGCATGCTACTCTGAAGGACTTGACTCTTGAGACTGTTTTCTTGGTTGCAATTTGTTCGGCAAGGCAGATTTCTGAGTTGCAGGCTTTGTTTTGCCTGGATCCATGCTTGCCCTTTTCAGAAGAAGCCATTTCCATTTAGCTCATGACTTCCTTTTTGTCCAAGGTGATATCTTCCTTTCATGTGAACCAGGTGGTTTGATTGCCCTTCTTTTCTAATGAGCGATGTAGAGGAAAAGATAGGGATCTTCACCTTGTGCATGTCAAGAGAGTACTTCTCTGGTACCTGGAGGTTACAAATTCTTTTTGTAAGTCCAATCTTTTTGTGCTGTTTGCTGGCCTATGCAAGGGTAATACAGCAGCCAAGTCTAACTTGGGGTGCTGGATCAAGGAGGCAATTTCCTCAGCATATTTATTTATTTAATTTATTTATTTAACAGTTCTTCTATACCGCTCTATTTTAGATCAGAGCGGTTTACATTTAACATCAACTATACAACACAAGGAACTTTGAGTTGTATTTACAATAAACAGGGAGATCAACTTGGAAGTAACTGGGGGAAACTATGTACAATTCTTATTACGGAACTAGCCGATTTCAGAGGGTTTGCACACCTATTTTACTCAAGCTGAAGCATCCTCGTGGGCATAGCATAGTTTGGTAGTCCCTTCAGACATTTGTCAGTTATGGGCATCACTTTCCATTTTTGTCAAGCATTCCTGCTTGGATCTCTTTGAGTCCTGCTAGACCAGTCTAGGACCTGCCCCAAGAACAGATTTTGGTCTGTTATGTTATGGCAGTACTTTGGTATGCTGTGATTTACATGCTTGGCCCTACAGGCTCATATGCTACTGACAGCCTTATGTTCCTTTCTTCTGTACATAGTTTCTCTACTGCTTGATTCATCATTGTTGTCTATGTTGAGGATGTGCGAGATCTGCCATCTTTCCCATATTCTACTCTATTCTATTCTGTTAAGGCATTTATATACCGCCTATCTGCAAATGCATTCTAGGCAGTTAACAATCAAGTTCTGTATATATTCCCTCATCCCCGAAGGGCTCACCATGTACATGCATACCTGAGGTAACAATGTGGACAAGAAGTTCAATTTCTGAATCAATAACAATGTTTTGCTTGGCAAAAAACTAAACAATGACTTCTAAAGTAAGAATCCTATCCCAACCATCAAGCATTCTAGGCAGAGTACAGACATCAATAAAACAACCAAGTACAAATTAAAATTTGAAATAATTAAAAACATCCTATTCAACTTCATATCCCATCCAGCTGTCTCATATCTGCCTCACTGCCACTGCATCCTTAACCCCTAAGGAGACAAAAAACTAAGGAAAGAGAAAAGTTTTTAGACCTTTATGAAAGGTCAAAAGATTTAACTCAGAACGTAATGCCAGAGGTAGAGAATGTCAAAAAACTGGAGCAGCAACAGAAAATAGACATCATTGTAATTGGGTCTGACTAAATTCAGGAACTTGGGATCCAGGTGCATCCAGGTAGGCCGGAGAGCTAGTAACTGTTCCCGTACCTCCTCCACCGACACCACTGAAAATTCCATCCACTTTCCCACTTCCCCATCCCCTTCATCAGATTTCTGAAACCCTCCCCCTAGAATTCATAAATTTTCCACTTTATTTAAAAATTAATTGGCAATTTGATTCACCTCCACTACCATACCTACTTTCTTAACATCTTGTCCATGCCCCAACAGTCTATAGGCTACTCAAAAGAGTGCTTGCAATTTATTGCCAGCTGCCATAATTTGAGCAGAACAAGCTGGCCTCCTGTAAGCAAGATGGTAGACATTAACCTGTGCCCGCCATTGTTGCTTTGCCTCCACACTTCCTGTTTTCCTTCACTGATGTTCTGATCTCCCCACCTCCTACTTTAATACCACGCAGTTCCTGTGAAAACTAAAATCTATTCTAAATCTTATCAGCCCTAATGCATACTAATTTCTTAGGAGCTACATCTTCCAGCTCATCACCCAAAACATCTAACCATTCTCTCACCTGAGTGGTCAAGGGGGCATCCATAGGCACAACCCATCGCCCTAGGGCCACAGACCATAACTGGTCCTCATCTATCGTACTCCATCGTTCACATGGCACCTTAACTGGTTGGTTTGGGACAAATACTGAGTTTCCATCTAGTGTCTCATGCTGATATAGGAATGGGAATGATGTAATTGAAACCTGGACATTTCTTTGGCTCTATGTCTCCACACATCTGCTGATAGGAAAGAACAACTCACTTGTCTGGACTGGTCTAGCAGTACTCAAGAAAAGGACATTATCTGGTAAGTAAAATGTCACCTTCAACACTTCTGCTTTCCCCATGTTGATTTTGTACCCTGATTCCCCACTATATGCCTCAATCTCTTTCATCCAAATTGGGAGTGATACTAAGGGTTGACCTAGTGAGAAAATAATGTCATCTGCAAACAATGCTATTTTGTGGTCCTTATCCCCTGACCATATCCTTTTAATGTTATTCTGTTCTCGTATTCTATCTACCAATGGTTCTATCACCAGATCAAATAACATCGGTGACAATGGGTACCCTTATCTAATCCCTCACTCTAATCCTAAAGCTTCTCAGTAATTCCCATTAATTCTTATTTGTGCCTTAGGACATTTGTAAATGGCTCTTATCCACCCAATGAATCTACTTCCCCAGCCCATTCTTTTAAACACTTGGGGCCCAATATTTAGCAGCAACGGCTAGCGCTACTAACGTGGATAGCCGACACTGCTGAAGACTAACCCCAGATATTCAATGTTGGGGCAATATCTGGCCACCAGCAGTGAATATCCAGGGTAGCTGCAGACCTCGGAAGCTAACCAGGTGGCAGCGATATTGAACTTCTGCTCGGTTAGCTTCCATGGGTAAAGTTAGACGAGCATTTGCCATGCCTGGCTTTACCCACAGGTCACTAACTGAGCAGTGGCTCAATATCACTGCTGCCCAGTTAGTGATGGGTGCCACCTACGCTTCACTCCAGAACACCTACGACATGTCACAATGCTAACTGTGTACCACTAGGATGTGTAGAGGTAGCACCTGCAGATTTTCAGTGGCATTAACTAAGTGCCACTGAATATTCTGCTAACCAGCATTTATACATGCCATGGTCTGCAAACCGTGTAAATGTCTTTGAATATCAGGCCCTTGAAACATAAAACTCCACTCCACTCTATAAAATGTTTTTTTTTCTGCATCCACTATAATCAAAACAGAGGGAATATTATCCTTTATAGCAACCCAAAGTAAATTTTAAAATGTCCTTATGTTATCACTCGTTTGTCTTCCTGGAAAAAAAACTTGATTGGTCATCCCTGACCAGCTTAAGAAGAAATACCTGCAACCTTATACTAGTGTTTAGCTAGTAATTTGATATCCAAACTAATTAAGGAGATAGGTCTGTATGAACTATCTACATTCACATCTTTTCCTGGTTTGGGAAGAGCTGTTTATGGCTGCCATATACATTGACTCTGGCAATTCCTCCCCAAGTCACCTCATTAAAAATGTCAACCATAAAGTCCACCAAGGTCTCCCTTTTGCTGTTAGGCCATCTAGCCCAGGAACGTTCCCTTCTTTGAGGTATTTAATGGCTGACAATATCTCTTTTCAACTAATATTGCTTTTTAATAAGGTTGCTTCTTCTTCTCCCAAACTACTCAAAGTGCTACTGTATATGCCAGACATTCCTGGATTTCTACTTCCCTCCTTTACTTTATTTAGCATAGAGCTGCCTATAGAATACCCTGAAAACCACCCATATTTTGAGCTTCAAACTCTAATACCATTCTTGTTGATTTTTTAAAATTTGTTGCTGATTCTTATGTGCCTTTAACATATTAGTCAAAATCATCCCCACTTTGTTGCTAAATTTTAAAAAAATGACTTTTTTATTTTTTCCATCTGAAAGGCCAGCTCTTTAGCAGGTAGCTCTTTATCATGTAGGCCTTTTATTTCCCTATGAATTAAGTCAATTTTCTTTAATATTTGACCTTGACATATCTGTTTATGTTTATCTTCTAAGCTGCTGCTATAATTATATTTCCTTTATCTCCTATTCCCTTTTTTTTCTGGGCCACAAGAGATATACTATAAATTGCCTCCTTATAGTAGATTTAAGTCCATTCCATATTGTTCCCTTAAGTATTGTTCTACTCAAAATATTCCCTAATGACCTTTCTAATCCTTCTAGCTCTCTCTACCATCCATAAGGATTCATTTGGACTCCAAAATCTTAAACCTACATCTTGCATCTTCAAATCAAGGGTCACAGAAATTGGAGCATGGTTTGACCATGTATTCTGTGAGATTTCCACTTCTTCGACCATAGGTAACAGAGTTCTATTCACACATATCATATCGAATCTACTGTAAGGACCATGTGGATGAGAGTAGAAGGTTTATTCTCTTATCCTACATAATGTTTGTCTCTAGACATCAATCACTCCCAATTTCACCACTAACTCTTTTAATTTTTAGCGAGGCACTTTCTTACCCAAATCTTCCCCTTTTGAATTATCAATCCTTGCACTAACCAATAAATTAAAGTCCACTCCCAAAATAATTCAATTGGAGCTATCCCCCCCCCCCCAAAAAAAAAAAATAAAGCCACTGTAGCTTTCAAAAATATACAAGGACATGCTGTGGAGTAACTTAAATATTTTATAGATGAAATAGTACAACTGTCAGGGGAAGGCAATTTATCTAAACATTATGCCAGCCTGAACAAGAATTTATATTCCGTTGGCAGAGTGCAGAACCAATTGGGCTCAATATCAATATAGAATGGCACTGGGTTTCTTTCATGAGTCACTGTGTTTGGATGCTAGAGTCATATGATTTATTTTAAAATGAATGACTTTGAAGCAGAAGTGTGGCATCTTGGGAGAACATTTGGTGGTATCAGGATGTGTCAGCCAAACCTTTTGAGTCTGAGGGTGAAAATTTGTTTTGCATCGTTCTTACACTTTCCTTTTCATGTCCCCATGTTCTACAGTTTCCATTCCTTTGAAAAAGGTTCATATCTTGGGCATTAATTCCATTCAGGTTTTTAAACATCTCTTTTATATACTTTATGTTCCTCCTCTCCTCTATTGTAAACATATTTAGGATCACCATTCTCTTATCATATGTCTTCTCATGCAGACCTCAAACCATTTTGGTTCCTTTCTTTTGGATCATTTCAAGCCTCTTTTTATCCTTTCTGAAACATGCCCTCCAAAGCAGAACAAAGTATTATGTATGTGATATCACCAATGACCTGCAGAGGGTATCACCACTTCCCTTTTTTAATGTGGATTGTGGCTGTTTCTATGCAGCTCATTCTACTTCTGGCTTTGGCCACCACCTTATCATATTATTTCTCTATCTTAGGATCATCAAACTACCACCGCAAGGTCTTTCTCCTGGCTCGTTCACATCTCTGAATATCTATTGCTTCTCCAGTTTGCCTTAGCTATTTGAGTCCATTGGTTCATTGGCTGGATTGATCCTTGACCTCTTGACCATCTCTTGCTCCTATCTTAGACTCAACTGTGCCTCTTTCTTGTCGGCTCCGACATTCTTTCTAGCTCAACCAAGTATGATTGACCAGAAGATTGCTTCCTCTTTCAACCTGAACTCTACCCCAAGATTAATCTTTATTCTGTTCCTCTTTTCCCTTTTGTGAAAATTCATCCCATGTATCACTTTGGTTGCTCTTCTGTATACCTTTTTCTGCTATATCTTTTTAAGAATTGTGTCCAGTTCTGAAAGCTACATCTCTGAAAGGATGTGCAAAGAAACAGCCCAAAGATCTATCACAAAATCTGTTTCAAAACCTGCATCAAAATCTTTATAAGATGGGTATTAAGAATCTTACAACCTTGATCGAATGAAGAGATGGGGGTGATATGATAAACAAAATTAAAATATCTCAAGCATATCAATAACATACAAGAAAAAAAGTCCTTTCAAAGAAGTCATGGTACAAAGCTCCAAAGTAATAAACTCATGAGTATATGAAAAATATTTCTTCATAGAAAGGATGCTGGATACATGGTACAACCTTCTGATGGAAGTGGTAGAGGCAAAACAGTAACAGAATTCAAGTAAATAATGCAAACAGTATGGAGAATCCTTTGTGAAGAAGTGAAGGGAAAGCCAGAGTTCAACAGGGTTTTAAGGGCATAGCACAAAGAAGTACTTTGGACAAACTTGATGAACCTTACTCTCCTTATCTGCCTTTGTTTTCTGTATTTCATATAATTGCACAGCGCTCTCATAAAACACCCTATTTTAATTGGATTCCTAATTGTATGAATGGCTAACTAACAGACCCTTTCAATATTATAACTTCAGAACACCCAAAGAAGAAAATGTTAGAGTGAAAAATTGTGGTTCTGTTTATAACCAAAATAATTATTTAATGTGCTGACATGTTTCAAAAAAGAGCTGAGCCTCACCCAGCCTACCAGGCAGAGATCCTTCCCCTTTCATTCCCAGTTGCCTGATCTGCTAAAGAAAGCCTTTATGTTTCCAATTTATCTATTCACCTCAGCTACCTGCTCAACATACTCCCTCCACTTTTAGATCATCTATTTATCCTACCCGATTAACATAAAGAAATGTCCCACCTTAAAATTCTCATTCTCACCTACTAAATCAATATAAATATTCCCCCTTCATCTCTAGAACCCCCTCTTCCCTCTGCCTCACCTCCTACTGGCTAGCATCTAGCATTACTTTTGTGCCATATATCAATGTTTTATAATTTGATAAAAAAATAGTCAGTGAGGTGCTGGGTCAGTAGAATATAAGACTGTATCTTCCCAGGGAAAATCTTGCAGCTCAAAAAGTAGTTAGGAGGCTGTCTGAGAAATTAATTTTGTTTAATCTGACATGTAGGTAGGTTGGATTGTGGTTTTCTAATAATTTTGTTTTCCTTTTAGATTGGGTGTGTTAGAAGGGAAATTGTAAGGCGGAGGACGATCTTTATTTGATCAGATGGACAGGAGGGAAATCAAGAATGCAAGGATTATTATGTTGATTAGGAGGTGGGTCCGGAAGTAGAAGGCAATCTTTACATTGATGGATACTGTGCCAGCATGAGAAGGCATGAAAGATACGCTTGGTCAGGTATCATACTGAAACATTGTCATACTCTAGTTTCCAAATGAGTGCAGTGACTGCAAGATAAGAGAAACTCCACACGAGGCTTGAGAGTTGTCCCACCCCTTGCACTGGTTTCTTTGGTAACAGAAAGTCCATGTCGGAGCATAGGGGGCATCACCATAGGACCTATGACTATATGCTGGCTTCACAAGCCATCCACATTTATTTTCTCTCATATTGCTGTTGTGGCAACCCGGCTAAAAGATTTTCAGTATCACAGGCCCTGAGATCTTGAATCAATGAAATGAGATAGGGAAAGGCACGAGAAGGGACAATAGAGGAAAGGTAAACAAGAAAAGTGAGAAAGAGAGAGATGCTTCTGGGGATATGGAGAAAAAAGATAAGGAGGATATTGAACATGAGGTAAAGAAAGAGAGGGGTTGATGCTTATGAGCAGAAGGAAGAACACTAGGGTACCTGGATAGGGATGGCAGAGAGAAAGAGGGAGCTTTTGGATACAGGAGTGGGTTTGATGCTACTGGGTAGTAGAAGAGATAAGGGGCTGGTGGGGACAGAGAGAGCTGGATGCAAATTATGGGTTGAAAAGAGAGGCAATGGATGCTGCTGAGAATGAGAAGAGAGACAGGGATGCTGCTGGACAGGGTGTGGGAGGAGAGCACAATATTACTGGGCATAAAGAGGCCAATTCTGATCGGGGCACATCCAGGCCACCCAGATGTCCAAAATCTAGACAGCCCGGATATGCACCTGATTCTGCTCCCACTGGAGTTAGATGGCCCCGTGGGAGCAGAATTGGGGCATAAGGCTTGGATGCCACCAGACTTCCACATTTTTCCCCAGGTAGCCCAACTAGGCTCCTGCATGGAGCCGTGGTGCCATAGCATAATGTCGCCATGGCACCTGGACAATGCAGGGGCCCAATCTTCCGCTCGCTGTGAAATCCTGCGTTCCCCACTGCCCAACCCCTAATCTGGCCTTCCGAGGTCAGGGTCGGGCTGCGGGGAACCCCTTGCCATGCTCACCCTGTTGGGGGTGTCTGGATCCTCTGCCTGCCTGCCGTCGCGCGAGACAGGAAATGCCTAGATTACCCTCAGCGCCGGCAGGCTCAACGTTAACAGAGCCGCGGGAAAGAAGAGAAACGATTTCCCTTCCTGCGGCTCTGAAAAGGTGAACTGCAGGCCAATGCAGGGCTCTTCTGTGGAGGGAGGGGGCTTAGTTGCTAATGGGCAGAGCAGGGCAGGGCAGGACTGGGCTGGGTGTGTGTAGCCCCAGAAATGGTCTGATTGGGGGGGGGGGGAATAGGACTGGTAATGGGCAGATCAGAGGTTTTAGGACTGGAAATGGGTAGTCTGAAAGGGTTAGGACTGGAAATAGGCTGATTAGGTGGGCTAGAACTGAAAATAGGCTGGTCAGGGGAGTTAGGACTGGAAATGGGCAGACTGGGGGGCTGGGACTGGAAATAGGCTGATTAGGTGGGCTAGAACTGAAATAGGCTGGTCAGGGGAGTTAGGACTGGAAATGGGCAGACTGGGGGGGGGGGCTAGAACTGGAAATGAGCTAATCAGAGTAGTTATGGCAGGAAATGAGTAGACTGGGGAGGGGGCTAGGACTGGAAATGGGCTTATGGGGGAGTTAGGACTGGTTATGTGCTGATGGGGGGCTAGCACTGGACATGGGCTTATCGGGGGAGTTAGGACTGGAAATGGGCAGACTGGGGGGCTGGGACTGGAAATAGGCTGATTAGGTGGGCTAGAACTGGAAATGGGCTGGTCTGGGGAGTTAGAACGGGAAATGGGTAGACTGGGGGTGCTAGGACTGGAAATCAGCAAATTGAGGTAGAGGGCTGGAAATGAGTAGACTGGGGGGGGGGGGCTAGGACTGGAAATGGGCTTATTGGGGGGGTTAGGACTGGAAATAGACTGATTAGGTGGGCTAGAATTGGACATGGGCTGTTTGAGGGAGTTAGGACTAGAAATGGGCAGACTGGAGGTGGTTGGGACTGGAAATGAGCTAATTGGGGGAGTTAGGGCTGGAAATGGGTAGACTGGGGTTCTAGGACTGGAAATGGGCTTATTGGGGGGAGGTAGGACTGGTAATGAGCTGATGGGGGGCTAGCACTGGAAATGAGCTAGGACTGGTAATGGGCTGATGGGGGGAGCTAGGACTGGAGTGGGCTGATGGGAGGAACTAGGACTGGAAATAGGCTGAGACTGGAAATGGGCTGATGGGGGGGGGAGAGAGCCGCTGGCACTTGAAGAAGACTGGGGGGCTAGGACTGGAAGTGGACTGATGGGGGGGGAGGAGGAGAGAGCTGCTATCCTTGAAAGAAAGGAGGCTAGGGATACAAATGGGCTGATGCAGGGGGATGGGAGAATGGGACTGGAAGGGAATGGATGCTGAGATGATCTGCCAGGGGAAAGAGGGTGCAGGAAAGGAGCTGACATGGGGGGTGGGGGCAGGAAGGAAGCTGACACGGGGGAGGTGGGGGTAGGAAGGGAACTGACATGGGGGAAGGAGGGGGCTGGAAGTGAGTTGACACTTGGGGATGGTACTGAAGGGGGACTGGAGGGGTGTTGATACTTGTGGATGGGACTCATAGATGGCTGTACAGAGGGTAGAGTGATTGGAAGGGAGCTGACAGGGGGGGAGTAGCACTGGGAGTGGAAGTGAGCTGATACCTGCGATGGTATTTGGACTAGAAGGGACTAGACAGTGAGGAAGGAGGGGGACTGGAAGGGAATGGACACCAGAGGCAGTCCTGAGAATGCAAGGCAGTTGACATTGGAAGGTACTGGGAGGGGAGGACTGGAAAGGGGACTGATACTGGGAAGGGTTACCAGGACTGAAAATAGGCTAATGGAAAGAAGTGAAGAAAACAAAAGAAGAAATAAGAAATGGCAGATGGACCATAGACCATAGAAAAAGAGCTAAGAGAAGACAGGAAGGCAGAAGCCTCAGATGAGGACCAGTATGATCAGAGGAAAAAATGGTCAGACAACAAAGGTAGGACAAATATTTTTTTTTTCATTTTAGTGATTGGACTTTGTGCTATCTTTATATTTTACACTGTATGGGGAACTCCATGTCTTATTTATCTGATGTTGCACTGCTTGAGGAGTCTAGCTTCTTGGGTTTCAGTTTAAATTTTGTCTACATATTTTTGTTTTTACTTTAGATTGTGGTTACTTGTTCTATACTTGGTGAGGGTCTGTGTTCTGAGTGTGTGACTGAGCCCAGGTGTTCTGTTAACGTGGAGTTTGTACATAAAGATCTATACTGTACTGTAGTAATTTGACATGTTCAGCTTTTCAAATAGGTGTATGGATGTTCCAGGGCCCACTGTAGTATTTACAATGATACATTTTTTGGATGGGCTCCTTATGCGAATTTGGAAGTTGGTGCTAATATGGTATGGTATGGTAGATTTGCTCTATAATTAGTGACTTTTACGGGGGGGGGGGGGGCAACTCATCCTTCGCCTCAGGCAGCAGATTGCCTTGAGCCGCCCCTGTTTTTACTACTAAGGTTTTCTCCTTGTGGGCCTCTTTAACTAGTGTAGTACTATCTTCAGACCCTTATGTGTTCACCTTAGTGAATTCTCAATCTGAGACTATTCTTTTGAAAGTACAGTTTCTTCAGTAGCAACTCATGTCTGGTCAACATTTAAATTAATTCTGCTGGTTTTGATAAAATTCTTACTCAACTTAAGTCTAAATTCTCATTTATAGATCTGTTTTCCTTTACTTTTTAAAGAGTTACAATAATTACATCCTTATATTTTGCAGATGGTCAAAGCTTTCCTGATCTAGGGCTTTCTTCCATCATTATGGAAGGCAGTTTCAGTTAGGCCAGTACTCAAAAAGGGTTCCATAGATTCCTCTTTACTGGAAAATTACAGGCCTATTTCATCATTGTGCTTTGTTGCAAAAATTACTGAAAGAGCAGTTTTCCTACAAGTAAGAGACTTTATTAATAAAATGAACATTCTTCATCCACAACAGTCTGGCTTTAGGAGTTAGCATAACACCGAAACATGTCTTACATTTATGCATAGTGAAGTTCCAAGATCACTTGATGCTGATAAACACATAGTTATAGTCTCTCTTGACTTAACATCAGCCTTTGATTTAATTGATCATCAATTTTTATTACAGCGTCTGTCATCTACTGGGATCACGGGAGTAGTTTATAAATGATTTCAGTCTTTTTTGTTCCAGCGTACATATAGAGTAACAACTAATTTGATGACATTTAGTGCTCAAGATATTTTTTGTGGAGTCCCTCAGGGATCTATCCTGCCATCTATTCTTTTCAATCTGTTCTTGAGTCCATTGATTTTGCTTATCCAGAGTTTGGGAATTTCAAGTAATTGTTTTTCAGATGATATTCAAGTGGAGGTCTTTTTTGATTCATCATCACCTAATCTCAGTGCATTTAGTGAGTGTCTTCAGGCTATCATTCAATGGTTGACTGATCAATCTGATGCTTAATCCAATGAAGTCCGAAGCTATGTGATTTCAGACCATGTATCACCACCTCAATAGCACCCAGACTTTCTAGCCATACACTGCTGTTACATTCTTCGCTTAAAATTTTGGAATGTCATATTGACTCCCAATTATCTTTCAAGACATACATTTCTACAGTAGTGTCATCCTGTTTTTTTCACCTAGGTCAATTGATGCTATTAGATCCTTTCTTGTCATTAGTAATTAATCACTTGGATTATTGCATTTCACTTTACAATGGTCTTCCTGTACAGCAATAAAATGTATCACTTTCTCAAAGAAGTTTGATCATGTAACTCCGCTCCTGAAAGATAATCATCGGTTTCCAATATCATATCACATTAAATACAAAGTTCTACTTTTAGCTCATAAATCATTTTACTTAGGATTTGCAATATATTTGTCAGATTTGCTTGTGCCTTATGAGTCAGCTAGATCTCTCAGCTCATAAGGTCAGAATCTTTTAGTGATTCCACCTAATAACTCAGCTATTTACGAGTCCACTCATAAATCAGCATTATATTTTCTGGCCCATGTTCTTTGGAATTTTATAGGACCAAAGGAACAGATACCAGACTGGCAGAGTTTTTCAGGTTTGGAAAAAAACCCTTTCTTTATTACCCCTACACGTTTCGGCCTGTGGCCTTCCTCAGGGGGTATCTTTAGGGTGCAAACCTCAAGAAAATAAACATCAACAATTTTTCCATGGACAATCTATGGAAGGGAGGAGGCAATATGAACAAGAAAGATCCTGTCTTTTCAGAGCATCCTCACTCTTCGAAAGATTACCCGCATCCAGCATGGGGTAATTTAGAATTTCACTCTCGGGGCTGCGGCAGGGGGAGGGGTCAATATTATCAACATCAACAGGAACATTAGAGGGTATCTTTAATCTATCTAGCTACAATTTGACTAGCTTAGAGATATCTGTTTTAAACAAAGGACTCTCTTTTGTTCCTATGAAAAAGCACCATCCTTTTATTACACAGGTAGAATTATTTAAATTTTTCCATAAATTACAGATAAAGTAGTTTTTTGATGGTCATGATAAAGGTAACATGGACCCCTCTATAATTTGCAATCTTCAAAACTAATAACGCAATAATAGAGGCATTACATCAATAATAGAGGCATTTCAAAAAGTAGTGTTCCATGAAATACAAAAATTATGTAGCAAGAGAAAACCACGCACATATTTTAATCTTAGTCGTGAAGAAAGAACAGCTTTGACATGACTTAAGAACAATTATGAAATGGTCATAAAGCCAGCCGACAAAGGAGGAGCATTGGTAATACAAAATAGAGATTCCTATGTACAGGAAATCTTACATCAGGTTAAAGACACCACATATCATATTAGACTACAAGATGATCCGTCCACAGTCCTAAAAGGGAAAATTGACACTCTGATTTTTCTGGGTCAAGAAGCAGGTTACCTCACCTGGAAAGAGGGTGAATTTCTTATGGTGAATTGTCCTGTGATGACAACTATCTATGTTTTACCTAAGATCCATAAATCTTTAGAAAACCCACCTAGAAGGCCCATTGTATCGGCCATTGGTTCTTTGTTTGAACCTGTCTCTAAATTTTTAGATATTTTTTTACGTCTTTTTGTTGAATTGACACCTTCCTATGTTCATGATTCTTCTCATATGATACAATTATTGGATATGTATCATTGTACACATACTGGTATTTTTTTAGTGACACTGGATATAAGATCCTTATACACTAATATTTAATTTAATTTAATTTAATTAGCGAGTTTTTATATACCGCACCTTCCATTGATCAGTTGCGGTTTACATGGAACAACAGTAAACAGGCAAAGTTGCTTTTACAGATAACATTGTGAAACTACAAAGAAATTTAATTTTATAATTAACAGTTTGAGAACTATATACAAAGAACCAGATATTAACTATGTACAGGTATGTAATATACCACAAGATGCTGCACTTACGATTTTAGAATACAATCTTATTAGATCAAGGCCTGTACGCACCCCCACTTGCTTTTTGATGCAACTTGATACATTAGCCCTAAAAAACAATTTTTTCTGTTTTCAAGACCTCTTTTATCATCAGATTAGAAGGGTCGCCATGGGTTCCTCCATGGCGCCAGATGTTGCTAATCTACACATTTCAAACTTTGAAGAAATGTTTTTGACTACTCACCCATTTCAGCAACAAATTCATCTATGGAAACAATATATTGACAATATATTTTTCATTTGGGAAGGAGAACATGCACATTTATTGAAATTCATTGAGTGGCTTAATTCTCTTGATCAACACTTACAGTTTGAGTTCACTTGTGATCCCGAACAAATTTTGTATCTTGATATCATGATCAAAAATACCTCAGATAAGTTTATAACCACACTTTACAGAAAGCCTACTGATAGGAATTCTCTTTTACATTTTAGTAGTTTTCACAATCGGTCTCTCAAGGAAAACCTTCCCACTAGTCAGTTTTTAAGGGTCCGTAGACTTTGTACCATTGAGGATGATTTTGAGATTCATGCAAAGGACATGAGTAAGAGATTTTTGGAAAGAGGATATCCATCAAGGTGCATTGAGAAAGCACTAAATCGTGCACGTTCCTCAGATAGAGCTTTGCTTTTGAAGGGTCGTGTTCCAAAGAATCCTAATAACATAGTGTGCACATTAACTGTTTCAGGGTACTCTAGAGATATCACTCGGATATTGTGAGAAGCGTGGTATATTCTAGATTCCTTACCTTTTCTGAAAGATACGAGGCTATTGGTGGCATAAAAGAGAAACGCGAATCTACGTGATATTTTGGTACCTTCCGCTCTCAACAAACCTTGTTTTATTCCAAAGGCATATGGCCACTTTAAGCGTGGGAAGTGTGGAGTGTGTGCAAATGTATTGGTAACTAAAAAGGAATTTATACATCCTGTTTCTTTATATAAAGTAGCACTTTCTAATTTTTCAAATTGTGATACAATCAATGTTCATTTGATAATATGCCCATGTAATTTGTGCTACATTGGTAAAACGGAAAGGAGCATAAAGACAAGGATTATTGAGCATAAGAGTTGTATTTGTAGAAAGGCTATGGATAAACCTTTGGTACAACATTGGTTGGAGGCTAATCATCTAATCACAGACCTCCGGTTTCTTGTTTTAAAAGTTGTTAGGCCTCATTGGCGAGGAGAGGCAGTATCAGTAACATTCTGCTACGGATGGAACAACGTTTAATTGATGAATTAATTAATCTGCATCCACGAGGTTTGAATCAAGAGATAGATTTATCTATTTTTCTGTAATGTTTTTTCTCCCCCCCCCCCTTTTTTTCCTTTTCTTTTTTTGTTTTTCCTTCCTTTCCCTCCCCTTCCTTTCTTTTTCCCCCTCTCCTCCCCTCCCTCTTCCTCCTTCCCCCTTTCTCCCCTTCCCTTCCCTCCCCCTACCTTTCCCTTCCCCTTTCCCCCCTCTCCCCCTACCCCTCCCCCTTTCTTCCCCTTCCCCCTTCCCCTTTCCCCTTTCCCCTTCCCCCTTCCCCCTTCCCCCTTCCCCTCCACTCCCCCTTCCCCTTTCCTCCTTTTCCCCCTTCCCTTCCCCCTCCGTCCCCTTCCCCCTTCCCCCTTCCCCCTTCCTCCCTCTCCCTCCCCTTCCCCCTCCCCCTCCCCCCTTCTTTCCTACCTTCCCCCTCCCCTTTCCCCCTTCCCCTCCCCCTCCCTCCCCCTTCCTCCCCCTCTCCCTCTTCCCCTTCCTTCTTTCCCCTTCCCCCTCCCTCCCCTCTTCCCCTCTCCCATTTCCTTCCCTTTCCCTCTCCTTCCCCCTTCACCCCTCCCCTCCCCCCTCCCTCCCTTTTCTTCCTCTTCCTCTCTTTCTCTTTCTTTCTTTATTCTTCTTTTTTCCTCTTTTCTCTTTCTCTCTTTTTTTTGTCATTTACAATAGATTTTATACAATTGGTTCATTTTACAGCACGACCTTCCACCTCCACACGGCGGGAAAACACCGGTATAAATATACATGGGTTCTCACTCTGCATTTCACTACTGCTATGCATACAACGCTTTAAATTGTGGTAAGCTGATTGTTCTTTCTCAAAATGAAGTATAAGACTTATTAGCTTCATTGTTGCAGCATTATGACTGATATAGTTTTTCGAGGCATTTATGTAGAGTTTGTTACAGTTATTCTACACAAATGATTTCTATGCACTCGTTTCTCTAGAAATTTGTTTTTTCCATATTAGTACGGATTCGGCAGATTCAGTATATATTATCATGGTAACAGTTCTGCAATGCTATTCAACCATTTTATAACACTGTTTTGGATATTATATATGCCCTATGTGGATAAACTTAATGAGGAAGGTTAGAGTTAGATTTTCAAGCAGCACGGCAGCAGACACCGATATAGCAGCACTGCTCTGTCCCGTTCTCCTTTTTTTCCATTTTTTTCATGCGTCCCATACTCAGTGTAAATTATTACTGTGAAGTTCTGCAATGCTATTTAATCATCCTATAAGTTTATTTTGGATATTATATATCCCTTATGTGCATGATTTTAATGAAGAAGGTCAAAGTTAGATTTTCAAACAGCTCAGCAGTAGATGCCGATATAGCAGCATTGCTCTGTTCCGTTCTTTTTTTCGCCGGTTTTTTATTCTTTCTATATTTTCTTGACATTATACGACAGCTTTTATAATATGTATTTACTATATACAAATCTGATTAATGTTTTACTCCTCAAGTTTGGCTGTCTATCTAGGTCTTCATTCTAGTACAGTACCTTAATGCCGTTAAAATTAGTTTTCTTTTTAAAGTTGGGAACACATATGTGCTTAGTCAATGTGATTAATGAAACACAATCAATGGCAGAATGTTATAAGTTTATTTCTTAATTTGTTTTTCGTTTCGGCACAGTGGATGGCTTCCGCCATGTCCAGTTTTTTACTGAAACTTTTCATTCATTTTGTTATTACAACGCTAGTGCAGCAGAGATCAATATGTGACCTTTGCAGTACATATGACAATTCATCAAACAATTCCCCCCCTTTAAGGGTTTATGTGGGTAGGCTTGTTTACACATCCCCCCCCCCCTTTTTAGGGGTTCATGTGTGTAGGTTCATTTGCACATAATTCTTTTTGAAAACTGAGTGCATGGCATCACATCGCTCATTGACAACTTTGGGCATATTGCCTTTCTCCTACACAAAATTAAAGGTTTTTCCTCATTGCATCACTCCTCCTTTGCTGCGGTTTTTATGAGATGTTTTATTCATTTTTGTATAGTCAATGCATTTTTAAAGGAACAATTTGTCACATATGTGACCCTCATTTTAATCTTAGAGGAATTTCATGCATATTAGTGTACTTTTTTATGTTTTCAGTTGTTTCTAATGTATGTATCATGATCATGTTTCTTAACTATGCTTTATATATTTATTTATTTTTTTAAGGAAAGCATATTGTTTACTAATGAATTTATGTGGTATCTACAACATTTTTTACCTGTATGTATTACTTATATGACTCTCTATTCTTTTTATTCTTTTTTAGTGATATATGTTTTTTATTTAACGGAAGCTCTATACAGAGAAGATATCAATAGAAATATTCATGTTTACAGTTATGTCCTCCTCATCTCGTTTGTTGCTTTTTTGTTTTTACTGTTTTCTAATGTTCTTATTGTGTATAGATCCAGAGCACTATATGGACTGTGTTTTGTTATTTGGTGATTATAGGTGGTAGCGGTTTGGTTCTCCATTTTTAATATGATTATTTTTATGATTTATATTATTTATTGATTTTAACTTTTTTATTTGATTTTTATTTTAATATTGTTTATGTGCTTGATTTTAATTGTTGATGTTTATTTTCTTGAAGTTTGCACCCTAAAGATACCCCCTGAGGAAGGCCGCAGGCCGAAACACGTAGGGGTAATAAAGAAAGGGGGTTTTCCAAACCTGAAAAACTCTGCCAGTCTGGTATCTGTTCCTTTGGTTCTATTGTATCTTACAGATACTTTGTTGCTTTCTTTGGTCTTTGGAATTCTTTGCCATTATATATAAGAAACCCAAAACAAAATAGAGGAAACCTAAAAAATGAGCAACCTTTTGTGCGAAATATTAACTTCCGACATTAATATTTCACACAAAAGGTTGCTCATTTTTTAGGTTGGGTACTATCCCCTGTGACACTGTGATAAACACTCTCGTGCCCATGTTGGGCCCTCATCAGTTGCTGTCTGGCTGCTGTTCAGTTTCAGCATTCCTAAGTGCCATCTAGGCATCTGCCTAGTCCGCACTGTACCCCAGCTGCACCACAGCATGTGCCGCCTGCAGCCCTCTGTATCCCCTTTCCCAGCATCTGTCCAGTTGCCCATTCCGACATGCCCGCCCTGCTGTTGTGGAACATGTGCATGCCATAGGTAACCTGTCCAATGGAGAGGGAAACCCTGATCAGTGTTATTTCACTGTGGGATCATTCACCTTGTATGGGGACGGAGCGTAGACCCTTCCAAAATTCATCTTTATTTTTTGGGGCTTTCTTGGGAGTGTTTTTTGCTGTTTCCCATTACTATCAATATTGCCCAGCTTGATTATAATTTTTTTTTATTTTGTTGGGGTCCTTTTCAATGTGTTCCGTGCACATGTATCACACTTATCACTTTTTTGTAGGTTTCCCTGGTTTTGCTGTACATTGCTGACAGAAATGGTTTTTCTTCCCTTTAAATCGGCTCTAACGCGAGGTTTTCACTCGCGTTATTTTTGGCCTCGAATTTCACCTCGCTAGTGTGCGGGGATCCTCTCCCCTCCCACTCTCCACCCATTGACCCCTTCTCTCCGCCCTTGGGGAGCCTTCCTCCGCCCTCCGGGAGCCTTTCCCCGCCTTCAGCGCTCGTATGCGCCACTACAAGCATTAGCGTGCACTAAAGTGCAGTTTTTCCTCCGTAAAGCATCATTAGTGTGCGCTAAGGTACCTTAGCGCACGCTCATGCGCACCGTGCACGTTAAGAAACTTTAGTAAACATACCCCTTATTATTTTAACTTGGTGTTTGGAGGAGATTAGATGGGCTGTATTGCCTTTATGGTCTGCTGAAATCTACTCTGTTTTATGTTTTTGTGGTTTGGGGTATATTTCGTTTGTAGTTTATGTGTGTACTGAATTTGTGGGGTATGTTTACTAAGAGGTATGTTTACTAAATGGCGCTAATGGCACAGCTGCAAGATTAATGTGCAATAAGTGACGTTAACGCATGATAATGGCGCTTTACAGTGCGAGAATGACACATATCGTGCGATAATGTCTGCGGTGGCGTTAAGGTACGCAGAGGGTGAAGTAAGGTTCCCCAGAGGGCAGAGTAAGGCTCCCTAGGGTCGGAGATGAGGGGTCAATGGGCGGAGAGTTGGTGGGGAGAGGCCCCATGCACACTAACACCATGAAATGAAGGTCTGAAAATTAGTGCCAGTGAAAACCTCGCGCTAGAGGCACATTTACAGGAGAGAGAAACCATTTCAGTCAGCAATGTACAGCAAAGCCAGGGAAACCCAGAAAAGTGATAGTAGTGATACATGTGCAGGAACCAAAAAGGCAAATAAACATATTAAATGACCAGAACAACATTTGAAATCCCCATAACCAAGCTGGCCAATAGTGCTACTAATGATAAACATAAAGCAACACTACTGACAAAGCGTAAAAAGGAAGATATCATGTTTGGAAGGGGCTATGCTCTGTACCCCTACAAAGTGAATGATCCCACAGTGAAATAGCGGTGATCAGTGTTTTGTCATTTATATTGGGCAGGTTTGTTATGCTGTGGTACAGCTGGGGCACAGTGCGGACTAGGCAGATGCCTAGGTAGCACATAAGAATGCCGAAACTGTAAAGCAGCAAGACTGCAACTGACGAGGGTCCAACATGATCATGAAATGAGAGTGGCATTACATAAATTTTTCAGGAAACTCCATGTTATTCATTACTTTTCTAATCAAGAAGAGGGATTGGATGCATCTTTGGTTAAAAGACCTTCTAGGTGGCAACCACAGGGACCAATGGATGCGGCAATTTCCACTTATCAAGAACTAGTTTTATCAGAACTTTCTGGTTTGGAATCAAAGGGTTTTACCCCTTATCATAATTTAACTCGGGAGCAGCATGTAGCTTTAAAACAATTGGCATCTTCCGACTTGATAATTCGACGTGCTGATAAAGGGGGGGTCGACAGTGATTTTGTCCCCGGAGCAATATGAACAAGAGATGCATGTACATCTGGACAATCGGAAATATTATATGTTGATTGAGGATCCCACGTTGCAGCTTATGAATCGGATACAAGAGCTAGTGTCTCGAGCTTTTTTAAGTAATTGGATAACACGTAGTGAATCTGATTTCTTAATAAATAAACATCCTAAAACGTCGACCTTCTATCTTGTGCCAAAAATACATAAATCACTTGTTCATCCCCCAGGCCGGCCAATAGTGTCGTGCCGAGATTCAGTGTTGGAACCGCTCTCAAAGTTCTGCGTCCTCTTTTGGCAGCCGGCAGCGGCGGGGGTACCATCTTATATTAAGGACACTGATGATTTTTGAAAACAATTAGCGACGTGTACTACAATGACCACTTACACCTACATGGTGTCCCTGGATGTTCAATCTCTGTACACCAATATTAATCAGACGGAAGCATTGGCCTGTTTGACGACTTTTCCATTATCTTTGCCTGACAGGATACCTCGGAGTTTTGTTATGGATCTTTTGGATTTAGTACTCAGTAATAATTACTTTGTGTACCGGCAGCAACACTACCTCCAGATATTTGGCATTGCCATGGGGGCAACAGTGGCACCATCCATTGCCACAATTTATATGGCTTGGTTTGAAGATCAATATGTTTATCCTCATCCATCTTTTGCATTAGTGCCCTTTTGGAGGAGGTTTCTGGATGATGTGTTCTTTCTATGGACTGGTACAAGAGTTGAACTTGATTCTTTTTTGCGGTGCTTAAACTCTTTTAAAGAGAATATTCAGTTTACCGCTCATATTGAGCCTCGGCAAATCCAATTTTTGGACATTACAGTCATATGGTCTGAGGCTGGTTTTTTGATGTCTCTCTATCGTAAACTGGTTCAGCGCAACACTCTACTCCGCTTTGATAGCCGTCATCCTTCTGCATTGAAAAGAGGTTTACCCTTTGGCCAATTTTTGTGTTTGCGCCGAAACTGTAAACTTTGTCTGATTTCAAGCAGCATGCTAAGGATCAGAGTTATCGTTTATCTTTGAGGGGCTACCCTGGCAAGGTGACTAAGCTAGCCTATAAACGGGCTCGCAACCTGCACAGGGAATGGCTTTTGGGGGCGGCAGCCCCGCAATCACCCTCAGACAAGATTACGGGTATATTTCCCTTCATGAAGGGGGCACCTGCGGTGATTGGCCTCATACATAAATTTTGGCCGATCCTAGGGCTTCATGCCTGTTTCAGGAAACCACTTCAGAATGCCTATTCCCATAAGGCTAACCTCAGTGATCTTTTGGTACGTACCACTGCGACAGTTGATCGTCCTTCTACTTTCCACGAGTCCGTGGGTCACTTTGCATGTGGTTCTTGCAAATATTGCTCAAACACTATTTCGGGCTTGGATTGGCTGGATAATCACACTAATATTACATACTCGGCCCGCTGGCGTACGGATTATACCTCGTCATTTGTGGTGTATTTGATAGTGTGTCCCTGTCTCCTTTATTATGTCGGTCGCACTACTCGATCTTTTAAAGTGTGCCTCGGGGAACATGCTTCACGTTTACGGACAAAGTCAGTATCAGCCCCGATGATTGAACACTGTCTACACACGTCACATAGCTTTGAGGAGCTGCGGTGGCGTGTGCTTGACTTTGTGCCATGGAACCCACGCGGGGGTGATCACCAGCAACTTTTACAGTATTTGGAACAAAAATTGATTTTTTCTCTTAGTACAGTACACCCACAGGGGTTGAATATGCAGATTGATTGGCACACGCTCTTGTAGTGTACTTTTGACAATGTCATCATTGTTCATTGTTCATTCATGATTTCACTTTTTTGGTCTTGGGGGCGTTCTTTGGTTGGTGGCTCCTCCCCCTTCTTTGCTCTTATTGGCTCCTCTTTTTGAATTCACCTGATAGGTGTGTTCTGACGTTATCTAATGAGCGTTGGTGGTGGCCGGTGGAATGATAAAGAACCGATCCTCACGGCTGTCATTCTTGGGCTGATTTCACAACGTATAAGTGGTCTTGACCTGAAGCAGGGGGATTCATCTTATTTACCCCGAAACGTGACACGTCGTTCTTTGTGCTACTATTGATTTTGGCGTTACTGGAGCAGCCTACTTTACAGCTTAGTGTTGCTGTTTTTTAACAAAAGAGCTTTTGATTAATTAAAATGGACGGGCCACATGGTAAGCGGCATGTTTCCTCTATACTTGGTTGGCCTTTCCGACAAACAAAAAGTGGTTTAGGAGATTATATTGCTGATTTTTTCACATAAACTGGTTGGATGGTTATATTTCATATCCAGGTCTTTTTTTGGTGAGGGTCCAACATGGGCACGAGTGTGTGTCCCACAGTGTCACAGGGGATATTACCCAGCAGGTACCCCCAAGGGAACATAACATTGGCAGGTGGTGCTGGGTGAAAGTGTGCATGTCTATGTAGGCACCACTACCCGAGAACCCACACCATAGGCAGCTGCCTACTGGCACACTGGATAGCCTGGGACTGCGCACCACCAGCACCACTGGCATAAGGGCATGCCAGCATGGTGGCGGAGGGTTGCTGGTGGTGGAGGGGCAGTAGCATCTGCCCACTGCAGACCAACGCCAAACCCTGTTTAGATGGGTGTCGTGCAGTGCAACAGACAAGGTCTGTCTAGCAAACACTAATGGTAGCCCCAGGGAATGATCTGCCCCTGTGGCAACAGTTTGGTGCAGTACACACAGCCAGTGTGTTCAGGGGCAGAAAGTCACAGGTTCAAGCCCCAGCTGTGGCTCCCGCAAACCATGCCCCTATATTTTACCCAGTACTAAACCGTGGTAATAAAGATGGAACTGTTATTGCAGATTAAATAAACAAGCCATAAATGCCTATATTTTACCCTACAGGGCACAGACACCATAAACATATGCAATCCCTAGAGCAGAGTTTCCCAACTGCAGTCCTGGAGGACCAAGCACCATTCAGGTGTCATGTTGTCCCTAATAAATATGCCTGTGCTGCATTTGTATGCGGCGCTCACATTGTATGCAAATGCATATTCATGCATATTCATTAGGGACAGCATGAAAACCTGAACAGTGTTTGGCCCACTAGGACCAGAGTTGGGAAACTCAGCCCTAGAGCAGAAACCAAAAGGGGTACAAACACCCACACCCACAGGCCCCACTATCCAACGTCTGCTGGGCCCTGCGCGGAGCAGCATCTCCCAATACTGGCACCTGCATACCTTAGCAATGCTGTCCTAAACTTGGGAACATGTTCCACATTTATCAAAAGGTTGCTATGATTAATGTCAACTAACAAATCCTAAGTTAAACATGATTTGTTGATAGAGATTCATCATAGAACCCTTTCTGATATCTGTGGAGTGTGTTTCAATTATTGATTCTGACAGTGTTTACCACCCTGGGGAGTGACCCCAACAGTTTTGCATACCATAGCAATGCCTGCACTGTCCCAGGACTGGTGTGGAGGCCAGGGTTGCCACAAACCTCTATATTTGCACAATGCTGGCATAGGTGTGGGAGTGTGTGTCTGTCTATCCAGTGTGTTGTGGCTGCCTACACCTTACTGAACCCACACTGCTTGCACTGTTTCCAGTTTTAGCCTGCCAATGTGCATAATGAGGAGCAAGGTACTGTGGGTATGGACCAGACAGAGTGGCCTGGGTAGGATGGATCTGCACAGGGCATAGGGCAATGGCGGGGAAGTTGTAGTGCCCGACCACCACCTGCACAGACAGGGTGACCACAGCATGCCACTGAAATACTGAAAGAGGGACCAGGGAAGCCTTTGGAGAAGATGTGGATGCAAGCACAATTGGTTGCTGATGGAATTGATTCACCTGATGCCTGGCAGTGTGGCAGTATGTGTGATGAACATGTCTGACCATACAGCAGGTCTGTGCTGTTGACTAGGTGAGATAGGCAGCTGCCTAGTAATGCTGTCAGTGTAGGAATTTTCTGTATCATGGGTTAGTGGTGGTGACAGTAGAGTCAGCGGAGGGGATTCAGCAGTGAGGGGCACTGTGACAGGCGTGCAGTCCTAAATGCCCCTGAAAACATAGTGTCTATGAGATGTGGACATGTATCCAGATGTACCATCAGTGTGTGGCATGCCATAGGCCAGGACAGTGTCTGGGTGGAGGCAGTATGTTCCTGATGTGGGTAGCAAATGGAGGATTTTCCATGTAGAGCAGTCACAGGAGAGTTGCGCATGATATGGCCAACAGCTGCAAATGACCCCTGATGGCCATGGTGGGTCAGCTGTCCCACCATGAATCCCCATGATGGCCAAATGGTGGGTGCAGGGCTGTGTCATGGATTTTCCAAGCAAAGAGTTTGCAATGTATGTGGTGGATGGATGTATGGGATCGTACTAGCCAAAAGCATTTGGTGTGTGTGATCCAAAAGTAGCAGTGCCATAGGGTACATGAAGACAATACACCCGACAGAGTGGCATGATAGAAAGGGACAGGTTGAACCCATTTTCCCCATGTGGAGCAAGTAATGATGGCAGAACAGTGCAGGGTATGGCTATGCAATGAGTGTTATGTGCCTGAATATACAAGATATATTCTCTTTACATAAAGCTGGGAGGTCGTAATGATGGCAAAACAGAAAATGTATCCATACCAGTTGTCCCAGACATCTGCAGTGTATACATCACTGACCCTCTGCAATGTGCCGCAGCAGAGTCACTAAAGCCATGCTCACAGATGTCCATGAAGGGGACTGCCATGTTGGGCTACCCAATGTGTGGCCATAATGCATAGAAATGTAGAAGAATGATTGTTTTCAGGTCACAGCTGAACCAGGACTGTGTGAGGTGGGTAAGCATACCCAGGCACAAAATGAACAAATGGGAATGAAACCCAGGACCATGAGCTATGAAGACAATGCACCAACCAGTAGGCTACACCTCCACACAGCTCTACATATATGTATAGAGCCTGCAGATCTCTGATCAAACTGCTTGCTTTCTGTGCCCATATAGGTTGGGTCCTCCACTACCCATGAGGCACTGCACATACAAAACAGTGATCTGCAGCTGAAGAACCAGTGGAGAATGCACTGATCCAGCATATCAGCTCTGTTGTCACCCTGAGGGTGAGGAGGGGTGCCTAGCACCTGGTCCACTGAACCTACATTATTAGAGATGGTCTCTGCTGGCTGTGCTGCAGGTCCACATTATTGCTAGGGTGTGACAGGTATTGTTTGCAATGTGTTATGCTTTTCTCCTTGTTTCCTGCATGTTGTAGATGACAGCAACAGCTCGGCCCTGTGTTCTGCCCATGTTGGACACTAACCCTTCGATAACAGTGCAGGTTACTGCCCAGTATCAATATGCTACTACCATGGACAGCCACCACAGTAGGAGGGTATATAGGCTGGCATAGGGCTACTGTCCTGCCATGAACCACCGCTGTCCCAACCATTGAGAACTAACAATTTACTACAGAGTAGATAGTAAAACTGCCCCTGCTGCCCTTCACTGGATTGTGTTAGCTAAGCACAAACCAACTACGGTTGGTTTGCTGGTCAACATGCAAAGCATGTGCATAGTGTGACCATGAGCACAAGCATGCTGCCTTGGAATAAACAGTATTGGCATCCCCAGACAAAGAATACATTCGCATCACTGGAGCTAGACATTATAATAGTTTTATGTGGTTACATAGCCGTGCCATGGTCACTTTTTGTTCATAGTGAGAGTGCCATCTCGGCATGACATACAGTGGCCACCCAGACAATGCTCATGGCAGATGGGCACAATGGCATCTCAGTCAGTGACACTTCCATTGTGGCAAACACATCCAGACCAATCTGAGCTGTTTCAGGTGATGCCCACAATCCTCTTCCTCACCTTATTCACATTTTCCAAACAGGCTGGGAAAAACTTGGACAATGTGAGCCAAAGTGCAGTGCAGAAAGTCACAGGACAAAGGGGAGACATACACACACACACACACACACACACACACACACACACACACACACATGCATACACTCTCATTGGCGCGCTGTGCAAAAGTGGAGATGGTTGTCATTCCTGCTCGACACTCTTGTCTCAATGTTTGATAAAATGTGCTCTGTTTGCAGCACTATTACGGTGCCTTGACCTCACCACATGTTACCATGTGCTATTAGCCTCCAACCAGCTGTGGATAGTGGAGCCTGTCAGTGCTGCTGGTGAGTGTTTCTACCCTTGCTGGCCAGCTCTTTGGGGATTGCACATGCTGGAGCTGTACTTACACTGTCAGCTAAACCTTGTTGACAGGAAGATGTAATACAGAAACCCCAGCAGGGGGCCTGAACCTGTGACTCTCCACATATATACACACCAACTGTGTGCATTGCACTACAGTGCTGCCTTATGGAGATGACAGCTCCTGTTGCTGACATGCTTCCCTTCAAGTGGCCTTTGGCACATGCTGCAATGTGCATGGTGCACACAACCAGGACAAGGCTTCTGTCTGCTGCAGGCCAGTGCCACGCCACCACCAACACCCTACCATGCAGACAAGCCCATGCACTGTCAGTGGTGGTAGTCGCAGTCCCAGCATGTTAAACATGTGGGTTTGGCAGGCACTTTTGGCACAAAGGCTGGATGGGGAGGCAGGAGCATACATGGACGGCATTGCAGCCCCCCTCCCACCAGCTGCCCATGCAGGGACCCCATCACCACCTGCCACTGACATCTCAGGGGAGGGGAGGATGGCAGTCACTGCTGTGGTATTTCCCTGGACATCTGCATTTTCCAGCTACCTGGATTGGTACAATGGTAGGCGCTATGGCCTCTTCCTCCACAGCTGGGTTCAGTGGCACCGGGGAGGGGGGGGGGGTGGCCACTGGCATCTCTGCCAAGGGTACCATGTCCCTTGGACTGCCCCATGTGACACATCACCATTCCACACCAGCAGTCTGTCTGTGTTCCATCACTGTCACTGTGTGATCATGACGGACATCAAGGATGGTACTGCAGATGGAAGGATTCCCTAATGTGAGGAGCTTACAAAGGTTAGACCTCCTCAACCTGTTGGTGAGATGGCTGGAGGGGAGATTTGATAGAGATCTCTACAGTACTGAATGGCATGGGATAGTTCACGGTTATTAACACCATCACAATATGGGGGGACTAGGGGACAGGCATTGCCGCTACAGTATAATGCATTTCAGACACATTGGGGCATACAGTTTGTCATTCAATGCATTGGCAAACACTGGAACACAGTGGCAGTTTATGTTATAACAGCTCCTCATATATCTGGGCTTTGGGTATGTTTGGTCACGGTCATGGAGGAAAGGTCATTATACATTTATTTGGGGGACACTGAGGATCGGCTGCTTGATAAAATACAGGCCTCTTTGACCATGGGTGTCCTTTCAGGACCCACCTAGGTACCTGTGCCTCTGATTGGTCAATATTGGACAGAGGATAGTGGGATTGAAGGACCTTGGTTTGACACAGTATGGCATTTATTCTGAACTTATGTTCTTATGCCCCTCTGTGCCACCTGGGCAGCTGCCTGGTCTGCTATGTCCACCAGCCAGCACCCCCACTGCATGACCACCGTGCCACCCTCTGTGCCCCATATGTACCATCAGCATGGTGTCCTTTCCTACATGAGCACCGTGATGTTGCTACTAATGGAACACTACTATAACTATCTTGGGCTCCCTTGTCAATGCATCAAATTGCTGGCACTAAAATAGTCTCTCTCCCCTCTACAAACACCTTTTCTGCAAGGTTTTAATCGGTGATCAGGTTCCCAGCATTAAAGGGCTTTTTAGGTCATTGCACAATCGATGCACACACTGTAACCGCCCATTCTCTGTCCTAGTCACGCCCAGTCTCTGCCCCCTGCATCCTTAACATTGCCGGTGCCTTTAACCACACCTAAAAGCAGCATTTTTTCAGCATTAAGGGAGAAAGTGTGCCAATAGCCTGTGTTAACAACACTCATGCTCCCTTACCGCTGTTTACTAAACATACTCCTAAGATTCACTGAATTTTTACTCCAGCATTATCAGGCATAGTGTTCTCAGTTCAGGATTGTATCTGTTCCCTTTGGGTCTTACTTAATTCCAATTTGTCCTTTCAAGAACACATTTCTATGGTTGTTAAGAAATGTTTTGCTTCACTGCAACTAGTCCATTCCTTTTGATGTTGTCTGGATAGAGCGGATTTAAATATTTTGTTTCATAAACTGATCTTTAATAAGCTTGATAATTGTAATTTGCTTTGATTGATATTCCTGCTTATAGTGTAAAAAGATTTCAATAGTTCAAGATACGGCAGCTAGAATATTATATGGGACTCGTCACTTGGATCATATCTCCCCATTACTTAAGGAGTTGCTGTGGTTCCAGTAGCTAATGGTTTTAAATATAAAGTTCTTTGTGTCTTACTTAATTCCAATTTGTCCTTTCAGGAAACTGCTCTGTAGCAAGGTTTGTAGCTGTGCTGTGCTTGTGTCGTGCACTGTCAGTGTATCTTACTGAGCTGAGTCGATGGATACGTGTATTATCCATTTGGCGATCAGCTGTAGACTGCTGTTCTGCATGTGCACTGCATCATGGGTACTGGTGGGGCTACCTTTAACCGCTACACACAGCA
Organism: Ichthyophis bannanicus; assembly: GCA_033557465.1. Classification (NCBI taxonomy): domain Eukaryota; kingdom Metazoa; phylum Chordata; class Amphibia; order Gymnophiona; family Ichthyophiidae; genus Ichthyophis; species Ichthyophis bannanicus. The sequence continues at coordinate 369,899,041 of CM066038.1, read as the reverse complement.
GACATTTTAGGCGGTGACCTGAAGCCTCTTTGTATCCAGCCAGTGCTGTGTAGAGGGGCATGGAGGTGTAGCCCATTGGTTAGTTCATGGCCTCTGTAAGTAGGAGACAGGGGTTTGATTCCTACCTGTTCATTTTGTGACTGTGCTACTCAGATCATTTTCATGTTTGCAACAGTCAGGGCTCTGCAGATTGGTGCTGCCAGCACATACCACCCTCTTCTCAGCCGCCATCCGTCCTTCAGCAAATCTATCTGCCTCTGTATACAGTCTTGTCTTCTTGTGCAGGCTACAACTCCATGACTTACACTGGTACCATTTTCCTCATTATGGTTCTTCATGCTCACCTCTCATGTGCCTGATCTGCACATAACCACTACTACTTTGACCTCCTTTTGCTGCAAACATCCTGCTGCTTCTGCCTCCGCTGGGGGAAATGTCTTCCCCATCCTATGCCACACACTGTCACTGCAGCACTTTACATTGGTACCACCCTATGCATCAGTAGAGCTGCCTCCCACTTGCATGTCCACTTTACTAGCTGCCACGTAGCATGCCCACTGACATGGTAGGTCCATCAACTCCCACCTGTCCTTCCTTCCATTACCTGTATATTGACATTCCTTGGTGCTCTATCCAGCATTTGGTTTACAGCCATTTTCCTGCTTTAAGATGCATGCTTTTCACATTAGGGCACCTTGTCTCTCCTTAGGACGCCTTCCCCCATTTTAGGGCACCTTATCTCCTGTTAGGGCACCTTATCTCATATTAAGGCACCTTATCACATCTTAAGGTGCCTTATCTCCTGTTAAGGCACCCTATCACATCTTAAGGCACCTTATCTCCTGTTAAGGCACCTTATCACATCTTAAGGCACCTTATTTTCAGTTAAGGCACCTTATCACATCTTAAGGTGCCTTATCACCTCTTAAGATTCCTGGGTTTACCCCATTGCATGCAAAGACTTGTAATCTTGCTTTTCTTATGGAGTGCAATAGAATAATCAGAATTATATGTCCCTGTATGCAATGGGGTAAACCCAGGACTTGATTAAGCCTGTCAGGTGCGTCTGGAACCAGTTGGCAACCCTACATCCTCCACACCGGGTGACATCTCAAGGTAATCTGCTACCTGAGGCAAAGGCAGAGTTGCCAAGTTATCCAGTTCCAGGAGTGAGATTTTAAGCAAGTCTTGGATTTCTGGCAATCTCAATCTGATGCATTATGGGACCTGCAGCACTGATTCCAATGAGTAAAATCAAGGACTACAAATTCCATACTACATGGCAATGTAATTTTAAAACCAGAACTGGTAAAAAATCTCACGCCTGAAACCGGATAACTTGGAAACTCTGTAAAGGTGAGATGTCACTCAAGACTCAGCCTCTAATTCAGAACACTGGTCAGGTGGCTGCTCCAAGAAAAAAAGAAAGCAATTTATATTCCCAGGATATATAATTTCAAAATACTTTTTCAATTGCTGATTGTACTTAACACAAATAGTAGTGATTTAATCATGTAGCTTGGGACTCTAGTACAGGGGTTCTTACCCAGTTGTCAGGACATACCTAGCCAATCAGTTTTCAGGATAACCACAATAAATGTGTATGGGAGAGATCTGCATGCAATGGAGGCAGTGCATGCAAATTTATCTTATACATATTTACTGTGGTAATCATGAAAACTGATTGGCTAGGTGTGTCCCAAGGATTAGGTTGAGAATCCTCGCTCTAGTATAAAAAATAAATGTTAACAGTATACCTCATCTCAGTTACACATAGAAACACAGACCATCATTTAGTAATGAATAAGAGATTACAAATCAGAAACAAACATGTAGACAAAAAAAAAAAAAGAAATGTAACACCTTTTGAGAACTTGAGAGATACTTGTGACCTGGATTGGCCACTATTGGAAACAGGTTACTAGGCTCGATGGACCTTTGGTCTGACTCAATATGGCATATCTTATGTTCTTATAGAGAGGAATTTTAGAAGAGATGTCCCAGTGCAATCTGGGACGTCTAAGCCAGAATGTCTGAAAAAAAGCAGGTACAGACACAATTTCACAAAGGTGGACATACTCAATATGGACATCTGCAGGGGCATCTACATAGACATCCTCAGAACCTTATTTTTCAACCTGGATGTCAAGAATAGTCTATTGGTTAGAGTAGCTGGTTTAGACCTAGTGCAGTTAGGGTTCAAATCCCACTGCTGTTGTGATTGACATTGTGTTGAGTACTACTATCTTTTTCTATACCTGCTGGATAGCTTTTCAGTTGAAATGAGCAGATTTCAGAGGCTTGTTTGTTCCTTGAGTAGGTTTAACATGACATGCGATGCCAGATGTTTCTGGGACATCCTGGGAATGCTCCAGTCCTGCCTCATCCACACCCCTGTTCAGACTCGGAGATCTTCATATTGAATAAATCCCATAGCTAGCTTCTAAAATGGTTTTGGAGGCATCTCTGTGCTTTAGACCACTCTTAGCCTGTTTTTTGATATCCAAAGCACAGATAGAGCTTTTAAAATGGGTCCATTAGAACCTGATTCATGTATGGGGTACATCCGTGCGGTCCGGATGGCCCCCAGCAAAATGGGCTCATTTGGACCCAATTCTGGACAATAGGAACAAAATGTTCCCACAGTACACAGAATCGGGCCTGAGGACGGCCCAGCGGGTCACTGCCTGCCTGAAGGGACATCTTCCCCGCAGGCTCCCTTAACTGCCTGCTGCCTGACTCACAGCTGGCCTGCTGGGGTTTGGATTGGAGAGCAGGGATCTCCCTGCTCCCAGCCCCAGCCCCGGGTGGGTCCCCGGGCCTGATCGCCAGGTCGGTGCTGATTATTCCTCCTTTGAGGTGGAATAATCAGCAGTCCCCTTTGACCCAGCAGGACGTACAGGGCCGTGACCTGAATCAGCCCTGTACATCCTGCCGGGCTAGCCTACCCCCACTCCACCCAGATCCCGCCCCCCCACCAACTCTCCCCATGCTGATGCTCAGGATGTACGGAGAGAAGCAGAGGGGGAATCGGGCCCAGATGGCTTGCGGGACATGCAGCCCCTCAACCCATGTCCCAGAATTGGGACCATAATATACAAGAGATATAGCCTGACATAAACAACTTACCTTATAGTAACAGCAAGTTCCTCCTTCAACCTGACCATGCCACATCTCCATTATCACCCAGAATTTGAACTAAATTTAGCCATCCAGCAGTGGTAAATTTTCAAAGGTTTTGATTTAGTCGTCTAACTCTATAATTAAGCAACTAGATGATTTTGAAAATCTACCTCATTGGTTTCATCCTTAATCTAGTCCATTTTAAAATCAACTGAATTCCCTTATTTCTTTCCACAAATAGGGGTTTCATCTATCATAACAAAAGTTTAGGAAACAGGAACAGCCATAGAGGGTTAGATCAAAGGTCCATTAAGCCCAGTGTTCTGTTTTCAGCAGTGGCCAATCCAGGTCACAAGAATAACTGCAAAAGTAGCCAGATCCCATGCTACTTATCTACAGGTCTGTATTAATAAAGGTTTATGAATTTTTCCAATTTTTGAAACTGAGCTACACTAACTGCTTTTATTGCATCCTACAGTAATAGGTTCCAAAGTATAACTATGGGGTATGTTTACTAAACAGTGCTAATGTCTCAGAGGTGACGTTATCAAGCAATACGTGATGTTATAGCACAATAATTTAACATTACCGCATGATAACGTCACTTATCGTGCGATAACGTTTCCGGCGGCGTTAAGACGCACAGAGGGTAGAGTAAGGATCCCCAGAGGGCGGGGATAAGGGATCAATGGGCGGAGAGTGGGCAGAGAGAGGTTCCAGGCACACTAATGCTGTGAAATCAGGGTCTGAAAAGTAATGCCAGTAAAAATCTCACGTTAGAGGCATATTTGCAGGAGAGAGAAACCATTTCAGTCAGCAATGTACAGCAAAGGCAGGGAGACCAAGAAAAGTGATAGTAGTGATACATGTGCAACAGCATAGTGCCCAAGTACGAAAGGGTGCTATGGTGAGGCTGCAAATGGGGTACAGGGGGCTGCAGGTGGGACATGCACTGGGGCAGTTGGGGCACAGGGTGGACTAGGCAGATACCTATGTGACACATAGGAATGTAGAAACGGAAAACCAGTAAGACAGCAACTGACCAAAGGCAAACATGTCCACAAGTGTGTGTCCCACAGTGCCACAATGGACATTACCCAGCCATTACCCCAAAGGGCACATAACAGTGGCAGGCGGTGTTGGGGGGAAGTATGGATGTCTATGCAGGCACCCCTACCCCATATCACGCACCATAGGCAGCCATCTACCGGCACACTGGATAGCTTGGGACTGAGTGCCACCAGCACCACCGGCATAGGGACATGTCAGCATGGTGGCAGAAGGGTGCTGGTGGTGGAGGGGGCAGTGGCATCTTCCCACAGCAGACCAAGGCCAAGCCCTGTTTAGGTGGGTGCCATGCACTGCAAAAGACAAGGTCTGTCTGATGAACAGTAATGGTATCCCCAGGGAAAGACCTGCCTCTGTGGCACCAGTTTGGTGCAGTACACACAGACAGTGTGTTCAGGAGCACAAAGTCACAGGTTAAAATCCCAGCTGTGGCTCCTGCAGACCATGTCCCTATATTTTACCCAGTACTAAACCGCGGTAATAAAGAAGGAATCTTTATTGCAGATAAAATAAACACGCTATAAACACCTATATTTTACCCTACAGAGCACATACACCATAAACATGTGCAGTCCCTAAAGCAGAGGTTCTCAACTACAGTCCTGGAGGGCCAAACACCATTCAGGTGTCATGCTGTCCCTAAGAAATATGCTTGAGATGCATTTGTATGCACCGCCCCCATTGTATGCAAATATATCTCATGCATTTTCATTAGGGACAGCATGAAAACCCAAACCATGTTTGGCCCACCAGGACCAGAGTTGGGAACCTCTGCCTTAACCCTTTGAAGGCCTACTTTAAAATTTTAATCCACATTCTGCAGCTGGGTTAATTTTTGCATATTTCAGGAAAATTGTACCCATCTTATTCAATCTGTTCTAATGGTGATTTTCCTTCTGCTATGGTCATGTATTATATACCATTTGATAGGAATATTTAGTCAGAATTTTGGATCCCGAGAGTTTTGGGCTTGGCCTGGAAAGGGCTAGAGCAGGGGTGGGCAAACCTGGTCCTGGAGTGCTGCAGACCAGTCAGGTTTTCAGGATATCTCTAATGAATATGCATGAGATATATATGCATTAGAGATATCCTGCCAACCTGACTGGTTTGTGGCCCTCCAGGGCTGGATCTGGAGACCCCTGCCTTACACCTCTGTCATTTAAGATTGTGAGTGGACAAGGTGCAGATGTCCAAGGCATCAAAAAGGTTAGATAGAATTTGTCACAGTCCTCCTCACTTCTCACCACCACCAAAAAATTGTCTATTAGACAACTTTTGGTGGTGGTGAGAATCGAGGAGAAATGTGACACATTCTATATACCCTTTCGATGTCTAGGACATCTGTACCTTGCCCACTCACGATCTTAAATGACAGAGGTGTAAGGCAGGGGTCTCCAAATCCAGCCCTGGAGGGCCACAAACCAGTCAGGTTGGCAGGATATCTCTAATGCATATATATCTCATGCATGTTCTTTAGGAATATCCCGAAAACCTGACTGGTCTCCGGCCCTCCAGGACCGGAGGTGCCCACCCCTGGGCTAGAGCATAGTCCAGAGCTACTCAAATCCGGTCCTAGAGGTCCGTAACCCTGCAGGTTTTCGGGATATCCCTAATGAATATGCAAGAGATATATATACATTAGAGAGAGCCTGCCAACCTGACTGGTTTGTGGCCCTCCAGGGCTGGATTTGGAGACACCTGCGTTACACCTCTGTCATTTAGGATTGTGAGTGGGCAAGGTGCAGATGTCCAAGACATCAAAAAGGTTAGATAGAATGGGTCACATTCCTCCTTGATTCTTACCACCACCAAAATATTGTCTATTAGATAACTTTTTGGTGGTGGTGAGAATCGAGGAGGAATCTGACACATTCTATCTACCCTTTTGATGTCTAGGACATCTGTACCTTGCCCACTCACAATCTTGAATGACAGAGGTGTAAGGCAGGGGTCTCCAAATCCAGCCCTGGAGGGCCACAAACCAGTCAGGTTGGCAGGATATCTCTAATGCATATATATCTCATGCATATTCATTAGGGATATCCCGAAAACCTGCAGGGTTGTGGACCTCCAGGACCGGATTTGAGTAGCTCTGGTACAGGCCAACAGGGCCACAAACACCCACACCCACAGGCTCAACTATCCAACAGCTCATGAAGAGTCAGGCTGTTGGGCCCTGCGCAGAGCAACATCTACCAATACTAGCACCTGCATACCTTAGTGATGCCATCTTAAACTTGGAAACACGTTCCACATATATCAAAAGGTTGCTATGATTAATGTCAGATAACAAATCCTAAGTTAAACACAATTTGGTGACAGAGATTCATCATAGCAACCTTTCTTATATCTGTGGAGTGTGTTTCAGTTTTTGTTTCTGACAGTGTTTACCACCCCGGGGAGTGACCCTAACAGTTTTGAGTACCATAGCAATGCCTGCACTGTGCCCAGGACTGGTGTGGCGGCCAGGGCTTCCAACCACCTCTATATTTGCACAATGCTGAAATAAGTGTGGGAGTGTGTGTATGTCCATCCAGTGTTTTGTGGCTGCCTACACCTTACTGAGCCCCCAATGCCTGCCAATGTGCATAATGAGGAGCAAGGTACTGTGGGTATGGCCCGGACAGGGCAGCCTGGGCAGGATGCATCTGCACAGGGCATAGGGCAATGGCTGTGACATTGTAGTGCCTGACCACCACCTGCACGGACAGAGTGGCCACAGCATGTCATGCTTGGGGGGGGGGGGTGTCACTCTCACCCTGACTGAGCAGTGACCATGGCATGGCTAGGTTCCCCCATAGTGTTTTAGAGCATTTTTCTCAAGTGAAATCTATGAGTTCTCTTTTCTAGGGCTTATTCACTGATATATTGTGTGTGTGTGTGCGCTCATATCCCATTTTTGGGTGCACACAGTTCCTCCAGGAACATGCATTATGTACTAACTAGCAGACTATCTGCAGTTAGCATGTCTATGGCTTGAGCACCTTGCAGGGTGCAGTGGATGGAGACTGACTGTGCCCTCTGCTGGTGAATGTCAGATGATGATGGGGGTGGGGACAGCTGAGCTTTTCCAGGCCTACCTCCTGTCTGCCTGTGCCTTATGTGATGTACACATATCTGCATTGACTGCGCTGTAGGGTACCTATTCCCCAGCAGGACTGGGGTTGATGGTCCCCTCTACTGCCACCATTACAGAGATGTGAATCTGTTGGTGGGAGATCTCCTGACCCACAGAGGGTGGGTTTTGGGTCCAAACACCACCCTTCTTTTATAACATGTGACCATGGCAACCACACAGGATATGCACTATTCTGGGTGCATCATAATCCACAAGGACTAGATGTGACTGGGAAATACAGATGAACACAGGTGTATCCTAAGTGTGTCTGCAAGGACTACCTATCACACACTGGCACTGATGGGGAATGGCAGTATAGTCTATCTCAGCCAAGCCAGGTGCTGCGGACCTGGTGCTGGGTGCCCCACCTCACCCTCAGGGTGAGCACAGGAGCCACACAATGTCACAGTCTGTAGCTACTCTGTGCCAGTAACACACACGGCCAATTCCCCCTACCAGGCCGGGGTGCTATAGAGGCGCATACCCCATCTTGTGAGCAGATGTAGGCTGCTTATCTGCATGTGTAGTGCATCATGGGTACGGGTGGGTTTACCCTATCCTGGTAACCACAGCCAACAGTTTGTGTGGTGACATGCAGTCTTTCTGTAGCCAGCCAGCAGTGTATCAGAAGCTATAGAGATGTAGCCCACTGGTTGCTTCAATGATTGTGAAGGCAGAGGTCATGGGTTTGATCCCACAGTGGTGTTATTTCATAAGGCTGTCTGAGGCTTTTCCTTTTAATTTAAATCAGTGCTGCCACCAGAAACACCCTCAAAGTGCCGTAGCCTAAGGTGCCTCATAAGGCGCCCTATAAAGCACCCTATAAGACACATTATAAGGTGCCTTGGCGGACTGGGCACTTTATAATGTGCCCTATGGAGTGCCTTATAGGGCGCCTTATGCGGCACCTTAGGTTACGGCACTGTGAGGGTGTTTTTGCTGGCAGCACTGATTTAAATTAAAAAAGGAAATGCCTCAGACAGCACTGGTTTAAATTTAAAAAAGGAAATGCTTCCCACAGCCTTCTTACATACACCACTGCAGAATCAAACCCATGACCTCTGCCTCCACAGTCATTGCTGTAACCAGTGGGCTATATCTTCATAGCTTCTAGCTCTGCACTGGCATGAACTTAGGGTTAACGCGCGTTAACGTGCCACGGCACCCACTATCGCACGATACTGTTTCCTTGCAACCTTACCTCCAGACCGCCCACTACCTTATATGGCATTCTTCACATTAATGCTGCAACTAGCGCCGGTAACATTAAGACGGTTTGGTAAACATACCCCTATGTGTTGACAGAAAAAAACATTTTCACCTAGTTGTTTTAAATGTACTACTTTGTAAGTCTTTGTATTTTTTGAAAACTAAACCATAGATTCAAGTTTACCCATTCCACTTCATTCAGGATTTGATAGACTTCTTGTATACCTCCCCTCAGCCTTTTGTTCTCCAAACTGAAGAGCCCTAACCTCTTTAGCCTTTCCTCATAGGAGAATTGTTCATTCCCTTTATAATTTTCACCACCCTTCTTTATACCTTTTCTAATTCTGCTATACTGTTTTTGAGATATGGCAACCAGAACTGCACACAATATCAAGAGGGCATGTTTTGTAAAGTGTGCAGCAGGTAGCATGTGGTTCAGAGTGTGCTAATTGCTTTGTGCTGATATTTAGCTAAGGGTTCTATGTTAGTGACCCTGTGCTAACAAATTAGTGGGTAGAGACAGGGTAGGATAGGGTATAGCATGGGTATTTATGGTACATCAGGATTGGTTGCGATTACAACACAGTATCAGCATAGGGGTTGGAAGCACATGTCCACAAACATTACCAAAGGTCTCCACATCGCTACTGCATCGCAATCACATGCTACTAGCAATGTTTTTAATAAACATTTCTCAAGGTACAATACAGTATATTCACACTATGGAGCGTTACAGAGGCATTATGATATTCATAGTTTTATGCTCTATTCCTTTTCTAATAATTCCTAATATTCTGTTTGCCTTTGGTCACCACCACACATTGGGCAGAAGATTTCAACATGCTGTCCATAGTTATGTCTAGATGCTTTCCCTGGGTGATGACTCCTAGGGGCATGTTAACTAAGGTCGGCTTACAGCTAGCATACGCTATTTGTAATTAGGTCCCATGTTATTCAATGGGACCAAGTTACAGATAGAACATGCCAACCATTAGCCCAGATTAATAATCATATCCCCTAATGTGTAACCTAGAATCGTGTAGCTATAATTTGGGTTATTGTTCCATTTATGCATTGCTTTACACTTGTCCACATTAAATTTCATCTACCATTTGGTTGCCTATTCTCCCATACTTATAAGGTTGTCCTTCAGTTTCTCACAATCTGTGATTCAACAACTGCAAATTTAATGATATCACTCATTGTTCCCATTTCCAGATCATTTATAAATATGTTTAGAAAACACCAATTGCAGTACAGTTCCCTAGGGTACTATGCTACAACTACACCGCTATTCACCTTCTTTCATTGAGAAAATTGGCCATTTAACCTTACTCTCTTACTTTCAACCAGTTCCTTATCAGCAATAGGTAATTTCTTCCTATCCTATAGCTTTTTAATTTCCTCAGGCATCTTCCATAAGGTATTTGTTAAAGGCTTTCTGCAAATCCAAAAACACCACATCAACTGGTTCACCTTTATGCCCATGTTTATTTAGGCTTTCAAAAATGGAGAGGTCAATTGCTGGTTATATTGTGAGGCTGAAAGAATTCTAAAAGGAATCATTATACCAGGAAATTTACTATAACAGGATTCCAAATTGGGTGCATTTTTAAAATGTTGCTTTTCTCATGACTGGTTATGATTTAATTAATTGGCGTTTCTTAGTTCCTAGGTCCTGAGTTTCCATCGATTTTTCACATTTCATCTTTATCAATAGAGAGTGATTTAAAAAAAAATTGAATGGCATTTATTTTAACTTTCTCATATCTCATTAAATTGAAAATCAAGACTGTGCTGTCACTGCTGGAGTGTAACTGACAAGATGCACATTACCCAACATTATTTCAAGCAAAACAGCCACAGGCCAGTGGACATACAGTAATGTACAATAATAATTTTTTCAAGTGACTTGCCTTTCCTAATGCTTGTAGTGCTATATCATTTTTGTGAATAACTTGCCTTTGAAATTAAAAACTGAGTTTTATCATTAGATTTAAAAAGTGAGATTTTAAAAAGGGTGCCCAGGAAGAATTTGGGATATCCAGAGCAGAATATCCAAAAATCCGGAAGAGTGGTTGCTGTAAAGGGAGGCACGTGTAAACCTTTTGAAATCACCCTGTCTCCACCCTGAAAAGTGCGCATTCCAGTAACCGGTAATAGAAACAGGCCCATGCAGATTACAAGGACAGGTATACGCGCAAACATAGGTCATTTTACACGGCCTCAGAACCAGGTACATTGATGTACCAGCGTGGGAATTTCAGAAGGGAGGCAACTATGTTTTGAGACTTGCACATTCCAGCCAGCCATTACAGATACTCAGAGGTATGGAACTCGGCATCTAATATGTTTGTAATTTATATTTACATGCAGGTTTCTTTGGACAGGAAACATTAACCTTGATGATGAAAGTGCATTATGCTGTTCCCCCTGGAAAAACTGAGCCCATGAAATGAGCATTTTTTGCACCTTATTCATGGTCAGGAGCAGATATTGACATGGATGCCTCACCAACCAGAACCAGATGTGCTTATGCTGTTCTGTAATCACAACACAAGGTGCATCTCCCTTGCTCCACCCAGGTGGCCACACCTCCTCCCTGCCCCTGCGCTACATGAATGTCCTCGTATGGGAATGTCTACATACCCAGATCAAAAATGGGTCCAGGGACATCTCTGTGATTTGAATGTCTGCATACCCATTTTCAGACATCCAAATAATGAATTGAGCTTCTAAGATACCTCTCAAAATATTCTCTTTTTTTTCCAACCTGTGGATAGCACTTCATGTAGATGAAAAACATCAATTCACAGCACTAAACACAAATGAGTTCTTTGGTTATATACAGAAGGAGGACATTGACAACCAGGGCTGGCACAAGGAGATGAGGCTCCCTAGATGAACCTCATTTCTTGTGCCCCCCCCCCTTCCACTTTGCAGCACCCCTTGTTGCTGCTGCTGCCCCTCTCTAGGATGTGTAGAGGCTACAATGACTGTAAAAAGCTCCAGAAAGCTTACCTTTAAACTTCGGCACTGTGGGGCTATTTGCTTCCGTGCCCTCGGGCCATCCAATTGAAAGCTCATAGAAACATAGGCATCATTATTTAGCCGCAGCCAAAATAAATTTGGATATGCAGCAATGGCATCCAGATAGTGACCAGCACTGAATATTCAGATTCATGCGGACTGATGGTACTATCCAGATAGCAACAATATTCAGCCCCCTATCTGAATAGCTAACCAGATAAGGTTAGGACAGCCTTTTTACTGTCCTAACTTTATTTATTTATTTATATTATTTCTATTCTGCACTCTTTAAAATCAGCACAATTTATAGGTAACAATAACTTGTACAGAGCCACAGAACAGTGTGGTGTACATTACAGATAACAGGTTTTTACAACTTGGGTTTAAAATGGATAACTATATACAACTAGGTACATCATCCATGGGTTAACATGAGTAACTATATACAACTATGTACATCATCGTTATTTGTCGGCCGGTATGCCACAGATGTTGCCATGGAATCCAGATAGTTATCCAATTTATTGGACTGAATATCACCGCTAACCAGACAACTCTAGGGACTAGCCTCGCTTCACCCATGAACCACCCTAGAACTATCTGGATAGCTCCAGAGTGGTTTGCAATAATTTTCGGCAGCATTATCCAGACAATATCCCTGAAAATTAAGGCAGTTATCAGGTTAAGAGATCCTGAAGCGCTTTGCATATCAGGCTCATAGAAAAATATAAAATAAAGGCTGGTAAAGATCATAAGGTCTATGCAGTCTGCCCATCCACACCAGCTCCTAAGCTTTACAATCCCTTCCTCTCGTGCACATATTTTTGTGCTTGTTGGGCCAATGATGCCCAATGCAGAAAGCAGTATATTAACTAATCACAAATAAAAAAAAATATAAAATAAATAAGTGGGACAATTTCTATATTTTCCTGCCATGGTTTCTGGAGAAATCCCATCAGCCCCGGTGAGATTAACAGAGTCGCGAGAAGAAAGGGAAACTCTCGCGGCTCTGAAAGCCCGCGCTTTGGGAGGGATTTGGGAGCTGATGCTCTAGGGAGGTTCTGCCAGGCAGTCGGGGCCCCGCGGCGTTGACGTTTGATTCTGCCGCTGCCACGGCGGCAGCAGTAGCAGCAGCTGGTTTTCTTTTTTAATCTATCTGGGCTGGTGGGGGGAGGGGGGTTAGGACTGGTAATGGGCTATGGTGGGGTCTGGACTACTTATTAGCTATGGGGGGGACTAAGACTGGAAGTGGGCTGATGGGGGGAGGGGGTAAGGACTGGTAATGGGCTATGGGGGTTAGGGCTACTAATGGGCTATGGGGGGACTAAGACTGGAAGTGGGCTGATGGGGGTTAGGACAGGTAATGGGCTATGGGGGGGCTAAGACTTGAAATGGGCTGATGGGGGGGTTAGGATGTAATGGGCTATGGGGGGCTAAGACTGGAAATGGGCTGATGGGGGGGTAGGACTGGTAATGGGCTATAGGGGGGGGCTAGGACTGGAAATGTGCTGATGGGGGGTTAGGACTGGTAATGGGCTATGGGGGGGATAGGACTGGTAATGGGCTAATGGGGGGTTAGGACTGGAATGGGCTGTGGGGAGGCTGACTGGAAATGGGCTGATGGGGGTTAGGACTGGTAATGGGCTATGGGTGGGCTAAGACAAAATGGGGTGATGGGGGCTTAGGACTGGAAGTGGGCTGCTGGGGGGGCTTAGGACTGGTAATGGGTTATGGGGGGCTTAGGACTGGTAATGGGCTATGGGGGAGCTAGGACTGGTAATGAGCTGGGGGGTTGCTAGGACTGGAAATGGGCTGAGTGGAAGGGGGCTTGAACTGCAAATAGCTGATGGGGATGGAGGCTTGGAATGGAAATGGGCTGTGAGGGGAGGGAGCTAGGACTGGAAATGGGCTGAGTGAGGGGGCTAGGACAGGAAATGGGCTGATGGAGGGCTAGGATAGGACTGGAAATGGGCTGTTGGGGGGGGGCTTGGATTGAAATGGACTCATGGAGGGGTTAGAATTGGAAGTAGGCTCATGGGGGGCTTGGATTGGAAATGGGCTGAATGGAAGGGAGCTAGGATTTGACATGGGCTGATGGTGGGGCTAGGAAAGGAGTAGAAATGGGCTGATGGGGGGCTGGGATTGGAAATGAGCTGATGGAGGGACTCGGATGGGGGAGCTAGGACTGGAAATGGGCTGATGGTGGGGCTAGGATAGGACTAGACATGGGCTTATGGGGGGCTAGGACTGGAAATGGGCTGATGCATGGACTAGAAGGGAGCGGATGCTGGGTGGGGCTGGAACTAGAAGGGAGCTGATGTTGGGGGAGGATTAGAATAGGATAGAGCTGGGAGAGTAGAAAAATATTTTGTGTGGGAGGAAAGACAAATCTAAAATTGGCCGGATATTGGGAGAGTAAGTGGGGATTGAGGATGGAGGGGTAACATTTGAGTGGATGAAATAGGAATGAGGAAAGAGCAAAATGAGAAAGATTAGTATGTTAAAGCAGATGTAGAGAGAGAATGGAAAAAAACTAGAAGAGTGAAGAAAGGACAAATGGACAACAGATGATGGAGAGTTAGCAGAAAACACGAAGAAACCAGAAGAAAGTGGCTGGAGCAATTGCAACTGAAAAAAAAATTTCACAAAAGGTAGAAAAAATATCTCTTTATTGAATTTATTAACTGAAATATGCCAGCTCTGGGAAATGTGCATCATTAACGTCTGTGCTTTTTTTTTTTTTTTTTTTTTTAAAGCTTTATTTTCATTTTCCAACAAAACAAGCATATCAAACCATACAGAAAACTAAATAGACACAGCAATACTAACACTATAACGAAACAATACAGAAAGAAAAGAAATCCCGGGAGAACCCTCACCCTCCCCCCACCCACCCCTGCACTCTCCTCCAGGTATCGCTGTCTAGGCTCCCGGGTGGAGCCATAACAATACCAAGACTTGGATAACTATATTAGTTGGCGGATGCAATAAAGTCATTTAACAGTTGCCATTTAAGAAAATGTTTCCCAGACAATAATAGAGATTTGTGTGAGTCTTGTTCGAAGCGACTGTACAGGCTAACTCGGTTCCACCATTCCGGAAAGGTAGCATTCATGGTTGCCTTCCAGTGACTGATGACCAAGCATATCGCTATGCCGATCAAAAAATCCAGCAGAAAGGCACCATTCTTATGCAGTGAAGGTAGATCTGCTGCAGATCGGAAAACTACAATCTGCCAAGAGAGGGGCTCCCTGATCTGTAGAATGAGTTGCACCAGCTCCCACACGGAGTCCCAAAAGGTACGCACCGCCACACAGTCATAGACAATATGCCTTAAGGTGCCAGTCTCAGCTCCGCACGTCCAACAAAGGGGGCTGAGAGAGGTATCCCATCGGGCAAGTTTAACAGGAGTATAAAAACAGTTATGAGCAAAATAAAACAAGGTCTGGGTCAAAGAAGCAGATCGAGTCACTCTGACTTGTTTGCCCCAGAATCTCTTCCACTGAAGTTCAGAGAGCTCCCTCCCTGCTTCCCGTTCCCATCTCTTTTGGACCTTTCCCATCAACAGAGATGAGGACTCAGTCAGTTCCTTATAAAGCAATGACACTATTCCCTTCCCTTGGCTAATTTTATGAAGGATCTCGGTAGCACCTTCTAAACCAGAATCCTGTCCCGGGACCATGCCCGCTCCAACGAGACAATGCCGGAGTTGAAGCCATTGAAAATAACAGGATGGGGGAAGATCAAATTCCTGGCTAAGCTCCCCGTACGTTTTCCACATGTTGGAAGTGCATAGCTGGCTCACGGTCCAGATTCCACGGGAGTACCATGTTTTCCAGGCAAAAGACTGTTTATGAATTTGAAATAGAGGGTTGTACCAGATAGGCAAGTGGGAGCGAGAGTGGCCCTCGGGATCGTGCGTTTTAATGAATAACTGAAAAGCCTTAAGTGTATCTAGAATTACAATGGGAAGGGAAAATGCAGTGGGAAAGCACATCCCTGGGGCGCACCTCAGTGGGACTGGGGTTAGCAATTTTTCCTCTAAGATAACCCAGACCGGCCTCCCAGTAAGGGGAGTATCTAGCCAGCGAGACCCCTGCTTGAGCAGGAAGGCGTGATGATAAGCCTTAAAGTTAGGGAAATTCACACCTCCCTTCTCACGATGAAGTCTTAGTTTGTCCTTAGCAATCCTCGGTGTTTTATGCTGCCACAAAAATTGGAGGAGAAGCCTCTCAAGATGTTGATACATTGAAGCAGGGAGATAACAAGGCAACATCTCCAAAAAATAGTTAACCTTGGGGACAATCATCATTTTGATAGTTTCTAGCCTGCCCCACCAGGAGAGTGTTAGGGGAGACCACCGCGTGGTCAGCTCTCGAGTTAGGGATAGAATCTCTTCGGCATTACGTTTAAGCGTTTCTTCAAAAGGGTAACAATAGCGGACGCCTAAGTATTTCACAGCTCCCGATTCCCAAATGAAAGGATGCGTGCCTAGGTCTTCCTTATGAGTCCATTTGTTCAAAGGAAACATCACGGACTTGGACCAATTAATTTTATAGCCTGAATATCGCGAGTAGTGCTCTATTTGTTCCAGCGTCAGGGGAAGAGAATCGGGCGATAAAAAGAGAAGGAGGTCGTCCGCATATGCGGAGAGTTTGGTCTCCTGCCCCGCGACTAAAGCACCATGGATATCTGGATTTTGGCGTATAAGAAGAGTTAAGGGCTCCATCGCCAGGTTGAAGAGCATGGGGGATAGTGGGCAGCCCTGTCGAGTGCCGCGCCGGAGAGCAAGAGATGGCGAGGCCACACCGTTGACACAAATCCGTGCGGTGGGATCCGTATATAAGAGCTCTAGAGCCCGAAGAAAGACCTCTCCGAAGCCAAACCAACGTAAAGTCGCAAAGAGAAAAGGCCACTCCAAGCGGTCAAAGGCTTTTTCTGCGTCCAAGGAGAGACCGACCAGTGGTTCCTCCATCACGTCGGCTCCCAATAAAATATGGCACAAAAGACGCGCATTATCAGCAGTCGAGCGGCCTTCGGTGAAACCGCACTGGTCAGGGTGTACTAAAGTCGGGATGATCCCAGAAAGCCGGGTTGACAATACAGTTGCATATATCTTATAATCAGCATTAAGCAGCGAGATGGGGCGATAATTGGATACTAATTGAGGATCCCTACCTGGTTTCTCAAAAACCACTAAGTTAGCCGCCGCAAAAGTGCCGATTGGTTGCCCTGACGCAGATAACAATCGATAATACTGCTCCAGATGAGGAGCAAGGGCCTTGGCAAAACTTTTAAAGAATTCCACTGGTAGCCCATCTGGTCCCGCCGCCTTCCCCGGGGCCATTGATATTATCGCCCGCTTAATCTCCTCGACTGTAAGGGGAGCATCAAGCTCCGCACGATGATCATCAGAAAGAACAGGATGCTGTAAAGTAGCGACCAGCTGTGCGAAGCCATCTGGTGAAAATGCACATTCTGAACTATACAACTGAGAGTAATAGTCCCGAAAGGTCTCGGCAATCTGCTCATCCTTGACCAATAAATCCGAGCCCGATGGAGTTTTGATGGCACTGACACGCTTGATCTCCCGCTTACCCTTCAAAATGGTTGCTAGCTGTTTTCCCGCTTTATTCCCCTCGCGATAGTAGTTACCCTGTTGCCTCCGAACGTACTGAGAAGCCGCGGTAGACATAAGGGTATTATATTGGAATCGCAAGCGCCGAAGACGGATTAAGATACACGGGTCCGTGCGCCGCGTGAGGACTCTTTCCCCCGCCTTGATCTGCAGCTCCAGATCTTGTAACCGGTGTTTCCTTTGCTTTTTCAATCGTATATCAAATCCAGTAATAACCGCTCTAAGCGTGGCCTTGAAGCCCTCCCACCAGGCCCATACAGATGTGGCATGGGCGGAGTTGAACCGAAAATAGTCAGAAATGGCCTCATTTACCACAATCTGAAATTCAGGGATGTCTAGGAGAGATCGATCTAAGGTCCAAGCGGGGGTCGGGTTGTGTAAGGAATCATCTTGTAAAATCATTGAGATGGGGGCATGGTCTGAGATGTGGATTGAATGGATGCTGGTAAGACCTATATTAGGGACCAAGGCCTTGGAGATTAAAAAATAATCTATTCGGGATTGTGACGCGTGCGGTGCAGAGAAAAAGGTAAATTCCAGATCTTCCGGGTGCTGTAAGCGCCAAATATCTATTAGAGCTAACTCCTGGGTCATGGAGGAAAGAACAAGTTGTCCCCTGGGTCTTTTAACCGTTCGGGGAGGTTGCCGGTCAATAAGAGGATCGAGTGCTTGATTGAAATCCCCCCCGACGATAATCAGCTTCCCGCTATCTGCATGAAGCACTTTCGCGACCGCGGTGAAAAAGGCTGTGTTATCCGCGGTGGGAGCGTATATACACATGAGGAGCACTTCGAGCTCACCTAGCTTAAATAGCACTTTGGCCCAGCGACCCTCCCCATCAGCACTACTACTTAGTACAGTTAGCCTAAGAGAGTTTCTGGCCAGAATGGCCACCCCGTTATGTTTCCGAACAGCAGGGGAATGTGCTATGACTTTATAAGGACGCTGACCGAGTTTCAAAGACTCATGTAAATTTAAGTGCGTCTCTTGTAGCATCAGTATGTCAGCCCCTTCTCGACGTGCATAATCTAGAATTTTACGCCTCTTTATCGGGCTGTTTAGACCCTGCACATTGAGGGAAACAACTTTACAAGGAGCCATTGGGGTTTATATCGGAAAAAGCCCCTAAGGGCCTGGGCATAAGGTTTATGGTAACCTGGGAGATCAGCCATGTATCACAAAACCTAGTCTTGGCAAAGCTGTGATAAAGAAGTATTAGCAACATTTCCCACAAACAACCATAGCAAGCGAACAGTACAATCCCTGGAGGAGAGGCGAAACCCTGAAAAAATGTCGGTGAGCGCAGGCCGGCTGAGCTGGCTCAGGAGACCTGAGAGAACAGACAGGGCCATATCGCTACCGACAGGGACCACCCGGGGGGTAATCGCAATTGGAGATGTGTACGGACCTAATTAGGCAGAGTGTAACAACATGCAAGAAATATCATACAATTAGTTAAATATCAGTGAATATATTAGCGTAGAGAAATGGAAAACCATAACAGAGGGAAAATCCCCCCCCAGTCCAGTCCTCAAGCGACTCCAAATCTGGTGGCGCTGGAAAGATTCCTCCAACCAAAGGAGAGAGCGCCATTGGGTGCGTAGCACTATTCTGAAGGTAACAATTCTATAGCGCTGTGAGGTGCGGTACAGCAGTGCGAGTTTGGCTGGTCGTGTTCGACATCTCAGCGCATCTGGGCAGCTTCCGCTTCTTCCAGGAATTGTAGCAGTGCGTCGGGTTCCTCAAAGGTGCGAGTGTGGTTGTGGTAAGTAACGCGCATCCGCGCGGGATACAAGAGGCCAAAGCGCGCCTGAATCTGCTGAAGTCGGGGTCGAAACTCTAAAAGCCTCTTGCGTCTGTTGACAGTGTGTTTGGCGAGGTCCGGGTAAAAGGAAAGTTTGCGCCCCTCGAACTCTGTCGGAGCTCTTGTTCGCGCCAGCTCCAAAATCTGTGCAGCCTGTTGGTAGCGCAGAGTACGAAAGATAACAGGCCTCGGTCTGGAGTTGTGTAGCGTGGTGTAAGCAGGGATGCGGTGTGCACGATCAATTTCAAAGTCCTTATCAAAGGTACAATGCAAGATCTCAGGAATGAGCTTATATAGAAAAGCCCGCATATCTTTCCCTTCTGCACCCTCCGGCAGGCCCACCAGTCGCACATTATTGCGGCGTGCTCGATTGTTGCCATCTTCCACCTCACGCTGCAACGCTTTGAGCTGTCTTTCCAGCTTAGATATTGTTTCTATGCGGGCCTCGTGTGTAGAGAGAGTTGCCTCCACTTTGTCCTGACGCACAGATAGGCCCTCGATTTTAGCATTGAGACCGGCCAACTCTTCTTGCACTGAGGTTAACGTGGCCCCATTAGCCTTGACTAATTCCTTGACTCCTCGTATTTCAGTGAGAAGCTCGAGGTGAACATCAGGCCCCTCTCGTGCGGGCGCCATTTTTTGTGGGGAGATGGGCTCCGTTTTAGTCCGTTTTGCACTGCTATTCGATGTCCCCGAGTAGTCCAAGCGTTGCGGTTTTGGTCCCGCCATCAGGAAGGTACCGTGGTGCGATTCCGGCAGTTTTTGCTGATAGAGGGTACTTATGAAACAGGATTCTTGCAAGATCTCCTAAGAGCCACCGCACTAGGCGTCTACTCCGCTCGGCATCAGGCTCCGCCCCCCCTAACGTCTGTGCTTTGTTTAGTACAAGAGGAAATTAATTTATAGTTTTATTTCTACAGTGTTGTTGGGCTTTTGGGGTTCCCAGTTTAATTATTTTCTTCCTGTTTCTAAATTGTGATTCCTTGTTTGGTGATGGTCTATGTTCTGCATGTGTAACTGAGCTGAGGTATTCTGTTTATGTAATTCCTATTTGACATTGCCACTTGTTCTCTTTCCCCAGTAGGTCATGTATTGCTATTCTCTGAAATGTATTGGTTTAATATTTTCAGTGTAGCCTTTTGATAGGTAGGGTCTTGTGCTTTGTGAGTCCTGGTAGTGCTGTTATGATACGGCAGGTTTGCTATGGGTTCTAAATGGGCAGTGTTTGTAGTAGTTCGTAATGTGCCTGACAGTTGGCACTGGATTATAGTAATGTAGAAATCTTTTAGTCTTTCTTTATCCATACACTCTTTAAGAGGCATGTTTGCTAAAAGTTAGCGTATGGTAACATTATGCAAATATTTATGCAAATGAGGCCCCTTATGCAAATGAGGCCCCGCACCGAGTCTCCGCACATGGCCCCGCACCCCACTTGGGCCGCCCCTGCTTCTGATGCAGCCCCTAGACCAAAGGTTTTTCACACCCCTCGTGTACATGGTTTCCAGTGGATGAGCAGCACTACCTTTTTGTGCCTGTCTGTATTCAGGGCTTTTGACATTAGCTGTGCAATCATTTCCTACTCTGTGCTACAATCTGAATTTGTCTGTTTTACCATTTTTAACTGTGCTAGCTGTACAGCATCTTGTCTGAGATCCATTGCCCTCTGCTACAATTATCTCTCAAGTTTACCTCTTCTTAAACATTCCTGTAACAGCTTTTGATCTATTAGTGGTCTCTGAAGTAACTCTCTTTGTTCCCTGCTGTATTTGTGTTTCAGCCACTTGTTTTCTTTGTTTATTGATCTGATTCTTTTTTCCACTTTTTTTGCAATTCTGTAGCTTTTCAAAATATTCATAAAGCTTAATGTGCATTGAGCAAAAAAATATATTTTCTCTTTGTTTCTCTTTGTGCTGTTAATTTGTTTCATAAAGGACCCCTCTAGTCTTAGTACTATTTGAAATGATTTATGTGTTCAATCCAATTTTCCAAGATCTTTCTAGGTCTTGTCTATGATTCCAAAGCCACATGATATTATGGAAATTACAAGGTGATTGACTAAGAAGGGTTGGGCCTGGATAGTACATGGATGGGTGACCACCTTGGCATACCAATGGCTGTAAACTCACTGAGCAGAAGAAAAGCCTGGCAATCTACTTACAGTCACATCTTGCCAAGAAAACTGAAGGGCTAATCTCCGGGAGTCAGCACTGACTCAATGGGGTATGTTTAGTAAGGGGTATGTTTACTAAACTGCGGTAACATAGCAGCGGCTACGTTAACGCGCGATAATGTTACTTAATGCGCGTTAACGTCACCGGCCGCGGTAAGTCCCGCAGAGGGTGGAGATAGGGCGGAGAGAAGGGGTCAATGGGTGGGGATTGGGCGGAGAGAGGCTCCATTTACACTAAGGCGGGGAAATGAAGGGCCTAACATTACCGAGACTGAAAACCTGTCATTAGATGCACATTTGCAGGAAAGTGAAACTATTTCAGTGTCAGCAAAGTACAACATAGGCAGGGAGCCCAAGAAACGTGATAGTAGTACTCCATTTGCAGCAACAGCATAGTGCCCAAGTATGAAAGGCCACTATGGCGATGGGGCATAGGGGGGCTGAAGGTGGGACATGTAGTGGGGACAGATGGGGCACAGTGTGGACTAGGCAGTCGCCTAGGTGACACATAGGAACATAGAAACCGGACATCAGCAAGACAGCAGCTGACAAAGGCCAAACACAATCCACCTACATCTACCTGGTCCACGCTAGCTAACAGTTGCCAGGGCAGTGATCTGACATCCCCCCAGCCAACCCTCCCCCAAGCGGAAGGGACATAATATTGGTAGGCATTGATGGGGCGGATGTGAGGATGCCCATGTATGCCTCCCCACCCCAGACACCGCTCCATAGGTGACCGCATACCCACACATTGGATGGCCTGGGACTGCGCACTACCAGCACCGATAGCATATGGTCATGTCAGCATGGCAGGGGGGTGTGTGCCCGTGCTGGAGGGGGCAGTGGCACCTGCCTGCAGTGGACCTAGGCCATACCCTGTAGCAGCACGTGGTATGCAGTGCAACATTAAAGGTCTGGCTGAGGAAAAGTACAGGTAGCTCCAGGGACTGCTGTGCATCTGTGGCAACAGTGTGGTGCAGTAAGAACATAAGAACATAAGATATGCCATACTGGGTCAGACCAAGGTCCATCAAGCCCAGTATCCTGTTTCCAACAGTGGCCAATCTAGGTCATACGTACCTAGCAGTATCCCCAAAAGACAAAGGTTCCACAATGTTTGGGTCAAACATTGATATCCTGGGTCCCTTTTTAATAATGGTTTATAGACCTTTCCTCCAGGAACTTGTCCAAACCTTTTTTAAACCCAGCTACACTAAGAGCTCTTACTACATCCTCCGGTAACAAATTCCAGAGTTTGATTACACGTTGAGTGAAAAAATATTTACTTTTATTTGTCTTAAATAGTTTACCCTGTAGCTTCATTACATGTTCCCTAGTCTTTCTATATTCTGATAGTGTAAACAATCGATCTACGTTTACCCATTCCACTCCATTCATTAATTTATAGACCTCTATCATACCTCCCCTCAGCCGTCTCTTTTCCAGGTTGAAGAGCCCTAACCTTTGTAGCCTCTCTTCATAGGAGTAGCCTTCCATCCCCTTTACCATTTTGGTGGCTCTTCTCTGTACCTTTTCTAATAACGCTATATCCTTTTTAAGATACGGCGACCAGAATTGCACACAATATTCAAGGTGTGGTCATACCATGGAGCGATACAGAGGCATTATAATATCCTTTGTTTTATTTTCCATTCCTTTCCTTATGATACCTAGCATTCTATTTGCTTTCTTGGCCGCCGCTGCACACTGGGCGGAGGGTTTTAACATGTTATCCACGATGACTCCTAAATCTTTTTCCAGTGTGTCCAGAAACAAAAGGTCACAAGTTCAAGTCCCAGCTGTGGATCCTGCAGAGCATGTCCCTATACTTTACCCTACAATGCAGATACAACAGCAACATGTGCAAAGCCCAAAGCAGCAGCAAACAGGGGCACAAACATTCACTCACACAGGCTCCACAATCCAAAGCTACATGGAGAGTCAGGCTGTTGGCTCCAGCATTGAGCTGCAGTTATCACCAGAGCACTACTACTACCTCCTGCACAGTTTATCAATGTTGACACTGTGATCAGGACCAGTGTGGCAGGCAGGGTTGCCAATCACCCCTATCTTTGCACAATGCTGCAATAGGAGTGTTTGTGTATATGTCCATCCATTGTTTTGTGGCTGCACACACCTCACTGGGCCCAAGTGGTGTGAAGCAGTTGAGGTTTTCCAGACCTAACCCCAGCATTACTGTTGGTCTGCCACTGCCCCAGTCAAAGGTATGGCTCTGGCCCACCAACCCTGGAGGGCTGTCTTATACCAGCAGAATGGAGGTTGCTTCACCAGGGCTCAGGCACCTGTCCCTTACCTACAAAAAGGGTGATTGTGGGCCCTTTGGGGCATATAGGGGTATGTTTACTAAACTGTGGTAATGTCACCAGCGTTAAGTGCAGCGTTAAGGTACCTGAAGCCATAAAAGGCAATTGGCGGGTAGGGGGTGTTCTGTCGAAAAGGGAGCAATGGGCATCATGGCTGTTTGGCATAAAAAAAAGAAGAAAAGGGAATCTAACCCATGACCCTTGACTTGGGTGGTATCAGTACTAACCAGAAGACTACACCTCTTTGATCAGCTCTCTGCTGGATATATTGAAGGATGATGTGTTGGGACAGCAGCTTAGAGGGGCTTTCCCATGGCTGATGTGCAGTCCTATATTAATCTGAGACCTATTCTTCCTCTCAGATTCTGTTTCTGTTTTGTGCTCCAGTATTTTCTACCATATGCATGTTGAGGTTAGGATGGAGTGATCGTTTCTTATCTCCGGATATAGAAAGACTGAAGGTCAGTGCACGGCATGTCTGCTGTGGTTACCAGGATAGGGTTAACCCACCAGTACCCATGATGCAATGCACATGCAGATTATCAGTCTACAGCAGGTCACCAGATGGGGTATGCCTCTTGGCTGTAACTGTACCAGAGAGCGGAGAAAAGACGGAGAGAGAGGGTCAATGGGCGGGGAGAGGCCCCTGCTGCACTAACGCTGTCACATTAACGCTGGAACAGTACCGTGAGTGAAAACCTGTCGGTAAATGCACATTTGTAGGAGAGAGAAACCATTTTCTGTCAGCAATGTATATCACAGGCAGAGAGCCCAAAAACAGTGCTAGTAGTGCTACATGTGTAGTAACAGCAAGGTGCCCAAGTATGAAAGGACACTATGGTGATGCTACAAAGGGGGCTGCAGGAGGGGTACAGGGCAGACCAGGCAGCCACCTAGGTGGCACAGAGGAACACATAAAATGGAAAACAACAAGACAGCAGCTGACCAAGGTCAAACTTGCCCAGTAGTCTGTGCTCCACATTATCCCACTCAGGGGAGACGTACCCTGCAGGTACCCCAAACATCACACAGGAAACACAATGCCTGTAATGGGGCAAGCAGTACACATCTGGGAACCACTCTAATAGGGGTCCACGTACTCACCCCAGGATACATAGAAACATAGAAACATGATGACAGAAATAGACCACATGGCCTATCTAGTCTGTCCTTCCATATCAACAACTACAACAGTCCACTTTTTACCTTTAGACATCTCAATCATATCACCTCTATCCCGCCTTTCCTCTAAGGTGTACATATTAAGATCCTTAAGTCTGTCCTCATATGCTTTATAATGAAGCCCACTAATCATTTTAGTAGCCACCCTCTGCACCGACTCCATCCTGTTCACATCCTTTTGAAGGTGCGGTCTCCAGAATTGCACACTATACTACAAATGAGGTCGCACCAAAGACTTATACAGCGGCTTTATCACCTCCTTTTTTCTGCTAGCCATTCCTCTCTGTATGCACCCAAGCATCCTTCTAGCTTTTGCCGTCGCCTTTTCTACCTGTTTAGCTACTTTAAGATCATCAGACATAACCACGCCTAGGTCCCGCTCTTCTTTAGTGGACAAAAGTACTTCACCTCCTATACTGTATTGCTCCCTTGGATTGCTGCAGCCCAAATGCATGACCTTACATTTTTTAACATTAAATCCCAGCTGCCAAATTCTTGACCATTCTTCAAGCTTAGCTAGATCCCTCCCCATGTTATCTACACCTTCCTGGGTGTCTACTCTATTGCAGATTTTGGTATCATCCGCAAAGAGGCAAACCTTACCCGACAGCCCTTCCGCTATATCACTAACAAAGATGTTAAAAAGAATCGAACCAAGGACAGATCCCTGGGGCACACTACTGGTAACATCCTTCTCCTCAGAGTGAGCTCCATTTACTTGTATTCTTTGTCGCCTCCCACCCAACCAATTTCTAACCCAAGCAGTAACTTTAGGGTCCATCCCTAGGGTGCTCAGTTTGTTTATAAGTCGCCTGTGAGGAACAGTGTCAAAGGCTTTACTGATACATCTCAAACTGTCCGAACACCCAGCTATACGAACACCCGTCACACCAGCCCCTGGGAAGGACAGTGCAGGGAGCAGCCACGCATTGTCTGACACATGTATACACCCAGCAGTCCAAAGTAACCACCTTGATAACAGTAGAAGGTGGTATATGAATCCTTTTAAATAAATAAAATAAATAAAGTGGATACACTCTACCTGCATTGCATACCCTAGCCTGTCCACAGTCTGCTGGCAGAACACAATCTATCTATCAGGCCCACCCTAGCCAATAGTTGCTATATCACTGACCTGCCACCCCCAACCATCTCCCCCCCATGTGGAAGGGCCATAATAGTAGCAGGCGGTGATGGGGGGGGGACATGTGGATGTCCATGTATGCCCCCCCATCCCACACCCCACACCCTGGGCACCCACCTATCTGCACAGTGGATGGCCTGGGACTGTGCACCACCAGCACCAACAGCATATGGGTATATCAACATGGTGGGGGAGGGGGCGTTGGTGGTGGAGGGGGATGTGACACCTGCCCACAGTGGACCAAAGCCATGCCCTGTACCAGTGCATGGTGTGCAGTGCAGCAAAGGTCTGTCGGATGAACAGCAAAGGTAGCCCCAGGGACTACTATGCTTCTGTGGCAACAGTGTGGTTCAGTACACACAGACCGTGTGTTTTGGAACAAAAGGTCACAGGTTCCGGTCCCAGCTGTGGCTCATGCAGACCATGTTCTTACATTTTACCCTACATTGCAGATTCAACATCGTCATGTGCACTCCCCAAAGCATTTGCCAACAGGAGCACAAACACCCACACCCACAGGCCCCACTATCCAAAGCCCCATGGATTGTCAGGTTGTTGGGCACAGCATGGAGCAGCAGTTTCCAGCAAAGCAGCACTACTAGCACCTGCATACCTTAGCAATGCCTGCACTGTGCCCAGGACAAGTGTGATGGGCAGGGCTGCCAACCAGCCCTATCTTTGCACAATGCCAACATAGGAGTGGGAGCATGCGTATGTCTATCCATTGTTTTGTGGCTGCCTACTCCTCAATGGCCCACAATGCTGACACTGATTCCAGTATTAGCCTGTCAATGTGCATAATGAGGAGCAAGGTATTGTGGGTATGGTGTGGACTGGGCATCTGCACACGGTGTGGGTCAATGGCTGGAAGATTGTAGTGCCCGAACACCACCTGCATGGACTGGGTGGCCACAGCATGTCATGCTGTGAGGTCACTCTCACTCTGACTGAGCAGTGACCATGGCATGTCTATGTTCTCACATTGCTATACAGTGCTTCTCTCATATGATATCTGTGTGGTCTCTGCTCTGGGGCCCAATCACTGAAATATCTTCTTGGTGTCTATGAGTACATCCCACTTCTGGGTGCACAGATTTCCCCCTGGGAAGATGCACTGTGGACTGGCTAGTGGACTGTCTGCATTTTGCATGTGTATGCCTGGAACACCTTGCAGGGTGCAGACTGAGTATGCCCTCTGCTGGTAGATGTCAGTTCAGGGTGTGGGGCAGCTGAGCTCTTCCAGTCCATTGCCCTTGTGACAAGTACAAATCTACATTAACTGCTCTGGTTGCTGGTCCCACAGCCCATCATCATATGCCTCCTTTGCAAAGATGGGGAGTGTGAGCCTGTTGGAGGTCAGATCCTGTCCACCACCCTGGCCAAGTGACCACAGTCTGGTATGTGGATCCAGAGTCGTCGCCCCCACCACCCCCACCCCCCCCCCCAGTCCCCACCCCACCCCACCCCACCCCACCCCACCCCACCATAAGCAACCATACTGGATAGACCCCAGTCTGGGTGCATCATGGTATACCAGGCCAAGACATGACTAGGAAATGCAGGTGGCTCCATGAATATCCTAGATATATTTGCAAAGAATACCTGGCACACAACAATGTCTATCTCATCCAACCCAGGTACTGCGGACCTGGTGCTGGGCGCACCACCTCAACCTCAGGGTGAGCACAAAACCCACACAATGGCATGGTCTGTAGCTACTCTGTGCCAGTAAAACACACTACTTCGTGCCAGTAACACACATGGTCAGTACCCCCTACCACAGTGCGGTGCTGTAGAGGAGCATACTCCATCTGGTGACCTGCTGTAGACTGCTAATCTTCATGTGCATTGCATCATGGGTACTGGTGGGTTAACCCTATCCTGGTAACCACAGCAGACATGCCGTGCGGTGACCAGCAGTCTTTCTATATCCGGAGATAAGAAATGATCACTCCTAACATCAACATGCATATGGTAGAAAATAGTGGAGCACAAAATAGAAACAGAATCTGAGTGGAAGAATAGGTCTCAGATTAATATAGGACTGCACATCAGCCATGGGAAAGCCCCTATAAGCTGCTGTCCCAACACATCATCCATCTATATTCAGCCATTGTGAATCAGAGAGCTGTGGAGGTGTAGCCTACTGGTTAGTACTGATACCTCCCAAGCCAAGGGTCATAGGTTCAATTCCCTTTTGTTCTTTTTTTTTGTTTGTTTTTTTATGCCAAACAGCCATGACGCCCATTGACCCCTTCTCTCCACCCTCTCTAGGACTTACCGCCACCAGCGACCTTAACATACGCTAACGTTGCATCAGGTGACCTTAACACACAATAATGTAGCTGCTGCTACGTTATCACCGTTTAGTAAACATACCCCATAGTGTATACCACTTTGACCTGTAGAGGCACTACTACACAAACCCCTCTTCTCTGTTAACAGGTGCCCATATCAACCAGACACTTATACTACATATACACTAAACTGGGTGGTGTCTGGTCCCAGAAAATCACATGTGACTGCAGAATACAGATGCAAGGCAAAGAACACCTGTCACACACTAGTGGTAAGGGGGATTTACAGCAAAAACAATCTCCAGCACCCCATGTACTGCAGACCTAGTGCTGGGCACCCATCCTTTCCCTCAGGGTGAACACAGAACCTGCACAATGGCATGGTCTGTAGCTACTCTGTGCCAGTATCATGCACTGTCAGTTCGTTTTTCCAAGCTGAGGTACCGGAAAGGTGCAGACCCCATTTGGTGATCAGCTGTAGACAGCTATTAAGCATGTACATTGCATCATGGATACTGGTGGGGTTACCCTATCCTGGCACTAAGAGCAGACAGTTTGTGCAGTGACCTGCAGTCCTTCTGTACCCAGCCATTGCTGTGTGATAAGCCATGCAGGTATAGCCTACTGGTTAGTACTAATGCCATTATCAGTAGTGTTCATGGGTTGGATTCCTCATTGTTCCCTCCTTTCATGCATGTCCTATTCAAATAGTTTGCATGCTTGTAACAGTCATATTTTTGCAGATCTGTGCTGCCAGCCCATAATACTCTCACCAGAGTTGCCAACATTCCTTCAGTTCGTCTATCTGCATCTGTCAGCTGTGTAGAGTCCTTTCTGCCTGTGCAGACTGCCACCCCATGTCCTGCACTGCGCCCTTTCCTGCATTGCGCCTCTTCGTGTTTGCCTCGCTTGCGCCTGATGTGCATGACACCATCACTCCTCTGTCCACCTATCATTGTAACTATCCTGCCACCTCTGCCTCCACTGGAGGACACGTATTCCCATCATCTGCCACCCACTGCCGTTCCAGTACTTTACATTGCCAACACCCTGTGCTGTGGTACAGTTGCCCCCACCATGTTTGTAAACAGTATTGGCAGCCACATGGGATGCCCGCAGATATGGCAGGTTCAGCAACTCCCAGCTCTCCCTCCTTCACTCACCTGCTCATTGCCTTTCCTCGGTGCTCTATCTAGTGTTAGGGCTACATCTGTTTATATGCCTCACAGGTCATGCATGTCATCCTGAAGCACCTTGCAGCCCTTAAGGCACACTAACCTAGGGCACCATAACCTTGTTAGGCCATAACCCAGGGTGCCTTCTAAGGTGCCTTGTCCAGGGGTGCCTAATATGGCGCTTAGCCTAAGGAGCCCTATAGGGCGCCTTAAAAAGCGCCTTATGAGGCACATTATAAGGCACCTTAGAGGGCACCTTATAAGGCACATTACAAGGCACCTTATAAGGAACTTAACAAGACAAAGGCACCTAACAAGCCACCTTATAAGGCACATTACATTACATTAGGGCACCTTAAAGCCCTTAGGGTGCCTTGTCAACCTAAACGTGCCCTGTTTGTCAGCTTAACATGCAATGTCCCATTAATATGCGTTAAACGGTCAAGGCACCCTTTAACGCACGTTAAACAGCCCATTGCTACCTTTACACCGGAATGCCCCCTGCCTGCCTACTGCCTTATATGGTGTCCGTAACATTAACACTGCACTTTTCGCAGGTGACATTACCGCCGCTTAGTAAACATACCCCAATGACACACATTGCATTGTATTGATAAATTGTATCTAATTCTATTCTGTTCAAGCACGTTTTATTTTTAGTTGGCAGTCTGGTCCTTTGACCTCGCAGGGGCCCTTTTTCCCCAGATGGCTGCCAGCGCGTTTAAAAAGTGTGATCGGTGCATGAAGTTAATGTCTCTCACCGACACACATGACTGCTGCCTCCGTTGCCTTGGGCCCGAGCACGACCTGAATGTCTGTGGCCCGTGTAAGAAGATGTCTTCCAGGGCCTTGAGGAGCAGGCAGCAGCAACATGACAGAATTTTTTACGAGTCCGCACCCACCCGGGCCTGGACCTCATCAGAGGCCTCGACGTCTCGGGAGCTTTCTGACCCTGAGCAGCATCGAGTATCTTCAGAAAGGGGGTCTCCCTCGCAGGAACACCAGAGGAAGAAAAGATCCATGAGGGCGGTGTCCTCAGATGGCTCCAAGCGGCCTGGTCCCTCACAGAACCAGGCCGTTCGGAGTCCAACCCGCTGCCCCAGATCCTCGGAGTCGGAGAGGCCTGCAAAACTCCCTCATAAGGAACCGGAGACACCGAGGCAAGTAACCACTGTCCTCATTGTGAACTCTCCTCCGAGAGAGCCAGAGTCAGGCCCGACGGCGTCAGGTCCCGACCCGGGGGCCGCAGAGTCTCCTGAGCTCGGTCTCAGAATGGCAGCATTGGAGCGCGGCATGGCTGCCTTCATGGACCAGCAGCCTTTATTTATTTTTATTATTTTATTTATTTATTACAGTTGCTTATATACCGCACTATTCGATATCAGCGCGGTTTACAATATAACAGAACGACCAAGACAACAGTCAGTTTGGTTTTACATGGAACAGGAGTATCAACTTGGCTAACAGGGTTGAACTATATACATGAAATAATATTTACAAAGAGCTACGTCACTGATAGCCGATCTCACCGGTCCATCTGCCCTGACCACCGGGACATCAACGTCGAATTTGACCCCGGAGGTCGAACCGATACTCAAGTCACTAAGGTCTCGAGTCAATCCTTGGCCGAGATACCCCTCAACCTCCCTTCGGGACCGAGGTCGTCGACACCGATTCTACCGGCATCAGGGTGGTTGAGACCAAAGCCCTCGAGACTGGAGCCACTCGATTCCTCCTCGGAGGGGTCCGGTTGGGAAACGGAGGACGAGGACTCACCAGACACCCATCGGACCAAGTACATTCCCTCGGATTCCCCGGGTTCTGAACCTCAGAAAAGGTCCCCCCCAGAAGACACCCGGTTCTTGGACTTCGTCCGGGACATGGCAAAGGCTTTTCCATTCTGGGCGGAGGCCGAGGAGGAGCCTCAAGCCAAAGAGCTCGAGATCCTCCAGTATGACTTTCCCCCTTGGGAAGCCCTTACTGTACCAGTGCCTCCCATTCTGTAAAGGCTGATGCTTTGCATGTGGGAGACACCGGCTTCGATGCCGATGCTCAGCAGATGAATCAATTCTTTCTATCGAGTTCGCAAGAGCCCTGGATTCCAAAAAGCACAACTGCCGCACAACTCCATGGTTGTGGAATCGGCCATGCGCCGGCTCAAGAGCCAGAAGACACACTCCTTGATGCCTCCTGGCCAGGAGGCCCGCAACATGGATGCCCTCGGAAGAAAGTGCTACCAGGGCTCGATGCTGTCATGCCGAATCCAGATATACCAGCTGTACATGAGCATGTACTAATGAGACCTGGTAAAGGAGATTGCCGGGTTCTCAGCTGATCTCTCTGAGGGACCTTTGCAGTGCTTCAAGGTCTTGTCCACTGGGATCTGGGAGTGCTCAAAGTTTATGACTCGAGCAGCCTATGACGGTTTCGATGCGTCGGCCCGGGTAGCTGCAGCCGGCATTGGTGCACGCCGCCAGGCATGGCTACAGTCTTCGGAGCTGGAGCCATAGGTGCAGGACAAGTCGGTTGATGTTCCTTGCCGGGGTGAAAACCTCTTTGGCAAGGCCATGACAGAGAAGAATGTCAAGATCGAGTCCGAGTACCTGACCCGGACAAGACTTGAGAAGAAGATTTCTGCCCCTTCTAAGAAGAAGGGCTCAGGTAAAAAGCCCTTTTTCCCGAGAAAAGGTACTGCTTACTGCAATTACCCCACATATCAGGCCTCCCCAGCTGCCCAAAAGGGCAGCAGGTCAAGGGACAGGGGCATGGCCTGCGTAAGCAAAAAGCCCCCAAGCCCTGGCACTAGCTCCGGCCCAGCCTGGAGGAGGTTTTTGACTCCCAGAGCATAGTCCCTCTCTCCAAGGAGGCAAAGCCATGCACAGGAGGAAGGCTGACCCTGTATGCCCACAAGTGGCCAGCCATCACTACAGATACCTGGGTTCTCCAGATAGTCCAGGTGGGCTATCGGCTATATCTCTGCCAGGCACCTCCCTCTTACTTTCCAGGGGAGCCTCTCAGACTCCCCCCCCCCCTTCACAGAGACCTCCTCTTAAAGGAGTTAGCAGGTCTTCTCAAGGATCAGACAGTAGAACCGGTGCCCCATCACCTGAAGGGGAAGGGCTTCTAC
This sequence comes from Ichthyophis bannanicus, assembly GCA_033557465.1. NCBI lineage: Eukaryota > Metazoa > Chordata > Amphibia > Gymnophiona > Ichthyophiidae > Ichthyophis > Ichthyophis bannanicus. The sequence continues at coordinate 369,866,629 of CM066038.1, read as the reverse complement.
TCCAGGTATTTTCTGATACCAAAGAGAACTGGAGGCCTAAGACCCATCCTCAACCTGCGCAACTTAAACAAGTTCCTGGTGAGGGAAAAGTTCAAGATGCTTTCCCTTGGAAAATTGCTGCCTTACCTCCGCCAGGGAGACTGGCTATGCTCCTTAGACCTAAAGGATGCTTATACACACATCCTCATTCATCCAGACCATAGACAATACCTACGATTTGTGGTGGGAGGAACCACTTCCAGTACAAGGTGCTTCCATTTGGCCTAGCTTCTGCACCCAGGGTGTTCACAAAGTGCCTAGTGGTGGTGGCGGCCTTCCTAAGAAATCAGGGGGTATTTGTCTTCCCCTACTTGGACGACTGGCTCATCAGAGCCCAGTCAGCCCTGGAGGCCCAATAGGCCATGTCTCGCACTATTCAGTTGCTACAGCACCTATGGTTTGTGATAAATTACAAAAAGACCACTTTGGTTCCCTCTCAGGGACTGGAGTTCATAGGAGCAAGGTTAGATACCCTTCAAGCAAGGGCTCATCTACCAGAAGACAGGGCACAGAGACTTGTGGCCCTAGTGCAGCAAGTGAGTCTCAGATCTCAGATCTCAGCAAGACACTTTCTGCGCTTGCTTGGTCACATGGCCTCCATGGTAAATGTGACACCCAATGCCCGCCTCCACATGAGAACAGCTCAGTGGTGCCTCAGGGACCAGTGGACACAGGCCACAGGTCGACTCAGAGACACTATAAAGGTGTCCAAACAACTAGTGCGGTCATTGACATGGTGGCTTCAACCACGCAACTTAGTGGAGGGAGTGCCTTTCCAGCCTCCCACACAGACGAGAGTGCTGACCACGGATGCATCCTTGCTGGGCTGGGGAGCCCATTGCCAGGAATTGTGCACTCAGGGTATGTGGTCTCCACAGGAGAGCAAACAACAAATCAATCTCCTAGAGATTCAAGCTATTCGCCTAGCTCTGCAAACCTTCTATCAAACCCTGGCTCATCAGCCTGTCCTAATTCAGGCAGACAACCAAATGGCAATGTTCTATGTGAACAAGCAGGGGGGCACAGGGTCTCGCATCCTCTGCCATGATACCCCGTACCTATGCTCATTTGCAGTCAGCCAAGGTATGCACCTTAAAGCAGTTACTTGCCAAGTCAGGAAAACTTCTTAGCCGACAGGCTCAGCAGAATCCTGCAGCTGCACGAGTGGCAACTGGATCCCAGTGTAGTCCAGCAGCTGTTCCAGTGCTGGGGTCATCCATCCATAGATCTGTTTGCAAGCCCACAGAATTACCAGTTTCCCCGCTTCTGCTCCAGACAGCCACAGCCAAGCAGGGTGGCTGCAGATGCTTTCCTAATATCATGGTTGGTGGGCCTAATATCATGTGTTTCCTCCCATGCCTCTGGTGGCTCGGACTCTATTCAAGGTCCTTCAGGACAAGGCCTCGGTCATCCTGGTGGCTCCCAGGTGGCTGAGGCAGTCATGGTTTCCTCTGCTGCTTCAACTGGCGGCAGAGGCCCCGATTCCTCTGGGATTGTACCCCAGCCTCCTTTCACAGGAGGGGGGCCCCCTACTGCATCCCAACTTCGGGTCTCTCAACCTGATGGCATAGCTGCTGAAAGGGTAGTGCTTGCACCACTTCTCCTCCCTAAGAATGTGGAGGATGTACTGCTTGCCTCAAGGAGGAAATAGACTAGGAAGACCTATGTGTTCAAATGGCATAGGTTTGAGGTGTGGTGTAATAAACAGGCAGAAGACCCTTTCTCCTGCCAAGTGTTGGTGATATTGCAGTATCTGCTTCACCTCTCAGATTTAGGCCTTAAGTCAAACTCTGTCCGAGTCCACCTTAGTGCCTTGTCAGCACACCACTCTCCAGTGGAAAGACAACCTCTATCTGTGCACCCTTTGGTGTCCAGGTTCCTGAGAGGTTTACTTCTGCTGAAACCCCCGGTTCACCCTCCAGTGACCGAATGAGATTTGAATGTGGTCTTAGAGCAGCTTACTCGCCCACCTTTTGAGCCGATGGCTACCTGCCATCTCTGCGTCCTCTCTTGGAAAACACTTTTCTTGGTGGCCCTCACGTCGGCCAGACGAGTGAGTGAGTGAGCTGCAGGCTCTGGTGTCTGATAGACCGTACACACGGTTCTATAGGAACAGGGTGGTGCTTCACACTCATCCCAAGTTCCTTCCAAAAGTAGTCTCCTTGTTCCACCTCGACCAGGAGGTGGTTCTTCCAACCTTCTTTCCCAGGCCGCTTGTCAGTCGGGCAGAAGCAGTTCTGCACACCTTGGACTGTAAGAGGGCTTTGGCCTTCTACAGGGAGTATATGTGGGGCCATCGATGGGCTTCTCAGCTCTTCGTCTCTTATGACCCCAGTAAGCTGGGGAGGCCTGTCTCCAAGCGTACCTTATCCATGTTGGAGAGTTGAGTCACGGCCCACCGGGTCAGGGCTAAGGCGGCATCAGTGGCTCACTTCCACTCTGTTCCGCTGGCATACATCTGCCGGGCCGCCACCTGGTCTTCAAGCCAGATTTTTATGGCCCATTACTACCTGGATAGGGAGTCCCAATGGGACAGTGCTTTTGGCCAGACTGTACTCCGTAACCTGTTTGAGGTTTATGCAACTCCTACCCTCCGATCCTTTGGTGTCAGGCTACCGGAGTGTTACGTTCTCGGTTGAACTCCTATCATGGCTGCTGCGGCTCTTCTAGAGGGAGCCTATTTTTAGTTATGGGTTCTCGGTAGCCTATAGCTAGTGAGTCCCATATATGAGGACTGACTTCCTGCTTGTTCCTGGAGAAAGTGTAGTTACTCACCTGTAACAGGTGTTCTCCAGGGACAGCAGGAATCAGTCCTCACAACCCTCCCTCCTCCCCTGGAGTTGCAGTCCTATTATAATTTTATTCATTTTGATGTCTTTTTAGCTATGTCATTTGACTGAGCAAGATGGCACCTTGGGCAGGAAGGGGACCGCGCATGCGTGATGCAATCCCAAAGGCTTTCTTTGAAAGCTGGGGATTGCTCTGCATGAGGGCTCTGTCGGTGCCAACGTCACCTTTATGTCAGGACTGATTCCTGCTGTCCCTGGAGAACACCTGTTACAGGTGAGTAACTACGCTTACTTGATGTACATGATGAATCCCACTTTCTTCAGTTCAAGACAATTTAGCATTCAGAAATGTGGAATGTTGCTGAAAATTTTCTTATAGTCAATTCTCATTGAGCTGTTGAAAGTTTGCTTATAGTTGGCAATGGCACTTTATTCAACATCCATATGATCCCTTTAGTTGCCCTATGACTCTGTTGCCATATTATAAAAATATATGTGATCCTACATTCTATCTGTATCAATTGTACTGAATAGCTTGTAGATGATAGGTAAGTATATTATTGGGTAGTAAATTCTGGGGATATTTTCTGGTCTCCCTTTCGAAGAGGCATTCTTCCTGTTAGTAATCATTGCGGTGTTAACTCCATCTGTCTGAAAACTGGGAACCCAATATTCAAGGGTATTTACAAGGTTTACAGATCTGTATCTGTGTAAATGCCACTTAGAGGGCTATATAGCAGCACTAACACAGTTAATGCCGCTGAATATCCCCAATTAATCCCACTACATGCCCCATTGCTAACTGTGTAGCATCGAGCCATGTTGTGGCCATTCTGGGACATTATAGAGGCAGTACCCATCACTAACTGGGTAGCGATGATATTGCACACTGCCCAGTTAGCAGCCCATGGGTAAAGATAGGCCACTACCCGATTTGGGTTTTCTATTTAGCACCAGCAGCTAGCTGCTGTAACCATGCTAGCTGCCGGCACTGAATATCAGACTCTGGATTTTTTGTGGTTTGCTAGATTTTGGTGGAGAGATGTTAAATGTTTAAAACAAAGATTGAATACTCCATAGAACTAGAGCTCTTTCATTTCAGGACTCTTCTCAACCTGGTTACCAATTCTTTTGTTGTTGCCTCAGGTCAGTCCATAGTTGTGATGCCCACCTTTTCCAGTTTTTTTCATATCTTGGGTAGCCAGTTTGCTCCTCTGTCGTACTCTATAAAATCCTCATGTAGAACCTTTTTGTTTCAGCTGTGGTTGATGGTGTTCTAACTGCAATAATAATCTTTCCCAGTTTTGTGCAGAATTGCTTTCTAAATTTTCTAAATAGTTTATTTTGGTATGCTTCCTTTCTGAATTCAACAAAATTTTAAAAAGTGTAATAATTCCAACCCCATGTTTAAATATCCAGGATCAAACAATGGAGGGAATCATAAATCTTCACATGAAAGCAATATAATTTAACCAAATTAAAGAGGCTGGCACTAGGTAATTGTGTTATTTTTCATTAGGACAAACTGTCCTTATTCAGCACAAAGTTGTGCTGAGATCAAAGCACTATTATAATCATTCACCAGATATTTTGCAAAAAACTTTTAACCAAGTTCCTTTCAAATCCCTTAAAGTATGTATAATTCACCATAAACAATAAATTTAAACCACTTATCTATGTGTGTGGCAGCAGTTTATAACTCACAGAATTTAGCATTCTCTTGGCAGGAGCTGACTTTTCTTTTAATCACCATTTATCTGTATATTCAGCAACAACTACAGATGGCAAAACATCCTCCAGCATGACAGTTCAAGGTGATTTTACTTTTGCCTGGCACCAGTGAGATGGGTATATGTGTGTGTTCTCGGTACAGGTTACTGAAGAAGTGAGAGTGAAATGAGAGAGATACGGCAATTTAAATAACAATCAAAAACCCCCAACACAGACATGATAGATGCTGCTATTTACACATGTGGATATCATGCAGCTGTTCAAAAATTGCCATCCTTAGAAGAGTAGTTTCCAACTTGTGTTAAAGGAATAAGATGCTTTTGGTCAAATACCAGGTATGCATCATTTTGTCAAATATCACATGTGCATATATTTTTTAGTGCAACATGAGGAAAATAATAATGAGATGTAAAGTATGCAAATACATGCAGAATAGCGTATTATTATGTCAACTGAATAGTGCAGCTTGCTTTGATCTTTCAAGCTGCGTTATTTTCATGGAAAGGCAATATCATCTCAAAGCTGGTGTTACCTTTCATTCCCAGAAACGTCAGGATGCTATATATGTGGCCCAATGCTTCCAAGGCCCTCTTAAATGGATCATTGTGTTATCAACAACCCACCCATCCCCCATCCCACTAAGATCAGATCTTCCATGACCAGAGTCTTCCCCCACCCAGATGCCCTGCACCACATTTCCCTAAGAGCTCCCTAGATCAGAGGCTACTCAGGACAAGACCCCCCTACTCCTAATTCCCCAGCACCTACTGTAGGTCTCTCTGGTTTCTAGTGAGGGCAAGAATGAAGAAATGGTATCTGGTTTCTCCTGCTCTATCAGTGCCCATGTTCAAAATGGAGATCCTAGTGGTAGTTTTGTGGTACCACTACTGGAGATCAAGTTGGCCATTGTGAACCTAGGTGCTAAAAAATGAGGAGTGTCTGGGGATTGTTCCTGTCCTCTCCACTAGACACTAATGAAACCCTAGTAAGTTCTGGAGGGATTTGGGGGTGGAGGGGGGTGGTAAGAACTCTTATCTGGGGAGGTATTTGGTCAGGGCCCTCTTTTGAAGGGGGAAATTGACAGAGGATTCTTTGATCAGGAGAGGATTTGATCAGGGGCTTATTTGAAGATCTCGTTGAAGGCATTGATTGGGGATAGGAAGGTTTTTGCCTACACCACAGCCCCCTTTAAAAAACAGTAGACCCTACTTTAGACCCTCTATTTTTTCATTGCTGTGGCTAGGAAGGTGCAATATTCCTGGCTGTAGTTATGCAAAATAAAAATTACCATGCAAGTTTCTAACCTGTGCCACTGCGGCACTGTAGATTAGTGACTTGTGTGCGAAATTCTGCTACAGTAAAATGTAATTTTTTACCACAGCTTGGTAACCATAGCTCTTAGTCCAGATATAATAAATAGATACCACATGGAGGCACTCAGTAAGACTTACAGAGAGAATAATTGGAAGTGCACAGCAATTCCATGACATAGCTGACACAGCTTTTTTTACAATGATCACTGACCTCACTGGTATTGTATGAAGAGGTTCCTTTTTCATATTCATCGTATAACCAGCTCCAAGGAAGGTTTAGAATGAAACAATTTTGGATCTTTTTATTAGAGTTTCTGGATCTTTTCATCAACATTGCTAATCTTCTTCCAGGTTATTTAATGTGAACATGAGAAGAAACTGTAGGAGTGAATATTCAAAAGGGCTTATCTGGTTATCAGGACCTGTTAATTGTATAAACCTCCCTGAGAGGGATATTCTGTGGCACCATCTGGATAATGCCACTGAATATTTCTTCTGATTGCCTCAGAACTATTTGGATAGTGCTGGGGCAGTCTGTGGGTGGACCTGAGGTGGAGCCAGCATTTACCTGGAGAGCAGCAATTTTCAGTGCTGTTATCTGGATAACAATCTGCATAAGTTAGCAGAGCAAAATAAATGTCCTAAGTGCTATGCAGATTGCCTATCAGATAGCAGCTGAATATCACTGCTTTTTGGATAGTACTGGCATGACCGCAGGATCCAGATATTCAGCCTCAGCCACTATGCAGATACTGACACTGAATATCCTGATACTAGGTTAACAATGGAGGCCAGCATTTAACAAAATGACTGACTGATGTGGTTTCAATATTACTCCATAACCAAATATGTGCTGGTAAGTGTAGGGACATGAGGACTGAGGTCCCCCTCAATACAACTAGGGCCTGATATTGTAAGAGGCGCAGAAGGAACCGATAGCTGGCTAAAGAAACCCACACAGAAAAGGACATGAATCATGAGTTAGTCGCTGGACAGGTGGGCACAGATGGAAAATAGCCAAATATGTGAGATCCTCCACCGACGACCAAATTCAGGTGTGCGGATGGGAACTGAGCGCCTATATTTGGCATACCCGCACAAGGCAGAGGTAAATGCAGAATACACCGATAAGAAGTGCAGGGCGCAGAGGGAAGCCCATAACTGCACAGTGATAGAAAGGTCAATATCCCATCTTACCCAAATAGTGGTGTGAAAACAGTGTACTATAGAAAATGTGCCACAAGCGGATAGCTGGGTATATCAGTGACCTACACAATAGTGCCCATAAATGGTTATGATGTTGCATGCGTGAATGCATACTGTACATGCAAGAACCTCTTCTGGCTAGGCAGAAACACAGCAGCAGCAGCATGGTGGCAAGAAGAGCAGGCAACTTTACCCCTGCAGAGGCCGAGTGTCTGGCCAGAATGGTCCTCAGATGGGTGGCAGTGCTGTACCCCTGGGGACACCACAGGGCCAACCTGCATATGGCCACCATTTGGAGGAGGATCCAGTTCCACCTGCGGAGGTGAGTAGCCAATGGGAGGTCAAGCTCCAGAGAGGAGAGAGAGATGAGATGGGCAGGCCAGAAATGAGCACCTGGCACAGGCCTGGCTGCAGAAATGCACATGTAAACAATGGGAATGCCCCACGGCAGTCGCTGTGGTTAGCAGCATGCATTAGGTCACTGACCCTGCCAGGTTACACATTTCAAAATGCACTTCCCTGCTATCCCAGGATGTCTGGGGGCCCCATCCTAGAACAGTATGCAGCTGCATACATCACACATAAAGGATGTCCTGAAAACACATGGGTCACAGGTTCAAGACCACTCAGGGGACTTGTACAAAAGCAAAACCACAGCAGGGGAATCAAACTTGTACAAAACACATTGCCATTTCCCCACTTCTGGTCTTGGACATCTTTTTTGTGGGGGCAGTTCCAGCTTTTTGTATGTTGTGGGGATGTCACCACTGTTATTGTACCTATTGTCCTGTGTCCTGGTGTAATCGGCCAGACGCAATGAGCACATAATGCCGCTGTCTATGAGCATGCACAGAATACAGAAGTAAACAGCAAGGAAATCATGTTGCAAATATCGATTGCCTGCACAGCTGTAGGATATGTGCCCTCTGCCTGCATAGGACTAGGAGCTAAAGCACCTGCACCTGGCCATTCCCCAGTATGGTGTCATCTAAGTCCATATTCCCCACATATTACCACATGTTCCAGAGCTAGAATGTGATGTAGAGCATGATAAGGTGGCTCTGTGCAACAATCACACAAATGCAACCCAACAAACAAACCAGGTTTCATGTTCCAAGAGTGGTGCTACAGGGTCAATGACAGATGGTGAGAGTGGGGTCAAAAGAGGGAGGTACAGAATGGGTGGGGACAAGATAGGGAGGACAAGGGAGTTAGGGAAAGTGGAAGAGAGGGGAGAAGTGGCTGGGTAGCAGAGTGAGGGGGATGATGTAAACAGGTTTGGATGAGAAGAGATGGAACAGAGTTGGGTGCAAAGTGGGAAAAAAGTGATGAAGAGAAGTGGTAGCAAAGGTGGAGGCATAGAGCATAAAGTAAGGGTATTGAGAGTGTTTGGAGGAGGCAGTAAGAGGGCAGCTGCAGAACAGAGATGGCCTTATGGGGTCCAGAGGCGAGACAGGTACTGTATGTGAGGTAGCATATGCAGGGTCAAGTTGGCAGCCACAATGTGTTGATGCCTGGAGGACTGGGAAGAGATACAGGTGATGTGGAGATGACAGTGAGAGAAATTAGGTAGTGTCCATGAAGCCACACATGTAGTGGCATACACTGCAGAGATCCATATAAAGCAGCAATATATGCCCTGCAAGGGACCAATATCTCAACACCCATCCCAAGTTTGGGATGCAGTATGAAAAACCTGTAGATGATCTGGTAAGGGAACAGTACCATCTCACCAGTTTTACACAGGGGTTTGGGGAATTCTAGTAGAGGGCACATAGAGGTCAATGTAGTGACATGTATGTTGAAATCCCACTGTGATTGGGCACACACACCACTCCTGCAAGGGTGTACAGGAGCCATCCTGTGTAAGTTGTAGCAGTGGAGGGCTAATATGGGCACCAAAGGGCACAGATCTGATCACATACCTCTCTCCCACACTGACTTTGGCATGCACCAGACCATTGAGGCATTGAAGTGCTGGTTTAGGACTATGCAGCGACAGAGGCCGGAGCTCATTCAGCGTCTCAGGAAGGAGGTGGCAGCAGCCACAGATAAGTCAGCCACATGGCATGGTACGCATCCCCACAAAAAATACAGCAAATGATGACATGTACAGCCCCAACAGCAAATATGTTACTAGCCTAGCGTGTGTGGATATGTTCCTGCCCCATGGAGTATGGATGCACTGTTGCCATTGTGTGTGCCAGTCTGTCAGCTCTGTCCATCTCCTGCAAGCCCATTATACCCATCTTATGGCCTACTGTCCCTCTCTTCATAGGCAGGGAAGCTGAGGAGGAGGGGCCGAGGGAAGCAGCCAGGCAGCCTCCCCAGCCTAGTCAGCTAAATCCACCACCTGCAGGAGCATCCTTGGAGCCAGCAAGCTCCAGCTCCAGCTCTAGCCTCAGCTTCAACACCACCAACATACCTGAACCCCCCCCCCCCCACACACACACACACACAGCCAGCACCTCCGAGAGGAGGGTGAGGCCACTGAGGAGGCCTCGGAGGTTTTGGTGGAGGAAGAGGAGGCAGAGGAAGAGGTGGAGGGGTAGAGGAGGACAAGCATGAGGAGGAGGAGGAGGATGACACTCTGGAGGCCCCAGAGGTGGTGGCAGAGGCAGAAGAGGATGTGAATGATGAGGAAGGCCCAGAAAAGGAAGACTTTGAGGAGGAGGAGGCAGAGGAAGAGCTGGGAGGAGTGCCAGGGTTGGGGACAAATGAGGTGCATGTGAATGGGATGTTGATGGATGCCAAAGAGAGGGTTGGATCCTCTGATGCAGGTACACTTGTCCTGCTAGGTACAAAGAGCCCAGTTAGGCCAGTTGTGGGAATCAAGAAAGAAGGCCAGGAGGAACACGGGTTGTCAGCAGAACTTCCTGCACATCAGAAGACCTTCATGCCCCCCCCCCAGTCATTGCACACCATCATGGGTGGTATCAGGCGAGCTTGGAGGCTCTAGTGACATCCAGGGCCCCCTGTGCCAGCAGACCCCTTCTATGCACCTGCATACCCTGCCCTGGCAACTCAATGGACCCCTCAGGAGCTGGTGGTGGTTATAGCTACTCTGATGGAGGAGCTGCAGCTCCTGAATGAGACAGTGGTGATGTTTGCAGGGGGCATCTACAAAGGACTACAGGCCATAGCCCAGGTCCTGAAATCCACAAATAGGGTCCCCTGGGGCCCTGATCTAGGGAAGGGTGGGGGTGGCATGTGTGGGGAAGTTGGGGAGGGGTGATGTTGACAGGGCTAATGGGGGAGGGATGGGAATGGGAAAGGGAGTGCTGTTGCTGTGTTGTTTGAATGGAGACTGTTTATTGTTAGCTCACATTGTCATCATTGCCTCCTGTAACATAGGTGGGTGTCTGGAACACTGGGGTTACAGATGTTGGTTTGCACTGTACAGATCAGGGCCTGTGGTGGCTGCTGGGCCAGTGTGAGCACATGGTATATTGAGGGCACATACCAAGGTGGTGGCCACGCCAGCAGTCCCTCAGCAGCAAGGCTGAGGGACACCATGTAGTGTGGGCTGGGGAAGTATGGGAATACTGTAAGCCAAAGTGCAGGTGCAGTCTGGTGAGATGTCAGTCTGCTAATGGGACCTGCACATTTCGGTGGGTGTGTTGTCACACATGTACCTGGATGTGGGTGTAGTGAAACAGTGGTAAAAGCATGGACAGTGCTGTTGGAGCCTGGACACAGGCTCAAGTAACATATGTGGGCATACCTATGTATGCAGCATTACACCATTGTGGGGACATATATGGAATGGATAATGGGATGGGAGAAGGCACTCAGCATGGGGAGCCACATGGGTGCTCATGCAGGTCACATGAGCTCCTGATGCTGTGGTGCAGATTAGCCAGTAATCATGCCATGCCTACTTGGGCTTTGCTATTGGCAATGGCTGTGTCCTCTTGCAGTAATATGGGTGATGAGGCATGTGCTCAGGGCATGCAGCACCTGGCTGCAGCCCTGACGAGCCTTAGAGGTACCTCCAGGGTTCTGGGGTATCAACATGGTTACTGGTTCTGCAGCCCCTTGCCATGACTCAGTAGTACTGTTGGGGGCCATGGGCTGCATTCTCTCAGGCTGCTTCCCTGTCCCTCCATATCAGTCACCTGTGTGGCATACCTTATATCTCCCCTCTAGGGCCATAGCTCCCCTGTACTTCCCATTCTTTCACACACAGCACTCCAGCACCCCATGGTTGTGAGTCTCTTTGTGAGTGCACACACCAATCATCCTTCCTGTGCTATCCTCCCAGATCACACTGCTAGCCATATACCCCTGTACCTCAACCAGAAGCCATATACCTCATAAGTTACAGGTATCTTCTTCTCACAATATTGGCCCAGTGGCCAGCATACACCCACCCATACCTGTCCAGTGGGAGCACGGTCTGGCTGCCTGGTGCATGGAACATTCCATAGCAGCTGATACCGTGGCATACCCATGCTGTGATGATAGCTTTGGGCAGCAGCTCTAGGTACAGACATTTAGCACACCATAACCAAAAGTCCACTTTAAAAGAACATCTAAAATACAAAACTGTCAAGTCTTTGGAATTGCTTGTTTACATTCAGTGAGGATACTTAGTTGCTCCATTTATGATTATTTTTTGATTGGATGCCCCAGTATTCATTATTTACTTTTACATATATGCATATACATATAGTTACCAGTATATTATATACGGACCTATATGGCTATTTTTTTCTCAAGAGGTTTTAGAAAGTATTGGTTCCATTTCCCTCCTTCTCCAATTCCTCCCTTTCCCTCCATCCATCCTGCCCCCTTCCCCACCTAATTTCTTTATAATAATTGTTGTTTCTCACAAATTTTTAGCTGACATTCTAGTGCTTTGTTTGTCCTATGAAGTGGCATATTTTTGGGGTAAGTACCAACTTCATATGTTTGTCTTTTAGGTAGACTATATATATATATATATATATATATATATATATATATATATACACATTTTCCATTTGTCAATGAGACTTATGTGGAGTTTTTGCTCTACCTCCTTGCCTTATGCATTCTTGTCTAATGTTGGTTTACATTGTATTCAGATTGCAGATCATGTTTTATTCTTTTATAACTACATATGTTTTTTAGCATTAGTTTTATTATTTTCACTTATTATTATTACGTTTGTTATTGTGTTGTTTACATACCAGTATGCTTTTTGATTTGCAAGATTTTTATTAATATGTTCCTCACGATAATGTTTTTTTATATGTATGTCTATGTTTAATATGCTATTTCATTCTTTTAAATAAGGTCCCCTAGCCCCTGACGAAGGCTCCCACAAGCTGAAATATGGCTCGTGCAGGGAAGGACCTTTGGACAACTTAATTAAAGATTTTTTTTGATCCAGTCCAAAGTGTGGTTCATCATCCTGCTCTGTTGTATTCTATCTTGTAGCCTGAAGGTGTGGTTGCTTTGTTTCTGGACAGCAGGGATCAGAAACCTGACCTTGCACAGCCTGCAGCTGGTGAACTGTCCTTCCCACAGGAGAACCTGGGAGATATTGAGGCAGATGAGGTGTACCAACAGATGCTCTAGGAGGGGATGCATTTGCTGGAGTGCACAGAAGGCATCTACTCTGAGCTGTGTGCCATCCGTCAGAGCCTCAGACAAGCAATCAGATGCTCCTATACCACATGATGGAGTAGAGGCACAGGGAGGCAAAGATTTGACTTCAGGGAGATGCCAGCTTACATGGCCTTCATGTCAAACACTTGTTGCCAGTTGTTGGCCTCCTGTCAGGGGCAGAATGCAGCTGTCCTTCAAGAGAGGCACCCTGCAGTGGCATAAGAGGTCAACGAGGTGCATAAACAGGCTCCATCACAGGGGAGGTTGAGGACACAGCGAGCAATGCCTCAAAGACTGTGCCACTGAAATGCAGTGACCAGGTGGGGAAGAGGGCAGGGCATAATCATAAGCTAGGTGGTGGGGTGGCAAGATGGCACCATCTATGTAATGTTTGTTTGACTTCACTGTAATAAATATGATAACACTTACTCTAGAAGGTTTCATGGATAAGTCTGGTTCAGGTGGCGAATGCTAATGCCATCTGCTGCTGGTTCCTCTCTGCACCCCTTCCTGTTCTGCAGCCTCTGCAGCATCTGTCCACATAGCAAGGTTATGTAGGATGCAGCAGACTGTGAAGATCCTGCATGCACGATCAAGGATGTACAGTAGCTCACCCCACTGCGGTCTAAGCATCTGAAGTAGGTTTTAAGGATCCCAATTGCTCATTCCACTGCTGTCATGGTCCTCTGGTGTGCCTGGTTGTATTGCTCGTCTTGCAGGGTCTGTGAGTGGCATCCATGGTTGGTGAGGGTATCCACAGTCACCTGTGGGAGCAGGGGGGCAGGCACACATCAGTACAGCAACTGTTCCAGGTATTTTGAGACTGGAGTAATGGGTGGGTGGTGGACATATTTGTAGTATCTTTCACATGACTGGGACATGAGAGAGTGCATTCTGATGACATTTCCTGTGCAGTCCTGTGCAGTATGTCATTACTTGGCTGCTGTTCAGACTCTTGCCGTGTCTCCAAGATGCACTTCTTCAGCACATTCTCCATTGGAGTTTCTTGCTACTTACAGATGTGTTCCCCCTGTGACTGCATCACTAATGTGCAGCCTCTCATCATAGTCCCTCGATTCTCCCTTCTGACTATGCACCTGTGTTGGGGTATATAAGATATCATGTGCCACTCTACTATCTCCCATTCTGGGGTGCCTCCCCACATAGTTGCATCAATCACTGTTCTATCACATTTGCTCACAGCTGTATCCACTTACTAACCATGCATCTCCAAGGTGTCTTGTGACTGCTGCTTGTCCCAGGTGAGACTGCGACAGGATGAAGACATCTGGCAGGAGCCTAGGAAATGGGCACATATGTTAGTGATGAGCATGTGGGTATTGACTACTAAATGCATATTCATGGAGTTATAATTGTGGCAGTTTCAAAATGCCCTTTGGTCCTGACTCGGTGCCCTCAGTGCAACATGTGTGCAGTCAATGATACCAATGACAAATGGGAAGCCAGCTATATTATAAAATGCCTACATCATCTTCTGTCTTTGTTCATGTGTGCTGGGGAAGGTGATGTAGGTTTGCATCCTTCTTACCAGGGCAGTGGTGAAGGCATCAATACGGTGGCATGTGACAAACTTGGTTATGCCAGTGTTGGCACCCACCATATGCTGGAAGTTTCTTCTGGCCAGGAACCCCAGTGTAATGGTCACCTTCAGAGTCACTGGCAGCATGTGGCTTTGGGAGGTGGATGGCCCCAACTTCCTGCACAGCATCCCACACAGCTCTGTTATGGTGTCACTGTCCAGCTGGTAGCATTGGTTCACTTTCTCCTCCAACAGCTGCAGGTAAAGTACCCTTGGTCTGTATATCTGTGGAGTACAGTTTGTGCATTTCTCACACTGGGTCAATGGTTGCTGTTGTTGCTGCACATTGTGCTGCCGCCTCTGTCTCCTGGTGTGTCAGTGACATCTCCACATCCATTGCAGTATGTGCAGGCCCCACATTGCACAGGTGGTTCCTGTCCATGGGTACAGCTGATATCTGTTTTTGCGATACTCCATGCAAGGTGTACTGCCATATCACCAGGCTAAATGTGCCCAAAAACCTGGCCTAAAGATATGCAGTTTATGGCATTCAGCTCAGCAGTATGTGCCGCCGAATATTTAACCTGGTGTATTGCAGCCATGTTTTTGTTATGCCCCATTATTCTCCTGCAGATATCCGGTTAACGCCATGTGCACTGTGCAAATATTGGTCCATTGGGAGATAAAGAGGGCTAGTATGAGCCGACGGTGCGAGAAGAGAAGGTCTAGGAAGAGTAATGGAAATGAACTAGGGATCCTTGAAGTTTTTGGAGATTAATAAGGGGTCCACATAATCAAAAGGTTTGGGAACCTCTGGATTGGAAGGTTCTGCTGTCTTACCAAATTAATGTAGGACAAAATTAGTTAAGCAGGATCTAAGAAAGATTTCACAGCTTGAACATTTCAGAGTCATTTGGCCGGAGTC
Source organism: Ichthyophis bannanicus (assembly GCA_033557465.1). Taxonomy (NCBI): domain Eukaryota; kingdom Metazoa; phylum Chordata; class Amphibia; order Gymnophiona; family Ichthyophiidae; genus Ichthyophis; species Ichthyophis bannanicus. The sequence continues at coordinate 369,851,491 of CM066038.1, read as the reverse complement.
AGGTCAGTATTAAAATACCGTGGTGAAACTTTCTTTAAAACACCATTTGTAGCATTTTAATAATACACATAAATTCATTGATGCTATCTAGCTAGGTAGTAGTGCGGAATATAATTCAACAGCTTTTGCCATGGCAGCTATTTATATAGCAGTGATATTCAACTGTTATCCATTTTGCTAAGCAGGTTAAGTTAGGACAGTTTTTCTGTTTGAACTTAAACCACTGAAGCTATAATGATAGTAGCTGAATATCATGGCTCTCTGTATAGCTGGGAGAAATGCTCTTGCTCCACCCTAGCACTGCATATCTAGTGCCGAAGCAGCTAGGAGGAATTTCCAGCAGTTTTATCCATGTAGTGCCACAGAAAATTCATGGATAGGGAACTTATGTTTAGTGACTGCCACCAAACTCAAAGTCCCTTTGTATGATTTGTGCAAATAATTATATGGATGGATTTGTGAATATCTGGAATCTCATTGTAATGCTGTCAAGTGTTAAAATTTCCTCAGATGTGAATACAGAAATATTTTCCCTAGTATACACCGGAATTACAGAATGCTTATGCCATGGCTTATTGCATCAAGAAAGTAGAGATAAACATAAACAGTGGGCCAATATTCAAAGAAAATTAATGTGTCTGCCAGCTCCTGGCTCTGTACGCCCCAATGCTGCTTAGCATCGGGGGATGTCAAGGGCAATCCGAGGTGGAGCGGAGATGGCATCGCTTGCTAACCAGACAGTGGTGATATTGAGCAATATATGGCAAATACCTTGCGCAGGAAACCCTGGCCTAACATTTGCCACATATTGCGAACTGGGTAGCTGCTCAATATCAGTTCTGGGTAGCGAGCGGTCAATGCTGCAAACTCAGATGTTCAATGACAGGGCCGGATATGATCCCAACATTGAATATCCAGGTTTAATATTCAGCGCTGACATTTTAAGGCATAAAATGTGTTGCTTTAGATCAGACAATTTTTTTATTCATGTACTGTATTTAACAATACCACAGGCTAGTAACTCACACAGTAAATTTAATTTTGCAATGCCCCAGCCAGGAACATCACATCTTGATTACAGCAATGTAAAGCTCATGTGCCCTAAATTGGGTTTGCTGGCTTTTAAAGGGCTGATGTGTAAGGAAACCAGTCCCCAATCACTGATCCCCTCCTCAGCATCAAATATACCCCATATCCCTTATCCCCACCCCCTGACATCTACTATAAATCCCCCAACTGTAATCCCCTCAGTAACAAAAACATTCTCTTCCTCGAGTCATTCCCAGCCCCTATCAGAAGTCTCTCTGGTGAGTTGTGGTGAGGCAGGAGCTGCTTGGGCACTCGTGCCTCAGTGGTGCCTGGTTTCAAAAGGCATTGCATAACCCCCTAGCAGTAACTTCATGATATTATGGTTAAGGGTCAAACTGTGCCCCATCTCCCCCCCCCCCACTACTCAACAGGAACACCATGCCATTTGAGGAGTGGATCGAGGGAGTAAGGAACAAATTGGTTACCAGATGGATTGGGAGTGAGCGGACGTATTGGTTACTGAGGGTTTATACTTCATACCAGGGATGGAATAGGTGTGGGGAGTGTATCTGAAGCTAGGGAGAACTAAGGTGGGGAAAATGTTATGCTTTTGGGTGGTTTTAGCCACTTTAATAGTCTCCCCAGTATCATCAGGCTATAGGTTAGCAGCCTGATGGTCCCCGGGGGAAAGATAACACCAGCTCAAAGCTGGCATTATCTTTCCATGGATAACTTAGCTTGTGAGGCCAAAACACAAGCTGCATTACTTCGTTTTCATAATAATGATCTAGTTTGCACATATTTGCATGTTTGGAATGTCATTATTTCTTAATCTACAGTATACTAAAAAAGTGTTTTAGAACATAAGATATGCCATACTGGGTCAGACCAAGGTCCATCAAGCCCAGTATCCTGTTTCCAACAGTGGCCAATCTAGGTCATACGTACCTAGCAGTTTCCCCAAAAGACACCGGTTCCGCAATGCTTGTACTGGGTCAAGCATTGATATCCTGGGTCCCTTCTTAATAATGGTTTATGAACCTTTCCTCCAAGAACTTGTCCAAACCTTTTTAAACCCAGTTACACTAACAGCCTTTACTACATCCTCCGGTAACAAATTCCAGAGTTTGATTACACGTTGAGTGAAGAAATATTTTCTTCTATTAGTTTTAAATAGTTTACCGTGTAGTTTCATTGCATGTCCCCTAGTCTTTCTATATTCTGATAACGTAAACAATCGATCTACGTTTACCCATTACACTCCGTTCATTAATTTATAGACTTCTATCATATCTCCCCTCAGCCGTCTCTTTTCCAGGTTAAAGAGCCCTAACCTTTTTACCTTTCTTCATAGGAGTATCCTTCCATCCCCTTTACCATTTTGGTGACTCTTCTCTGAACCTTTTCTAATAACGCTATATCCTTTTTAAGATACGGCGACCAGAATTGCACACAATATTCAAGGTACGGTCTCACCATGGAATGATATAGAGGCATTATAATATCTTTTGTTTTATTTTCCATTCCTTTCCTTATGATACCTACCATTCTATTTGCTCTCTTGGCTGCCGCTGCACACTGGGCTGAGGGTTTTAACATGCTATCCACAATGACGCCTAAATCTTTTTCCTGGGTGGTGGTTCCTAATGTGGAACCTTGCATCATGTAACCATAGTTTGGGTTGTTCTTCCCTAGGTGCATAACTTTGCACTTGTCCACATTAAATTTCATCTGCCATTTTGATGCCCAGTCTTCCAATTTATCAAGATCCTCTTGCAATTTTCCACAATCCTCTTGGGTTTTAACAACTTTAAATAGTTTTGTGTCATTTGCAAATTTGATAACCTCACTCGTTATTCCACTTTCCAGGTCATTTATGAATATGTCAAAAAGCAGAAGACCCAGCACAGATCCCTGGGGTACACCACTATTCACTTTTTTCCATTGGGAAAATTGGCCATTTAGCCCTACTCTCTGCTTTCTATCTTTTAACCAGTTCTTGATCCACAGCCTCCTATCCCATGACTCTTTAGTTTTGCCAAAAGTCTCTGATGAGGGACCTTGTCAAAGGCTTTCTGAAAGTCCAGATACACTATATCAACCATCTCACCTTTGTCCACCTGTTTGTTCACACTTTCAAAAAAACATAATAGATTAGTAAGACAAGATCTTCCTTGTCTAAAGCCATGTTGGCTATCTCCCATTAGGCCATGACTATCTACATGCTGAGTAATTTTATTCTTTATGATGGTTTCTACCATTTTTCCCGGTACTGGCGTGAGGCTCACCGGTCTGTAGTTTCCCGGATCATCCCTGGAACCCTTTTTAAAAATTGGCGTTACATTAGCGATCCTCCAATCTTCAGGTATTACAGATGATTTTAATGAAAATTCACAGATTACTAATAGCAGGTCTGCAATCTCATATTTCAGTTCTTTCAACACCCTTGGATGTATACCATCCGGCCCAGGTGATTTGCTACTCTTCAGTTTATCTAATAGTTGTAATACATCTTCCCGATGTATCGATATTTCCTTCAATTCTTCCGCACCTTTAAATACCACTTCAGTCATGGGTAACATCCCTACATCTTCCTCAGTAAAGACTGAAGCAAAGAATTCATTCAGTCTCTCCACTATTGCCTTGTCGCCTCTTAGTGCCCCTTTAACTCCTCTATCATCTAATGGACCAACTGACTCTCTCACAGGTTTTTTGCTATGAATGTACTTAAAAAAATCTTTATTTCGTGTTTTTGCTTCCGCAGCAAGCTTCTTCTCAAATTCTCCCTTTGCATGCTTTATCAATGCCTTGCATTTGACTTGCCAGTTCTTGTGCTGTTTCCAGGTTTCGTCGTTTGGCTCTTTTTTCCATTTCCTGAAAGATGCTTTTTTGGCAACAACAGCCTCTCTGAACTCCCCTTTAAACCATGCTGGCAGTTTTTTGGACTTCCTTCCACTTTTCTTAAAACGTGGAATACAGCTGTTCTGGGCTTCCAAGATAGTATTTTTCAACAACACCCAAGCTTGATGTAAGTCTTTAACCTTTGCAACTGCTCCTTTTAGTTTTTTCTTAACTATTTTCCTCATTTTATCATAGTCTCCCTTTCGAAAGTTAAAAGGTAGTACTGTGGATTTCCTTACTATCTCTCCTCCACTAATTAAATCAAAGGCAATCATGCTATGATCACTATTGCCAAGTGGCCCCAACACCCTTATCTCTTGCACTAGATCTAGTGTTCCACTAAGGACTAGGTCTAAAATGGCTTCCCCTCTGGTCGGTTCATGAACCAGCTGCTCCAAGAAGCAGTCATTTATGTCATCTAGGAACTTTATCTCCCTAGCATGTCCTGCCGTGACACTGACCCAGTCGATACCGGGTAATTGAAATCACCCATTATTATTACTTCGCTATAACTTTTGTTAGCTTCCTTGATTTCTTTGAGCATTTCATCATCCATTTGTTCATTCTGGCCAGGCGGTCGATAGTACACCCCACTGCCATCGCCTTCCCCTTTTTACATGGAATTTCAATCCATAGAGATTCTACAGCAAATTTTGTTTCCTGCAAAACTTTAATCCTTTCTGACTCAATGCCCTCTCTAACATAGAGCGCAACCCCTCCACCAATTTGATCAGTTCTATCATTACGATATAGTTTGTACCCAGGTATCACAGTGTCCCACTGGTTGTCCTCCTTCCACCATGTCTCTGATATTCCAATCATATCTAACCTCTCATTTAGTGCTATATATTCTAACTCTCCCATCTTATTTCTTAGACTTCTAGCATTTGCATACAAGCATTTTAGAGACTGTATTTTATTCATATTAGTTTGGCTGTTGGTAGACATGGGTAATTTAGGATCTTTAAGCTCTATCTGCTCCATACTCGAGGGCATTTGGGCTACTTTACTCTTTTTTGGAACCTCTCTGCTTTTGGTAGTATCCTTCAAGGATACATTCTTCCGAACCATCCGCTCTTGGTCGACTGTCGGCTTTCCCCTATTATCTAGTTTAAAAGCTGCTCTATCTCCTTTTTAAAGGTTAATGCCAGCAGCCTGGTTCCATCCCGGTTAAGGTGAAGCCCATCCCTTTGGAAGAGCCCCTTCTTTCCCCAGAATGTTCCACAGTTCCTAACAAATCCAAAACCCTCATCTCTGCACCATTGTCTCATCCACACATTGAGACTCCGGAGCTCTGCCTGCCTTTTGGGTCCTGCACGTGGAACGGGAAGCATTTCGGAGAACGCTACCCTGGAAGTTCTGGATTTCAACTTCCTTCCTAAAAGCCTAAATTTGGCCTCCAGAACCTCCCTACCATATTTCCCTATGTCATTGGTACCGACATGTACCAAGACAGCAGACTCCTCCCCAGCACTATCTAAGACCTTATCTATGTGTCGCGTGAGGTCCGCTACCTTCGCACCAGGCAGGCATGTTACCAGGCGATCTTCACGTCCACCAGCCACCCAGCTATCTACATGCCTAATGATCGAATCACCAACTATAACGGCTGTCCTAACCCTTCCCTCATGGGCACATGGCCCTGGAGAAACTTCCTCGGTGCAAGTGGGTTTTACATCACCTGGAGGACAGGTCCTAGTTACAGGATCACTTCCTGCCACACCAGGGTGATGCTCTCCTGTCACGTGACCTCTCTCCTCCATGGCAACAGGGATGCTGCCAGACCGGAGGTGGGACTTCAGGACTATATCCCTGTAGGTCTCGTCTATGTACCTCTCTGTCTTTCTTATGTTTTCCAAGTCTGCTACTCTAGCCTCTAGAGAATGGACTCGTTCCCTGAGAGCAAAGAGCTCCTTGCACCTAGTGCACACGTAAGACCTCTCACCAACTTGGAGAGAATCATACATGTGACACTTTTAAGGATATATAATGCATGATTTTTCCATTTAACATAATTTGGGGCATGTTTAACATAATTTGGGGTTGCATGAGGTTAGCTTGCGGTTTCATAGTGATGCTAAAATTTAGATCAGGACCCTGCAGTAAAAATTCCAGACTACACTTGCAGCTCACAGTGGGGTGGCTACTGCGTGGAATGGGAGTGTGCCTAGTTTGGTGTAGATTGTGTGGGCATGTGTGGCCCGTGCTACCTGCTCTTGGCATAGGTAGCACAGGTGCAACTAATGCCACCTTAATGGGTGTTGTTAGTTGCACCCAAGGCTGATTTGCCTCATTGAAGAGCGGCAACTTCAGGGGATGTACCCACCTCCCTACAGATAGTCTGAGTCCACTTTGGTAATTCATTTCACACAGGTGCTACTAGCATGGGGCTTAGTAAACCTGTGGCATCAAATGTGAGCTGTTCCTGTGGAGGCTTATTGTAAGTTGAACATCCTGGCCTCTGTGCATCCGGTCAGATCTGGATACCCAGAGATAGATGGGATTCTGATCCCCTGAGGCACGTCTAGCCCCCGTGGTATCAGAATCCCATCTAGGCCTGTACATGCAGACTGGGACCCGATTCCGGTTGACCTGCATATACAGGCCTCTGCCTGGCTAACTCAGACAAGGCTCCTGAATGGAGCCACGGCGTCATGGTGTCCGGTTGCCATGGCACTGCAGCTCCATTAAGGAGCTGCGATCCCTGGCTGCCAAATACTTTGTTCATTCCCCACAGCCCAATCCCCCGATCTGGCCACCCAAAGCCAGGGTCAGGCTGCGGGGAATCTCTTGCACCCCTCCTACCTTTACTGCTGCCTTGGCCTGCCATCCCCCAATGTCTAGGAGAATGTATTCCACCCCAGAGGTGGAATAGGTTCCCTGTCTAGTCTGCCAGCCCAGGATGTGCAGGGCCAACGTCAGAATCGGTTCTGTATGTCTGGGGCCGCAGACTGCCCACTATCCGCCCTAACTCCACCTCCACCCCGCCCCCTTCCCTCCCCTGTCTACCTTCCCCATACAAACTCTCTGCTTGTATGGGGAGCCTTAGTCAGGGACAGGAAGGGGGATAGATAGCGAGGATCCATCCCCACGATTCATGCCTCAGAATAAACCCCTTAATGTGTGTAAGTAACTGTGGACCATAATTGTCAAAGAAATAGAAAGAAAACAATATTATTAAAAATAACAGCGACCCAATAAAGAAGAAGAAAGAGAAAAATAAAATCATTCAACTGAGGATTATACAAATTATGGATTGTATTGACTAACAGGAGCTATGATATTACCATGCACTAACGCGCATTAATGTGTGTGATTTATTGCAGGTCCAATTTTATGCAGTGGAACCTACTAACCTTACTAATAATGTGGTATACGCAATAGCATTAGTGCCTGATAATACAGTAGTAAATCTAGCTCTTTATGAATGTAATAATTATACAGTTTGCATGTAATTTTCGAGATGTTGCCAGACATTTGCAAGATTAGACATTCTAGTATTTCTTTCTATTGCTTTTCTTTCAAATATATGAATCATAAATTCTGTTCTTCACAAAAAGTTCATTCTCAAGCATATTAGAATTCCTTCAGTTATGGAGAATCACCTATTGCCAGGGCTGGCCCCTGAGTTGGTTCAAGGTGTTGGCGGCCTAGGCAAACCTTAAGCCTTATGCCCCCTCACTGTCAGAATCAATTGTTTAGCTTTGAATATCCTGCTTTTTGCTGCCCCCCAGAAGTTCCCACCTTAGGCAACTGTCTAGTTTGTCTAATAGTTGGGCCAGGACTGCCTGTCGCACTAAAGATAACAAACATATCCAAGAAGGCTAAATGGGTTCTTTTAGAAGCAAGAGTTACTGTACATTTCCTGCAAAAAACAGTCCATACCCATTCCTGACTCTTTCCTGTCACGTTCCACTCTAGGGGGCCTTTGCAGCTAATGCACATTTAGCACAAAAAGTAATGCTTGTTAAGTGCAAAGCATTTGCAGTAACTGTCAGTAGTATGTTCCCTATACATAACACACAGATGAGTTCCCTAATGCATGGCTCTGTCACCACGCGTGTTAGTGAGGTGGCATTAGGTGAACCCAATCTAATGGTACTATTGACAGTCAGCAGGTGCTATGTCCCCCTGTGCTAACTGAAATGTGCTCACCATTCCCACTCTCCACCCCTGAAATGTGCTCACCATTCCCACTCTCCACCCCTATCCCGCCCATTTAGCACCCTTAAAGTTACCGCAGGCCTTTGCACACAGTTACATTTGTGAAATCGCACATTAACTGCTTAGCACACTTTAGTAAAAGGGCTCCTCAATGTGAGAATTAGGGGCTTGTTTACAAAGCCGCGGTAGCGTTTCGCGGTCATTATCAGAGCCGCGGCCCCATTGAAATCAATGGGGTCGCGATAACGATCGCAATAACGATCCATTGAAATCAATGGGGTCGCGATAACGATCGCAAACCGCTACGACAGCTTTGTAAACAAGCCCCTTAGTGTGTGCTAAAGGTTTATTTTAGAAGCCTTATTCACCTTACTCACAATTTTCACATCCACTTCTGCAATATTTTAGAACAGATTTCACATCTATCAGAGCCTTTTCTAAAATACTGCCAGAATTGTGGACATTGCAACCTCTATTAATTCTGATCTTCACGTATTATCTAAAATGTGTGTTCACACGACATTGGGAGAGGACCTTTCAAATTCTGCAGATTTGATTACTATGATGTGTCGCCCCCGCCTGGCCAGGTAGATAACTGATACCAGGTGAGGTCGCCTTTTGGCTTTAAAATAAGTTTCCCTCAAAATGGCTGCCAGGAGGGCTGCTGGGAATTGTAGTCCTATCTTAAAGCAAAGGAGTTGTGATCCGAGGGTTAGGCATAAGACAGAGAAAATTTATTTAATGTAATCAGGGGTCCTTCATACACAGGACACAAGTGGAAAAATCAAATATAGGATTTTTAATCCCACGCTACAGCTTCAAAAGAAATAGGAACAACTTTGCTTGTATTTCAAAAATGCAAAGAAACAGGCACAACTCTGCTTGTTAATCAAAATGCCACTTATTTCAAAACTTTTAAATTCTTAAATGTTTCTCTTCTTTACAGGAACAAAACTCTTGCAGCAAAACAACTCTTTAAATGTCCCTTGAACATTAGTATCAGCTTTCAACCTTATCAGTTGAGCTTAGCACTCAGCTGTTTTCTTCGGTTGTGACGTCTTCACAATTCAGGCTGCTTCCTAAGCAGGCATACATTCAATGGCTTTCTGGCTCAGCTCTCTTCTACGTCAGAGGCTTGACATACAGCACATTGCATTTCAAAGGAACTGTCTTCCATATCTGTTATCTCCATATCTTCAACGCTATCATTCTCACACACATCCAAAGACATCTGAGGGGAGAGCTTGCTATTCTCTTTCTTAATCAGTTCACTCAATTTCTTAAGCAGGGCTTGTTTCTGCACTAGCTCGTCTGCTATATGAGCTACTTGATACTTAGATAAACAGTCTCTCTTTATCCTGGGGTTTGGCTTATTGCTGGAATCAGCTTTTAACTCTAAAGCTAATTCTCTCAAACTTTTACTGGTTAAGAACTGAGAAGGACACACTTGCCTGTTTTCAGAGGTATTCAGAATCTCTCTCTGCCCTGCAAGCCAGTCATGCTGTCTTCCGTTTGCAGCAGCTTCATTTGCTTGCACCAGCCTCTCTTTCCTTGCTCTCTCAGCTGTGCTTGGCAATCTCTCATCCATTCTCTCTCTTCGGCTTGCAGTGTTTCCTTCGCACTGTCTTTCATGCTCTGCAAGCACTCTTTCACTTGCTCTCGCTCCCCTCTTTGCGTTCCTTGTTCCAGCTCCACTTTCACCTCCTCCTTCTCCGTCTCTTTCTCTGTCTCTATCTGTGTTTCTGAAAGTCAGCTTTTTAAACTTTCCTTCTTCCTGCGCCACACCTTGCTCCCAGCACATGTGATTAGGGTCAAGCTTCTCCCTGACGTGCTGCTGTGGGCGGGGCTTAGGGATGACTAGGTTCTGAGTCAGAGACTCTTGGTTACTAGGGAAACCCTTGATACTTTCTGAATTAAAGTGATAGGACTCATTTCCCTGTGTATCTCTATGTTCAGCAGTGCTTTCCTCACCACATATTCCCCTTCTTAAGATATTACGGGCTGGGGTTCTCATAAAATCACAGCACGTAATTCTCCTATAGGACTCTTTGTTGCTTTGTCCTACTTGCCTACCCTGGGTACTGGTGACCACCTGCACTTGTGCCATTCGTTCATGCCAAGGCTTGAGCAAGTTTATATGAAACAACTGCTGGCGCCCTCGTCTGGTCTGTACTAGATAGGTCGCAGGGCCTACTTGCTTAACCACCCGGAAGGGACCCTTCCACTGGCTTTCAAACTTTGGAGCGGTTCCAGCTACCATCACTAGGACCTTTTCTCCCAGCTCTAGCTGGCATGGTTTTGTATTACGGTCGTAATACCCTTTTTGTCGTTGTTGGCTTTCCTTTAAATTGTTTTCTGCCAACTGTGAGGCCCGCGTTAAGCGTCCTCACCTATCTCTAAGAACTTGGGGAACCTCTAGGGGTCTAATTGTAAGGACCTTCTGGCAAGCCGGACAGGCCTTGCAGAACCTGGTCACTTCTCTATAGACTCCGGGCCAATAAAACCGGGATAAAACCTGATTTAAAGTACCCTGAATGTCTTCGTGTGCCCCTACTAGAGGATTGTGGGCTAACCTTAGGACCATAGTCCTAAAGGTATTTGGGACTACCAATTGCCTCTGAGTATCTCCTGTAAAGGGATCTCGGCTTTCCCGATACAGAATGCCTTGGTCTATTAGAAATCTGGGCAATATCTCCCATCCCTCTCTAGCAAACTTAAAAGCATGATCCAGAGCAGGATCTGCCTTCTGCTCTTTCGCAAAAGAAGGGAATTTTGCCGCTAACTCCTCGGGAACCCAAGATAAATATATATCTGCTTGGATCTCATCCCTATTTTGAGACCGCACTCGCTTCTCAGGGCGGTTCTCTCCCTTTCCACCTTTCGCAAACAAAGGCCTTAAGAATGCCATTGTAGCACCTGCCTTGGGCTTACTTGTTCTACTTATAGGAGCTGTCCCTACAGCTTCATGAGAGGGTAGAACCTTTGCCTCCCCCTCTAGGGGCTCCTCCTCTAGGACCTGTTGGGCTTGGGATTGGGCTCGTGTGGACACTAAGCCTTTCTTAACACCCAACCCTTGTTGCACACCTCGCTGAAACTGGGGCCAGTCCCTCCCGAGGACTACCTCCTGGGGTAATCTGGGAACAATAGCGACCGGGACCTCCCTCTCTATCCCTAACCCTTTTATGCGGACAGAGTAAACAGGATAGGTACACGCCATTCCGTGAACGCACCGAATGTTTACATTGCCCGTGGGTGTCTGAGGTGTTCTTAAACCTGGGGCTGTTAACCTTCTCCATAACCGTTTGGAAAGCATCGATTGATCCGATCCGGAATCAAGCAGTGCTTTAACTGGTATACCTTGTACTGTCACCTCCAGTAAAAAGCCTTCTCCTTTCTTACTAGGGTCGCTCAACACTAGGGCTGTTTTCATCTTGCACTCACGCATTAAATGTTGTTCACTTCCGCACCGGTAACATGCACGCTTCGCTGGCATCCTTCTATTGGTGGGAACACAAACATTCTGTACATTCTTGCTATCAACATTCAACCTAGCTACAGACATTTTAGTACAGGCGACAGACCTATCCTTAGCTAAGTCTATAAATTAATGAACGGAGTGGAACGGGTAAACGTAGATCGATTGTTTACCTTATCAGAATATAGAAAGACTAGGGGACATGCAATGAAGCTACAGGGTAAACTATTTAAGACTAATAAAAGAAAATATTTTTTCACTCAACGTGTAATCAAACTCTGGAATTTGTTACCGGAGGATGTAGTAAAGGCTGTTAGTGTAGCTTGGTTTAAAAAAGGTTTGGACAAGTTCCTGGAGGAAAGGTCCATAAACCATTATTAAGAAGGGACCCAGGATATCAATGCTTGAACCAATACAAGCATTGTGGAACCTGTGTCCCTTGGGGAAACTGCTAGGTACGTATGACCTAGATTGGCCACTGTTGGAAACAGAATACTGGGCTTGATGGACCTTGGTCTGACCCAGTATGGCATATCTTATGTTCTTATGTTCTTATGTTCTAACACTTCAGCTTCTAGGAATCGCTCTGACATAGCTATAGCCTCTCTGGTGTTCTTACATCCTTGTAACATCAGAAAATTTTTCATCCTTTCAGGTACTGCTGCAAAATACTGCTCCAGAACGAGCTCATCGATCAGTGTTTCCACTGACTTATGTTCTGGTTCTAGCCATTTAACTACCAGCCTTTTCAATCTATGATAAAGCGCTCGTGGTGTCTCATCCACGCGCAATTTTGCATTTCGTAGCTGGCGTCTGTAGACTATAGGAGTTAGGCCAAGCCTATCTTTTATAGCCTTCCTGACCTCCAAATAGTCATTGGCCAACTCAGCGGGAACGGTCTGGTAGGCTGCCAAGGCCTCACCAGTAAGTGAGACAGCTAACCTTACCGCCCACTGTTCGGGTGGCCACCTGGCTATTTGTGCCACCTTTTCAAACGCATCCAAGAAAGCGTCTACACTTTCCCCATCTCTTAGTTGTCCAAAACTAAGGGTCTCTTTGGACCCGAGTCCAAAGGTATGGGCTAATCCCAATGAAAAACCTGTGGTAACCGGATCAGGCTCTGGTGGCTTCTTATGTTCCTTCACCCAGGCCTCCATAAGCTCTACCAGCGGTTTCTGCTGGGCCTGCAGTTGACGAGCCACTTGCTCCTGAAGCTCTAATGACAAGTCTCTTTGCCGCTTGAGCTCCGCCGCTGCCCATGCAAGGATATCTTGTGTCTCCATCGTCGTCTCCTTTCCTGTAGAATGAGAAAACACAGAACACCCAAGTGCGGTACCCAACACTAGGTATGTGTTCCCCTCTATCTGCTGCTATCGCCCCCACCCAGTACCGGTATCCTTAACTTTCCCTAGTTAAGTACGGTGTACCTGGTACTAGTGGTGCGTCTTGCTCAGCAACAGCGTAGGACCTCGGCAGGTCTTCGGACCCTCCGGCTTTGCAGGAACTCTGGACTCTCTGTCTCAGCCGCTTGCACTTCTCCGGCGTCCTCCTGTCGAGCTCTGGAATCCGTTGTGCTCGCGTTCTTCTGGTGCGCAGTCGTACTCCAGCTGCAATCCAAAGAACTATGTTCCTCCGTGGCGTGGCCCACTCCGCATCCAAACAACTACGCCACTCTGTCGCCCCCGCCTGGCCAGGTAGATAACTGATACCAGGTGAGGTCGCCTTTTGGCTTTAAAATAAGTTTCCCTCAAAATGGCTGCCAGGAGGGCTGCTGGGAATTGTAGTCCTATCTTAAAGCAAAGGAGTTGTGATCCGAGGGTTAGGCATAAGACAGAGAAAATTTATTTAATGTAATCAGGGATCCTTCATACACAGGACACAAGTGGAAAAATCAAATATAGGATTTTTAATCCCACGCTACAGCTTCAAAATAAATAGGAACAACTTTGCTTGTATTTCAAAAATGCAAAGAAACAGGCACAACTCTGCTTGTTAATCAAAATGCCACTTATTTCAAAACTTTTAAATTCTTAAATGTTTCTCTTCTTTACAGGAACAAAACTCTTGCAGCAAAACAACTCTTTAAATGTCCCTTGAACATTAGTATCAGCTTTCAACCTTATCAGTTGAGCTTAGCACTCAGCTGTTTTCTTCGGTTGTGACGTCTTCACAATTCAGGCTGCTTCCTAAGCAGGCATACATTCAATGGCTTTCTGGCTCAGCTCTCTTCTACGTCAGAGGCTTGACATACAGCACATTGCATTTCAAAGGAACTGTCTTCCATATCTGTTATCTCCATATCTTCAACGCTATCATTCTCACACACATCCAAAGACATCTGAGGGGAGAGCTTGCTATTCTCTTTCTTAATCAGTTCACTCAATTTCTTAAGCAGGGCTTGTTTCTGCACTAGCTTGTCTGCTATATGAGCTACTTGATACTTAGATAAACAGTCTCTCTTTATCCTGGGGTTTGGCTTATTGCTGGAATCAGCTTTTAACTCTAAAGCTAATTCTCTCAAACTTTTACTGGTTAAGAACTGAGAAGGACACACTTGCCTGTTTTCAGAGGTATTCAGAATCTCTCTCTGCCCTGCAAGCCAGTCATGCTGTCTTCCGTTTGCAGCAGCTTCGTTTGCTTGCACCAGCCTCTCTTTCCTTGCTCTCTCAGCTGTGCTTGGCAATCTCTCATCCGTTCTCTCTCTTCGGCTTCCAGTGTTTCCTTCGCACTGTCTTTCATGCTCTGCAAGCACTCTCTCACTTGCTCTCGCTCCTCTCTTTGCGTTCCTTGTTCCAGCTCCACTTTCACCTCCTCCTTCTCCGTCTCTTTCTCTGTCTCTATCTGTGTTTCTGAAAGTCAGCTTTTTAAACTTTCCTTCTTCCTGCGCCACACCTTGCTCCCAGCACATGTGATTAGGGTCAAGCTTCTCCCTGACGTGCTGCTGTGGGCGGGGCTTAGGGATGACTAGGTTCTGAGTCAGAGACTCTTGGTTACTAGGGAAACCCTTGATACTTTCTGAATTAAAGTGATAGGACTCATTTCCCTGTGTATCTCTATGTTCAGCAGTGCTTTCCTCACCACAGATGTTATAAGAAATATTAGTCCTAGCATGTCAAGATGAGATTTTACTGAACCGTCATAGTTTTGCCCTGATATGTTCATTTGAGGTTTAGAGATATCCATGGGTTACAGTGAACTATGAAAAATAAAAACTGATTAACTCTGGCTGAAATCATAGGGAAGCAGACGCTCCCCAAAAGAAGTACTCCAGTCAATAGACTTTTCCTCTGCTCTGACCTCTGATTCCCAAGTCTTCTCTAGCCCCAGCTCAACAGTGTATCTTTATTTCTTAGTAGCTTTTCAAAGCTGACCACAGGGCTTTTAAACAGCTGGCCATTGCCGTTTTAACTTAAACCTGGATATTCAGTACCGGGGTCATATCCGACAACTGGCATTGAATATCCAGGTTGCCTGGTTAGCGATTAAGATAACTGGTTATCTGTAATATTCAGTTGTTAATCGGTTATCTTTAACCTGGTAAAGTTAGGTCAGCCTTTTACTTGCCTAACCTTACCCAATTAAGGATAATTAATTATCGACTGAATATCACAAATAGCTAGTTATCTCTGGTGCAGCCTCAGTTTCACCCTGGAATGCTCTGATGCTAGCTGGTTAGCATCAGGGTGTTTAGATGGACTAGGAGGGGATATTCAGTGACGCTGACCGGGTAAGTGCCACTGAATATCCAGGTGAGCAGCATTTATATGTTTTGCAAGTCTGCAAACCATGTAAATGCCTTTGAATATGCCCCCCAATATGTCTTTGAGTATACAGTTGAAAAAAATACTGCACTATTTATTTAATAGTTATTTTTATACCGCTTTATTATTTCAAAGTGGTTTAGATTGTAACTTAAATTTGGTAATATACGTTAAACAGGAATATTGCTAACTTGGATTTTTCTGAGACAATGGAGGGTTAAGCGACTTGCCCAAGGCCACAAGGAATGCTACTCGGAATTCAATCCTGGTCTCCTGGCTCCCAAGCCAGTATTCTAACCATTAGGCTTCTTCTCCACTCCACGATTTACAGTTTACTATTTAAATCAGTAAGCTGTGCACTTGATTTTTGCAAACGATGATGTAACTGAAGCCATTTAAATCCAAATATTCCAGGTAAGATGTAATTTATAGATACGGTTTGCAAAGAAGAGATCTTACCATTTACTAAAATTTGACCAGTGGTGCAGATAATGTGAGTGCATCAGCTAGGCCAATTTGTCACTTTGGAACAAATTTTAAATCTGGAGTTAAACCAGATAGGAATAGGAATGCTGTTAAGACAAGAAGTCTGAAATGTTTTGTCTATGTGATCCAGATTCTGACAGGTCAAGTGAATAGTAGGAAAATAGTTGCAGTTTCCAGTAAGTCTAACTCTCTTAAACATTTAACAGTGCGTGCTCTAGTAGGGTCTGTTCCAGAGGGAGCCAAATGCGAGTAGAATATAGAACGTCTTTATTAATAAGTCACTGGGCTCCAGATCTAAGAATACATGCAATATGAGATAGGAAGAGGTCAGGAAAGTTAATCCTGCCACTAATCCTAGAGGCTTTAAGCTTGTCCAATGCAATTTTAGGATTTTTTTCAACTTTATCAATTCCATCCATGTTAATCTCTGTCATTTGCTCTAAATCCTTATTGAGCCACGCTCCTAGTTATTTGACTTCCCTTGGTGACCATTTAAATCCAACCCTCTATATGGTTCTTCTGCACACTTATTATTCATTGGCATAATTTCCAATGTGTCTAGGTTCATTTTAAATACAGGGAAATAACAGAACTATTCAACTAAGGGGCATGTTTATTAAACTGTGCTTTTAACGCATGCTTGAACACATGCTAAGGGAAATTGCTAAGAGTTAGCGCATGCCCTAAACACACAGGAGGGGATATGCAAAGACATTTACGTGATTTACACATCTGCAAGCCATGCAAATGCTGCTGACTGCGATATTCAGTGGCACTAACCCGACACTAACCCTGGTTTGGGCCACTGAATGCCCCGATGCTAATTGCTTAGCATCAGAACATTTTGGGAGGGTGGAGTGGCGGCAACATCGTGGATTAACTGGGCAGCAGCAGCAGCAATATTCATTCACTGCCCGATTAACCATAATGAGATAAAGTTAGGTCAGCTAAATGGCTGTTCTAATTTTAGCCAGTCTTACAATCTGGTCAGCGACTGAATATCGCTGCTGGCCAGATTGCAAAATTGCAATCCAGGCAACCTGAATATTCAGTGCAGAGACATGGATATGAGCCTGGCATTGAATATAGTGGCAAAAGCAGATTCTTTGGAAACTTGCGCTAACTGCATGGGAGATTATAGATTTGAACTCTGTGTATCTTTTTTTTTTTAATTGCAGTTTCAATCATATTACATTAAGTAATAAAAAGGAAATAAAGGAACATAAAGTAAGAAACAAAAACATTCAGAAACAGCAAATACATACATGTTAGTCCACATCATGGAAGAGATAATTACAAAGGCATCCAGCTGGACCACCCTTCAGATAGAACAGAACTACTAGGATAAGTCCATCCCCATCCAAAGAAAAAAAGAAAGAAAATACAATAAAAGGAAAAGAGATCTCATACAAGCAGCCCCCTCTGTAGTAACCTCAATCAATTACCCACATCTACTACTCTTGGACAGTCACTTTATCCCTAAGGAAGTCTTCTAATTGGAAAAAATAAAAAAAGAGAAACCGATTGCCTTGGAATATTACCAAACATTTGCATGGGAAACAAAGGAAAAACTTGCACCAATAGCCAATACCTTAGGTTTCAGATGTAAAAAAGATCTCCTTTGCATTTGAGTTGACTGAGAAGTCAGGGAAAACTATTATCCTCTGACCTCAGAAAGGATCCTGTTTCCTCCTGAAATACAACTTCAGTATTGATATTTTATCCATCTTATTAACAAACGTTTGCATGAGAGTGGCCCTACATGAAATGACTTCAGAAGAAGATTAAAGGAAATCAGATAACTCTAAGGAATTTTCAGACTCAGGTATTGTAGCCACCCAGAGGCAACTTGTTCCACATGCTTAACAGGAACATAGTAACAATTAGATATAGCAACCTACTCCAGATTAGGTAGACACAATATATCATTGAAATATTTTTTTTAACAAAATCAAAGGTGACAAATAATATGTCTTAGGAAATTTGAGAAAACAATTCTGATTTCAGGACATATTTTTCAATGATTCTGCCTATGCACAAACATGCTATCCTTAATAGTAAAGGACAGTGACTTCTGCAGGTGAGAGACCTGTTCAGAAAGCTTATCCAAACAGATTTGCATTGCCTGCAGCTGGTCTTGGTGTACCTGAAAAGTGGAAATAGTCTCTTTAAAGAACATAGCAACCTGCTTCATAGTTCCTTTCAGTAATGAATTGTTCTGAGCCACCATGTTCCAAACATCTAGCAAAGTAACCTCCATAGAAGACTTTAGAAAGAGAAGACCCAGCCAGGATGGAAACCTTAATTTCAGTAGCAAAAACAACCTTATACTTCCCTGTAGAGGACACCATAGATGGAGAAGGATCAATAAGATGGGAGAGTTAGAATATATAGCACTAAATGAGAGGTTAGATATGATGGCACTCTCAGAGACATGGTGGAAGGAGGATAACCAGTGGGACACTGTGATACCTCGATACAAACTATATTGTAATGATAGAGCTGATCAAATTGGTGGAGGGGTTGCGCTCTATGTTAGAGAGGGCATTGAGTCAGAAAGGATTAAAGTTTTGCAGGGAACAAAATTTGCTGTAGAATCTCTATGGATTGAAATTCCATTTATGAAGGGGAAGGTGATGGCAGTGGGAGTATACTATTGACCGCCTGGCCAGAATGAACAAATGGATGATGAAATGCTCAAAGAAATCAAGGAAGCTAACAAAAGTCACAACAGAGTAGTAATAATGGGTGATTTCAATTACCCCGGTATCGACTGGGTCAGTGTCACGGCAGGACAAGCTAAAGAGATAAAGTTTCTAGATGGAATAAATGACTGCTTCTTGGAGCAGCTGGTTCATGAACCGACCAGAGGGGAAGCCATACTGGACCTAGTCCTTAGTGGAACGCCAGATCTGGTGCAAGAAATAAGGGTGTTGGGACCACTTGGCAATAGTGATCATAGTATGATCATGTTTGATTTAATTAGTGGAGGACAGATAGTAAAGGCATCCACAGTACTACCTTTTAACTTTCAAAAGGGAGACTATGATAGAATGAGGAATATAGTTAGTAGGAAAAAACTAAAAGGAGCGGTTCCAAAGGTTAAAGACTTACAGCAAGCTTGGGTGTTATTTAAAAATACTATCCTCGAAGCCCAGACCAGCTGTATTCCACGCATTAAGAAAAGTGGAAGAAAGTCCAAAAAACTGCCAGCATGGTTTAAAGGTGAGGTCAGAGAGGCTGTTGCTGCCAAAAAAGCAACCTTCAGGAAATGGAAAAAAGAGCCAAATGATGAAAACTGGAAACAGCACAAGCACTGGCAAGTTAAATGCAAAGCATTGATAAGGCAGGCAAAGCGGGAATTTGAGAAGAAACTTGCTACTGAAGCAAAAACACGAAATAAAGACTTTTTCAAGTACATTCGTAGCAAAAGGCCTGTGAGAGAGTCAATTGGACCATTAGATAATAGAGAGGTAAAGGGGGCAGTAAGAGGAAACAAGGCTATAGCAGAGAGACTGAATGAATTCTTTGCTTCCGTCTTTACTGAGGAAGATGTAGGGATGTTACCCAAGACTGAAGTGGTATTTAAAGGTGATACTGCAGAGGAATTGAGAGAAATATCGCTACACCGGGAAGATATATTACAACTATTTGATAAACTGAATAGTAGCAAATCACCTGGACCGGATGGTATACATCCCAGAGTGTTGAAAGAACTGAAATATGAGATTGCAGACCTGCTATTGGTAATCTCTGAACTTTCATTAAAATCATCTGTAATACCTGTGATAAGGAAGCTTATCATAGCTCAGGAAGGAGCTATAGTAAAGGTGAAGTGACTCTGAACAAGCAACCTGTCAGTTCTGGTAGAAATAAGAAAACAGAATTTTTCCATAAAAGACTACCAGTCCCAGAATGCACCAGGTTTCCAACAGCCATTAGAGGAGCTGAAGTGGGGAAACGTGTGTTCAATCAGGAGGGCTATGAGGTAATCCCCAAGCACTCATCTCAAAGGGCAGGGCCTGATTCAGCACAGCTGCGCTGTGCTAGGGTGTAGCAATCATCTAAGCAGAATAAAGGTAGAGTTTATTCTACAGAGGATCATCCTCAGAAGCAGCTTGGATATCCTCAGTTTCTTGGAGATCCTCATCTTGGACAGCTTCATCATCTGGAGGATCATCAGAAGCAGAGGTCAGAGCGGACGGAAAGAGATGGCAAGAAACCCTTTGGAAGAAAGAAGAGAAAAGCATTTGGGAGGTCTAAAGGAGTCCAGAGCAGTATGTATACTGGGAGACATTCAAAAGGCCAGCATACACCATTGGACTGGGGAAAACCAGAGGAGTGGTGCTGCAGAGCTAGGAATCTCCAGGCGGTACCTGTGAGGGAGACGGCTGCACTTGGAAGGGACCCTAGGACCCGTGCCAGAAGGTATGTGAAGAGAGATCCAATGTCCAGGGATCTGGATTGGAAGGCTGGACATAAGAACTGGACTACATACTGGCCAGGCTATTTAGAGAGGAACTCTAACAGCAATGGAAGCTCAGGTATGAACACTGATCTATGCTCTAGCTATACCCTTGAAAGACAGCAGGGAAACAAGTATTCTCCTGAGAGTGCTCCATTGAGAAATTCCTCTGTGCCAATCCATGATATTGAACCCATGATTGTTGAAGAAGGGGGAGCGGTGGTAGATACAGGCTGTGAATACATGGATTGCTCTCTGTCTAAACTCCTTTGGTAATTTACTGTTACAAAGTACAACAACCATCACAAAGAAATACAAACTTGTTCTTTAATCTACTCAGAAAAGCTCCTGAGTAGGATTTGAGCCACGCAGTAGAAATTAAGCCAGCTGAGGGGTTTCAGCTGGGTAACTGCTAGCAATTGAGCCTTACCTAATTGCTTGTGAGCTCTGAGGGAATCACTTCTGAGTCTATGTGTGAAGATATAAGAAGTTAACCTGAAAAGAACAGTTTTTCCCTACCTTGTGGGTTTTGTTTGTTGATTGAGGCACTGCTAAGAAAATATTAGCTAAAGCCCACAGAAAAGACCATTCTGTTACCAACCAGGTCTTTATTCTTTTGATTTGATTGCCTGACAAGTTCAGCTGTTGTTTTCCTGACTTTGTTTTTCTAAGTTTAACACTGAAAGCAAGTATCCTGTTTTATGTGCTACCAAGCATATCTGTGTTGGGAGAAATAACCCCATAAATAAATATCTTATTGGCTTTACACTCAAGCACAACTAATTATTGTGAACGGCTGTGTCTGGTGTGAATGGACTACATTTCCCACAATCCTTTGCAAATCATATTAGTATATGCCTTTGCCAAGACTGTGAACATTCTCACCCAGGCACCCGTCTGACATACCTGAAGATTGGAGGGTCGCAAACGTAACACCAATTTTTAAAAAGGGTTCCAGGGGTGACCCAGGAAATTACAGACCGGTGAGCCTGATGTCAGTACCAGGGAAAATGGTAGAAACCATCATAAAGAACAAAATTACACAGCATGTAGATAGTCATGGCCTAATGGGAGACAGCCAACATGGCTTTAGACAAAGAAGATCTTGTCTTACTAATCTGATATGTTTTTTTGAAGGTGTGCATAAACAGGTAGACAAAGGTGAGTCGGTTGATATAGTGTATCTGGACT
Organism: Ichthyophis bannanicus; assembly: GCA_033557465.1. NCBI lineage: Eukaryota > Metazoa > Chordata > Amphibia > Gymnophiona > Ichthyophiidae > Ichthyophis > Ichthyophis bannanicus. The sequence continues at coordinate 369,830,019 of CM066038.1, read as the reverse complement.
TTCAGAAAGCTTTTGACAAAGTCCCCCATCAGAGACTTTTGGCGAAGCTAAAAAGTCATGGGATAGGAGGCAGTGTACTATTGTGGATCGGGAACTGGTTAAAAGATAGAAAGCAGAGGGTAGGGCTAAATGGCCAATATTCCCAATGGAAAAAGGTGAATAGTGGAGTACCCCAGGGATCTGTACTGGGTCCGCTGCTTTTTGACATATTCATAAATGACCTGGAAAAGGGAATAACTAGTGATGTTATCAAATTTGCAGATGACACAAAACTGTTTAAAGTTGTTAAAACCCAAGAGGATTGTGGAAAACTGCAGGAGGATCTGGATAAATTGGAAAACTGGGCATCCAAATGGCAGATGAAATTTAATGTGGACAAGTGCAAAGTTATGCACCTAGGAAAGAACAACCCACACTATAGTTACACAATGCAAGGCTCCACATTAGAAACCACCACCCAGGAAAAAGATTTAGGAGTCATTGTGGATAACATGTTAAAACCCTCCGCCCAGTGTGCAGCGGCGGCCAAGAAAGCAAATAGAATGCTAGGTACCATAAGGAAAGGGATGGAGAACAAAACAAAGGATATTATAATGCCTCTGTATCGCTCCATGGTACGACCGCACCTTGAATATTGTGTGCAATTCTGGTCACCGTATCTTAAAAAGGACATAGCGTTATTAGAAAAAGTACAGAGAAGAGCCACCAAATTGGTGAAGGGGATGGAAGGCTACTGCTATGAAGAGAGGCTAAGAAGGTTAGGGCTCTTTAGCCTGGAGAAGAGACGGCTGAGGGGAGATATGATAGAGGTCTATAAATTAATGAATGGAGTGGAACGGATAAACGTGGATCAATTGTTTACGCTATCAGAGTATAGAAAGACTAGGGGACATGTAATGAAGCTACAGGGTAAACTATTTAAGACAAATAAGAGAAAATATTTTTTCACTCAACGTGTAATCAAACTCTGGAATCTGTTACTGGAGGATATAGTAAGGGCTGTTAGTATAGCTGGGTTTAAAAAATTTTTGGACAAGTTCCTGGAGGAAAGGTCCATAAACCACTATTAAAAAGGGACCCAGGATATCAATGCTTGACTCAGTACAAGCATTGTGGAACCTTTGTCTTTTGGGGATATTGCTAGGTACGTATAACCTAGATTGGCCACTGTTGGAAACAGAATACTGGGCTTGATGGACCTCGGTCTGGCCCAGTATGGCATGTCTTATGTTCTTATGTTCAATCCCTGCCCCACTCCATCCCCAAATAAAAGGGTCTTGGAGATCTCTGGAGGAGGAAGTGGGTCCTAGATATAGGGCTCAAAGAGGCCCCAGACGATGAAGGAGAAAATATAAGGCCAGACGGAGTAGATTGAGTGATAGCACTTACGGTTGCATGTTTATTCATTGGGCCTTTTGCTTCTTAGCAGATTCAATAGATGAAGCCACATTTTTTCCTTTGTTCTTCCTCTTGAATGACCCCTTAGGCATACTGACAGGGAAAAAACTTAAATTCCAATCAAGTTGGCAACAAATTGGCACCGAAGAGGACGCACACCCATGGCCAGGCACCCACAGCTGCATGGCCTGCTACATACTTAAATAGGCCTAGCAGTTTTGATAATGTTATGGAGGGGGCAGAGTTTCACCGGCAGCCAAAAGCTCTTCCCGTGCTGTGATGCCCCAAAGGAAAGCAAAACTCCCTCTCAGCTGATACAAAAGCAGTCACTTCAGCCAGAACCGAACTCCTCTCCAATCACCACGGTCTGCCACATTCTTAAATAGACTCAGCAGCTCAGATGATGTTATGGAGGGCGGAGTTATCACCAGCAGCCAAAAGCTCTTCCTGTGCTAGGACTCCGCAAAGGAAAGCAAACCTCCCTCTCAGCTGCAACAAAAACAGTCACTCCGGCAAGAACGAAACTCCTCTCCCCCTTCCATATATCTTTATAAAATAAGATTCCAGATCCAGCCTCTGTTTGTGCACAAATGTCTACACACATATATACACCTACTTTGAGGGAGGTATAAATATGGGTAAGTACTCTATGCTTACCCCAGGGATAAGCAGCATGGAATCTGTCTACCTTCTGGGAACTTGACAGTTACTGGATTTGATGGACCTTAGGTCTGACCCAGTATGGCATATCTTATGTTCTTATGCATACATTCACATTTTTTATTAAAATGTGCACCTTAGGCAGGAAGGAAGACACAGGCCAAATGGAAATGGCCTCCTTTGAAACAGATAGATAAGGGTCTCAGCAAGACAGAGCCCGCAGCTCAGAAATCTGCCTTGTGGAACAAATTGTGACCAAGAGAACCATCTCGAGTGTCAAATTCTTTAAGGTAACATGCTGCAACAGCTCAAAGGGTATCACTATAAGGGCCAGGAGCAAATTTAAATCACTCCTCAAAACACACCTATTCTCCTCTGCCTTTGACCTTCCATCTCCTACCATGTGACTTTATGTTTCTTAGGCTGTTTCTGTCCTGTCTGCCTGCCTGACTGACTGTCTATTCTTTCCTGTCCTATATTGTAGTTCCTTTCCTTTTCCAACCTCTGGCCTTGCTGTACCTCTGATTTTTGACTATTGTACACCACCCTGTTGTTATGAAGGGTGGTCTATCAAATTGAACAAACATAAACATAGATCCCAGGAAGGGATCATGGAATGGAGGGGAGGATGCAGATGCCGAACCCACTGGAGAAAACACGAGATGACCGGGTGCAAGGTCAGAGAGTTGCTTGCCACTGGACCCCAGAAACAGGCCCTTCTCTAGGTCGTCTTGCAGAAAAGTCAACAGGGAGGATACCATGGCTGCCTCAGGAGCCAACTACTGCATGCCACATCAGCACTCAAAGAGGCACCATATCCATATGTACACTACTGTACCTTGGTAGACCTAATAAGCACCAAGCAGAGTAGAGGTCACTGCTAGAGAGTAGCCCTTACACACTAGCCATCCCCCTTCAAGAGCCAAACTATAATTGAGAAAGGAGTCGAATCCTCCAGGACGATCAGTCCCTGCCACAATAGGTCCTGAGATGAAGGAAACCGAAGAGGAGGCATCTGTGGGAACAACAACAGGTCTCTGAACCACCCTCTCCTTGGCCAATCCAGCACCACCAGTACAATCCAGTACAGGTGGCATTCTATATGGTGAATCACATGCCCCACCAGGGGCCATGTTAAAAATATGTACAGCAGTCGCTGACTTGGCCAAGGCTGGGTCAGGGTTTTGATGACATTGGACCCCATTTCTGTGTGGCAACTGAAGAAGTGGCATACTTTGGCATTGGAGTGTGTCACCATCAGTTCCATTTTGGGGCAACCCCAGTGGCACAGAATCAACTGAAATGCCTCAAGACTCAACTCTCATGCTCCATGATCTAGGATTACCGACTGAGGAAGTCCGCTTCTACATTGTCCACCTCAGAAATGTGCTGGGCCAACAACGCTAGGAGATTCTTCTCTGCCCAGGCAAACAGGAGAGCCATCTCCAGAGTTACCCCAGTGCTCCTCATGTTGTCTTGCTGATTGACATAATCCACTAACTTGGCTTTGTCTGAAAACACTCAAACTGCCCGGCCCTCGATCAGGGGCTAGAAATGCAGAACAGCCAGTCTGATGGCTCTTGCTTTGAGGCAGTTGATGGATCACACTGCTTCCCTGTGGTTCCAATGGCCTTAGGCCATATGGTCTTGGCAATGGGCTCTTCAGCCCAAGAAACTGACACCCGTCATCAGCAGGATCCAGAACAAAATCATCCAACTGTATATCCTTCCTCATATGACAGGGCTACCACCACCACTGCAGGCTGGTCTTCACCATCAACAAGAGTGGAAGCCTGTGCTCAAACTCTTGAGAACTTGGAGACCACCAAGTTGACAGGGACCATCAAGTCAACAAGGACCACAGCACCATCTCTTTGGTCTCTGTCATCAATCTGAGGAGCTGAAGATAATCAGACTCTGGGAGCCCACTGCACACAGAACAGCGTTAGGCAATCTAACAGCCTGTTGACCCTAGAGATCTGTGTTGGTCATTCTGATTTTTAACATATTCATAAATGACGTGGAAATGGGAAGAACGAATGAGGTGATCAAATTTGCAGGTGTCGCAAAATTATTCAAAGTTGTTAAAATGCAAGAGGATTGTGAAAAATTGCAAAAGGACCTTGATAAATTGGAAAACTTCAAATTCAAATGGCAGATGTAATTTAATGTGGACAAATGCAAAGTTATGCACCAAGAAAAAACAACTTAAACTATGGTTACACAATGCAAGGTTCCACATTAAGAACCACTACCCAGGAAAAAGATGCAGGTGTTATCATGGATAATATGTTGAAACCCTCCATCCAGTGTGCAGTGGCGGCCAAGAAATCAGCTAGGAATCATAAAGAAAGGAATGGAGAATAAAACCAAGGCTATTATAATGGCTCTGTATCATTCCATGGCGTGACTGCATCTTGAATACTGTGCACAATTCTGACCACCATATTTTTAAGAGGATATAGCTAAATTAGAAAAGGTACATAGAAGAGCCACCAAAATGATAAAGGAGATACCCCAATGAGGAAAGGCTTAAAAGGTTAGGGCTTTTCAACTTGGAAAAGAGATGACTGAGGGGAGATATGATAGAGGTCTATAAATTAATGAATGGAATGGAATGGGTAAACGTAGATCAGTTGTTTATGATATCAAAAAGTAGAAAGACCAGGAGACACACAATGAAGCTACAATGTACCCATTTACGATTAATAAGAGAAAACATTTTTTCACTCAATGTGTAATCAAACTCTGGAATTTGTTACCAGTAGATGTAGTAAAAGCTGTTAGTGTAGCTGGGTTTAAAAAAGGGTTTGGACAAGTTCCTGGAGGAAAGGTCCATAAATCATTATTAAAGAGGATCTGGGAAATCCACTGCTTGCCCCAGGAGAAACACTGTGGAACCTGTGTGTCTTTCTGGGAACCTGCCAGGTACTTGTGACCTGGATTGGCCACTGTTGGAAACAGGATACTGTGCTCGATAGACCTTGGTTTGACCTAGTATGGAATTTCTGATGTTCTTATGTTCTTATGACTTTCTCTTCTGGCAGGAAAACTCAGCCCACTCAAGTGTTGAAACTTGCCCCAGAAACTCCAGGGAAGGCACCTGCTGGCTCTTTTCCTGATTGATCACCCAGCTGAAGCTTTCCAAAAAGACCCCATTTGGGTCATCATCTGAGATGCTTCTGAAAGGGAATGGGCTCAGATGAGTCAGTCATCCAGATAGGGATAGGTGGAAGTTCCTTGGCGCTGCAGCACCACAGCTGCCACCACCATGACCTTGGAGAAAGGGAGGGCGGCAAACTAGTAGTGAGTGCCAAGCATAGCAAAATGCAGATATTCTGCTGATCTGCCCAGATTGCAATATGAAATATACCTCGGCCAAATCCAGAGAAGCCAAGAACTCACCTCGGTACACTGCTTGAGTCACAGAGCACAAGGTTTCTATCCAGAGGTGCAGGATGCACAAGTGCTTGTTGACCCCCTTGAGGAACTGTCTTTTGTTATTGTTGTTGTTGGTTCCATGAAATACTCTAGATGGAGAATCCTTGCCCCACTTGTCCTAGGAGATGGCATGACTGCCTTCAAGCATAGCAACTTGTCCAAGGTGGTCCACACAGCAACACTTTGGATCACTAACCCATAAGGGGAAATGACAAAACCATTCTTAATCTGTTCTTAGCATTCCAGGATATAGCCGAGTTAAATGGTGTCTAGTGCTCAGCGAACTTTGTTAACTCGAGCCCATTCCTTAAAGAAAAGAAAAAGTCTGCCTCCAATCAGAGGAACCAGGGAATGGACCTCCCAACCTTCACTTGTACAGCCTTGGAGGATCCTCCTCTAGAAGGAACTGAGTCCCTGGGCTCACCCGCCCCACGAAAGGCCTGAGAATGAGCCCGATGCCCAGAAGCAGAAGGGAAGAAGGTTTTCCAGGTCAGTAATGATGAGAGCTCAGAAACCTCTGGGAATCCAGCAGTGTGCCCTCGGTGGATGTGAAGAGACTGCCCAGAAAGGGGCACCCATCCAATTCACAGGCTCCTTGGATCTGTTTTCTGGAAGTCCATTAGATCTTGTCTAGCCCAGGTCCTTGACCAATTTCTCCAAATTGACTCCAAACAGAAGCTTCCCATTAAAAACTAGCTGGGTCAACCGGGCTTTGGAAGAGGTGTCCACTGCCCAGTGTCAGAACTAATCCAATGCTGTGACACTGTCATCAGGGTATCATCCCTGGCCACCAAGCATACCAGGTCATACATGGCATCAGAAAGGAAGGCTGTAGCTGACTCCAAAAGAAGGGTAGTATCATCCAGCGGAAAAGACTGAATCCACTGGAGCAGGGCTGGAGACATCAGGCTGCTACATATCACCTGCTGCAGAATAGTAGCCACCATAGCAAACTGGCTGCTCAGCAATGAATCAACCTTATGGTCCAGAGAATCGTTTAAGGCCAATCCACCTTCCACAGGAATGGTGGTCCATCTGGTAACTGCTGTAATCTGTGCATCCATCTTTGGAATGTCAAACCATTCAACAAACTCCTCCTCTAGGAGAACGGAGATCTTATTATTCACCCTTAACTCTTTAAATAGGGAGTCAGGAGAGTCTCACTGCAACCAGATCATATCTTTGATCACATTCGGGAATGGGAAGACAGACCCTCACAGTGCCGTAACCTAAGATGCCTCATAAGGCGCCCCATAGGTCACATTATAAAGTGTCCTGTCTGCCAAGGCACCATATAATGTGCCCTATAGGGCGCTGTATAGGGTTCTTTACAGGGCGCCTTATAGGGTGCCTATGAGGCACCTTAGGCTACAGCACTGTGAGGGTGTTTCTGCTGGCAGCACTTTTTTAAATTAAAAGAAAATGCCTCAGACAGCTTTGTTAGATTACACCACTGTGGAATCAAACCCATGACCTCTGTCTTCACAGTCATTGACGTAACCAGTAGGCTACAACTCTATAGCTACACCCACACTGCTGGCTGGCTACAGAAAGACTGCAGTTCACCACACAAACTGTCTGCTGTGGTTATCAGGATAGGGTAAACCCACTCGTAGCCATGATGCACTGCACATGCAGATCAGAAGTCTACAGCTGATCACATAATGGGGTATGCACCCCCACAGCACCTAGGCCTGGTAGGGGGAACCAACCGTGTGTGTTACTGGCACAGAGTAGCTACAGACCGTGACATTGTGCGGGTCCTGTGCACACCCTGAGGGTGAGGTGGAGCACCCAGCTCCAGGTCCGCAGCACCTGGCTTGACTGAGATTGGGTGTGCTGCAGGTCCCTGTCAGTGCCAGTGCCAGTGCCAGTGTGTGATAGCTAGTCCTTGCAGACGCATCTAGGATACACCTGTGTCCATCTGAATTTCCCAGTCAAGTCTAGCCCTTGTGGACTATGATGCACCCAGAATAGTACATATCCTGTGTGGGTGCCATGGTCACATGTTATAGGTGAACAGGGGGGTGTTTGGACCCAAAAGCGGATTATGTAGCACCACCCAACCCACCCTCTGTGGCTAAGGGTGGGGGGGGGGGGCAGGATCTCCCACCAACATCTCCACAGTCTACATCTCTGCAACGGTGGCAGTAGAAAGGACCATCAACCCCAGTCCTGCTGGGGAACAGGCATCCTACAGGGCAGTGGATGCAGATCTGTACGGCTCACATAAGGCAATGGCAGAATGCTGGAGAAGCTCAGCTGTCCCCCACCACTATCTGACATTCACCAGCAGAGGGCACAGTCCATCTCCACCCGCTGCACCCTGCAAGGTGCTCCAGCCATACACATGCTAACTGCAGACAGTCTTCTAGCTAGTACACGTTCCTGGAGAAACTGTGTGCACCCAAAAATGGAATGTGAGTGCACACACACACACACCAAGCAGGTATGTCAGTGATTTGACCCCAGAAAAAAAGAACCCATAAATACCACTTAAAAAGAATGCTATATCGCACTATGGGGGAACCTAGCCATGCCATGGTCACTGCTCAGTCAGGGTGAGAGTGACCTCCCAGCATGACATGCTGTGGCCACTCTGTCCGTGCAGGTGGTGGTCGGGCACCACAATGTCCCAACCATTGCCCTATACCCTGTGCAGATGCATCCTGCCCAGGCCACCCTGTCCGGGCCATACCCACAGTACCTTGCTCCTCATTATGCACATTGGCAGGCTAACACTGGAAACAGTGCAAGCAGTGTGGGCTCAGTAAGGTGTGGGCAGTCACAACACACTAGATAGACATACACACACTCCCACACCTATGCCAGCATTGTGCAAATATGGAGATTTGTGGCAGCCCTGTCCACCTCACCAGTCCTGGGCACAGTGCAGGCATTGCTATGGTATGCAATACTGATGGGGTCACTCCCCGGGGTGGTAAACACTGTCAAAAGCAATAACTGAAACACACTCCACAGATATCAGAAAGGTTGCTATGATGAATCTCTATCAACAAATCGTATTTAACTTAGGATTTGTTAGCTGACATTAATCATAGCAACCTTTTGATATATGTGGAACGTGTTCCCAAGTTTAGGACGGCATTGCTAAGGTATGCAGGTGCCAGTATTGGGAGAAGCTGCTCCGCGCAGGGCCCAACAGCCTGACTCTCCATGAGGTTTTGGATAGTGGAGCCAGTGGGTGTGGGAGGGTGTGCCCCTGTTGGTCACTGCTCTAGGGCAGAGGCTCCCATCTCCAGTCCTGGTGGGCCAAACACTGTTCAGGTTTTCATGCTGTCCCTAATGAATATGCATGAGGTACATTTGCATACAATGGGGGCGGTGCATACAAATGCAGCACAGGCATATTTATTAGGGACAGCATGAAACCTGAATGGTGTTTGACCCTCCAGGACTGGAGTTGGGAAACTCTGCTCTAGGGATTGCACATGTTTATGGTGTCTGTGCTCTGTAGGGTAAAATAAAGGCTTTTCAGGCATGTTTATTCTATCTGCGATAAAGGTTCTGTCTTTATTACCACAGTTTAGTACTGGGTAAAATATGGGGACAAGCAGGGCTGGCCCGTCCATTGAGCAAGAATGTTGTTTGCAAAGGGCCCTGCATTTCAGGGGGCCCCGCACAAACAACATTCTGCCCATCAGCCCAGGAAAACTTTAAAAGAAAAAACTAACTTGCTGCTGCTGCTATAGAGAGAGAGTGGAAGAAACTAGAAGAGAGAAGAAAGGACAAATGGACAGCAGACGATGGAGAGTTAGCAGAAGACACGAAGAAACCAGAAGAAAGCGGCTGGAGCAATTGCAACTGAAAAAAATACACAAAAGATAGAAAAATGTCTCTTTATTTTGAATTTATTAACTGGAATATGTCAGCTCTGGGAAATGTGAATCATTAACATCTGCGCTTTATTTAGTACAAGAGGAAATGAGTTTATAGTTTTATTTCTACAGTGTTGTTGTACATTCCAAGTTTGGCTTTTGAGGTTCCTAGTTTAATTATTGTCTTCCTGTTTCTAAATTGTGATTCCTTGTTTGGTAACATAGTAACATAGTAAATGACGGCAGATAAAGACCAGCATGGTCCATCTAGTCTGCCCAGCAAGATGACAAGAGTAGGTGCACCTGTCACTCTGTGCAGGCCACCCCTCCCCATGTCTTTGTTTAGGGGTAAACCCACCACTCCATGTAGGACACCCCTATTAGTTGAGACGTTATATGGTTCAGAAGTTAGATGGTACCATTTATTTTGTTTTTATCCTATTGCTGTAAAGGGATCCACTATGTTTGTCCCATGCTGTTTTGAATTCCGTCACCGTGTTTGCCCCCACCACTTCCTTTGGGAGGGCATTCCAAGCATCCACCACCCTTTCAGTGAAAAAATATTTCTTGATATTGCCTTTCAATTTACCACCTTGCAGCTTCATGTTATGCCCTCTAGTTTTACAGCTTCCCCGTCTTTGGAAGAGGTTTGTTTATTCATCATTTCTCTTTAAGTATTTAAAGGTCTGAATCATATCTCCCCTGTCCCTCCTCTCCTTCAAAGTGTACATATTTAGGTTTTCAAGTCTCTTCTCAAAAGGCTTCTGATGCAGGCTCCAAATCATTTTGGTCACTTTCCTCTGAACAGTTTCCAGTCTTTTTACATCTTTTGCAAGATATGGTCTCCAAAACTGAACACAGTATTCCAAGTGAGGCCTCACCAGTGACTTATACAGTGGCATAAGTACCTTTTCCTTTCTGCTGGTAATCCCTCTCTGTATGCAGCCCAACATCCTCCTGGCTTTTGCCACCGCCTTGTCGCACTGTTTTGCCACCTTGAGATCATCAGAGATAATCACACCAAGGTCTTTCTCCTGAACCGTGCATACCAACCTCTCGCCCCCTATCGCGTACATTTCCCTTGGATTTCTGCTACCCAAGTGCATGACACTGCACTTTTTCGCATTAAATCATAGTTGCCAAGCATTAGACCAGTCTTCCAGCTTTTGTAGATCTTTCCTCATGTTAACCACTCCCTCGGGGGAGTCCACTCTGTTGCAAAGTTTTGTGTTGTCTGCAAAAAGACAGACTTTTCCATTCAGTCCTTCAGCAATATCACTCACAAATACATTGAACAGTGCCGGACCCAGGACCGAACCCTGGGGCACCCCGCTAATTACCTTCCTCTCATCCGAGTGAGCTCCATGTACAATCACCTTCTGTCGTCTATCAGTCAACCAATTTCTAATCCAGTTTACTATCTTGGGACCCATCCCCAAGCTACTGAGTTTGTTGACAAGCCTCCTATGAGGAACAGTATCAAAGGCTTTGCTGAAATCCAGGTAGATGACATCCATTGCATGCCCCTGATCTAGTTCCTTGGTCACCCAGTCAAAGAACTCAATCAGATTTGTTTGGCAAGACCGTCCTTCGGTAAAACCATGTTGCCTCGGATCTTGCATCCTGTTGGTTTTGAGAAAGTTCACTATTCGCTCTTTCAGGAGTGCCTCCATTACTTTTCCCGCCACCGAGGTAAGGCTCACGGGCCTGTAGTTTGACACTTCTTCCCTGTCACCACTTTTGTGTAGAGGTACGACATCAGCCATTCTCCAGTCCTGAGAAACCTCTCCTGTTTCCAAGGATCTGTTGAAGACATCCTATAACGGTCCTGCCAGAACCTCTCTGAGCTCTTTCAGTATCCTAGGATGTATCCCATCCGGTCCCATGGCTTTGTCCACTTTCAGTTTAGCAAGTTGTTCTAACACCTCGTCTTCTGTGAATGGTGTGGTATCTACTTCATTCCCATTTTTATATTTGGGAGTCACAGCTGGTCCATCTCCAGGATCTTCTTTAGTAAAAACAGCAGAAGTATTTGTTTAGCAATTCCGCTTTTTCAGTGTCACTTTCCACGAGTCCTTTCCCAGCACTTCTGAGTCCTGCAATTCCAACTCTGATCTTCTTCCTTTCCCGAATATACCTGAAGAAAGTTTTGTTGCTACCCTTAGGGGTATGTTTACTAAACCATCTTAACGTGCGCTCTGTGACATTATCGTGTGATAAGGTACCTTATCACGCGATGATGGCGCTTTTTAAGGCGCACAGGTACCATATTGCGTGATAATGCGCGCTGCGGCGCAAACGAGCGCTGAAGGTGGAGAAAGGCTCCCGGAGGGCGGAGGAAGGCTCCCCAGGGGCGGAGAGAAGGGGTCAATGGGTGGAGAGTGGGAGGGGAGAGGCTCCCTGCACACCAACGCTGTGAAATCCGAGGCTCAAAACTAACGCCAGTGAAACCCTGGCGTTAGAGCTGATTTAAAGGGAAAAGAAACCATTTCCGTCAGCAATGTACAGCAAAACTAGGGAAACCTACAAAAAGTGATACGTGTGATACATGTGCACGGAACAAAAGGGCAAATAAACATTGAAAATGAACAGAAGTAAATGTAAAAAAAACATAACCAAGCTGGGCAATAGTGATAGCAATGGGAAACATCAAAAAACACTCCCAAGAAAGCTCCAAAACAAAGATATGAATTTTGGAAGGGTCTATGCTCCGTCCCCATACAAGGTGAATGAGCCCACAGTGAAATTGCGCTGCGCAGGGTTTACGACCCCATTGGCCAGGTGACCTATGGCGTGCACATGTTCTGCAACAGTAGGGCAGGCATGTCGGAATGGGAAACTGGACAGATGCTGGAAAAGGGGACACAGAGGGCCTCAGGCGGCACATGCGGCGGTGCAGCTGGCCCACAGTGCGGACTAGGGTGATGCCTAGCTGGCCCATAGGAATGCTGAAACAGTAGAGCAGCCAGACAGCAACTTCTGAGGGCCGAACATGGGCACAAGTGTGCTTCCCATGGTGTCACAGGGGATAGTACTCAGAAGGTCCCCCCAATGGCACGGGACATTGGCAGGCGGTGCTGGGGGAAAGCGTGGACAGCTATGCAGGCACCCCTACCCCAGAACCCGCACCATGGGCAGCCACCTACCCACACACTGGATAGCCTGAGACTGCGCTCCACCAGCACCACCAGCAGAAGGGCATGTCAGCATGGTGGCAGAGGGATACTGGTGGTGGAGGGGGCAATGGCAGCTGCCCAGAGCAGACCGTGGCCTAGCCCTGTGTAGGTGGGTGCCATGCACTGCAACAGACAGGCCCTGTATGACGAACAGTCATGGCATCAGCAGGGAATGCACTGTTTCTGTGGCAACACAGTGGTGCAGTGCACACAGCCAGTGTGTTCAGAAGCAGAAGGACACAGGTTCAAGTCCCAGCTGTGGTTCCTGCCAACCCAGTCCCCATATTTTACCCACTACTAAAACGTGCTAATACAGACAGAACCTTTATTGCAGATGACGTAAACATGCCCAAGACACCTACATTTTACCCTACAGAACACAGACACCATAAACATGCGCATACCCTAGAGCAGAGTCTCCCAAATACAGTCCTGGAGGGCCAAACACCATTCAGGTTCCATGCTGCCTCTAATAAAGATGCCTGTGCTGCATTTCTATGCGCCGCCCCCATGGTATGCAGATGTATCACATGCATATTCATGAGGGACAGCATGAAAATCTGAACAGTGTTTGGCACACCAGGACTGGAGTTGGGAACCTCTGCCATAAAGCAGCAGCCAACAAGGGCAGACACACCCGCACCCACGAGCTCCATTATCCAATGCCTCCTGGAGAGGCAGGACATTGGGCCCTGCGTGCACCTCCCAATACTAGCACTTGCATACCTTAGCAATGCCATCCTAAACCTGGGAATACGGTACACAGCTATCAAAAGGTTGCTATGAATACTGGCAGATAGCAATTCCGATGTAAAGTACAATTGTCTGATTGAGCTGCATCATGGCAACCTTTCTGATGTCTGTGGAGTGTGCTACAGGTCTTGTGTCTGACAGTGTTTACCACCCTGGGGGGTGACCCCAACAGTATTGCGTGCCATAGCCATGCCTGAACTGTGCCCAGGACTGGAGCGGTGGCCAGGGCTGCCAAACACCTCCAGGGTTGTACGATGCTGGCATAGGTGTGGGAGTGTGTGTCTGTCTATCCAGTGTGTGGTGGCTACAAACACCCTCCACAGCCCACACTGCCAGCACTGTTGCCAGTATTGGCCTGCCAATGTGCATAATGAGGAGCAAGGTACCATGGGTATAGCCCGGACAGGGTGGCCTGGCCAGGATGCATCTGCACAGAGCATAGGGCAATGACTGGGACATTGTAGTGCCCGGCCACCACCTGCACATACAGGGTGGCCACAGCATGTCCTGCTGGGAGTTCACTCTCACCCTGACTGAGCAGTGACCACGGCATGGCTAGGTTCCCCCATAGTGCCCTATAATTTTTTTTCCATGTGATGTTTATGTGTTCCCTTTTGGGGCCCATTCACTGATTTATCTGCTTGGTGTGTATGCTGATATCCCAGTTCTGGGTGCATGCATCTTCTCCAGGAATGTGCCCTATGGACTAGCTAGCAGACCATCTGCAGCTAGTATGTGTCTTGCTGTAACACTGTGCAGTGGCTGCAGGAGAATATCAGATAGTGGTGGGGTGCAGCTGAGTGTTTCTGGACCTAATGTCTGTCTGCTATTCCTTTATAGATGTGTACAGAGCTGCATTGACTGCCCTGTAGGGTGTCTGTTCCCCAGCAGGACTGCGGTTGGTGGTCCCCTCTACTGCTGCCATTGCAGGGATGTAAAATGTGGATCTGTTGATGGGAGACCCTGTTTCACACCCTCAACCCCAGAGGGTGGGTTGGGTGGTGGTATATAATCTGCCTATGGGTCCATAAGGGTTAAACCTGACAGAGAAATACAGATGTATCCAAAGAATGTCTGTAGGAACTCCCTATCTCACATGCTAGCACTGCTGGGAAGGGGACCTACAGCATGGCCTATTTCTGCCATGGAAGGTGCTGTGGACCTGGTGCTTGGCGCCCCACTGCACCCTCAGGGTGAGCACAGTACCCGCACAATGTGACGGTGTGTAGCTACTCTGTGCCAGTAAGACACACGGTCAGTTCCCCCTACCAGGCCGAGGTGCTGTGGGGGTGCATACCCCATCTTGTGTTCATCTGTAGACGGCTGATTTGCATGTGCAGTGCATCATGGGCACGGGTGGGCTAACCCTATCCTGGTGACCACAGCAGACTGTTTGTGTGGTGATGTGCAGTTCTTCTGCAGCCAGCCAGGGGCTTGCTACCAGCTATAGAGCTGTAGTCCACTGGTTACTTCACTGCCTCTGGTGCCAGAGGTCATGGGTTCAAACCCACAGTGGGGTTATTTGATAGGGCTGTTCAAAGCATTATGTATTTTTAATGTATATTAGTGCTGCCAGCAAAAACACCCTCAGCGTACTGTACCCATAAGGTGCCTCAGAGGGCGCTTTATAGGGTGCCCTATAAGGCACCTTCTGAGGCACCTTATGGTTACCGTCCATATAAGGTGCACTATATGGTATCCTATGGAGCGACTTATAGGGTGCCCTATAGGGTGCCGTTGCGGACAGTGCACTTTATAATGTGCCCTATGGAGTGCCTTATAGGGTGCCTTATGCGGCACCTTAGGTTACGGCACGTGAGGGTGTGTTTGCTGGCAGCAATTAATAAAATACAAATAAAGTGCAGTAGGAAACAATACTTACATGTCACAGCTGATGCCTCAGCCAGCCTTAAGTATTAGGCACACTGGGGGATCAAACTCATGACCCCTGTATCATCAGTCAGTGTATTGACCATTGTGCTACACCTCTGTTTTAATGGTGCCATGTCTGGGCACCTACTTAGGATTACCGCGCGTTAACGTGCTTAGCGGCGCTTGGCACAATAATGTGCGCAGCAGCGCGCATTATCGCGCGATACTCCCGTTTTGCTGCTTTAAGACTGAAACGCCCACTCCTTTTATGGCAGCCTGCACACTATCGCCAGGCACACATTAAGACGGTTTAGTAAACATACCCCTTAACATCTTTAGCCATCCTTTTCTCTGCCTTTGATTTTGCTATCCTTATTACTCTTTTAGACTCTTTGAGTTGGATCCTGTATTCATTTCTGTGTTCTTCTGTTTGCAAGCTTTTGAATTTTGCGAAAGTTGTGTGTTTTGCCTTGATTTGAGCAGCCACCTCTTTGGAAAACCAAATAGGTTTCCTTCTCCTCTTGTTTTTATTTACTTTTCCTACATATTTATCTGTTGCCCCATTTATTGCCTTCTTTAGTTTAGCCCATTGCAATTCCACTTCCTTTATCTCCTTCCACCCCGTCATCTCCTCCTTTAAGTACTCTGCCATTTTATTGAAGTCAGTGTATTTGGGTTGGATCGTGCCAGTCACACCCATGATGCACTGCACATGCAAATCAGCTGTCCACAGATACACACCATGGGGAATGCACCCCCACAGCACCTCGGCCTGGTAGGGGGTACTGACCGTGTGTTGTACTGGCACAGAGTAGCTACACACCGTCACATTGTGCAGGTACTATGCTCACCCTGAGGGTGCAGTGAGGCGCCCAGCACCGTCCATGGCTAAAAGAGGCCATGGCGCAGGTCCAAAGCAGTGTTAATGTGTGAGGTAGGTAGTTTCTGCACAAACACCTTGCAGTCAGATGTAGCCCCCATGGACCCCTAGGTGGCCCATGTTCCCCCCCCCCCCCCCGGGGTGGCAAACAGGGTCCCCCAATAATAGATGCACATTCTACCTCCCTGCAAAGGTAGCAGTAGAGAGGAACATCAACCCCAGGGCAGGCAATGCAGCTCTGTACACAGACATTATGCCTGGATATGGTAAGCTGCACCCCACCACTATATGATATTCTCCTGCAGCAAGCCATCAGCCACTGCACCCTGCAAGCCACTCCATCAAGACACATACCAGCTGCAGTCTGCTAGTTAGTCCATAATGCATGTGCCCAGTGGAGATGCATGCACCCAGAACTGGGATGTCAGCATACACAGCAAGCAGATAAATCAGTGACTAGGCCCCAAAAAGAAACCCATATCTATCACATGAGAAAAATACTATATAGCACTATGGGGGTGCCTAGCCATGCTGTGGTCACTGCACAGTCAGGGTGAGAGTGATCTCTCAGCAGGACATACTGAGGTCACCCTGTCTGTGTAGGTGGTGGCCGAGCACTAAAATGTGCCTGTCACTGCCCTATGCCCTGTGCAGATGCACCCTGGCCAGGCCACCCTGTCCGGCCTATACCCATGGTACCTTGCTCCTCATTATGCACATTGGCAGTTCAATACTGGCAACATTGCTGGCAGTGTGGGCTGTGGAAAGTGTTTGCAGCCACCACACACTGGATTGACAGACAGCCACCCCCACACCTATGCCAGCATTGTGCAACTATAGAGGTGTTCAGCAGCCATACCCACCACACCAGTCCTGGGCACAGTTCAGGCATGGATATAGTACGCAAGACTATTGGGGGTCACTCCCCAGGGTGGTACGCACTGTCAGAGACCAGACCTGCAGCACACACCGCAGACATCAGAATGCTTGTTTCGGTGGAGCTCACTTGAGCAAACTATGCTTAACGTAGGAATTGATATCTGCCAGTTATCACAGGAAACGTTTGATAGCTGTGTACCATATACCCAGGTGTAGGGTGGCATTGCTAAGGTATGCAACTGCTAGTATTGGGAGATACAGGCAGGGCCCAATGTCCTGCTTCTCCAGGAGGCATTGGCCTTTGGGGCCTGTGTGTGTGTGTGTGGGTGTGTCTGGCCCTGTTGGCTGCTGCTTTACGGCAGAGTTCCCCAACTCCGGTCCTGGTGTTCCAAACACTGTTCGGGTTTTCATGCTGTCCCTCATAAATATGCATGAGCTACATCTGCATACCATGGGGGTGGTGCATAGATATGCAGCACAGGCATCTTTATTAGAGGCAGCATGGGACCTGAATGGTGTGGGGCCCTCCAGGACTGCATTTGCGAGACTCTGCTCTGGGTAATGCGCCTGTTTCTGGTGTTTGGTGTGGTAAAATATAGGTGTATGAACCATGCGTATGTTCTCTGCAATAAAGGGGTGTCTTTACTATCACTGTTTAGTGGTGGGTAAAACTATGGAGACTGGGTTGGCAGGAGTCCCAGCTTGGATTTGAACCTGTGACTCTCTGGTCTTACAGGCACTGGCTGTGTCTGTTGCACCACACAGTAGCCACAGAGACAGTGTAGTCCCTGGAGTTAGTTAAACCGGCCTGACGAGTCACAAACCCTGCTCTGCACAAGTTTACTGTGGGCTCAGTTACCTTGTATGGAGACAAAGGTGCACATAAACCACAGAAAAGACCTAAAAAAAGGGGCACACACCCATAACCAAGCTGGGCAACAATGATATCATCGGGCAACATTACACAACACTCCCAGGACAGCTCCATTACAATGAAATGATCTTTGAAAGGGTCTGCGGAGCGGAGACCCTTCCAAACATCATTTCTTTTTTTTGGTGTTTTAAAGGGAGTGTTGTTCCTTGTTTCCCATTGCTATCACTGTTGCCCGGCTGAATTATGCTTTTTACAATGTTTCTTGTGGTCATTTTTAACGTTTTATGTGAAAATTTGTTCTGTGCACATATATCACACTGCTCACGTTTTGTGGGTTTCCCCGGTTTTGCTGTACATTGCTGACGGAAATGGTTTCTCTTCCCTTTAAATGCCTTTAACGACAGGTTTTCATTCGCGTTGGAATTGAGCTCAGGAATTCAGTGCGTTAGTGTGAGGGGATCCTCTCCCCGCCCACTCTCCGCCCATTGACCCCTTCTCTCCGCCCACTCTCCACCTTCTGCGCTGTTTTAACATGCCACGGAGGTTTATTTTATTTATTTTATTTATTTACATTCTCTTATATACTGCGCTATTCTGCATCAGTGCGGTTTACATTGAACAAACTGAAATTACATTGAACAGGGCATTATAACTTGGAGATAACTATTTTACAGGGAACATGGGCTATGGAGGGTTAAGTGGCTTGCCCAAGACCACAAGGAGCACCTGTGGGACTAGAAACCCCAGTCCTTCCGGCCCAAGGTTGCTGTCCTCTAGTGGGATTTGAACCCCCGACCTTCCAGCCTGAAGTACCTTGCCCCAACCACTAGGCCACTCCTCCACTCCATTCGTTAACTGCGGTTAACGCGTTTAAAGTACGTTTAACGATCGTTAGCACGTCAGAACGCGCGTTCGGATGTGCGAAGATCGTTAAACATACTTTACGCGCGTTAATCACGATTACCGCACTTTAGTAAACATCCCCCTTAGAGTCCTGAAAGGAGAAAAAATAAACAAAGTCATTTCTGAAAAATATACAGTAATTCCTGGAAGTAAGATGTTGCTTTATATTTGAGTTTTTCAATATGAACAAGAAAGCTACCTGAAACAGTCCTTCCGGCATTCTGTTATATTGTTGTTGATGTTCTTGATCTTTCAATACCAGTGGCTGGGCTTGCTGAAAATTAATTATTGAGTGTTGTAGAGCTTTGACATATTTATATGCTTTGCAATAACCCGTCTCTTATATTAAAGCTTGAGAGAAACACTCAACTTTATTACAGGACATGTTCCTTTATCTTATCCCAAATGAAATAATTTTGAATACAGTGAGAAAGACCCTAGCAAATGTGTCAGAAGTATCATAACAGGGATGTGAGTTGCACTGCATGCATAGGTGAAAAATTGAATAACTTCAGTCTCCCAGATGTGCATGCAGTAGCAACACATTAGTTTTAAAATTGTCATGATATCTTGTAGCAGTTAAAGCTGTATAACATGATCTAACTCGAATAGAATATGTTTCCATTACGACATTGCTCAGCATGAATGAGGAAAGGCAGTATGTGTGATAACACAGGTTTATTTGAGCACTCAAGGCCTGTCCATGTTGATTACACCATTTTGGAAGATTCAGAGACAGCACTCTTAGCTAGAGATGTATAAACACATTGAAGCCAAACTCAAAGCAGATAGATTTTCTGCCTGATCCAGCTTTCTAAGTATTTTTTTTTTCAAAATCTCCCCAAATCTGTAGAAAAAATGTACTGAATTTAATAATTAGATTTTCCATCATTCTCAACAAATTCTGGTAGGTTAAGACCTTCTGCATTTGACAAAACAGGTGTAAACTGGAGCTCCAACTTTAACTTGATGTTATGAGTATCATGGGTGACTGAGTTACCTCAGGTAAGCCACCAATGGAAACTCCCATTTTACAGCGAAAATATTTTTTAATTTTTTCTACAATAGACTTTAGTGTTTTAGGAACCTCAAATTACAAATTAGGACTTACCAAGGGATGAGAGTTCTCCCATAATGAGCTACTTGAACAAGTTTAACTTTAGCACAGTTTTCTACATTTAATTTGAAAAAAGTGTAAATTCAGTTTTTTTATAAATGAACAATAACACTATTTATAAATATAGCAATATATTTTCTTGTGAACAATTTATACAATGCTTCTATTCAACAGTGGTACAATATTGTTTCTTTCAAAAACAGGCAAGTACTAGTTAACCAGTTTAAAGCTTGAGATTTCTTTAATCTTTAGTAGAAGAAAAGTTCAGTTCTAACTCTGTCTTTTATCAGTAACTTTGCAAGTGAATGGATATTATCATTTAGATAAAGATACCCGTGCCGCTGAAGCTCCCTGACCAGGGTAAAGCGCCCGAGCGGGAGCCCCACACCCTCCCGCCATGAAGCTCCAGCACAATCGGAGCTGTAGGAGGAAGGAGGACAGCCCGATAAGACCGCCACTGTCGAGACTAGCCCCCCCAGAAGACACCCGCACCGCTGAAGCTCCCCGACCAGGGAAGAACGCCCGAGCGGGAGCCCCACTCCCGCCCGGAAGCTCAGGCCTAATCGGGGCTGTGGGAGGAAGGAGGACAGCCCGATAAAACTACCGCTGTCGAGACCAGCCCCCTCAGGGTAGAGTGCCTGAGAGGGAGCCCCGCTCCCTCCCGCTCGGAAGCTCCGGCCCAATCTGGGCTGTAGGAGGAAGGAGGACAGCCCGATAAGACCGCCGCCGTCAAGACCAGCCTCCCCAGAAGACACCTGCACCGCTGAAGCTCCCCAAACAGTGTAAAGTGCCCGAGCGGGAGCCCCACTCCCTCCTGCCCAGAAGCTCCTGCCCAATCAGGGCTGTGGGAGGAAGGAGGACAGCCCGATAAGACCGCCGCCAATAGGCGTGCCCATGCTGGGAAGGCCCGTGCCTGAGGGCCTTGCCAGAGTGCCCTTTGGCATGGTCCTTAGGTGGGGCACAGAGGCAGGCATGACGAGACCACCAAACAGCAAAACCATCAGGACAGCGAGCCCCTGAAACCTGAACACCAGAAGAAGGAATATACAAGCAACCAAAGGACAGCAACCAAAAAGGACCGCACAAGGTAATACTACCATGGCTGCGGCCCTTTACCTGCCCATTGTCCTCCTTTTCTCTCAACTCCTCCCCCACCACATACCTACCTGCCATATACCCACCAACACCCTGTGGTCTCCTCCACTGCCACACAAGTTCTATTCTACCCTCCACCACACCACACAACTCTCAAACAGCTTGGGCGCACCAAGAACTCCAAACAGCTTGGGTGCACAAAAGTTAAACCTAACACCCACACCCACCTACACAAAGCACTAGGAGCAAACATTGAGCCTCCACCCATCTCCATTGAACTCATTAATACCAGGTTGATAAAAAACAAGATCAATACCATTGCAGACCACATAGAAGCTCAGCAACCAGATATTCTCTGCATCACTGAAACATGGCTCAGTCCCACCAACAATGTGCTCCTCAACCAGTTAGTTCCTCCTTCTCACACTGCTTTCAACTTGCCACGCACTCACAGGAAAGGATGAAGAGTCCTGATCATAGCAAGGAACAACCTAAAGATCAAGTGCCGAGCCACCACTAATACAACTCAATGCTATACAATCATAGTAGAGAGCAGGCAGCTAGCTCTGTGCCTCACCTATAGAGCTCCACATGCTCCCCCAGATGAACTATCATCAATACTGGAATCAGTTTGTGCAGTCAACAACTTCCACAAACCTCTGCTGGTGCTTGGGGACTTCAACCTTAAATCTACCATGATCAAGGATGCAGAAGCCTTTCTGACAGCTTTGGACTCCCTTCAATACACTCAGATGATCAGCACCCCCACACACAGACACGGATCATCTCCCGACCTCATCTTCGCCTCCAACAACCTTATTGAAAGAGACATCATCTCTAGAACCGCGATCACACCAGTGCCCTGGTCAGACCATCACATAATAAGAATCAAGTTACAATCGACAGACTCTAATGATCATCAAGACAAGTCATCCACACATAGGAGATTTAAAAACTTCAACAAGAACCAATTCCTTGAGGACATTCTACCCCACATGGCCATGAAAACAGATGACATAAATGAACAAATCAACAACTTGAACAGTACCATCACGTGTGCTGCCAAAGCCACCGTTTCCAGGAACCACAAAGCATGCAGCGCTAAAACCAGTTCCAACCCCTGGTACTCAAAGGAAATCCAAAACGCAAAAAGAGCCCTAAGACAACTAGAACGACGCTGGAGACGCATAAAATCACCCACCTCACAGGACTTATACCTGGCATAGCAAAGGGAATACAACAGCCTCATCAATCAAAAGAAGAGGGAATACTACACCAACCTGATTCTCAAATCCACCAATAAACCTAGAGAACTATTTAAAATAGTTAAAACCCTGACCAACGAACCTAATCCTGAGAAAGCTGATCAAATAGATCCACAGACCTTCGCAAACTACCTACAGGCCAAATTCACTGCCTCCCCCCGGATGACCATAAGCAATACCTAAAAGCCAACACCACCCAATCGAAGCTGGGAAAAATTCAGCATCCCATCGAAGGATCAGAGATCACACATCATCGCATCCATCAACACCAGCACTGCACCCACAGATCCATGCCCCGTGGTCTGGATTAAAGCAGTAAAAGAGGATCTCATCCAATTCATCCACAGTATGGTGCACAACTCCCTTACCCTAGGAATCATGCCTAGCATACTAAAGCTAGCAACAATGCGCCCAATCCTGAAAAAATCCACACTAAGCAAAACCAATCCAGCCGCCTACAGACCTATCTCAAGTCTCCCTCTCCTGTTGAAGGTTATCGAAAAGATGGTTCAACATCAACTCCAAGATCACATCGACAGCCTTTCCCCTCTGGACCCTAATCAACATGGCTTCTGCCCAAACCACAGTGTTGAAACCCTACTGATATACCTCTTTGACAATCTGATCCAGGTTATTGACAATATCAAGAGGGGCGCCATCATGATTTTTATAGACATCTCCTCAGCTTTTGACACTGTCAACCACAGAACTCTTCATTCCAGACTACAGGAAATTGGCCTACATGGCACCACCATGAATTGGTTCACATCATACCTCACGGACAGATACCTCCAAGTCAAATGCGGTTTTTCCACCTCCCGACCTCTGAGAGCCACCCAGGGTGTCCCGCAAGGCTCCTCCCTCTCGGCCTTGTTATTCAACCTGTACATACAACCTATCTACTCCATAATCAAGAATCACAAGATACAATACATGATCTACGCAAATGACATTATGATATACACCCCTATCAGCCTGGTCAGCCCATAGCCAACTGTCCTCAACAAATGACAAGCTGGCTTCTGGAAAACAACTTGACCATAAACTACAAGGCAGAAGTGCTACTCGTCACTAGAAACTCCGCCTCCACCCCCTCCCTCCCACCATCAAGCTGAACGATATTACAATACCTATAAAGTCTGAAGTAAAGTATCTCGGTGTGATGCTCGACAAAAACCTGAACCTACAGTCACACATCACCAGAACCACCAGGAAAGCATACCTCAAAATGAAAACCATCAGATGCCTCAAACCTATCCTCTCACAGGATCACTTCTGTACCGTCTGTCAAGCTCTAATCATGCCCATCCTAGACTACTGCAACCCCATCTACCTTGGGCTCTCAAAACAAGCAATCCAGCCATTACAGATGGCACAGAACAGTGCCACCCGCATAATAACTGGTTCCTCAAGACACGATCACATCACCCCCACTCCCAGTCAGCTCCCACATCCATTATAAGGCTCTTCTAAACATATTCAAAATCAAACAGATCCTCTCAGAGAATAGTCTGCAACCCCTCATCAGATCTGACCCAGGCACCAGACCCAAGAAGAGAGGCACCTCATACACCATCAATATACCCAGAGCATTTGCTAAAACACGACAAGATACTTCAAGAAGAGCACTATCCCTCGCTGCACCTGCACTCTGGAACTCACTCCCCGATGACTTGAGATCAACAGTAGACCTCAAGGATTTCAGGAAGATGCTCAAAACGATGCTCTTCAAAGAACACTATAAGGACATCACATGACCTGACCAATGACCACTCAGTCTGCTCACCTCTCTCCCAGACCCCTTCAGCTTCCCCCCTCCCCCCTCAACTTGTATATAGTTCCTTGTACATAGCTCACAGTGTATCTAGTTCACCTTGAATTCATTGATACTCCACATGCACACATACACTGTCGACTCAATCACTGCATGCCTACTCCGCACACAGCCTCGTGATTTGATGTGCAAACTGCTTTGATTCCAGGATAAAGCGGTATATAAATCCTTTTAAATAAGTAAATAAATAAATAAATAAATAAAATAAATATTTAGTTTCAAAATTTCAGCTACTAGTAATACATTAGTGTTTTGCCAAAAATATTGTCACTGTGGTGTGTCAGTCACTTATCTCAAATCTTCTTTCCAGGTCTTGCTGCTTTCTTGATGTTGAGTGCCTTGGGATCCTCTCTGCTCCAGCACTGTTCAGCTATAGTCAGGATACCTACTACTTGTCTTTAAAAATCAATTAAAGAAACTACCTCCCTAGCAATGTGTGCAGTAACTAGAAAATGTTTCTATCTTTTTTTGTTCTATTTCTGTTAATTCTGAAACTAGCCTTTCCCAAAAACAAAAGATAATCAGATTCCATGTCTTTCCTTCCCACGGAATTCTTTGTGCAAAAATCAGTTTTTCTTTAGGTATGTGCCAAAATGAATCCTTACAACTGCCAATCAGTTCAAGAAAATTATACCAATTGCCAATAAATTTAATTCTTTAAATAAGGCAAGGATTTGTTTTTCTTTCTTCAAAAACACATTCAATTCTTCACTCTTTCAAACATATACAGCCCATTTCTGTCCTGGACGTATATGACCTCTGTATGCCTGGTGCTGAACTGGATATACAGAGGGCATTGCAATTCTGATCCCGCGGGGCACATATAGCACTGCAGGATCAGAATCGTGATCAGGCCTGTACATGCAGGCCAGGACTGCGATTCAGCCTGGTCTGCATGTACAGGCCTTGCCCGAATAACGCAGTCAAGGCTTTTAAATAGAGCCATGGCACCATGGCATCCGGTTGCCATGGCACCATGGCTCCATTTAAAAGCCTTGATCCTCGGCTGCTGGGTACTGCAGCTAATTCCCCACAACCTGACCCACGATCTGGCCTCCCAGGGCCAGGGTTGGGCTGCGGGGCCAGTGACCTCCCACTGTCCTCCCTAATGTCACCCATGATCATCCCCTTTCCCGCCCCTGTCTAACTTCCCCATACAATATGGCGGGGAAGTTAGACACTGGCGGGAAGGGGCAGATCATCCCCACTATTAGCTGCTTGGAATGAGCCTGATACTCTCTTCCTCACTGAAAAAGTTTAAACTGTATCAGGGTTAAACAATTCCTGAGAACAGAACTCAGTTTTAAAACAGCTCACTTTCAGAGTTTCTCTCATTATACTGTGAGTTTTATACCTTCAGCCTTAATTTTCCTTCACCTTCTGAAGGACTCCAATACTATACTGTAGAAAGCAAGTCACACACATGTTGAACTTTTAATAAAAACAGTGTTCACAATTAAACTCATTCTCTAATAAATAACTTCAAATTCTCAATGCAATGTGTGCCTTTGAATCAGTCCTGACTCCTGGTGACCCAGAAGCTCCTGGGTTTTCTTGGCAGTGTCACTGGAAGTAGATTGCCAGGCCTTTCTTCTGAGGCAATGGAGGGTTAAGTGACTTGCCCAAGGTGTGCTAGTGGGACTTGAACCCTGGTTGCTTGGTTATCAAGCCAGTGTTCTAACCACTAGGCTACTCCTCCTCTCCACTCAATCTCAAATAAATCACTTCAAATCCTCATTCTATTTGGATTTAAAACTGCTTGAAGGAGTTACAGAGCTTCTTCAGTCTTATTCCTGTCACCAAGGAAAAGGTTTCCACATTTAACTTTAAATTTTCTCTCCAGCTTTCATTCCAGCTTCTTACACACTCCTCTTGAAAATAATTTTCAATTACTTACAATTCTGATATCAGTTAAATCCTTTTCCAGTTTTTCCATACAGAGTCACTTTCTCTGGCATGTCTTACCCCCACAGTCTTCTTTCCCAACCAGTAAATGAAGTTCCCGCACAAGGATTCTATCTTCTCTGTAGAAGTATTCTTATATCCAGTTTTGCTCGAAACAGCCCCTTACTACCTTCATTTCAAATCACATAGCACGTCAGTGCTATAAAGCCCCTAGCACAGTGGTTCTGAACCAGTCCTCCTTGAACCCCTAGGCCAGTCAGGTGTTCAGGATAGCCCTAATGAATATGCATGAGATATATATATATTAGAGATATCCTGCCAACCTGACTGGTTTGTGGTCCTCTAGTGCTGGATTTGGAGACCCCTGCCTTACACCTCTGTTATTTAAGATTGTGAGTGGGCAAGGTGCAGATGTCCTAGACATCAAAAGGGTAGATAGAATGTGTTACATGCCTCCTCAGTTCTCGCCACCACCAAAATGTTGTCTAATAGACAATATTTTGGTGGTGGTGAGAAGCAAAGAGGCATGTGACAAATTCTATCTAACCTTTTTGATGTCTCGGAGATCTGCACCTTGCCCACTCACAATCTTAAATGACAGATGTGTAAGGCAGGGGTCTCCAAATCCAGCCCTAGAGGACCACAAACCAGTCAGGTTGGCAGGATATCTCTAATGCATATATATCTCATGCATATTCATTAGAGCTATCCTGAACACCTGACTGGCCTAGGGGTTCAAGAAGGACTGGTTCAGAACCACTGCCCTAGCAGATCTTTGCACACACAAGTAATTTTGCAGGTCATTTTCTTTATGTTTGCTTAGTATCTCTTTTATTTATTTAACCGGGTCATGCTTTTTATCTTCTTACCTCCTGCTTGCCTGAGGCTCAACTGCTTCTCGTTCCAGTTCTGCTTTGTGCACTAACTCCTTCATCATGGTATTGAAACCACAGTCTGATTCCCCATACATTCATGCACACACATGCCCACATATATTCCTTCAGAATCAGTAAAGATTTATTTATTTGTCATGTTTCCTTATTTGATACTTCATTTGAACTAGCCAGCCTTTCATTTTAAATATTTATTTCCTTATTTGAGATTTTACTGACGTTTTATTAATTTAATTTTTAATGTGCTTGTCAACAGGTACTTTTAACTTTTTTCTCTGTCATTACACAGGGAAGTTCTGCAGTTAGCTGGAGCTAGCTAATGCTGGCTAAGCTACTCTTTCTAGCTTTCAGAAGGCTTTGGGGTTTACTATTGTATATAACCAATTGAGGAAGGCTCCTTATACAGTCTATGGTGGTGTTTTTTGTGAGGTATTCCCACTGTGGTCTGCTTTTCCTTGCTTCTTTTTCTTTGGTTGCCAAGTGAGAGGACCCTCTGCCTCTTAGTCATGCTGTTTTTACTGTGGCTGCACTGTTCATGGCTCCGGGAATATGGGCTCAGGGGAGGAAGGTGTGTGCCAGTTAGCTTTAGAGCCTGGCAACACTTCCATAGCTGTAGAGGGTTGCTTGCATCTGTGCTGTTCCTATGTTTTTTGCAGAGAGTGGTCTTCAACACTGACTGCCAGTAGCTCCATTGTTTAGGTGCCCCTGTTGTTTCAGTGCCTGCCTATTCAATAATTTTCTTGCTCGTTTAATTTTCTTGCTTGTTTAATTTAATTTAATTTAATTTTTAGTTTGGTGATTTTTTTTTGTTTAAATTGTGGTAATGGTAAGAATGTTGAGATTATTTTACCTTTTTTCATTTTCAGGTCCAAGGGTCAGGAGGGGATTAAAGAAGATGTCTCAGCCTGTTCAGGTTAAGGTGGGTGCTTCTGGGGTTGGGAGTAAAGTTCCCAAGAAGTCTGGAATTCTGAAGGGTATGGTGGCATCATCTAAGGGACTGCAGTGGGGGCAGAAGTGTGTGCACATGTAAGTAAAAGAAATGGTTGCTAAAGGGTAGGATGGGAAATGGGTGAGGGATGTGGGATGCAGGATCCAAGGCTAACAAGAAGTTAGCTCTGGCTTCTAAGAAATCAGGCAGGCAAAACGTCTGTGGGGTAGCTTCACATTCCAGCCAAGGACTTCCAGTTCATGGTAGTCAGCAGCAGGCTATGGACTCTTTTTCAGCAGGCTCTTTTTTTTTTTTTTTTACAGTATTCTGGTATTGTGAATGACCTTTTTTCTGCTAGAGGAGTTCTTAAGGAGGCTGGAAAGGGTGGTAAGGATGATTGGTTCACATAAGTGTTTGAATGATAAGAAATATATGCATAGCTTAAGGCATATGGTCAAGCATTTTGATTTGAGAAGTGCAAGCATAGAGATGTTGGATTAACTCCACTGGGGTTTGGAAGTCTTCTGATATGCCAAATTCATCTTATTCCTCTTTTGGTTCTTCTTCTGATTCCAAACTGGAAGTTGGTTTAGGGTTATCTGCTATGTCTGATGCTTGTAGTATGGTGTCTTGATTCTGAAACATAGTTCTGGTTCTTTGCCCAGCCAGAGTGGTCACTTCAGTGCTATTGCCCCATTGGCAAATCATGTTCCTTTGAAGTTGAGGCATAAGATTTTGCTTGGGACATATGTGGATATTTTTTCTCTTCTAGATCTCATATATCATGAGATGTCCAAGGCAAAGAAAAGCGAAGAAGGGAAGAATGATGAGAATAAGGCAAAGACTGAATCAG
Source organism: Ichthyophis bannanicus (assembly GCA_033557465.1). Taxonomy (NCBI): domain Eukaryota; kingdom Metazoa; phylum Chordata; class Amphibia; order Gymnophiona; family Ichthyophiidae; genus Ichthyophis; species Ichthyophis bannanicus. The sequence continues at coordinate 369,801,454 of CM066038.1, read as the reverse complement.
TAAAGTCTATTCCTAATTGTTTTTTAGGAGTTAATATTATGGCTATTATTTTAGGTAAATAGGTATCGTATTTTTTGAGTTATTCTGACATGATTTTGAAGGTCTATGGATGGGCTTGGCTAAATTATCATATCCACCTTTGGAAGCACTTGGGGTTTGGGGATGTAGATATATTGTGGTCCGAAATGATTCCATTTTGCCCTTTGTCCTTCCATACCGCTGGACAGTCTTTTGGATTTTCAGCACTTTCCGGGGGGGGGGGGCTGCTGGTGGATTCACCTCTTTCAAGGGTGGAGTCAGTGGCAACACAGCATTGTCCAGATTAACCTCCTTCTAGGGGTGGGGCATCTGGTTCATTCCTTGCTGGTAGATCTGGAAGGAAGGCAGGGCCAGTGAAGAGTATGAGGCACCCTAGGCAATCCTCATTCCCAGTGCTGCCCCTGATTCAGACCCCTCGTTCATTGCCACCATTGTCGCTCCCTCCAGGACATGCAGCAGCAGTGGCAATACATGTAAAAAGCATCACAATGCTAGAATTACCTTCTCTATTGGTGCCTTGGTGCCATTCACACTTTTACTCTCCCCCCCCCCACCCCCAACAGCAGAAATGTGCATGGCACCACATCACCAGAAAGGAAGGTAACACCAGTGCCATGGTGCTTTTTTAAATGTATTGCCACCACTGCACGTCCCGCCTACAGTAGTTTGCCTAATGGTTGTATCAGCCCTGATGGGGAAGAATGCTTGTTTATATTTAAATTCCAGCTAATATGCCCTGCCAGTTTGCAGGTTGAAACAGATGTTCCATCTGTGGAAGTGATCACTTGGAATTCCGTTGTTACCCATGGCCTCCTGATCTGCCAGTGGCATTAGATCTCAATCTGTGCTCCCCAGAGGTGCTTCTCATTCATTAGCTTGAAGAGTTTCTTTTTGTAGGGCTGACTGTTGGGGTTGCATGCCATTCCTTAGTTGATGTGTTTGAGAAGGTGGCTGGTGATTTTGATATCCTTCTGGCCAGGGAAAAATCAAAGGAACCCTGCAATCTCTTCTGTTATCACTTTTCTTGGTGTTGAGCTGGGTTCACATTTGATGCAGTCTAGATTGTCTCTTGAGTAAGTTATTTGGTGAGAGAAACTATTGATGAGGCTTTGGCTGCTAAGAAAATGACTTTGCATCAATGATATAGCAGAAGGACTGTCGGGTAAGGTTTGCCTCTTTGCCGATGACACCAAAATCTGCAATAGAGTAGACACCCAGGAAGGTGTAGATAACATGAGGAGGGATCTAGCTAAGCTTGAAGAATGGTCAAGAATTTGGCAACTGGGATTTAATGTTAAAAAATGTAAGGTCATGCATTTGGGCTGCAGCAATCCAAGGGAGCAATATAGTATAGGGGGTGAAGTACTTTTGTCCACTAAAGAAGAGCAGGACCTAGGCGTAGTTGTGTCTGATGATCTTAAAGTAGCTAAACAGGTAGAAAAGGCGATGGCAAAAGCTAAAAGGATGCTTGGGTGCATACGGAGAGGAATGGCTAGCAGAAAAAAGGAGGTGATAATGCCTCTGTATAAGTCTTTGATGCGACCTCATTTGGAGTATAGTGTGCAATTCAGGAGACCGCACTTTCAAAAGGATGTGAACTGGATGGAGTCGGTGCAGAGGGTGGCTACTAAAATGATTAGTGGTCTTCATTATAAAGCATATGAGGACAGACTGAAGGATCTTAATATGGACACCTTAGAGGAAAGGCGGGATAGAGGTGATATGATTGAGATGTTTAAGTACCTCCGTGGCATAAATGTTCAGGGACAGAGCCTCTTTCAATTGAAAGCAAGTTCTGCTACGAGGGGACATGGGATGAGGGTGATGGGAGATAGATTCAGGAGTGATATGCGGAAATATTTCTTTACGGAAAGAGTAGTGGATCCATGGAATAGTCTCCCAGTGGAGGTGGTAGAGATGAGGACAGTAACTGAATTCAAAAAAGCATGGGACAAACACAGAGGATCTCTAAAGGTAAAAAGGGGACTGTTGTAGTTGTTGATATGGAAGGACAGACTAGATAGGCCATGTGGTCTTTTCCTGTCATCATATTTCTATGTTTCTATGTTTCAATGTTTGGTTGATTATTTTGATTTGGCTTGTTATGTTATTCCTATGTGGAGGGTATTTATAAGGTGCTTATCTGGATTTACAAAGGGAATTTTAAAGGGGCACTATTTTATTAGGATTCCTTTGTGGGTAGAGGCAGATTTGTTTTTGTGGAAGGAATTCTTGAAATCTTTCAATGATGTTAAGGTTTGGGAAGGCCTGGAGGTTACAAATTCAGATTTACAGTTGTTTTCAGATGCCTCTGGAGTGTGGATTTTTGGCTTTACTTTGCTGGGCCTTGGTGTGCTGAGATTTGGCCTACTGAGTGGCCTGTGAAGGGGTGGACCAGGAATTTGGCTTTGCTTGTGTTATTTCCGATTTGGGTGGCATTCATGCTGTGGGGGACAGGTTGAGAGATTGTAGAGTGGTGATATGGTCTGATAATATGGCAGCTATGCTTGTGACTAATCAACAGGCAACACCTTGTTTATTGTCAGTGGATGTTTTGTACATGCTTGTTTTGCGATGCTTGCATTTACATGTAAAGTGAAGAGATCATCATATCGCAAGCAAGCAAAATGACATTGCTGATGCTCTGTCTCAATTTCAGTTCTTCCATTTTCGGTTATTTGTCCTAGAAGCAAATAGGCATCCGATAATGATGGAGGCATTTTGGAGCATCATACACCTTTGAAGCAGTGCTTCTTATCTTGTTCATTATTTCATAATATTAACAGTCCTATGATAGGGGTTGACAACGATTTCTGTCTGCTGTTCTTTTTTCTCAGACTATGTTTGCAGGTCCAATCTCTTTTGGAAAGATGTTGAAATTTTCTTGATCGTTATTTGGAGAAGTTGGTCTAAGTCAGTGGTAGAGCCGGCTTTGGCAAGTGTAGCCTTTTATTCTAGGCTATGTGGGTAGGAGGATCTTCTGGGGTCTTTTGTGGTACAGAAGTTGTTGCTTAGCTTCTTTCTCTCTAGCCAGGAAGTAGTGGTGCATTTTTTGCACCCACCTATTTGCCATGATGTTCTTTGATCTCTATTTTCAGTGCTACCAATTGTTTGCATTTCTGCTTATAAAGTAACTTTTTTTAGAGTCACATTTTCTTTTGCCTCTTTTGGGGCATTTTTTATTAACAGATTGGTGACTGTGGCTGTGTCTAAAGTAGCTGTGGGGAGAGTTTAATTTCCTGTTATACTACTGCACTGGGAGCTGCTGTGCCACGACTGCTGAGTGGAGGACACGTGACCAGCTCAAGGCTTTACATATCAGCCTCCACTGCGGGACGCACACCGCAGGCGTGTGCTCTGAAGGGGCATGTCCAAAGGAAAGATTCTGCCCCTTTGGAACCCCTTCAGAGCACATTGAGAGTACTAATAGGAGTGGTAGTGCTCAATGGGGAAACGGAAGAAGAGACTTTCACAACCTATGTTGCCTACTGTTAAATCTGCAAAGGTTGTTGGGCCCATGGATAGGTTGTTAAAAACCATAGGTCCAATTTCTGATGATCCATCATTGAAAGCCTCTCCACACTCCGTGAATACCTCTTCTCCTCTTTAGTCAACTGAATTACATGGGGTTTTATCTCCTCCCAATAAGGGAGTTTCTTTGGGGGAGGAGGTCTCCACCCCATTGTGCAGAGGTGGGGCCTCTTCGAATGCTGATTTTCTTCCCAATGCTTTCCTCAGGCTGACTTCTTCAGATGTAATTCTACCTGTTCCTTTCTCAGGAAAAAGCTATGCCTCCAAAGGACATTACTTAATTACATTACAGTGTTCCGCGGGGCCCCCTCTACCCGGCTGAGCTCTCCCTCTGCGATGGCTGAGCCCCTCTGTACCGGCTTTCAGATACGCGAAGGGAGAGTGTCTCCCTCGCGTCTCTGTTAAGCCTGAAGGGGCAGATGGGAAATTTCCCATCAGCCCCTGCGGGCTTAACAGAGACGCGAGGGAGACACTCTCCCTTCTCGTATCTGAAAGCCGGCACAGAGGGGCTCAGCCGTCGCAGAGAGAGGGAGGGAGGGACTCAGCCGGGCAGAGGGGGCCCCGCAGGACACTTCATTCTGCCGCGGCGGTAGCGGCAGCAGCCAGCTTTTTTTTTACTGTTCCTTGAACCGATGAGGGGGGGGGGGGTTAGGACTGGTAATGGGCTATGGGGGGGGTTAGGAATTGACTTGAGGTGGGCTGTGGGTTGATGGGGGGGTAGGACTGGTAATGGGCTATGGGGGGGGGCTAGGACTGGAAATAGGCTGGGGGGGTTTAGACTGGAGGTGGGCTGATGGGGTTAGTACTGGTAATGGGCTGTGGGCTGTTGGGGGGGTTAGGACTGGTAATGGGCTGTGGGCTGATGGGGGCTGTCTGATAATGGGCTATGGGGGGGTTAGGATTGATAATGGGCTATGGGGGGGCTAGGACAGGAAATGGGCTGATGGGGAGGGGTTAGGACTGGTAATGGGCTGTGGGCTGATGGGGGCTGTCTGGTAATGGGCTATGGGGGGGGGTTAGGACTGATAATGGGCTATGGGGGAGCTAGGACAGGAAATGGACTGATGGGGAGGGGTTAGGACTTGAGGTGGGCTGATAGGGTTAGGACTGGTAATGGGCTGTGGGCTGTTGGGGGGAGTTAGAACTGGTAATGGGCTATGGGGGGCTGACTGGAAATGGGCTGATGGGGGGTTAGGACTGGTAATGGGTTATAGGGGGGCTTAAACTGAAAATGGGGTGATGGGGGGTTAGGACTGGAAGTGGGTTGATGGGGGTCTAGGACTGGTATTGGGTTGGGGGTTGCTAGGACTGGAAATGGGCTGATGGGGGGCTAGGACTGAAAATGGGCTGATGCAGGGACTAGAAGGGAATGGATGCTGGGTGAGGCTGGAACTAGAAGGGAGCTGATGTTGGGGGAGGATTAGAATGGGATGGGGCTGGGAGAGTAAAATGGAGAAAGAAAAAATATTTTGTGTGGGAGGGATGAAAAATCTACAATTGGCCGGGTATTGGGAGAGTAAGTGGGGATTGAGGATGGAGGGGTAAAATTTGAGTGGATGAAATAGGAATGAGGAAAAAGCAAAAGGAGAAAGATTAGTATGTTAAAGCAGATGTAGAGAGAGAATGGGAAAAAAAACTAGGAGAGAAGAAAGGACAAATGGACAGCAGACGATGGAGAGTTAGCAGAAGGCACGAAGAAACCAGAAGAAAGTGGCTGGAGCAATTGCAGCTGAAAAAAATGCACAAAAGGTAGAAAAATATCTCTTTATTTTGAATTTATTAATTGGAATATGTCAGCTCTGGTAAATGTGCATCATTAACGTCTGCGCTTTGTTTAGTACAAGAGCAAATTAATGTATAGTTTTATTTCTACAGTGTTGTACATTCCAAGTTTGGCTTTTGGGATTCCCAGTTTAATTATTGTCGTCCTGTTTCTAAATTGTGATTCCTTGTTTGGTGATGGTTTATGTTCTGTTCATGTGTAACTGAGCTGAGATATTCTGTTTATATAATTCCTATTTGACATTGTCACTTGTTCTCTTTCCCCAGTAGGTCATGTATTGGTATTCTCTGAAATGTATTGGTTTAATATTTGCATGTTTCTTTTTGATAGGTAGGGTATGGTGCTTTGTGAGTCCTGGTAGTGCTGTTAGGATACGGTGGGTTTGCTATGGGTTCTAAATGGGCAGTGTTTGTAGTAGTTCCTAATGTGTCTGGCGGTTGGCACTGGATTATAGTAATGTAGAAATCTTTTAGTCTTTCTTTATTCATACACTCATTAAGAGGGATGTTTACTAAAAGTTAGCATATGGTAACATTATGCAAATATTTATGCAAATGAGGCCCCTTATGCAAATGAGGCCCCGCACCGAGTCTCCGCACATGGCACCGCACCCCCCTTGGGCCGCCCCTGGACAGAAGACCAGCAGAGACAGGTGAAGCATCAACTAGTTCAGTTCTCAGTTGTGTTCTCACTCCTCCCTGGGAGAACCCATTTCAGAACTCACAGAATTATCACCCAGGATAGCAAAATCATAAGGCAATGGCCATACCTCATTTCCCAGGGCAAACAAAAGGAGATTGAAAAAGAGGTAGAGGATATTCTGCATTTAGGGCTCATCACAGAGTCCAACAGTGAATGGTCTAGCCCGATAGTCTTAGGGAAATGTTTACTAAACTGTGGTAACGTTACATAACATGCGTTACATAACGTTAACGATCGCTGAGTAACGTTAACGCGCGTTATCATTACTTAACGATCGTTGACGTTCCACGGCGCGGTAAACACCGCAGAAGGTGGAGAGAGGGCGGAGAGAAGGGGTCAATGGGCAGAGTGTGGGCGGGGAGAGGCTCCATTCACACTAACGCGCTGATCTGAAGAGCTGAATCCTAACGCGATTGAAAACCTGCAGTTAGATGCACATATGCAGGAGAGAGAAACCATTTATGTGTCAGCAATGTACAGCCCAGGCAGGGAGCCCTATATCTGTGATAGTAGTGCTCCATGTACAGCAATACCATGGTGCCAAAGTATGAATGGCCACTATGGTGATGGTGCAAATGGGGCATAGGGGGCCACAGGTGGGACATGTAGCATGGGCAGCTGGGGCACAGGGTGGACCAGGCGGGTGCCTAGGTGGCACATAGGAACATAGACACCGGAGATCAGCAAGACAGCAGTTAACCAAGGCCAAACACAATCCACCAATATCTTCCTGGTCCACCCTAGCCAATAGTCGCTAGGGCACAGACCTGACATCCCCCCAGCCATCCCGCCCCATGTGGAGGGGACATAATAGTGGTAGGCAGTGATGGGGGGATGTGAGGATGTCCATGTATGCCCCCCACCCCAGAACCCGCTCGCTAGGTGGGCACCTACCTACACAGTGGATGGCCTGGGACTGCGCACTACCAGCACTGACAGGAAATGGCCATATCAGCTTGGTAGGGGGGCATGTGCCCATACTGGAGGGGGCAGTGCCACCTCCCTGCAGTGGACCCAGGCCATGTTCTGCATCAGTACATGGTGTGCAGTGCAACATAAAAGGTCTGGCTGAGGAAAAGTGCAGGTAGCCCCAGGGACTACCATGCATCTGTGACAACAGTGTGGTGCAGTACACCCAGCCAGTGTGTCCAGGAGCAAAGGGTCACAGGAGCAGGTCCCAGCTGTGGTTCCTGCAGAGCATGTCCCTATATTTTACCCTACAATGCAGATAAAACAGCAACATGTGCAAAGCCCAAAGCAGTGGCGAACAGGGGTGCAAACATCCACTCACACAAGCTCCACAATCCAATGATGCATGGAGCGGCAGGCTGTTGGCCCCAGCATTGGGATGATGTTATCACCAAAGCACTACTACTACCCCCTTGCACAGTTTAGCAATGTCGGCACTGTGCTCAGGACTAGTGTGACAGGCAGGGCTGCCAACCACCTCTATCTTTGTATAATGCTGCAAAAGGAGTGAGCGTGTTTGTATGTCTATCCATTGTTCTGTGGCTGCCCAAACTTCACTGGGCCCAAAATGTCCCACTGTTACCAGCATTAGCCTGATTAGATGCATAATGAGGAGCAAGGTATTCTAGGTATGGCCCGGACAGGGCAGATTGGCCAGGATGCATCTTCACAGGGTGTGGGGCAATGGCTAGCACACTGTAGTGCCTGACCACCACCTTCATGGACAGGGTGGCCACAGCATGGCATGCTGGGAGGGTACTCACTCTGAAAGATCAGTGACCATGGTAGGTCTAGGTTCCCACATAGCGCTCTACACTATTTGTTTTTAGTGATATATTTGTGTTCCCCAGTGCTGGAGTACCAATCACTGAGATGCCTGCTTGCTGCACATAGTTCCTGGTGGCCTGTCTGCAGTTAGACTGTGCATGGTCGGAACACCTTTAAGGAACAGTCTGACTGTGCTGTTTGTGGGTGACTGGCAGACAGTGGTGAGAGGCAATTGGGGTTTCCAGACCTCACCCCAGCATTGCTGCTAGTCTGCCACTGTCCCAGTCATAGGTATGGCTCTGGCCCACCAACCCTGGAGGGCTGTCTCGTACAAACAGGATGTAGGTTGCTTCTCTGGGGCGGGGGCACTGTTCTTTACCTACAAAAGGGTGATGTGGGCCCTTTGGGGTATGTAGTGTATACTACTGTGACCTATACAGGCACTGCTGCACACACCTCATGCAATTCTAGGAACCCCTCTGCTCTGATAACAGCTCCCATGTCAGCCAGACCCTCACACGGGGTACACACTAATCTGGCTGGTGTCTGGTCCCACAGGGCCACATGTGACTGCAGGATACAGATGGACACCAAATTACCTTCAGCTGCACTGCACAAAACACCTGTCACACACTGGCAGTGATGGGGATGCACAGCAGGACCTATCTCTAGCACCACATGTACTGCGGACCTAGTGCTGGGCACCAATCCTATCCCTCAGTGTGACCACAGAATCTGCACAATGGCATGGTCTGTAGCTACTCTGTGCCAGTATCACACACTGTCAGTTCATCTTTCCCAGCTGAGGTACCGGAGAGGCGCAGACCCCATTTGGTGATCAGCTGTAGACAGCTATTCAGCATGTGCATTGCATCATGGGTACTGCTGTGACATACACCATGAAGGTATAGCCTACTGGTTAATACATTGCCATTCTTGGCAGTGTTCATTGGTTCAGTTCCTCATTGTTCCCTCCTTTCATGCCTGTCCTATTCAAATAGTGTGCATGCCTGTAGAGGTCATATTTTTGCAGATCTGCGCTTCCAGCCCATAATACCCTTGCCACAATTGCCAACATTCCCTCGGTCCATCTATCTGCGTATATCAGCTGTGTAGAGTCCTGTCTGCCTGTGCAGGCTGCCAGCCCATGTCCTGCACTGCTACCCTTTCCTGCATTGCGCCTCATCGTGCTTGCCTTGCCTGTGCCTGATCTGCATGGCACCACCACTCCTCTGTTCACCCATCATTGTAACTATCCTGCCACCTCCACCTCCACTGGGGGACACGTATTCCCATCGTCTGCCACCAACTGTTTTTCCGGTACTTTACATTGCCAACACCCTGTGCTGTGGTAGAGCTGCCCCACCATGCTTGTTGTCAGTACTGGCAGGCACATGGGATGCCCGCAGATATGGCAGGTCCTGCGGCTCCCACTTCTTCCTCCTTCACTCACCTGTTCATTGCCTTTCCTGAGTGCTCTATCTAGTGTTAGGGCTACATCTGTCTCTGTTCTCCCCAGGTCATGCATGTCATCCTGAGGTACCTTGCAGTCCCTAGGGCACACTAACCTAGGACACATAACCTTGTTAGGCCACCTTAACCTATGGTTCCATAGCCCAGGGTGCCTTCTGCAGTGACTTGTCCAAGGGTGCCTAATATGGCGCTTAGCCTAGGAGGCCCTATAGGGCGCCTTCTGAGGCACCTTACAAGGCACCTTCCTAGGCACCTTACAGGGCATCTTACATGGCACCTTATAAGGCACCTTATAAGGCACCTTACAAGGCACCTTACAGCCAACATTCTCTACTGCCCCTTCCAATGAATTTCGGACATTTTGACTTCGACATCCCAAGTTTTACCTTCACATGTGTTAATCAGTTTTGAGTGCACTAAAATTCCTTAGGTAAATCAATGAACTGAATGTCTTCTGTGCATTTTAAATACATTACAGTAGCTGCCTTACATTCTTGATACTACCATAGACTGTGTTATTGCTTGCAGCAGCCATTGAATCACTTTGACTTGGAACCACTCTACGTTTCTTTCAGCAACTATAGCAGAGTGTGATGAGGAAGTGTTTTCATGATGAGGTCAAAATCAGAAAGGTGGCAAGTAGGGGGATTTAGTGCCAGTCTATGCCTTCTGATCTGATCACATAGTCTACTCATACTCAGATGATCACATCTCCACATTAACATACCTCATCATCTATCACACACAACTGTTCCTCTAGGTTGAGACCAAAATGGGTACAGTTTCTCATTTTCTGCCTCTTGCACTGATTTTAAATGCAGCAGAGAAGGGCAATACTGGGATTAAAGGAAGAGTAGTGCCATGAACTCTGCCTATACTCACATTACCCACAGATCTGCTGATGCTAATTGAGATAATAGACTAGAATAATGTTGCTTGAGATGAACACACACGGTTATCATTCCTGGGTACTTCTCTCCTTTTATGACCAATGATAATGTCACCTTGTAGTGAGATACAACCAAGACAGTCACATTACTGTCCAATGGCATGATGCTCTTTCTTTTAATCTCTTCAGCACTGCTGTATACTAGCTCAGTGCTGAATGATAACTTCTGAATTATTAAGAGACTGCTTTAAAACACTAACCTCAATAGATTGTATATCCTTGCTGGAATAGCATTACAAGATCCAAAGAGTCAGGGCCAGTCAAACAGCAAAGATATAGCAAACGAAGGACATGGCAAAAAGAAAAGTCTGAAATAATGTAAGAATATGTTCTCAGCAATTGAGGCAATTACATTGACAACACAGCTGTAGCTGCCCATGAAAAGATAAGACAGGTGCAAGTTGGAGGTCTTCAGACAGGATTAGCATGGGTATTAGAGTGAATGAATAGCTTCCTGCGGGGATGGGGAAGAAGTGGACCACCTGGATGGCCTTAAATTGCCTGTATATCCCAGTCAGTTGTACAAACTTAACATGGAGTAATGGGAATACACTATCAGATGAGAGCTGTAATTAGGGAGAGATGCAGACCATGCAACACATTTTATTCTGCCTATTGCTCAAGAATGATCCTCTTCAGTGCAGTATTTTCCTGAGGCCAAATCGTAAGGATTTAAATGTGTTTATTAGTGGAAGAAATGTGACTTTGGATGATGAATATGAAAAGAAGAAGAAGCTGCTGCTGGACTAGTAAAGCTACTGGACCTGCTCACTTGACCTAGAAGTCATTTCCTGAATAATAACAGTATTTCAGACAGTTGGAGTGGTGACAAAATTGTAGCAGTGAAGGGGAAAATGACTACCAATCCCACATCTCAGGGCTAGCTCTAGGGCAGACGGCACACTAGGGGTGTGTATTCATTTGTGGACATTTGGTTCATTAGTATGCCTTAAAATTTTAAAAAAGATTGTTGAACAAACCCCTCCCTCCAAACTAGGAAAAGTTCATAAAAATTGAAAACAAGCTAATTTTTTTCTCTCTGTGCACATCCCCATAATACACCCTCCCTTTAATAATTTCTCTCCTCTCCAGCATTCCCCCCTCCTCCATCCCTCCTTCCTTCCATTCTTTCTCTTCTTTGACTTTGCCCCTCCTTCAAAATCCTTTCATTCTCCTACACTATGCTGTCTAATTTTGAAAATAATGCCTAAGGGATACTGAAACCTGACTTGCCTTCTATTTATTCTAGATAAATCTGTGAGCACTGTGATTTTGTGCATAGAGGCTTTAGAGGTTGGATGCATACAATTGAAGGATGACTTTAACCACAGAAATCTTTTGAATATTCACCCAGGAACAGGGGCGGCCCAAGGAGGGTGCGGGGCCATGTGCGGAGACTCGGTGCGGGGCCTCATTTGCATAAATATTTGTATGTTACCAACTTTTAGTAAACATGTCTCTTAATGAGTGTATGGATAAAGAAAGACTAAAAGATTTCTACATTACTATAATCCAGTGCCAACTGCCAGGCACATTAGGAACTACTACAAACGCTGCCCATTTAGAACCCATAGCAAACCCATCGTATCCTGACAGCATTACCAGGACTCACAAAGCACCATACCCTACCTATCAAAAGGCAACACTGCAAATATTAAATCAATACATTTCAGAGAATACTGGGGAAAGAGAACAAGTGGCAATGTCAAATAGGAATTACATAAACAGAATACCTCAGCTCAGTTACACATGCAGAACATAGACCATCACCAAACAAGGAATCACAATTTAGATACAGGAAGGCAATAATTAAACTGGGAACCCCAAAAGCCAAACTTGGAATGTACAACAACACTGTAGAAATAAAACTAAAAATTAATTTCCTCTTGTACCAAACAAAGCGCAGACGTTAATGATGCACATTTCCCAGAGCTTTCATATTCCAGTTAATAAATTCAAAATAAAGAGATATCTTTCTACCTTTTGTGCATTTTTTTTCAGTTGCAATAGCTCCAGCCACTTTCTTCTGGTTTCTTCATGTTTTCTGCTAACTCTCCATCGTCTGCTGTCCATTTGTCCTTTCTTCTCTCTTCTAGTTTTTTTTTTCCATTCTCTCTCTCTACATCTGCTTTAACATACTAATCTTTCTCCTTTTGCTCTTTCCTCATTCCTATTTCATCCACTCAAATTTTACCCCTCCATCCTCAATCCCCACTTACTCTCCCAATACCAGGCCAATTGTAGATTTTTCATCCCTCCCACACAAAATATTTTTCCTCTCTCCATTTTACTCTCCCATCCCATCCCATTCTAATCCTTCCCCAACATCAGCTCCCTTCTAGTTCCAGCCTCACCCAGCATCCATTCCCTTCTAGTCCCTGCATCAGCCCATTTCCAGTCCTAGCCCCCCATAAGCCAATTTCCAGTCCTAGCTCCCCCATCCATTTCCATTCCGAGTCCCTTCATCAGCTCATTTCCAATCCTAGCCCCCATCAGCCCATTTCTAGTCATTTCCTAGCCCCATCATCAGCCCATATCAAATCCTAGCTCCCCTCGACTCAGTCCAATTCCAGTCCAAGCCCCCCCATGAGCCTACTTCCAGTTCTAGCCCCTCCATGAGTCCATTTCAATCCAAGCCCCCACCACAGCCCATTTCCAATCTTAGCTCCCCCCAACAGCCCATTTCCAGTCCTATCCTAGCTGCTCCATCAGCCCATTTCCAGTCCTAGCTCCCTTCCCTCACAGCCCATTTCCATTCCAAGCCCCCTCCCCATCAGCTATTTGCAGTTCAAGCCCCCCTTTCCACTCAGCCCATTTCCATTCAAAGTCCACGTCCCCATCAGCTATTTGCCGTTCAAGCCTCCCCTTTCACTCAGCCCATTTCCAGTCCTAGCAACCCCCCAACCCATTACCAGTCCTAGCCCCCCATCAACCCACTTCCAGTCCTAACCCCCCATCACCCCATTTTCAGTTTATGCCCCCCCTATAACCTATTACCAGTCCTAAACCCCCATCAGCCCACTTCCAGTCCTAACCCCATCAGCCCATTTCCAGTCAGCCCCCCTAGCCCAATGCCAGTCCTAACCCCCCCCATCAGCCCACAGCCCATTACCAGTCCTAATCCCATCAGCCCACCTCAAGTCCTAACCCCTCCCCATCAGCCCATTTCCTGTCCTAGCCCCCCCCATAGCCCATTATCCGTCCTAACCCCCCATCACCCCATTTCCAGACAGCCCCCATCAGCCCACAGCCCATTACCAGTCTTAACCCCCCCCCATAGCCCATTACCAATCCTAACCCCCCCATAGCCCATTACCAATCCTAACCCCCCCATAGCCCACAGCCCATTACCAGTCCTAACCCCCCATAGCCCATTACCAATCCTATCCCCCCCATAGCCCATTACCAGTCCTAACCCCCCATCACCCATTTCCAGACAGGCCCCATCAGCCCACAGCCCATTACCAGTCTTAACCCCCCATAGCCCATTACCAGTCCTAACCCCCCAACAGCCCACCTCACGCCCTAATCCCTCCCCATCCGCCCATTTCCGTTCCTAACCCCCCCCCACCCCCCCCCCCACCTCAAGTCCCGTCCTAACCCCCCCCCCCCCCCACATCGGCTCAGGGAAATTTAAAAAAAAAAAGCTGGCTGCCGCTGCGGCAGCAGCAGAATGGAGTGTCCCGCGGGGCCCCCTCTGCCCGCTGACCCTCTCTGCAAGGGCTTTCAGATTCGCGAAGGGAGAGAGTCTCCCTCGCGTCTCTGTTAAGCCCGCAGGGGCTAATGGGAAATTTCCCATCAGCCCCTCGCGTCTAAAGGGGCAGATGGGAAATTTCCCATTAGCCCCTGCGGGCTTAACAGAGACGCGAGGGAGACACTCTCCCTTCGCGAATCTGAAAGCCCTTTCAGAGGGGCTCAGCGGGCAGAGGGGGCCCCGCGGGACACTCCATTCTGCTGCGGCGGCGGCAGCAGCAGCCAGCTTTTTTTTTTAAATTGAATTTTTAAAAAAAGCAGAATGTTCTTTGCGCGGGGCCCCCTGAAACGCGGGGCCCTGTGCAAAAAATATTCTTGCTCAATGGACGGGACGGCCCTGCCCAGGAATGAGAGCTACATTTGGAATACTACTGGTTAGTTGGAGTATTTTCTGATTGCCAAAGCTAAATTGCACTTCATAGCTATTGATGGATTTTCAAATTCAGGCTAGGAGGGAGACACACATATTATTTTATTCAAACACTTCTGCATGGGTTTTATCTCCCTTTATATTTTATGAATGAGTTTTGACTGAAGAAGTCAAACTCAAGAGGACCGATGTACTAGTGACTTGCAAATTCTGTGAGGTATAGTGGCAATATACAAATTGAGCTAAATAAAAACATATATACATACTTGCCTCCATACTAAGCTGTAATATTCTTTAACAGAAAGGGATTCATATGGTAAAACCCACAAAAGAACCCCAAGATGCAAAAAAACCCCCACTGAAATTTCAAAGTCTCTGTGTTTGTGCATGTTCTACTGTGTAAAGCCCATTTTGCAAAAAATTAAAGAAGAGCAAAACAATCTGCCAGTTTTGTAGTAAACTTTCATACATAGAGGCAAGTTTACTAAAGTGTGCTATGTTAGCATGCATTCAACTCCTAAAATTTAGTGCAGAGGCCCATGCTAACTTTTGGGACTGTGCCTGTTTGCCCCTCTGCTGTTAGCTCATTAGAGCCTCACCTCACAGTGCTGGTACATTTACTTCCACTACTTGAGAAGACGATAAGTGCTCCCACGCACTAATGCCAACATTCATAGTTAGTGCTTACTAATGATGTTAACTACAATGTGCTGTCAATGCCTACATTTCTTCCCAACCCGTCCAATCCCGACCCCATCACGTGCTAACCAGTTAGCATGGGATTTAACCACATTGCCCAACACTAACAGTCCAGTGTGAATAGCATGGATAAACTCTGAGCCTAGCACGGTTTAATAAAAATGCCCTATATTATGCTATGCACAAATAATTTTAAATTCCCTATTAATGAGCTGCTGCAATACAAAATCATGCCAAGCAGCTCATTAATGCAGAATATAGAGAAATGAGCACAAAAAAGATTTTGCTAATCAGTTTTCAAAAAAGGTTAACTATATTTCAGTGAGGTACATTTTTTCTTTTTAATTCAGGCCCTTATGACCCCTTCATGCACTAGTGGCCAGTACATAAAGAGGGCATATGACCACTGTGTCAATCCCCATCCAGGACCTGGTCCTTTAAAAAGGCTATCATAGTCCACTAAGGTAATGCATCCTGAAGGCGTGCTGAGACAGGACCAGGCACTGCTGGTAAGGAGTCTGTAAATGTGAGTACTGATCAGCTGTGAAATTGTGTCTTAAAACTTGGGGAAAAGGAAGATTTTGCATTAAAGAGATAAATTCTGTATTTTGCTAAATGTGCGTATATTAAATAATAGGGGTAATTGCATTTATTGTACCTCAACTGGCACATATGGTAAGTATAAACCCTGTACAGTAAATGCTGAGGAGTGCCAAATATCTGCCCTGCATGTAGCACCCAGGGCAGACATTTACCACATGGGCCTGCGTTTCCTGCCTTGGCAGTTAGTGTGGGAGTACCCATGATGCCTCTTGAGGCAGGGAACGTGGGCCCAGCCACAAGAAAATAAGGAAAGAAGCAACCCACCTGCTACAATAATCCCCCCACCCACTCTCATAGTAGTACCCCTAGGGATTGACTAGCTGACTCTGTACATCAGGCTCCATCTGCCCTTTTTCAAATCCATTCTAAAGACTCACCTCTTTGAGGCTGCTTTTGGATCCTTATCCCTTGCTTTCCTTCCTGTCCTTATTGTACCCTTGTTCTCAGCTATTGTATTGTCTGCATTGAATAGACTGTAAGCTCTGCGTAGCACTATATAAATGTAGTAGTAGAGGTAGTAGAGACTACTGCTAGGGGTTAAGCCACCACAGCTGAGGCAGCAGTAGAAGGGAACCGCTTCTGCCCCATTCTAAGGATGAGGTATTCCCTTGGCTATGCTTTCTAACGATGATTCTGATAAGAGGAGCATGACAGGAGGGGGGGGGGCATGAGGGAGGGTCGGAGGAGAATTTACTTTGTTGGGAGGGTGTTGGAGGAAGGGTTACCTAGACAGGGGGTTATCAGAGCTGTCGACATTATTGCAGAAGCTGCATATGCACATAACTAACCTCTTAAAATGCTGACCAGAGTGAAAATATGTACATTAATTTGATGACATACACTTTCACCGAGGGGCATATATGGTACACAGATGGAGTTTGGGCAAAATGAGGGCTGGGCAAGCAAAGACATACATTGTTTATAAACTGCAATAATTTATGTGTGTATCTGCAAAATGTAGACACAGTCACTCATATCAGTTCTAGAAGAGGTGTAAGTGGTCATGCCTTAATTAGAGTGTGATTTCTGCCACGTATGCTAGTATTTTAGAAAGAAGCATAAGGATATAGGAAATGCTATAGTGGGTCAGACCAAGGGTCCATCAAGCCCAGTATCCTGTTTCCAAGAGTGGCCATTCTAGGTTCCAAGTACCTACCGGGTTCTCAAAAGTATACACATTCCATGCTGCTTGTCCCGGGGGGTAAGCAGTGGACTTACCCAGTCTTCTTTAATAATGGCTTATGGACTTTTCCTCCAGGAACTTGTCCAAACCTGTTTGAAACCAGTTACACTAACAGCTTTTTTTTCATCCTCCAGTGATGAATTCCAGAGTTTGATTATGCACCGCGAGAAAAAAATATTTTCTCCGATTAGTCTTAAATATGCCACATTATAGTTCATTGTATGTCCCCTAATCTTTCTACTTTTTGAAGAAGTAAACAACTGATCTCCATTTACTCATTCCATGCCATTCATTATTTTATTGACCTCTATCATATCTCCCCTCAGCTCTCTATTTTCCTGGTGCAAAGGTAGTGAACTTCACACGCCATGTATATAAGGTTTTTGATAGAGCTGGGGAGGAACCTGCTGTTTTGGTACATGTTGGTAGCAATAACATAGGAATGTGTGGGAGGGAGGTTCTGGAAGCTAAATTTAGGCTTTTAGGTAGAAAGTTGAAATTCAGAACTTCCAGTGCAACATTCTCAGAAATGCTTCCCGTTTCATGCGCAGGACCCAAGAGGCAAGCAGAGCTCTGGAGTCTCAATGTGTGGATGAGATGGTGGTACAAGGAAAAGGGTTTTGGATTTGTTAGGTACTGGGCAACATTCTGGGGAATTGGGGAGGGCTTTTACAAAAGGACAGGGTCTACCTTAACCAGGGTGGAATGATGTTATTGGCAGTAACCTTTAAAAAGGAGATAGAACAGCTTTTAAACTAGAAAATGGGGGAAAGCTGACAGTCACCCAAGAGTGCATGGTTCGGAATGATGAATCTTTGAAGGATACTAGCAAAACAGGGAAAAGACATCTTAATTGAGAGGTTCCAAAGTAACCCAGGTGCCTTTAAGTAAAAAAAAGCAAAACAGAAAAGTAGGCACCTACTTTTCTTTATAAAATAGTGTCTAAGTAGGTGCTGACTTTCATGTTTAATGTAGGTGCCTCCTTATGAAATTACCAGCCACACATGGGTTGTATAAATAGTAGTCCTAACTTACATGGATTAATTGATCCTAATGTTTAGGACTGCATATTCAATGGCTCAGCTTATACGGATAGATTAACTCAAATTTTAGATAAAGACATCCAGATATCTTTAAACAATGGATATCCCATCAAAATATTATGCCCCATGTTTCTACATGTTGCTAATTTGTTTTGATGTGGTTTAAATTGTTGATATAATTGTTATCTCAATGTTCCAATTTGGAATATTTATATAAAAAAGTATCTATAGAAAAATTGTAATCTGCTAAATTTCAGTTAAGCAATGGGCTAGCTTAAAAGCTTTCTGTTTGTGTTTAAACAAAACAGCTAAGTAATTGTCTAATTTAAAGCTTTTTGGAGCATGTTTACTAAGCCCCATGGCAGTAAAATGGCTGCAGGAGCAACTAACACCACCCGGTGAGATAACATTAGTTGCACCCACAGTTCTTGCCCCAAGCATAGGTAGCACAGGCTACAAATTCTCATGCTAGCTGCACCATAGTGGGAACACCCCTGCTCCAACCAGTCTCCACTATGTCACATGCTGAAAGAGTAATACAAGGTTTTTAGCATGGGGCCACATACTACTTTTCAACTAGGCACTGATACTGTGCGCTAACCCAATGCTACCCTGGAATGCTCTTTATTATTAAAACAAGGTAGAAAATCTAGTAAGGTGAAATTTATGTTTTTATTCATATATAGTAAGTTATATGCTGGAGAAAGGACCCTATAAAGAAATATGTTTGCAAAGGGTCTTTTCTGTTAGGAGATGAGAGACAACTAATTTTGGTTGAATATTTGTTAACTAAAGCAGAGTGACAGAAACAAGGGGAAATGTTGAAATGGTCACTTTGATAAACTATCAGCAAGGAAAAATTGTCTTAGAAAAACATAAATATATAGATAAACCAGAGTTCTGTTATATTCAGTCCAGAAAGAGAAGTGAGACAGGACCAGTCACTGTTGGTAAGGAATATGAATGCACAAGTATTTACCTGCTGGGAAACTGTCTTAAAATGTGTGGAAAAAGGAGATTGTATGCTAAACTGATATTCCTTATATAATATGGAGTGGAAGAGTAACCTAGTGGTTAGAGCAGCAGCTTCGGGCCAGAAAGACCAAAATTTAAATACTACTGACACTTTTTTCTGGTTTTGGGCAAGTCACTTAACCCTCCATTGTCTCAGGTACAAACTTAGATTGTAAGTCTCTCTGGGGACAAGGAAATACCTATAGTACCTAATTTCAACTCACCTTGAACTGGAAAAGTATGAGGTAATTACATTAAAATAAATAATTAAAATAAAAGTTAAGCAATAAACTAATTTAAAGGCTTTTTTATGTTAATTACTCGACTAGTTTATAGGAATGTTCATTTTTTCCAAAATGTTCCAAATTGTGGGTGTTTTTTGTTAGTTTCACTGATCTGTTTTAAGAGCAATTTGTTTACATGCAGTGTGTGTTAAATTACTTTTGTGCACAATGCATTTTAAAGACACACTAAAAAATCAAATGCATACTAATGGATGCATATCTCTACTAGTTTAAAAGCTTTCTGTTTGTGTTTGATTCCTACCCACCTCTGGGTCAATCTTTGACTTATGGGCTTTTGAGACAATTAATTAGATAAGAAGAACATTTTTCGCCATCAAGCTCAATATAGGATTCTCATCAGCAAGTGATCAACCCTTAGCAATGGAACAATTCAAAATTCTTTGCCATACGTCAAGAAGCAAACATAAAATAGTAGCATACAATTAGAGGACTTTACATTAGTTTAAACATATCTACACTCTTAACAACTTTAAATAACCAAAGGACTTATCAATACTGAAATGCAAACCACAGTTCAGTAAGATGGGGGCTATCCAGTCTTTTGCACTGAGTGCCATATGTATGATTATCTTCTAGTTGGTGAGAGGCTATATACCTCATATACATTTGGTAAAAGGAATTAGTGATCTCTGAAGGATATACTAGAAGACTTGGAGGAGCTGAGTCAGAGAAGTATATTGAAGTGACCTTCGGGGACATAATGGGGAAATCCACCTTCACTCTGGCAGCATCTGTGATGCTTTGGAAAAGAAAGGTCACCTGGGTGGAGATCATAACCATGGTGAAGTAGGAAGTGATCTTGTATCTAAGACCTGACCTTCAGGTAATACAATATCCTCTTGCACTGAGAATGTGGTTTCAGGGACCTTGTCCAGGAAGGGCTAGGATGGCCATTATAGCTGGCAACTCAATAATTAAGAATGTCAGGTAGTTGTGAGGATCACTTGGTGATTGCTTTTCTGGTGCAAAGGTGGTGGCATCACATAGATAGGATTTTAGATATTTATTTATTTTGAGACATTTTCTATGCCATAAATCAGTGCCATGCCAGCAAGGTAATTTACAAGTTAAAAAGAGGAAAACAGGTATAGAGAACAGGAGCAGAGAAAATAAATTGTACAAAGTTAGGTGGGGAAAAAGTTAAAGTGGGGGCCGATTCAACTATAAACATCCTGTCCCTGTACGGCCAGTAAAAATCGGGGTGTGCAGTGGTAGCACCCGATTCTGATTCCGCAGAGGCTAGATGTGCCCACGGGATTAGAATCGGGTCTAGCGGTCTGGATGTGCAGGCTGGGCCCTGATTCTGATCAGTCACACATCCTGCACCTACCTGGCTAACTCAGTAAAGCTCCTGAATGGAATTGCAGTGCCATGATATCCCATCACCATGGCACCGCGGCTCCATTCAGGAGCCACGATCACTGGCCATCACTAAAATCCTCCTTTCCCCACAGCCCAACCCACGATCAGGGTCGGATTATGGGGATGCTCTTGCACCTCTTAACTGTCCATTGCCACTGGCTGCCACTGACACCCTGTGTCCAAGGGGACTTATTCCACCTCTGAAGTGGAATGGTAATGGTTATTATTATATCTTATTTAATATACCACAACATTGTATAGCAGTCTATATGGTGTGCAATAATTAAAAAGGAAAAGAAGTGAAAGGAACTCCATATTTTAGACAGGACAGTATGGGAGAGATAGGAACAACATAGAAAAGATAGGCAAAAGGAATAAGACATGAAGATAAATATACCCAATTTCCTTATGGGGTCATTCCGAGCCATGAATAACAGGGATGGACGTCCTATTGGGATGTTCATTCCTGTTATTTGGCCCCTCTGCTGACCCTGACTAACTTCACCACATGTTGTATGGGGAGGTTAGATGGGGGCAAAAAAGGGGTGGTGCGGAGACAGAGTTAGGGTGGGCAGTGGGCAGTCTGCGGCCCCGGACGTACAGGGCCAATTCCAATGTCAGCCCTGTACGTCCAGGGCCTGCAGATTGAACAGGGAACTTATTCCACCTCTGAGACTGAATAAGTTCCCCTAGTTGGAGGGGGTCGGCAGGCCCAGGCATCGGAAGAGGTAGGAGGGGGTAGAGGGGATTCCCCACAGCCCGACCCTGGCCAGATCAGGGGTCAAGCTGCAGGGAATGCAGAAATCTGTTCAGCGGCCGGGAATCATGGCTCCTGACAGGAGCTGTGGTGCCATGGCAACCGTACGCCATAGTGCCACAGCTCTATTCAGGAGCCTTGACTGAGTTAGCCGGGCAAGGCCTGTACATGCAGGTCAACCGGGATTGGGGTCCTGGCCTGCATGTACAGGCCTGGACACCATTCTGATCCCACAGGGCTAGACATGCCCCACAGGTTCAGAATCCTGTCTGACTCTGTGCATCCAGTTCCAACCGGGCGCACAGAGGTCCGGGATGTCCAGGTCAGAATTGGGCCCTTAGACTATAGTGCTATCCTTAAAATGGCCAAAGGGTGTCGTTGTACCAGAATAGCTACTCAGGTAAGTTAAGTGCCGTCCTAAAAAGGAAGGTTTTCAGAGATTTTTTGAAGCACTTGAAATTTAATTCTGTGCAGAGGTTGCCAGGCAAGTCATTCCAATGTTCTGGAGCCACAGCAGAAAAAGCTAATTTTATTGTAGATTCATGCTTTATTTCCTGTGAGGAGGGGAGGTGTAAACGAAAATCATGGAGCGAGCAAAGACATCTTGCTGGGGCATATAGGGAAACAATAGTAGATAAGTAATCTGTAACTGTGTCATGAATAATTTTGTGTGTCAAGGTAAGAAGTTTGAAAATGATCCGAGAATTTATAGATAACCAATGATATTTGACGAATAGTGGTGTAATATGATCAAATCTGTGTGCGTGAGCTAGTATGCGAACAGCCGTATTTTGGATGGCCTGGAGGCGATGGAGATGAACCTGTCGAAGGCCTAAATAAATAATATTGCAATAGTCAAGTCTCTGTATCACAGTGTGTAAAATCATGGTTATCTGGGCCGGATGATCCAAAAATGAAGTCTGGATCAGAAGAGTCAAAACATTTCCATCAAAAGCAAGGGGTACCTCAAGGCTCCTCGTTATCCTCCTTACTCTTCAATATTTACATGCAGCCCATCTGCAACATCATAAGATCATTCAAAGTGAAATGTTTGATATATGCAGATGACATTGTCTTATACATGCCGTTCTCCACAGCTCACATGGATCTGGCCCCGATTATAGACTGCTTCAATACGGTTTCAACATGGCTCCAATCACACAACCTACGCATTCAACATAAAAAAACAGAGGTGCTTTTCATCTCCAGAGACCCCAACTTTACTCCCCCATCCCACGTCAGTGTCAAGGAAGCTGACTTACAAACTAAAGAAGCAATAAAATACCTTGGAGTTACGTTGGACCAACATTTAGATATGAAACACCACATAAGCAACATAGTCAAAGCCGTTTATTTTAAAATCCGTTCACTCAAGCACCTACGCTCCCTGTTGGACCCAGACGATTTCCAGACCATATATCAAGCGCTAATCCTGCCACACTTTGACGTTGCAAATGCCATCTTACAAGGTCTCCCCCAATCCACACTAACCCCCTTACAGTTGGCCATGAATGCTGCAGCTAGGGTCCTTTACGGAGCATCCAGAAGCGACCACGTGACCCCAATTCTCAAACAGCTTCACTGGCTACCTATCCATGGGAGGATCACCTTCAAAACCCTACTCTTAGCATTCAAGGCAATCAAAGGTATCTCATCCTCCTCACTCACACATCTTATCCACATTGTCCCCCCCAACAGATCCAGAAGAGCAACAGCCGTAAACTTGCTAGTAACCCCAAAGGCATCGACAAAGTGCAACAAGACAACCACAAACAGGGCATTCAGTTTCTATGTCCCCAAATGCTGAAATGCTCTACCCCCTGACATTAGGACCATCGCCAACCTATATCAGTTCAGGAAGGCACTCAAATCCCACCTTTTCCTCCAATACTACCCAACCAGCAATTGAACCTAGATATCCCTCTCAAGAAATGACCCACTCTAGAAAGGCCCTTACATTCGGTATCTGATTTTTACCTATCCTTGCAGTGTAAATAGCTTATGTATATAGTTAACCCTGTTGTCCAAGTTTGTATTCCTGTTCGATGTAAAACCAGACAGCTTGTTGTTTTGGTCATTGTGTTGTGATGTAAACCGCGCTGATACCGAATAGCGCGGTATATAAGAAACTATAATAAATAAATAAAATAAATGCTATGAAAATGCCATAAAGCCAGGAAAATCGATGTAGTTACCTGGGACTGTTGAGGGGAGAAAGTAAGGGCCAAATCTAACACAACTCCTTGATATTGAAGGGAGGTATGTAATACTCAGGGCAAGTGTAGGCTGAAAATCCAAACCCGTAAACCAGATGGCTGTCAACTTAGTAGGATTCAGTTTAAGAGAGTGTTCAAATAACCAGGAGGATGTTGTTATTAAACAGTTACTTAGAGGTGCCAAATCTATTACCAAATCATCAGTAGAGTATAACAGTAAGATGTCGTCTGTATAAACGTAACAGGAAATGCCTAATCCCTGTATTTGAGTAATTAATGGGCTGAGGAAAATGTTAAATAATAAAGATGATAAAATAGAACCCTGGGGGACACCGCACAAAAGGTATCGGGAGGTAAAGGCCTCTCTTTGAATATGAACCTGGAAAGATCTATGATTTAGGAAGTAACAAAACCAGTCAAGCACTGTACCTCAATCCCTGCCACGTATAGGCAGGTCAAAAGTAGGTTGTGATCCACCAGATTAAAGGCCGAAAATAAGTCTAGCAAAACTGCGAGAGTATAATTCCCATGATCAAGTGACATATATCATTAAGGACTGCTGCTGGGACTGTTTCCATACTATGGCATGGGCGAAACTCTGATTGATGAGGATGAAGAAAATTAAATTGGTCCACATGATCTGCATGCTGACGGAAGACAATTTTCTTGACTATCTTTGACATGATGGCTAAGTTTGAGATAGGGCGGTAATTTTTAGGATCCCCATGATGATTCTTTATTAAAGGATGGAGTATAGCTTTTTTCCAAGCCTCAGATACCACTACTGAAGATAGACTGGTTGACCAGTGAAAGCAAGATCGGGAGGAGTCCCAAGCTGGGCTCATTTAGCCATGTTGATGGAATTGGGTCTAAGGAATAAGTCCCACGTCTAACAGGCTGATCCATGACATACAGGGCCAACCTCAAAATTGGCCTTGTACATCTCGGGCCACGGCCCACCCATGCCCCACCCTCCAGACCACCCCCTCCTGCCCCCATCATAGGCTCCCCATACAACACCGCTGTACCTAGGGGGAGCCTTTGCACCAGGATCGGCAGGAGGGCACATAGCGGGGATGTAGCGGGGATGTACCCCAGACAGGACATATATCCACGCTATTTGTAGCATAGAATGACCCCCATAATTTCTGAAGAAAGAATGATCTTACCCAAAAGGGTGAAGGGATATCAGGGGGAGGTAACTTTAGAGAAGGAGTGATGAAAGAGCCAGGTTTTAAGAGAGAAGAGCTGGCTGTCTTCATACATGTGGGTACCAATGACAGGAAAGTGTTGGAGGGAGGTTCAGGAAGCCAAGTTTAGGCTTTAAGTAGAAAGTTGGAATCAGGAACCCCCTTCCCCATGCATGATCCAAGAGGCAGACAGAGTTCCAGAGTCTCCATGCATGGATGAGAGAACAGATGTGATATATTTGGAACTAGGCAACATATGGGGGGGGGGCTATTCTGTTAGGATGAGCTTCATCATACCAGAGTGGAACCAGGCTGCCAAAGTTAATCTTTAAAAAGGAAAAGGAGTACATTATACACTAGAACCTGGGCAAAAGCCAGCAGTTGTTCAGGAGAACATCATTCAGAATTCAAAAGATAATGGAAAAATACAGGTTAGAATATCCCATTAGAGAGGGTATGATAAATGCTGAAGTAGCCCAGAAGTACATAAATGAAGAACAGACAGAAATAAATGATTCCAAATTACCCCTGTCAACTGCTATGCAGGTTATAAATACAAATAAAATGATTCTTTAATTTTTTTTGTAAGCGAATGCCAGAAGTCTAAAATATAGAATGGGAGAATTAGAGTGTATCACAGAAAATGAAGCGTTAAGCATAATAGACATCTCAGAGACTTGGTGGAAGGAGGACAGCCTGATTCCAGGGTTGAAATTATATTAAAATGACATGGTGGATATTGATGGAGGGTTGATATATGGGGCGTGTTTACTGAACTGGACTATCTATTATTGTGGGTTTTAATGTACAGTAAGTGCAGCATGTTAAAAGATAGTATGGAGCCCCCACACCAAAAATCCCATGGCAAGTGGGCATCACGCGATTTGGTAGAGACATGGCAAGATTAGGGGAAGAATGTGAACACTGACAGTTCACTGTGGTTAGTGTGGGTGTTCTGGGCATGCACTAATCGTGAACATTGCTGTTAGCATGGGTGCATTTAACGCTACCTCAGTGGGTAGTGTTAAATACACTCATGTGCTGGATGGCATGGTGCAAAATATTAGTAATGTGCCAATAGTATGGGGATGGATGCACATGCTCCCTAAAGTTGCACGGGCCTCCCTGCTAGATTCACGGCCCAAATGCAGACTATCATCACACTCATTAGTAAATAACTTACTTGAATTTCACACATAGACAACCTATTACCCTCAGTAAGTCAATGGGAGTTAGGCTTGAGTCTTGCATTTGCTGATTAAAAGGCTGGTGTTTGCTTGCAAAGGAATTTTAAAAATGTATATAGATACATTTTGAAAGTGTGACTGGTCAAAGAAAAGTACCGACCAAGTCCTAGACAGGGGATTTGACACAGAGGGTATGATTTTCTTTTTCACATTTCAGACTTTACCACAGATGCCTTCCACTATGGTGGTAAATCTGTATAGCGAGTAGTGGCGTTGGATGTCCAGGTTGAATGTCCAACCAACACTCAGCCCCGGAACATGATTCCAGTTCCAGCTCTCCCCGCAAGTGCATGGCGTTTCTATGGGGTGCACTGGACGTGGGTGGAAGTGTGCAGAGCAGGGGCCGAGCAGGGCGGGGCAATGCACCAGGATGTAAAGAGGCCGTTCAGGTCTGGTCTCTGTACGTGCACCCCCCCCCCCCCCCCAGAAATGAACTCCTGGCTTATTCTACCCCGATGGTGGAAAAAGCCCCAGGGATCCTCACTGCACTGTGCCGCACACCCCCACACACTATGCTGCCAGCCATGCTGTGTCCCTGCAGCCGTGATCCGGCCCATGGGGGCCTCCGGTGCTGGTAGGATCATGGTCTCCAGGAGCGGACATGGGTAATCACAATCCAATTCCCCACAAGGTCAGCTCCATTACCTCTTCCCCCATTCACTCCCAACTTTTCCCCTCAACCTCTGCTATCCTATCTTCCTTTTCTATGATCTCTGAGGAGGAAACCTCACACCTTCTTTCCTCCTCCAAACTGCTCCTCTGATCCTATTCTCACCTGTCTCCTAAGCTCTATCTCTTTCACTGTAATCCTGTCCATCTCTCATATTCTTAACCTATCGCTCTCCACTGCAACTGTTCCTGCAGCCTTTAAGCATGCTGTGGTCACACCTCTTCTTAAGAAGCCCTCACTTGACCCTATTTGTTATTCTAACTATCGACCCATCTCCCTCCTCCCCTTCCTCTCTAAACTACTTGAACATGTGGTTCACCGCTGTTGCCTTGACTTTCTCTTCTTTGAAGCCCTTCTGGATACTCCACAATCTGGCTTTCATCCTTTACATTCCACCTAAATGTCTCTTGCCAAAGTCTCCAGTGACCTGTTCCTAGCAAAATTAAAGGACCTTTACTCGATGTTCATCCTCATACTTCTTGACCTTTCTGCTGCTTTTGACACTGTTGACCACAGCCTTCTCCTTGATACCTTGTCCTCGCTTGATTTTAAGGGCTCTGTGCTTTTCTGGTTCTCTTCTTATCTCTTCCATCACTCTTTAAATGTTTGTTCTGGTGGATTTTTCTCTACTGCTATCCCGCTCTCAGTTGGTATACCCCAAGGAACTGTCTTGGGTCCACTCCTTTTCTCTCTCTATAGTCAGTCCCTTAGTGTGCTCATCTCTTCCCATGGCGTTCAGTACCATCTTTATGCTGATGACTCCCATATCTACCTCTCTACACCTGAAATCTCTCCAGCAATCCAGGTCAGGATCTCTGCCTGCCTTTCTGACATTGCCACTTAGATGTCTCACCGCTGCTTGGAATTTTTATTTTTCACCCTAAACCCTCATTTCCCATTCCTCATTTCTCAGTCTCTGTGGATAACTCTCCATTCCTCCCTGTCTCCTCAGTTCGCAACCTTGGGGTCATCTTTGACTCCACTCTGTCCTTCTCCACACACATCCAACTGATAGCTAAAACATGTAATTTCTTCCTCTACAACAACAATAAAATTCACCCATTCCTTTCTGAAGACAATTATCCACTCCTTAGTGAAATGAGTGGCACATCCAGTCTGCACCCACAGGACATATAAAGCTGTGATCTGAATGAGCCCTATATGTCCTGCCACTTCGGCCTGCTCTCGCTCCTCCCACTCTCCACCCCTTCCTGCCACCAGCTGACTTTGCCAATACTGCAACTCTGGCTGCACGGGGTGTGTTTTCAGTGCCTTCGGTGGAAGAGGCAGAATCTGTAGTTTTCCAAGACAACACAAGGGGCTATAATTACAAAGGAGTTATTTTGCCTATCATTGTTTGCCAAGATCTTTAAGTCTGTCCTTATATGCTTTATAATGAAGACCACTAACCATTTTAGTAGCCACCCTCTGCAGCGACTCCATCCTGTTCACATCCTTTTGAAGGTGCAGTCTCCAGAATTGCACACTATACTCCAAATGAGGTTGCACCAAAGACTTATACAGAGGCACCATCACCTCCTTTTTTCTGCTAGCCATTCCTCTCCATATGCGCCCAAGCATCCTTCCAGCTTTTGCCGTCACCTTTTCTACCTGTTTAGCTACTTTAAGATCATCAGACACAACGACACCCAGGTCCTGCTATTCTTTAGTGGACAAAAGTACTTCACCACTTATACTATATTGCTTCCTTGGATTGCTGCAGCCCAAATGCATGACCTTACATTTTTTAACATTAAATCCCAGCTGCCAGATTCTAGACCATTCTTCAAGCTTAACTAGATCCCTTCTCATGTTATCTACACCTTCCTGGGTGTCTACTCTATTGCAGATTTTGGTATCATCCGCAAAAAGGCAAACCTTACCCGACAGGCCTTCCCCTATATCACTAACAAAGATGTTAAAAAGAATCGGACCAAGGACAGATCTCTGGGGCACACCACTGGTAACATCCTTCTCCTCAGAGTGAGCCCTGTTTACCTGTACTCTTTGTCGCCTCCCACCCAACCAATTTCTAACCCAAGCAGTAACTTCAGGGTCCATCCCTAGGGTGCTCAGTTTATAAGTCACCTGTGAGGAACAGTGTCAAAGGCTTTACTGAAATCTAAATACACCACATCTAGGGCTCTCCCTCGGTCCAACTCCCTGGTCACCCAGTCAAAGAAATCAATCAGATTTGTCTGACAAGACCCGCCTCTGGTGAATCCATGCTGCCTCGGATCCTGCAATCCGCTGGACTCCAGAAACTTCACTATTTTCTCTTTCAGCAGCGTTTCTAATAATTTACTCACCACCGAAGTTAAACTAACCAGCCTGTAGTTTTCAACCACATCCTTACTTCCGCTTTTGTGTAAAGGCACCACATGAGCCTCTCTCCAGTCCTTTGGCACAACCCCTGACTCCAATGAGGCATTGAAAAGGTCAGTCAGGGGAGATGCTAGAATGTCCCCAAGTTCCCTCAGTATTCTAGGGTGTATCCCATCCGGTCCCTTCACTTTGTCTACTTTAAGTTGAGCTAGTTTCTCACAAACACAGTCTTCTGAAAATTGTTCAAGATGTCCCTTGCTTCTGTTCCTGTTTGTGGGTGTTTTCTGAGGTCCTGCTCCTGGTTCTTTATCTGTGAACACAGAACAGAAATATTTGTTAAGCAATTTCGCTTTATTCTCATCATCTTCTTCATATTCCTCCCCTTCACCCTTGAGTCTGACAATACCAATTTTGCCCTTTCTCTTCTCGCTAACATATCTGAAAAATGTATTATCCCCCCATTTTATTGCATTGGCTGTTTCCTCCTCTTTTTGATTTTTTGCTTTCCTGACTACTTTGCTAGCTTCTCTAAGTTTTTCATTAGGGACAGCATGAAAACGTGAACAGTGTTTGGCCCACCAGGACTGGAGTTGGGAGCCTCTGCCCTAGAGCAGTGGCCAACAGGGGCACACAAACCCACACCCACAGGCTGCACTATCCAAAGCCTAATGGAGAGACAGGCTGTTGGGCCCTGCGCGGAGCAGTATCTCCCATTACTGGCACCTGCATACCTTAGCAATGCCATCCTACACTTGGGAACACGTTCCACATATATCATAAGGTTGCTATGATTAATGTCAGCTAACAAATCCTAAGTTAAACACGATTTGTGGATAGAGATTCATCATAGCAACCTTTCTGATATCTGTGGAGTGTGTTTCAGTTATTGCTTTTGACAGTGTTTACCACCCCATGGAGTGACCCCAACAGTATTGCATACCATAGCAATACCCTCATTGTGCCCAGGACTGATGAGGCGATCAGGGCTGCCACAAACCTCCATATTTGCACAATGCTGGCATAGGTGTGGGAGTATGTGTATGTCTATCCAGTGTGTTGTGGCTGCCGACACCTTACTGAGCCCACACTGCTTGCACTGTTTTCAGTGTTAGCCTGCCAATGTGCATAATGAGAGCAAGGTACTGTGGGTATGGCCGGACAGGGTGGCCTGGGCAGGATGCATCTGCACAGGGTATAGGGCAATGGCTGGGACATTGTTGTGCCCGACCACCACCTGCCCGGACAGGGTGGCCACAGCATGTCATGCTGGGAGGTCACTCTCACCCTGACTGAGCAGTGACCACGACTTGGCTAGGTTCCCCCATAGTGCTATGCAGTATTCTTTTTAAGTGATATTTTTGGGTTCTTTTTTCTGGGGCCTGGTCACTGATGTACCTACCTGGTTTGTGTGCTCACATCCCATTTTTGGGTGCATACAGTTCCTCCAGGAAAATGTATTATGTACTAGCTAGCAGACTGTCTGCAATTAGCATATGCATGGCTGGAGCACCTTGCAGGGTGGAGACTGACTTTGCCCACTGCTGGTGAATGTCAGATAGTGGTGGGGGCATCTGAGCTTCTCCAGTGTTCTGCATGTCTGTCATTGACTTATGTGATTGTCCAGATCAATGTTCCCTTTAATTTTCTGTAGGCTGTGTGCACATAAAATATCAGCTGTGTGCAGCTTTTGAAAGAAGGTTAAATTTTTGTGCGCCACATAACACTCAGAGTTATATACTTTAAATTTTGACTACACGTCAGAATACAGTATGTACACCACACTGATTTTAATCAAATTAAATGAAAATAGACTATTACTAAATGAAGTGGGAAATTTCTAGTAATTACAATCATAACTTTTAAATTTTAAGACGTCTGTGTTGTTTTCTATCAGAATCAGAGCTGTGTGTGCTCTGTTGTAAAGTATGTGCGCTCGCTCGGCGAGGTGTGTGCGCGCGCACAGCTTCGAGGGAACAGTGGTCCAGATCTGCATAGACTGCCCTATAGGGTGCCTGTTCCCCAGCAGGACTGGGGTTGATGGTCCTCTCTACTGCCACCAGTGCAGAGATGTACAATGTGGATCTGTTGGTGGGAGATCCTGTCCCCCCCACCTTGAGCCAAAGAGGGCGGGTTGGGTGGTGCTACATAATCCGCTTTTGGGTCCAAACCCCCCCTTCACCTATAACATGTGACCGTGGCACCCACACAGGATATGCACTATTGTGGATGCATCATAGCCCAGGTGTATCCGAGGTGTGTCTGCAAGGGCTATCTATCACACACTGACACTGACAGGGACCAGCAGCATAGCTTATCTCAGCCAAGTCAGGTGCTGTGGACCTTGGGCTGGGTGCCCCACCTCACCCTCAGGGTGAGCACAGGACCCGCACAATGTCACAGTCTGTAGCTACTCTGTGCCAGTAACACACACGGTTGGTTCCCCCTACCAGGCCTAGGTGCTGTGGGAGTGCATATCCCATTATGTGATCAGCTGTAGACTGCTGATCTTCATGTGCAGTGCATCATGGGTACGGGTGTGTTTACCCTATCCTGGTAGCCACAGCAGACAGTTTGTGTGGTGACCTGCAGTCTTTTTGTAGCCAGCCAGCAATGTGGCAGCAGCTTTAGAGATGTAGCCTACTGGTTACTTAAATGACTTTGGAAGCAGAGGTCATGAGTTTGATTCTGCAGTGGTATAATCTAAAAAGGATGACTGAGGCTTTTTCTTTTAATTTAAATTAGTGCTGCCAGCAGAAACACTCTCACAGTGCTGTAGCCTAAGGTGCCTCATAGGCGCCCTGTGCGGCGCCCTATACAGCACCCTATAAGTTGCCTTGACAGACAGGGCACTTTATAATGTGGCCTATGGGGCACTTTATAGGGCGCCTTATGAGGCACCTTAGGTTACGGGTGTTTTTGCTGGCAGCACTGATTTAAAGTAAAAGAAAATGCCTCAGACAGGCTTTTTAGATTACACTACTGTGGGATTAAACCCATGACCTCTGCCTCCACAGGCATTGCAGTAACCAGTGGGCTACATTGTTATAGCTGCTAACCCTGCACTGGCATGTACTTAGGATTAACACATGTTAACGTGCCACGGCGCCCACTATCGCGCGATACATATTCTTGCTACCTTAGGACTGGAACACCCACTCCTTATATGGCATGCTTCACGTTATCACTGCAACTAGCGCCGGTAACATTAGGATGGTTTAGTAAACATACCCCTTAGATTGACTGTTTACATTATCAGAATATGGAAAGACTAGGGGACATGCAATGAAGCTACAGGGTAAACTATTTAAGACAAATAAGAGAAAATATTTTTTCACTCAACGTGTAATCAAACTTTGGAATTTGTTACCGGAGGATGCAGTAAAGGCTGTTAGTGTAGCTGGGTTTAAAAAAGGTTTGGACAAGTTCCTGGAGGAAAGGTCCATAAACCATTCTTAAAAAGGGACCCAGAATATCAATGCTTGACCCAATACAAGCATTGTGGAACTTGTGTCTTTTGGGGAAACTGCTAGGTACACATGATCTAGATTGGCCACTGTTGGAAACAGGATACTGGGCTTTGTGGACCTTGGTCTGACCCAGTATGGCATATCTTATGTTCTTATGTTCTCTTTCTAGTTTAACCCACACTGCCTCCTCTCTCCCTTTTAAGCACTGTATTTCTATAGTTTTAATATTATTTTTTAGATATAATGCCACTCTTCCCTTTCTTCCTATCCTGTCTTTTCTGAATAACATATAGCCTGGTATAGTTATATCCCAGTCATGGTTGTCTGTGAACCATGTCTCAGTAACTGCCACTAAATCCAAGACAGCCTCTCCCATTAAAGCCTCAACATCTAGGTTCTTATTTCCCATGCTATTGCCATTTATATACATTGTTTTCCAGATGTTATCCCTTTTACCTATTTCTATAAAGTTGTTTAATGTTTCACTTACTTGGGGTTTTAACTTACCTGGGGGCTTTCTTCACCCTAATGAATTAGTTTAAAGCCCTCTTCCATAGTTAGCCATTCTACTATTGAAGACATGTCGACCCTTCTTGGACAGATGGGTGGCATCTCTGCTCTGCAGCCCTTGGAACATCAAGCCATTGGCACCTTATGAGAATGAACATGAAGTGTTTTATCTCCAAGATCAAAATTGCACAAAGTCTAGAACTCT
Source organism: Ichthyophis bannanicus (assembly GCA_033557465.1). Lineage (NCBI taxonomy): Eukaryota > Metazoa > Chordata > Amphibia > Gymnophiona > Ichthyophiidae > Ichthyophis > Ichthyophis bannanicus. The sequence continues at coordinate 369,768,321 of CM066038.1, read as the reverse complement.
ATGGGGCATGTTTACTAAAGTCCGCAAATCTGCGCGACGCAAAATAGCGCACGGCAACGCGGCATTTAAACGCGCAGAAACGCGTTTAAACGCCCCGCACACGTGCGTGTCACCCCCGCACAGGTACGCGGCACACTAATGGGCCCCGTACAAGTGCGGGCCCGCAAATGTCCGATAGAGGCGTGGAACGGCTAAAAGAGGGCGGAGGAAGGCTCCGGAGGGGCGGAGGGACGGGGTCAATGGGTGGAGAGTGGGAGGGGAGAGGCTCCCCGCACAGTATCGGGCCCGAATTTCCATGTAAAAATTAGCGCGAGTGAAACCCTCGCGGTAGAGGGCATTTAAAGGGAAGAGAAACCATTTCCGTCAGCAATGTACAGGAACACCGGGAAACCTAAAAAACGTGTGCAGTGTGATATATGTGCACAGAACAAAATTGCAAATAGAACCTGAAAATGACCACAACAAAACTATTATAAATAGTAATCCAGCTGGGGAACAGTTATAGTGATGGGCAAATATACAAAACACACCCAGCAAAGCTCCAGAAAAAAGAGATGAATATTGGAAGGGTCTACGGAGCGGAGACTCTTCCGAAAAACATTTCCGTTTTTTGGAGCTTTCCTCGGAGTGTTTGCTATGGTTGCCCATTAATATCACTGTCGCCCAGCGTGGTGATATTTTCTCCCCCATTTCCCGTGGTCATTTCTGGTGTTTATGTGCACGTTTGTCACAAGAAAGGGTGCATATGCCCACAGTAAAAATGAGTAGAGCAGGGTTTGTGACTCCATCCTGCCAGGCTTACTGCCTCCAGGGGCTGCACTGTCTCTGTGGCCAAAGTGTGGTACAGCGGACAGAGTCATTACCTCTAGGACCAGAGGGCAGAGGTTCAAAACCCAGCTGGGGCACCTGCCAGCCCAGTCCCCATATTTTACCCACCACTAAATAAAGATAGTGCAGACACCCCTGTAGTGCAGGGAACATAAGCATGGGGAAAACACCCATATTTTACCCAACACCGCACACACACCACAACAATGGGCATTACCTACAGCCAAGTCCCCCAAATGCAGTCCCGTACTGCCACATTGCAATCAGGTCAACTTTTTTTTCTGAGAGATGTTCATGCCAGCATGTTGGCGGACAAGTACATGTGGTGCAGGGGGCAGTGGCTGCTAACCACAGAAGACAGAGGCCTAGCCATGTCCAGGGAATCCAACAAATCAGTGGCTACACAGTGGTGCAGTGCACACAGACAGTGCATGCAAGAACAGAAGGTCACAGGTTCAAAGCCCAGCTGGGGCTACTGCCAATCCTGCCCACATATTTTTCCCACAACTAAACAGTGATAGTAAGGACACACCTTTCATGGCGGGGACATATGCAATGGTAAGACATCTATCTTTTACCCCACTGAGCACAGACACCATGAACAGGGGCAGTACCTAGAGCAGAATCACCCAAATGCAGTCCTGGTGGGCCACACACCAGTCAGGTTCCATGCTGACACTCATATAAATGCCTGTGCTGTATATCTATGCACCACCCCCATGGCATGTAGATGTAGCCCATGCATATTCATGAGGGATAGCAGGAAAACCCGAACAGTGTGATGCAAACCTGGACTGGAGTTGGGAATCTGTGCCGTAAAGCAGCAGCCATCAAGGGCAGACACACCCACACCCACAGGCCCCATTGGCCAATGTCTCCTGGAAAGGCAGAACATTGGACCGTGCATGCAGCACCCACAACGAGCACTTGCATAACTTACCAATGTCACCCTACACAGCTCTGAGACGTTTGCTAGGAGCACAGGCAGGCAGATATCCATACGTTACGTACATACTGCTAGTTGACCCCATCCAAACAATCTGTTAGGTGTTTGCGGGGCATGCTCCAGGCCTGGCCTCTGACGGTGCTTACCACCCTGGGGAGTGTGACCACCAGCAGTAATGCGTACCATATCCATGCCTTGCCGTGCTCAGGACCGGTTTGGTGGGCAAGGCTACTTACCCCCTCAATCGTAGCACCATGATGGCAGAGGTGTGGAAGTGTGTGTCTGTCTATACAGTGGGTGTTGGCTGCAAGCCCCTTCAACAGCCCACACTGCCAGCACTGTTGCCAGTATTGGCCAGCCAATGTGCATAATGAGGTGCAAGGTACCATGGGTATAGCCAGGGCAGGGTGGCGTGGCCAGGATGCATCTGCACTGGGCATAGGGCCCTGGCAGGGACATTGGCTGGGATATTGTAGTGTCTGGCCACCACCTACACAGACAGGGTGGCCAAAGCATGTCCTTCTGGGGGATCACGCTCACCCTGACTGTGCAGTGACCACAGCATGGCTAGGCCCCCCCCATAGTGCTGTATAGTAGTTCCCTCATGTGATAGATATGGGTTTCTCTTTGGGGCCCAGTCACTGATCTATCTGCTTGCTGTGTATGCAGACAGCCCAGTTCTGGGTGCATGCATCTCCATTGGGAACATGCACTATGGACTAACCAGCAGACTGTTTGTAGCTGGTAAATGTCTTGCAGGGTGCAGTGGCTGTTGGCTTGCTGCAGGGGAATATCTGGTGGTGGAGTGGGCTTATGTCTGTCTGCTATTGTGTTGTGGCTGTGTATAGAGCTGCCTGCCTGGGGGGGGGGTGTGGTGTTCCTCAGCAGGACTGGGGTTGATGTTGCCCTCTACTGCCACCTTTGCAGGGAGGTAGAGTGTGGATCCCTTGATGGGGACCATGTTTGCCACGGGGGGTGTGCGCGCCTGATAGCGGCAGACAGGGATATCCATGGTGTTTGTACAGAAACTAGCTATCTGACACATTAACACTGCTTTGGAACGCCCGCTTGGCCTCCATCAGCCATGGCAGGTGTTGTTGACCTGGTCCTGGCCACCTCATTGCACACTCAGGGTGAGCACAGTACCCGCACGATGTAACGGTGTGTGGCTACTCTGTGCCAGTAAAACACCCGGTCAGTGCCCCCTACTAGGCCAAGGTGCTGTGTGGGTGCACCCGGTCACTTCCCCCAACAGGGCCGAGGTGCTGTGGGGGTGCATTCCCCATCTTGTGTCCATCTGCGGACAGCTAATTTGCATGTGCAGTGCATCATGGGTACGGGTGGCCTAACCCTATCCTGTTGACACCAGCAGACTGTCTGTGAGGTGACGTGTAGGCTATCTGCAGCCAGCCAGGGGCCTGCTTACAGCTATGGAGCTGTAGCGCAATGGTTACATCACTGCAGCCAGAGGTCATGGGTTCAAACCCACAGTGGGGCCCTTTGGTAGGGCTGTCCACAGCTTTATTTTTATTTACTGTACATATGTCTATGCCGGCAAGACCACCCTCAGCTTACTATACCCATTAGGTGCCTCTGAGGGTGCTTCATAGGGCGCCCTGTAGGCCACCTTATGGTTGCCATCCCTATAGGGTGCACTATACATTATCCTGTGTCGCAACATACATGCTGCCCTATAGGGGACATTCAAGGGTGCCTTGGCGAACAGTGCACTGTAACATGTGCCTTATGGGCCGCCGTATGTTAACATGCTGGGAGAGTGCGTTTGCTAGTAGTGATAACAAAATAAAATTATACAGCCTCCTACAGCACTCCACAACATAATACATACTGCCTCAGCAGGCATTTTTCACTGGGCATTGTGAGGAGTTGAACCCCTGATCCCTGCACTATTGGTCAGTGTTTTAACCATTGTGCTGTGGCTCTGTTCCTGTGCTTGTGCATCAGCGCGCCGCCTTGTGCCTATCAGCGCGCCGCCTTCTGCCGCCCAAGGGGACCAGTGCGCCGCCTTCTGCTGCCCAAAAATAACTGTGCGCCGCCTTATGCCGCCCAAAAAGCACTGTGCGCCGCCTTATGCCGCCCAAAAGTAACTGTGCGCCGCCTTATGCCGTTCCAAATTAATTTGCCTCCTAAAACAATTTTAATCATAACAGTTATTGCCTCAGCTGACCTTTGTCATTGTGCACACTGGGGGATTGAACCCATGGCCCCTGCACCATTGGTCATTGTCCTCACCATTGTACCACGGCTCTGTTGTTTTGTATACTCAGCAGCGCGCCACTTTGCCTTTCCACGCGCTAATGTCGACCCCCGCACATTAGCGCGACGCGCACACGTCCGGTTGCTTACTACCGTTTTTTTTCTATTTTCTGCCTGAACCGCCCACTCCTTATATGGCACAGGCACACTAGCGCGGCCCCGCACGTTAGGAATGTTTAGTAAACATGCCCCTATGGCTTCAGGCAAATTGCAGTGTTTAACATATGTTATACTCCCCTAACTCCAAGGTACCGCAGATCGCTATAATTGATTGGCATAAAACCAAATATATCCCCTCTCTGCCCACAGAAGCCAGGGACCATACAGATTGTCTGTTTACCATAGTGAAAGTTCACAAGGCTATTAGGTCTCTGAAAAATAATAAGGCTGTTGGATCCATAAACCTGCCTGCTGACTTATACAAGCTTACTTGTGACCTGGATTGGCCACTGTTGGAAACAGGATACTGGGCTTGATAGACCTTGGTCTGAACAAGTATGGAATATCTTATGTTCTTATCTCCCATCTAGACTACTGTAACTTGCTCCTTGCTGATCTCTCTTTGAATCATCTCTCTCCTCTTCAATCTTTTCAACACTCTGCTGCGAGGCTAATCTTCTGCCAGCCTCATCATGCTCATATTACCCCTCTTTTCAAGTCACTTCATTGTCTTCTTATCCATTTCCACATTCAGTTAAAACTCCTGCTGATCTTTAAGTGCATTCACTCTGCAGATCCACACTATCTTTCCTCTTTTATCTTGCCCTATACCCCCCTCTTCGGGAACAACTCTGTCTGGAAAATTGCTTCTACCTGTGCCCTTCTCTTTTATGGCTAACTCTAGACTTTGCTCCCTAAACCTTGCTGCCTGGAACAAACTACCTGAGTTTGTACATCAGGCACCATCTCTGACCCTTTTGAAATCCAAGCTGAAAATTCACCTCTTCGCTGCCGCTTTTGGATTTTGACTCACCTGATCTCCTTTGTGTTTCTTTACCATTCTCTTTAGCTGTATCCCATGTCTACAGCTACTGTGTTGTATATCTTGACTAGACTGTAAAGCTCTGATGAGCAGGGACCATCTTTTACAAGTGTCTTTACAGCACTACGTGTGTCTTGTAGCACTATACAATTGTTCAGTAGTAGTACTAGTAGTAGTAGCATTCCGAGCTGTCAGTTAGACGGCTTGTTGCCATGGTGCCAGAACAACATGGTTCCCACACCCCAACCATGACATTCTGGCCTCTGGATGGCCAGTCCCTATACGCCAATCTCGTTGGCATACAGGGAGTGCCCGGACATCTTAGTCCCCGATTCTTCCACCGTGAGTATGTCCGGGCCGTGCATCAGCAGAATCAGGTCCATCTCCCACATGTCTGGTTTCTGCATGGCCAATGTGGCCACACATGCAGGAACCAGAATGTTTCTCCACATGACTCGGTGTGCATTTGAGAGGAGATTGTGAGGGAGTTTATGGGTGTATGCATGTGTGTTTGTGGGGGGGGGGGGGGGGTAAGGTGAGGAGCTATTTAGGAGAGTTGGACCACATGCATTTCTGATCTCCATTTAGCCTAACTAATGATGCTGTTTCACAGTAGATACATGTTACAAAATGCTGTTCCCTCTGTTTGGGAAAATAGTTTTAAAGCATTATTATATTCTGTTTTCACAAAGTTTCCTCACTTATGGGAGATCAGCCATTCCTTTGTACAATGAGAGATATCCAGCTCCTATCTCCCCACAGATTTCTTTTTCCATGTGCATGTTGGAGTTCAACATTCAGCTGCTTCTATTTTATTACAGTTGATGACAGTGTACTGCAGTCATCGTTATTGTATTCCATGACATATGCAAGATATAGTGGGTGAAATTCATTTATTTTAAGCTTCATAAAGCTTTACGATTTTTCAAACAAACAGTGCAGATGTTATGCCATGTAAGACACAAAAATATTTTAGATTTGTTCTCTTTCAGAATATAGAAACCTTAGAATGCAGGTTTTTTGCAAAACACTGTGGGGGTAACTTTGAAAAAGTTCTTGTTACCTACAGACCTTCCATCGATTTTCAAAGGGAAAGATTTGCATTTGATGGTTCAATAAAGAAACGTATGGATGCAGATCTGCATCTATTTGTGCAGATATTTTTTATGTGTAAATTTATATGAATACTGCTGGTAATTTAAAATTATGCACAAAAGTGTGATCCTGCTCCCACCATGTCCCCAGAAAAGCCTGCCTCATCTGCTAGTAAAATCTATGTGCGTAATGGGACTACACATACAGGTAGATATTTTTTAAAAACACATTTCTGTGCATAAAACCCTATTATTTGTGTGGAAATGGCTTTGAAAATTGTCTTCTAAATTTCACTATGGAGGATGTTTACTAAACCGCGGTAAAGTAGCACGTGTAACACGTGCTAATGGTGCACTTGTGCCCTTAGCACATCCAAAAAGCCACTTTAGCGCATGCTAACGATACCGGCAGCGTAAAGTGCCCTATGGGAAGAGAGTAGGCGTTCATGGGGCGGAAAGTGGGGGTCAATGGTCGGGGAGTGGGCAGGAATAAGGCCTGCTTCCTTAACGATGGCACCTTAACGTCAGGAACTTTAACACATAACAACACCTCGCAGTAAGGGTGCATTTTGAGGAGAGAGAGCCTATTTAAATGTCTGCAATGTGCTGCACAGACAGGTGAGCCCAAGAAGTGATAGTAGTACTCCATTAGCAGCAACAGCATAGTGCCCAAGTATGAAAGGACACTATGTTGATGGTGCAAATGGGGCAAAGGAGGGTGCATGTGGGTCATGCAATGGGGGCTGCTGGTGCACAGAGTGGACCAGGTGGTTGCCTAGGTGGCACACAAGCACATACAACTTGAAAATATGCCAGACTGTGTCAGACCAAGGCCCATCATGCCCAGTATCCTATGTCCAATCTAAGTCATAGGTATCTAGCAGTTTCCACAAAAGACACACAAGAAGCACAGTGCATGTATTGGACAAGCAGAGGATATTCTGGACCTCTCATTAGTAATGGTTCATGGACCGTTCCCCAGGAAGCTGCCCAAACATTTCTGAAACCCAGCTACACTAACAGCCTTTATGACATCCTCCAAAAATGAATTCCAGAGTTTGAATATGCATTGACTGAGAAACCATTCACTCCCAGTAGTCCTCAATGACTTGCACTGTGGCCACATTGCATGTCCCCTAGTCCTACAACATTTGGATGGCGTAAACAATCGATCCATGTTTACCCAATCCAATCCAGGCAATATCATATAGACCTCTAACATAACACCCCTCAGCAGTCTCTTCCACAGGTTGAAGAGACATAACATTGGCAGGCGGTGATAGGGTCCTTGCAGAGGCAGATGGTTGTGGGAGGGGATGTGTGGCCATCCATGAATGCCTCTGCCCCCCACCCCTATCTGGACCATGCACACTAGGCACCCACCAGCTGGATGGGCTGGGACTGCACACCACCAACACTGACAGCACACGGGCATGTGGTGTTGGTAGAGGGGGCAGCAGCACTTACCTGCAGCAGACCAAAGCCATGCCCTGGTCCTGTGCACAATGCGCAATGCAACATGTGTCAAGGTCTGTCTGATGTGAAGTATGTCAGCCCCAGGGAGTTTTGTAGCCATATAGCAGCACTGTGGCTCCATGCACACAGTTGGTGTGTATATGAGTGGCGGGTCACAGGTTTTGGATCTGGGCTGTGGATTATGCATTGCATGTCCCTATGGTAAACTTTAGCCCACAGTGAAGGTACAACACCAACATGTGCAATCCCCAATGAATCAGCCAGTAAGGGCACAAACACCCATCAGCCACACAGACAGGCTCCACTATCCTCAGCTGGATGGAGAGTAAGGATGACAGCACTGGCACACTAAGCGACGTTAACATCAGAGCACGCTACAAGCTCCTGCACAAGGAGCATATATTAACATTGCTTGAGCTGATATTGGGACCAAGGTGGCAAGCAGGAATGCCAGCCATCCCCATTTTTGCACAGCATGGCAATATGAATGCATGTGTATATGTCTATCCATTGTTTTGTGACTTTCTCCACCTCACTGAGCCTCGCAGTACCTAAGCTGTTTCCAGCGTTAATCTGCAAATGTGCATGATAAGGAGCAACGTATTGTAGGTATGGCCTGAAACAGGGGGGATTGGCCAGGATGGGTCTGCATCAGAGGTAAGGTCAATGGCTGAGATGCTGTAGTGCCCATCTGCCATGTGCTTGGCCTGTGTGGCCATATCATGTCCTGCTGAGACAGCACTCTCACCCTGACCGAGCAGTGACCTTGGTATGGCTATGTAGCCATATAGTGCTGTATAGTAGAAACATAGAAATATGACGACAGAAAAAGACCACATTGCCTATCTAGTCTGTCCTTCCATATCAACAACTACAACAATCCCCTTTTTACCTTTAGAGATCCTCTATGTTTGTCCCATGCTTTTTTGAATTCAGTTACTGTCCTCATCTCTACCACCTCCACTGGGAGACTATTCCACGGATCCACTACTCTTTCTGTAAAGAAATATTTGTGCATATCACTCCTGAATCTATCTTCCTTCACCCTCATCCCATGTCCCCTCGTAGCACAACTTGCTTTCAATTGAAAGAGGCTCTCTCCCTGAACATTTATGCCACAGAGGTATTTAAACATCTCAATCATATCACCTCTATCCCGCCTTTACTCTAAGGTGTACATATTAAGATCGTTAAGTCTGCCCTCATATGCTTTATAATGAAGAGCACTAATCATTTTAGTAGCCACCCTCTACACTGACTCCATCCTGTTCACATCCTTTTGAAGGTGCAGTCTCCAGAATTACACACCATACTCCAAATGAGTTTGCACCAAAGACTTATACAGAGGCATTATCACCTCCTTTTTTCTGCTAGCCATTCCTCTCCGTATGCACCCAAACATCCTTCTAGCTTTTGCCGTCACCTTTTCTACCTGTTTAGCTACTTTAAGATCATCAGACACAACCACGCCTAGGTCCCGCTTTTCTTTAGTAGACAAAAGTACTTCACCCCCTATACTATATTGCTCCCTTGGATTGCTGCAGCCCAAATGCATGACCTTACAGTTTTTAACATTAAATCCAAGCTGCCAAATTCTAGACCATGTATAGTCCATGTCTGGAAAGAGGTAGAAGCTGTAATGGGGGCAATAGTTTTAGCGATACTATTTTTCCCAACCATTGCTCTGTTCGTGGAACTTAGTTATCTGTTAAAGCAAAAGAGAGAGAGATCAACCAAGTACCAAACGGTTTCCCAGCTGTCCTTTCAGAGAAAAAGCAGTTAAATCTCTTTAATTATATTCAAAATGTGCTGCTCCAAGTCTCTGTGCTTTGTTAAATGGGGACGTGCCCTATAAAGCAAGACTGCTCACTAGGGGTGGTTGGGAGTCGGGGTGTGTAGGGAGGGAACTAATACCTGATTAGGTGTCAGCAGTTCCCAAAGCTGAGAAGGTTACTAGAGTTCAACAACCTACTCTGCTCAAGGAAATTTCTACTAAAGCACCAAAAAGAAAGTAACTTTGCTTTAAAAAATATACAAAAACCCTTTTAAGAGCTCCCAGTCAGAGAGCTAGCAATTTAATAAAAATAAACCCTCAAATCCTTACCGTTGCTTGACCTGGCTGTTTCTAGTGATGTAGGTGCACTTCTTGTCCTGGGGGGTCTGATTGTGGGTATCTAGGTAATTGGGAGAGAAGATGTTCCAGCCCTATCCTTGTGGTAATGGTAGGCCCAGCAGGTCTCTGGTGGCAACCCCCTACAAGCCTAGATGCCTTCCAACATAGATAGCATCAAGTGTTTAACACTAGGTATTAACATGCACTGTTCTAGGAGGGTCACGCTCCAACAGGGCAGATCACAGTGCCAGATGTGACTGGTGCAGCAAGGTGGGACTAGCTGAACACACTAGCAGTAATGGTAATCTGCAGCACAAGCAACAAAGATCATCTCTAGCACTGCAAGTCCTGGGGACCAGGTGCTGGGCAGCTGTCCTCACCCTCAGGGTGACCGCTGAAACTGCACTGTTTGTTATGTGATTGCAGTACACACTGTCAGTGCATTGTACTGAGCTGATGTGATGTATCTGTCCATTCTCCGTTTGGCGATCAGCTGCAGACTGCTGTTCTGTGTCTGTAGTGCATCATGGGTACTGGACGGGTTAACCTATACCAGCACACACAGAAGATAGTTTAGGCAGAGACCTGAAGGCTCTTCAATCACAGACATTGCAGGCTCAAGAGGTGTATCATATTGGTTAGTGCAATGTCCACATAGGCAAGAGAAGGGGTTTGATTCCTACTTGCTCTTTTTGTGAATGTGTGCTACTCAGGTCATTTTCATGCCTGTGATAGTCAGGGCTCTCCTGTGCCTGATCTTCACATCACCATTCCCACTCTGTGCTCCTGTGGCTGCAAACATCCTGCTGCTTCTGGCTTGGCTGGGGGACACGTCTTCCCCATCCTATGCCACACACTGACATTGCAGCACTTTACATTGGCACCACCCTGTGCATCGGTACAGCCATCTCCCACATGCTCTTCCACCTAACTGGCCGCCACATAGGGTGCCTATCAATATGGCAGGTCCATCAGCTCCCATCTATCCTTCCTTCCATCTCCTTTGCATTGACTTTCCATGGTGCACTAGCCAGCTTTAGGGCTATAGCTGTTTTCCTGCCTTTAGATGCAATCTTGTCAACTTGAAGCACCTTAAAACCATTGACCATCATATGTTTGGGTGCCTAAACCCCTTAGGGCACCTTAACTTCATGCACCTTAACCCCTCAGGGCACTTTAACCTCAGGCGCCTTAAAACAATTAGGGCTCCTTAACTTCATGTGCCTTAACCTCTCAGGGTGCTTTAATCACAGGTGCCTTAAAGCCCACAGGCCGCCTTAATTTCATGCGCATTAACCCCTCAGAGTGCCGTAAACTCAGCTGCCTTAGGTTGAAGCATCTTAAACCCCTTGGGCACTTTTACACTTGTCACATTAACATGAGATGGGCCATTACCATGAGTTAAATGGCCCATAGCTCCATTTACGCTGGACCGCCCCATCCACCCATAGCCTTATATAGCTTTGGGAACCTTAATGCTGCTCTTACTGCCAGTGACTTTACCGTGGTTTAGTAAACATCCCCCTATGACTTACGAAATGAATTTTATGGGAAAGCTGAATATGTTTCTTGCATATCAATTGTAAACGTCTTTGGGGTCTTTTTACAAGCCCTATTCATGATTTACACCTGTGAAAATGATCATTCACATGCACAAATCACATCCATGTCCCAATAGTGATTTTAAAAAGGGCTAAATATACATGTGTATGTCCTGATCATGTCTAAGCTGCACAGGGATGTGACAGAGGTGTGGACAGGACAGTACAAAAAAGATCCACATGTACACTTGATTTCAGAGTGGCATCGCGCATTTAGGGGTATATTTACTAAACTGTGGTAATGTCACTTGCGTTAGGTTCCGCGGTAGAGGTACAGATGCCCATATAAAGGTGTGGTCGGTGCATCGTTACAGCAAACCGTATCAGCTAATGCATGTTACAAGGCGCCTTAGACTAACGCATGTTACAAGGCACCTTACAAGGCACATTACAAGGTGCCTTGTAAGGCACCTTATAAGGTGCCTTGTAAGGTGCATTATAAAATGCATTGTAAGGCACCTTGTAAAGTGCATTATAAGCTGCCTTGTAAGCTGCCTTGTAAGGTGCCTTATGAGGTGCCTTGTAAGGTGCATTATAAGGTGCCTTGTAAGGTGCCTTATAAGATGCATTATAAGGTGCCTTGTAAGGTGCCCCATAAGGTGCCCTATAGGGCTCCTTAGGCTAAGCACCGTATTAGGCACCCCTGGACAAGGCACTGTTAGACAGCACCCCTTTACTAAGGAACCATAGGTTAAGGCGGCCTAACAAGGATACGGTGCCCTAGGTTAGTGTGCCCTAAGGGATGCAAGGTGCTGCAGGATGGAATGCATGATCTATGAGGAACAGAGGAAGATGTAGCCCTAACACTAGATAGAGCACTCAGGAAAAGCAATGAACAGGTGAGTGAAGGAGGGAGAACTGGGAGAGACTGGATCCCCCATATCTGCGTGCATCCCATGTGGCTGCTAGTACTGATGATAAACATGGTGGGGGCAACTGTACCACAGCACAGGGTGTTGGCAATGTAAAGTACTGGAAAGACAGTTGGTGGTAGATGATGGAGGCGGAGGTGCTAGGATAGTTACAATGATAGGTCGACAGAGGAGTGGTGATGCCATGCAGATCAGGCACAGGTGAGGCAAGCACAATGAGGCACAATGCAGGAAAGGGTAGCAGTGCAGGACATGGGGTGGCAGCCTGCACAGGCAGACAGGACTCTACACAGCTGACAGACGCAGATAGATGGACCGAGGGAATGTTGGCAATTGTTGCGAGTGTATTATGGGCTGGCAGCACAGATCTGCAAAAATATGACTGTTACAGGCATGCACACTATTTGAGTAGGACAGGCATGATAGAAGGGAACAATGAGGAATTGAACCCATGAACACTGCCGAGAATGGCATTGTATTAACCAGTAGGCTATACCTCTGTGGTGTATGCCACAGCAATGGCTGCGTACAGAAGGACTGCAGGTCACCGCACAAACTGTCTGCTCTGAGTGCCAGGATAGGGTAACCCCGCCAGTACCCATGATGCAATGCACATGCTGAATAAATGTCTACAGCTGATCACCAAATGGGGTCTGCACCTCTCTGGTACCTCAGCTTGGAAAGACAAACTGACAGTGTGTGATACTGGCACAGTGTAGCTATAAACCATGCCAGTGTGCAGGTTCTGTGTTCACCCTAAGGGATAGGATGGGCGGCCAGCACTATGTCCGCAGTACATGTGGTGTTAGAGATAGGTCCTGCTGTGCCTCCCCATCACTACCAGTGTGTGATAGGTGTTCTTTGCAGTGCAGCTGAAGGTAATTTGGTGTCCATCTGTATCCTGTAGTCCCATGTGGCCCAGACACCACCCAGATTAGTGTGTACCCCATGTTTGGGTCTGACTGACATGGGCACCTGTTTTCAGGGCAGAGGGGTTTCTAGGCTTGCATGAGTTTTGTGTAGTAGTGCCTTTATAGGCCACAGTGGTGTACACTACATACCCCAAAGGGCCCATATCACCACTTTTTGTTGGTAAGGGACAAGTGCCCCAGCCCTGGTGAAGCAACCTCCATCCTGCTGGTATAAGATAGCCCTCCAGGGTTGGTGGGACAGAGCCATCCTGTGACTGGGACAGTGGCAAACCAGCAGCAATGTTGGGGTTAGGTCTGGAAAACCCCAACTGCCTCACACAGCTGTCTGTCAGTCATCAGCAGACAGCACAGTCAGATTGCACCTTATAGGTGTCCTAACCCTGTACAGTCTAACTGCAGACAGTGCATGCTCACAGAGGAACTATGTACCCAAGTAGTTGTCTGAGTGATTGGGGCCCCAGCATTAGGAACACAAAAGTATCACTGGAGGCAGATAGTATGGGAGGCAGAGCGCTATGTGGGAAGTATCACAAAAGTATCACTGGAGACAGATAGTGTGGGAGGCAGAGCGCTATGTGGGAACCTAGATATGCCATGGTCACTGCTCGATTAGAGGGAGTGCCCTCCCAGCATGACATGCTGTGGCCACCCTTTCCATGCAGGCGGTGGTTGGGCACTACAGTGTCCCAGCCATTGCCCCACACCCTGTGCGGATGCATCCTGGACAATCCGCCCTGTCCGGGCCATACCCACAACACCTTGCTCCTCATTATGCACATATTCAGGCTAACGGTGGTAACAGTGGGACATCTTATTTATTTATTTAACAGTTTTTATATACCGCACTCTTCATCATCAGCGCGGTTTACATTTTAACAAATTGTACTTAAGCATGAACATATGTTAAGTTTACAGATAACAGAGAATGAACATGGATAACTGGGGTTAAATAAATAACAAGAATTCAAACTATTTACAGCAAAATATCATATGTGTATGGTTCTAAAGCTTGGGGATCTAAGAGGGTTTGATATGGGGTGAGAAATGAAGTTAGGGGTTTACTGGACTAATCATGATCATTGGTTCGTGTTGGGAGGGAATGGCTTGGGGAGTTCATACTCTGAGGGAAGTGTTGTAGGAAGAGGTGTGTTTTTAGAGCTTTTCTAAATTGTGAGAGGTCTTTTTGTGATCTGATGTTGGGTGGCAGCATGTTCCAACATCTAGGGGCGAAGGATGAGAATGCTCTTGTGGTAGTTGTCTGGTTGAGTTTTGCTAGGTATTCTGGGATCATTAGTGTGTTTTCTGTTGCGGAGCGTCGGGATCTGGAGCTCTGTGGGTGATGCAGGAGGTCAGATAATGAAGATGATGAGATTTGGTGAACTGCCTTGAAGGTAATGAGGAGGGCTTTGTATAAAATCCTATATGATACCGGGAGCCAGTGATATCTTGGGCCCAGAGAGGGGTGGGCAGCCACAGAACAATGAATAGACACACACACACACACACACTCCCATTGCAGCATTGTGCAAAGATAGGGGTGGTTGGCAACCCTGCCTGCCACACTGGTCCTGATCACAGTGCTGACATTGTTAAACTGTGCAGGAGGTAGTAGTAGTGCTCTGGTGATAACTGCAGCTCAATGCTGGGGCCAACAGCCTGACTCTCCATGCAGCTTTGGATTGTGGAGCCTGTGTGAGTGGGTGCTTGTACCCCTGTTCACCGCTGCTTTGGGCTTTGCACATGTTGCTGTTGTATCTGCATTGTAGGGTAAAATATAGGGACATGCTTTGCAGGAACCACACCTGTGACCCTCTGCTTCTGGGCACACTGGCTGGTTGTACTGCACCACGCTGTTGCCACAGATGTATGGTAGTCACTGGGGCTACCTCTACTTTTCCTCACCCATACCTTTATGTTGCACTGCACACAACGTACGGGTACAGGGCATGGCCTAGGTCCACTGCAGGCTGCCCCCCCCCCAGCACGGGCAGCCCTCCCCCCCGCCATGCTGACATGACCATAAGCTGTCGGTGCTGGTAGTGCGCAGTCCCAGGCCATCCATTGTGTGGGTAGGTGGTCGCTTAGGGAGCAGGGTCTGGGGCAGGGGGCATGCATGAGCATCCTCACACCCCCCCATCACTGCCTACCAATAGTATGCCCTTCCACTTGGGGGAGGGTTGGCTGGGGGGAATGTTAGGTCAGTGCCCTGGCGACTGTTAGCTCGGGTAGAACAGGTACATGTAGGTGGATTGTGTTTGGCCTTTGTCAGATGCTGTCATGCTGATTTCCGGTTTCTATGTTCCTATGTGCTACCTAGGCGCCCACCTATTCCACCCTGTGCCCCAGCTGCCCCCGCTACATGTCCCGCCTGCAGCCCCCTATGCCCCACTTGCACCATTGCCATAGTGGCCTTTTATACTTGGGCACTATGCTGTTGCTGGAAATGGAGCACTACTATCATTTTTGTTGGGCTCCCTGTCTATGCTATACATTGCTGACACTGAAATAGTTTCTCTCTCCTGCAAATGTGCATCTAACGGCAGGTTTTCATTTGCGGTAGGATTCAGCCCTTCAGTTCAGTATGTTAGTGTGCAGGGAGCCTCTCCTCGCCCACTCCCCGCCCATTGACCCCTTCTCTCCGCCCTCTCTCCACCCTCTGCATTGTTACGCTCATTAGGTAACATTAATGCGTGTTAACGTTACATACCATGTGTTAACATTACCTAACAAGCGTTAACGTTACCTAACCCGCGGTCTGTAACGTTACCGCAGTTTAGTAAACATACTCCTTAGAATCGCTGGTGGACATACCATATTTAGATCTGCCCCCAGCACAAATAAGCATTTCAAAAGTTCTCATTTCCAGGCGTTTTTAAGAATACGGACAACAATGTTCTCTCAATGCCCCAATAATTGACCTCCCTTAAAAGAACAATAGGAAGTAAATATTGGAGCCTCTTTGTTTATTGCTGCACTGCTGCACATCTCACTTTCCAAAATGGCAGATCCCTATATGGATGTAGCAAGATATCCATGTGTAGGTTCCAAAATACTGTTGCTTACATGTCTATGTTTCACGGTCCCCCCACATTGATCTATCACAAATGCACATTTCTAATTTGATTATCCCCTTGCACATGTCCAGACCTTTATTATTCAGGAGACATTGATGGAGATGTTTATCTTTTAGAGTGTGAACAAACTGATTTTACCTTTTCTTCCTTTTCATCTGCCCCCTATTTTACCTTTTCTTCTGCACCCTCCTAAGGATTGTCTTCATGTACAAAGAATGAGTACTCTTGTACTATGGGGTATGTTTACTAAACAGCGCTAACGTCACAGCGGTGATGTTATCACATGATACGTAACGTTATTGCATGATAAAGTATCACACGATAACGTTACGTTTCGTGCGATAACGTCTCCAGCAGCATTAAGGCACACAGAGGGTGATGTAAGTATCTCCAGAGGGCGGAGAGAAGGGGTCAATGGGCGGGGAGTTGGCGGGGAGAGGCTCTAGGTACACTAACGCTGGGATTTTAAGACCAGAACATTACTGTGCTTGAAAACCTGGCGTTAGAGGCACAATTCCAGGAAAAAGAAACCATTTCAGTCAGCAATGTATAGCAAAGGCAGGGAGACCAAGAAAAGTGATAGTAGTGCTACATGTGCAGCAACAGCATAGTGCCCGAGTACGAAAGGGCACTACGGTGAGGCTGCAAATGGGGTACAGGGGGCTGCAGGCGGGACATGCAGTGGGGAGGCTGTGGCACAGGGTGGACTAGGCAGATTCCTAGGTGGCACATAGGAACTCAGAAACTGCAAATCAGCAAGCCAGCAACTGGTGGTGCTGGGGGGAAGCACGTATGTCTATGTAGGCACCCTACCCCAGACCCCACACCATAGGCAGCCGCCTACAGGCACACTGGATGGCCTGGGGCTGCGCATCTCCAGCACCACCAGCATAAGGGCATGCCAACATGGTGGGGGAGGGGTGCTGGTGGTGGAGGGGGCAGTGGCAGCTGCCCACAGCAGACCAAGGCTAAGCCCTGTTTAGGTGGGTGGCGTGCAGTGCAACAGACAAGGTCTATCTGAAGAACAGTCATGGTATCCCCAGGAAATGACCTGCCTCTGTGGCAACAGTTTGGTGAGGTACACACAGCCAGTGTGTTCAGAGGCAGAAAGTCACAGGTTCAAGTCCCAACTATGGCTTCTTCAGCACTTGTCCCTATAGTTTACCCTACAGAACACATACACCATAAACATGTGCACACCCTAGAGCAGCAGCCAACAGGAGCACAAACACCCACACCCACAGACCCCACTATCCTTATCCTCATGGAAAGCCAGGCCTTTGGGTCCTGCGCGGAGTAGCAGCCACCACCACTACCACCTGCATACCTTAGCAATGCCGTCATAAACATGGAAACATGCTCCATATATATCAAAAGGTTGCTATGATGAATGTCAGATAACAGATCCTACATTAAACACAAATTGTTAACAGAGATTCATCATAGCAATCTTTCTGCTATATGTGGAGTGTGTTTCCCTTCTGTTTGTTTTCTGACAGTGTTTACCACCCTGGAGAGTGACCATAACAGTATTGAGTACCTTAGCAATGCCTGCACTGTGCCCAGGACTGGTGTGGCGGCCAGGGCTGCCAACCACCTCGATCTTTGCACAATGCTGAAATAGGTGAGGAAGTGTGTGTATGTCTATGTAGTGTTTTGTGGCTGCCTACACCTTACTGAGCCCAGCGTTAGCCTGCCAATGTGCATAATGATGAGCAAGGTACTGTGGGTATGGCCCAGACAGGGCAGTCTGGGCAGGATGCATCTGCACAGGGCAAAGGGCAATGACTGGGATATTGTGGTGTCTGACCACCACCTGCATGGACAGGGTGGCCACAGCATATCATGCTGGGAGGTCAGCCTCACCCTGACTGAGGAGTGACCATGGCATGTCTAGGTTCCCACATAGTGCTACATGGTGTTTTTCTCAAGTAATGTCTTTTCCTTTTTCTGGGCCCTAATCACTGATGTACTTGCTTGGTGTGTGTGTGCTTATATCCCAGTTTTGGGTGCACACAGTTCCTCCAGGAACATGCACTATGTATTAGTTAGCAGACTGTCTGCAGTTAGCATGTGTATGGCTGGAACACCTTGCAGGGTGCAGTGGGTGAAGACTGAATGTGCCTTCTGCTGGTGAATGTCAGATGGGGGGGGGGCGGCAGCAACAAAACTCTAACAGTGCAGTAACCTACGGTGCCTTGGCGGACAGGGCACTTTATAATGTGCCTTATAGGGCGCCCTATGAGGGTGTTTTTGCTGGCAGCATTGATTTAAATTAAAAGGAAATCCCTCAGACAGCCTTATTAAATAACATCACTGTGGGATTGAACTCATGACCTCTGCCTCCACAGTCATTGTAATAATCAGTGGGCTACATCTCTATAGCTTCTAGCACAGCGCTGGCATGGACTTAAGGTTAACACGCATTAATGAGCCAAGGTGCCCTCTATCGCGTGATACAGATTCATTGCTACCTTGCCGCCGGAACGCCCACTACCTTATATGGCATTCATCACATTAACGCTGCAACTAGCACCGGTAACATTAGGATGGTTTAGTAAACATACCCCTATGTCTGCCATGAAATGACTGACTTTGTGAATGTTGAGGCCTGCCTTGGGCACATATATGTGAGAATTTCTGACACTATTTGGCCTGGGACATATTTTCTCATGAAAAAAAAATGAAATTCAAGCTGGTTAAGGGGGTATTCAGCTCTTTTCCATGGAGATTTACTCCTGTGCATACATTTCTGCATATCTTTGAATTTTTCAAAATAGAAGCCTGAGTATTTTCCAGTTATATTACAATAACTGTGAGTAAAGAAGAAATGAATAGCACTAAGACAGAGTTTAATTTTTCATGGCATATTAGAGTGCCCAAAAATGAAAAATACAAAAATATTTTGCTATAATTTTATGTATGTTTTTACCAATAATCATATAATCACATTAATTATTTCAGAAAATTTGGCAGATTAAAACAATGTATACAGAGAAATCATATACATATTCCAAGCTGGAACATCACGTTTATAGTTTATGGTTTATTCAGTACTTAATATACTGCCTTTCAGGCAAATCCAAGCATTCACAATAAAAACAAAATAACTAAAAGTGGGGAAAAGAAATACAATCTGAGATTAAAGTGAGAGAGGAGCACAAGACAGAGACAAGAGGGAGAAAAGAAGGGATAGCAAAGGACAGGGAGAAGAAGGGAAGGGGAATGGGGGAGGGATATGCAGGACTATCCTAGGGAGCTAATCAAGGGTGTTGAATGCCAATTATTTATTTTATTTATTTATTTACATTCTCTTATATACCGTGCTATTCTGCATCAGTGCGGTTTACATTGAACAAACTGAAATTACATTGAACAGGGCATTATAACTTGGAGATAACTATTTTACAGGGAACATGGGCTATGGAGGGTTAAGTGGCTTGCCCAAGACCACAAGGAGCACCTGAGCTTTTAAGGAGGAGCTGATACATTGTTAGGAAGATTCTAGATGCACGTCAGGCATTACGTTGATTAAAAGATTAGGGATATAGAAATAGAAACTGGAGGACCAAATGGAATGGTAGTGAGTATGGTAGGCAGAGAGAGGAATAGAGACAATCTACATGGATAGTATGAAGAGATTTAGAAGGGACCACCAGTATGAGGAGGGAGGTGAGTGTTAGTCCAGAGTGCAGATGTGATAAGCCATAGTGCAGTCTTGTGAATGATAGTGAGGATCTTAAATTGAACACAGTAGAGGACAGGCAACCAATGGTGTTGAAGAAAAAGAGGGGTGATGTGATCATACTTGGAGGCATGGGCAAGGAGGCAAAGGGCAGGCGACAAATTTCATGTGTGGACAGACTGGCATAGATGATATTACAATAGTCAATGTAGGTGATTATTAGGGAAAGAATAAGGGTAGTGAGGGATGGTGTGGTAAGGAGAGGATGAACAGAACAAATTTGGCACAATGCAAAAAATGATTTTTGGACAATGGAGTTGACGTAATCATGGAAAGTAAGTGTAGAGTCTAAGGGGTATGTTTGCTAAAGTGCAGTAATGTTACCATCATTAAGTTCCCCGGTAATATTACGGATGCCTATATAAAGGAGTGAGCGGTGCAGAGTTAAGGCAAGTCATGTCAGGTAATGCGCGTTACAAGGTGCTTAATGCGTGGTACAGTGTGCCCTGGACCTACCACGTGAACGTCACAGCTAACGGGAAGCAGCAGCGCATCCAAGGGGTTGCAATCAAAGGCGCACGGACAGTAGAAGACGTGCTGAGGGATGTGCAGACATGGTGCCACATGAGAAAAGGAGCCATAGGTGTAAGGCCATAGACCACAGGGAGCTGATATCACAGTCTGTAATGGGGACATGAGTCACAGATAAATACATGCACATGCACCATGAAATGGTGTGCATTGAAAACAGCATGCAGAAGAGTAAACATTAAATGGAAAGGGCATCAGGGGTTGGTTTGAAGGGCCAGCTGTGTGGATGGTGTGTGTACAAGGGCAACATGGGCAAGAGATCCAAAAAGGAGTATGAGGGAATCAAACCAGTACACTGAAGAGCCCAAACACAGCTCACTGACAACAATACCAAACCACTGAGCCAAATGCCCACCCAGACAACCCAAAGAAAGGGACCATATGTAACAGCTAGCATGTGATGGATAGGCTTCATGTCGGGGACACTGCAGTGTACAGTGAAGAGAAGGAAGGGTGTGTGGAGAAGTGACGAAGCCGGAACCATTGTATGGTAAGGTGAGTAGAACAAACGAAAAGAAAGGAAAAGGAACTTGTGGGAAACAAACCCACAACCTATGCTGGCTCCACGCATGTCTGCAACCACTATCCCAAACAACCACAACAAGCACAATGCAAATATGTTCCACCAAGTGGCCATTGTGTCTGCTATATTATGATGCAGTATTGCGGTCAGGGCCAGCCCGTCCATTGAGCAAGAATGTTTTTTGCACAGGGCCCCGCGTTTCAGGGGGCCCCGCGCAAAGAACATTCTGCTTTTTTAAAAATTAAATTTAAAAAAAAAAAAAAAGCTGGCTGCTGCCGCTGCCACCACAGCAGCAGCAGAATGGAGTGTCCCGCGGGGCCCCCTCTGCCCGGCTGAGCCCCTCTGCACCGGCTTTCAGATACGCAAAGGGAGAGTGTCTCCCTCGTGTCTCTGTTAAGCCCGCAGGGGCTGATGGGAAGCAGGGGCTGATGGGAACTTTCCCATCTGCCCCTGCGGGCTTAACAGGGACGCGAGGGAGACACTCTCCCTTTGCGTATCTGAAAGCCGGTGCAGAGGGACTCAGCCGGGCCAGGAGAGCTCAGCCGGGCAGAGGGGGCCCTGCGGGACACTCCATTCTGCCGCTGCCGCGGCAGAAGCAGCAGCAGCCAGCTTTTATTTTTTTAAATTTATTTATTTATTTAGCTGTATTTATATCCCGCTTTTCACCGGGTCAAAGCGGTCAATTTGGAGATACATTTAACACGAGGGGATATGACACACATACGCTAATACTTACAGGGAACATGGGCAATGGAGGGTTAAGTGGCGTGCCCAAGACCACAAGGAGTACCTATAGGACTAGAAATCCCAGTCCCTCCGACCTGAGATTGCTGCCCCCAGGTGGGACTTGAACCCCCGGCCCTCCGGCCTGAAGTACCTTGTCCTAACCACTAGGCCACTCCTCCCTCATTTTCCATGAGCTGATGTGGGGGGGGGGTTAGGACTGGTAATGGGCTATGGAGGGGGTTAGGACTTGACTTGAGGTGGGCTGTGGGCTGTTGGGGGGGGTTAGGACTGGTAATGGGCTATGGGGGGGTTAAGACTGGTAATGGGCTGTGGGCTGATGGGGGCTGTCTGGAAATGGGGTGATGGGCGGTTAGGACTGGAAATGGGCTAGGGCGGGGGTTAGGACTTGACTTGAGGTGGGCTGTGGGCTGTTGGGGGGGTTAGGACTGGTAATGGGCTATGGGGGGTTAAGACTTGGAATGGGCTGTGGGCTGATGGGGGCTGTCTGGAAATGGGGTGAGGGGGGTTAGGACTGGTAATGGGCTATGGTGGGGTTAGGACTGATAATGGGCTATGGGGGGGGCTAGGACAGGAAATGGGCTGATGGGGAGGGGTTAGGACTTGAGGTGGGCTGATGGGGTTAGGACTGGTAATGGGCTGTGGGCTGTTGGGGGGGTTAGGACTGGTAATGGGCTATGGGGGGTTAAGACTGGTAATGGGCTGTGGGCTGATGGGGGCAGTCTGGAAATGGGGTGATGGGGGGTTAGGACTGGTAATGGACTATGGGGGGGTTAGGACTGATAATGGGCTATGGGGGGGGCTAGGACAGGAAATGGGCTGATGGGGAGGGGTTAGGACTTGAGGTGGGCTGATGTGGTTAGGACTGGTAATGGGCTGTGGGCTGATGGGGGGATTAGGACTGGCAATGGGCTATGGGGGGCTGACTGGAAATGGGCTGATGGGGTTAGGACTGGAAGTGGGCTGATGGGGGTTAGGACTGGTAATGGGTTATAGGGGGGGCTTAAACTGAAAATGGGGTGATGGGGGGTTAGGACTGGAAGTGGGTTGATGGGGGGCTAGGACTGGTAATGGGTTGGGGGGTTGCTAGGACTGGAAATGGGCTGAGTGGAATGGGAGGCTTGAACTGCAAATAGCTGATGGGGAGGGGGCTTGGAATGGAAATGGGCTGTGAGGGAAGGGAGCTAGGACTGAAAATGGGCTGATGGAGCAGCTAGGATATGACTGGAAATGGGCTGTTGGGGGAGCTAAGATTGGAAATGGGCTGTGGTGGGGGCTTGAATTGAAATGGACTCATGGAGGGGCTAGAACTGGAAGTAGGCTCATGGGGGGGGGCTTGGACTGGAATTGGGCTGAGTGGAGGGGAGCTAGGATTTGACATGGGCTGATGGTGGGGCTAGGAAATGACTAGAAATGGGCTGATGGGGGGGCTAGGATTGGATTTGAGCTGATGAAGGGACTTGGACTGGAAATGGATGGGGGAGCTAGGACTGGAAATGGGCTGATGGGGGGCTTGGACTGGAAATGGGCTGATGCAGGGACTAGAAGGGAATGGATGCTGGGTGAGACTGGAACTAGAAGGGAGCTGATGTTGGGGGAGGATTAGAATGGGATGGGGCTGGGAGAGTAAAATGGAGAGGGGAAAAATATTTTGTGTGGGAGGGATGAAAAATCTACAATTGGCCGGGTATTGGGAGAGTAAGTGGGGATTGAGGATGGAGGGGTAAAATTTGTGTGGATGAAATAAGAATGAGGAAAGAGCAAAAGGAGAAAGATTAGTATGTTAAAGCAGATGTAGAGAGAGAGAATGGAAAAAAAACTAGAAGAGAGAAGAAAGGACAAATGGACAGCAGACGATGGAGAGTTAGCAGAAAACATGAAGAAACCAGAAGAAAGTGGCTGGAGCAATTGCAACTGAAAAAAAAATGCACAAAAGGTAGAAAGATATCTCTTTATTTTTAATTTATTAACTGGAATATGAAAGCTCTGGGAAATGTGCATCATTAACGTCTGCACTTTGTTTGGTACAAGAGGAAATTAATTTATAGTTGTATTTCTACAGTGTTGTTGTACATTCCAAGTTTGGCTTTTGGGGTTCCCAGTTTAATTATTGCCTTCCTGTTTCTAAATTGTGATTCCTTGTTTGGTGATGGTCTATGTTCTGCATGTGTAACTGAGCTGAGGTATTCTGTTTATGTAATTCCTATTTGACATTGCCACTTGTTCTCTTTCCCCAGTATTCTCTGAAATGTATTGGTTTAATATTTGCAGTTCTGCTTTTTGATAGGTAGGGTATGGTGCTTTGTGAGTCCTGGTAATGCTGTCAGGATACGGCGGGTTTGCTATGGGTTCTAAATGGGCAGCGTTTGTAGTAGTTCCTAATGTGCCTGGCGGTTGGCACTGGATTATAGTAATGTAGAAATCTTTTAGTCTTTCTTTATCCATACACTCATTAAGAGACATGTTTACTAAAAGTTAGTGTATGGTAATATTATGCAAATATTTATGCAAATAAGGCCACTTATGCAAATGAGGCCCCGCACCGAGTCTACGCACATGGCCCTGCACCCCCCTTGGGCTGCCTCTGATTGCGGTGTACACGTATTGCGGAGAATGCGTGTACGCCGCAATACGCCTTTCACAGCGGCTGACGCACAATGAGCACAATAATGCACATGACGTTACAGACCTTCTTATGTGCCTTATGAGACATGTTTAGGCGCCTTAGGTTATGTGGTCAGGTTATGGCACGTAACAACACACATCACAGGCATTATTCTGAGCACTGCACGTCTGCAAAGCATGTAGCGCCACAGTACTGCGCCCACTACAGTAGACAGGATGAGGCACATTAGTACCTGTCATCAAGAGGTCAGACCAGATCTGGACCAGTTGCTAAGCCACTGGCAGACCAACAGTACCCCCAACCATGGTCTGACATTCACCAGTAGCAGGCACAGTCAGACTGTACCTGCTGCACCACAGCAAGTGCTCCAGCCATGCACAAACTAACTGCAGACACTCCGCTAGCCAGTCTACACTGCATGTTTACAGGGGAACTATGCACACCAAGATCTAGGTTGTATGACACAGACACCCAGCAGATAGCACAGCGATTAGGCATCCAGAAATGGGGACACACATACATCACCTGAAACAAATACTATATAGCACTATGTGGGAACATAGCTGTGCCATGGTCACTGCTCGGTCAGAGTGAGTGTGTCCTCTCAGCAAGCTGTGATGTGGCCACCTTGTCCATGCAGGTGGTGGTTGGGCACTACAATGTCCCAGCTATTGCCCTACAACTTGTGCAGATGCATCCTGCCCAGTCCGCCCTGTCCGGCACATACCACAATATCTTGCTCCTCATTATGCATATTTACAGGCTAACGCTGGAAACAGTGGGCAGACACAAAACAATGGATAGACATACACACACACACTCCTGTTGCAGCATTGTGCAGTTATAGGGGTGGTTGGCAGCCCTGCCCACCACACTGGTCCTGATCACAGTGCCGGTATTGCTAAGGTGTGCAGGAGCTAGTTGTAGTGCTCTGGTGATAACTGCAGCTCCGTGCTGGAGCCAACAGCTTGACTCTCCATGAAACTTTGGATAGTGGAGCCTGTGTGAGTGGGTGGTTGTACCCTGTTGGCCGCTGCTGTGGGGATTGCACATTTTGATGTTGTATCTGCATTGTAGGGTAAAATATAGGGACATGCTCTGCAAGATCCACATCTGGGACCTGAATCTGTGACCCTCTGCTCCAGGACACACTGGCTGTGTGCACTGCACCACACTGTTGCCACAGAAGCACAGCAGTCCTTGGGGCTACCTTTACTTTTCATCAGACAAACCTTTTCTGTTTCACTCCACACCACGTACTAGAACAGGGAATGGCCTAGGTCCACTGCAGACAGGTGCCACTGCCCCCTCAAGCACCGACACCCCCCTCCCCCACCATGCTAACATGCCCATATGCTGTCGGTGCTGGTAGTGTGCAGTCCGAGGCCATCCATTGTGCAGGTAGGCAGGTGCCTAGGATGCGGGGTCTGTGGTGGGAAGGCATATATGGACATCCACACATCACCCCCATCACCACCTACCAATGTTATGTCCCTTCCACATAGGGGAGAGATGTCAGGTTAGTGCCCTGGCAACTATTGGCTAGGATGGACCAGGTAGATGTTGGTAGATTGTGTTTTGACAGCAGTCTGTGGACAGGCTAGGACATGCACCTCAGGTACGGTGTACTCAGTTTGGACTACTGGGTGTATATATGTTTCAGACAACGTGTGGTCACACCCTGCACTGCCTTACTAGGGGCTGCAGTACAGGGTGTTCATTTAGCTGGGTTTATGAACTGTTTGGGGTGCATCATGGGGAAGATCTGTGGACCCTTGTTAGAGTGGTCCCCAGATGTGTATTGATTGCCCTATTATAGGCAATCAATACACCCTGTACCCCAGGGATCAAATTGGTGGAGGGGTTGCGCTCTATGTTAGAGAGGGCATTGAGTCAGAAAGGATTAAAGTTTTACAGGAAACAAAATTTGTTGTAGAATCTCTATGGATTGAAATTCCATGTAAAAAGGGGAAGGCGATGGCAGTGGGGGTGTACTATCAACCACCGGGCCAGAATGAACAAATGGATGATGAAAAGCTCAAAAAAATCAAGGAAGCTAACAAAAGTTACAGCGCAATAATAATAATGGGTGATTTCAATTACCCCGGTATCGACTGGGTCAGTGTCACGGCAGAACATGCTAGGGAGATAAAGTTCCTAGATGACATAAATAACTGCTTCTTGGAGCAGCTGGTTCATGAACTGACCAGAGGGGAAGCCATATTAGACCTAGTCCTTAGTGGAACACCAGATCTAGTGCAAGAGATAAGGGTGTTGGGGCCACTTGGCAATAGTGATCATAGCATGATCGCCTTTGATTTAATTAGTGGAGGAGGGATAGTACAGAAATCCACAGTACTACCTTTTAAACTTTCGAAAGGGAGACTATGATAAAATGAGGAAAACAGTTAAGAAAAAACTAAAAGGAGCAGTTGCAAAGGTTAAAGACTTACATCAAGCTTGGGTGTTGTTGAAAAATACTATCTTGGCAGCCCAGACCAGCTGATTCCACGCTTTAAGAAAAGTGGTAGTCCAAAAAACTGCAAGCATGGTTTAAAGGTGAGGTCAGAGAGGCTGTTGTTGCCAAAAAAGCATCTTTCAGGAAATGGAAAAAAGAGCCAAACGACGAAACCTGGAAACAGCACAAGCACTGGCAAGTCAAATGCAAGGCATTGATAAAGCAGGTAAAGGGAGAATTTGAGAAGAAGCTTGCTGTGGAAGCAAAAATGTGAAATAAAGATTTTTTCAAATACATTCTTAGCAAAAAACCTGTGAGAGAGTCAGTTGGTCCATTAGATGATAGAGGAGTTAAAGGGGCACTAAGAGGTGACAAGGCGATAGCGGAGAGACTGAATTAATTCTTTATTTTGGTCTTTACTGAGGAAGATGTAGGGATATTACCCATGACTGAAGTGGTATTTAAAGGTGCAGAAGAATTGAAGGAAATATTGATACATCGGGAAGATGTATTACAACTATTAGATAAACTGAAGAGTAACAAATCACCTGGGCCAGATGGTATACATGCAAGGGTGTTGAAAGAACTGAAATATGAGATTGCAGACCTGCTATTAGTAATCTGTGAACTATCATTAAAATCATCTCTAATACCTGAAGATTGGAGGATCGCCAATGTAACACCAATTTTTAAAAAGGGTTCCAGGGGTGATCCAGGAAACTACAGACCGGTGAGCCTCACGTCAGTACTGGGAAAAATGGTAGAAACCATCATAAAGAATAAAATTACTCAGCATGTAGGTAGTCATGGCCTAATGGGAGACAGCCAACATGGCTTTAGACAAGGAAGATCTTGTCTTACTAATCTGTTATGTTTTTTTGAAAGTGTGAATAAACAGGTGGACAAAGGTGAGTCGGTTGATATAGTGTATCTGGCCTTTCAGAAAGCCTTTGACAAGGTCCCTCATCAGATACTTTTGGCAAAACTAAAGAGTCATGGGTAGGAGGCAGTATACTACTGTGGATCAAGAACTTGTTAAAAGACAGAAAGCAGAGGGTTGGGCTAAATGGCCAATTTTCCCAATGGAGAAAGGTAAATAGTGGTGTACCCCAGGGATCTATGCTGGGTCTGCTGCTTTTTGACATATTCATAAATGACCTAAAAAGTGGAATAACGAGTGAGCTTATCAAATTTGCAGATGACACAAAACTATTTAAAGTTGTTAAAACCCAAGAGGATTGTCGAAAATTGCAAGAGGATCTTGATAAATTAGAAGACTGGGCATCAAAATGACAGATGAAATTTAATGTGGAGAAGTGGAAAGTTATGCACCTAGGGAAGAACAACCCAAACTATGGTTACACAATGCAAGGTTCTACATTAGGAACCACCACCCAGGAAAAAGATTTAGGCGTCATTGTGGATAACATGTTAAAGCCCTCAGCCCAGTGTGCAGCGCCAGCCAAGAGAGCAAATAGAATGCTAGATATCATAAGGAAAGGAATGGAAAATAAAACAAAAGATATTATAATGCCTCTATATCGTTCCATGGTGAGACCACACCTTGAATATTGTGTGCAATTCTGGTCGCCGTATCTTAAAAAGGATATAGAGTTATTAGAAAAGGTTCAGAGAAGAGCCACCAAAATGGTAAAGGGGATGGAAGGATACTCCTATGAAGAAAGGCTAAAAAGGTTAGTGCTCTTTAACCTGGAAAAGAGACGGCTGAGGGGAGATATGATAGAAGTCTATAAATTAATGAACGGAGTGGAACGGGTAAACGTAGATCGATTGTTTATGTTATCAGAATATAGAAAGACTAGGGGACATGCAATGAAGCTACAGGATAAACTATTTAAGACTAATAAAAGAAAATATTTTTTCACTCAACGTGTAATCAAACTCTGGAATTTGTCACAGGAGGATGTAGTAAAGGCTGTTAGTGTAGCTGGGTTTAAAAAAGGTTTGGACAAGTTCCTGGAGGAAAGGTCCATAAACCATTATTAAGAAGGGGCCCAGGATATCAATGCTTGACCCAGTACAAGCATTGCGGAACCTGTGTCTTTTGGGGAAATTGCTAGTTACGTATAACCTAGATTGGCCACTGTTGGAAACAGGATGCTGGGCTTGATGGACCTTGGTCTGACCCAGTATGGCATATCTTATGTTTTTATGTTCTTATATGTACATCGCTGACACTGAAATGGTTTCTCTCTCCTGCAAATATGCATTTAACGACAGGTTTTCACTCCCAGTAATGTTCGACCCTTCATTTCCCCGTGTTAGTGTAGCAGGAGCTCTCCCCGCCCACTCCCCGCCCTTTTACCACTTCTCTCCGCCCTCTCTCCACCCTCTGCGGGACTTACCATGGCCGGAGATGTTAATGCGTATTAAGGGGTATATTTACTAAACCGTCCTAATGTTACCGGCACTAGTTGCAGCGCTAATGTGAGGAATTCCATA
Organism: Ichthyophis bannanicus; assembly: GCA_033557465.1. Taxonomy (NCBI): domain Eukaryota; kingdom Metazoa; phylum Chordata; class Amphibia; order Gymnophiona; family Ichthyophiidae; genus Ichthyophis; species Ichthyophis bannanicus. The sequence continues at coordinate 369,739,036 of CM066038.1, read as the reverse complement.
TAGGAAAGTGGGCGCTATGGCGGCAAGGTAGCAATTAATCTGTATCGCTGATAAAGGGTGCCTTGGCTCGTTAACGTGTGTTAAACTTAAGCCCATGCCAGCGCTGTGTTAGAACCTATAGAGGTGTAGCCCACTGATTACTACAATGACTGTGGAGGCAGAGGTCATAGGGCACATTATAAAGTGCCCTGTCTGCCAAGGAACCTTATAATGTGCCCTATAGGGCACCCTAGGGCGCCTTATGAGGCACCTTAGGTTACGGCACTGTGAGGGTGTTTTTGCTGGCAGCACTGATTTAAATTAAAAGGAAATCCCTCAGAGAGTCATATTAAATAACACCACTGTAGGATTGTACTCATGACCTCAGCCTCCACAGTCATTGTAGTAACCAGTGGGCTACACCTCTATAGCTTCAAACATAGCGTTGATTGGCTACAGAAAGACTGCAGGTCACTGCACAAACTGCTGTGGTTCTCAGGATAGGGTAAACCCACATGTACTGATGATGCACTGCACATGCAGATCAGCAGTCTACATCTGATCACAAGATGGGGTATGCGCCTCCACAGCACTTTGGCCTAGTAGGTGGAACTGACTGTGTGTGTTACTTGCACAGAGTAGCTACAGACCGTGTCATTGTGCGGTTCCTGTGCTCACCCTGAGGGTGAGGTGGGGCACCCAGCACCAGGTCTGCAGCACCTGGTTTTGCTGAGATAGGCTGTGTTGCCGGTCCCCATCAGTGCCAGTGTGTGACAGGTAGTCCCTGCAAATGCACCTAGGATACACCTGTGTCCATCTGCATTTCCCAGTCACGTCTAGCCCTTGTGGACTATGATGCACGCAGAATAGTGTATATCCTGTGTGGTTACCATGGTCACTTATTAGAGGAGAAGGGCGGTGTTTGGACCCAAAAGCAGATTATGTAGCACCACCCAACCCGCACTCTGTGGGTCAGGATCTCCCACCAACAGATCCACACTCTGCATCAGAGGCAGTAGGGAGGACCACCACCCCAGTCCTGCTGGGGAATAGGCACTCTCCAGGGCAGTCAATGCAAATCCGTACTTATCCCATAGGGTACTGGTAAACAAGCAGGAGACCTGGAAAAGCTCAGCTGTCCCCCACCACAATCTGACATTCACCAGCAGAGAGTACATACAGGTTGCACCCTGCAAGGTGTATGTAAGGTGATTAGCCCCCAGAAAAAGGAGACCATACATACCACTCAAGAGAAGCATTGCAGAGCACCATGTGGGAACCTAGACATGCCATGGTCACTGCTCGGTCAGGGTGAGACTGACATCCCTGCATGACATGCTGTGGCCACCCTGTCCATGCAGGTGGTGGTCGGGCACTACAATATCCCAGCCATTGCCCTATGCCCTGTGCAGATGCATCCTGCCCAGACCGCCCTGTCTGGGCCATACCCACAATACCTTGCTCCCATTATGCACATTGGAAGGCTAACGCTGGAAACAGTGTAAACATTGTGGGCTCTGTAAGGTGTATGTAAGCAGCCACAAAACACTGGATAGACATACACACACTTCCTCACCTATTTCAGCGTTGTGCAAAGATCGAGGTGGTTGGCAGCTCTGGCCGCCACACCAGTCCTGGGCACAGTGCAGGCATTGCTAAGGTGCTTAGTACTGTTATGGTTACTCTCTGGGCTGGTAAACGCTGTCAGAAAACAAACAGAAGGGAAACATACTCCACATATATCAGAAAGGTTGCTATGATGAATCTCTGTTAACAATTTGTGTTTAATGTAGGATCTGTTATCTGACATTCATCATAGCAACCTTTTGATATATATGGAGCGTGTTTCCATGTTTATGATGGTGTTGCTAAGGTATGCAGGTGGTAGTAGTGGTAGCTTCTTCTCTGCACAGGGCCCAAAAGCTAGGCTTTCCATGAGGATGTAGATAGTGGGGCCTGTGGGTATGGGTGTTTGTGTCCCTGTTGGCTGCTGCTCTAGGGTGTGCACATGTTTATGGTGTATGTGTTCTGTAGGGTTAAGTATAGGGACAAGGTCTGCAGAAGCCACAGCTGGGACTTGAACCTATGACTTTCTACCCCAGAACAACTGTCTGTGTGTACTGAACAAAACTGTTGCCACAGAGGCAGGTCATTTCCTGGGGATACCATGACTGTTCTTCAGACAGACCTTGTCTGTTGCACTGCACGCCACCCACCTAAACAGAGCTTGGCCTTGGTCTGCTGTTGGCAGCTGCCACTGCCCCCTCCCCCACCAGCACCCCTCCCCCACCATGCTGAAATGCCCTTATGCTGGTGGTGCTGGAGGTGCGCAGTCCCAGGCCATCCAGTGTGCCTATAGGCAGCTGCCTATGGTGTGGGATCTGGGATGGGGGGTGCCTACATAGACATCCACGCTTCTTCGCAGCACCGCCTGTCAATGTTATGTGCCCTTTGGGGTACCTGCTGAGTACTGTCCCCTGGGACACTGTGGGACACACACTCGTGGGCATGTTTGACCTTGATCAGTTGCTGGCTTGCTGATATGCAGTTTCTGCGTTCCTATGTGCCACCTAGGCATCTGCCTAGTCCACCCTGTGCTCAGCTGCCCCACTGCATGTCCCATCTGCAGCCCCCTGTACCCCATTTGCAGCCTCACTATAGTGCCCTTTCGTACTTGGGCACTATGCTGTTGCTGCAAATGGAGCACTACTATCACTTTTCTTGGTCTCCCTGCCTTTGCTGTACATTGCTGACTGAAATGGTTTTTCTTTCCTGCAATTGTGCCTCTAATGCCAGGTTTTCAAGCACGGTAATGTTCTGGTCTTAAAATCCTGGTGTTAGTGTACCTGGAGCCTATCCCCACCCACTCCCTGCCCATTGACCCCTTATCTCCGCCCTATGGAGAACTTACTCCACCCTCTGTGTGCCTGCCGCCAGATACATTATCACGCGAAATGTAATGTTATCATGTGATCTATCGCACGATAGTGTTATGTATCGCGCGATAATGTCGCCGCTGCGACGTTAGCGCTGTTTAGTAAACATACCCCTAAGTAACGTTAACGCGCGTTAACGTTACTTAACGCGTATTAATGTAGCCGCTCTATGTTACCGCACTTTAGTAAACATACCCCTAAGATGACACCGATATACCTCCCCTAAGATGACACCTATATATCTAAAAAAAAGTGGATAGGGTAAGAGGGATGGATCCCAGAAGAGGCAAACAGCACTGTGGAGGGAGAGAGCCATTGAACCAAAGCACTTCTGTTTTTTGAGGATTAGGTTAACAGTCACTCCCAATAATTAAATAAAAGAACAACATAGAGATGCTATTTAGAAACATAGAGGTTAATATTTGGTGGAATGGCCACCACTTAGAGATATGTGGATACGTTTTCCAGATGTCTTTAAGAGGCATTTTAGTTAACTTATTTGTATAAGTTGAACCATTGAATATGCAGTCCTGGACATGTGGAAGGGAATTTTAGAAAGGATGTCGAAATGCAATCTGGGACATCTAAGCCAGAATCTCTTAAAAAAAAAAGCAGGCACATCCAGGTGCAGACATGATTTCACAAATGTGGACGTGCCCAATATGGACGTTTGTGGGTACATCTTCATAGACATCTCCAGAATAGCATTTCAGAAGCTAGACATGTGGGAATAGCCTAATGGTTAGCATATTTGGCTAGGACCAGGGAAACCATGCTTCAAATCTCACTTCTGCTATCATTGAAATTGTGCTGAGTACTGGTAATGATGGAGTGTTTTCTTCTCTACACCCTCTGGATGTCTATCAGCCAGAACAAATACTTTTCAGGTGCCTGGAACAGGTCTAAAGTTAGACATTATATCAGACATCTGGGACCTTTCTGAGATCAAGTGGAAACACCCAGGTTTCTGGGAACACTCCAGCCACACCTCCACAGTGGACCCAAGCTCTGTGATTGTAGGTCAGGTTATTAAAGGTTGTACTATACTAGCCAGCTATGAAAATGTTAAGATAATTGTCACACTTCAGCACCCTCTGGTATATATAGGCGGTTGCCTAGGAGGGGTTGGCATGTGATGCATAGGGGAATACTTATTTATAAACCTTCTAAGTGCTGCAGCCTGGTGTCCGTTGTAGTTGTGGTCCAAGTAAATACAGCAAAGGCCTCCGTGGGTTTAACAATAACTTTATTGCCGCACAGGAGTTTGGTGAACTACTTCCCCAAACACGACAAAAGATGGTGCTACGCAATTGTGTCAAATAAAAGTCCAAGAATCCCCTGATGCTTCTCAGGTACAAACTCAAAGCAAAACATTCAGCTTTCAAACTTCCTTCAGCTTCAAATACAACAGCTGTTTCTCTCCATTGGTATTGCTTTCATATACATGCTTTAAACACAGGAAAACTTTCACAGCCTTGTACTTCTCTTCACAGCTGAATTAATTAGGTTTGAGTTTCCCACAGGCAGAACGCTGCCTTTCTCCGTGGAAACTCCGGTTATAGCAAATAGGCTTTCTCAGCACTTCTATAGGATATCTTTGTACAGCTTTTGCTCCTTTTACAGGATACACTTATATGGCTTGCAGTCCTTATAACAAACCCCACAGTCCATAGCTGATCCACTGCTATCACTTAATGGTGCATCAATTTGCATATCCTCCAGCTCTGGGTCTGATATGTCCTTAAGACCTGGGTTAAGGGAGTCTACAGACTGCCACTGCTTAATTAGTGCTTTAAGCTGCTTCCGTTTGTTATCTCTACAATATCTAGGCACTTGCAAGGATTCCAAATCACCAGCACCTTTTAAAACATTACAAAAAGGGCTCACCTTCCTTCTGGTCTGCCTAGTATATGCTTTCTAGTTGAGAGGCAAATATTTCCCTTGATACTGCTTCACTAGTTCTTTTAACACAGCGTGCTCTTCAGAGTCTAACTCTTGCCCGTGTCTGTGCTGCCTGCAATTAGTAACTTGCTGAAAGGCACCTGGGCTATACTCAGAGCTAGAGCTCCTGTCACGTTCTCTGTAGTATGAAAACTTTTGCAGTCTTTTGAATGGGACTTTCTCTCTTCCCAATCTCTCCTTTATAATTCTGGCTTTGAGAGAAGATTCCAGAGAACTACTCCCATCCCTTCCAGGCAAGGTATCTGACCTTTTCCCCTGAGGTTTAAAATAGTCTCTGACCTGTTTTTGTTTGCTGTGCAGCTCACGGTAGTTCCTTCCTGGAAGCTTTTTCAGACGGCACTCCTGAGACCTGGCTGTCTCTATGTAATCTGGCCAGCAACTCCCCAAGCACCTTGTGCCAATCAGGTATCGGTTGCTCTTGGCTTTGCTTCTCCTGGTCCCCAGATCTCTCCCTGGATCTGACTCTCCTGGACCTTCCTGGAACTGCTCTCTTTCTCCTTGCTGCTCATGGAACTCCACGTAGTGTTCTCTCTCTCCAACTAGTTCTGGTTCTCCTGCTCTTGCCAGTTCCTGTACTCGTGCTCGTTCTCGTGCTCCTGCTATCTGACTAACAGTTGCTTCCTGGTTATGTGAACAGGGCTGCCCTATCAGGTGTGACTCCGCCCCTTTTCCTCCCACCTCAGCTCCCTGGGTTTGCCTGAAGCTAGGGTGTGGCTCTCTTTCTGCTTTCCTGTGCAGAGCAGCTTTCAGGGCTGAATCCTTAACCCTTTCCTGACCTGGTTTACTGACAGCTTCTGAGGACAGAAAGTGTTTTAAACCCCTATTTTTAGGTTCTGCAACCTCTGCCTTGTCACATAATACTATATCAATATTTAAAACATAATTTTACCAAAAAATGCTAATACATCCCTGCTTAGTATAGCATCTATACAACTATAGGGAAAGTTGCACAGAGGGTTATGGCATTAATAATTTCCTTCATTGCACCTGTCTCTCAATAAAGGATGTAGACTAGATGGGCCATGTGGTCTTTTTCTGTCATCATGTTTCTATGTACAAACTTCTGAAAGAGGTTTGTAAACTAATTTTTTGAACTGAGGATTTTCTAAAAGTGGTCCATCCACTATTTTAATTGAATGTTGGAAAAATTCTAAGTGGATTCCTGGACTCTTCTCGGAGAATTCATGCAGTCTACCCAGGATTGTACCAAGCTAGTAATGTGCCCAGTGTGACTGATGATCCTGGCACACCCCTTCTTCCATCCATTCAGCTGTATGCAAGCTCAGTGATGACATTAGCACCCCTTCTGTTCTGGCACCCTGTGAAGCCATACCTCTTGCATAGCCCTTGGTACGGCCCTACCACAAGTTTCCATGAGGACAAAGGGCGAGAATCAGAAAGGGTGCCAGGGAAAATGAGAAATGGAAAACTGAGAAGGGACAAGAGAAAATGGAGATGAGTAGGCAGGATTCAAAGCCTGGAGAGAGAGAGAGCTGAGAAAGGGTAATGGAGTAATTGGAGACAGGATAGGTTTGATGTAAAAACTAGATGAGATGCAAAGGAATAAGAGGTATGATGAACTGATGGATAGAAGAAAGGTAGAGAAGGGAGGTAGCAAAACCAACAGAGAAGGGAAACAATACCATCTGGAAAGAAGAAGAGGAAGGAGGAACTGAAATAAAGAGAGTCAAGGTAGGAAGAATAAAATGGAAATACAAGGGAAGGGGTACATAGAAGACAGAAGATGAAACAAGAAAACAATATGGTGTGTGGAAAAGAAGACGTTTTTCATTTTCCATTTAAACATTTGATTATGTGATTTCCCTGAAATTCATAATTCAAACTTGGGATGACTGAAAATACATTATACTGTTTCCTCTCAGGACCAACATGACCAAGATGGCAAAACTATCCTCACTGACAGTCCCTTCAACAGAATGTCACAGTTTCTCACTCCTGCGCCCTTTCTGAAGTACCCTACTAATTCCTCATTGCTGTCCTTTCCCATTCCTCACTGCCATACTCAGTAGGTATGGATCAATCTATGGGCTACTGAATGCGCAGAAACCCTGCAATGAACAATGAATGTGCAGAAATCCTGACTTTGCCTTTTTATCCTTCTTCAGGCAAAACTTAACACATGCCGTTTAATGACTCACCCCGCAACTTAAGGGCTTGCTTCTATCACTTGATCATTTACTGATTAATGCTTCACTCTCGGCATAAGGTCTCAGAAAAAACTCAACGGCACTTTAACCAAGGGCTAATAGCCCGTTGAATGTGCCTGTTTCACATCAATGACCCATTGCCATGTTAAACTTATTTTTTTAGTAAGGTTTTTTTTGTTTTCTAGTAGCAGATGACTTTCTTCTCATCAGACAATATACTGCACTTTGACTTTTTCAAATATCAGATATCAGACTTAAACTGGAAACACCAGTGACAATATACTGCACTTAGCTTATTTTGTACTGTTGAGCAGGGCAATTCCGATGCTCACAACTAGGCACCCCAAGCGTTTCACAGCGGTTGTTTCTTCAGGGAATAGTCCCTTTAAAACTAGAGAGATGAGAATAAAAAAATGTGAACATACTCATAGCCTGTTGCTTCCTCTGCCTCAAAATTTCGATGGTGTACATAAGAACCTGCTCAAATGATGCTATCGGCGTTACTTCCATACAATGTTCATCTTCTTCTACTTTGTATGTGGAAGCCTCTAAGTTGGAACACTCAATGTATGTAATGCCGCGCATGCGAAATAGAAAACTCCGCCTTCTACTTATAGAGACTCTAGGGCAGATGTCTTCAATTATGTGATTAAACATAAAAAGAATGCTGAAATATTTAAACTGCAGCTGGGACTCTATTCTGTCATAAGATAAACTACTCAGATGCCCCTAAAAACTCAATGTGATAAAAAATATATTCTCAGTGACTCACTGAATCAAAGTCATCTGCTACTAGAAAACAAAAAAAACCTTACTAAAAAAATAAGTTTAACATGGCAATGGGTCATTGATGTGAAACAGGCACATTCAACGGGCTATTAGCCCTTGGTTAAAGTGCCGTTGAGTTTTTTCTGAGACCTTATGCCGAGAGTGAAGCATTAATCAGTAAATGATCAAGTGATAGAAGCAAGCCCTTAAGTTGCGGGGTGAGTCATTAAACGGCATGTGTTAAGTTTTGCCTGGAGTCAACCGTTTAAAGAGATATAGACTATACACCAATTTTTTATCCTTCTTGGCATGCTTTCCAAGTAAGAGAGGAAGAAGGTCACATGGCCACAGTGGTGACTCACAGTTCTTATATGCTAGCATGGATGTAACTATGTATCATAGATCTGCTAAGTTAAAAGTTACAAACCACCACTAAACTAACTGTAAATCCTACATGTATATAATTCATGTACTGTATCAATTCATATACATTGTATATCATTTTTAACCATATATGTATCATCATATATGTTCCCTTATTATGTAAATAGTTTGAGTTTCGAATTTAATGTTACCTTTTCTACATGTTCAATGCACCTTACTTACTGTTTTTATGTAAACTGCTAATTTTTGTTTTATGTAAACTGCTAATTTTGCAGAGTTAAATGTTTAATGTGAACCGCTGCTGATCACTGGAAGGAGCGGTATAGAAATGAGTTCAAATAAATAAATAAATAAAAGGGAAGCTGAAAGGGGCTTTATCAGTAAGATGAGAGCTTGGCTTTAGATAGCCTTAGCAGAAAGTAGGGGCAGATCATTGGGCATCACAAGTTAGAGGGAGGAAAGCATAAATGATGTCAGCATGGTGGCAGATTTTGAGGACTAACCCTCAGGGTTCTGTTCTTGCCCCTCTTCTTTTCAACCTCTTCTTAGCTCCCCTCACCCTTCAGATTCAACAAACTGGGATCAGCGCCTTCTACTACGCTGATGATATTGTTCTCCTTCACCACACCTCCCCTTCTCAACCCGATCTCTCCCCACTTAACTCTTGTCTCTCCACGGTTGCTAGTTGGTTGTCACAAAACTGTCTTCATCTCAATCTCACAAAAACCACTGCTATTTGGTTTTCCCGTGGTGATTCCCCTCCCCTCCTGGCCCCCTCTCTCTTAGGCTCTCCCATATCACTGGTCTCTTCCTTCCGCTATCTCGGCGTTGTTTTCGACTCCCACCTATCTTTTCAAGACCACATCTCTCATGTCACTAAAACTTCCTTCTTTTTCTTGCGCCAAATTTGTGCTATCCGTCCGTTTCTCACCTCCTCTGCACTTGCCACATTACTTCTCTCTTTGGTTATATCCCGTTTCGATTTTGCCAATTCTCTCTTTCTTGGTCTCTCTAAGTCACAGTTGTACCGTCTTCAACGTATCCAATATACAGCCGCTCGCATTGCCACTCATTCCTCTATTCGCGATCATGTTTCACCTCTACTCTCTCGTCTCCACTGGTTGCCCTTACCCTTCCGCTTCCACTACAAACTGCTCACGTTGGTCCATCGAGCTTTTCATACCAATACCCCGCAATACCTGGCTGACCTCCTCACCTTTCATACCCCCAGACGCACTCCCCGCTCGTTTCACCTCAACCGCCTCATGCCCCCTTCTCCCTCTCTGGCCCACCTACAGTCCACCCGCTCCTCTGCTTTCTTTTTCACAGCCCCTGCCCTCTGGAACTCTCTTCCTCCCTCCCTCCGCCTCGAGCCTCATCATGCCACTTTTAAATGCAATCTAAAAACCCATCTCTTCTCCCTTGCTTTGGACCTTCCCTCCCCTTTTGTGCCATCTCCTTCTTTTTAACTGTTGTGCTGTGTTTTTTTTAGTTCCTTCCATCCCTTCTGTGTCATCTCCTTCTTCTTAACTGTTGTGCTGTGTTCTTTAACTCCCCCGCTTTATAATTTGAGATTGTAACTTCCTTTCCTTTCTTCTGGCTACTGTCTTTGACTGTTTTTACAAAGTTTTTATATGTTTTTATATTGTACACCGCTCTGGTCTTTTTGAATGGGTGGTATATCAAATTTTAATAAACATAAACATATACCTCTGGTAGAAATCAGTGATAGTCACCCATAACAATCAAAACAGAATTCACTGATTCAGAGGTGTTGGAAAGGGGTTGGCCAAACAGACTCTGGTCCCACTAAAACACTACTGCTGCGATCACCAGCCTTTCCGTTGGGATTCCACAGACAAGAGGGGAAGGCTGCAATCACGAGCAGGCTGCCCATGGGGATCCCATCCCCCACGGGCAGAAGAGCACCACAATCATGGCAAAGACCCCTCCTGTCTGCCCACGAGAGATCGGATCCCCATGGGCAGACAGGAGGGGAAGGCTGGAGATCACAGCCTCATGCAGCATGGCTGACTGAGAGGTTGAGCTTGCCCTCCCCCCAAAGAAAACAGTATTCCGCCGCCCCTGCACTGATTAATGACATCATACTTTTTCATAAAGGGAAAAAAGACCTCAGGTAATTGCCCTTTTTGAGTTTATTAGCCATACAACATCCCAAAAGGGTAGTCTCACTAGTCCAGAAAAAAAAACCTTTTTTAAAATTTTCACATACTTTAATGATCCTTTATTATTTTTCACTTTCAAAGGACTTTCACATCTCTTCACTGCAGGACATCAATTAAATCCCACAGTTTGAATGCTACTGCACCCACAGTTTGGATACTACTGCACAAACCTGTAAATAATGATCTAAGATGTATATAGTTCAGAGCGAGCCATGTATCTACAGCTGTACCTGTGGCATATCTGTGCACAAACAGCTCCGTTGTATATAGTTACCCCTGTTAAACCCAAATTGTTATACCTGTTCTCTGTAATGTGCATTGTATGCTCCACTGCATTGTACAAATTGTTGTTACCTGTAAATCGTGCTGATTTTAAAGAGTGCGGTATAGAAATAATTCAAATAAATAAATAAATAAATCTCTACATGCCACCATTGTGTACACATTTCTGATGCCATGAAGAGATACAAAATGTAGGCCTCATTGGGTGTGCCACAATATGAATTTGTGAGATACGTACACCAGAATACTGATTAAAAAGCGCTTCTGCACAACAAACGGCAGTCAGAAGCGATAAAGATATTAATAATTAATTTTAAAAATGAATATATTGATTAAAAAGTCCTATGAAAGTGAAAAATAATTTAAAAAAAATCATTATGGTATGTGAAAATTTCAAAGAATGTTTTTTTTTTCTGGACCAGTGAGGATTAGTCCTGATAGCCACGTGAGTACCTTTTGAGATGTTTTATGGCTAATAAACTGAAAAGGAAAAATTATCTGAGGTCATTTTTTCCTTTATGAAAAAATTTTGAAGACTTCCATGACAGCTAGAAATCTTTTGCCAGCAGTAGGTAGTGTTGACAAAAGTTTTCTATGGATGTTTTACAATATATGAGGAATGAATATTTTATGGAAAGATAATTGCATTCTCTCTCTGATTTTTCCTTATCTTTTTGTGTATCATGGTTTTGAGATGTACCACAGCTGTATGTGCTGCTTCTGTTCTTTTGCTTTATTTTATTTTATTTTGTTTTATTTTTTACTTGTTACTTATCCTAATACAAGGAAGCTGCAAATGTGACTGCCCTGCTATAACGATTGTCTCTTATTTCAAACACGTATTCCTTGGAAGAAAACTAATTTCCTTCTTTTGTCATCTACATATGGTAGGACATTCACCTCAAATGTCTTTTTTATTGGCTTCTTGAAGGATTTCATTACTGTGGTTCTTTATTTCATTTGTATAATTAATTTAAAGCTGCCTTCACCATCTGATAACTAGACGTTGGCACTTGGTCTGCTAAGAACTGAGCAGAATTGTAGAATGGATTGAAAGTGTCTATTCATCTAGTCATGATTTTGGACAAAAATGAAGGATTGCAGGGCCAGAGTGTATAGAAATTGGAGTTGGAAATTCCTTTCCAGATGGTTTCTAACAAAAGGAATGACCAGGCAGACAGTGCCTTTCTTATTCCTTCAGAAAATGCTTGCTAGACTCCCTTCAAAATATTTTAAAAGAAAAGTGAAAACTAGCACATTTTAAGAATTCAGCACCAGCTGTGTGATTGATAGATACACTTTCTATAAGGATAAACAATATAAGAGGTGAAAAACTGTTTTAAATAGAACTGCTTTAAAATTTTGAATATCTTTACATTCAGATTCCCATTCTCAATTAATGACTAACTACAAATGGAAGATCTATCCAGATGAGGGTTTCATATCTACTCTATTGACACGGATGTGTTATAACCTTAGAATTCCTTTCATTCTTCCCTTAAACTACTAGCATGATCTGTATCAGTTACTTGTTAGCTAGGAAAGTGTATTTCTCCATTCTTGAATACAGAGAGATATAGAACTGGAATTGTCTTAATTTAGAAAGAAAAATGCATGCCTAGCTATCAGGTGTGGATTTCAAGTGGGGTCACTGTAGGCAACTTGGCAGACTTCCTCTACTCCTCCTTCCCCACCCCCTTATCCTGGTCAACATCCTCCACTCACCTTGTGAATAATTTTGAGTAGCAGCAGCAACAAAGCACTTTCTTTCACAAAAATCAACACGGGGCCTGCGAGCCCTCCAGTGCTGGGCCTGCAATGCCCCACTCCCTCTGCTTGCATAGGGTTCCTATTATGATGGAAACCCATGTGAGCAGAGGAGGTAGTGCTCAGGATTACTCACTGTAGCTTCAGCGTAAATTAAACATCAGCATTTGGCAGTTGCCTTTGTTGCCTATACCTACATTTGGACATGTTAGCTATGCCAGATTTCAGAAAGTATTATTTGGTGGTTGAGATGAAAGCTGCTGAATGGTAGGGCAGCAAGCATCATACAGGTTGATGGCCCTGATAACTTCAACTTATTAGGTTTGCTGTAAAAGTTGATACTCACTAAATCAATTTTAGGCATACTTTTATTGTTTAAAAACACAGGGCTCAATATTCAGCACCAGCAGCTAACATTACTAACGTGGCTAGCCACCAGCTCTCAAATCTAAACTTAGGGGTATATTTACTAAACTGCATAACGTTACATACCACACGTTATGTAACATTAACGATCGTTAACGTTACATACCACGTGTTATGTAACGTTAACGCGCGTTAACGTTACTTAACGATTGTTAACGTCCCCGGCTGCGGTAAACACCGCAGAAGGTGGAGAGAGGGCGGAGAGAAGGGATCAATGGGCGGAGAGTGGGCGGGGAGAGGCCCCTTTCACACTAACGCGCTGAACTGAAGGGCTGAATTCTACCGCAAATGAAAACCTGCCGTTAGATGCACATTTGCAGGAGAGAGAAACCATTTAAGTGTCAACAATGTACAGCCAAGGCAGGGAGCCAAAGAAAAATGATAGTAGTGCTCCATTTTCAGCACACCATAGTGCCAAAGTATGAATGGCAACTATGGCGATGGTGCAAATGGGGCATAGGGGGCTGCAGGCGGGACATGTAGCATGGGCAACTGGGGCACAGGGTGGATCAGGTGGGCGCCTAGGTGACACATAGGAACATAGAAACTGGAAATCAGACAGATAGCAGCTGACCAAGGCCAAACACAATCCACCTATATCTACCTGGTTCACCCTAGCCAATAGTTGCTAAGGAACTGACCTGATATCCCCCCAGCCATGCCACCCCCATGTGGAAGGGACATAATATTGGTAGGCAGTGATGGGGGGGGATGTGAGGATGTCCATGTATGGCTCCCCGCCCCGGGATCCGCTCCCTAGGCGGGTGCCTACCTACACAGTGGATGGCCTGGGACTGCGCACTACCAGCACCGACAGCAAATGGCCATGTCAGCATGGCAGGGGGGTGTGCCCGTGCTGGAGGGGGCAGTGCCACCTCCCTGAAGTGGACCTAGGCCATGCCCTGCATCAGTACGTGGTGTGCAGTGCAACATACAAAGTCTGGCTGAGGAAAGGTACAGGTAGCCCTAGGGACTATTGTGCATCTGTGGCAACAGTGTGGTGCAGTACACCCAGCCAGTGTGTCCAGAAGCAGCAATTCTTAGACATAATATGAATACAAGAAGAAAAGATAACTTATCTGGTTATCAAATTTGCCAAAAATATTTAAGATTTTCCCCAGATTTGCCCCGACTCCATCCTTCAGCACCGTATTTGCGTTTCACATATGTTTCATCAGGGGTTCAATGAAATGCTTATAAAGATGTGGAGACAACTCCTGCTTGCGTTTCCCAGCGTGTATGATATCGAGCTCAACAGCTTCCAAAAAACGCCGCACACTTAAATATTTTTGGCAACTTTGATAACCAGATAAGTTATCTTTTCTTCTTGTATTCATATTATGATCTAAGAATTGAATTAATAACGGAAAACTCTCTTCAGTTATGTTTTGAATACCTGAGCGTGATAACTTATATGAGCTGGAGTCGTTGATGCAAGAATAGTACTACGGGGAATCAATCCCGAGATGTGCACTGATAAAGTCTGAGACCCAGCTCATAAAACTTAAATGAGACGAGTGAAAAAAGGAGATCGTTGCAAATAATTTACAACTAATGGAGTAAATTGCCTGGAGCATATTTGAGGAATTCATTGTATATTTAGTAATATGGCGCTTAGCCTAGGAGGCCCTATAGGGCACCTTACATGGCACCTTACTGGGCACCTTGTAAAGCACCTTGCAAGGCACCCTGTAAGGTGCCTTACAGGGTGCCTTGCATGGTGCCTTATAAGGTGCCTTGTAACGCTCGTTAGTCTAAAGCGCCTTGTAACGCGTGTTAGCTGCTACAGCTTGCTGTAACGATGCAACGCCCACACCTTTATATGGGCATCTGTACCTTTACCGCGGAACCTAACGCGAATGACATTACCGCAGTTTAGTAAACATACCCCTGAGATATCACTGGTCGATATTGAAATCGTTACTGACTTTAAAAGGCCCTAATCTGTAGTATCTTGGTGAGCTGAACATGAATATAACATTAAAAAAAAGTTATTGGCTCTTGTTTTGAAGATATTGCAGGTAGTTGATTTTTGATGTTTCACCGTGTAAACTTATCCAGTAGGACATCAACCACATCCCAAATAAGCCTTGAATGATGTAATATTGCATCACATTGCATAATACCAGCATGCATACATAATCCAGAGTTGATTGAATCATTTTCTGATGCAATGCAATACTAATGCCAGATGGCTGCTGAAGCCATCTGACGTCAGCAGTGTACTTTACGCAGTAAGAAAGGAAAGTAATCTGGTATTCTGTTCCAGTATTGAAAGCCTCATGAATGCCTTAAAAATCCCTCATGACCCACAAGACTGGAGACTATTTATAGACTCTTCAAATCTGAGTCTGAAGGCTGTGCTTTTGAACAATGGAAACTGTCTTCCATCTATTCCAACAGCACATGCCGTCCATATGAAAGAGACATACGATAGCTTAAAGCAGGGGTCTCAAACTCAAATTGCTTTGAGGGCCGAATGAGGACTTGTAAAGTAATCCGGGGGCCGCATAAGACACGGGCCTCATTTGCATAAGGGACCTCATTTGCATAAATATTTGCATAATGTTGCATAATGAGTGCATGGATAAAGAAAGACTAGAAAATTTCTATATTACTATAATCCAGTGCCAACCGCCAGGCACATTAGGAACTACTACTAACACTGCCCATTTGGAACCCATAGCAAACCCCCCGTATCATAACAGCACTACCAGGACTCACAAAGCACCAGACCCTACCTATCAAAAGGCAACACTGCAAATATTAAATCAATACATTTCAGAGAACAATACATGACCTACTGGGAAAAGAGAACAAGTAGCAATGTCAAATAGGAATTACACAGAATACCTCAGCACTGTAGAAATAAAACTATAAATAATTTCTTGTACCAAAGCACAGACATTAATGATGCACATTTCCCAGAGCTGACATATTCCAGTTAATAAATTCAAAATAAAGAGATATTTTTCTACCTTTTGTGCATTTTTTTTCAGTTGCAATTGCTCCAGCCACTTCTGGTTTCTTCGTGTCTTCTGCTATCTCCATCGTCTGCTGTCCATTTGTCCTTTCTTCTCTCTTCTAGTTTTTTTCCATTCTCTCTCTCTACATCTGCTTTAACATACTAATCTTTCTCCTTTTGCTCTTTCCTCATTCCTATTTCATCCACTCAAATTTTACCCCTCCATCCTCAATCCCCACTTACTCTCCCAATACCTGGCCAATTGTAGATTTGTCTTCTCTTCCAGACAAAATATTTTTCCCCTCTCCATTTCACTTTCCCAGCTCCATCCCATTCTAATCCTCTCCCAACATCAGCTCCCTTCTAGTTCCAGCCCCACCCAGCATCTGCTCCTTTCTAGTCCCTGCATCAGTCCATTTCCAGTCCTATCCTAGCCTCACCATCAGCCCATTTCCAATCCTAGCCCCCATCAGCCCATTTCCAATCCTAGCTCCCTCCCCTCACAGCCCATTTCCATTCCAAGCCCCCCTCCCCATCAGCCATTTGCAGTTCAAGCCCCCCTTCCACTCAGCCCATTTCCAGTCCTAGCAACCCCCCCAGCCCATTACCAGTCCTAGACCCCCCATAGCCCATAACCAGTCCTAACCTCCCCATAGCGCACTTCCAGTCTTACCCCCCCATCACCCCATTTTCAGTCTTACCCCCCCCCATAGCCCATTACCAGTCCTAGTCCCCCCCATAGCCCACTTGCAGTCGTATCCCCCATCACCCCATTTTCAGTCCTAGCCCCCACCATAGCCCATTACCAGTCATAACCCCCCCCTGCCAATAGCCCACTTCCAGTCCTAACCCCCATCTGCCCATTTCCAGTCCTAGCCCCCACCATAGCCCATTACTTTTTATAACCCCCCCCCAGCCCATTACCAGTCCTAGACCCCCCATAGCCCATAACCAGTCCTAACCTCCCCATAGCGCACTTCCAGTCTTACCCCCCCATCACCCCATTTTCAGTCTTACCCCCCCCCATAGCCCATTACCAGTCCTAGTCCCCCCCATAGCCCACTTGCAGTCGTATCCCCCATCACCCCATTTTCAGTCCTAGCCCCCACCATAGCCCATTACCAGTCATAACCCCCCCCCCCCTGCCAATAGCCCACTTCCAGTCCTAACCCCCATCTGCCCATTTCCAGTCCTAGCCCCCACCATAGCCCATTACTAGTTATAACCCCCCCCAGCCCATTACCAGTCATAACCCCCCCTGCCAATAGCCCACTTCCAGTCCTAACCCCCATCTGCCCATTTCCAGTCCTAGCCCCCACCATAGCCCATTACCAGTTATAACCCCCCCCTCAGCCCAGCCCATTACCAGTCATAACCCACCCCTCCCCCCTCTGCCAATAGCCCACTTCCAGTTCAGTCAGCCCCTCCATAGCTCATTACCGGCCAACAAAAAAAACCCCAAAACCCAGGTTTCTGCTGCTGCCGTTGCCGCCGTGGCAGCAGCAGAATCAATTGTCAAATTAAAAAAAAAAACTGACTTCTGCTGCTCAAGCAGCTGTCCTGCGGCCCCTTTCCCTCTGCCCGGAGATCCGACTCTGCTCTCAGCGGCGTGCTTTTCAAGCCGCGACGAGAGTATTCCCCTCTCGCGCGGTTTTTCAAGTCGCGCGAGAGGGGAATACTCTCTTCGCGGCTTGAAAAGCACGCCGCTGAGAGCAGAGTCGGATCTCCGGGCAGAGGGAAAGGGGCCGCAGGACAGCTGCTTGAGCAGCAGAAGTCAGTTTTTTTTTTAAATTTGACAATTGATTCTGCTGCTGCCACGGCGGCAACGGCAGCAGCAGAAGCCAGGGTTTTGGGGGATTTTTGGTTTTCCGCCGTCGCGGGCCGCACAAAGTTGTCTCGCGGGCCGCATGCGGCCCGCGGGCCGCGTGTTTGAGACCCCTGGCTTAAAGCATCACTGACTTCCACTCCTTTCGCACTCAGTTTAAGTTACTTACTCTAGTTCACAGGGCTCTTCACACTAGTACTCCACAATACCTGGCAGACCTTATTACATCACATTACACACCCCCAGATACACTCCCCGCTCCTTCCACCTTAACCGCCTTAATCTCCTTTCCCCCTCCCTTGCTCACCTTCAATCCACCTGCTCCTCTGCTTTCTTTTTCATCGGCCCCGCACTCCGGAATTCACTCCCCACCTCCCTCCGGTTAGAACCCCATCACGCCACTTTCAAGCAAGACCTAAAAACCCACCTCTTTTCCTTGGCCTATGACCTTCCCTCCCCTCTTGTCTGATTCTGTCCCCTACGTATAGTCCTGTATGCTTTCTCTCATTCTATTATATCAACAATTGTAACTTCCTTTCCTCCTTTCTGGCCCTGTGCCTGTTTCTAATTGTTTGTGAATTGTAAACCTCTCTGATTGATAAAGTAGGGCGGAATATCAAATAAATAAACATAAACATAAACATACAGCTGGCACCTCTGTGGTGACTTGAAGGTAGATGCCCTTTTAATGGGACTGCAGCAGGGATATATAAAATAGGTTTCTTATGTGAGTGGGATAGCCGAGCAAGGGATTGGCACTACTTGCGGAAGGAATAGAATCGCAGTAACAGTGTAACAGAATATCCAGCACCCAGCTCTGGTTGAGGCTCACAAAATCCTGCTACCACTCCTTCACATCAAACTAGGTTTGATGAAAAACTTTGTGAAAGCTATGGACCGCACTTCGCCAGCATTCCGATACCTGCATGAAAAATTCCCTCAACTCAGCGAAGCAAAGATTAAAGAGGGAGTTTTTGTGGGTCCTCAGATTCAAGAGCTCTTCAAAGATGACCGGTTCAACAACTTGCTGCAGGGTGATGCGAAATAAGCATGGAATGCTTTTCGCTTAGTGTCAACAAACTTTCTCAGGAATGTTAGGGCAGAAAACTACAAGGAACTAGTAGAAGACATGCTGATGCAGTATCAGAAACTTGGCTGCAATATGTCTCTAAAGATCCATTTCCTTGATTCCCATCTCAATTTCTTTCCTGACAACTGTGGTATGGTTAGTGATGAACAGGGCAAACGTTTTCACCAGGATATCGCAACGATGGAGCAAAGATACCAGGGAAAATGGTCCACTACAATGCTGGCTGACTACTGCTGGACACTCCCCAGAGAAGCTCCTGAACAGCTGTACAAGAGACAGGTGGAAAAATCTAAGAAGTAGTCTATGACTTGTTTTTTTACAGGTATTAACCGAAGGCCTATTATATTTACTATTGACATGCATTTCGTGATGTAAACATTAATTCTTGTAGATTACAAAATACTAGAACCAACTTTGCAATTTCACTGTCATATTCGTGTTCCACATATAAAAATTGATAAGAAATGACTTTTTATTTCAGTAACATGACTTTTGTAAAAATTTGTTGACCAGTGTATTTAATGCCAGAGCCATATTCAGTCCCAGCATTAAATGTTTGGGTTAGCCACATTTGCTGCTCACTATCCAGGCAACAGTGATATTGAGGTGTTGCTCGGTTAGTGATACATGGTGAAAGTTAGGCAAGGGTTTCCTGCGCCTGGCTTTTGCCATGTATCACTAAGCGGGCAGTGGCTCAATATGGCTGTTGTCCAGTTAGCGATTGGTGCTGTCTCTGCTCTGCCTTGGAACGCCCCCCAAAGCACCCCAATAGCAACCACATTTGCAGGAGGGTGAAACCATTTCAACGTCAGCAATGTACAACATAGGCAGGGAGCCCAAGAAAAATGATAGTAGTGCTCCATTTGCAGCAACAGCACAGTGCCCAAGTATGAAAAGCCACTATGGCGATGGTGCAAATGGAGAATAGGGGGCTGCAGGCAGGACATGTAGTGGGGGCAGCTGGGACACAGGGTGGACTAGGCAGTCGCCTAGGTGGCACATAGGAACATAGAAACCGGAAATCAGCAAGACAGCAGCTGACAAAGGCCAAACACAATCCACCTACATCTACCTGGTCCACCCTAGCTAACAGTTGCCAGGGCACTGACCTGACATCCCCCCAGTCAACCCTCCCCCAAGCAGAGGGACATAATATTGGTAGGCGGTGATGGGGGGGATGTGGGGATGCCCATGTATACCTCCCCACCCTGGACCCTGCTCCCTAGGTGACCGCCTACCCACACAGTGGAAGGCCTGGGACTGTGCACTACCAGCACCAATAGCATATGGTCATATCAGCATGGCAAGGGGGGTGGTATGTCCGTGCTGGAGGGGGCAGTGGCACCTGCCTGCAGTGGACCTTGGCCATGCCCTGTACCAGTACGTGGTATGCTGTGCAATATAAAAGGTCTGGCTGAGGAAAAGTACAGATAGCTCCAGGCACTACTGTGCATCTGTAGCAACAGTGTGGTGCAGTACACACAGCCAGTGTATCCAGAAGCATAAGGGTCACAGGTTCAAATCCCAGCTGTGGATTCAGCAGAGCATGCCCCTGTATTTTACCCTACAATGCAGAAACAACAGCAACATGTGCAAAGCCCAAAGCAGCGGTGAACAGGGATACAAACACCCACTCACACAGGCTCCACAATCCAAAGCTGCATGGAGAGTCAAGCTGCTGGCCCCAGCATGGAGCTATATTTATCACCAGAGCACTACACTACTATTACCTCCTGCATAGTTTATCAATGTCGGCACTGTGATCAGGACCAGTATGGCTGGCAGGGTTGTCAACCACCCTTATCTTTGCACAATGCTGCAATAGTAGTGTGTGTTTGTGTATGTCTATCCATTATTTTGTAGCTGCCCACACCTCACGGGGCCCACAATATCCCACTGTTACCAGCGTTAGCCTGAATATGTGTATAATGAGGAGCAAGGTATTGTGGGTATGGCCCCGGACAGGACAGATTGGCCAGGATGTATCTTCACTGGGTGTGGGGCAATGACTGGGACACTGTAGTGCCCGACCACCGCCTGCATAGACAGGGTAGCCACAGCATATCATGCTGGGAGGACATGCTCACTCTGACCAAGCAATGACCATGGCATGTCTAGGCTCCCACATAGCGCTCTAGAATATTTGCTTCCAGGGATACCTGTGTATTCTCAGTGCTGGGCACCAATCACTGATCTACTTGCTTGGTATGCATAGTTTCTCTGTGAACAAGCACTATTGATTAGCTAGTGGACTGTCTGCAGTTAGTCTGTGCATGTTTGGAACACTTTGTAGGGTACTGCTGGCAAGTGGCAGACTGTGGTTGAGGCAGCTGAGGTTTTCCAGACCTAACACCAGCATTCCTGCTGGTCTGCCACTGTCTCAGTCACAGGTATGGTTGTGGTCTGCTAACCCTGGAGGGCTGTCTTATGCTAGCAGTATTGAGGTTCTTTTAGCAGGGCTGGGGCACCTGTTTCTCCACTTCCTTACCTACAAAAAGAGTGATTGTGGGCCCTTTGGGGTATTATAGTGTATACCACTTTGACCTGTAGAGGCACTGCTACACAAATTTCATGTTAGTCTTGAAACACCTCTGCCCTGATAACAGGTGCCCATGGCAGCCAGACCCTAACACCAAGTATGCACTAATCTGGGTGGTGTCTGGTCCCAGAGGACCATATGTGACTGCGGAAAACAGATGGACTGCAAGGAACACCTGTCACACAATGGTAGCAATGGGGATGTACAGCAGGACCTATCTCTAGCACCACATGTACTGCGGACCTAGTGCTGGGTGCCCATCCTATCCCTTAGGGTGAACACAGAACCTGCACAATGGCATGGTCTGTAGATACTCTGTGCCAGTATCACACACTGTCAGTTCATCTTTCCAAGCTGAGGTACCAGAGAGATGCAGACCCCATTTGGTGATCAGCTGTAGACAGCTATTCAGCATGTACATTGCATCATGGTACTAGTGGGGTTACCCTATCCTGGCACTCAGAACAGACAGTTTGTATGCCTCACAGGTTATGCATGTCATCCTGAAGCACCTTGCAGCCCTTAGGGCACACTAGCACCGTAACCCTGTTAGGCCACCTTAACCTATGGTTCCATAACCCAGGGTGCCTTCCACGGTGCCTTGTCCAGGGGTGCCTAATACGGCGCTTAGCCTAAGGAGCCCTATAGGGCGCCTTACAAAGCGCCTTATGAGGCACCTTACAAGGCACCTTATAAGGCACTTTATAGGGCACCTTACAGGGTGCCTTGTAATGTGCCTTATAAGTAAGGTGCCTTATAAGGTGCCTTGTAACGCACGTTAGTCTAAGGCGCCTTGTAACATGCGTTACCTGACACAGCTTGCCATAACGAAGCAACGCCCATGCCTTTATATGGGCATCCGTAACACTACCGGGGAACTTAATGCGGGTAACATTACCACAGTTTAGTAAACATACCCCTAAGAAAAAAAAATAACTTTCTTTTGCTCAGTCAGTGTGGGTTTCACTGGGAACAAACCAGTGCATTTTTCCTAGAAAAAAAGGTGCCAGTACTCATATGTAGGGCTCTTTCATTAATACATGAAGACTATAGGCCAGTTTTAACAGGCAATGAAAAAGGTGTTGATTCTCCGTACCACCACGTATCCTCTAAAAAATATCCCTGGAACCAACTCATAATCTTTAAAAAGACAGACTAGAAATTTGTAACCGAAGCCAAAGGAGCCATAAGTTTAAAGTAGAAGCCAGAATATAGTTATCCCCTGGGCCCCAGAAGAAGAGATAAACCTCTAGAGTAGTCCTTTGGAGAATCATTTGGTTCCCATTCTGTTCCATTGGGCTTTTCTGGGGGCATGTCTCACTTTCTGCTGCCCAGATGATAACTATTTACTGGCTTCTCCTATGGCTTCAGCTGTATGTCTCTAGTCTTTGTTCTTGAGCATCATGAATTCAAGCCCTAGTGAGCCTGACAGTCAATCAGAATGGAGCCATCTTGGGAAGGGCCAAGGAAGAAGCAGAATTAAGCTGATTGCCATATTGAAACTTGTTTACTAACATGGTTATTTTAAAAGGCTTAGTTGTGATTTAGGATCTCCATGTTTCTGAAATCGTGCCTGAACTTGCATGTAGCTGCTCTTTTTTTTCAGATGTTCTCTGGTTTTGACATCTGTGATAAGGAAGCTTATCATAGCTCAGGTAGGAGCTATAGAAAAGATGATGTGACTCTGAACAAGCAACCTGTCAGTTCTGGTAGAAGCAAGAAAACAGAGTTTTCACATAAAAGACTACCAGTCCCAGAATGCACCAGGTTTCCAGCAGCCATGAGAGGGGCTGAAGTGAGAGAATGTGTGTGCAATCAAGAGAGCTATGAGGTAATCCCTAAGCACTCATCTCAAAGGGCAGGGCCTGATTCAACACAGCTGCGCTGTGTTAGGGAGCAGCACACATTAGAACAAGATAAGAATAGAGCTTATTCTTCAGATAACAGCTACAGAGGGAGGAAGAGATACAGAGACAGCAACGGCTACAAGCTCAAGCACCAGTATCACCTGGAGAAACAGAAGCCAAGCCAAGCGGATAGAGAGAGAAGGAAACTCTCTGGAAGGAAGAGAAGAAAGGCCATTGGAAGGTCTGGGAGATTCCAAGGCAGTACTCATACTGGGAGGTATTCCAAAAGCCAGCAGAGTCCATTGGACTGGATTCAGCCAGAGGAATGGAGTGGCAGAGATAGGAATCACCAGTGGCTACCTGGAAGAGAGAAGACTGCATGTGGAAGGGACTTTCAGACCAAGGCCAGAAGGTATGTGAGAGAAGATCCAGTGTCCAGGGATCAAGATTGGAAGGCTGGACATCAGAATTGGATTACATATTGGCCAGGCTATACAGAGAGGAATAATGATAGCAGGAGAGGCTCAGGTATGAACACTGATCCAGACCCTATCTATAATAGAGAGTGGCAGCAAGGGAATGAGCATTCTCATGATAGTGCCTTAATGAAAGACTCGTCTGTGCCAATGTATGATAGTGACCATATGCTGATTGATACAGCAGATGAAAATACAGTTTATATGGACTGTTCTCTATCTAAATGCTATTACTAGTTTTCTCTGAGCAAACACATCAGCCATCACAAAGAAACCTAACTTTGTTCTTTATTTCCACTGCAAACAGCTCTTAAAGCAGGATTTGGGCTCACACAGTAGCAGCCAGCCAGCTAAAGGCTTACAGCTGGTCAATTGATAGTAATTAAAGCTGCACCTGATTGTGTGTGTGAGCAAGGGAGAATCACTGCTTAGATCTGCATGGAAAATAAGCAGAAGTTAACCCAACCAGCAAAGTTTATTCTTTACTTTGTGCCTTTGTATTTGGTAATTATTTGCTAAGAAAACATTAGCTAATTGCCTGACAAGCTGAAGGTTGTTTTCTGGTTTACTTTGTGACTTTTTGTTATCCATTTTAAACACTGCAAGCAAGTAACCTCATTTATAGTGCTATCAAGCATACATGTGCTGGGTGAATTAAACCCCATCAATAAAAGAACTATTTTATTGATCTTACCACTTGGTTTCACAACTCAAATTATTGTCATCAGCTGTGTTTGGGAGTGAATGAACTACAATACCCACAATACCTTGCAAGAATCATATGAATATATGCATCGTCAAGATTGTGTAAGTTCTCACCCTAGGCAGCCGTCTGACAAATGGCGTAGTTTTTCGGATTGCTTTTGCACCAAGAGGATTTACTTGTTGTGGATTACAAATAAAAGTCAAGTTTAAAGCTGTAAGAAGATTTCTTTCCCTCATCTGCACTTTGGAGGAAAAGTGGTTGTTCCAGGAAGCTGTCCCAGAGGAAAAGACCCTGTGCAAAGCTGGATTCATCACTGAGACAAGGTAAAATGTATCTGGGCATGTCTAGTGGTGGATGTGTGTAAGCACAGGGGGTAATTGAAAAAAAAAAAAAAAACACACCTGGTTGGAAGGTGCTGCTCTTGGGTTTTTCTTTTTTCTTTTCTTGCAGGGGTCAAGATGTATCCGACGGAGATGGCTCAGTGGATGGCAGCCCAATTTAGCAAGCAGCAGGAGCTATCACAGCAGGCCCAGGACACTGCTATGAAGGCCATAATGGAACAGCAGAAACCAGTGCTTGATCTGGTGCAAGCTCTAGTTCAGCTGCAGAGCCAAAGTGGAACAGATGCAAGACCAGCAGTTAGTACTGGTACACCACATATGGACAATGTGGGACTCAATCAAGGGATTGGGGCATTTAATTTTTGGAAATTAACTCCAGAAGATAATGTTGATGATTTTCTAGAGTCTTTTGAAAGAGTGGCACAGGCTTTAGCATGGCCAGAGACCCAGTGGGCAGTAAGGCTGGCAGCCTCATTAACTGGTGAGGCACTAGCAGCTTACAGAGCAATGCCAGCAGCCCAGGCTTTGATTTATAAGGATGTAAAGGCAGCTATTAGAGATCGCCTAGGGTTGTCTATTTCAGAGTATAGGCGAATGTTTAGAGCTGTTACATTGAAAGTGGGTGAGACACCCAGGGCTCTGAGTCAGAGAATCAGAAGTTTAGCTGTAAAATGGTTGGAGCCTGAGCAAAAGACAGTAGAAATGCTATTAGATATTATAATGCTGGAACAATTTATGCTTGGGGTACCTAAAGATTTGAATGTTTTTCTTATACAGCAAAATTGCCAAAATCTTGGAGAGGCAACCATGTTAGCAGAGAGATTCTTGGAAGCCACGCAGGCTTGCCATAGAATGGGTGGCCCTCTAAAGATGGATGCTGAGGCTAGATGTGCTGTATCAGAAAAGGGAATAATTAAGAATGTTTCTGAAAATGAATGTACTGTATCAAACCAGATGACACAGTGGAATAGAAAGAAATGTTTCAAGTGTGGAAAAGTAGGACATTTAGAGAAGAGATGCCAGACACACACTAGTTTAATGGGTCTGGATTTAAAACAGCCCAAGGAAGGATTTCTTTTGATGGTTGATGTGCAAGGAATTACCACAAATGCATTATTAGACTCTGGGGCAGACCAGAGTATTTATTTTATTTATTTATTATTTATTACAGTTGCTTATATACCGCACTATTCGGTATCAGTGCGGTTTACAGTATAACAAAAACAACCTAAACACAATTTGTTTGGTTTTACATAGAACAGGAATAACAACTTGGATAATGGGGTTAAACTATATACATGAGGGGTCACTTAAATAACAGGGTTGGATTATATACATGAAATTTTAGTTGCACTGAGTTATATTTAACACAATGCTTACTTTAGGACGGAATTTGTCTGATCTGCAGGAAGGAGCTTGGGACTGTGGTAAAGGCTTAGATTGGGTGTTATTAGGTGGGTATTTTAGGTTCCATTGTTGGCTGGGTAGAATTGGCAGAATAGGTGAAACTTGATTGCCTTCCTGAATTTAGTTAATTCTGCAATAGCTCGAAAGTCAGATGGTAATGCATTCCAGCATTTGGGGACGTAAAGACTGAAGGCTCTGTTTGCCGTTGTGCAGTTGCATTTGGTCAACATCTTCGGTGTTAATAGTAGATTTGACGCTGTTGATCTTCTGGATCTGTTGGGTGGCACGGTTTGGATCAGATCAGTAAGTGCAGTAGAGGAAATGCGGTTGATGGCCTTGAATGAGAGAAGTAAAGTTTTGAAGATAATTCTTCCGTGTATTGGTAGCCAGTGAAGCTGTTTCAGAATAGGAGTAACATGTTCACTTCTGGATGCACCATGGAGGATTCTTGCTGCAGCATTCATGGCCAGTTGTAAAGGGTGTAAAGTGGAATGAGGGAGACCTTGTAAAATGGAATTAGCAAAGTCAAAATGCGGCAGGATCAGAGCTTGATATATGGTCCGGAAATCATCTGGGTCCAGTAGGGAGCGCAGATGCCTGAGTGAGCGGATTTTGAAATATACAGCTTTGACTATGTTGCTTATATGAGTTTTCATGTTCAGATGTTGGTCTAAGGTGACCCCCAAGTATTTTATTGTTTCTTTGGTTTGTAGTTCAGCTTCCTTGACTCTTACATGAGATGGTGGAATAAAGTTGGGATCTCTGGAGATGAACAGTACCTCCGTTTTCTTGTGCTGGATACGGAGGTTTTGTGATTGTAGCCAGTCTGAAATTGCATTGAAGCATTCTACAAGTGGTGTAAGGTCCATTTGCACAGTCGAGAAAGGCATATATAAGAGGATGTCATCTGCGTATATCAGACAGCTCACGTTAAATGATCTAATGATATTGCAGATGGGCTGCATGTATATGTTAAATAATAGAGATGATAATGAAGATCCTTGAGGCACACCTTGTGTTTGATGGAAATGTTTTGATTCTTCTGAACCGGATTTAACGTATTGCCACCTACCATCTAGGTAGGACTTGCACCAAGCAAGTGCAGTATTGCAGATTCCCTTTTCTTTCAGCCGCCCAAGAAGGAGCTCGTGATGTACCGAGTCAAAGGCCGCAGCAATGTCTAAAAAGATGAGCACAAAGCCTTGTCTAATGTCATCAACGCCTGTGAGTATGCTGTTAAATAGAAATGTGAGAAGGGTCTCGACTCCATGATACTCTCTGAACCCGTGTTGGCAGTGATCTAAAGGAGCTGTGGAGTCTATATGATCCTGAATTTGCCTTTGTACCTCTTTCTCAATTATCTTTGCTAGTAGGGGAATACTAGCTATTGGTCTGTAAGAATCGACCTTTTGAGGATCGAGTTTGGGGTTCTTCAATAAGGGCCTGATTGAGGTTTGTTTGAGTGTTGTGGGGAAGGACCCAGTGGTGAAAGAAAGGTTTATTAGTTTTGCGATGACTGGGCTGAACTCCTTGCGTAACTCCTTAATCCAGAATGCTGGGCAAGGGTCCGTTTGAGCTGTGGAGGTATTGAGGGAGGCTATTGTATCTTCGATGCTTTTTCTGGATGGTGTGGAGAATTCGAGCAAGGGGGTTATTCCAGTAGGTGTTTGAAATGAGGCTGATGAGATTTTGTCGGTCTGTATGATCTTTGATTGGAGGTATTCAGCGAATTTTTGTGGTTGGATATCCACATGTTGATCAGGAGATGGTTCCTTTGAAAGGGCTTGTACCAAGTTGAAAAGATCCCGTGGTTTGTTCAGAGATCTCTTCAGAGTGTCGGTGTGGTGTTGTCTCATTTTCATTGAGATTGCTTCTCTGTGCATTGAAAGGTGAAGTTGGTAGGTGGTCAAATCTTCAGTGGAGTGCGATGTCAAAAAGGCTTTGGAAGAGGATAGAGGCCCAAGAAAGATTTTTGCCTAGAACCCCTGACAGCCAAGTTCACATCAGATGCATTCATGGTGCTGCATCATCATATCCCACCTATAGGCTAAAGGTTAAGTGCCTAGGGAAACAAGAGGAAGTCCTATTAGCAGTGGTGCCTAGGCTACCCTTTGATTTGGTTCTAGGAAGAGACTGGCCAAGATTTAAGCAGGGTCTAGTGGAAGGACTAGGAAAAAAGGAGGGAGAAGGTTTAATGGTAGTAGCTCCCAGGCCTTTATTTGGAAGTCCTCAGACCCCAGCTAAAAAGATGGTTAAGCGTCCAGAAGACCAAGCTACCCCAAAGCAGATATTCGTCCTAAAGTACCATAAGGTCTCTGAGAAGGCCCAAGCTCCTAGGCGGGCAACCCCTCAGTCTGCTGGGTTTGACCTATGCAGCATAGAGAATGTGACTGTACCTAGCCAAGGGAGAGCCCTGGTTGACACCGGTCTCCAAGTGGAAATACCAATTGGATGTTATGGGAGAGTAGCCCCAAGGTCCGGATTAGCCCTTAAATATTTCATCGATGTGGGTGCGGGAGTAATTGATCCCGATTACAGGGGCAATATTAAAGTTCTGTTGTTTAACTTTGGACAGAATGAGTATCATGTGAAGACAGGAGACAAAATTGCCCAATTGATCTGTGAGAGGCTGGGTTTTCCACCTGTGGAGGAGGTCACATCCCTAGAGAATTCTGAACGTGGAGCCAAAGGTTTTGGTTCTACTGATGTCAAAGGGGTTAAAAGCTTAGCTGCCACCTGTGCCCAAGAGAGGGAGGTGAGTGAAGAGGAAGATTTGGGACCCCAGGTATCTGATTGTAAAGAAAGATCAGAACCCCAAATAGGTGAGGACCTGACAATGGTACAACAGGAAGAAATTAGGAAGTTGCTTAAGGAATTCCCAGATGTGTTGACACCCATACCTGGGGAGACCCATTTGGTGGCCCATGAAATAATAACTCCACCTGGGAAATTGGTTCATCAAAGGCCATACCGCTTGCCTGAAGCCAAAAGACAGGAGGTAGTGGCACAAGTCCAGGAGATGTTGGACATGGGGGTAATAGAAGAGTCAAAGAGTCCTTGGAATAGCCCCATAGTCCTGGTGCCGAAGCCTGATGGATCCTTAAGATTTTGTATTGACTTCCGGCAGGTAAATGCCATATCAGTTTTTGATGTATATCCAATGCCAAGAATTGAGGAGCTGTTAGACCAGCTGGGACAGGCTCAATACTTAACCACCCTTGATATGACAAAAGGATATTGGCAAATCCCTCTCACCAGGGAGTCGAAGCCGAAGACTGCGTTCAGCACCCCCGTTGGTCTTTTCCAGTTCAAGAGGATGCCTTTCGGACTGCATGGAGCAGCGGCTACCTGCCAAAGGTTAGTGGATCAGGTACTTCGACCCCACCAAAGTTATGCTTTTGCATACATGGATGATGTCATAATCCATAGTAACACCTGGGCGGAGCATTTGAAGAGGATCAGGGCAGTCTTGTGCTCTATGAAGCAAGCGGGAATCACTTTAAACCCGAAGAAGTGTGCCTTTGCAAATAGGGAGGTAAAATACCTAGGCCACCTAGTGGGAAGAGGAAAAATTAAACCTCTATTAAGCAAAATAGATAGCATCAGGAATTTTCCTCCTCCAACAACCAAGAAACAACTAAGAAGTTTCTTAGGACTTATTGGATACTACCGCCGGTTTATACCGCAATTCGCAGAGAAAAGTGCCATTTTCACGGATATGCTGCGAAAGAATTGTCCAAACCAGATAAAGTGGACACCAGAAGCTGAAAAAGCGTTTTCAGTATTAAAAGAAAAATTGTGTACAGGACCGGTACTGAAAGGAGTAGACTTCAAGAAACCCTTTCTGGTTCAAACCGATGCATCGGATGTAGGGCTAGGAGCAGTCCTGTCCCAGTGCCATGATGGGGAGGAGCATCCTGTGATGTACCTGAGCAGGAAGTTGTCACTGGCTGAACAAAAGTATTCCACGATAGAAAAAGAGTGTTTGGCTATCAAGTGGTCAGTGGAGGTGTTAAGGTTTTACCTTACAGGGAGAAAGTTCCAGTTGGTCACGGACCATGCCCCACTTAAGTGGTTGCAGCAAATGAAGAACCACAATGCCAGGTTGACACGCTGGTACATGGCCTTACAGGCGTTTGATTTTCAGGTTGAACATCGTGCCGGGAAGTTACACAAGAATGCGGATGCACTTTCCCGTATTACGGACTGTAGAGAAGAAGTTTCACCAGTAAAACCAGTCCGTAATAACTTAAGCAGGGGGGTATGTGATAAGGAAGCTTATCATAGCTCAGGTAGGAGCTATAGAAAAGATGATGTGACTCTGAACAAGCAACCTGTCAGTTCTGGTAGAAGCAAGAAAACAGAGTTTTCACATAAAAGACTACCAGTCCCAGAATGCACCAGGTTTCCAGCAGCCATGAGAGGGGCTGAAGTGAGAGAATGTGTGTGCAATCAAGAGAGCTATGAGGTAATCCCTAAGCACTCATCTCAAAGGGCAGGGCCTGATTCAACACAGCTGCGCTGTGTTAGGGAGCAGCACACATTAGAACAAGATAAGAATAGAGCTTATTCTTCAGATAACAGCTACAGAGGGAGGAAGAGATACAGAGACAGCAACGGCTACAAGCTCAAGCACCAGTATCACCTGGAGAAACAGAAGCCAAGCCAAGCGGATAGAGAGAGAAGGAAAACTCTCTGGAAGGAAGAGAAGAAAGGCCATTGGAAGGTCTGGGAGATTCCAAGGCAGTACTCATACTGGGAGGTATTCCAAAAGCCAGCAGAGTCCATTGGACTGGATTCAGCCAGAGGAATGGAGTGGCAGAGATAGGAATCACCAGTGGCTACCTGGAAGAGAGAAGACTGCATGTGGAAGGGACTTTCAGACCAAGGCCAGAAGGTATGTGAGAGAAGATCCAGTGTCCAGGGATCAAGATTGGAAGGCTGGACATCAGAATTGGATTACATATTGGCCAGGCTATACAGAGAGGAATAATGATAGCAGGAGAGGCTCAGGTATGAACACTGATCCAGACCCTATCTATAATAGAGAGTGGCAGCAAGGGAATGAGCATTCTCATGATAGTGCCTTAATGAAAGACTCGTCTGTGCCAATGTATGATAGTGACCATATGCTGATTGATACAGCAGATGAAAATACAGTTTATATGGACTGTTCTCTATCTAAATGCTATTACTAGTTTTCTCTGAGCAAACACATCAGCCATCACAAAGAAACCTAACTTTGTTCTTTATTTCCACTGCAAACAGCTCTTAAAGCAGGATTTGGGCTCACACAGTAGCAGCCAGCCAGCTAAAGGCTTACAGCTGGTCAATTGATAGTAATTAAAGCTGCACCTGATTGTGTGTGTGAGCAAGGGAGAATCACTGCTTAGATCTGCATGGAAAATAAGCAGAAGTTAACCCAACCAGCAAAGTTTATTCTTTACTTTGTGCCTTTGTATTTGGTAATTATTTGCTAAGAAAACATTAGCTAATTGCCTGACAAGCTGAAGGTTGTTTTCTGGTTTACTTTGTGACTTTTTGTTATCCATTTTAAACACTGCAAGCAAGTAACCTCATTTATAGTGCTATCAAGCATACATGTGCTGGGTGAATTAAACCCCATCAATAAAAGAACTATTTTATTGATCTTACCACTTGGTTTCACAACTCAAATTATTGTCATCAGCTGTGTTTGGGAGTGAATGAACTACAATACCCACAATACCTTGCAAGAATCATATGAATATATGCATCGTCAAGATTGTGTACGTTCTCACCCTAGGCAGCCGTCTGACACATCCCAGATTGCACTTGAACTTCCCATTGTAAAATGTGCCTTTAAGCAAACAAACAAGTCTATCCCAGTTGCACTTCTAAATCCCATGGCTGCTGATGTCATCATGATTCTATGACAGCATCAATTACTTCCCACTTGTCTCTTGGATTTCACAGAAAGAGAAGTCTGTACAGGAAAAGGGAGATGACAGTGTCTATGACAAGCCCTTATTTGGAGTTCTATATTCAATTCCGAAGATTGAACCTTCAAAAAAATATATATAGGATGAAGATGGTCCAGAAGACAACTACAAAAATAATCAGTGGTCTTTGTCAAAAAGCATATGAATACATTTCAATATGTATGCTTTGAAAGAAAGGCATGAGAGGGCAGATACGATAGAGAAATTTAAATGTGTCTAGCATAAATGTGCAGGAGGTAAGCCTCTTTCAAATGTAAAGACGCTCTAAACAAGGAGGCATAGAATGATAGACTCAGGCGTATTCTAATAAAATTTCTTATATAAGGTGATGGATGAGTAGAATGGGTGAAGATTAGGACTATATATGAATTCAAGAAAGCATGGGACAAGCACAGAGGATCTCTAATTAAGAAAGGGATTGTAGAACTCAGATGTTGGCATGGGAGGGCATAATCAATAGGCCAAATGGTCTAAATACTCATGAGTAAAATATTTATGTATGCTTGTAATTTTTGAAATAAGGGTATAAATAGTGAATCCACCTGCTTCTCCCAAGTTCCACCTCGGAATACACTTACACCAAAGTCATTTAAAAGTAGATGCTTTCTTGCCATTATGCAGACTTTTAGGTGATAACCCATGGAGTAATTTTATTACAGCCCTTTTATGTACCTAAACTAGGATTTTTTAAAATATGGACAAAGTTTATAAAATAACATCCTAAGAGGGCAATTTTATAAG
Source organism: Ichthyophis bannanicus (assembly GCA_033557465.1). Lineage (NCBI taxonomy): Eukaryota > Metazoa > Chordata > Amphibia > Gymnophiona > Ichthyophiidae > Ichthyophis > Ichthyophis bannanicus. The sequence continues at coordinate 369,706,260 of CM066038.1, read as the reverse complement.
GGGCCACATAGTTTTAGAGGGTAAATAGACACCTACGTGTGTGCTATTTTATAAAGACACATAGGGGTATGTTTACTAAACCATCTTAGGGGTATGTTTACTAAACTGTCTTAATGTTGCAGTGGTATTATCAGGCGATAAGTGATGTTATTGCGCAATATTATTGCGTGATAACATCACTTATCACGTGATAACATCCCTTTTCGTGCGATAACGCAGCAGCGGCGTTAAGGCACACTAACGCTGTGAAATCCGGGTCTGAAGGGTGGAGTAAGGCTTCCCAGAGGGCGGAGAGAAGGGATCAATGGGCGGAGAGTGGGAGGGGAGAGGCTCCAGGCACACTAACACTGTGGAATCCGGGTCTGAACACTAACGCCAGTGAAACCCATTTGCAGGAAAGACAAACCATTTAAATCAGTAATGTGCAGCAAAGGCAGGGAAACCCAGAAAAGTGATAGTTGTGATACATGTGCAGGGAACAAAGAAGCAAATAAACATATAAAAGGACCAGAACCACATCTAAAAGCCCAATAACCAAGCTGGCCAGAAGTCATATTAATGATAAACATAAAGCAACACTACTGACAAAGAGTATAAATTAAGATATCATGTTTGGAAGGGTCTATGCTCTGTCCCCTACAAAGTGAACGATCCCACCTTGAAATAGTGCTGATCAGGGTTTCTGTCATTTAGATTGGGCAGGTTTGTTATGGCATGCACATGAGCAGCAACAGCAGAGTGGGCACGTAGGCAAGGGCAACTGTACTGATGCTGTAAATGGGATACAGGGGGCTGCAGACGGCACATGCTGTGGTCCAGCTGGGGCACAGTGTGTATTAGGCAGATGACTAAGTGGCACATAGGAATGCCGAAACTATAAAGCTATCACCAAGAAAATTCACTCTATAAGTATATTCAAAATATATCTTTTAAAATGATTTTACTTCTTGCCTACAGGTCTCAGATAAACGGTAGTGTTGACACTCTTTGCATGGGTAAGAAAAACTCCCCAATTTTGTGTCCGTTTACATCAATGACCTTCGGCTTTTTTTCTTTTTCTGTTGCATTCTTAATGTACAAACACTTATCTTATGTAGTATGTGATCCGTATAATTTTCTTTGTCCAACTTTAATGAGATAACCCCATTTTTGTGCAATGAAACTATAAAGCAGCAAGACATCAACTGACGAGGGTCCAACATGGGCACGAGTGTGTGGCCCATAGTGTCACAGGGGAAATTACCCAGCAGGTACCCTCAAGGGCACATAACATTGGCAGGCGGTGTGGGGGGGGGGGAAGCACGCATGTCCATGTAGGCACCCCTACCCAAGAACCCACAATATAGGCAGCTGCCTACTGGCATATTGGATGTCCTGGGACTGTTCACCACCAGCACCACCGGCATAATGGCATGGCAGCATGGTGGCAGAGGGGGCAGTGGAATCTGCCCACAGCAGACCACGGCATAGCCCCGTTTAGGTGGGTGCCGTGCAATGCAACAGACAAGGTCTGTCTGACGAACAGTCATGGTATACCCAGGGAATGAGCTGTCCCTGTGGCAACAGTGTGGTGCAGTACACACAGCCAGTGTGTTCAGGAGCAAAAGGTCACAAGTTCAAATCCCAGCCATGGCTCCTGCCAACCCTTTCCCCATATTTTACCCAGTACTAACCCATGATAATAAAGACGGAACCTTTATTGCAGATAAAATAAACATGCCTAAAACGCCTATATTTTACCCTACAGAGCACAGACACCATAAACATGTGCAATCCCTAGAGCAGAGTTTCCCAACTGCAGTCCTGGAGGGCCAAACACCATTCAGGTTTCATGCTGTCACTAATAAATATGCCTGTGCTGCATTAGTATGCACCGCCTCCAATGTATGCAAATGTATCTCATGAATATTCATTAGGGACAGCATGAAAACCTGAACAGTGTTTGGCCCACCAGGACCAGAGTTGGGAACCTCTGCCCTAGAGCAGCGGCCAATAGGGGCATAAACACCCACAACCACAGGCTCCACTATCCAAAGCCTCATGGAGAGTCAGGCTGTTGGGCCCTGTGCGCAGCAGCATCTCCCAATACTAGCACCTGCATACCTTAGCAATGCCACCCTAAACTTGGGAATATGTAACACATATATCAAAAGGTTGCTATGATTAATGGCAGAAAACAATTCCTAAGTTAAGCACAATTTGCTGATACAGCTGCATCATAGCAATCTTTCTGATATCTCTGGAGTGTGTTTCAGTTTTGGTTTCTGACAGTGTTTACCACCCCGGGGAGTGACCCCAACAGTATTGCGTACCATAGCCATGCGTGCACTGTGCCCAGGAGTGGTGTGGTGGCCAGGGCTGCCAAAAGCCTCTATATTTGCACAATACTGGCATAGGTGTGGGAGTGTGTGTCTGTCTATCCAGTGTGTTGTGGCTGCCTACATCTTACTCAGCCCACACTGCTTGCAGTGTTTCCAGTGTTAGCCTGCCAATGTGCATAATGAGGAGCAAGGCACTGTGGGTATGGCTCGGACAGGGTGGCCTTGGCAGGATGCATCTGCAGAGGGCATAGGGCAATGGCTGGGACACTGGCACTGATGGAAACCTACAGCATAGCCTATCTCAACTAAGCCAGGTGCTGCGGACCTGGTGCTGGGCGCCCCACCTCGCCCTCAGGGTGAGCATAGTACCCACATAATGTGACGGTCTGTAGATATTCTGTGCCAGTAACACACATGGTCAGTTACCCCTACCAGGCCGAGGTGCTGTGGGGATGCATACCCCATCTTGTCATCAACTGTAGACTGCTGATCTGCAAGTGCAGTGCATCATGGGTACGGGTGGGTTAACCCTATCCTGGTAACCACAGCAGATAGCTTGTGTGGTGACCTGCAGTCCTTCTGTAGCCAGCCAGGGGTTTGTTAGTAGCTATAGAGATGTAGCCCACTGGTTACCTCACTCACTGTGGATGGCAGAGGTCATGGGTTTGATCCCACAGTGGTGCTGTTTGATAGGGCTATCTGAGGTATTTCCTTTTTTAATTTAAATTAGTGCTGTCAGCAAAAACACCCTCACAGTGATGTAACCTTAAGGTGCCTCATAAGGTGCCCTATAAAGCTCCCTATAAGGCACCCTATAAAGCGCCTTATAAGGCACCCTATATGGAATATTATAAGGTGCCTTGGCAGACAGTGCACTTTATAATGTGCCCTCTGGAGTGCCTTATAGGGCGCCTTTGGTTATGGCACTGTGAGGGTGTGTTGGCTGGCAGCACTAATTTAAATTTAAAAAGAAAATGCCTCAGACAGCACTGATTTAAAGTAAAGGGTAACACCTCAGACAGCCTTACTCATTAAGCCCACTGGGGGATTGAATTCATGTTTCATCAGTCAATATATTAGCCATTGTGCTACACCTCTGTTGCTGTGCTTGTTGATCAGCGCATCTAAATAAGGCTAACGCAGATTAACGTGCCACAGCTCTCTCTATCACGCGATAACAGACTTTATCACGTGATAACCCGAAATGCTACCTTAAGACCAGAACGCCCACTACCTTATATGGCATTCGTCACAGCAAGACTGCAACTAACGCCGGTAACATTAAGACGGTTTAATAAACATACCCCTTAATGTTACCGGCACTAGTTGCAGCGTTAATGTGCAGAATGCCATATAAGGTAGTGGGCGGTCCAGAGATAAGTTTGCCAGGAAATGGTATCATGCAATAGTGGGTGCCCTAAGTTCATGCCAGTGCAGTGCTCATAGTTATAAAGATGTAGCCCACTGCTTACTGCAATGACTGTGAAGGCAGAGGTCATGGGTTTGATCCTGCAGTGGTGTTATGTAAGAAGGCTGTTTGAGGCATTTCCTTTTTTAAATTTAAATCAGTGCTACCAGCAAAAACACCCTCACAGTGTCATAACCTAAGGTGCAGCATAAGGCGCCCTATAAGGCACTCCATAGGGCACATTATAAAGTGCCCTGCCCGCCAAGGCACCTTATAAGGTGCCCTTTAGGGCGCCTTATGAGGCGCCTTAGGCTACAGCACTGTGAGGGTGTTTTTGCTGGCAGCACTGATTTAAATTAAAAGGAAAAGCCTCAGACAGCCTTATTAAATAACACCACTATGGGATCAAACCCATAATCTCTGTCTTCGCAGTCATTGAAGTAACCAGTGGGCTACATCTCTATGGTGTCTAACACACTGCTGGCTGGCTACAGAAAGACTGCAGATCACCACACACATGATCTGCTGTGGTTACCAGGATAGGGTAAATCCACCCGTAACCATGATGCACCACACATGCAGATCAGCAGCCTACAGCTTTTTTTATTCTTTATTGGCAGAGTTTGATATACCGCCCATGGCAAGCATCAGGGTGGTGTACAATAAAACAATGAGTTGGCTACAAGGACACAGAAAGGAAAGGCATGCCAATGGAGGATAGGAAAGAAGAGAAATAGAGAAAGAGTAGTAAATAGTTGAGAAAGAGAGTGTTCTGAGAGTGGGAGTTGCTAAGTGGCAGACGGGGGGGGGAGGGGGGCAGACGAGGGGAAACCAGAGCCATCGGTGGGGAGAGGGAGGTCAAAAGCCTGGCAGAAAAGGTGCGTTTTAAGGAGAGCTTTAAAGCGCGGAAAGGAAAGTTCAATGCGGTGGGAGTGAGGGAGCGAGTTCCATAAGGCAGGGCCAAGAAAGAAGAAGGCAGAGTGTCGGGTACTTTCAAGGTGGGCCTGGGAGGGAGAGGGAAGGAAAAGACGGTTACCATGTGCGGAGTGGAGAAGACGGGAGGCAGGCTGAAGATGAATAGTGTTGGCCAGGTATTGCGGGGTGCTGATAAAGAGGACTTTATGGGTGATAGTGAGGAGTTTATAGATGAACCGTACTTTGATTGGAAGCCAATGAAGAGAGAGAAGAGAAGGAGTGATGTGGGTGGAAACAGGGGAAAAGGTGATCAGGTGGGCGGCGGTGTTCTGAACTAACTGGAGACGACGTAACTGGTGACAGGGGAGATCCTCGAGGATAGAGTTGCAATAGTCCAAACGGGTGATTACAAGGGGCATAACAAGAGTGGTGACAGCAGAAGACGAGAGGAAAGGGTGGATTGATCTGATTCGGCGGAGATGGAAAAAGCAAGAGCGTACCACAGAGGAAATGTGCTGGTGGAAAGAAAGAGAAGAGTCCAAGGTAACACCCAGATAATGGAGGGAAGAAACCAAAGGAATAGGAAGAGAGGACATGGTGGGGTACAGGTCAGGCGGAGGGTTTTGAAAGGAGAACCAAATGGCGGAGGACTTGGATGGGTTGACGTGCAGGAAATTCTGACTGAACCAGGAAGCGATGAGATTAAGGCAATTGTTAAGAGGGGCACGGTCAAGCACTAAGGGGGAAACATGGTAAACCAGTAGAATATCGTCAGCATAAATATAGGAGGACATACCGGTTTGCTAAATGAGTAAGGCGAGGGGGGCAAGAAAGACATTGAAAAGAAGGGGGCAAGAATAGAGCCCTGGGGAACCCCACAATGTAATGGGAAGGACGGGGGAGACATCAGGGCCCATGTGAACAGTGAAGGAGTGGGAGGAAAGAAAAGAACGGAACCATTGCAGGACTGTATCATAAATACCCAGATCAGACAAACGTGATAGGAGTGTGCGGTGGTCAACAACATCAAAGGCAGCAGAGAGGTCCAGAGAAACAACAAGGGAAAGATCACCACAATCGTGAGAGCGATGTATCTCGGAGAGAAGTGCCAGAAGAATAGTCTCGGTGCTGTGACCAGGGCGAAATCCTGATTGGTGGGGGTGAAGAGAAAAAGTGGTATCAAGGTGGGTGGAGAGCTGGGAAAAAAACAATTTCTCGAGAACCTTGGAAAGAAATGATAGAGTAGCAACCGGACGCCAGTTGCCCGGGACAGCTGGGTCTAGTGTGGACTTTTTAAGGAGGGGCCGAATGATGGCGTGCTTCCACCTAGAGGGAAAACATCCAGTAGTGAGGCTAGCGTTAAGAATGGTGAGAACAAATGGAATAAAGTGAAGTGACGAGTTAAGAAGCCAGGAAGAAGGGAATGGATCAAGAGGACAGGTGGTTTGGTGGGAGGAAGATATAGCCTTAATAAGCTCGGGAGAGGGTACGGGACTAAAGATACCCCAGGTATGGGGAAAAGTGTGGAATGTGGGCGGGGAGTCAAGGAGGGGGGAAGCGGGAGGAGCGGGGGGGGGGGGAGAGAGGTAAAGGACAAGCCAAGAAGGACAAATGGAGAGAGGAGACCTTGTCAGAGAAAAAGGAGGCGAGCGTGGTTGAGCTAGGGGCTAGAGAGAGAGAGGAGGAAGAAGGGGCAGTGGAGGGAGAGGAAAGGGACTTAAGAACTTGAAATAGTCACCTGGAGGAGTTGGAAGATGAGGTAATGAGATGTGAATAGTAATCTTTCTTAGCGGAAGTGATGGCGGATCGGTAGTGGAGTTGGGCCTGACGAAATGCTGAGAAAGAAGAAGGGGAGGGTTTCTTCTGCCAGTGATGCACGGCGAAGATGTGTACAAAGTAGATAAAGTCCAGGATGGAACCAGGGGTGGTGGGAGGAAGGACAGAGCATGACAGGACGGAGTGGAGCAAGAGTATTGAACATGGCGGAGAAGGTGGAGGTCCAGGAATCTACCTGCTGGTCTATAGTGAGGGAGGCAAAGTCGGGAGGAAGAAGGGAGTCAGCTGGGGGGAAACAGTCGAGAGTGCGGGGGGTGAGGTGATGCCTGAACGTCTGTGAGGAAGTGTTGCTAGAGGGGGAGGCCGGTGAAGGAAGGGAAAGAGAGAACAACAAACTGTAGTCATCACACCAGGGGAGAGGAAGGGAGCGGATGTCAGAGGGCAGAGAAGGGGAGAAGGTGCTGGTAAGGACAAGATCCAGGGTATGGCCGGATACATGAGTCAGACAGGTCACGTGTTGAATAAAGGAGAGATCATGGAAGAGAGAGGCTAGAGCCTTGTCGCGAGGCTTGGAAGGAGAGCTGAGGTGAGCATTGAAGTCACCCAGCAGGACTAGACGGGGGGACAGAAGGGCAGCATCTGATAAAGACAGGAGCAGGGAGTTTCAGAGATCAGTGCGAAGTGAGGGGGGCATAGATAAGAAGGAAGTGCAAGTGGGTAGAGGATCCGAAACGAAGAGAGAGAGATTTTGGATAGGGAGGGGGGAGTAGCCAGGGAAAAAGGAAGAGAGGACTTATAAATGAAGGTTACGCCACCACCCCTCCGATGGAGGCGAGGCGTGTGTAGAGCTGAGTAGCCTGGAGGGAGACAGCGGTGAAGCAAAGCGTCATCCCCCTCGCGGAGCTAGGATTCAGTGATAAAGAGGGCATCAAGGGAGTGTTGGGTGACAAGATCGTGAATTAAGTGAGTCTTTGCACATAGAGAGCGACAATTAAGGAGGGCAAGTGAGGGAGACAATCAGAGCGTGGGTGAGGGAAGCAGAAGGGAGGAACTTGGGGACGGTGGGCAGGGATGGCAGGGACAACATGGGAGAAGACTGAGCAAGTTACGGGTGACAGGCCCTGGAGGGGCAGGGCCAGACATGAGTGGGCAGTGTCCCCACAAGATGGGGATGGCAGACATATCGGGGGCGGAATTAAAGTCAGCAGATCGAGAGGGGGGGCAGGGTAGGGAGAAAGAGGAACCGAACAAAGATAATAGACTTACCGCAAGAATAGCAAGGAGAGCAGACAGGCAAGGCGGAGCAGGGGAGTGATGGCACTGAGCACCCCCGTCGTCGCTCCAAGGAGCTCGCCCAAGGAGCAAACACTGCTCTTTGGGAGCGCTCCTTCGGTGATCTTTAAATATGATGGGGTACCTGGACGTTGACACGGACGCGTTTCACACGTCCGTGTCACTTCCGGGGTTCAGGAGGCAGTACGTTCCAGTTGATGGGCAGGCAGAGGCACCTGGATGTCCAGTTGCTCAAAAGATGGGGTATGCGCCTCTATAGCACCCCGGCCTGGTAGGGGGAAATGACCGTGTGTGTTACAGGCACAGAGTAGTTATAGACCGTGACATTGTGTGGTTCTTGTGCTCACCCTGAGGGTGAGGTGGGGCACCCAGCACCAGGTCTGCAGCACCTGGCTTGGCTGAGATAGGCTGTGCTGCCAGTCCCCAAAAGTGCCAGTGTGTGATAGTTAGTCCTTGCAGACACAACTAGGATACGCGTGTGTCCATCTGTATTTCTGTCATGTTTAGCCCTTTTTGACTATGATGCACCCAGAATAGTGCATATCCTGTGTGGTTGCCATGGTCACATGTTATATGAGAAGGGTGGTGGTTGGACCCAAAAGCAGGTTATGTAGCACCACCCAACCCACTCTCTGTGAGTCAGTGTTGGGGACAGGATCTCCCACCAACATATCCACATTCTACATCTCTGCAATGGTGGCAGTAGAGGGGACCAGCATCCCCAGTCCTGCAGGGAATAGGCACCCTACAGGGAAGTGGCAAACAGGCAGTGTGCCTGGAAAAGCTCAGCAGCCCCTCACCAGCAAAGGGCACAGTCAGTCTCCAACCACTGCACCCTGCAAGGTGTTCCAGTCATACACATGCTAACTGCAGACAGTCTGCTAACTAGTACATAGCACATGTTCCTGGAGGAACTGTGTGTACCCAAAAATGGGATGTGAACACACACACCAAGCAAATACCTCAGTGATTGGGCCCCAGAAAAAAAACCTCATAGATATCACTTGAAAGAAATACTGTACAGCACTATGGGGGAACCTAGCCATGCCATGGTCACTGCACAGTCAGGTTGAGGGTGACCCCCCCCCCCCCACCCTGGCATGACATGCTGTGGCCACCCTGTCCATACAGGTGGTGGTCAGGCACTACAATGTCCCAGCCATTGCCCTATGCCCTGTGCAGATGCATCCTGCCCAGACCACTGAGTCCGGGCCGTACCCACAGTACCTTGCTCCTCATTATGCACATTGGCAGGCTAACACTGGAAACAGTGCAAGCATCGTGGGCTCAGTAAGGTGTAGGCAGCCACAAAACACAGGATAGACATACACACACTCCCACACCTATGCCATCATTGTGCAAATATAGAGGTTTTTGGCAGCCCTGGCTGCTACACCAGTCCTGGGCACAATGTGGGCATTCCTATGGTACACAATACTGTTGGGGTCATTCCCTGGGGTGGTAAACACTGTCAGAAGCAAAAACTGAAACACACTCCACAGATATCAGAAAGGTTGCTATGATGAATCTCTGTCACCAAATTGTGTTTAACTTAGGATTTGTTATCTGACATTAAGCATAGCAACCTTTTGATATATGTGGAACATGTTCCCAAGTTTAGGAAGGCATTGCTAAGGTACATGTTTATGGTGTCTGTGCTCTGTAGGGTAAAATATAGGCGTTTCAGGAATGTTTATTTTATCTGAAATAAAGGTTCTGTTTTTATTACCATGGTTTAGTACTGCGTAAAGTATAGGGACATGGTTTGCAGGAGCCGCAGCTGGGACTTGAGCTTGTGACTTTCTGCCCCTGAACACACTGGCTATGTGTACTGCACAAAACTGTTGCCACAGGGGCAGATCATTCTCTGGGGATACCATGACTGTTTGTCAGACAGACCTTGTCTGTTGCAGTGCATGGCACCCACCTAAATGGGGCTTGGCCGTGGTCTGCTTGGGCAGATGCCACTGCCCCTCCGCCTCCAGCACCCCTCTGTCACCATGCTGACAGGCCCTTGTACCGGTGGTGCTGGTGGTGTGCAGTCCCAGGTCATCCAGTGTGCCGGTAGGTGGCTGCTTATGGTGCGTGATATGGGGTAGGGGTGCCTGCATAGATATCAATGCTTCCCCCCGGCACCGCCTGCCAATGTTATGTGCCCTTTGGGGTACTTGCTGGGTACTGTCCCCTAGGGCACTGTGGGACACTCATTCATGGACATGTTTGTCCTTGGTCAGTTGCTGTCTTGCTGGTTTTCCACTTCTACATTCCTATATGTCACCTAGGCATCTGCCTAGCCCACCCTGTGCCCCAGCTGCCACACTGCATGTCCTGCCTGCAGCCCCCTGTGCCCCATTTGCAGCCTCACCATAGTGCCCTCTCATACTTGGGCACTATGATGTTGCTGCACATGTATCACTACTATCACTTGTCTTGGTTTCCCTGCCTTTGCTTCACATTGCTGACTGAAATGGTCTCTCTCCCCTGCAAATGTGCCTCTAGCGCGGGGTTTTCACTGACGCTAATTTTCAGACCTCCATTTCACGGCATTAGTGTGCATTGGGCCTCTCTCCACCCACTCTTCACCCATTGACCCCTTATCTCCACCCCTGGGGAGCCTTACTCTGCCCTCTGGGGTGCCTTACTCTACCCTCTGCACACCTTAACGCCGCCGGAGATGTTATCGCACGATATGTGACATTCTCGCACGGTAATGCGCCATTATCATGCGATAACATTGCAGCGCCATTTAGTAAACATACCCCATAGGCACCTATGTACCTTTATAGAATACTAGCATAGGGGTCAGAGATTACACCTTAAATGCAGGTGCAGACATTTACATCCTGCTCAAGAGAAAGTATAAATGAACATCTGAACAGTATGCATTTATGCAGGTAGTTTAAGATATTTCATAATCATGCTCTGTCCAAACCATGCCCCTGGCATCACCTACCCAAAACGTATGCAACAATGCATGTTTTTTTTTTTTTAAATAAGAGACCATTTATGCAGTAAGGCCCATTCAGATGTGGAGACTGGCAGGGGTGGACATTGCTGCATTATGATGAGCATTCCAGTGGAGATAGTAGGAAAATCAGAGGCTGAGAGGTTCCAGGATTCCAAGAGAGGTGCATGGCTACTGAAAATTGTCCTAGATTTGTGTTGGAGAACTGTTACTCCATTGTTGGCCACGGTAATCTCTGCTGACTGGAGTCCCAGGGAGAATGTCAGGAATTAAGAGTCAGTGTTGATTGGTACTCTGCTGGAGGGGAGTTCACAATTAGTGCAGAGTCTTACCCCTGTTTGAATGTATTACAGGCTGCGTGGGGGGGGGGGGGTGGAAGGGGGGGTGCGTGTTTGTGTAATGGTCATGGGGAATGTTGGGGGGGGGGGGGCTGCATACATGTGTGTGTGTGTCTCGCTCTCTCTCTCACTCTCCTATAACTCCCTCCTGGGCTTCATCCAATCTCTCTCTCTTTATCTTTCTTATTTCTTACCTCCTCTCAACCTTCATCTGGTCACTTTCTCCCTCACTGATTCTTGTGCCTGACTGCAGCTCCTGAAAAATATGGCATTTCTTACTTCCCCCTCTGCAATTGGCTCTCTGCATGACTGAACCATGCAGTGAAGGAAGTTTAGGCTGATCTTGCAGTTTTAAGTCTTGCAAGATCATCCCAAAATAGACTTTGAACTGTGAGATCAGCCCAAACTTCCTCCTTTGAGTGGCTCAACCATGCAGAGATCAAATCACAATGGGGAAGCATGAAATGCTGTGTTTTTCAGGTGCTGCAGCAAAATCGTAGGCTAGCATAAAGAAACATGAGCACAGACAATTACCCACTGGGCTGTCAACATTTGGCATTATGCCTAAAAATCACCACAACTAAAATATTTTCAAATGTAATATTTCAATAACTTCTATAACTTAATAAAGGTTCAAATATTATTTTGTTCTAGTTTTTTTTAAGTCTTTATTGTTGCCACTTACATTATTTTATATGAAAACATGTTTTTATGGTTATACTATGAGGTATAGACTGTTGAGCATATTTCACCCTAAGCTGAAGGCAAGGTCAAATAGAAGCTAAAGTTTGTACTCAAAGGTACATCATTTGTTTTTCACCACTTAAGTATTGTTTTTATTTTCTGCATTCACTTGTCAGTACCTACAAAGACCTTCATGGTGTGATTCAGTTTATCTACTTGTATTTCAATTTCTCTGAATGCTAAATAAATTGCCATGAAGTATTTTTGAATGGCATGGTCCTTTTTCCTTCCATTCATTCAGCTCACATTAAGTTTAGGATAGTCTATACAACAAATATGGCCTAATTCAGAAAATGTAGCCGGTGAGGTCATTCTCCATACTGGAAAATTGTGGAGAAAAGTTTGATTTATCTCACTTCTCCAACAGTGGCCAATCTAGGTCACAAGTACCTAACAGTTTTCACAATGTTTGTATTGGGGCAAGCAGTGGATATCCCGGGTCCCCAAAGGTTTATGGACCTTTCCTCCAGGAACTTTCCAAACCTTTTTTAAACCTGGTGACTTTTTTAAAATGGAATTTTCAAATTACTCCAAGCATTGCACATTTATACAGAACAAGGAAGGTTATTGAAAAGATACACAAAAAAGAAGGGGAAAATGCAATAACCCACATAGGTCTCAAAAACCTTGCCACTCTAGCTGACGCACCAAGAGGGGAAATCCATAGTAAGAAAAAACAACTCAATATAATTCAGGAAATAGCATAGGAATTCAACAACCAGCATATTTAAATTGTGAACTTCAAGAGCACAGGCCTTGGGAAACCTACACCCTTTTGGAATTAATAAAATAAATTAATTGGGAGGGCTCATAGAAAACACAATTAACAGATTGAAGCTTAACTACTTACAAGGAAACTTCAAGAAAAAAGGGTGCTCCCAATTGCATAACCTCCGGCCTTAGCAATAGGAACTCCTTCCTTCTCTTTGGCTTCTCCTTGGCCAAATCAGTGTATATACGGACAATCAAATCTTTAAGCAAGGTTCCACATTAGGAATCACCACCCAGGAAAAGGATTTAGGTGTCATAGTGGATAATACATTGATACCCTCTGCCCAGGGGCGGCCCAAGGGGGGTGTGGGGCCATGTGTGAAGACTCGGTGCGGGGCCTCATTTGCATAAGGGGCCTCATTTGCATACATATTTGCATCTTGTTAACATACTCATTAAGAGGCATGTTTGCTAAAAGTTAGTGTATGGATAAAGAAAGACTAAAAGATTTCTACATTACTATAATCCAGTGCCAACCGCCAGGCACATTAGGAACTACTACAAATACTGCCCATTTAGAACCCATGGTAACAATAATAATCTCACGTTCAAAATAACAAATACACAAAAAGTGTTCGTTCTATTTCTTCTCATTCAGCACAGAACTTTAATAAAATATCGCAGGGTGGTCTCAGCCTAGTACCGGTCCTGTGAATGAACTTCAACTCAGGAACAGACGTACTATATCACATCAACGACCTCCACTGCGATTATTAACAATTATGGCTATGGCTTTGCAAAACTGTAATATCAGGTGATCACTCGTGACCATACTTCATTCAAAATACAATATCATAGGTGATCACTCATCTCTAAAATCCAATGCCACTGTCCATGATTGTACAACACTCTGGTGCTACTTAATGATCCTGATCCCGACACTAGTCCCCCAGCGCTTGTGTTGCGTTTCTCCTATTCGGGTTCTTCAGGGGATCTGTTTTGGATCGACAATGCTGCCCACGTCTAGTACAAATTTCCGTTCCAACGTTCCTTCTCATATAAATCAAATAGATGCGCGGCGTCTATTTGATTTATATGAGAAGGAACGTTGGAACGGAAATTTGTACTAGACGTGGGCAGCATTGTCGATCCAAAACAGATCCCCCGAAGAACCCGAATAGGAGAAACGCAACACAAGCGCTGGGGGACTAGCGTCGGGATCAGGATCATTAAGTAGCACCAGAGTGTTGTACAATCATGGACAGTGGCATTGGATTTTAGAGATGAGTGATCACCTATGATATTGTATTTTGAATGAAGTATGGTCACGAGTGATCACCTGATATTACAGTTTTGCAAAGCCATAGCCATAATTGTTAATAATCGCAGTGGAGGTCGTTGATGTGATATAGTACGTCTGTTCCTAAGTTGAAGTTCATTCACAGGACCGGTACTAGGCTGAGACCACCCTGCAATATTTTATTAAAGTTCTGTGCTGAATGAGAAGAAATAGAACGAACACTTTTTGTGTATTTGTTATTTTGAACGTGAGATTATTATTGTTACCGTGAGGATACGTTCAAGAAGAGACCAATATTGACGTCATTTAGAACCCATAGCAAACCCGCCATATCTTAACAGCACTACCAGGACTCACAAAGCACCATACTCTACCTATCAAAAGGCAACACTGCAAATATTAAACCAATACATTTCAGAGAATAACAATACATGACCTAATGGGGAAAGAGAACAAGTGGCAATGTTATAAAGAAACTTTATAAACAGAATATCTCAGCTGAGTTACACATGCTGAACATAGACCATCACCAAACAAAGAACAAGGAATCACAATTTAGATTTTTTTTTTTTTTTTAGTGCCATCAAGTCAGTGTTGACTCATAGCGACCCAGCTACCTCTGGGTTAAAGTAGGAACCCCAAAAGCCGAACTTGGAATGTACACCAACACTGTAGAAATAAAACTATAAATTAATTTCCTCTTGTACTAAACAAAGCACAGACGTTAATGATGCACATATCCCAGAGCTGACATATTCCAGTTAATAAATTCAAAATAAAGAGATATTTTTTCTACATTTTGTGCATTTTTTTCAGTTGCAATTGCTCCAGCCACTTTCTTTTGGTTTCTTTGTGTCTTCTGCAGCTCTCCATCGTCTGCTGTCCATTTGTCCTTTCTTCTCTCTTCTAGTTTTTTTCCATTCTCTCTCTACATCTGCTTTAACATACTAATCTTTCTCCTTCTGCTCTTTCCTCCATCTCTTTCTTTATTCCTTTTTCATTCACTCAAACTTAACTCCCCATCCTCAATCCCCACTTACTCTCCCAATACTCAGCCAATTGTAGATTTTTCTTCCCTCCCACACAAAATATTTTTCCCCTCTCCATTTCACTCTCCCAGCCCCATCCCATTCTAAGCCTCCCCAAACATCAGCTCCCTTCTAGTTCCAGCTCCACCCAGCGTCCGCTCCCTTCTAGTCCCCGCATCAGCCCATTTCCAGTCCTAGCCCCCCATCAGCCCATTTCCAATCCTATCCTAGCCCAACCATCAGCCCATTTCCAGTCCTAGTTTCCCCATCCATTTCCAGTCCTATCTGAGCCCCTCCATCAGCCTATATCCAGTCCTAGCAACCCCCCCCCACAGTCTATATCCAGTCCTAGCAATCCCCCACAGCCCATTTTCAGTCCTAGCAACCCCCCATAGCATATATCCAGTCCTAGTAACCCCCCCAGCCCATTTCCAGCCTAGCAACCCCCCCCCCACAGCCTATATCCAGTCCTAGCAACCCCCACAGCCCATTTTCAGTCCTAGAAACCCCTCCATAGCCTATATCCAGTCCTAGTAACCCCCCCAGCCCATTTCCAGTCCATGTCCAAGCTCCCCCCTCCCCTCCCCTCCCAAAGAGCCCAGCGGCTAGCTAAGAGGGAGCCAGAGAGGCCCCGGCTCACCTCTACAGCTGCCGAAGTGAAGCGTGCCTTTTCCCTTCATTTCAGCAGTTGTACTAAAGTTTAGAATGCTGCCGCGCTGAGGTCAAAAGGGAACTTCCTTTTTCCCGCGTTCAGCGTGGCAGTGTACAGCTGCCGAAGTGAAGGGAAAATACGAGCTTCACTTCAGCAGCTGTTAGAGGGAGCCGGGGCCTCTCCGGCTCCCTCTAAAACCGCCCTGCCTGCTTCCAGTGTTCAAGATGTTGTTTGCGCAGGGCTCCCCTGAAACGCGGGGCCCTGTGCAAACAACATTCTTGCTCAATGGACGGGCCGGCCCTGCCTCTTCCCACTGTGCAGCGACAGCCTAGGAAGCAAACAGAATGCAGAATCATAAGGAAAGGAATGGAGAATAAAGTCAAGGATATTATAATGCCTCTGTATCATTCCATGGTGTGACTGCATTTTGAATATTATGTGCAATTCTGATCGCCATATCTTAAAAATGATATAGCAGAATTAGAAATGTTACAGAGAAGAGTAACCAAAATGTTAAAGGGCATGGAAGGAAGGTTTAAAAGGTTAGGACTCTTCAAATTGGAAAAAAGATGGCTGATGGGAGATATGATAAAGGTCTATAAAATAATGAAAGGAGTGGAACAGATAAACATTGTTTACTCCTTAAAAAGTAGAAAGATACAGAATCACTAGTGTAAAAATGGTGATCTTGCTGTCAGTTCTCTATTTGCTGCAAACTCTTCTAGTGACGGTCCTTCAGAGACAGTTAGAGGAGTTACAACAGAGGGTTTTCCAGTTTATATGGCAGAAAAGTGCACCAAGGGTGTCTAGGGGGGTGCTCTATTGGGAAAAAAGGAGGGAGGATTGGGGGGGGGGGAGTCCTCAATTTTTACCATTATTACCTAGCGACCCAGCTTAGCAATATTGTGGATTGGTGGGGGGAAGGAGAGTGCCATTGGGTTCAAATTGAGCCAGCATGTGTCCCGGTGATTCCCCTGAGGTTCTTGCCTTGGTCGGGAAAAGGAGGGATATAGGCCCAAACCCTTTTGTGAGGGAGGTGATAACAATGTAGCAACAGGTGGTAGGGAATTGTAAGCTTAAAGGGAACCCCTCCTTGCTAAGGAATAATGAGAGTTCCAACCAGGTCTTAGTGACCCTCTTTATCGTTAGGGAACAGTTAGGGTTAGGCTCCTTGATCCAGTTCTGCGTC
This sequence comes from Ichthyophis bannanicus, assembly GCA_033557465.1. Taxonomy (NCBI): domain Eukaryota; kingdom Metazoa; phylum Chordata; class Amphibia; order Gymnophiona; family Ichthyophiidae; genus Ichthyophis; species Ichthyophis bannanicus. Next base: position 369,689,620 of record CM066038.1, on the reverse strand, counting down.
AATGGGGATGTGAGGTCTTTTGAGTAGTTGCAGGAAGAATATGAGTTGCATCAGAAAGACTTTTATGGATATTTGCAAGCACAGCACCTCCTGAACTCTCGGGAATGAGCCAGAGTCTGAGTAGAGGGGCTGCAGAATTTTAAAGTGTTCTGTTGATATAAAGCAGCAAGAGTTAAGACTATTTCTAAAATCTATAAGATGCTTTTGGGAGGAGGGGAAGAAAAGGCTAATTTCCAGAAAGCCTGGGAATTGGAGATAGACCTTGACCCCCAAACAATGGGAGCTGGAGTTCTGGAGAGTGGGAAAAGTGTCCATTTTCAGAATCATTATTGAAAATAGTTATAAACTACTCTGTCAGTGGTATCTTACTCCAATTTGCCTGCATAAAATGAACGCCAGGATCTCAAAATTATGCTAGAGAGGTTGTGGGGGGACCTTTTGCATATGTGGTAGTCTTGAGGAACTAGAAAAAGGGACTGCTACTTCTGGAGAGAGATCTGTGAGTATATACTTCTGGGAATTTTCTGAAACAACTTCTTTGTATTAAAGCTAATTAATCTGTGAACCCAGTGTTTTTTGTTAAATCATTCAGGGCCTAGTAGCAGCAGTTTAAGTTTAAATTTAAAACACAGAAGAGAACTTTCTGGTCACGTTTCATGCCCAGCAGAGAGCTTGTAATTTAAATTTAATAGTCACTCAGGGCCTAGTATCAGCAAAGTACTTTTAGTTTCAATTTAAAACACAGAAGAGAGCTTTCTGGTTAATTTTGGAACCCAGCAGAGATCGTGTAGTTTAAATGTAATACTCACTTGGGGCCTAGTATCAGCAAAGTACTTTAAGTTTAAATTTAAAACACAGAAGAGAGCTTTCTGGTTAAATTTAGAACCCAGCAGAGAGCTAGTAGTTTAAATTTCATAATAAGTCAGAGCCTAGCAGCAGCAGCGAGCTGTAATTTAAATCAAGTCAGAATATAACTTAGCATAAAAGGCAAAACAGGGTCAGTACTCTTAGAGCAACAAATAAAGTCTTCTAGAGACCTTTACAAAGAGGCCTTCTACCTAGGGGGCAAGAGACCTGTGAAACCTTTTCAATAGGTGTTAACACCAGGTGACAGGTCAAGAGGCCATTTTGAAAGACTCCTTCTATCCAAGCAAGGACTGTTAATCACCCAGGAAGTTGGCCACAGCTTACCTCAGCAGCACAGGCATAAATAGCTCAACCAGAGCTCTGTGATCCTCAGTCATGAGGAACTAGAAAAAGGGACTGCTACTTCTAGAGAGAGATCTGCAATTGTGAGTATATACTTCTGGGAATTTTCTGAAAGGACTTCTTTGTATTAAAGCTAATTAATCTGTGAACCCAGTGTTTTTTGTTAAATCAGTAAGGGCCTAGTAGCAGCAGTTTAAGTTTAAATTTAAAACACAGAAGAGAACTTTCAGGTCACATTTTATACCCAGCAGAGAGCTTGTAGTTTAAATTTAATACTCACTCGGGGCCTAATATCAGCAAAGTACTTTTATTTTAAATTTAAAACACAGAAGAGAGCTTTCTGGTTAAATTTAGAACCCAGCAGAGAGCTTGTAGGTTAAATTTCATAATAAGTCAGAGCCTAGCAGCAGCAAAGAGCTGTAATTTAAATCAAACCAGAATATTACTTAGCATAAAAGACAAAACAGGGTCAGTACTCTTTGAGCAACAAATAAAGTCTTCTAGAGACCTTTACAAAGAGGCCTTCTACCTAGGGGGCAAGAGACCTGTGAAACATTTTCAATAGGTGTTAACACCAGGTGGAAGATCAAGAGGCCATTTTGAAAGACTACTTCTATCCAAGCAAGGACTGTTAATCACCCAGGAACTTGGTCACAGCTTACCTCAGCAGCAGAGGACAGGGTACTGTGTAGCATCCCTCTTTTAATAAGTGTTATTTCCCTCCCTCCCTGACACCCACCCACCACTGGGATAATCATAGCTTTATAGGTACTTACACATCTTAAAGGAAAGGAGGTGCTCTCAGGTGAAATACGTTATCAAAATCAATCATACACTAAGGACCTGAGATGAATTAAGCTTCAGGTGGACAAGGTATATTAAACGTATTAGGTACAGTTTTATTAGTATAAATATCCATAGCAACCCTTAGTAAGTAAAGAACTTAAAGATCTAAACACAAGCTTAAAACTAACATGCAGACAGCAGTCCAGCAGCGAGATGGGGGCTTTCCAGTCTTTTGCATTGACTATCACATGTATGGGGTATGTTTACTAAACCGCGCAATTGTGCGGGGCGCACTTGAGCGTGCGCTAAGGTACCTTAGCGCACGCTAATAGTGCGTTTTTGTGCCCCGCACATGTGCGTGCTGCACTAACGAACCCGCACAAGTGCGCGGCGCACTGAAGTGCGAGAGGCGTGGAAAGGCATTCCGAGGGCGGAGGAAGGCTCCCGAAGGGCGGAGGGACGGGGTCAATGGGTGGAGAGTGGGAGGGGAGAGGCTCCCCGCACAGGAGCGGGGCTGAAAATCAAGATAAAAAATACCGCGAGTGAAAACCTCGCGTTAGAGCCAATTTAAAGGGAAGAGAAACCATTTCCGTCAGCAATGTACAGCAAAACAGGGGAAACCTACAAAACGTGAGCAGTGTGATACATGTGCACAGAACAAAATAGCAAATAAAAACTAAAAATGACCCCAACAAAATTCTAAAAACTTATAATCCAGCTGGGCAACAGTGATATCAATGGGAAACAATAAAAAACACTCCCTGGAAAGCTCCAAAAAAAAGAAATGATTTTTGGAAGGGTCTACGCTCCGCAGACCCTTCCAAAAATCATTTCTTTTTTTGGAGCTTTCCTGGGAGTGTTTTTTAATGTTGCCCATTGATATCACTGTTGCCCAGCTTGGTTATGTTTTTGCCCCTTTTTTCAAGGTCATTTTTGAGGTTTATTTGCCCTTTTGTCTCCATACAAGGCGAATGAGCCCACAGTAAAATTGTGCAGAGCAGGGTTTCTGACCCATTCGGCCAGGTTTCCTATCTCCAGGGACTGCACTGTCTCTGTGGCCACAGTGTGGTGCAGTGAATACAGCCAGTGCCTGTAGGACCATAGAATAACAGGTTCAAATCCCAGCTGGGGCTCCTGCCAACCCAGTCCCCATATTTTACCCACCACTAAACAGAGATAGTAAAGACACTCCTTTATTGCAGAGAACATAAGCATGGTTCAAACACCTATATTTTACCCTACACCCCGCATACACACCATAACAATGGGCATTACCTACAGCCGAGTCCCCCAAATGCAGTCCTGGAGTGCCACAACTCAATCAGGTCATATGTTGTTTCCAAGATAAGGACATGTCAGCATGTTGGCGGAAGGGTACAGGTGGTGGAGGGGGCAGTGGCTGCTAGCCACAGCAGACAGTGGCCTAGCCCTGTGCAGGCTGGCACCATCCACTGCAAAGGACAGGCTCTGTCAGATGTACAGTCATGGACTCCCCAGGGAATGCAGCTTATCTGTGGCAACACGGTGGTGCAGTGCATACAGACAGTGTGTGTAAGAACAGAAGGTCACAGGTTCAAAGCCCAGCTGGGGCTACTGCCAATCCAGACCACACATTTTTCCCACAACTAAACCATGATAATAAGGACAAACCTTTATTGCTGAGAACATACGCATGTTTAATACGCCTATATTTTACCCCACCAAGCACAGACACCATAAACAGGTGCATTACCTAGAGCATAGTCTCCCAAATGCAGTCTTGGAGGGCCTCACACCATTCAGGTTCCATGCTGCCTCTAATAAAGATGCCTGTGCTGCATATCTATGCACTACCTCCATGGTATGCAGATGTAGCTCATGCATATTCATGAGGGACAGCATGAAAACCCGAACAGTGTTTGGCACACCAGGACTGGAGTTGGGAACCTCTGCCGTAACGCAGCAGCCAACAGGGGCAGACACACCCACACCCACACCCACAGGCCCCATTGGCCAATGCCTCCTGGAGAGGCAGGACATTGGGCCCTGTGTGCATCTCCCAATACTAGCACTTGCATACCTTAGCAATGCAACCCTACACCTGGGTATACGGTACACAGCTCTCAAACGTTTGCTATGAGTACTGTCAGATAGAAATTCCTACGTTAAGCACAGTTTGCTGATTGAGCTCCATCATAACAACCATTCTGATGTCTGTGGTGTGTGCTTCAGGTCTGGTCTTTGACAGTGTTTACCACCCTGGGGAGTGACCCCCAACAGTATTGCGTACCATATCCATGCCTGTACTGTGCCCAGGACTGGTGTGGTGGGCATGGCTGCTGAACTCCTCTATAGTAGCACAATGCTTGCATAGGTGTCGGAGTGTGTGTCTGTCTATACAGTGTGTGGTGGCTGCAAACACCTTCTACAGCCCACACTGCCAGCACTGTTGCAAGTATTGGCCTGCCAATGTGCATAATGAGGAGCAAGGTACCATGGGTATAGCCCGGACAGGGTGGCCTGGCCAGGGTGCATCTGCACAGGGCATAGGGCACTGACTGGGACATTTTAGTGACCGGCCACCACCTACAGACAGGGTGACCTCAGTATGTCCTGCTGGGAGATCACTCTCACCCTGACTGTGCAGTGACGACAGCATGGCTAGGCACCCCCATAGTGCTATAGTGTTTCTCTCATGTGATATTTATGGGTTTCATTTTGGGGCCCAGTCACTGACTTATCTGCTTGTGTGTGCTGCCATCCCAGTTCTGGGTGCATGCTTTTCCACCAGGAACATGCACTATGGACTAACTAGCAGACTGTTGCAGCTGGTATGTGTCTTGATGGAGCGCCTTGCAGGGTGCAGCGACTGCAGGAGAATATCAGATAGTGGTGGGGTGCAGCTTAACATATACAGGCCGAATGTCTGTCTGCTATTGTGCTATGGTTATGTACAGAGCTGCATTGACTGCCCTGAAGGGTGTTTTTTCCCCACCAGGACTGTGGTTGATGGTCCCCTCTACTGCCACCATTGCAGGGAGGTAAAATGTGGATCTGTTGATGGGAGACTCTGTTTGCCACCCTCAGTCCTGGAGGAAAAGGGTGGTAATCCTCCTAGGGTTCCATAGGAGCAACACCTGACTGAGACAGACAGATATATCCAAAGTGTTTCTGCAGAAACTATCTATCTCACACATTACCACTGCTTTGTACCTGCATCATGGCCTCTTTCAGCCATGGAAGGTGCTGGGCGCCTCACCGCACCCTCAGGGTGAGCACAGTACCCGCACAATGTGACGGTGTTTAGCTACTCTGTGCCAGTAAAACACACGGTCTGTACCCCCTACCAGCCCGAGGTGCTATGGGGGTGCACATGGTCACTTCCCCCTACCAGGCCGAGGTGCTGTGGGGGTGCATACCCCATCTTGGGTGTATCTGTGGACTGCTGATTTGCATGTGCAGTGCATCATGGGTACGGGTGGGCTAACCCTATCCTGGTGACCACAGCAGACTGTCTGTGTGGTGACATGCAGGCTCTCTGCAGCCAGCCAGGGGCTTGGTAGCAGCTGTAGCCCAATGGTTATTTCACTGTCTGTGAAGCCAGAGGTCATGGGTTCACACCCACAGTGGGGTTCTTTGATAGGGCTGGCCAAAGCATTATCTCTTTTTAATGTACATTTTTGCTGCCAGCAAAAACACCCTCAGCGTACTGTACCCATAAGGTGCCTCTGAAGGTGCTTTATAGGGCGCCCTATAGGGCACCTTATGGTTCCCGTCCATATAAAGTGCACTATACATTATCCTGTGACGGAACTTATAGGGTGCCCTGTAGGGAACATTTTAGGGTGCCGTGGCGGACAGTGCACTTTATAATTTGCCCTATGGAGTGCCTTATAGGGTGCCTTATACGGCATTTTCAATTACGGCACGTGAGGGCGTGTTTGCTGGCAGCAATTAATAAAATAAAAATAAAGTGCTGCAGGAAACAAAATATACATTGCAAAGCTGATGCCTCAGCCAGCCTTACGTATTAGGCACCCTGGGGAGCAAACTCATGACCCTTGTATCAGCAGTCAGTGCCTTAACCATTGTGCTCCACTGCTGCTCCTCCTTGCATGTCAGTGCACCTACTTATGCTTTTCATTCCTTATACTGCACAGTGCTGCCATCAAAAACAGTACTCTGACCTTGCGGTACCTCATACGGCACCCTATAAAGCGCCTTATAAACAACATTCTAGGGTGCCTTGGCGGACAGTGCACTTTAAAATGTGCCTTATGGGGCGCCTTATGTTAACACGCTTTGAGAGTGCGTTTGCTAGTAGTGATAATTAAAATAAAAATAAAATGCCTCCTAAACCAATCTTCCCCATAATATGTAATGCCTCAGCCAGCCTTGTTCATTGGGCACTGTGGGGGATTGAACCCCTGATCCCTGCACCATTGGGTCATTGTCTTAACCATTGTGCTGTGGTTCTGTTCCTGTGCTTGCACATCAGCGCGCCGACTTATGCCTCCTAATATTAAAATGCCTCCTAAAGCAATAGCACACCACCCTATGCCCATCAGCTTGCCGCCTTATGCCACCCAATATTAAACTGGCTCCTAAAGTAATGCCTCAGCTAGCTGTCTTCATTGGGCACCATGGGGGATTGAACCCCTGTTCCCTGCACCATTGGTCTGTGTCTTAACCATTGTGCTGTGGCTCTGCTCTTCAGATTGCACATCAGCACACCACTTATGCCTCCCACGCAGCTTTCTCATGCGCTAATGTGCGGGGCGCACATGGGCGCCGCGCACCTTAGCGCATATTTAAATCACGTTTTTTCTTTTTCAGAAAGAAACGCCCACTCCTTATATGGCACCCGCACACTAGCGCGGCCCGCACATTAGCGGGGTTTTAGTAAACATACCCCTATGATTTTCTCCCAGTTGGTGAGAGGTCTTACATGTGCACTAAGTGCAAGGAGCTATTTGATCTCAGGGAACGAGTCCATTCTCTAGAGGCTAGAGTAGCAGACTTGGAAGACATAAGAAAGACAGAGAGGTACATAGACAAGACCTACAGGGACATAGTCCTGAAGTCCCACCTCCAGTCTGGCAGCATCCCTGTTGCCATGGAGGAGAGAGGTCACATGACAGGAGATCATCACCCTGGTGTGGCAGGAAGTGATCCTGTAACTAGGACCTGTCCTCCAGGTGATGTAAAACCCTCTCGCATCGAGGAAGTTTCTCCAGGGCCATGTGCCCATGAGGGAAGGGTTAGGACAGCCGTTATAGTTGGTGATTTGATCATTAGGCATGTAGACAGCTGGGTGGCTGGTAGACGTGAGGATCGCCTGGTAACATGCCTGCCTGGTGCGAAGGTAGCGGACCTCACGCGCCACCTAGATAAGGTCTTAGATAGTGCTGGGGAGGAGTCTGCTGTCTTGGTACATGTCGGTACCAATGACATAGGAAAATGTGGTAAGGAGGTTCTGGAGGCTAAATTTAGGCTTTTAGGTAGGAAGTTGAAATCTAGAACTTCCAGGGTAGCATTCTCTGAAATGCTTCCCGTTCCATGCGCAGGACCCAAAAGGCAGGCAGAGCTCCGGAGTCTCAATGCGTGGATGAGACAATGGTGCAGAGATGAGGGTTTTGGATTTGTTAGGAACTGGGGAACAATCTGAGGAAAAGAGGGGCTCTTCTGAAGGGATGGGCTTCAACTTAACCGGGATGGAACTAGACTGCTGCCATTAATCTTTAAAAAGGAGATAGAGCAGCTTTTAAACTAGATAATAGGGGAAAGCCGACAATCGCCTAAGAGCGCATGGTTAGGAAGAATGTATCCCTGAAGGATACTACCAAAAGCAGAGAGGTTCCAAAAAAGAGTAAAGTAGCCCAAATGCCCTCACGTATGGAGCAGACAGAGCTTAAAGATCCCAAATTACCCATGCCAACCAATAGTCAGATTAATATGAATAAAATACAGTCTCTAAAATGCTTGTATGCAAATGCTAGAAGTCTAAAAAATAAGATGGGAGAGTTAGAATATATAGCACTAAATGAGAGGTTAGATATGAGTGGAATATCAGAGACATGGTGGAAGGAGGACAACCAGTGGGACACTGTGATACCTGGGTACAAACTATATCGTAATGATAGAGCTGATCAAATTAGTGGAGGGGTTGCACTCTATGTTAGAGAGGGCATTGAGTCAGAAAGGATTAAAGTGTTGCAGGAAACAAAATTTTCTGTAGAATCTCTATGTAATGAAATTCCATGTAAAAAGGGGAAGGCGATAGCAGTGGGGGTGTACTATTGACCGCCTGGCCATAATGAACAAATAGATGATGAAATGCTCAAAGAAATCAAGGAAGCTAACAAAAGTTACAGCGCAGTGATAATAATGGGTGATTTCAATTACCCAGGTATCAACTGGGTCAGTGTCACAGCAGGACATGCTAGGGAAATAAATGACTGCTTCTTGGAGCAGCTGGTTCATGAACCAACCAAAGGGGAAGCCATATTAGACCTAGTCCTTAGTGGAACACCAGATCTAGTGCAAGAGATAAGGGTGTTGGGTCCACTTGGCAATAGTGATCATAGCATTATCGCATTTGATTTAATTAGTGGAGGAGGGATAGTAAGGAAATCCACAGTACTACCTTTTAACTATTGAAAGAGAGACTATGATAAAATGAGGAAAATAGTTAAGAAAAAACTAAAAGGAGCAGTTGCAAAGGTTAAAGACTTAAATCAAGCTTGGGTGTTGTTGAAAAATACTATCTTGGAAGCCCAGACCAGCTGTTTTCCACACTTTAAGAAAAGTGTAAGGAAGTCCAAAAAACTGCCAGCATGGTTTAAAGGTGAAGTCAAAGAGGCTGTTGTTGCCAAAAAAAGCATCTTTCAGGAAATGGAAAAAAAAGAGCCAAACGACGAAACCTGGAAAAAGCACAAGCACTAGCAAGTCAAAGGCAAGGCATTGATAAGGGAGGCAAAGGGAGAATTTGAGAAGAAGCTTGCTGCGGAAGCAAAAAAGCGAAATAAAGACTTTTTCAAGTACATTCATAGCAAAAAACCTGTGAGAAAGTCAGTTGATCCATTAGATGTTAGAGGGGTTAAAGGGGCACAAAGAGGCGACAAGGCGATAGCGGAGAGACTGAATGAATTCTTTGCTTCTGTCTTTACTGAGGAAGATGTAGGGATTTTACTCATGACTGAAGTGGTATTTAAAGGTGCGGAAGAATTGAAGGAAAAATTGATACATTGGGAAGATGTATTACAACTATTAGATAAACTGAAGAGTAGCAAATCACCTGGGCCAGATGTTATACATCCAAGGGTGTTGAAAGAACTGAAATATGAGATTGCAGACCTGCAATTAGTAATCTGTGAATTTTCATTGAAATCACCTGTAATACCTGAAGATTGTAGGATCGTCAATGCAATGTCTGTTTTTAAAAAGAGTTCCAGGAGGGGGCGGAGCCAGCGCGAAACCGGCATGGCGGTGTAAGTCCTCTTCTCGTGGGCCTTGATGTTGAAATCCTGACTGCCACCCGTATATATTCCTACTGCGTTGGTGGAATCGAGAGGCTTAAGCTGGAGGATGGCGGGGAGCAAGCAAACGAGATTGGAATTTGCCTCTACGCCTGCAGCGACGGGGTCCAAGCGATCGAAGTCAGATCCGCTATCGCCGCAAAAATCTGGGCCTACACATGGATCTACGGATGATTTGCATCAGCTTTTACAAGAAGTGCGGGCAATAAGAACTCGTGTGGATTTAAATGGTGAGACGCTATCTGAGCTGCAAAGTGACATTAAAGATATGAGCGCGCAGATCCAATCTCTTTCTGTCAGAGTGGATAAGGTGGAAGCAACGGTGGCTGGGTATGAGGAACGAATTAAACATGTTACTTCTGTGACCCGTAAGATAGACTGGCTTGAGAGAATGATGGAGGATATGGGCAATCGTGCCAGACGCAATAACATCCGCGTAGTTGGGCTGGCTGAAGGTGCAGAAGGAGATGATCCCATTCGCTTTATGGAGGACTTTCTGCCTAAAATATTTAAGATTACCTTTGCACGCCCTCTGGAAATCGAACGGGCGCATCGGATCCCGACTTTCCCGTCTGGTTCTAATTCTCAGGCTAAGCGTCCCCGCCCTTTTATTATGTGCCTTTTGAGGCACCAGCAAGCTGCGCAGATTCTTGCGGCGGCTAAATCTAACCATCCGCTTCAATATGAGGGGCATAAAATTGCCTTCTACCCGGATTTCTGCAAACGCACGGTGGAGAAGCGGCGACAGTTTTTGGAGCTGCGTCCCAGGTTACGGCATCTGCAGGCAAGGTTCGGCCTGTTCAATCCTGCGAAATTTAAAGTGACTATGAACAATAGTACTAAATCCTTTGAGGACCCTGGAGCGCTGCGTCAATTTATTGAGGATCAAGAAGAGCTCCTTATGCAGCAAACCTGATCTGGCCTTCAGCTTGGGCCTCTGGACGGTGTTTGTGTAGCTGAAGTTTTGGTTTCCTATGATGTGTAAATGCATATTTGTGGGTTTCCTGACTTAACTGTTAGATTGGAGGGTGGCGGGTGAATGAATGGTTCTGTTTTTCTTAAGGGGCTGCCCTGTGCTGTAAGAGTGTTTCAGCTGTCTCACCCTTTTTTGGATTATGGTTTTCTTTTTGGGAGGGGTTATGGGCTCTCTAGGAATTTTCAGATAAATGGGAATAGGGTTGTGCCCACCTCTAATAGCATGGCTGCGGATGTCTCACAGGCGGGATGGCCAATGGGTTGAGGTTTTTGTCTCTAAATGTGAAGGGCCTTAGGTCTCCTGTCAAACGGAAGAAAATCCTTCTTTATTGCAAGCGGCAGAACGCTGATGTCATCCTACTACAGGAGACTCATCTTTCTGCACTCGAAGCGGGCAAATTGGGAGATAGGCACTTTAAGCTAGTGGGTTGTTCCCCTGCCATCCATAAGAAAAATGGGGTTGTCACACTGATAAAGGCTGCCCTGGGATTTCAAGTTATCAATTCTTGCCATGATCAGGAGGGGCGATGGTCTAAATCTTTGGTGAGGGCTGGAAGGGAGCTTCTATCTATTACCAATGTGTACGGGCCCAATAGCGATGATCCTTCTTTTTTTCATACTTTAAATGGGGTCATTCTGGAGGATCAAGGTGTTTTGATAATTCTTGGTGGGGATTTTAATCTGGTGAGTGACCCATTGTTGGACAGGAGTCCTGGTAGGATAGAACGCTCTTCTCGTGCGAGTGTGGCTCTCTCCGCGCTAGTGGAGTCTTGTGGTTTAGTGGATATTTGGCGATTGATTCACCCCAAGGAGAAGGATTTTTCCTTTTTCTCCCCTGTGCATGGTTCTCTATCTCGTATAGATTTTTTTCTGCTTTCTAAGTCTTTGATTTCCGGCTGTCGGGATGCGTCAATTTTAGGTAGATCGGTTTCAGATCACGCCGCCATCACGCTAGATGTTGCTGTAGAGGATGTGCGGAGGCCTGGCCAGACTTGGTCCTTTAACCGTGCTTGGCTGGCGGATCCAGTGTTCCAGGAGGAGGTACGGATGGCTATCGCTTCCTATTTTGCCTCAAACAGATGGGGCGACACTGCCGGTTGGGCTTGGTGGGAGGCCTTTAAGGCCTCATTACGAGCTGTGATTACTAGTTTTAAAATCAAGGAGGCGAAACGGCGGAAGGCTTATTTGTCGACCCTAGACGCGCAAATTCGGGCAGGTGAAAGGGTATGGCTATTGCACCCTCGGCCGGAAGTTTTAATGCGATTGCAAAGGCTGCGATTTCAATATAATGAAATCTTAAGCTCTGAGGTTGAGCAGACTATGCTAAAGCAGTCTGCTAGGTTTCATGTGGAGAAGAATAAAGCCGGTCGGCTGCTCGCGCATACTTTGCGTGGGAAGCAAACTGAGTCTAGAATAGCTTCCCTCTTGTCTAGTAGTTCTGAGTGTTTGACGAAAGATGACCAGATAACAGCAGAATTTACTAAATTCTACAGTTCGTTGTATGCCTCTGAGTCGACGGCAGATCTCACGGCTTTCACTACCTTTGTTGAGAACTTGGAAAGGCCTGTTTTGGAAGAGTATCAATCTCTAGATATGGGTAAACCTTTTTCGCATGACGAGCTTTCCTCGGCTATTAAGGGCATGTCTTCAGGGAAAGCGGCTGGGCCCGATGGCCTCCCAGCGGAATTTTATAAGGTCTTTGCTAAAGAGTTAGCCCCGTATTTGTTGTTATACTTTGCTGAGCTCGAAACAGAGTTTAGTCAGACCGACCGGTTCACAGAAGCTACAATAGTAGTGCTAGAGAAGCCGGGTAGGGATCCCAGATATGTAGCGAATTATCGACCTATTTCTCTCCTGAACGCCGACTATAAGATCTATGCGAGTCTTCTTGCCCATCGACTAGCGGCGGTTATTGGCGATTTGGTTCATCCTGATCAGTGCGGGTTCATTCCTGGGAGGTCTACCGCGGACAATGCCCGACTACTGTGTAATCTGCTCGAGACGGTATCGTCGGATCCTAATCCATATGTTGCCCTTTCATTAGATGCGGAAAAGGCATTTGATAGATTAGAATGGCCGTTTTTGTTTTTTATTTTGCACTGGTTCGGGCTTGGTGATCGGTTTATAAACAAGGTCAGGGTTCTATATTCTCATCCGATTGCACGTATTTGTGTCAATGGTGCCCTGTCATCTCCTTTCTCTCTCCATCGAGGTACCAGGCAAGGATGCCCCCTTTCCCCCTTACTATTCAATTTAGCATTGGAGCCTTTGGCGATTGCTGTGCGGCAGCACTCTGGTCTCACAGGGGTTCAAATTGGCTCCTTACAAGTAAAGTTGTCCGCGTATGCGGACGATGTGCTTCTGTTCACGCAACCTTCCGAGGTTCCGACTATCTTGGCATTATTTGCCGAATACTCTAGTGTCTCTGGATATAAGATTAACTGGTCTAAATCGGTAGCCTTTCCCCTTAATTTTATGGCCACCTCTACGGAGATGGCTGCTTTTCCGTTTAAGTGGGAAGCGGGCAGCATCAAGTATCTCGGGGCGTGGTATAACGCCTCGATAGATATCATGATTCAGAAAAATCTCGACGAGCTCCTGACTTTGATTCAGCAGAAGACCCTTGCCTGGTCTCCTCTCCATCTTTCATGGTGGGGTCGGCTAGAGGTCATCAAAATGTCTCTTATTCCAAAGATTAATTATGTCCTTAGTATGCTCCCCTTTCTCATTCCGTCGATATGGTATAAGAAGCTGGAAAATAAGTTACTTATTTTTCTTTGGGCAGGTAAGCAGCCTCGTATTGCCATAACAAAGCTGAAAGCAGTTAGAGATAATGGTGGAGTGCATTTCCCAGACTTTGGTTGGTTCCATCAGGCCCTTCTGGTAAAGCAAGGTTCCTTGTGGCTAACACTGGATGTCCTGGATAGGAAGCCTATTTGGCTTGAGGTGGAGTCTCGCTTAGCCGCTCCCTACCCCTTGTTGTACTTGCTGGGCTCACTGCATCCTGATGAGTCTCTCGTGGGGCGGGTCATTAGATCAACTCAAAATGCTTTTTTAGCATTGGCACGGTTGGTGGCCAAGGATGATTCGCCTTCGGGACAGACCCCGCTTTGGTGGAATCCGCAGTTCCGGATACGTGGGCGGATGTTTGCTTGGAAGAAGTGGCAGGAGCGTGGTATCTGGTCGTTAGGGCAGGTAGTAGGTGCTACTGGATGGAAGGAGTTTGCGGTATTGCAGAAGGAGTTTTCTCTGCCTAGCTCCTGTTTCTTTCAATGGGTCCAGCTCAAGCACTGTCTTTCAGCGATTAAAACTCCTCCTAGGTTATCTGATTTGGCCAGGGGGGGAGCTCTGCTTGATGGGCTTAAGGCCTTGACTGGCCAGACGGGGGTCACCTCTAAGATTTATGCAATGTGGAGGGAGCGTTCCTCCAGGGCTCCTGTTGGGCTGGCTCGGGTTTGGGAATGTGACATATCTCAGGAAATTTCCTCATCAGTCTGGAAAACTCTCTGGGGACCGATATCTAAAGTTTCCAGATCAGCTGCGCTTACCCAGTCGATGTATTTTTTTATGCACCGGGCGTTAATAACCCCGGTGAAGCTGGCTAAGTGGGACTCTGCTTCTTCTGGCTTGTGCTGGTCTTGCTTGAAAGAAAAGGGCACCTTCTCCCATATGTTTTATGATTGCCCTCTGGTGCAGAGGTTTTGGAGACAGGTGTGGGGGCGGATGCAATTGATCCTGCACTTCTCCTCTGAGTTGGAGAGGAGTCGGATCCTTTTGCGTTCCCTGGGTGTCTTTCCCGCAGGGGATCATGACAAGCAATTCTTATTTAATTTTATGATGGCGATTGCTATTAAGATGATTCTTTGGAAGTGGAAGAAATTCCAGAGCCTGAGTTTAGATGGGTGGTGGAACCTGGTCTGTCATTACTCTAAATTGGAAAAACTTTATAGTAAACTCCACTACCCTGACAAGGAGGAACTCAATGTTCGCAGATGGTCACTTTTGGATCAATTTGCTGCCCGTGCCCAGGTCACGTAATGCAGTGCGTTTGTCCGTTTAGTTGACCTAGGGTCTGCATTGGCCGCCCGCCTAAGATGTGAGATGTTGTTGTGGGTACTCCTCGTGTTTCCTCTTGTTTTTCTTTTTGTATTGTATTTCATCCTATGCTGTTTTCCTCGGAGAGCCAGGGTGGGTGATGGGTGGGGGGGGGGGGTAGTGTTGTAATGCTACCTGCTGGGGTTGATTTTGAGCTGTGTTGGGTTGTTTTATTTGTTGTATGTTTTATAAAAGGTTAAATAAAGAATTTTAAAAAAAAAAAAAAAAAAAAAAAAGAGTTCCAGGAGTGATCCGGGAAACTACAGACCGGTGAGCCTGACATCAGTTCCTGGAAAAATGGTAGAAACCATCATAAAGAACAAAATTACTCAGCATGTAGATAGTCATGGCCTAATCGGAGACAGCCTACATGGCTTTAGACAAGGAAGATCTTGTCTTACTAATCTGTTGTTTTTTTGAAGGTGTGAATAAACAGGTGGACAAAGGTGAGTCGGTTGATAAAGTGTATTTAGACTTTCAGAAAGCCTTTGAAAAGGTCCCTCATCAGAGACTTTTGGCAAAACTAAAGAGTCATGGGATAGGAGGCAGTGTGCTATTGTGGATCAGGAACTGGTTAAAAGATAGAAAGCAGAGGGTAGGGCTAAATGGCCAATTTTCCCAATCGAGAAAGGTGAATAGTGGTGTACCCCAGGGATCTGTGCTGGGTCCGCTGCTTTTTTACATATTCATAAATGACCTGGAAAAAGGAATAGCGAGTGAGGTTATCAAATTTGCAGATGACACAAAACTATTTAAAGTTGTTAAAACCCAAGAGGATTGTGGAAAATTGCAAGAGGATCTTGATAAATTGGAAGACTGGGTATCAAAATGGCAGATGAAATTTAATGTGGACAAGTGCAAAGTTATTCACCTAGGGAAGAATAACACAAACTATGGTTACATGATGCAAGATTCCACTTTAGGAACCACCCCCCAGGAAAAAGATTTAGGCGTCATTGTGGATAACATGTTAAAACCCTCGGCCCAGTGTGCAGTGGTGGCCAAGAGAGCAAATAGAATGCTAGTTATGATAAGGAAAGGAATGGAAAATAAAACAAAAGATATTATAATGCCTCTATATCGTTCCATGGTGAGACCGCACCTTGAATATTGTGTGCAATTCTGGTTGCCGTATCTTTTTACGGCGACCATATTCTGGTCGCCGTAAAAAGGATATAGCGTTATTAGAAATGGTTCAAAAAAGAGCAGCCAAAATGATAAAGGGAATGGAAGGATACTCCTATGAAGAAAGGCTAAAAAGGTTAGGGCTCTTTACCTGGAAAAGAGTTGGCTGAGGGGAGATATGGTAGAAGTCTATAAATTAATGAATCGAGTGGAACGGGTAAACATAGATCAATTGTTTACGTTATCAGAATATAGAAAGACTAGGGGACATGCAATGAAGCTACAGGTAAACTATTTAAGACTTATAAAAGAAAATATTTTTTCACTCGTGTAATCAAACTCTGGAATTTGTTACCGGAGGATGTAGTAAAGGCTGTTAGTGTAGCTGGGTTTAAAAAAGGTTTGGACAAGTTCCTGGAGGAAAGGTCCATAAACCATTATTAAGAAGGGACCCAGGATATCAATGCTTGACCCAGTACAAGCACTGTGGAACCTGTGTCTTTTAGGGAAACTGCTGGGTACGTATGACCTAAATTGGCCACTGTTGGAAACAGGATACTGGGTTTGTGGACCTTGGTCTGACCCAGTATGGCATATCTTATGTTCTTATGTCCAGAAGCACAGCATTTCTGGGCTGAAGTACAAGCTTTTGTAGCAGCCGTTGGAGTGGTCACCTAAGGGGATGCTATTAGGGTTGGGAGGAGAGGGTTGAAAGGGGCAGATAGGGCAACTCTTGGCAGTGTGTGCCAATGGGGCATACTGTGAAAATGCACTGTGCTGGAAATCAAAGCAGAAACCCAGATTACAGTCATAGTGGGCAAGCATGCAGAATATGATGCTTATGGAACAACTTACTGTGCTGCGGTGTGTAGTCTCTCACCCATTTAAGAGATGTTGTTTCAGATAACCTCATGTGTAAACTTCTCATGCCAGGTCAAGGAAAAAGCAAGATTAAAGCTGTGAGCAGACCTTGAGCAAACATATGTTGAAGGTGGTCCAAAGGTTCTGCTTGCTTTGGGGCTGCCAAGGGATCCTCAGCCTCGACAGTTCTCTCCAGATCAAAAAATCAACACTTTTCCAGAGATGCCATCACTGGCTCTCCACCACTCATGGAAGCCGTCCCTCCAGCAGGGGGGGATGATCTTCCTGTGGCTGCCACCATGGAAGCAATAGTCAGCTGGTCCAGAGGTGTCTGCATCACAGGGGATAGAGTGACATCCAGGCCTGAGGATGACAGTGAGCCACCCAACACAAATGCCATCAATGCTGAGCTCCCAGCAGGGAACTCTAGCTGCTGCCCCCGATGCTCAAGGAAACAAAGAGTTATCTTGTAGGATAGGGGGGCAATTTACCAGCTTTCCCTTTCCTCTTCCCTATTACTCAAAAAGTATCTGAGGAACAAAACCTGTGTGGCATTATCTTGAATCTCCCTGGCCCACCACTTTTTAACATATTCATAAATGACCTGGAAATGGGAATGAGTGAGTTGAGGGTAAAGGCCGAGGTAGAGAAGCTCACATCTTGAAGATGAATGCATGGCTGCAAGGATGGTGTCATTGAGAGAGTTTTGGTTTCATGGACCATAAGATGATGTTCCTAAAGCTTCAGAGCAGAGATGGCATCCAGCTGTCCAAGAAGGGTTGAATTGTCTTCAACCGCACACTGGCTAACCTATTGAAAACAACTTTAAATCAGATTCATTGGGGATGGGTGAAGAAAGCCCCCAGGTAGGTGAAGAGAGTCCCTAGGTGAGACATTTAGTACATCTGTAAAAATGGGTAAAAGGGGCAACATCTGGAAAGCCGTGTATATAAATGCTTGTAGCATGGGAAATAAGATCCCAGATGTTGAGGCTTTAATGGAAGAGGCTGACTTGGATTTAGTGACGGTTACAGAGACATGGTTCATGGACAGCCATGACTGGGATGTAATTATAATGGGCTATACTTTATTCAGGAAGGACAAGGTGGGAAGAAGGGGAGGTAGAGTGGCACTATATGTAATATATATATATATATATATATATAATATATATATATATATATATATATATATATATATATATATATATATATATATATATATATATATATATATATATATATTACAGCTATAGAAGTGCAGGGCTTAAAAGGAAGAGAAGAGGCATTGTGGGTTAAACTAGAAAGAGGGGAATGGAAATCCATTTGCATTGGAATTATTTACAGATCCTCCTCACAGGGAGTAGAAGTGGATGAAGATTTACTAGAAGACATACACAGTGTTACTGATAGGTGATTTCAATATGCTGGATGTGGATTGACACATCCCTGCTGTAGTGTCATCTAGAAGTTAGGAGTTCCTGGATTCTCTACAGGGAGAACTATTCAGGTAATAGGTAGCAGAACCTATGCGTGATGGGGCCATACTGGACTTAGTGCCTACCAATGGGGAAAGTGCTTCTGATGTTACATTGGGAGATCATCTTGCATCCAGTGATTACCAGATAGTGTGGTTCAGTATTAGGACTAGGGCTGATAAAATCCATTCAAAAGTGAGGGTCTTAGACTTTAGGAAAACTAACTTTGCCAAGATGGGACAATACCTCAAGGAGTCATTAGTGGGATGGGAACAACTTAGGAATGTAGAAAAAATCTGGACAAAATTGAAATGGATATTTTAAGGGCAAAAAAACTTTTTGTTAGAAAGAAAACTAAATGCAAAAGAAAAATGAGACCACTATGGATATCAAAAACAGTATCTGAAAAGGTGAAGAAAAAGAAGGAGTCCTTCATGAAATACAGAGAGAGGAATACAGCTATCTATATTTGGAAAAACTTAGAGAAGCTAGCAAAGTAGTCAGGAAAGGAAAGGTACAAAAAGAAGAAGAAACAGCCAATGCAATAAAATGCAGGGCTAAGACATTTTTCAGATATGTTAGTGAGATGAGGAAGGGCAAAAGTGATAATGTCAGACTCAAGGGTGAAAGTGAGGAATATATAGAATCTGATAAGTATAAAGTGGAACGGATTTAACAAATATTTCTGTTCTGTGATCACAGATGAATGGCCAGAAGCAGGACCTCAGAAAACACCAGCAAATAGGAACAGAACGGATGGGAATCACAAACAATTTTCAGAAGATTGTGTCCGTGAGGAACTAACTAAACTAAAAATAGATAAAGCAATGGGTCCAGATGGGATACATCCAAGAATACTGAGGGAACTTGTGGATGTTCTAAAATCTCAACTGTTTGACCTTTTCAATGCTTCTTTGGAGTCAGGAGTGGTGCCAGAGGACTGGAAAAAGGCACATGTGGTCCCTTTACATAAAAGTGGATGACATTAAGAACTACAGGCCAGTTAGTCTAACCTCTGTGGATAGTAAATGATTGAAAAGGCTACTAAAAAAGAGAATAGTAATATTTCTGGAGTCCAATGGATTTCAGGATCCAAGGCAGCATGGATTCACCAGATGCAGATCTTGTCAGACAAATCTGATTGATTTATTTGACTAGGAAGTTGGACCAAGGGAGAACCGTAGATGTGATATACTTAGATTGAGGTAAAGCTTTTGACACCGTTCCACACAGGTGACTTATAAACAAATTGATCACCCTAGGGATGGACCCTAAAGTTACTGATTGGGTTATATGTGTTGTATGGGAGGCGACAAAGGGTACAAGTAAATGCAGCTAACTCCGAGGAGAAGAAGGTTACCAGTGGTGTGCCACAGAGATTTGTCCTTGGTTTGATTCTTTTTAACATTTTTGTAAGTGATATTGCAGAAGGGCTGTCAGATAAAGTTTGCTTGTTTGTGGATGATACCAAAATCTGCAAGAGTAGATACCCAGGAAGGAGTAGATAACATGAGGAGGGATCTACCTAAGCTTGAAAAATGGTAGACATGAAGAGATGTTTAAATACCTCCATGGCTTAAATGCACAGGAGGAGAGTCTCTTCCGATTGAAAGCAAGCTCTGCTATGAGGAGACATATGATGTGGGTGAAAGGGGACAGACTCAGGAGTAATATGCAGAAATACTTTTTTACAGAAAGAGTGGTAGATGCATGGAATAGTCCCTCAGTGGAGGTAGTAGAGACAAAATATCTGAATTCAAAAAAGCATTGTACAAACACAGAGGATCTCAAAAGGAAAAAAGGGGACTATTGTAGTTGATATGGAAGGGCAGACTAGAGAGGCCATGTGGTCTTTTTCTGCTGTCATGTTTCTATGTTTCTAAATTTGTAGATAACACAAAATTATTCAAAGTTGTTAAATCACATGAAGACTGTGAAAAACTGAAAGAACACTGCGGCATTGGGAGACTGGATGTTGTAGTGGCAAATGAAATTTAATGGTGACAAATATAAAGACTGCCAATATTATGGTTACATGATGCAAAATTCCACATTAGGCATGACAACTCAGGAAAAGGATTTGTGTGCCATTGTGGATAATATACTGAAATACTTTGCTCAGTGTGCAGAGGCGGCCAAGAACACAAATAGAATTCTAGGAGTCATAAAAAAGGAATAGAGAATAAAACCAAGGATTTTATGGTGCCCTCTATATTGCTCCATGGTGTGATTACACTTTGAATATTGTGTGCAGTTCTTGTCGCGTTATCTAAAAAAGAATGTAGCAGAATTAGAAAAGCTACAGAGAAAAGTGACCAAATGATAAAATGGATGGAAGGATATCCCTACAAGGAAAGGCTTAAAAGGTTGGGGCACTTCAGCTTGGAGAACAGACAGCTGAGGTGAGAGAATAGAGGGTTCAAAAATAACACAGGTACACTAAAAAAAATTTTTTTTAAACTGCCTCTAATGTTTCGATTGATTTTTACGTTTTTTGGTGCGCTGAATCCAAATCTGGTAACCAATTTGCTCCATTACGTACAGATTTTTTGCTACATTGGGTTAGCAGTTTGAGGTGAACGTTTCAGATTGAGTGCGATCGAGATAAAAGTTTCTTGGATGAATTCTTTATACTAATTGTTTAGTAGTTATTCAAATAAGAATAAAGAAAATTGTAACAAGGCAGCACATAAGAATAGAGTAATGTCAACAAAACACACTGTGATGGTAGCAAAATTGTCTGCACTTAAAACAGCCACATACATGTGCACAAACATTGAGCATATAAGAGCGAGGTTAAACACAAAGCAAAGCAAAGAAATGTGCAAAAAATGTTGTACAGGTATGTATGTAAGAATAGAAAACGCAAACCGCACCATTGCAATACATGAAGACAAACACCCGATGGTGTGAAAATAAAATTCTAATAAATGAGATCCGACACTGTGGTAATAACTAGCAAATTTTTATTTCAAAGTTTAGTAAAAACACGATATTTGTCAACACAGTTTAGATTTTAAAGTCATTCTTGGGTCAATCAATCTCCTGGTGGGCCCGTTTCTTCTTCCCCCGAATGCTTCTCTTGGTGCGCTGCTTGGCGTATTTTTCATCTGGGGTTTCCCGCAACAGCAACCAGCAGAAATCAGCCATCATAGTGGTGTTCCATCTTCCTTGGTACCTTCTCTCTGCGTCCTTGATGTCCTTTCACCTTGTTCTTCACTGTACGCCCCCAAGTTTTCGGGAAAGTAGTTCACATGGGAGTGCAAGAAATGGACTTTCAGGCTCATGTTACAGCCTTGTTCTTTGAAGGCATTGAGCATCCTGGCAACAATATCCTTATAGTTCTCATCCCGCCTGTTCCCCAAGAATTTGAGAACAACATCCTTGAAGGAATCCCAGGCTTCTTTTTCCTTCTCAGACATCGTTTCAGCGAATGCTCCATCTGAAATGAGTTTCCTTATATCAGGGCCAACAAACACTCCTTCCTTTAGCTTTGCTTCAGAAAGTCGGGGGAACTTTGAGCAAAGGTACCGAAAGCACTCACCATCTTTTGGAAGGGACTTGATGAATTGCTTAATGAGACCCAACTTAATGTGGAGAGGTGGTAATAGAATTTTATCACGAGGTACCAAGCTCTCATAAAGAACATTTTTCTCACCGGGTCTCAAATACTCCCGAATTGGCCAGTCTTTTTTCCCCCAGTGTAGGTCGCGGGCCCGGCTATCCCACAAGCAAAGGAAGCAGGGATATTTGGTGAAACCGGATTGCTGCCCTAATAGCATGGATAGAATTTTAAAGTCTCCACAAATCATCCACTTATGCTCATCATAACGAATCTTCTGAAGAATCAGGGCCAAATTCTCGTATTTTTCTTGGAGAATAACAGAGTGAGCAATAGGAACTGAAGTGAATGTGTTGCCATTATGAAGAAGAACACCTTTTATGCTGTCTTTTGACGAATCAATGAACAGCTGCCATTCAGCAGGATCATACTTGAGTTTAAACTTTTCCATCACTCCGTATATATCATAGCAAAATACCAAATCTTCCTCTTTGCTGAAATACTTCAAAAATTGTGTCTCGCGGTTGCGGTACCAATAAAAAGTTGTTCCTGGTGACAATAGATTTTTCTGTTTAAGCCGAGAACCTAGCAGTTGGGCAGCATCTTTTGGGAGTCCTAAATCCCGGACTAAATCATTAAATTCAACTTGAGAGAAAAGGTCAGGTTTCGGATCTGGTTCAGTTTCAAACTCGGAAGTACTGGACTCATCGGGAAAAGCCATGTGATGAGTCTCATCATGATCAGAACCGTCCACACAAATATGATCCAAAGATTTTGGTGGTTCAGGCACAGGTACTTCGTTGCTATGAGGCATAGGCCTAATTGCTGAGGGAAGGTTGGGGTAACTTATTACGTTCTTATTTTTTAAGTTGTATCCCTTCACAATGCAAGAGCAAAAATAGCAGTCACTGCTGTGGTCTCTTTGTTCACGCCACATCCTAGGTATTCCGAAACGAAATGCTTGTTTTTTACCTTTCATCCATAAGCGTAGATCTTCCTCACATGTCTTGCACACTTTGTGAGGAGCCCACGGTTTGTCTTGATCGCCTAACTTCAAACCGAAATAGGCGAAATATACTTTTTAATAAATGCAGAAATGTTCCTCTGCCGCTTTTTCACGGTATATTCCCCACAAATAAAACAAAAACTGTCCGGAGAGTTGACGCAACCTCTGGCTCTGTGAGCCATCACAAATACACAGCACTGCAAACTACAACTGTAGTGAACCACTTCGGAATAAAGCTGGATTACGACTGAGCAAACAAAAGGTAATAATGAACTTGCAAGAAACTGAAATTTGACAGGAACGTTCATGTCGCAACCACCGTGTTTGAGTGAGCGAGCGAGCGAACGAGGCGAGGCGAACAGGAAAGAACATGCGCCAGCGCGAGTACTGGATTTAGCCCCCCGCCTCCCAATTGTCCTGTTAATGTATAAAATGAATACAAAACACTCTAAAATATCATGAGGGAGTGTTTCTTGTTAGTTAACCATTACAACCTCTATTTTGGGCCAAGAAAATAAACTGCAGTCGGCTAAAAAGAAATTATGTGAACATTCCTTATATGGGTAAGAAATCTAATTTTGCAAGAAAACGTGACGTGATGGAACATTTTGGCTATTTTTCCTGGATTCAGCACCCCAAAATCTATAGGAATCAGTTGCAAAACTGGAGGCAGTTTTTTGGTAGTGTACCTTTGTAATCAGTGGAGTCAAACAGGTAAACGCAGATCAGACGTTTACTCTTTCAAAAAGTAGAAGACTAAGGGGTATGTTTACTAAACCACGGTAAAGTTACCAGCAGTAAGGGCAGCATTAAGGTAGTGGGCAGGTAGGGGGAGTTCCGGCATAAAGGGAGCAATAGGATGTTTGACGCAAGTTAACGGGACATCACACCTTAAGGTGACAAGCATGCACCTTAGGGCATATTAAGGCTGACAAACATGCCCTAAGGTGCCCTAAGGGCTGTAAGATGCCCTAGCTTAAGACACCTTAACTAAAGGTGCCCTAAGGGCTCTAAGGTGCCTTAACCTAAGGTGCCTTAACTTAAGGTGTCTTAAGTTAAGGTGCCCTAAGGATGTTAAGGTGCCGTAACCTAAGATGCCCTAAGGACGTAAAGGTGCCTTTACCTAAGGTGCCTTGAGTTAAGGTGCCCTAAGGGCTTAAGGTGCCCTAACATAAGGTGCCCTAATTTAAGGTGCCCTAAGGGCTGTAAGGTGCTTTAAGTTGAAAAACATGAACTGTAAGGCATAAAAACAGCTGTAACCCTAACGCTGGATAGAGCACCAAGGAAAGGCAATGAACAGGTGATGGAAGGAAGGAGAGGTGGGAACTGATGGACCTGCCATATCTGTGGGCACCTTATGTGGCAGCCGGTAAAGCGGACAAACATGTTGGAGGCAGCTGTACTGATGCAAAGGGTGGTGCCAGTGTAAAGTGTTGCAAAGACAGTGAGTGGCATAGGATGGGGAATGCGTGTCCCCCAGCAGAGGCAGAGGTGGCAGGATATTTGCAGTGACAGGAGGACAGAGGAGTAGTGGTGCCGTGCAGATCAGACACAGGAGAGGCAAATACGAAGAGCCACAATGCAGAAAAGGGTACCAGTGCAGGACATAGGTTAGCAGCCTGCACAAGAATACAGGACTGTACACAGCTGACAGAGGCAGATAGATAGATGGGCTGAAGGATGGTTGGCAACTGAGGTGAGGGTGTTATGGGCTGGCAGCACAGATCTGCAGAGACGTGACTGTTACAGGCATGAACATGATCTGAGTAGCATAGTCAGAAAAGGAACAGGTAGGAATCAACCCCCTGGCCCCTCCCTATAGAGATCTTGAACTAACCAGTAGGCTATAACTAAACACCTTAATGCACTGTAATGTCTGGATACAAAAAAATGCACTGTCCCAGTATAGGTTAGCCCCACCAGTACCCATGATGTAGTGCACATGCAGAATAGCAGTCTACAGCTGATCACCAAATGGAGAATGCACTTATCCATCACCTTAGCTCAGTAATAGGACCTGACAGTGTGTGATACAAGCATAGAGCAACTGCAAATCATGCTACTGAGCAGCGTCTGTGGTCACCCTGAGGGTGAGGATGTGTGCCTAGCACTGGGTCTCCAGTCCCTGCCCATATTGCAGATCCCCATCACTACCAGTTGGTAGCATGTATTCTCTGCAGTGTGATATACTAGTCACCTTGTGTCCTGCTGTATGCACCATCTCAACTTTTCCTGTTGGACTGGGACCCACACAGAACAGTATTATAATGCTGATGCCATGGCTGCCTACTACCAGGAGGGAGGGGTGTCTAGAAATGCATGGGGTTTATATAGCAATGCTTACATACCCTGGTGTACAATCAGAAACATTAGAAATTCCCCTTGTCTTTAGGGCTTGCAATCAAGGGGTATGGAGATTGCCCACAGCCACAAGGGTCCCTCTGGCCCGAGGTTGCGTGCTCCACTCAGATTCAACCCCTCTGCCCAAGCAAACATACTAATAGTGGGAGACCACACGTCCCACCTTGCTAGGTCTAACATTTAGCTGCAGCATGTCATACTGCACCTACTGCCCCCCCACTGCCCCCCCACTGGGCATCCCCAGCATTCACATACAAACAGTAGATAGTCTGCGGACCAGTATGCAATACATGTATGCAGACAAACCATGCACACAGGTTTGAGATATACAGCACAGACAACCAGCAAGCAGATTCATGATTGGATCCCCAGGAAAAGAACCACATCCATATCATCAGATACAAGCCTTATAAGGCACTATGTGGCTACATAGCCATGCCATGGTCACTGCTTGCTCAGTGAGAGTGTCCTCCCAGCATGACATGCTGTGGCCACTCGGTCCATGCAGGTGGCAGTCAGGCACTATGATGTACCAGCCATTGCTCTACCCCCGATGCAGACACATCCAGCCCCACCCCCCCTCCCCCCTATTCAGGCCATACCCACAATACCTTGCTCCTCATCATGCACATTTGAAGACCAATACTGGAAACAGTGTAGGAAGTGATAGGCTCAGTGAGGTATAGAGCACCAGAAAACAATGGATAGAAATACACCCACACCCATACCGAAGTACTGTGAAATACTGGGGATGGGTGGCAATCCTGACACCACTCTGGTCCCAATCTCAGTTCAGGCATTGCTAAGGTGTACTCATTGTGCAGGAGCTAGCAGTAGTGCTCTGGTGCTAACTGCTGCTCCGTGTGCAGGAGTCAACAGCCTGACTCTCCATCCAGCTATGGATAGTGGAGCGTGTCTGTGTGGGTGTTTGTACCCCTGTTGGCTACTGCATTGGGGATTGCATATGTTGGTGGTGTATCCACAATGTGGGGTAAAAGATTGTAATATGCATCAAAGGATCCACAGCTGGGACCCAAACCAGTGACCCTCTGCTCACTTTGTGTAGTATACCACAGTACTGCCACATAAACACTTCTGTCCCTGGAGCCAACATGTTTCCCATCAGACAGACCTTGACATGTTGCACTGCACAGAGCGCACTGGAACAGGGCATAACCTTGGCCTTCTGTAGGCGGGTGCCACTGCCCTCTCTACCACCAACCCCTCCCCCCCCACCATGTTTACATGCCCATGTGCTGTCAGTGCGGGCAGTGCGCAGTCCCAGGCCATCCAATGTGCGTATAGGTGGGTGCCTAGGGTGTGTGGTGTGGGATGGGGGGCATACATGGACATCTGCACATCCCCCCATCACGGCCTACCAATGTTATGTCCCTTCCGCCTGGGGGAGAGACAGCTGGGGGGTGTCAGGTTGGAGGTCTAGAGACTATTGGCTAGAGTGGACCAGGTAAACGTAGGTAGATTGTTGTATGCCAGCAGACGGTGAACAGGCTAGGGGGGGGGGGTGTAAATTTGTTTCAGACGATGCATGGTCTCACCCTGCACTGCCTTACCAGGGGCTGTAGTAAAGGGTGTTTGTTTAGCTGGGTTTAGAAACAGTTTGGGACGTTTTCTTGGGAAGATCCTTAGACCCTTGTTAGAGCGGTCCCCAGATTTACACTGCTTCTCCCATTAGAGTCATAGTGGTTCCTGTGTGATGTTCGGTGTACCTTCTGGGTACGTGTCCCCTGGATGGGGCACTGTGGAACAGAATACTTGGCATGTTTGACCTTGGTCAGATGCTGTCTTGCTGTTTTACTGTTTCTGTGTTCCTATGTGCCACCTAGGTGACTGCCTAGTAGTCTGCCTTGTGCCCCAGCTGACCCCAATGCATGACCCACCTGCACCCCCCCCCCCCCTTTGCCCCATTTGCACCATCACCATAGTGCCCTTTCCTACTTGGGCAGTATGCTGTTGCTGCAAATGGAGCACTACTATCACTTTTTTTGGGCTCCCTGTCTGTTCTGTACATTGCTGACACTGAAATGGTCTCTCTCTCCTGCAAACGTGAATACCGGCAGGTTTTCACTGGCGGTAAAATCCCGGTGTTAATGTTACAGCGTTAGTGTAGCAGGGGCTTCTCCCCACCCACTCCCTGCCCATTGACCCCTACTTTCCACCTTCTCCATGCTCTCTAGGACATTTACCGCTGCCGATAACATTAACACTCGTTAACATTACAGATGCTACATTAGCGCCATTGTTAAACATACCCCTAAGAGACATACAATAAAACTATAATATAGCACATTTAAGACTAAATGGAGAAAATATTTTTTTAGTCAACGCATAATCAAATTCATTGCCAGAGGATGCAGTGAAAGCTGTTACTGTAGCTGGGTTTAAAAGAGGTTTGGACAAGTTCCTGGAGATAAAAGTCCATAAACCATTATTCAGATAGATGAGAAATCCACTGCTCGCCTTTGGGATAAGCAGCATGAAATCCAACTCCTTTTTGGGAACCTGACAGGGACTTGCGATCTGGGATTGGCCACTGCTTGATGGACATTTGGTCTGACCCAGTATAGCATTTCTTATGTTCTTATGTATTAAGTCTAGATAATACTGTAATGCCTGTGTTTCGTTTATCTCGCTGGTTCTCAAAACTGACCCTTAAAAACCATAAACAGGCATGGTATTGAAGATATAGAAGAACATATTTTTAGTCCAAGATCCAGGTATCCTGGGCAAATCAGGCCTGGATTTAGGAATAGGCAGCATACACCACTGCCTGGGGCATCACATTTTAAAGATACCAGATGCATGGGTTAAACAGGAGTCTGATTCTGCTTGCTTTAAGATCATGCTGTATGATCTCCCACCATACTCCGTTCCTGCCTATGGGTGCGAACATCTTAAATCCATCCTTGTGCTAGTAGCACATAAGTTTACAGTACATACAGCCATGCTCTGATAAATGTTTTATTGCCATTCTTTTTAGGGATTGATTTGTTTATTTTTCTCCTTGTCTTACTAAAACTGAAAAAGATTTAGGATAATTAGGCCAAGATTGTGTACTACTTCTGAAGAATGCTTTCATGTCTACCTATGTAGATTCCATCACTATTATTTTGTATTCAGGTCCAGTCCTTCATTACCTTAATCATTTTTCCAGTATCCTAGTTTTGATGTAGCCCATTAAACAAATGCCATTATTAATTAGAAAGGAGAATCCTAGATGGATATACATACATAATTAGACTGCTCAGATTCTCCTAGTCATTTTAGTTTCCATATCCTGAATCACTCATGTTTGCTTTTTAATCAGTGTTTTAGCCTCATTATTGTGTGTATTAGTAATATTATTCTTGACTGAACTCTATTTTACTGTATATTTTCTGTTCCCAGTTATCATTTTAAATTCCTATAAATTGTACAAAATGAAATAAAATCTTATATTTTCTATATGTAACCAAATAGCTGATTCAGTATTATGCTACTTGTATTAGTATTAGAGTCAAATAACTTTTGGAATTAAACACAGTACATATGCAGTACTCTTTATAGAATGGATGCTTTAAAATGTTTTACACCCAAAATTCTAGAATATGAGTACAGGAAAGTCAAATGTTCGAAATTTCAAAATGATTTATTAAGCACTGCTACAGGTTTGTCTGACATAAAACTGTCACCATGAACATTTTATTTGCCTTCTGCTTCTAACTAGTAAAATCTGTGCAGACTAGCCATCTAAATACGTACATATTGTCATCAAAGATAATATCCAAATTGGCTCATGGGGCTAGGAAATCAATGTGGGTGGACAACATCTTCGTCACTCCTTGTCACCATCCTCCTCACCTCTCCCCTTCCCCCCTGTATCCTCAATCCCATATGCCCTAGAAATTCTCATTAGAATAAAGAGCAGTAAGGGAGCAAAAGTGCCATTAACTGGCGTTATCAACACCCGTTAATGCCGAGGAAAACACCAACAACGCTGGATTAACATTTGGAAGCTGGGCCTGTACATTCAGGTGAAAGGAGTTGGAGAGTGGGCATTAATGGGACAGAGTGGGTGGGGACAGCATGTGCACCTCTAACACCGGGCTGTGTTACCATGAGTTAGGGCTCCCAGTGCTGCAAACCCTAACGCCATCTGAAAGCTCATGGAAAGGGCTATTTCTGAAGGCAGAGAACCTATTTTAATGTGTGCAATGTGCTCCAACCATCGGAGTACTCAAATTAGTGATAGTAGTGCTCCATTGACAGCAACAGCATGCTGCCCTATTAAGAAAGGGCACTATGTTGTTGGTGCCAAATTTAACTATAACAAAAAACCCAGTTTGGTGATCAAACCTAAATGGCATAAAAAGAAATTCACTAAATAATAAAAACAGGAATTACCCCACATTCAAAACTATTTTTTTTTGTCAGAAATACCATCCAGGAGGAGAGAGTGTCTGTCTTCTAAAGAGAGCTAGTACTTTTTAATCATATAAATTTAGTGCTTAGCTGATAAAAAGAAGTGCTGCTCAAAGGAAACCAACAACTGCACTCAAATTAGGAAATCCCACGACATGCCACGTTCTGAGCCCATGAAAAGGGCTCTGCTTCAGGTTTTAAGAAGATTCCTGAAATTAAATATCAAACGCTTAGTGGTGCCAAATTTGCAAAGGAGGTGTCACATTGGTGACGCAGTGGAGCTAATTTGTCTACTACGCTGACAAGGCCACTGCCTAGGGTGTACATCTCTGATGTCTGGTATGATTCCACTGTGACAGTGGCTGCACACATACATGAGACTGCAGCCAAAAAGCCAGAGTAGTATGTAGTATGCTAATAGCCCATGTCAGAGGAAAAATCCCCATCCTGCCCCTTCACCTACCAAATGACAACCAGAATCTGTGTGAACCTGTGCCCCTCCATAAGTAAGTACTTGCCAGGTACAACCATATGAGCCACATGTGAATCCAAAAGAACTATGTTGGTCTGCCACCATGCTGCCATGTCAGCATTGTGTGAGGGTAGGGATGGTAGTCACAGTGGCTGCGGGCTGCTGCAGATGCAACTTTGTCCCGGCCCTGTGTGTCTGGTATAACGCTGCAGTGGCCACTGTCAGTGGGATGGCAAGCATGTCAGCAGCAGGTACAGCAGAGCACATGGTGATCCCTCCCTACCAAGGTCTAAGGCAGCAGCACACGTGCCAACATCCCCCAGTGGAGGGGGGCAGGAGTTGCAAGGTGTGCCTAGCTGCATGTGTGCAACTTCAAAAAGGCTGCACACAGCACTGAGGTGTCATCTGTGCCACGATGGCAGGGATGAAGGGATCATACGGCATGCTGACTACCATGATCATTAGACCCTGGCACCTGGCTAGTTTTCTAAGTGAATGAGCACGCCCTGGGATCAGGATGCCCCCCACCCACACATATTGAGTGGGTGGGGGACATGTGCATGTGGAGGGGGGGAAATATGCCACTGAGGCAGAAATAGTATGTAGTATGCTAATAGCCCATGTCAGAGGAAAAATTCCCATCCTGCCCCTTCACCTACCAAATGACAGCCAGAATCTGTGTGAACCTGTGCCCCTCCATAAGTAAGTACTCGCCAGGTACAACCATATGAGCCACATGTGAATCCAAAAGAACTATGTTGGTCTGCAAGAAATTAGATAATTTTATGACTGCCCCACAAGCACATACCAAGAAATGGGCATGTTGGTCATGCTGCTAGTACACCCATGCTCTGCATTGTGTATGTACATGTATCATGGCCTGCCCCTTTAACCAGACAAATCCCATATGCAAAACATGAATGCCATTTGAACCAGCAGCATAGCAATGCAGTGCAGCATACAGACCTCACCCACACCTGCTGAACATACCTTCTCAGACAAGAATGACAGAGAGCCATCTAAGAAAACATAGGCATACCCCAACACAAACCTACATGCATCCTGACAATGAACACATATATAACCATGGATTGAGGAAGCCACACAGCTGCTCTGTGGCTCCAACCACAAGGCCAGTGGGTGTATGATAGAAGAGTCACAGCTTCAAGACCAGCCTGTGGATCAGGAATTGCATGTCCTGGTGTTTGTACTTTATCCTACATTTCCAGAACTGTATCAGCATGGGCAACCTTCAACATCTCCTCCACCAGGAGTCCACAAATTCAGCTGTTAGAATGAGAAGCTGCACCACCCATGGCTGGATGGCAGAGGAAATTGATAGCATTAGCACACTGAACTGGCATTGATAGTACCCAAGCACTGCAGAGCACCTGCATACTGAACAGGCATTGACAGTGCCTGAGCATTGCAGAGTAAGCAAATTGCACTTGCACACTCAGCAGGCATTGACAATGGTGGAACATCAAAGGAGGCCTAAGGGGAAGGTAAGAATGTCAACCTGCCCTGCTTTTTGGACAGCGGAGTCATATGTGTGTGTGTCTGTGTGTGTCTCCAGAGTAGTGTGAGCCTCAGCAATGCAGTGTGCATAAATGTGGTGCCCAGGCTTTATGGCTGTACATACAACATGCTGCAGGTCAGCTATACAGCAACCCCACATACTGTGTGAAACACCATTTACAAGCAGAAGGTTAATTTGCAGTAAGTAGCTGCAACTTGTGGCTGTGACACTTTAATGCATTTCCATTTCACCATCTACAAGGCCCATCCACACAGCATTCTCCTACACGTACCTCCCAACATGGCACTGTTCTGCAGCTGCCAAATTGTCTGCTGGTTGACAGGAGTGAACAGGGGAGACATATGTGTGAGTTGCAACCCTTACCTCAGACTCAGTCGCCAGGCCTCAGGACACACCAATTTGCACAGATGAGAGGCCAAATTAAGGCCAACTGCCATAACAGCTGTATCTGTGACAACCAGGTCAGCCCACTTGGGCAGATGCAGCCTATAGGGAACTAGTCTCAGGGGGAGGACTGGCCTCTGTGAATGTCCAATTTATGCACCTAATTGGTGACACTGGCAGGAATCAGCTATTCACCTGCATGCATTTTGCTCTTCTGCCATGCTGCATTCGCAGAGTGCAAGTGAGGGGACTCTTTGCTCCATGCAGTGTATGCACATGCAGGGGGGTACATATCAGGCAAAATCACACACAAGAAGCACCACCCCAACACTGTCTACTGATCATTGTTCAGAGCATCCAGCAGTACATTACCTATTAGCCCATAGGAGAGTCCAAATGCACCTATGTGCCTGACTGGGGCAGTGGAACACTGACATCGGAATAGTGCATGCACAAATGCAGGTGCTGAAATGTGGCACAGTATGTCACGTTGGTCTCTGCATCACCCACCGCCATATGTGAAGGCAATGCCTGGAGGTGGATGTTGGGGTGGGGTTGGGGTGTGGGGAACAATACTATACATTTATTTATTTTATTTTATTTGACAATTCTTATATACCGCGCTATTTCTCATCAGTGCGGTTTACATTGAAACAATAAATACTTGGATGTACAAATAGTCCTACGTTTACAGAAAACAGGGATTTGAACTTGGATAACTGGGGAAACTATATACATTTGAGTTTAGCTACATGTAATTAACAGGGTGGGATCGTAATAAGGTTTTGCTGCCAAGTTTAGCTACAGCATGTTTGTAGTCTGTTGGTAAAGAGGAGATAGAGAGCTGTAATGTCATGTGGGGTAGTTTTAGTTTTAGTTTTATTGTGGAGGTGTTTCAATTGCCACATATGAGTGAGTATGTAGGTGGGGGGGATCCCCGGGATGAGTGAAGGTCATAAGGAACAGGTGATGTTTGATGGCTTTTCTGAACTGCGTGAGGTCTTTGATTGCTCTTATGTTAGAAGGGAGCTTCTTCCAACATCTGGGGACATAGCTTGTAAATGCCCTATTGATGGTTGATTGGTTACGTTTTATGGATTCTCTTGGTATGACCAGAGTGTTTTCAGCAGGTGCTCTTCTGGATCTGTTATTGGGGGTCTGGATGAGTAGAAGAGCAATTGAGGAGGATGATATCTTATTGAGTGCTTTAAAGGTAATGAGGAGGGTTTTGTATAGGATTCTGCAGTTTATTGGGAGCCAATGAAGCTCTTTTAGTATAGGTGAGATTTGGTCCTTCCTGGATGCTCCACATAGAACACGGGCTGCTGCATTCATGGCTAGCTGCAGTGGGTTGAGTGTACCCTTTGGGAGACCATGCAGTATTATATTCGCGTAATCAAAGTGAGGTGTTACCAGGGCTTGGAAAACTGTTCGAAAGTCGTCTGTTTCCATCATAGGTCTCAGGTGGCGGAGGGTTTTTATTTTGAAATAGATAGTTTTTACTGTTCGTTTGATGTGGTCTTTGAAGTCCAAATGTTGGTCTAATATTACTCCTAAATAGCGTATGTTGGATTTGACCGGAAGTTCTGCGTCTCTAACTTTTAGTTTTGATGGTGGGGAGAAGTCTTTGTTCCGTGTGACAAATAGCACTTTTGTCTTCTTGAAATTTATACGTAAATTCTGGCTGAAGAGCCAATCAGTTAATGCATCGAAGCACTTGATTAACATTGTGAGGTCTGGGCATGCGACCGTTATTGGAGTGAATAAAAGGACATCGTCTGCATACATGAGGCAGGATATGCTGAAAGAGCGGGTTATGTCGCAGATTGGCTGCATATAAATATTGAAAAACAGTGCGGATAATGATGATCCTTGTGGTACTCCCTGTCTTTGTCGGAAGGGTTCTGATGTTTTGTTGCCGATCAGGACTTGCTGCCATCTGCCTTGAAGGTAAGACTTGCACCAATCCCATGCACGGTCATGGATTCCTTTAGCATGGAGTCTTATGAGGAGTTGTTCATGATCCACTGAGTCTAATGCAGCGGAGATATCTAGGAAGATCAGGGCAAAGCCTTTCTTAATGTTATCTATCCCATTTGTGAGTGTGTTTATTAATGAGGTCAGCAGAGTTTCTACACCATGCGCCTCCCTGAAACCATGTTGGCATGGGTCTAGCGGAGAGGTTGTGTCTATATGCTGCTGAATCTGTCTTTGAGTTGTTTTCTCCAGTATTTTGGCTAGGAAAGGGATACTGGAGATTGGTCCGTAAGAGTCCTCTTGATTTGGGTCTAGCTGATTGTTCTTCAGTAATGGTCGTATGGATGTTTTCTTTAGGTCCTCAGGGAAGATTCCAGTTATGAAGGATTGCTTTGCGATATCGGCTATGAATGGGCTTAGTTCTGAATGCATTGTTTTGATCCAGTGGGCAGGGCAAGGGTCATTTGGAGCTGTCGTGGTGTTGATGTTGGCAATTGTTTCCTCGATGGTTTTCACTGGTGGGGGTGTCAGCTTCGTAAGTGGGGGTTGAGTGTGGTGGTTCGGATAGGATTCACAAGGTGTAGTAGTAGTCACCTTTATTGCTTTGGATTGGATGTAGTTAGCGTATGCCTGCGGCTGGATACACTCCTGTTGTGGTTGGGGTGGTTGGTTTGTCAGTGATTTTACTAAGTTGAAAAGGTCACGTGGCTTATTTAATGAGCGATTGAGGAGCTCAGTATGGAATCTTTTCCTTTCTGCCCACATTGAGTCTCTATGGTTTTTCAGATGTTCTAGATAGGTGCTTTGGTCTGCTGGGCTGCGGGTCCGTCACCATTTTCTCTCAAGTTTTCTTAGATGTAGTAGTGAGGAACGTAGTTTGGAGGAGAACCATGGCGCATTATGCTTTTTCAGTGTTTGCTCATTATCTGTATGTTTCTTGTCTTTTTTTGGATGTTGGGCAGCTTGTGTGAGGGTGTTATTCCAGTTTGTGAGCATTTCGTTGATGTTGGAGGATGGTTTAGATAGCTTTGGGATTACATGTTGTGTGATAAGCTCTCTGTCGAGCTGTTTGAATCGGGATGGTTTCTCTGGTCTGTGTGCAATTGGGTGGCAGTCTGTTGTTGGTTGTGTTGGTATTTGAAATGCTATTAGGTTATGGTCAGACCATGGGACAGGGGTGACGGACACTTCGATTTGGTTTAGATTGCTGGTGTCACCAGGTGGAATGAAGATTAGATCTAGGAGGTTACCTTGTTTATGAGTGGGCTCTTGCACGGCTTGTTTATAGCCCAGGTTTGACATTGCCTCAAGGAAGGTAATAGCTAAATCTTGCTGGGTAGAGGCAAGATTAAAATCTCCCATCAGCCAGTTTTCTTTGTGTGTGTTTTGCGGATTGCAGGCTAGGTCGATAACATCGGAGAGTTCGTCTGATGAAGCGCCAGGTGCCCTGTAGATGAGGTTTATAGTGTTGAGTTTGTTGGTGATTGTTAACATGTTCAGGTATTGTGTGCTCTTAGTGAAGTTAATCCGGTATTGAAGTGCTGTTTTGGCTAGGATGAGTACACCACCTCCTCTTCTATTTTCTCTGTTGCATGTGTAGATTGAGAAGTTGGTAGGAGTGATTTGGTTTAGTAGAGCATTATCAGCATCTGACAACCATGTTTCAGTTACCAATAGGATGTCTAGGTTAAGGTTTGAGAGTAGGTCTGTGATGGCAGGCCATTTGTTGCGGGCTAAGCGTGTGTTGATGAGTGCACATCTGAGGATTTGTTGGTTTTGTTTTTCCTTAAGATTTGTTGATGCTGTGGGGTCCAGAGTGGCATAGAGTAGGTGTGATTGTCTTTTATTGTAGGGATTTGGGGGTGGTTGGTGTTGGTTATGGTAATGTTTCCTACTTGTACTGAGAAGCAGTGGGATAGGGTTATAACCCTGTGTAAGAGCAGTAGCTTCGTGGAAAGTACTGGTCAGGGCGTATATTAGAGTGAAAGTGATTAGGGATATGGCCATAATTGTGATTCGTTGGTTGTGTCTGGGTACTTTAATGAGAGGTATGGTTAGTGTGTTTGCTCCTGAGAGCATTTAGTATGTGCCCTTAGTAGATGGCATTGCTGGCCAATGACTGCGTTCACATGTCCAGGCCCTATGTGGGCCTGCTCAGTGTCTGCATGTGTTACATCAGAGGGCCTGCATGACAGCCTCACTGGCTCCCCATGGGCACCGAGTGGGACAGTCACAAGGATAGTGTTGGAGTACAAAGAGGCAGGATATGGTGGCATATGTGTCCTCAGCAACTAGTCCAACATCCATCCCCATGTCCAACCTGCCATGCTTCCATGCACTTTTTTTTTTGGGGGGGGGGGGAGGGAGTGTGCAATGCATTTACAGCATGGGAGAGTGCATATGCTGCACTGGCCAGGTTATGAGTGTCCACGACTAGGGAGATGACATTATATGCAAATACAGGCATGGAACTAGGTTCAATGCTCACTGCCAAGAGTTGTGTAGGAGGACATCATATTTGTGAATGTGAGACATAGCCCACTATGGGCCTGCATGCACTCCCAACCTGTCTCTGACTCAACGGCACTTAACAACAACAACAATGAGGAGCAGAGGATTCTGGGTATTGCCTAAAACAGGGTGGTTTGCACAGGATGTACATGTGTCAGAGATTAGGTCAATAGCTGAGCCATCTTAGAATGAGTCTGCCATGCGCATGGCCTGGGTGCACATATCTTTTCAGTCTGAGAGGCCATTCTCACTCTGACAGAGCTTGACCATGTCACGGCTATGTATGCACATGGTGCAGTTATAGAAACATGATAACAGAAAAATACCATATGGCCTATCTAGTCTGTCCTTTCATATCAGCCACTATAACATACCCCCTTTTCCCTTTAGAGATCCTCTGTGCTTGTCCCATGCTTCTTTGAATTCAGATACTGTCCTCACCTCTACCACCTCAACTGGGAAACTATTCCATGCATCCACCACTCTTTCTGTAAATAAATATTTCCGCATATCACTCCTGAATCTATCCCCTTTCACCCTCATCTGATGTAGCCTCATAGCAGAGCTTGCTTTCAATCAAAAGAGGCTCTCCTCCTGTGCATTTATTCCACGGAGGTATTTAAACATCTCAGTTATATCACCTCTATCCCACCTTTCTTCTAAGCTGTACATATTAAGATCCTTAAGTCTGTCCTCATATGCTTTATAATGAAGACCACCCTCTGTACAGACTCCAACCTGTCTATATCCTTTTGAAGGTGTGGTCTCCAGAATTGCACACAATACTCCAAATGAGGTCGCACCAAAGACTTATACAGAAGCACTATCACTTCCTTTCTTCTGCTGGTCGTTCCTCTCTCTATGCACCCAAGCATTCTTTTGCTGTCACCTTTTCTAACTGTTTAGCTACTTTAAGATCATCAGACACAATCATGCCTAGGTCCTGCACTTTAGTAGACAAAAGTACTTCACCCCCTATACCAGTGTTTCCCAACCCAGTCCTCGGGGAACGCCAGGCCTGTCAGGTTTTCAGGAT
Source organism: Ichthyophis bannanicus (assembly GCA_033557465.1). NCBI lineage: Eukaryota > Metazoa > Chordata > Amphibia > Gymnophiona > Ichthyophiidae > Ichthyophis > Ichthyophis bannanicus. Next base: position 369,652,307 of record CM066038.1, on the reverse strand, counting down.
ATCCCTAATGAATTTGCATGAGATATATATGCATTAGAGATAGCCTGCCAACCTGACTGGTTTGTGGCCCTCCAGGGCTGGATTTGGAGACCCCTGCCTTACACCTCTGTCATTTAGTATTGTGAGTGGGCAAGGTACAGATGTCCTAGACATCGAAAGGGTAGATAGAATGTGTCACATTCCTCCTCGATTCTCACCACCACCAAAATGTTGTCTAACAGACAATATTTTGGTGGTGGTGAGAAGTGAGGAGGAATGTGACACATTCTATCTACCCTTTCGATGTCTAGGACATCTGTACCTTGCCCACTCACAATACTAAATGACAGAGGTGTAAGGCAGGGGTCTCCAAATCAAGCCCTGGAGGGCCACAAACCAGTCAGGTTGGCAGGCTATCTCTAATGCATATATATCTCATGCAAATTCATTAGGGATATCCTGAAAACCTGACTGGCCTGGCGTTCCTCGAGGACTGGGTTGGGAAACACTGCCCTATACTATATTGCTCCCTTGGATGTATGATCTTGCATTTTTTAACATTAAAACTCAGCTGCCAAATTCTAGACCATTCTTCAAGCTTAGCTAGATCCCTCCTCATGTTATCTATACCTTCATGGGTGTCTAGTCTATTGCAGGTTTTGGCATCATCCACAAAGAGGAAAACCTTACCCGACAGCCCTTCCGCTATATCACTAACAAAGATGTTAAAAAGAATTGGACCAAGGACAGATCCCTGTGGCACATCACTGGTAACCTCCTTCTCCTCAGAGTGAGCTCCATTTACCTGTACCCTTTGTTGTCTCCCACTCAACCGATTTCTAACCCAAGCAGTAACTTTAGGGTCCATCCCTAGGGTGCTCAGTTTGTTTATAAGAAGCCTGTGAGGAACAGTGTCAAAGGCTTTACTGAAATCTAAATACAACACATCTAGGGCTCTCCATCGGTCCAACTCCCTAGTCACCCAGTCAAAGAAATCAAACAGATTTGTCTGATAAGACCTGCCTCTGGTGAATCCATGCTGCCTCTGATCCTGTAATCAGCTGGATTCCAGAAACCTCACTATTTTCTCTTTCAGCAGCGCTTCCAATAATTTACTCACCACTGAAGTTAAACTAACTAGCCTGTAGTTTTCAACCACATCCTTTTGTGTAAAGGCACCACATGAGCCTCTCTCCAGTCCTTTGGCACCACTCCTGACTCCAACGAGGCATTGAAAAGGTCAGTCAGTGGAGCTGCTAGAACGTCCCCAAGTTCCCTTAGTATTCTAGGGTGTATTCCAGTCCCATCGCTTTGACTACTTTAAGTTGAGCTAGTTTCTCACGAACACAGTCTTCTGAAAATTGTTCAAGAGGTCCCTCGCTTCTGTTACTGTTTGTGGGTGTTTTCTGAGGTCCTGCTCCTGGTTCTTCATCTGTGAACACAGAACAGAAATATTTGTTAAGCAATTCCACTTTATCCTCATCAACTTCTACATATTCCTCCCCTTCACCCTTGAGTCTGACAATACCACTTTTGCCCTTCCTCTTCTCACTAACATATCTGAAATATGTCTTATCCCCCCCCATTTTATTGCATTGGCTATTTCCTCCTCTTTTTGAAACTTTGCTTTCCTGACTACTTTGCTAGCTTCTCTAAGTTTTTCCAAATATAGATGTCTGTCTTCCTCTCTCTGTGATCTCTTGTATTTCATGAAGGCCTTTCTCTTTTTCTTCACCTTTTCAGCTACTTCTTTCAAAAGCCATAGCGGTCTCCTTTTCCTTATATCTTTATTTACTATTTTAACAAAAAGGTTGGTTGCCCTTAAAATATCCCCTTTCAGTTTTGCCCACTGTTTTTCTACATCCCCCAGCTGTTCCCATCCCACTAACGACTCCCTGAGGTATTGACCCATCATGGCAAAGTTAGGGGTATGTTTACTAAACTGTCTTAATGTTACTGGTGCTAGTTGCAGCGTTAATTTGAAGAATGCCATATAAGGTAGTGGGTGTTCCGGCGTCAAGGTTGCAAGAATCTGTATCGCGCCATAGAGGGCACCTTGGTTCATTAATGCGCGGTAACCTTAAGTCCATGCCAGTGCTTTGCTAGTAGCTATGGAGATATAGCCCACTGGTTATGACAATGACTATGGAGGTAGAGGTCATGAGTTCAATCCCATGGTGGCCTTATTTAATAAGGATGTTTGAGAGATTTCCTTTTAATTTGAATCAGTGCTGCCAGCAAAAACACCCTCACAGTGCCACACCCTTAGGTGCCTCATAAGGTGCCCCATAGGACACATTATAAATTGCCCTGTCTGCCAAGGCACCTTATAATGTGCCCTATAGGCCGCTTTATAGGGTGCCTTATGAGGCACCTTAAGGTTACGGCACTGTGAGGGTGGTTTTCCTGGCAGAACTAATGTAAATTAAAAGGAAACTTCTCAGAGAGCCCTAATAAAGAACACTACTGTGGGACTAAATCCATGACCTCTGCCTCCACAGTCATTGTAGTAACCAGTGGGCTACAGCTCTATAGTCTCTAACACAGCGCTGGCTAGCTACAGAAAGACTGCAGGTCACTGCACAAACTGTCTGCTGTATTTACCAAGATAGGGTATACTCACCCGTACCCATGATGCACTGCATATGCAGATCAGCAGTCTACATCTGATCACAAGATGGAGTATGCGCTCCACAGCACCTCGGCCTGGTAGGGGGAACCGACCGTGTATGTTACTGGCACAGAGTAGCTACAGACCATGACATTGTGCGGTTCCTGTTCTCACTCTGAGGGTGAGGTGGAGCGCCCAGCACCAGGTCCGCAACACCTGGCTTAGCTGAAAAAGGCTATGTTTCAGGTCCCCATCAGTGTTTGTGTGTGATAGTTAGTCCTTGCAGATACATTTATAATACATCTGTGTCCATCTTTATTTCCCAGTCACGTCTAGGCTTTGTGGGCTATGATGTACCCAGAATAGTGTGTAACCTGTGTGGTTGTCAAGGTCACATGTTATAGGAGAGGTGTTTTTTGTGGATCCAAAAGCAGATTATGTAGCACCACCCAACCCACCCTCTCTGGGTCAGGGTGGGAGACAGGATCTCCCACCAACAGATCCACACTCTACATCGGAGGCAGTAGAGGGGACCACCACCCCAGTCCTCTGGGGAATAGGCACCCTCCAGGACAGTCAATGCAGATCTGTACATATTTCATAGGGCACTGGCAGTAGGCCTGGAAAAGCTCAGCTGCTCCCCCTCACAATCTGACATTCACCAGCAGAGGGCACAGCCAGTCTCCACCCTGCAAGGTGTTTCAACTAATGTGCAAACTGCAGACAGTCTGCTAGATAATACATAATGCATGTTCCTGGAAAAACTGTGTGTCCCCAAAAGTGGGATATAAGCACATACACCAAGCAAGCATATCAGTGATTGGGCCTCAAAAAAGGGAGCTCATAGATATTACTTGAAGGAAGCACTGCATAGCACCGATTTTCACCACCACCAAAAAGTTGTCTAATAGACAATTTTTTGGTGGTGGCGAGAAGTGAGGAGGACTGTGACAAATTCTATCTAACCTTTTTGATGTCTTGGACATCTGCACCTTGCCCACTCACAATCTTAAATGACAGAGGTATAAGGCAGGGGTCTCCAAATCCAGCCCTGGAGGGCCACAAACCAGTCAGGTTGGCAGGATATCTCTAATGCATATATATCTCATGCATAGTCATTAGGGATATCCTGAAAACCTGACTGGCCGGTGGGCCCCATAGGACTGGGTTGGGGACCACTGCTCTAGGGCAGAGGTACTCAAATCCAGTCCTGGAGAGCCGCAAACAAGTCAGGTTTTTAGGATATCCCTAATGAATATGCATGAGATATATTTGCATGCACTGCCTCCATTGTATTTAAATCTATCCATTGCATATTCATTAGGGATATCCCGAAAACCTGACTGGTTTGTGGCCCTCCAGGACTGGATTTGCATGTCTCTGCTCTAGGGCAGTGGTTCCCAACTCTGGTTCTGGAGGGCCAAACACCATTCAGGTTTTTAGGCTGTCTCTAATGAATATGCATGAGATACATTTGCATTCAATGGGGATACTGCATAGCAATGCATATCATGCATATTTATTAGGGACAGCATGAACTCCTGAATGGTGTTTGGCCCTCCAGGACTGCAGTTGGGAACCTCTGCTCTAGGGACTGCACATTTTTATGGTTTATGTGTGCTGTAGGGTAAAATATAGGGACATGGTCTGCAGGAGCTGCAGCTGGAACTTGAACCTGTGACCTTTTGCCCCTGAACACACTGGCTGTGTGTACTGCACCAAACTGTTGCCACAGGTGCAGGTCATTCCCTGGGGATACCATGACTGTTCATCAGACAGCCCTTGTCTGTTGCACTGCACACCACCCACCTGAACAGGGCTTGGCATTGGTGTGCTGTGGGCAGGTGCCACTGCCCCCTCCACCACCAGCACCCCTCCGCCACCATGCTGACATTCCCTTATGCCGGTGGTGCTGGTGGTGCTCAGTTCCAGGCCATCCAGTGTGCTGGTAGGCGGCTGCCTATGGTGTAGGATCTGGGGTAGGGGTGCCTACATAGACATCCATGCTTCCCCCCAGCACTGTCTGTCCATGTTATGTGTCCTTTGGGGTACCTTCTGGGTACTGTCCCCTGGGAGACTGTGTGACACACACTCGTGGGCATGTTTGACCTTGGTCAGTTGCTGTCTTACTGATTTGCAGTTTCTGAGTTCCTATGTGCCACCTAGGCATCTGCCTAGTCCACCCTGCGCTCCAGCTGCCCCACTGCATGTCCCGCCTTCAGCTCCCTGTACCCCATTTGTAGCCTCACCATTGTGCCCTTTCGTACTTGGGCACTATGCTGTTGCTGCACATGTATCACTACTATCACTTTTCTTGGTTTCCCTGCCTTTGCTGTACATTGCTGATTGAAATGGTTTCTCTCTCCTGCAAATGTGCCTCTAGCGTGAGGTTTTCACTGGCATTAATTTTCAGACCTTCATTTCAAAGTGTTAGTGTGCCTGGAGCCTCTCCCCGCCCACTCTCTGCCCATTGACCCCTTCTCTCTGCCCTCTGGAGAGTCTTACTCCACCCTCTGTGCACCTTAACACCGCCGAAGATGTTATCGCGCGATAAGTAACTTTATCACGCGGTAATGTTACATTATTGTGTGATAACGTTACTTATATCGCGATAACGTCGCCGCTGCGATTTTAGCGCTGTTTAGTAAACATACCCCTTAGTCTTCCTAAAGTCTAAGACCCTCACCTTTGAATGAATTCTAACAGCCCTAGTCCCAATACTGAACCACACCATCTGGTGATCACTGGATGAAAAATGATCTGCCACCATAACTCAGAAACACTTTCACCATTGGTAAGCATCACATCCAGTATGGCCCCTTCACGTGTGAGGTCTTTTATCATTTGCCTGAATAGATCTCCCTGTAGAGAATCAAGGATCTCTTTACTTCTAGATGATACTGCAGCAGGAATGTGCCAATTAATATCTGGCATATTGAAATCCCCTATCAGTAGCACTTCCCCTTTCCTAGCAATGCTGCATATGTCTTCAATTAACTCGCTGTCCACCTCTTCCTCTTGTGAGGGAGGTCTGTTTATCACGCCAATGCAAATAGATTTCTCTTTCCCTCTTTCTAGTTTAACCCACAATGCCTCCTCTCTCCTTTTTAAGCTCTGTAATTCCAAAGCTTTAATAGTATTTTTTAAATATAGTGCCACTCCTCCTCCCCTCTCTGCTCTGCAACTCTTGGAACAGCATCCAATGGTCCAGGAAACCAAAACGCTCTCGATGACACTATCCACACAGACATGCATTTGTTTCCAGGGTGCGAGCTTCTCTTCCTTGGCCTATACCCTCAACAGGGGGGATTGAAGAGAACACCACCTGTGCCCCTATCTGCTTCACCCTCTGTCCTGGAGCCATGAAGTCACTTTTGATACGTTCTGAGGGATTCCTGACAGTATCATTTGTGCCGACATGTATTAGCAACATTGGGTAATAGTCAGTAGGCTTGATAAGTCTCGGCAAACTCACCATAACATCTCGGATTTTGGCACCTGGCAGACAGCACACCTCTCTGGACATCAAGTCTGATCGGCAGATGGATGCCTCAGTACCCCTCAGAAGAGAGTCACCAACCACCACTACCATTTGCTTCCTTGTGGTCACTGATTCTGCAACTTTGGGGTGCTTGAGCTCTGGTTCTTCCATTTCCATTGATGCTTTCACCTCCTCCACATCCAGGGCTGCATAATGATTCTTCAATTCAAGGGCTGGAGAAGTTGGATTGGGATTCTGCAAGCCTTGGTGACTTGTGTCCAACCTTCGCCATTCTGTAGGCTCCCATCTTCTCCTCTACTGGAGAGCTTGGATGTTGCAAGAAGCATCTCATCAATGTACTTCTCACTCTCTTGAATGCTCCTCAGCCTCTCCACCTCCTGAGTTCCTCAACTTGTTTCCTGAGATCTTCTGCCTGCAGGCATCCTGCACATGGAACTGGTCCTTCCATTGGCATTGGGACCTCTGTCTGAACAAGGGTCGAACTGTAGTAATATGTGGGCTGCTATTTTTGTGGCAATCCAGTTACTGCTGGTTGTCTGTTCTGTTTGTACAAAGTCAATGTGTTCATTGTGGCTATATCCAGGTGCAATGTGTGACAGTTAGCAGACTGGGCACAGATAGTATGTGAATGGCTCATACAGTATTGGTGATGCCAAACATATGCAGGCTGCCTGGAGTTGGTCTATTTGATTAGATTTCTCAGAAAATGAGGCTAGAAGCTATTTTTCAGTTGTTGGCACCTTGCTGGCAATGATGGTCTTGGGAGGCCTTTCTGATTGGTGTCAGTACCTCTTCCTTCCTCTCCCCAAGCCAAGAACCCTTACCACCGGAATGCCTACTGCCCGCCCTAACCTTTAACGCATGATGTTTGAGAGATTTCCTTTTAATTTGAATCAGTGCTGCCAGCAAAAGCACCCTCACAGTGCCGCACCCTTAGGTGCCTCATAAGGTGCCCCATAGGGCACATTATAAATTGCCCTGTCTGCCAAGGCACCTTATAATGTGCCCTATAGCACTGCTGTTACTGCTTGCTAACCGGTGTGCCATTGACGATCTTTAATAATCATACCGCTAAATGTTAAGAAAACCTTTTATTTTAGTATATGGATATATGATTGCTGCACATATGGCTACATAAAATCCAAAAGCATAGAACAAAATAGTTCTATTTCCCTTCAGCTCATAAGTGATACACCAAAAAATCAAATTCTTTGAATATGGAAAGTTATGACCATTCTCCTAGCACTTATAGCACTTTTATGGGTTAATTTTACCCACTTACATATATGGCACCCTTTAACACAGACAGGCATCAGCCATCAGAGGTTTTACCCATTGCTTGACCTCATCTCTCATTAGCACTGCCATTAATGATATGCTGCACTATCAACTCACACTTTGCAAGACCTCTGTGCAACTTACTGCCCCATTCCATCAAACTCAGTGATCACATCTCGTTATACTATAGCTATGGGGTATGTTTATTAAACTGCGGTAATGTCACCCATGTTAGGATCCACGGTAATGGTACAGATGCCCATATAATGGCATGGGCTGTGCATCATTACGGCAAGCTGTATCAGCTAACGCATTTTACAAGGTGCCTTATAAGTAAGGTGCCATATAAGGTGCCTTGTTAGGTGCCTTATAAGGTGCCTTGTAATGTGCCTTAAAAGGTGTTTTGTAAGGTGCCTCATAAGGCGCTTTGTAAGGCGCCCTATAAAGCTCCTTAGACTAAGCGCCGTATTAGGCACCCCTGGCCAAGGCACCTTAGAAGGCACCCTAGGTTATGGAACTGTACATTAAGGTGGCCCAACAAGATTACGGTGCCCTAGGTTAGTGTGCCCTAAGGGCTGAAAAGTGCTTCAGTATGACATGCATGACCTGTGAGGCATAGAGACAGATGTAGCCCTAACACTAGATAGAGCACCAAGGAAAGGCAATGAACAGGTGAGTGAAGGAGGGAGAGCTGGGATCCGCTGGACCCGCCATATCTGCGAGCATCCCATATGGCTGCCAGTACTGCTGACAAACATGGTGGGGGCAACTGTACCAAAGCACAGGGTGTTGGCAATGTAAAGTACTGGAAAGACAGTGGGTGGCAGATGATGGGAATACGTGTCCCCCCAATGGAGGCGGAGGTGGCAAGAGAGTTATAATGATGGGTGGACAGAGGAGTGGTGGTGCCATGCAGATCAGGCACAGCGAGGCAAGCACGAAGAGGTGCAATGCAGGAAAGGGTAGCAGTACAGGACATGGGGTGGCAGCCTGCACAGGCAGACAGGACTCTACACAGCTGACAGATGCATATAGATGGACCGAAGGAATGTTGGCAACTGTGGTGAGGGTATTATGGGCTGGCAACACAGCTCTGCAAAAATATGACTGTCACAGGCATGCAAACTATTTAAGTAGGACAGTCATGAAGGAAAGGAACAATGAGGAATTGAACCCATGAACACTGCTGAGAACAGCATTGTACTAACCAGAAGGCCAGGGGTCCCCAAACCTGTCCTGGAAGGCCACAATCCTGGCAGGTTTTTGGGATAGCCCTAATGAATATGCATGAGATATATATGCATTAGAGATATCCTCCCAACCTGACTGGTTTGTGGCCCTCCAGCACTGGATAGGGAGACCCCTGCCTTACACCTCTGTTATTTAAGATTATGAGTGTGCAAGGTACAGATGTCCTAGATATCAAAAGGGAAGATAGACTTTGTCACACTCAAATCCAGTCCTGGAGGTCCACAACCCTGCAGGTTTTCGGGATATCCCTAATGAATATGCAAGAGATATATATGCATTAGAGATAGCCTGCCAACCTGACTGGTTTGTGGCCTTCCAGGGCTGGATTTGAAGACCCCTGCCTTACACCTCTGGGGTGACTTTAGGTTCCACTGTAGGGAATACATACCACACACTAGTAATAATGGGAAACTGCAGCAGAGTCCATCTCTAGTATCACAGGTACTGCAGACCTGGTGCTAGGCACCCATCCTCACCCTCAGGATGACCACAGAACCTGCACAGTGGCATGGTCTGTAGCTGCTCTGTGCCTGTATCATACACTGTCAGTTCTTCAGTTTTATGTCTGATGGCATAAAAAAGCAACCTACATTTACCTGTTCCACTCAGGTTAATCTATCATATCTCCCCTCAGTCATCTCTTCCCCAGGTTGATGAGCCCCAACCTTTTTAACCTCTCCACAAAGGGGTATTCTGCCATCTGCAGAACTATCTGCAATGTGTGTTATGATCCCACAGTGACAGTGGCAGCACACAGTCCTGCTACTGCTACGGAAAGGCAATGTGCCACATGGGGTGTTCCAAGGGTCCTGGCACCCCAGGCAGAGATCCAGGCTGCTTCCCCCTCCCACTGCCACAGAACCCAGCTGTGGGGAAGAGGCCGATAGTGCCAGATGCTGTAGCCCTCCAGGTAGCTGGGAAATGCAGGTGCCTGGGGAAATACTACAGCAGTGGCTGCCATCCCCCCCTCCCCCGAGACATATAGGTGGCAGGTGGTGATGAGGCCCCAGCATTGGCAGCTGGTGGGGGGGGGGGCTGCATGGCCATCCATGTGTGCCCCTACCCCCCCCCCCCCAACCAGACTTTGTGCCCAAGGTGCCTGCTAAACCCACATGTTTAACATGCTCGGACTATGACCACCACCACTGACAGTGCATGGGCATATCTGCATGGGGGGTGTTTGTGGTGGCATGGGAAGTGGCACCAGCCTGCAGCAGACAGAAGCCTTGTCCTGATCGTGTGCACCATATGCATTGCAGCATGTGCCGAAGGTCAGCTGAAGGGAAGCATGTCAGCAACAGGAGCTGTTATCACCACAAGTTGGTGTGTATATGTGTGGAGGGTCACAGGTTCAGGTCCCTGCTGGTGTTTCTGAGAACAAGGTGTAGCTGACATTTAAGTATAGTTCCAGCATGTGCAACCTCCAAGAAGATGGCCAGCAAGGATGGAAACACCCACCAGCAGCACTGACAGGATCCACTATCCACAGCTGTTTGGAGGCTAATAGCACATGGTAATATAGCATGTGCAAACAGGGCACGTGTTATGAATCCTTGAGCTGACTGAGACAAGAATGCCAATCCTCTCCACTTTGGCTCAGTGTGCCAATGAGAGTGTATGCATATGCATGAGTGTATGACTCCCTTTGTCCTGTGGCTTTCTGCACTGCACTTTGGCTCCCAGCCTGTTTGGAAAATGTGAAAAAGGCAAGGCAGAGGATTGTGGGTATTGCCTGAAGCAGTGCATATTGGCCTGGATGTGTCTGCCACAATGGTAGGGTCACTGGCTGAGATGCCATTGTGCCCATCTGCCACATGCATTGACTTGGTGGCCACTGTAAGACATTCTGAGATGGCACTCTCTCTGTGACCGTGGCATAGCTATGTATCCACATAAAGTTGTTATAATGTCTGGCTCCAGTGATGTGGATGCATTCTCTGTCTGGGGTTGCCATTGATGATACAAGCACCCCTTAACGCCTCTAACATGCCCAGAACACTTACCACACAGTAACACTTTATCGCTGCCATTAACACAGGGAAAGAACTACTCCTTTACCGCTGTTTAGTAAACATACCCCTTTGTCTATTCCTCAAGATTTGATACCAACAGTTACAAGAGCTTTCTATTGCTTGCAAAGAAGGAGCCTGTACCTAACAATTTAAATATTGAAATGGACGTTCTCAATGTATCAGATTTCCTATTGTCAGCTGTGGTTGAAGCCGGAAAAGTTTCCACTTTATTAGTTACTCTGGCTTTAGTATCAGATAGAGAACGGTTACTAAAACTTTATTATAAGAAACATTTAATTCTCTTTTATGGTGTAAAAGTTTCTATGTTTCCAGAAGTATCAAGGGAAACACAGAAAGGACCCATGCAGTTTTTGTTTTTTAAGACCTGGAGTGTTGCAACTAGGGGCCTCATACTATTTGCAATTCCCTTGTAAATGTGTTGTGGTCCTTAAAGAGTAGAGATTTATCTTTTATTAACCTGAATATTTGTCTACTTATATTAGCACTAGGATTCCTTTAATCTCTACTCCCACCAGTGAGGTATTGCCAAACAAATAGGTGTGTGGAGGACAATTCTGTTTGGTGCATCCCCCGCCTATCCAGCCGGTCAGAATCGGAGATGTGCTCTGGTTGCACCCGATTCTGCTCTCACGGGGGCTAGATGTGCCTGCAGGATCAGAATCGGGTCTACTGGCCTGGACATACAGACCATACCCCGATTCTAGCCACCCAGAATCCAATGAACTCCCCAGCTAGCCCAGCCTGGCTCTTGCATGAAACCCCGGAGTCATGGTGTCATGTTTCCATGGCACTGCAGCTCTATGCAGGAGCCGTGATCCATGCAGACCCAGGATTCTTCTTTTCCCCACAGCCTGACCCACGAATGAACTTGCCATGTTGAGCACCAAGTTGCGGGGACCACCCTGCACCCCCTCACCTCTGGTCTACTGCCTGGCTCCCTGTACATCCGGGGTAATGGTGCCACACACAGCCCACTCTTGCTCTGCCTATGGCCCGCCCCTCCCACTCCCAAACAGAGCTCCCCACACAGTTTCCAGGATGCAGGCCAGACATTTAGCAGGGCTGGAAGTCTGGATCAGACTTCCAGACCTGTTAAACACGGGTCAGAATGACCCCGATAGAGTATTTTGCTTCAGGCCAACTCCAGCCATTGATGTATATGTTGTATTAATGTTTTGTATTTCAGTTGGGTTCCTCAACCCAATTGTTTCTTTCTTTCCACACCTACTCTTCAGATAGTGGGCTATAGGTATCTCTGTTATTTGTGATTTTTTTGTTTTGCTTCATGAATATATTTGCTGGAAGTTTTACCTTTTCTGTACAAGCTTTGCTTGATAAATTTGTAAAATTGAATAAATAAATACATTTTAAATAACCCTTTATCAAATTACCCTCATAAAATTCCAGATCTAACCCAACTCTGACTCCCACCCCCATGTTTTTTTCATCCGACCTTTCAACCCTCTTCTTATATCTGTTCTCAGTATCATCAGTTGCGGTGATGGTCAGCACCAACTCCACTTGTAAATGTTTTCAGGCTCTGCCAACTTCAACTTTGCTTCTTACAGGATCAATACTTCAGTCAAGCCATCAGGCCCCCTTCTTCATTAGGAAAGTTAACAAGGCTGCTGTAAAAAAAATTCCAGTCAGGGGCAATTACCAGTTTCCCTGCCAGTGAGTCCAAGCCAAAAAAACAGAAAGGAAAGCCTAGCAATCTATGGGGTATGTTTACTAAACTGCGGTAATCATAAATAACGCGCGTTATGTAACGTTAACAATTGTAAGCGCATCATAACACACGTTATGATGCGCTTATGATCGTTAATGTTACATAACGCGCGTTAACCGTAGTTAACGATCGTAAAATACCGCGGCACGGTAAAACACCGCAGAAGGTGGAGAGAGGGCGGAGAGAAGGGGTCAATGGGCGGAGAGTGGGTGGGGAGAGGCTCCCTTCACACTAACGTGCTGATCTGAAGAGCTCAATTCCAACGCGAATGAAAACCTGCCGTTAAATGCACATTACAGGGGAGAGAAACCATTTAAGTGTCAGCAATGTACAGCCCAGGCAGGAAAACCTAAAAAAGTGATAAGTGTGATACATGTGCAGGAAAAAAAGGGCACATAAACACTGAAAATGACCCCAACAAACTGGAAAAAGACCATAACCAAGCTGGCCAATAGTGGTAGAAATGAGAAACATCAACCCCTCCCCCCCAAGTAAGCTCCATAGAACAGATATAAATCGTGGAAGGGTCTATACTCCGCCCCCATACAAGGTGAATGAGCCCACAGTGATATAGCGCTGCTCAGGTTTTACCCCACCATCGGACAGGGTTCATATGGCATGCACATGTCCCGCAACATCAGGGCGGGCATGTCAGAATGGCAACTGTACAGATGCCGGAGAAGGGGATACAGAGGGCCACAGGCGGCACATGCTGTGGTGCAGCTGGGCCACAGTGCGGACTAGGGCGATGCCTAGCTGGCCCATACGAATGCTGAAGCAGCAGAGCAGCCAGACAGCAACTGATGAAGGCTCAACATGGGCATGACTGTGTTTCCCACAGTGTCACAGGGGATAGTACCCAGCAGCAAACCCCCAAGGGCACGGAACATTGGCAGGCAGTGCTGGGGGGAAGCATGGACACCTATGCAGGCACCCCTACCCCAAAACCCGCACCTTAGGCAGCCGCCTACCTGAACACTGGATGGCCTGAGACTGCGCACCACCAGCACCACCAGCAGAAGGGCATGTCAGCATGGTGGCTGAGGGATACTGGTGGTGGAGGGGGCAGTGGCAGCTGCCCAGAGCAGACCGTGGCCTAACCCTGTGTAGGTGGGTGCAGTGTACTGCAACAGACGGGCCCTGTCTGACGAACAGTCATGGTATCACCAAGGAACGTACTGACTCTGTGACAACAAGGTAGTGCAGTGCACAAAATCAGTATATTCAGAAGCAGAGAGTCACAGGTTCAAGTCCCAGCTGTGGTTCCTGCCAACCCAGTCCCCATATTTTACCCACTACTACAACGTGCTAATACAGACAGCACCTTTATTGCAGATGACATAAACATGCCCAAGACACCTACATTTTACCCTACAGAGCACAGACACCATAAACATGCACATTACCAAGAGCAGAGCCTCCCAACTGCAGTCCTGGAGGGCCAAACACCATCCCGGTTCCATGGTAAAGATGCCTGTGCTGCATTTCTATGTGCCACCCCCATGGTATGCAGATGTATCTCATGCATATTCATGAGGGACAGCATGAAAACCCGAACCGTGTTTGGCACCGCAGGACTGGAGTTGGGAACCTCTGCCATAAAGCAGCAGCCAACAGGGGCAGACACACCCGCACCCACAGGCCCCATTATCCAAAGCCTCCTGGAGAGGCAGGACTTTGGGCTCTGTGTGCATCTCCCAATACTAGCACTTGCATACCTTAGTAATGCCACCCTAAACCGGGGAATATGGTACACATTTATCAAAAGTTTGCTATGAGTACTGGCAGATAGCAATTCCTAGGTTAAGTACACTTTTCTGAGTGAGCTGCATCATAGCAACTTTTCTGATGTCTGTTGAGTGTGCTACAGGTCTTGTGTCTGACAGTGTTTACCAACCTGGGGAGTAACTCCTACAGTATTGCGTACCATAGCCATGCTTGCACTGTGCCCAGGACTGGTGTGGTGGCCTGGGCTGCCCAACACCTCTATAGTTGCACAATGCTGGCATAGGTGTGGGGAGTGTGTGTCTGTCTATCCAGTGTGTGGTGGCTGCCAACACCCTCCACAGCCCACACTGCTAGCACTGTTGCTAGTATTGGCCTGCCAATGTGCATAATGAGGAGCAAGGTACTGTGGGAATAGCCTGGATAGGGTGGCCTGGCCTGGATGCATCTGCACATGGCATAGGGCAATGGCTCGGACATTTGTAGTGCCTGGCCACCACCTGCATGGACAGGGTGGACATAGCATGTCCTGCTGGGAGGTCACTCTCACCCTGACTGAGCAGTGACCATGGCATGGCTAGGTTCCCCCATAGTGCTATATAGCATTACTTTTATGTGATATTTATGGGTTTCCTTATGGGACCCAATCACTGACTTATTTGCTTGGTGTGTATGCTGACATCCCTGTTCTGGGTACATGCATCTTTTCTAGGACCATGCACTATTGACTAGCTGGTGGACTGTCTGCAGCTAGTATGTGTCTTGCTGGAACACCTTGCAGGGTGCAGTGGCTGGAGGCTTGCTGCTGGGGAATGTCAGATAATAGTGGAGTTATATATCACCACCCCTATAGTGAAACAATTAAGACAGCAAACATTCAAGAAAAAAAGGCAGCTAGCTGCTTGGTGTGGGATAGATGATAGTGCTATCCCTCCTACAGCATAGCTTCGACAAAAATAATATAAGTAGTGAGATAATAGTGGGGGGCAGCTGAGCATTTCCAGGCCTGCTGTCTGTCTGCTATTGTGTTATGGATGTGTACCGCTCTGTCTGTTCCCCAACAGGCCTGGGGTTGCTGGTCCCCTCAACTGCTGCCATTGCAGGGAGGTAGACTGTGGATCTATTGGTGGGTGATCCTGTTTCCCACCCTGAGCCCCAGAGGGTGGGTTGTGTGGTGGTACTTAATCTGCCTATGGTTCCATACACCCCCCCTCCCCTCCCCTTCCCCTCCCCTCCCCTTCCCCCTCCCCCTCCCCCTCCCCCTCCCCCTCCCTTCCCCTTCCCCTTCCCCCTCCCCCTCCCCCTCCCCCTCCCTTCCCCTTCCCCTTCCCCCTCCCCCTCCCTTCCCCTCCCCCTCCCCTTCCCCCTCCCCCTCCCCCTCCCCTTCCCCCTCCCCCTCCCCCTCCCCTTCCCCTTCCCCCTCCCCCTCCCCCTCCCCTTCCCCTTCCCCTTCCCTTTCCCCCTCCCCCTCCCCTTCCCCTTCCCCCCCTTCCCCTTCCCCCCCTTCCCCTTCCCCTTCCCCTTCCCTTTCCCCTTCCCCTTCCCTTTCCCCTTCCCCTTCCCCTTCCCTTTCCCCTTCCCCCTTCCCCTTCCCCCTTCCCCTTCCCCTTCCCCTTCCCCCTTCCCCTTCCCCTTCCCCTTCCCCTTCCCCCTTCCCCTTCCCCTTCCCCTTCCCCTTCCCCCTTCCCCTTCCCTTCCCCTTCCCCTTCCCCTTCCCCTTCCCCTTCCCTTTCCTTTCCTTTCAATACAGTAGGTAACGATGGCACAAACACAGGATATGCACTATTCTGGGTGCAGCATTGCCCATAGGGACTAGACATGACCGAGACATACAGCAGTACACAGATGTATCCTAGGTGTGGCTAACTGAACTACCTATCACACACTGATGGGGACCTGCAGCATGGTGTATTTCAGCCATGAAAGGTGCTGTGGACCTGGTGCTGGGCGCCCCACCTCAACCTCAGGATGGGCACTGTACCCGCACAATGTGACTGTCTGTGGCTACTCTGTGGCAGTGCCACACACGGTCTGTTCCCCCTACAAGGCCGAGGTGCTGTGGGGTGCATACCCGATCTTGTGCCCATCTCTCGACTGCTGATTTGCATGTGCAGTGCATCATGGGTACGGGTGGGTTACCCCTATCCTGGTAACCACAGCAGACAGTTTGTGTGGTGACGTGCAGTCCTGCAGCCAGCCAGGGCTTTGTTCACATCCTTTTAAGGTGTCCTATAGGGGACATTATAGGGTGCCTTGGCGGACAGTACACTTTATAATGTGCCCTATGGAGTGCGTTATGGGGTGCCTTATGCAGCACCTTAGGTTATGCCACCGTGAGGGTGTGTTTGCTGGCAGCACTAATTAAAATACACGTCACATGCCTCAACAATCGCTGCTTAAATGTAAAGGGTGCTGCCTCAACCAGCCTTATACATTAGACCCACTGGGGAATTGAACCCATGACCCCTGTATCAGCAGTCAGTGTTGTAACCATTGTGCTACAGCTCTGTTGATGTGCTTGTATGCCTGCGTGCCTTCTTAAGATTAACGCGCGGTAACGTGCCCTGTAGCGCTCATTCATTTATGGCGTCTTGTAACGCGCGTTCTCGGCGCGTTCTCGGAAAAGATGTAATGCCAATGTCCTTATTTGGGGTTTCTGTCTCTACCATCAAACAGCAAACAGCCTGCACACCCTCATTCATCCAGACACCAGCACCCGCCCGAGAAGAAGAGGAACCTCCAACAGAGTCAATACACCAAAAGACTTCAGAAAAACACGAAAGGACACCACAGAGAGAGCCCTCTCCCTGGCAGCCCCAACCATCTGGAACTCCCTCCCAGATGATCTGAGATCGACAACGGACCTCAAAGACTTCCGCAAACAGCTGAAGACAACTTTGTTCATAGAACATTATGGACACATCACGTAATCAAGCAAAGCCTGATCAACAAAGACCCCGACGAGAGATTATAAGACACCGACAAGAGATTGTATATCGGCACAGGATCTAGCTCAAGCCCTATCTGGACAGTACCTTGTATTATAGAACATGCTGTATTATAGCGCACACTGTACATAGCTCACCCTAATCTAGAATCCCCCTCCTCACACACACTTCACACCACTGCCCCCTCACACTATTCCTCCTGCATGATCCCCCCCCTCGCACTCTACTCCCCCCACACTGCATGACCCCTCCAGCACTTCATCTGATTGTTTTGATTGTGACACCGCCTTGATTTTTAGGATAAGACGGTTTAGAAATACTTTTAAATAAATAAATAAATAAATACCATTGCTCCTAATGCGAATCGCACTAACGCAGTTTAGTAAACATACCCCTATGACTTCCCGGTGACTCCAGAGAACTTGAGTGTGGGCTTTGCTTTATGGCTGCGACTAGTTGAAGATCATATAATACACATTGCACAGGATAATTCTGTTAAGAACTGTGTCATTAAACAAAGCCAAGTAGGATCACAATCTTAGCAGGACCAGCCTTCTTAAGAAAACAGGGCTTGCATGCAGATTATCCCTAGGAAGGAGCTATTTCTTTTTTCTTTGGCACCCATGGTCCACTATTGACCAACTATTATAAGAACTTGCTTAACCATGACAGAATTTACCAAAAGATATCTATATGAAATTCTATTGTGTTCAGCTCTGGGTGACATATCTTGTAATTAGGGATCATTTCCACTATTTTCACTATTAATACAGAGAAACCCTAAATACTGTGTCATGATAAAGCAGGTGTAGGCAACTTCAAGGTTTGTAAACAGATCTGTTTTTCATGGTAGCCAAAAAAATTAATTAATATATTCAGAGACCACATAAGGTATGGAAATGTCTTATGGATATTCATTATGAATAGGTTTCTGCCCTCCAAGGACCAAAGCAAAGACGTACATCTGTTATAAAGAATTATTAAAATGCTGTATAAAACAATGTTTCCCGGTCTTGCTCTGGAGGCAGACCTAGCCGGTTGCACTTTCATTTATTGCTGGAATGAATACGTATGAATTTACATTTGCATACACTGGAGATCTATTGTAATTAAATCTGTCTTATGCATATTCACTCTGGAGGTCCTCGGCACCCAGCAAGCTAGGTGGGTCTTCAGAGGAAGGTTGGAAAACACTGGTAGAGGTCAAAGTCTGCACCAAAAGATGTATGAGAAGAGACTTGAAGGGCTAAATATGTATACCCTAAAGGAGAGGAGGAACAGGGGAGATGTGATACAGACCTTTAAAGGGTATCAATGAACAAACAAACCTTTTTCAAAGAAGGGGAAGCTGTAAAACTAGAGGTCATAAAATGAAACTACAAAGAGGTATGCTTAAAAGCAATGTCAGGGAATACTTTTTCATTGAAAGGGTGGTGGATGTTTGGAATGCCTTCCCTATGGAGGTTGTGGAAGTAAATACAGTGATGGAATTCAAAATGGCATGGGGCAGACCCAGTGGATCCCTTTATAGCAAGAGCATAAAATCAATATAAACTAAATATCTTTTATACTTAACAAATATGGGGGGGACCTGCACAGAGCGGCAGGTATAACCCTAAACAAAGGCATAGAGGGGTGACCTGAACAGAGTAGTGGGTACAACCCTAAACAAGAGCATATAGGGAGATGACCTGCACAGAGTGACAGGTACAAACCTAAACAAAGGCATAGAGGAGATGATCTGCACAGAGCGGTGGGTACAACTACTCTAGCCATCTTACCAGCAGATTAGATGAACCATACTGGTCTTTATCTACTGTGATATACTACAAACCCTTTTGTATCAGCTTTGGATATGCCTTTGGCAGGGCTGGCCCAAAGATTTCTGCCACCCTAGGCAGAAGCCCTGGCCATGCTATCCCCACCGTGCGCCAAGCCATGCTGCCCTCCCCTCCCCACCTTGCACTGACCACGCCGTCACCAGGGCCAGCCCTAGCACTAGGCAAACTAGGCGGCCACTTAAGGTGGCAGAATTTTAGGGCTGGCACTGCAGTAGACTCAACTGAAGAAGGGATCAAATCTTTACCTGATGCTGTTGATGCACCAGTAATTCAATCAATGCTACAAGTGAGAGTAGGACTTGCAGGCAGCCAGGACAATCCTCCGAACCCTCTGGGAAAGTTCCCCCTTAAGGATTTTGAGGTTTGTAAAGGCTGCCTGCAAGGAAATTCAAAGAAACTCTGATCGTTTTAAGGTAACTGAATTAAAAAAAAAAGTATGTGTGTGCTGATGAATGATGACTGCCCGATGCTCCCAATGCACCCGGTAAGTTAATCAGTCCTACTCTGTCTCATAGCATTGATTGAATTCCCAGTGCATTGACAGCATGGGGTGAGGATTCTCTCTCCTTCATTTAATTCTGCCACAGTGCTGGGGCTGCTTTCTGAGAAAGGAGTGGCCTAGTGGTTAGGACAAGGTACTTCAGGCCAGAGGGCTGGGGGTTCAAGTCCCACCTGGGGACAGCAATCTCAGGCCGGAGGGACTGGGATTTCTAGTCCTATAGGCACTCCTTGTGGTCTTGGGCAAGCCACTTAACCCTCCATTGCCCATGTTCTGTAAGTATTAGCGTATGTGTGTCATATCCCCTCATGTTAAATGTATCTCCCAATTGACTGCTTTGACCCGGTGAAAAGCGGGATATAAATACAGCTAAATAAATAAATAAATAAAAGGTTAATAGTGAAAGAAAGGAGAACTTAAAAGAAGGGGTGGGTGAGGGGTGGAGGAGTCAGCATGAAAGAAAGGGGTGGAGCATAAGGGAAGAAGCTGGGCTAAGGGTGGAAGATAAGAAATGTGGTAGAGCACAAGGGAAGGAGCAGAGTTAGAGGAGAGAAGAAGAAGAAACTGTGAGTGCACTAAGGAGGAAGGGAAGGGAGAGAGTGAAGGCCTTAGAGAATACAAAGTTGGCTAATAGGGGAGGAAGAATGCATGGGGGGTATGGTAGAAGGAAAAAAGGGATAGTTTAAGAGAGAGAAGTGAAAAATAGGAAACAGGAATAGTGCAAGGGGATGGGAGGGACAAGGAGTAGGTGCAGGAAGACAAGGGAAAGTGCAGACATACACCTACCACTCCAACACACATAGATACACAACCACACCCTTCCACACACACTAACACATACATGCTCACATAGCCCTCTGAATGCACATACATGCATAGAGCCATCAAGATACACAAGAACAAAGACGCCAGACCACACATACTCACCTGCCCCATGACTCTCCATGACAAACACACACATGTGCAGGCAGCTTCTGACAGGCAACATGATTCAAATACAAACATGTACCTTCCACATGCCTGATTCTGCAAATGGAGGAAACACCATACACTGTAAGTGTACACTTTTCAACTTGCTGAAGGAAGATATGATAAAGATCTAGAAAATAATGAATGGAGTAGAGCAGGTTAACATAGATCTGTTGTTTATTCCTTCAAGAAGTAGAAATACTATGGGACATGCAATGAAGATACAATGTAACACATTTAAGGATAATTGGAGAAAGTATTTTTTCACTCAACAAATAATCATTGCCACACCTCCCCCTCCATTCTTCACCACTATTACTAGTTTGTTAACATACCACCTTGGGTTATTTTCCATTTATTATTGTTGTACTACACTTATATATATGATCTCTTAATTGTTTATTTATTTGCCATTTTAAGGCTCAGTACCTTTCACCTTATTAATACTTGGTTTTGTGTCACTTTTATTTTTTAGTGCCATCAAGTCAGTGTTGACTCATGTATAACCAGAATT
Organism: Ichthyophis bannanicus; assembly: GCA_033557465.1. Lineage (NCBI taxonomy): Eukaryota > Metazoa > Chordata > Amphibia > Gymnophiona > Ichthyophiidae > Ichthyophis > Ichthyophis bannanicus. The sequence continues at coordinate 369,631,428 of CM066038.1, read as the reverse complement.
AGATTGCCAGCCTTTTCTTCCAAGGCAATGGTCACAAGGAGTGCTAGTGGGAATCAAACCCTTGATCTTCTGTGTAGTAGCCACTAGGCTACTCCCCCACTCTTTGGAGTATGTTTACTATACCATCCTAATGTTACTGGCGCTAGTTGCAGCATTAATGTGAAGAATGCCATAAAAGGTAGTGGGCGTTCTGGAGGGAAGGTAGCAAAGAATCTATATCGCACGATAGAGGGCGCCTTGGCCTTTTAACGCGCGTTAACCTTAAGTTCATGGCAGCAGTGTGTTAGAAAGTGTAAAGATGTAGCCTACTGGTTACTGCAATGACTGTGAAGGCAGAAGTCATGGGTTTGATCCTGCAGTGGTGTTATTCAATAAGGCTGTCTGAGACATTTCCTTTTAATTTAAATCCGTGCTGCCAGAAAAAACACCCTCAAAGTACCATAACATAAGGTGCTCCATAGGACACATTATAAAGTGCCCTGTCCACCAGAATGCACAGCACAAACACCAAGCAGGTATTTCCATGATTGGGCCCCAAAACCAAAAACACACAGGCATCACTGGAAACAAATAATGTGTGGCACTATGTGGGAACATAGACATGCCATGGTCACTGCTTGGTCAGAATGAGAGTGACCCCCCCCAGCGTGACATGCTGTGGCCACCCTGTCCGTGCAGGAGGTGGTTGGCCACAACAGTGTCTCAGCCATTGCCCTCCACCCTGTGCAGATGCATCCTGGCCTGTCCGCCCTGTCTTGGCCATACCCACAATACCTTGCTGCTCATTATGCACATTTGCAGGCTAACGCTGGAAGATGTGTGAGCAATGTGGGCTCTGTGAGGTGTTGGCTGGTGCGCCATCTCATGCCATCCAGGAGGCAGGTAGGTGGCTGCCTAAGGTGTGGGATCTGGGGTAGGGATGCCTATATAGTCCTCCTAGTGATCTTTTATTTGTGCTGATTTTCACTGACACTGCTTTTTGATTTGTGTTCTTGAAGCTATGTACTTTTATGACTTGTAACATTAAGCTCTGCATTTTTGTCATCCTCTTCTTTGTGTTTGTTTTAATGTTGTTTTAACTTGGTTTTATTATTGCCTTTTTAATTTACTTTTAATAATTTATGGTAGTTTTGAATCATGTTTTATGAGAGTCGCTTAATGTTCTTTTTCTATTGATTCCTAAACGTCTTTGGTTATTCTGTTTTTATTTGTAATGGTTTAATTATTTATTGTTTATGATTTTAATTCTGCTTTTATAAATTGTGGAATTTTATATGAATGTTAATATGTTTTTATACAATATTTTGTTGTATAGAGGTCAATATCCCTTGAAGAAGGCCTTGGGGCCGAAACACATGTAGGTGATCTCAAGGATACTAATAAAGTTTTCTACAACATAAAAAGGCATGATGTGACCTGCTTTCTTCTATACCTTTAGACACCACAGGTGGAGTGATTCCCTCTGTGCTTTTAAGTGCCATCTGGGATGTCTAAGCCAGAGTGTCTGAAAAAAAGTAGGCACATCCAGGTGTAGACATGATTTCACAAATGTGGACATGTCAGATATGGATGTCTGTGGGGGTGCATACATAGACATCCCCAGAAACATATTACAGAGCCTAAACATGTAGGATAGCCTAATGGTTAGAGTAGTAGGTTAAAAACAGGGACAGCTAGTCTTCAAATCCCACTGCTGCTATCATTGATATTGTGCTTTTTACTGGGGATGATAGAATGCTATTTTCTGTACATCCCCATGGATGTTTTTCAGCCAAAACTAGCCTTTTTTAGATGCTCGTTCATGCTTAGAGCAAGTCTGAACTTAGATGAGACACCGAATGTCCATGACATTTCTGAGATCAAACAGGGATGCCAATACTTCCACCCTGTCCCCATTCAGACTTGGACACCCTCATTTTGGGATTATTCCCAGAATTGGCTTCGGAAATGACTGGAGACGTCTAACGTCTCTGCACTTTGGACATCTCTATGCCCATTTTCAGATATTCAAAAGCTTGACTACGACTTCCAAAATGATCTCCATTCTGTTTCATATGGCCAGCCCCAGGCCACCAAGCACCTGTGGTTCTTAAGCTGATGTGCTACCTTCAAGTCTTGGCTATTTTGAAACATGTTAAAGTTAAGTCTCCTCTCTGATGGCAAGGCACAAGATCTTAATTCTGCCTGATATAAGCAAAGAATTCTTGGTCTTATGTGACTCTTAAACCAACTCAGTTCAAAATATAGGATATTCTATCCTTGATATATTTGCCCAAGTATATATAATATAACCAAGAATCTTGATGAACCTTCAGCATTCCATGGGTGATGCTCTTGGGCAACTGTACGCTTTCCCCATTACCTAGTTTAAAAGCTGTTCTATCTCCTTTTTGAAGTTTAATGCCAGCAGCCTGATTCTACCCTGTTAAGCTCATCCTTTCAAAAAAATCTCATCCCCTCTTCTTCAGAATGTTGCCCAGTTCCTAACAAATCTAAAACCCTCTTTCTGGGCCATCGTCTTATCCACACATTGAGACTCCAGAGCTCTGTCTGTCTTTTGAGCCCCACATGTAGAATGGGAAGCATTTCAGAGAATGCTACTCTGAAAGTTCTAGATTTTAACTTTCTACCTAAAAGCCTATTTTTGACTTACAAAACCTCCCTCAGACACTGTTCTATCTCATTGGTACCAACATGTACCAAGACCACAGGCTCTTCCTTATCTTAGCATGCATTTAGAGTAAAAAATTAACACTGTAGGTATTAGCAACCCATGCTAACTGTTGGAGGGCATTACCAGCAAGTCTCCATCCAGTTAAAGTGAAGGGAAGCACCTTGCTGTACTAAACCTACAACCTCAATTAAAGCAGGTGCATTCACCGCCATCTGCTGAAGTTGTGATAAGTGCACTTGAGTTAACCGCTATATTGATGATTAGTGCAGGCTAATGGTGCCCTCTCTAAGCACAATGTGCAGGCAATACCAACTCTCCATCCCTACCAGTCCAGTCCTCACCCAGTTGCATGCTAAGCAGTTAACATGGAAGTTTTGCCACAGAGGTATTTTTAATACAGAGTAATGGTTACTGAGGTCCCATGCTATCCATCTACTGTTCAATAACCCCATGCTAACCATTAACACACTTTAGTCAACATGCTGCCATACCTCTATATGAATAAGTAATTAATATTTGTTTAACCCTTTCATGAATCTCTCAATGTTCAGCATGTCTACCTCAGTGTATAAAACACATTTTGATTCAAAATATCATTGAATTCAATATAAGAAGATAAGAACATAAGATATGCCATACAGGGTCAAACCAAGGTCCATCAAGCCCTGTATCCTGTTTCAAACAGTGGCCAATCCAGGTCACAAGTACCTAGCAGTTTCCCCAAACAACACAGGTTCCACAATGCTTGGATTGGGGCAAGCAGTAGCTTTTCTGAGTCCCCTTTAATAATGGTTTATGGACCTTTCCTCAAGGAACTTGTCCATACCATTTTTAACCTAACTACACTGACGGCTTTTACTACATCCTCCTGTAACGAATTCCAGAGTTTGATTATGCATTGAGTGAAAAAATATTTTCTCTTATTAGTCTTAAATAGGTTACACTGTAGCTTCATTGCATGTCTCCTAGGGGCATGTTTACTAAACTGCGTTAACGTAGCAGCAGCTACGTTAAGGCACGTTATGTGCCGTTAAGGCGCCTTAACGGCACATAACGTGCCTTAACATTCCCGGCCGCATTAAGGCCAGAAAAGGGTGGAGAGAGGGCAGAGAGAAGGGGTCAATGGGCAGGGAGTGGGCAGGGAGAAGTCCCTTCACACTAATGCGGAGAAATTAAGGGCTGAATCCTAACGCAACTGAAAACCTGGCATTAGCACACATTTGCAAGAGAGAGAAACCATTTCAGTGTCAGCAATGTACAGCATAGGCAGGGAGCCCAAGAAAGGTGATAGTAGTGCTTTATTTGCAGCAACAGCATAGTGCCCTGGTATGAAAGGCCACTATGGTGATGGCACAAATGGGGCATGGGGGCTGCAGGCGGGACCTGCAGTGGGGCTACTGGGGCTTAGGGTGGACTAGGCGGTTGCCGAGGTGGCACATAGGAATGCAGAAAATGGAAACCAGCAAGACAGCAACTGGCCAGGGTCAGACATGCCCATGAGTCTGTGTCCCACAGTGTCCCATCCAGGGGACATCACCCAGCAGGCACCCCAAGGGGTGCATAACATTTACATGCGATGCCGGAGGAAGCGTGGACATCTATGTAGGCACCCCTACCCCAGATCCCACACCTTAGACAGCCGCCTACCTCCCCCTGGATGGCCTGGGATGGCGCACCACCAGCACCAACAGCATATGGTCATGGCAGCATAGCAGAGGGGGTGGGTTATTGTGCTGGAGGGAGCAGTGGCACTCGCCTGCAGTGGACCTAGGCCATGCCCTGAACCAGTACGTGTTGTGCAGTGCAACAGAAGAAGTCTGGCTGAGGAACGTAAGGGTAGCCCCAGGGACCACTGTGCTGCTGTGGCAACAGTGTGGTGCAGTACACTCAGCCAGCATGTCCAAGAGCAGAGGGTCAGAGGTTCAGGTCCCATCTGTGGATCCTGTAGAGCATCTCCCCATAGTTTTAGCCCACAATGCAGCCACAACAACAATATGGGCAAACCCCAATGCAGTGGTGCACAGGGTTACGGACACTCACTCACAAGGGCTCCACTATGCACAGCTTCATGGAGTGTCAGGCTATTGGCCCCAGCACAGAGCTTCAGTTATCACCAGAGCACTACTCCTACCCTCTGCACAGATTAGCAATGTTGGCACTGTGATCAGGATCAGTGCAGGGGGTAGGGTTGGCAACCATCACCATCTCTGCACAATGCTGAGACAGGTGTGGGAGTGTACGTATGTCTCTCCATTGTTTTGTGTCTGCCAACACCTCACAGAACCCACATTGCTCACACTGCTACCAGCATTAGCCTGCAAATGTGCATAATGAGCAGCAAAGTATTATGGGTATGGACAAGGCAGGGCAGACTGGCCAGGATGCATCTGCACAGGGTGGAGGGCAATGGCTGTGACACTGTTGTGGCCGACCACCACCTGCATGGACAGTGTGGCCACAGCATGTCATGCTGGGGGGGTGGGGTGGGGGGGGGGGGGTGGTCACTCTCACTCTGACCAAGCAGTGACCATGGCATGTCTATGTTCCCACATAGTGCTACACATTGTTTCCATTGTTGTCTGTGTATTTCTGGTTTTGGGGCCCAATCATGGAGATACCTGCTTGGTGTCTGTGTTGTTCATCCCACTTCTGGGTACACAGGATTCCCCTGTGAGCATGCACTATGGACTAGTTAGTGGGCTGTCTGTAGTTAGCTTATGCATGGTGGGAACACCTTGTAGGATACTGCAGGTGCAGTCTGACTGTGCTGTCTGTTGATGAATGGCAGACTGTGACATGGGGCAGTTGACTTCCCCAAGCATCATTGCTGGTCTGCAATGATCATAGGCATGGCACTGGCCCAGCAGCCCTGGAGGGCTGTCATCCACCAGCAGGACTGTGCTTGCTAGTACTACAGCCATTCTGCAGAGTGCAGCCCCTGTCCCACCACACTCTCATCTACAAACAGGGTGATTGAGGCCCTATAGGCTATACTACTTAGACCCATAGTGGTAGTGCTACATAGCCCTCATGTGAGTCTAGACTCCCCACTGCCCTGATAACAGGTACCCATGGCAACCAAGCCTTAACACTGGGTACGCACTAATCTGGGTGGTGGCTGATCCCACACAGCCGTACCTTTGCTTGCACTGCTGAGAACACCTGCCACACACTGGCACTGCTGGGGATGTGCAGCAAAGCCTATTTCTAGCACCACATGTACTGTGGACCTAGTGCTGGGCACCCATCCTATCCCTCAGGGTGAACACGGAACCTGCACAATGGCATGGTCTGTAGCTACTCTGTGCTAGTATCATGTACTGTCAGTGCATCTTACCACGCTGCAGTCCCAGAGAGGTGCTGACCCCATTTGGTGGTCAGCTGTAGGCCGCTGTTCTGCATTTGCAATGCATCATGGGTGCTGGTGGGGTTACCCAATCCTGGCGTATGGAGCAGACGGTTTGTGCTGTGACCTGCAGTCCTTCCATAGCCAGCCATTGTTGTGCAGCAAGCCATAGAGGTATAGCCTACTGGTTAGTATGCTGACATTCTAGGCAGAGGTCATGGGTTCAATTCTTTGTTGTTCCCTCCTGTCCAAGGCAGATATTTTGCTTGCCTATGACAGTCCTATCTTTGCAGATCTGTGCTGCCAGCCCATAGTACCCTCACCACAGTTGGAAACAATCCTTATAAGGCATTACAAGGCTCCTAATTAGGCACAGTACAAGGCACGTTATAAGGCACCTTATGAGGCACAGTACAAGGCACGCTAGAAGGCACCTTATGAGGCGCAGTACAAGGCACGTTAGAAGGCACCTTATGAGGGTGCCTTGTACTGCGCCTCATAAGGTGCCTTCTAACATGCCTTGTACTGTGCCTCATGTCAAGAGGTGCTTGAAAATTCTTCTTTATCAAGCCTATGGCACCCAGCACAATGGGAAATATTTCTGTATCTTTCTGCCACATTTTCTTGGTTTCTGACTGCTTTTCTTGGTACTTCAGGATCTTTTGCCTCTCCATGCAAGTCACAGAATAATCACTCGGTACTGACACTTCTATTGTCAATGCCATTCCTGTATTCTTTATACCACTATGTCAGGTTTCCTGGCTTCCAGTTTCTTATCTGTTGGAATGGGAATGTCCCAGGCGATCATCACCTCTTCATTCTCTGTTATGCCTGAGGGTCTTGATCCCAGCGCTTTTCAAGGACAGTGATGTTGTAGCATTTACAGAGTTTCCAATGGAGGAGGCGTGCTATTTTGTTGTGCCTTTCTGTATAGACATTTTCTGTCATCAGAACTTCACAGGCTGCTAGAAGTTGAGTCACTGTTTCTAGCTCTTTCTTACAGAATTGACTACATACGTGTTTCACCCATGTAGTTGTAGGGGTGTTTCACCTAAGAATTTGTCTGTCTGTCCATCTATCCATATGTGTCTCACCCTCACTTGTACACTCACTCCATCCAGAATCTTTCTCATTCTCTTCTTCTCTCTATCCATCCATGCCCAGTCTCCCTCTTTCTTTTTCTTTCTCCTGTGTCCAGCATTCCCCCTTTATTACTATCTTCTCCATATCCAGCATCTCTGCCCCATTTCTTATGTCCCCTCCCTATGTCCAGCATCTGCCCAATATCAACCTATTCCCCACTCCTTTATATCCAGCATCTCCCTTTCTCTTTATATGCTGCTTATGTCCAGCATTTCACTCTTTTCATCTTTCCCCAAATTTAGCTTCTCTCTGATTCCCTGTATCCCTCTGTCCAGCATCCAGCCTCTATTTCTCTATGTTCTCCCCTGTGTTCAGCAATCCTCCTTTTTTCCCTTCCTATTTTCTCCATATCTGGCACCTTCATTTTGCCTCCTTATGTCCTCTTGTGTAATAACATCTCACCTCTGTCCTTCTTTTCCCCCTCCCCTTGTCTAGCATCTCCATCTCCTTATGCATCCTAAGTACAACATATTGCTTCTGTCTCTCTATCACTACTCCTCTTGTCCAGTATCTCACCTCCATCTCGCTGTGCCTCCTCCCCTATATCCAGCATCCTATATCCAGTGTCCTCAGTCAAGGATTTTTTGCCAAAGAATTGACCTAAGAGAAGCATTTGAAATGCTGGATTCCTGATGTAGAGTATTTTTTAAAACATAAATTCATGTTGATTTTGGAATTTCCAGGTAAATGACATTAAATACACTGTAGAATCTGTATAGATTGAGATTCCCTGTAAAAAGGGAAAAGGGAAGGCAATGGCAGTGGGGGTGTACTATCGACTGCCTGGCCAGAATGAACAAATGGATGATGAAATGTTCAAAGAAATCAGGGAAGCTAACAAAAGTTACAGCACAGTAATATTAATGGTGATTTCAATTACCCCGGTATCGACTGGGTCAGTGTCATGGCAGGACATGATAGGGAGATAAAGTTTCTAGATGAAATGAACAACTACTTCTTGGAGCAGCTGGTTCATGAACTGACCAGAGGGGAAGCCATTTTGGACCTAGTCCTTAGTGGAACATAAGATCTGGTGCATGAGATAAGGGTGGTGGGGCCACTTGGCAATAGTGATCATAGCATGATCACGTTTGATTTAATAAATGGAGGAAGGATGACAAGGAAATCCACAGTACTACCTTTTAACTTTCAAAAGGGAGACTATGATAAAATGAGGAAAATAGTTAAGAAAAAACTAAAAGGAGCAGTTGCAAAGGTTAAAGATTTATATCAAGTATGGGTGTTGTTTAAAAATACTATCTTGGAAGCCCATACCAGCTGTATTCCACATTTTAAGAAAAATGAAAGGAAGTCCAAAAAACTGCCAGCATAGTTTAAAGGTGAGGTCAGAGAGGCTGTTGTTGACAAAAAACTATCTTTCAGGAAATGGAAAAAGGAGCCAAATGATGAAAACTGGAAAAAAACATAAGCAATAAGCACTGGGAAGTTAGATGCAGAGCACTGATAAAGCAGGCAAAGAGAAAATTTGAGAAGAAGCTTCTCTGTGGAAGCAAAAATGCCCTGTTCCCCAGCAGGACTGGGGATGATGGTCCCCTCTACTGCCACAATTGCAGGAATGTAGAATGTGGATCTGTTGGTGGGAGATCCTGTCCACCACCCTGAACCCAAGAGGGTGGGTTTGGTGGTGCTACATAATCTGCCTATGGGTTCAAACACCCCACTTCACTTAAATCATGTGACCATGGCACCCACACAGGACATGCACTATTCTGGGTGCATCATAGTCCACAAGGGCTAGACGTGACTGGGAAATACAGATGGACACAGGTGTATCCTAGGTGTGTCTGCAAGGACTATCTATCACACACTGGCACTGATGGCAAGCTGCAGTATAGCCTATCTCAGCTAAGCCAGGTGCTGCGGACCTGGTGCTGGGCGCCCCACCTCGCCCTCAGGGTGAGCACAGTACCCACACAATGTGTTGGTCTGTAGCTACTCTGTGCCAGTAACACACACGGTCAGTTCCCCCTACCAGGCCTAGTGCTGTGGGGGTGCATACCCCATCTTGTGATCATCTGTAGACTGCTGATCTGCCTGTGCAGTGTATCATGGGGACGAGTGGGTTAATCCTATCCTGGTAACCACAGCAGACAGTTTGTGTGGTGACCTGCAGTCCTTCTGTAGCCAGCCAGGGGTTTGTTAGTAGCTTTAGAGATAGAGCCCATTGGTTACTTCAGTAACTGTGGAGGCAGAGGTTATAGGTTTGATCCCACAGTGCTGTTATTTGATAGGGCTGTCTGAGGCATTTCCTTTTTTAATTTAAATTAGTGCTGCCAGCAAAACACCCTCACAGTGCTGTAACCTTAAGGTGCCTCATAAGGCGCCCTATAAAGCGCCTTATAAGGCGCCCTATAGGGAACATTATAAGGTGCCTTGGCAGACAGTGCACTTTATAATGTGCCCTCTGGAGTGCCTTATAGGGCACCTTATGTGGCATCTTAGGTTATGGCACTGTGTGGGTGTGTTTGCTGGCAGCACTAATTTAAATTAAAAAAGAAAATGCCTCAGACAGCACTGATTTAAAGTAAGGGGTAATGCCTTACTCATTAAGCCCACTGGGGATCAAACTTATAATCCCTGTTTCATCATCCAATGTATTAACCATTGTGCTACACCTCTGTTGCAATTTTCTTTGCAGGTCAGCACACCTAATTAAGGCTAACACGCGTTAACATGCCACGGCCCCCTCTATCACGTGATAACAGACTTTATCACGTGATAACCCGAAATGCTACCTTAAGACCAGAACTCCCACTACCTTAAGACCGCAACTAAGCCGGTAACATTAAGACGGTTTAGTAAACATACCCCTATGTGAAAATTCTGTTTTCTGCGCAGTTTTAATATTTTTTAATACTGCCGGTATTTCATAGTTGTTTGAGTGTAACAAATCTAATAAATCATCCAGAACAGAGAAAGAATATGCGAGTTGTCCAAAACGGGTTAACAATCTCATGGTCTCCTTTCATTCAGATGATCAGATATATGTGCCTTATATTCATTTGACTGTATTTCTAAGGAACAATATATTTCAACCCCCCCCCCCCCAATACAATGATATGATTCTCTTATTGCTACTGCTCATCATTGCTATGGTTTTATTATGAATCATTCTTTATTCTATTATATATGAACAGTAATAGGGTGCCCCAATACAAGCATTGTGCAACCTATGTGTCTTTTGGGGAAACTGCTAGGTACTTGTGACCTAGTTTGGCCACTGTTGGAAGCAGGATACTGGGCTTGATGGACCTTGGTCTGACCCAGTATGGCATATCTTATGTTCTTATGTGTGTTTGGTGAAGTAGGAATACTTGAACACAATTTGTATGCATTAAAATAGGATCCACGATATATTCAGAAATTCAATAAAAAGAGTGAGATTACGTATATTCAATAGAATGCAGATATAAACTAGAATAGATCCTATGCAATGTAGTAGTTTATCCGTTGGATATATTGAAACTACCTAGGAGCTACCAGAGAATTCATGTAGAATACAATAGGCTCTCTTAACTAGAAAATGCAGCTGCTGTCTCAGCATGTATCCTGAAAAATATAGCACCTTTTTTTCTCTATCCTTTCATCATAATTAAGTTTGTTTGGAATACAATAGAATTTATAAACCAACCCACTAGGAACTGTAACAAATATATTATAATTTGTAAAGCATCATGGAGAGTGTCGTCTCATGGAGTACAGAGATGGTCAAAATTAAATGATTTGTATCTCTTCTAGGATAAAAGCAGGTCTGGCATAAGTTACTTTATGTATTTTTCATATGATTGCACAAAATGTAATCTTGAAAGAATAAAGGAAACAAATAACTTTTATTTACACTCTTGTAAAAACATTCTAAGGTAAACTGAAGTAACCTTGACTGGAATGTGTACGTTTTTAAACCAGTTTTTAGCCTTGAAGTGTAACCATGCAGCTTTAGAAAACAACTTCAAATTATAGGACCCTAAACTAAAAATGTCCAAGGCAGCAGTGGTTAGGAAAACAGTGGCATGAGAAATCTGTGGCTGTCTAATAGCTGGCACACCCATGGTGTAATGCATTCTATAGTATGAAAGTGGTTAAAAAAAGAAGAAGCACTGTGTTGTCAACTGTATTGCTGTAGCAGGCATTAAGTAAGCAAAAATACACACAAGGGATATATTAAATGATTCTGAGATATGCTTAGGTGTCTTAAGTGCAAGGTCAAATGTCAAATGTCTTCAGCACTGAAGAACTGCATCAATATCTTTAAATAAATAGCTTGATTTGTTAATGCACTTAGAAATTGTCATAAAGCCAAATAATCTATATTCCTTTCAGAACAAAAGCATGTCAATGCTTTTTCTACTACTGTATGTGTTTAACCATTTCAGCTGAAACAGGACTAGACTGCTTTGTGATGTTATCAGGCTTTTTGAAACTATCCTGCCATCAATTATTCACCTCACACCTTTTTCCAATAGAGGAAAGTTACAGTAGTCATTTCCTGTCCCCAGAGGGCTTCTAATCTAGGTTGGTAACTGAGGTAATGGAGAGTTAGATGATTTGCACAAGGAGTACAAGTGGGATTTGAATCCTGATCTTTCTGGTTCTAGGCTGCTGCCCTAACCACTAGGCTGCTTAAAGTGCTGTTTTAATTGTACTTTGAGGGATATAGTTTGGTCTGGCATTTTCTTCCTACTATTGGGCTTCCAGGTCAATCAGAACTGGTATTCACCGGGTCTATTGCTCTATGAGCTTTCACTTGCAACTACTTGGGGCTTTCTCCCATTTTAATCCTCTCTCTTGCACAGTTTACACATGTTCTCTCAGTGATATCCATCTGCTAGGTTCCAGAGACCCTGCAGAACCCAATGTGCATGCATTCTCAGTCTGGGTACTAAAGCAGTAACTTGTGGCAATGTGCATTAGTTTTAGTAGTAATATAAACTATGACAAATGACCGCAAACTAAACAACGCTGTCAGTCCAAGGGTTTGCAGAACTCACTATTAAGTTTGTTTTTGACATACAGTAGGTGCATATCTGTCACCAAACATGCTGGAAAAAACTCTGGGAGGGGTGTGAGACAAGATAAAAGCATGAGGCATTTCAGCCAATCATGTTAGAACTCTTTGACAAGCAGCCAAGGAAACCTATCCTTGTCTGACCTTTTCAGATCCCATAGACAATGATGTTACCACTAGACTGGCAAGGCACAGCCAGCATCGAGGCAGAGAGACTTTCAGAGAAGGAGGGATGTATAGCATTTAAAAATAGAACCAGAAGCAGTGAAAACAAACAAAAACATAATGGCGCAAAAAGACGATATGGCCTATCCTGCCTGCCCTTCCATATCAACTACTATAGTCTCTTTTTTACCTTTAAAGATCTTTGGTGTTGTTCCCATGCTTTCTTGAATTCAGATATTGACCTGGTCTCTACTACCTCTACTGGGACACTTCCATGCACCTACCACTCTTTCCATAAAGAAATATTTTCCGCATATTACTCCTGATCCTGTCCCCTTTCATCTCCATCTTATGCCCCTGTTCCCCACCGTTGCAGAGCTTTTTTTTTTTACAATTGAAAGAGGCTCTCCTCCTGTGCATTTATGCCGCAAAGGTATTTACATGTTTTGATTGTATCTCCTCTCTCCTGACTTTCCTCCAAAGTATACATATCTTTAAATCTGTCCCCATTTCCTCCAAAGTATGCATATCTTTAAATCTGTCCCCATATCTTTATATCGATCTTTAAATCTGTCCCCATTAGCCTTATGATGAAGTCCACTGACCATTTTTGCAACCAGCCTCTGCACAGACTCTATCCTGTTTATATCCCTTTGAAGGTGCAGTCTCCAAAATTGCACACAATACTCCAAATGAGGTCTCACCAAAGACTTATACATAGGCACTAGCACCACCTTCTTCCTCCTGGCCATTTCTCTTCCCATGCACCCAAGCATCCTTCTGGCTTAAGGGTCATCCTGAAAACCTGACTGGTTTGCGGCCCTCCAGGACCAGAATTGGAGACCCCTGCTCTAGGAAACTGGAGCAGTGTGTGTATGGTGGTGGTGGTGGTAGTAGGAGTTTGGGCACACAGAAAAGATTTAGTATTGTGATACAAACATTACATCTAAATTTAAACTGAAGACTCTTAAAGTGACCTCATACTTCAGACCTTCAGACTTTTGCTCGGTCTTCCGAGCCCTCATCCTCCCGCATTTTGACTACGCAAATATTATTCTACATGGCATCCCGAAACACATCCTCCAACCTCTCCAACTAGCCATGAATACAGCTGCCTGGTCTCTACAAGGTACCTCCAGATATGAGCATATCTCACCCATCTTGAATCAACTACACTGGCTCCCTATATCTAGCTGCCTGACCTATAAAGCCCTTCTTATCACGTTTAAGATTATTCACAACTCATCTGCACCCTCTCTGTCAACCATCATTCAACATACCCCAGACAACAGAACGAGAAGATCCAACATGGTAAACACCCTGATCACTCCCTCAGCAATAAGGACCTGTACTAAGGCTGTCAGAAACCATGCCTTCTCATTATATGCACCGACTCTTTGGAATGCCCTTCCTGCTTCAGTCCGAGTTATTATGGACCATTCAATGTTCAGAAAGGCATTAAAGACTCACCTCTTCCAGCTGGCCTATGACAACATAACTTAAGAACTGCTCTACTATGCTGGCCCCATGCTGGCCCCTGCACTCACAAAGACCCTGCACTCACTGAGACTCCACCTGAGACCCGGCTGCACAATATGTAATTAGTTTGCCCTTCCTCTCCCATTTCCCCTGCCTTCATCCTCCTCCCCTTCCCTTGCTCCTTCCTCCCTCCCACCCTTTCCTCAAGTTGACTCTTTCTTTTTGTCACTATTTATCTGCACCTTGTTACTTAGTTTGTTGTTTATACCTGTTCGATGTAAAGTTACTCAGTTAAGCATTTTGACGTTTTATGTCTGTTTTGCCTGTTCTATGTAAGTTACTTGACTGTTCACGTTTACTGTAAACCGCACTGATACTAAATAGTGCGGTATATAAAAGCTAATAAATAAATACATACATAAATAAATAAATATCTGAGAAAGCATAGCCGGAGTTGCATGCCTTCTGAATTCTAAAATCACTATGCATACTTGATGGCGCTGTACAGTAAAGGCAGATATAAGAAAGGTAGTCCCTTTTCCTGAGAACTACAACCTAGTCCTGGTGCATTTGTAGTCTTCAGAAAGGATTATCTCAGCTGGGCTGATTGACTTAAACAGTAGCAGCAGATTAGAGAACAGAACACCAGTGGGTAATCTAGACAGTACACAGAAAGGGGACTCTTAAAGGGACCTTGCTGAATATTTGAGAACCATTATGAATTCCAAAAGCACTATTGGTTACACACTGGGCAGTACTATAAAGACACATAAAGAGACAGTCTTTATTCCTGAGATCTTACAACCTAATCCCAGGACATCATAATACTTGGGAAGGATAGATGTGGAAATGGTCATACAATGAATGAAGGGAAGACAAGGGAGACCAGCAGTGGCACAAGTGTAGAGGAAGAGACTTGGTCTTTCCAAGAGTATGCCTATGGACACCTTTAGTCCACCAAGCAAGCTAAAGATATTTTTTTTAAGAGGAGGGTAGCAAGAACGGCAGCTTCTAGGACAGCTACAAAAAGCAGGTGAGAGGGTCATCTCCACAGAGAAGCAAAGGAAGGCAGAAACAATGCAGGGTGGGGGAACAAAAAAACAGGCAGCAGGTAAAGGCAATAAGAGCAAAGAAGCAAATGCCCCCTTTTTCACACTGAGAAATGTATGAAGCTGATCTTGGCAGGTCCATAGTATGATGAATCCTCATGTGATGGATTTTCATAAAAATCATCAGACATGGAAAATAAAATGGCTTAAGAGAATCTTGAAGTTGCTAGTATGCTAAGTGGTGAGGAGCTAGGAAGTGATATTGGCAGATCAAACAGTATAGAAAGGATGCCCCTGGCCTTTCATCCTCTCTTATGCCTCCAGCCCCAGGACCAGCAGCAACAGCAACAAGATTCCCCCACTAGGAAGTAGAACGGAAGTCTCATTAAATGTCAGAGGTGTAAAAATATTTTAAAGTGCTTGATGATCTATGATATACAGAAAGTAATCACTGCAGGAAGCACATTAGTTGAGGAAAGCAGATGGATCATCGTACTAATAGTGACATGTGGTATCATTTGCAGAAACAGTACCCTTTCCAGCTGATAAAAAATAGCATCAAAATAACCTTAACTGTCTTTGCTATCTCAACAAATAGGGGTGACCTGCATGAAGCGGTGGGTACACCCCTAAACAAAGAATGGGGAGGGCTGAACTGCACGGAGCAGCATGTGCACCTACTCTTGCCACCTTGCTGGGAAGAATAGATGAACCATGATGGTCTTTATCTGCCGTCATATACTATGTTACTATGATCCAGTAGTGGAAATAGCAGTGGCAGGAAAACTACACAAAAAAGGAAATCCATTTCTCAAGTGGATCCCTCAGTTTCTTCCTTCAGTGAGATGGCATGCCAGCAGTGCCAATGAGCATCAAGCAATCCACCAGGGAGGAAACTGGGGTGGTGTTCAGAAGCACTGTAACAGGACAAACAACAGACAACATCAAAGGTGGTAGCCCCTGCAGGTAGTTGAGAATCCAAGTTTTAAGAGGCTGTCCTTAGCTCCAATTACATAGTAACATAATAAATGATGGCAGATAAAGACCAGTATGGTCCATCTAGTCTGCCCAGCGAGGCGGTAAGAGTAGGTGCATCTGCCGCTCCCTGCAGGTCCCTCTCCCCATGCCTTTGTTTAGGCATGTACCCATGGCTCCATGTAGGTCACCCCTACTTGTTGAGATATGAGAGTTATGTTTATTTTGATTTTATCTTGTTGCAATAAAGGGATCCTCTGTGTCTGTCTTATGCCATTTTTAATTCTGTCACTGTATTTGCCCCCACCACTTCCATCAGGAGGGCATTCCTTGCCTTTCAGTTTACCCCCTTGCAGCTTTATGTTATTCCCTCTAGTTTTATAGCTTCCCCCATCTTTAGAAAAGATTTGTTTGTTCATAATACTCTTTAAATATTTAAAGGTCTGAATCATATCTCCCGTGTCCCTCCTCTCCTCCATAATATTCATATTTAGGTCTTCAAGTCTCTTCTCATAAGTCTTCTGACATAGGCTCCAAATCATTTTGGTTGCCTTCCTCTGAACCGTTTCCAGTCCTTTTATATCCTTTGCGAGACATGGTCTCCAAAACTGAACACAATATTTCAAGTGAGTCCTCACCAGCGACTTTTACAGTGGCATCAGTATCTCTTCCTTTCTGCAGGTAATTCCTCTCTGTATGCAACCCAGTATCATTCTGGCTTTTGCTACCACCTTGTCACACTGTTTCACCACCTTGAGATCCTCAGAAACAATCGCTCCGAGGTCCTTCTCCTGGACTGTACACACCAACCTCTCACCCCCTATCACATACAATTCCTTTGGATTTCTGCTTCCCAAATGCTTGACTCTGCACTTCGTCACATAGAATCTTAATTGCCAAGCATTAGACCATTCTTACAACTTTTGTAGATCTTTCCTCATGTTATCCACTCTCTCAGGGGAGTCCACTCTATTGCAAATTTTCATGTCATCTGCAAAAAGACAGACTTTTCCATCCAGTCCTTCAGCAATATCACTCACAAATATATTGAACAGTACCGGTCCCTGGACCAAACCCTGGGACACACCGCTAATCACCTTCCTTTCATCCGAGTGAATTCCGTTTACCATCACCTTCTGTTGTCTGACAGTCAACCAATTTCTGATCCAGTTCACCACCTTGGGACCCATCCCCAAGCTGTTGAGATTATTGATAAGCCTCCTATGAGAAACAGTATCAAAGGCTTTGCTGAAATCTAGGTAGATCACATCCATTGCATGCCCTTGATCTAATTCTCTGGTCACCCAGTCAAAGAACTCAATCAGATTTGTTTGACAAGATTGTCCTTTGGTTTCAGGAGCGCCTCCATTATTTTTTCCGCCACTGAAGCAAGGCTTACTGACCTGTAATTGTCACTTCTTCCCTATTACCACTTTTGTGAAGAGGTATCACATCAGCCCTTCTCCAGTCCTGTGGAACTTCTCCTGTCTCCAAAGATCTATTAAAAACATCCTTTAATGGCCCTGCAAGAACCTCTCTGAGCTCTTTCAGTATCCTGGAATATATCCCATCCAATCCCATTGCCTTGTCCACTTTCAGTTTTGCAAGCTATCCCAACACATCTTCTGTGAATGGTGTAGTATCTGCTCCATTCCCATTTGTATATTTGTCAATCACAGGTGGTCCTTTTCCAGGATTTTCTTTAGAAAAAAATCCAGAAATATTTGTTTAACATTTTTGTTTTTTTCAATGTCACTTTCCAAAAATCTGTACCTGGAATTTTTGAGTCCTGCAATTCCACCTCTGATTTTCATCCACTCCCAAATATACCTAAAAAAGTCTTCTTGCCACACTTCCCATCTTTAGACATCTTTTCTTCTGCTTTGAATTTTGCTATCCTTATTTCTCTTTTTGTCTCTTTTAGTTTTATTCTGTATTCTTTTCTGTGTTCCTCTGTTTGTAAACTTCAGAATTTTGTGAAAGCTGTGTTTTTTGCTTTTATTTGTGCAGCCAGTTCTTTGGAGAACCAAATAGGTTTCCTTTTCTTCTTGCTTTTATTTACTTTCCTTACATCTGTATCTGTTGCTCCTTTTATTGCCTCCTTTAGTTTAGCCAATTTCAATTCCACTTCCCTTATCCCCTCCCACCCTACCAGCTCCTCCTTCAGGCACTTGGCCATTTTACAGAAGTCTGTGTTTTTGAAGTCTAGGACTTCGAGCTTGTTGTGATTGGACTCCGCCTTGGCTTTTATTTCAAACCACACCATGTGATGATTGCTATGTCTCACTTGGGCACCCACCCAGATACTTGACACGCTATCTCCGTTGGTGAGTACTAAATCCAGCAGCAAGCTTTCCCTGGCCAGTTCCATCACTATTTGTCTTAGTAATGCATCTTGGAAGGCAGCCAGCATTTTTTTACTTCTTTCCAGATTTGCAGAAGGAATACTCCATTCCACATTGGGCAGATTAAAGTCACCCAATATGATCACTTCCTCCTTCATGTCTATCCTTCCAATATCAGTAATGAATTTGCTATCCATTTCTTTGGTTTGAGTTGAAAGCCTGTAGACTTCACAAGTATGGATAACAGTGCCATCTCCTCTTTCCAACACAATCCACAGTGCTTCTTCTTTTCCCCATGTCCTCTGCATTTCAGTAGCTTTAATATTGCTTTTGACATATAGGGTTACTCCTCCTCCTTTTCTACCCTCTCTCTCTCTTCTAAATAGATTATAGCCAGCTATGGCTCTATCCCATTCAATTGCCCAGTGTTCTGCAGGATAACCTTTAGGGCTGGCAAAGGCAGATGATAGTAGTATATATTTCACCAGTGACTAGTCAGAATGCTACAAATGTCTACCTCTACATGACAGCACAGTGGTGGCAGCTGGATGAAGCAGGAACAGGTTGTAGATATAAGGGGAGGTATATATCAAGAAGGGTACCAATGGGTTATACTACACTCCTGGGTGATGGTTGACAGCTATTCCTGGCCCCATATCTTGGACAATATAAGGGAATGATGTCGGGCTGGAAGATAGGCCATAGAGTACCCAGCTGACCTCACTTTACTCCTGATGTCTGGGCTCTTCTAGCCTGTCTTGCTGCTGTATTGGTAGTCTTTGGATGCTTTAGAGATTTGCAGTCAATCAAGATGCTGTGCTCATCCTCTTTGGGTGTTTTTGGACTTTCAAGCCTTTGCAGTCAATCAAGATGCTGTGCTCGTCCTTTTTGGGTGTTTTTGGACTTTCAAGCCTGTCTTGTTACTGAGTTGACATTTTTCAGTTGCTTTAGGGCCTTCTAAACAATCTGAGTGCCTTACTGGTCGTCTTCTGGTATTCCTTCCTGTGCTCTCCAGCAATTGTCAGCACTGCATTAACCCACTCATTCTTTCTTGGGAATGTCCAGGCTTTGTTGCCCCTCTACTCCTCTGCCAATGCCTTGGAGTCTTCCTGACAATGCCCATGCTATTTTGCCCCTCTCAAGGTACCTTTGTGTTTTCCCACGAATGTTGGTGCTGTTTTGCCTTGTTGCACTCCCCTGGGGTTTTTGTTATACTCTTTGTGCCACTTGGGCTGTTCGATGTTGGCTTGTATTCTTCCTGTTACTTTGTGCAATTTGCCCCTCTTCTGATGGGATATTTGTGATACTTTTGATGGCTTATAGCACTGTTGCCTCTGTTACAGATGTCTGCCAGCAAGTTTCAAGCAGGTTTGATTGAAAATGGATGCAAGCCTCACTATTATATTGGAAAATAACTTACCCCATAGACTTAAAGAGAGATGGACAAGACAATTTGATCTAGAAATACTAATCAAATGGGATCTAAGAACAAGAAAACTTTTAGCTTGCACATTCCTAGTAATTTTGTACATTTTGTGCTGGTATCATCCTGGAGCCCTCTAAGATCCGTGGCTCTGAGTAGTGCTGGAATAATCATGCAGGCACTATAGTGGACCTCCCTTACTGACATTATGAACCGTAAGGATGCCATAAACCTGCCGGGGAATCCTTACGCTGATGGGAGAGCAGTTTGCTGAGTGAGGCATTTTATGCTGGTTATCATCCTGGATCTCTCTAAGATCCACGACTGTGAGTAGTGCTGGAGGGAACATGCAGGTACTCTGGTGGACCTCTCTTCCTGATGTCACGAACCACAAGGACGTTAGACCCCATTGAGAATTTGGGGTGTGCTCCAAAGGGGCATATCCAAAGGAGCAGGATACGTCCCTTTGGAGACCCTTCAGAGCACCATTGGCGTACTGGAACGAAGGAGCTGCTGGAAGTGACTTTGTGAGGTTTGGCAATTGGGAAATGGAAAATAAAAGTATTGCCTAAAGTTAGTTCAGGCAAGCAGCAAGGTAAGGTGGTCAGGCCGCTTGGCAAGTATGTAATAGTCAGAGTGACTCCTTCCACTTCACCTGAGAGGATCTCCTTAAGTTCCAGCACACAGATTCCTCCTTCTCCACCCAACCCTCTTCTCTCTTCAATGCCTGATTGTAATGTTTGTTTATCAAATTTGGAGATTCCTATCCTACCTATGGGTCCGATGCCTAAGCCGTTTTTAATACCTGTGGAGGATAATAAGCCTCAGCTTGGGGAAGCAGCCGAGCAAGGTATTACTTTAAAAGATTTGTGGACAGCTATTTGTGAGATAGACTTTAAACTATGGGATACTGTTTCATCTGTTTGTCGTTTCTCACAAGAATCTGTCCTGAACATGCAGGAGATAAAGAATGGAATATCTGATAATCATAACAGTATGCATGGTTTTGAGGGGTACCTCTTAAGCTTGCAGTCAGTCAATACTTCTGCTATTAAAGATTCTTTAGCTAAACATTATAAATTGGAAGCCTTGGAAAATTCTTCCTAGGCTCGCAATTTGTGGTTTCTTAATTTTCCAATGACCCATTTCTTGTCTCCTGAGATCTTATTAAAAATATATTTTTCAGAAGTGCTGTTATTATCTAGTGAGGTTGTAGCTCAATCATGTTATTATTTATCTTCCAAGCTTAGAGCTACATCTCCCACAGATGGGGAAATGGATGTCCTAGTGCCTAATGTGGAAAATTTAACTAATTTCTTTGAGGACTCGCAAGAAGTGATATCTCAGTGGGGTACCCTATTGGTTACTTTTGTGTCTGAAGTAGGGAAAGTAAACATCATGAAGTTGTATTTTAAGTTTAAGAACTCAATTTTTTGTGGGCAAAGGCTTACTCTGTTTCCAGATGTGTCGAGAAGTATGCAATTGCGCTGCAAGCAGTTCTTGGCCTTGAAACCTAAGGGGTATGTTTACTAAACCTTCTTAATGTGCGCTCTGTGACGTTACCGCGCGTTAAGGTACCTTAACACACGTTAATGGCGCTTTATCAGGCGCTCAGGTACCTTAGTGCGCGTTAAGGCGCGCAGCGGCACAAATGAGCGCTGAAGGCGGGGAAAGGCTCCCGGAGGGCGGAGGAAGGCTCCCCAGTGCCGGAGAGAAGGGGTCAATGGGTGGAGAGTGGGAGGGGAGAGGCTCCCCGCACACTAATGATGTGAAATCCGAGGCTCAAAACTAACGCCAGTGAAACCCTGGCATTAGAGCTGATTTAAAGGGCAGAGAAACCATTTCTGTCAGCAATGTACAGCAAAACCAGGGAAACCTACAAAAAAGTGATAAGTGTGATACATGTGCACGGAACAAAGGTGAAAAGAAACATTGAAAATGACCCCAACAAAATACAAAAAAACATAACCAAGTTGGGCAATGGAGATATTAATGGGAAACATCAAAAAGCACTCCCTAGAAAGCTCCAAAAAAAAGATATGAATTTTGGAAGGGTCTATGCTCCGTCCCCATACAAGGTGAATGATCCCACAGTGCAATTGCGCTCATCAGGGTTTCCCTCACCATTGGACAGGTTTCCTATGGGGTGCACATGTTCCACAACAGCAGGGTGGGCATGTCGGAATGGGCAACTGGACAGATGCTGGGAAAGGGGACACAGAGGGCTGCAGACGGCACATGCTGTACTGCAACTGGGCCACAGTGCGGACTAGGGTGATGCCTAGGTGTCCCATAGGAATGCTGAAACAGTAGAGCAGCCAGACAGCAACTGATGAGGGCCCAGCATGGGCATGAGTGTGCTTCCAGCAGTGTCACAGGGGATAGTACCCAGTAGGGACCCCCAAGGGCACAGAACAGTGGCAGGCGGTGCTGGGGGGAAGCGTAGACACCTATGCAGGCACCCCTACCCCAGAACCCGCACCATAGGCAGCTGCCTACCCGCACACTGGGTGGCCTGAGACTGCCCTCCACCAGCACCACCAGCAGAAGGGCATGTCAGCAGGGTGGCAGAGGGGCACTGGTGGTGGAGGGGGCAGTGGCAGCTGCCCAGAGCAGACCGTGGCCTAGCTCTGTGTAGGTGGGTGCCATGCACTGCAACAGACAGGCCCCGTCTGATGAACAGTCATGGTATCCCCAGGGAATGCACTGTTTCTGTGGCAACACAGTGGTACAGTGCACACAGCCAGTATGTTCAGGAGCAGAAGGTCACAGGTTCAAGTCCCAGCTGTGGTTCCTGCCAACCCAGCCCCCATTTTTTACCCACTACTAAAACATGCTAATACAGACAGAACCTTTATTGCAGATGACGTAAACATGCCCAAAACACCTACATTTTACCCTACAGAGCACAGACACCATAAACAGGTGCATTACCTAGAGCAGAGTCACCCAAATGCAGTCCTGGAGGGCCATACACCATTCAGGTTCCATGCTGCCTCTAATAAAGATGCCTGTGCTGCATATCTATGCACCGCCCCCATGGTATGCAGATGTATCTCATGCATATTCATGAGGGACAGCATGAAAACCCGAACAGTGTTTGGCACACCAGGACTGGAGTTGGGAACCTCTGCCGTAAAGCAGCAGCCAACAGGGGCAGACACACCCACACCCACAGGCTCCATTAGCCAATGTCTCCTGGAGAGGCAGGACATTGGGCCCTGCCTGCATCTCCCAATACTAGCACTTGCATACCTTAGCAATGCCATCCTAAACCTGGGAACATGGTACACAGCTATCAAAAGGTAGCTATGATTGCTGGCAGATAGCAATTCCTACGTTAAGCACAGTTTGCTGATTGAGCTCCATCATAGCAACCTTTCTGATGTCTGTGGAGTGTGCTTCAGGTCTGGTGTCTGACAGTGTTTACCACCCTGGGGAGTGACCCCCAACAGTATTGCGTACCATATCCATGCCTGCACTGTGCCCAGGACTGGTGTGGTGGCCAGGGCTGCCAAACACCTCTATAGTAGCACAATGCTGGCATAGGTGTGGGAGTGTGTGTCTGTCTATCCAGTGTGTGGTGGCTGCAAACACCCTCCACAGCCCACACTGCCAGCACTGTTGCCAGTATTGGCCTGCCAATGTGCATAATGAGGAGCAAGGTACCATGGGTATAGCCCGGACAGGGTGGCCTGGCCAGGATGCATCTGCACAGGGCATAGGGCAATGGCTGGGACATTGTAGTGCCCGGCCACCACCTGCACAGACAGGGTAGCCACAGCATGTTCTGCTGGGAGATCACTCTCACCCTGACTGAGCAGTGACCACAGCATGGCTAGGTTCCCGCATAGTGAAATATTATCTTTTTTTCATGTGATATTTATGGGTTCCCTTTTGGGGCCCAGTCACTGACTTATCTGCTTGGTGTGTATGCTGACATCCCAGTTCTGGGTGCACGCATTTCCACCAGGAACATGCACTATGGACTAGCTAGCAGACTGTCTGAAGCTGGTATGTGTTTGCTGGAACACCTTGCAGGGTGCAGCGGCTGAAGGCTTGCTGCAGGAGAATATCAAATAGTGGTGGGGTACAGCTTAGCATATCCAAGCCTAATGTCTGTCTGCTATTGCTTTATGGATGTGTACAGAGCTGCATTGACTGCCCTGTAGGGTGTCTGTTCCCCAGCAGGACTGGGGTTGATGATCCCCTCTACTGCCATCATTGCAGGGAGGTATAATCTGGATCTGTTGGTGGGAGACCCTGTTTACCACCCTCAGCCCTGGTGGGGGGTGGTACATAATCCTCCTATGGGTCCATAAGGGCTAAACATGACTGAAAAATACAGATGAATCCAAGGTGTGTCTGCAGAGACTACCTATCTCACATATTAGCATTGCTGGGGACCTGGTGTTGGGCGCCCCACCTCACCCTCAGGGTGAGTACAGTACCTGCACAATCTGACGGTGTGTAGCTACTCTGTGCCAGTACCACACACGGTCTGTTCCCCCTACCAGGCTGAGGTGCTTTGGGGGTGCATACCCCATCTTGTGATCATCTGTAGACTGCTGATTTGCATGTGCAGTGCATCATGGGTATGGGTGGGTTAACCCTATCCTGGTGACCACAGCAGACTGTTTGTGTGGTGACGTGCAGTCCTTCTGCAGCCAGCCAAGGCTTTGCTGGTAGCTATGGAGCTGTAGCCCACTGGTTACTTCACTTCTTGTGGGCCCAGAGGTCATGGGTTCAAACCCACAGTGGGGTTACTTGATAGGGCTATCTGGAGCATTGTCTATTTTTAATGTACATTAGTGCTGCCAGCAAAACACCCTCAGGGTACTGTAACCATAAGGTGCCTTAGAAGGCGCCTTATAGGGCACCCTATAAAGCGCCTTCTGAGGCACCTAATGGTTACAGTCCATATAAAGTGCCTTTTAAGGTGTCCTATGGAGCGCCTTATAGGGTGCCCTATAGGGGACATTATAGGGTGCCGTGGCGGACAGTGCACTTTATAATGTGCCCTATGGAGTGCCTTATAGGGTGCCTTATGCGGCAGCTTAGGTTACGGCACATGAGGGTGTGTTTGCTGGTAGCAATAATTAAAATACCTCAGGAAACAATACTTACATGTCAAAGCTGATGCCTCAGCCAGCCTTATGCATACTGGGGATCAAACTCATGACCCATGTATCACCAGTCAGTGTATTAACCATTGTGCTACACTTCTGCTCTAGGTTTGGATGTCTGTGCGCCTACTTAAGATTACCGCGCGGTAACGCGCTTAGCGGCGCCTTTCCCGATAATGTGCGCAGCAGCGCGCGTTATCGCGCGCTAATCCCGTTTTGCTACTTTAGACTGACACACCCACTCCTTATATGGCATTCCTATGGGCCACCTAGGCATCACCCTAGTCCGCACTGTGGCCCAGCTACAGTACAGCATGTGCCGTCTGCAGCCCTCTGTGTCCCCTTTCCCAGCATCTGTCCAGTTGCCCATTCCGACATGCCCGCCCTGCTGTTGTGGAACATGTGCACCCCATAGGAAACCTGTCCAATGGAGAGGGAAACCCTGATGAGCGCAATTGCACTGTGGGATCATTCACCTTGTATGGGGACGGACGTAGACCCTTCCAGAATTCATATCTTTTTTTTTTAGCTTTCTCGGGAATGCTTTTTGATGTTTCCCATTAGTATCACTATTGCCCAGCTTGGTTATGTTTTTTTATATTTTGTTGGGGTCATTT
Source organism: Ichthyophis bannanicus (assembly GCA_033557465.1). Taxonomy (NCBI): domain Eukaryota; kingdom Metazoa; phylum Chordata; class Amphibia; order Gymnophiona; family Ichthyophiidae; genus Ichthyophis; species Ichthyophis bannanicus. Next base: position 369,606,060 of record CM066038.1, on the reverse strand, counting down.
TCAATGTTTCTTTGGACTTTTGTTCCTTGCACATGTATCACACTTATCACTTTTTTGTAGGTTTCCCTGGTTTTGCTGTACATTGCTGAAAGAAATGTTTTCTCTGCCCTTTAAATCAGCTCTAACGCTAGGGTTTCACTGGCGTTAGTTTTGAGCCTCGGATTTCACATCGTTAGTGTGCGGGGAGCCTCTCCCCTCCCACTCTCCACCCCTTCTCTCCGCCCCTGGGGAGCCTTCCTCCGCCCTCCGGGAGCCTTTCCCCACCTTCAGCGCTCATTTGCGCCGCTGCGCGCGTTAATGTGCGCTTAGGTACCTGAGCGCCTGATAAAGCGCCATTAATGCGCGTTAAGGCACCTTAACGCGCGGTAATGTCACAGAGCGCACATTAAGAAGGTTTAGCAAACATACCTCTTAATCTGTTTGCATTTAAAATAAGTATTGTGATACCGCAAGCCCTCTGATGCAAGAAAGGAAACTTTTAAATCTTGAAAAAAACAGGATTTGCCTGCAATTACGAGAAGGGACACATAGAGGGAGCAGGAGAACAAACCTGAAAGTGGAAGAACCACACCTCTATGGGCAGGACTCAGAAGCAGCTGCTCTGGATTTAAGTAGGAACAGAGCACTGCAAGGGGGGGAGCCAAAAGAGAGAGAGCCAAGAGAGGCAAAGGTGCCAGGAAGGCAGTCAAGAGAGCCAGAAAGGCAACAGAGAAACCCCGAAGGGAAGAACCCAGAGGAGAAGCACAGGAGGAGGCAAGGAGCTTGGCATAGACCTTCATGTGGAGAACAGGAGGCAGTGCCAAGGGAAGCTCCAGAGGCCAGACTCAGAGACCGAGGTGAGGTCACTGACAAACCCAGCAGAGCTAAAGGAAAGGAAGCTACTGGGAGAGCAGGCCTAGAGAAAGGCCATACACAACTTCAAGGGGCAGTATCACGGACTGCAGCCAAGGAAGGAAGTGCTTATCCCTCCGGTTGGAGAAGAAACCTTCAAGAGAAAAAAGGTACTTTTAAAAGCTTTTACAAAAGTAACTTGAAAGATAAAGGAAAAGTTCATAGCCTTGAGAGAAAGGATATACCTGGAGCACAAAACTCTCAGACTAGGCCTCAAGCCTTTTTCAAGAAGCCTAGAGAGGAACAAAGGGCTAGTTTTTATCTGGACAATAAGGACTGTTTTAAACCAGATATAACTGATAAGTTTTACAGGAAAAAGTTTAATGTTGCCAGAGAATGGAAGGAGCAAACTTTTAGTCCTGAAACGACAGCAAGCCCAGGGAGATATACTAGACCTAAAAGCCGACGCCCCAAACTCCCAAGCCAGCACTGTGATACAGTATGGCATGCTTTTAGGAAACCAGGTTTTAATATCCAAGAGATCTCAGAGACCTCAGTTTCAGATCCCATAGACATGGAATGGCTGCCAGGGGAATCTGAGAGCAGTGAAGATATAGAACCAATGGAATGTGACTTTTGCACAAGAAGATATCTTTGAGCAAAAGGCAAACAAATCTAATGTGTGCAAACTGTACTGGAAAGTTTATGCTTTAAGTTGGTGAAGGAACCATGTTATTTTGAGTGTTTTGCTGACTCACGTTTTGATGCAACTGAATTTATGTTCTGTTACTCATTACCTCATATTTTGAATTTCTTCATGCGAAAAGGGGAAATAAAAGCCTTTTTGTACCCTACACTTGGCAAGAGTTACTTTTTTAGGTTGTTGACCCTGAGGCTGACAATGTGACCTGCTATCCCATTGACCCTCACAACAGATCAACCCTGAACTTTTTAATTCTTATGCGCTCCCCAGCCCCTGTGGAACCACTACGCCGCCACTAGAGGGGGCTGCGGGGGACAGTATGCACCTTGCAACAACATAGGCTATTGAGAATTGTCAATCATTGGAATATTCATCATTTTATTTTATCAATGACATGAGGCATTGGAAATTTAGCAGTATATTATGACATCACAAGTATAAATGCCAGTATACAAAAGTCATTTACATAACACGGGGTAATTTTTTAACAGGGTGCCTAGTCCAAGTGTGCAAGAAGATGCATATTTTTATGCTATTTTAGGAAGAAACTTAAGCACCTACAGGGCCAGCCCGTCCACTACATGGGCTAGGCAGTCGCCTATGGTGGTAGACCTCTGTGGGCAGCACGGAGCACATGGTAGGCCATGTGCTTCAGTATACTTGGCCTTACACTTCGGACCTCCCCAACAGGAAGTTGTGTGGAGGAGTACTCTAGTGTCTATGGCAACAACCTCACACCAGAAAAGCCAGGGTTCAAATCCCACTGGTTCTCCATGAGGCCTTGGGCAAGTTACTTAATTCTCTACTGCCTCAGGTACAAGCTTAGATTGTAAGACCTCTGTGGCTAGGGAAATGCCTGCAGTACCTGAATGTAGTTTTCTTTGATCTATTACCTGAAAGGCTAAATATAAATAAATAATAATGTGGGTCAGAAGCACATGGCCTGCTGTTGTGACACCTCACTCCTTTTGTTCCTACTGCTTCCCCTGTGAGTGTGTGTGCTCTCTTCTGGATCTCTGCTGCTGAGGTGAGCCAACCCCCTGACCCCTCCCCCCACATCACCCATTCTGCTACACATGGAGCATTTTCTAAATTAGGATTAATAAGGTGTTTGATATTTTGGAATTTCCAGTCGTGAGTGCTGGCACTTAACACGTGTAGGCTGTCTTTTTTCAAATCTATGCATGTTAAGGTTGCCAATTAACTACAGGTTTAATTTAGAGTAGTGAGTGGAGGACTATTCTAGTGGTAAGAGTAACTGCCTAGTACCAAGAAGATCAAGAATTCAATTGCCACTGGCACTCCTCATGACCTTGGGAAAGGCATTTTACCCTCCATTGCTTTGGAAAAAAAAGGCCTGGTAATCTACTTCTGGTGATACATTGCCAAGAAAGCCCAGAGTCAGCTGGGTTGCTGGGAGACAGCATGAATCAAAAAATGTCAGAGTAAGAAATAAACTAGGGAGATTAAGGAGAATAATCTCTTTAATGCCTCCAGTTTCAATTCTTTTGATACATCACCTTTAAATACTGTTACAGGCATGGAAATGTTCCTATATCTTCTTCAGTAAAGATCGAAGCAAATATTATAATTCATTCAGTCTCTCTGCTATGGCCGTCTCCTTCCTTACCATCCCTTTTACTCCTCTGCCATCTAATAGTCCAACTGACTCTCTCACAGGATTTTTTGCTACAGATGTAACTGAAAAAAAATTATTGTGCATTTTTGCTTCCACAGTAAACCTTTTTTCAAATTCTCTCTTTGCCTGCCTTAACTGAATCTAATTTTCCAGTGCTTATTTTGTTTCCCATTTTCGTCATTTGGCTCCTTTTTCCATTTCCTGAAAAATACTTTTTTGGATACAACAGCTTCTTTGACCTCACCTTTAAACCATGCTGGCAGTTTTTTTGGCCTTCCTTCCACCTTTCTTAAAGCGTGAAATACATCTGGTCTGGTCTTCCAAGATCATATTTTTAAACAATGCCCATGCTTGATGTAAATATTTAATCTTTGCTGCTGCTCTCTTTAGATTTTTCTTAACTATTTTCCTCATTTTATCATAGTCTCGATTTATCATAGTCTCGGGGAGGTGAGGGGAGGGGGGGGAGGAGAGGGGGAGGGGAGGGGGGAGGAGGGGGAGAGGGGGAGAGGGGGAGGGGAGAGGAGGGGGGGTGGGGAGGGGGGAAGGGAGAGGTGGAGGGAGGGAGGGGGGAGGGGAGATTATGGACCCATAGGCAGATTATGTACCACCACACAACCCACCCTCTGGGGCTCAGGGTGCAGAACAGGTTCACTCACCAATAGATCCACAGTCTACCTCACTGCAATGGTAGCAGTAGAGGGGACCATCATCCCCAGTCCTGTTCGGGAACAGAAAGAGCGCTACACATCCATAAGGCAATGGTAGACAAATGGCAGGCTTGGAAATGCGCAGCTGCCCCCCCAACATTATCTGACCTTCTCCAGCAGCACACCTCCAGCCGCTGCACCCTGTGAAGTGTTCCAGCAAGACACATACTAGCTGCAGACAGTCCGCCAGCTAATCCATAGTCCTGGAGAAGATGCAGGCACCCAGAACAGAGAAGTCAGCATATACACAAAGCAGATACGTCAGTGATTGGGCCCCTAAAGGGAGCCCATAGATATCACATGAGAGAACTGCCATGTAGCACTATGGGGGAACTTAGCCATGCAATGGTCACTGCTCAGTCAGGGTGAGAGTGACCTCCCAGCAGGACATGCTATGGCCACCCTGTCTGTGCAGGTGGTGGCCGGGCACTACAATGTCCGAGCCATTGCCCTATGCCTTGTGCAGATGCAGCCAGGTCAGGCCACCCTATCCAGGCTATTCCCACAGTACGTTGCTCCTCATTATGCACATTGGCAGGCCAATACTGGCAACAGTGCTAGCACTGAGGGCTTTGGGGTTGTTGGCAGCCACCGCACACTTGATAGACAGACACACACTCCCCACACCTATGCCAGCATTGTGTAGCTATGGAGGTGTTGGGCAGCCCTGGCCACCACACCGGTCCTGGGCACAGTGCAGGAATGGCTATGGTACACAAAACTGCAGGTGTCACTGCACAGGTTGGTAAACACTGTCAGACACAGGACCTGTAGCACACTCCACAGACATCAGAAAGGTTGCTATGCTGCAGCTCACTCAGAGAAAAATTGTACTTAAGCTAGGAATTGCTATCTGCCAGTAATCATAGCAACCTTTTGATAGATGTGTACCATATTCCCAGGTTTAAGGTGGCATTACTAAGGTATGCAGGTGCTAGTATTGGGAGATGCACGCAGAGCCCAAAGTCCTGCCTCTCCAGGTGGCTTTGGATAATGGGGCCTGTGGGTGCGGGTGTGTCTGCCCCTGTTGGCTGCTGCTTTACGGCAGTGTTTCCCAACTCCAGTCCTGGTGTGCCAAACACTGTTTGGGTTTTCATGCTGTCCCTCATGAATATGCATGAGATACATCTGCATACCATGGGGGTGGCGCATAGAAATGCAGCACAGGCATCTTTATCAGAGGCAGCATGGAAACGGAATGGGTGTTTGGCCCTCCAGGACTGCATTTGGGAGGCTATGCTCTAGGTAATGGGTATGTTTATGGTGTCTGTGCTCTGTAGGGTAAGATGTAGGTGTTTTGGGCATGTTTACGTCATCTGCAAACAAGGTTCTGTCTGTATTAAGACTTTATAGTGGTGGGTAAAATATGAGGACTGGGTTGGCGGAAACCACAGCTGGAACTTGAACCTGTGACCTTCTGCTTCTGAATACAGTGGTTTTGTGCACTGCACCATCATGTTATCACAGAGATGGTGCATTCCCTGGTGATACCTTGACTGTTGGTCATACATGGCCTTTCTGTTGCAGTGCATGGCACCCACCTATACAGGGCTAGGCCACGGTCTGCTCTGGCCAGCTGCCACTGCCCCCTCCACCACACGTATCCCTCAGCCACCTTGCTGACATGCCCTTCTGCTGTTGGAGCTGGTGGTGCGCAGTTTCAGGCAATCCAATGTGCAGGTATGCGGCTACCTATGGTGCGGGTTCTGGGGTAGGGGTGCCTGCATAGACATCCACGCTCTCCCCCCCAGCCCCGACTGCCAATGTTCCGTGCCCTTGGGGGTTGCTGTTGGGTGCTATCCCCTGTGACGCTTTGGGAAACACACTCGTGCCCATGTTGGGCCTTCAGCAGTTGCTGTCTGGCTGCTCTGCTGTTTCAACATTCGTATGGGCCACCTAGGCATCGCCCTAGTCCGCACTGTGGCCCAGCTGCACCACAGCATGTGACGCCTGCGGCCCTCTGTATCCCCTTCTCCGGCATCTGTCCAGTTGCCGTTCCAACATGCCCGCCCTGCTGTTGCGGGACATGTGCACGCCATAGGCACCCTGTCTGATGGTGGGGGAAGCCCTGAGCAGCGCTATTTCACTGTGGGCCCATTCACCTTGGTTGGGGACGGAGTATAGACCCTTCCACGATTTATATCTGTTCTATGGAGCTTACTCGGGGGGGGGGGGGGTTATGTTTCTCATTGATACCACTATTGACCAGCTTGGTTATTGTTTTTATCCAGTTTGTTGGGGTCATTTTCAGTGTTTCTGTGCCCTTTTGTTCTGTGCACATGTATCACACTTATCACCTTTTTTTTTGGTTTTCCTGCCTGGGCTGTACATTGCTGACACCCAAATGGTTTCTCTCCCCTTTAATATGCCTTTAACGGCAGGTTTTCATTCGCGTTGGAATTGAGCTCTGAAATTCAGCGCGTTAGTGTGAAGGGAGCCTCTCCCCGCCCACTCTCCGCCCATTGACCCCTTCTCTCCGCCCTCTCTCCACCTTCTGCGTTGTTTTACCGCGTCGCGGGAGTTTACGATCGTTAACTACGGTTAACGCGCGTAGTATGATGTTAACGCTCGTTAGCGCGTGATTACGCGCGTTATAATACGCTAACGAGCGTTAACGTCATACTACGCACGTTATTCATGTTTACCGCACTTTAGTAAACATACCCCTAAGGGGTATGTTTACTAAACCGTCTTAACATGCGCTCGGCGATAGTGTGCAGGATGCCATAAAAGGAGTGGGCGTTTCAGTCTTAAAGTAGCAAAATGGGATTATCGCACGATAACGCGCACTGCTGCGCACATTATTTGGCGAAGCGCCGCTAAGCGCGTTAACGCGCAATAATATTAAGTAGGCGCCCAGACATCCAAACACAGAAGCAGAGGTGTAGCACAATTGTAAATACACTGGCTGATGGTACAGGGGTCATGAGTTTGATCCCCCCATGTGCCTAATGCATATGGCTGGCTGAGGCATTAGCTGTTACGTGTAAGTATTGCTTTTTGAGACATGTTATGTATATTTTAATTAGTGCTGCCAGCAAACACACCCTCACGTGCCGTAACTGAAGGTGCCGCATAAGGCACTCTATAAGGCACTCCATAGGGCACATTATAAAGTGCACTGTCTGCCAAGGCACCCTATAATGTCCCCGATGGGGCACCCTATAAGGTGCTTTATAGGACACCTTATAAGGCACCGTAGAAGATGCTTTATAGGGCACCTTATACGGCGCCCTATAAGGCACCTTATACAGCACTGTATAAGGCACCCTATACGGCGCCCTATAAGGTGCCTTATGGGGCGCCTTATGGCTACAGTACTCTGAGGGTGTTTTTGCAGGCAGCACTAATGTACATTAAAAATAGACAATGCCTCGGACAGCCCTATCAAATAATCCCACCGTGGGTGTGAAACCATGACCTCTGGCTCCACAGGCAGTGAAGTAACCAGTGGGCTACAGCTCTATAGCTACAAACAAACCCCTGGCTGGCTACAGAAGGACTGCAGGTCATCACACAAACTGTCTGCTGTGGTTACCAGGGTAGGGTTAACCCACCCATACCCATGATGCACTGCACATGCAAATCAGCAGTCTACAGATGATCATAAGATGGGGTATGCACCCTCACAGCACCTCGGCCTGCTAGGGGGAACTGACCGTGTGTACCCCCGCAGCACCTCAGCCTGTTAGGGGGTACTGACCGTGTGTGTTACTGGGGGGGGGGAGGGGGGAGGGGGTGGTTTGGACTCATAGTCAGATTATGTACCACCACCCAACCCACCCTCTGGGGCTCAGGGTGGGAAACAGGATCTCCCACCAACAGATCCACATTCTACCCCCCCCCCTGCAATGGTGGCAGTAGAGGGGACCATCAACCCCAGTCCTGCTGGGGAACAGACACCCTACAGGACAGTCAATGCAGATCTGTACACATCCATAAAGCAATAGCAGACAGACAGTAGGCCTAAAAATGCTCAGCTACCCACCACCACTATCTGACATTCTCCAGCAGCAAGCCTCCAGCCACTGCACCCTGCAAGGTATTCTAGCAAGACACATACTAGCTGCAGACAGTCTGCTTGCTAGTCCATAGTGCATGTTCCTGGAGAAGATGCATGTACCCAGAACTGGGACGTCAGCATACACACCAAGCAGATATATCAGTGATTGGGCTCCAAAATAAAACCCATAAATATCACATAAGAAAAATATTATACAGCACTATTGGGGAACCTAGCCATGACGTGGTCACTGCTCAGTCAGGGTGAGAGTGACCTCCCAGCAGGACATGCTGTGGCCACCCTGTATGTGCAGGTGGTGGCCAGGCACTACAATGTCCGAGCCATTGCCCTATGCCCTGTGCAGATGCAGCCGGGCCAGGCCACCCTATCCAGGCTATTCCCTCAGTACCTTGCTCCTCATTATGCACATTGGCAGGCCAATACTGGCAACAGTGCTAGCAGTGTGGGCTGTGGAGGGTGTTGGCAGCCACCACACACTGGATAGACAGACACACACTCCACACACCTATGCCAGCATTGTGCAACTATAGAGGTGTTTGGCAGCCCTGGCCACCACACCAGTCCTGGGCACAGTGCAGGCATGGCTATGGTACGCAATACTGTTGGGGTCACTCTCCGGGGTGGTAAACTGTCGGACACCAGACCTGAGGCACACTCCACAGACATCAGAAAGGTTGCTATGATGCAGCTCAATCAGTCAATCGTGCTTAACGTAGGAATTGCTATCTGCTTGCTATCATAGCAACCTTTTGATAGCTGTGTACAGTTTTCCCATGTTTAGGGTGGCATTGCTACGGTATGCAAGTGCTAGTATTGGGAGATGCACGCAGGACCCAACATCCTGCCTCTCCAGGAGGCTTCGGATAATGGAGCCTGTGGGTGCGGGTGTGTCTGCCCCTGTTGGCCGCTGTTCTAGGGTAGAGGTTCCCAACTCCAGTCCTGGAGGGCCGAACACTGTTCGGGTTTTCATGTTGTCCCTAATGAATATGCATGAGATACATCTGCATACCATGGGGGTAGTGCATAGAAATGCAGCACAGCCATATTTATTAGAGGCAGCATGGAACCTGAATGGTGTTTGGCCCTCCAGGACTGCATTTGAGAGACTCTGCTCTAGGTAATGCGAATGTTTATGGTGTCTGTGCTCTGTAGGGTAAAATGTAGGTGTTTTGGGCATGTCTTCATCATCTTCAATAAAGGTTCTGTCTGTATTAGCATGTTTTAGTAGTGGGTAAAATATGGGGGTTGGGTTGGCAGGAACCACAGCTAGGACTTGAAACTATGACCTTCTGCTCCTGAACACACTGGCTGTGTGCACTGCACCACCGTGTTGCCACAGAGACAGTGCATTCCCTGGAGATACCATGACTGTTCGTCAGACAGGGCCTGTCTGTTGCAGTGCATGGCACCCACCTACACAGGGCTAGGCCATGGTCTGCTCTGGGCAGCTGCCACTGCCCCCTCCACCACCAGTACCCCTCTGTCACCCTGCTGACATGCCCTTCTGCTGGTGGTGCTGCTGGAGCACAGTCTCAGGCCATCCAGTGTGTGGGTAGGTGGCTGCCTATGGTGCGGTTTCGGGGGTAAGGGTGCCTGCATAGCTGTCAACACTTCCCCCCAGCACCGCCTGCCAATGTTCTGTGCCATTGGGGGTACCTGCTGGTTACTATCCTCTTTGACACTGTGGGAAGCATACTCATGCCCATGTTGGGCCCTCATCAGTTGCTGTCTGGCTGCACTACTGTTTCAGCATTCCTATGGGCCACCTAGGCATCACCCTAGTCCGCACTGTGGCCCAGCTGCACCACAGCATGTGCTGCCTGCAGCCCTCTGTGTCCCCTTTTCCAGCATCTGTCTAGTTTCCCATTCCGACATGCCCACCCTGCTGTTGCGGAACATGTGCATGCCATAGGAAACCTGCCCAATGGAGAGGGAAAACCCTGCTCAGCACAATTTCACTGTGGGCTCATTCACCTTGTATGGGGATGGAGCATAGACGCTTCCAAAATTCATATCTTTTTTTTTTGGAGCTTTCTCGGGAGTGTTTTTTGATGTTTCCCATTAAAATCACTACTGGACAGCGTGGTTATGTTTTTATTACATTTTCTGCTGGTCATTTTCACTGTTTATTTGCCCTTTTGTTCTGTGCACATGTATCACACTTATCACTTTTTGTAGATTTCCCTGGTTTTGCTGTACATTGCTGACGGAAATGGTTTCTTTTCCCTTTAAATCAGCTCTAACACCAGGGTTTCACTGGCATTAGTTTTCAGCCTCGAATTTCTCAATGTTAGTGTGCAGGGAGCCTCTACCCTCCCACTCTCCGCCCATTGACCTTCTCTCTCTGCCCCTGGGGAGCCTTACTCTGCCCTACGGGAGCCTTTCTCCACCCTCAGCGCTCATTTGCGCCGCTGCGCACGTTATCGCGCGCTAAGGTACCTCTGCGCCCGATAAAGCACCATTATTGCACAATAAGGTACCTTATCACGCGATAACGTGGCAGAGTGCACATTAAGACGGTTTAGTAAACATACCCCTAAGTAAAAGCTGGCTTGCTACACAGTGCCCTAACTGACTTTAAGAGCTTGTTTTTTGCAAAAGCTGGCTTGCTATATGGTGCCCTGACTGACTTTATAAAACACAGAGCTTTGAGATAGACAGATATTTTATCAGTTTAAACCCAAAGAATTCCCTTAAATGCAAAAGTCTGAGAAAAACCCAACAGATAAATATTTTGCAGGTGCAGAATCCTTCCCAGCAAGAGCAGCTCCTCGCAGTAGTCTTGCAAACTGAAAATCAGTGAACTCTGGTTGACCTATTTATATATGTGCCTCTAATGTAACCTCTTCAAGTTCCTTGGTGATTCACACTGCCTTTGGTCTGACAGAGGGTGCTTAACCTTTTGAATTTGTCACTTACTATTACTACTACTACTAAGCATTTGTATAGCACTACAAGACATATATGCAGTGTTGCACAGACATGTAAGAGACAGTCCCCACTCATCAGAGCTTACAATCTAGTCAAGACAGACAACACAGTAGGTGTATGTCCACCAGGAAGAGGGGCAGCACCTGCCACGTAGATAAGCGTAGCGACCAAGACACAAAACATAGGCAATACACAAACTTTTATTGGTCCTTATATGGTTAAAAAGGGGGGGGGGCTTTTTTAACCATATAAGGACCAATAAAAGTTTGTGTACTGCCTACGTTTTGTGTCTTGGTCGCTAGCACAGTAGGTGTAGACATGGGATACATCTAGGGGAAATGGTAAGAAAACACAAAGGAGATCGGTTGAGTCAAGATCCGAAAGCGGCAGTGAAGAGGTGAGTGTTTAGCCTGATTTGAAAAGGGCTAGAGAAGACTCCTGACTTACAGACTCAGATAGTTTGTTCCAGGCATAAGAGCAGCAAGATTAAAGGAGCAAAGTCTGGAGCTAGCAATAGAAGAGACGGGCACAGATAGAAGCAATTTGTCACAAGAGTGGAGTTCCCGAGGAGGAGTGTAGGGAGAGATAAGAGAGGAAAGGTAGTGAGGAGCTGCAGAGTGAATGCACTTATAGGTCAGCAGGAGAAGTTTGAACTGGATGCAGAAACAGATAGGAAGCCAGTGAAGAGACTTGATAAGAGGGGTAATATGAGCATGATGAGGCTGGCAGAAGATTAGCCTGGCAGCAGAGTGTTGAACAGATTGAAGGGGAGAGCGATGATTTAGCGGGAGACCAGCAATAGTCAAGACAGGAGGTGATTAAGGAGTAGATAAGTGTCTTAGTAGTGTGTTCAGAAAGGAGTGGGCAGATTTTGTTGAAGTTATAGAGAAAAAAACCGGCATGTCTATCAGATGGATGTGTGAGGAGAAGGAGAGAGAGGAGTCAAAGATAACCCCAAGATTGTGAGACGAGGAAAGAGTAGAGAGTTATCCACAGAGACTGAGAAAGGAGGAAGAGAAGAGGAGCTTTTAGGGGGAAAATAAGAAACTCAGTTTTGGCCATGTTCAATTTCACTTGGATATAAAATCTATTTAAATAATTTCACGGCTCTCCTGCCCCCTAACTGAAAAGCCTCTTTGTGAAGGTTTTCTCTAGAAAACAGTTTATCTCTGCATACTCAATGAATATTTACCCTTTTCTACTTTCTTATAAAGTTATGTCTTAACACACTTGAGCTTGTTTTAAGTAAAAACCAGCTTGCTACAAAGTGCCCTGACTGACTTTATAAAACACAAAACTTTGAAATAGACAGTGATTTTGGCAGGCCAAGATGTGTATGTGGCAACATATACATGTGCATGCTTGGGAATAATAGTATAGACATATGTATGTTGCCAGAACTGCTAATGTACGTGTTATGCATATCCTATTTCTAACATTGGTCCGTCCCATGCATATCTGGGACTTTATTCTGCACTTCCTCATTTCCCTTGATGTTGACAGAGACATTTATTTTTTGGGGTGAAGACAGGGTGATTTTAGTACACATATGCATGTGTCCACCTTCTCTACTACCCCACCTTCAACTTGTATGTCCCAGAGGATACTTAAAAAGTCTTTCTAAAATATGCCTTTAAATGTTCAAAACATTATCTGGTTTGTGTTCTAATTACTGCTTTTCTGTCTTCCTATTATAGGGATGTACACTCATGGGCATACATTCAATTCATTTTGATGCCTAAAAATTTAAAGTGCATGCATATTACTTGTATTGTTGTATACTTATGAATTAATGCACAGACTATCAATTTGTGAATACAAAAAAGCCCTAGTATACATACAATGCATGCATTTAAAATGCATATATGGAATAACATTAAATAAAAAAACATAAACTTTGGGAAATTTTCTATTTTAAATGAACAAGAATACTTTTTTTACTCATGCACACTCTTATCCTTTTGTATTCCCTGGTGGGTTTTTCTCACAGTTTTATATATTGATATGTCTTTTTAATAGTCATACTCACTATTTGTACAAATCTCTTTTAAGTGAAGTTCGCACACAATGATAGGAATAACAGAAGAGAGGGTGTTTTCCTATATTTTTTAAATCCTAATTTCACCTCATATGTTAATTATGGAATATACCTGAAAGAAAAAGAATCTTTATGGTGTTGGTGGTTTATTAGTGGTCCACTGAATTTCCTAAATCAAGAATGCGAAGCCTCCAGTCCTCAAAGGCTACAAATTAGTTGATTTTCAGGCTATCCCTAATGAATATGCATGAGATATTATAGAAGTCCAGACACACTGCTTTAGCTATATTGAAATGTGTATCATAAATATTCATTAGGGATGCCCTGAATGACTGGCTGGTATTTTCTCGCCCTGTCTAATTGTTTCCTAGTAATGCTGTTCTAACTTGAAGGAAGAAGCAACAAGTACAGGGAAGGAACTAAAATAGGAAATGGAAGGAGAATGTGAGAAAAGAACATTTTAATGAAGTGAGGTTGTAGAAGTTAAGCTTGTTTGTATAATAATTCAACTTGTTAGTGTCTATCCCTTTACTGGCTGATGATTGAATATTCATATGCAAATCACATTAAAAAATGGTGCACATTTACTCATGCCTAGAAGCTAAGCTCAAGTCAAAATCTTCTGATATATTTAAAAGAAAATTGCAGCTATGAATCAAGGACAAACATTTGCATTCCACAATTCAGGGACATATTGAGACAACAAAGAGAAATACACCATGAATCTCCCTAAGGGCCATTGAACAGAGATAAGGAAACATCTGCTGTGTCTATGGAAGGATGGGGGCCTTACAAACAGCAATACTTGGGTTGAGCCAATCACATACTGTCCAAAATACATAGGGCCCGATTCTGTCCTGGACGTAGATCTCCTTTGTACGTCTGGGCTGAGCCGGACGTACAAAGGAGATCGTGATTCTGATCCTACGGGGCATGTCTAGCCCTGCGGAATCAGACTCGTGAACAGTCTTGCACATGCAGACCGGGACAGCGATTCTGTCCAGCCTACATGTGCAGGACTGCACCCAGCTAACTCAGTCAGGGCTTTTAAATGGAGCTGCGGTGCCATGGCGTCATGTTGCCATTGCACCGTGACTCCATTTAAAAGCTGCTATGCCAGCCACCACAGACAAAGGTTTATTCCCCACATCCCAAACCCTGATCTGGCCTCCTAAGACAAGGGTAAGGCTGTGGGGAATAAACCCTGTCCCCCCCCTACCTCTTCTATGCCCCAGGCCGCAAGAAAGAGCACGTCCAGAGATGTTATTCCACCTCCAAGGTGGAATAACTTCCCCGGACATTTCGCCAGCCCTGGACGTACAGGACCAACAATAGAATTGGCCCTGTACACCCAGGGCTGGTGACTGCCCACTGCCTGCCCACTCTTCGCCCCTGGGCTGCCTCTTCACCGCCCCCAACTAACTTCCCCACACAACCGGCGGGGTAGTTAGTTGGGGGCTGCAGCCTGCACAAATAGTGGGGATGGATGTCCCATTGGGACACCCATCCCCGCTATTCATGGTTCAGAATAGACCCCATAATGTTTTGCCAAACATGCCACATGCAAAATATTTGGGAGACAAAAGATAGAAAGTACTATAAATTCTGAATTCTCAATATTATTCTTTGTTACATATCCTCATCCCAAGAGCTGGATGCATGTCCAAAGAACTGCCATTTAAGGTTCTGACCAAACCTCCAATTAAAGGGATGGTAAGTATATATTCAGCCTTCCTACCTTTACAACAAAGCTTTATCTCTCAGAAAAGCTAATGACAAAAACATCAAGCATTTGTCTTGTGAGTTGTGAATGGCGCCTGACTTAAATGTAATTAATGTGTAACTGGGCAAGGAAGCAATAGAATAAATAACATTGAGGCATGAAAAAAAGGTGCTAAGAGTGAGAAAAGTAAGAGATAGTTGAAAATGGAAAAAGTCAGAAAGAAAAGAAAAAGAGGTAAGTGATTTGATGTTAACAGAAAAAAGGATTCAAAATAAAGGTTGGAAAAATGGTGTTAATAGTTCAATTTATTTTATACAGTTTGGATCAACTACTGCAAGTAAATTCCATAAATATTGCAGGGCACCTTGGTCAGATATTACATACTGCACTGATCCATTAACTCATTAACCTACTATAATACCTGGGATGACCACACCTGCCCACAGAAGCATTTTGATGAAAAAATTCACAAAAGCCAATTTTTTTTTGTGAAATTAAACTATACATCAGGTAGGTTTAAGGGATTTTTTTTTGCTATAAAGTCTGTGATTTTTCACAGAATTTCATGTAGAAATTTGCCTTTCAGATCTATTTGCATATTATTTAAATGAGACCAGGACTGGCCCTACCATTAGGCAGCAAAGTTTGGGAGTGGTGACACAGATGAGCAGGATTCTTCTGTATTCTGTGACTCTTCAATCTTCTTTTAACTTATTACTGGAGTTCCTTTCTACTCGTTTAATTTATTTTATTTTATGTAAACTGCTCTGCTGATTCGAAAGGCAGTATATCTAGTTTTTAATAAACTGTAAACTGCAAGGTGCCTCTGAGGGTAAGTGCATGCATAAGCTCTCCTGGTTCCTGCCCCTCTGGCAGGAAGTTTGTGTTGGAAGGGGTGGAACCCAGCAGCACTTCATGACACTTTATGGGGATTTAGGGCTGCCAGGATAGAGGTAGGGTGGTGATAGCGATGATGGCGGTGATAGCAGTAGGAGGAAGCAGGCCCTTCAAGGAACAGGAATGATGTGGGAAAGAAGTTGGACATAGGGGAGAGAGGAAGAAAAGGGGAAAAACTAGACCAAAGGTAGATAGAGAAGAGGAAATTCTGGGAATTGGAAGGAAAGAAGAGCTGCTGGTCACATTGGGGGAGAAGAGGAAAGGAAAGGGAGATTCTAGGCATCTGTGGTGAGATAGGAAGGAGAAATGGAGATGGTGGCTACCTTGATGGGGCTAGGGAGAGGAAGAGGAGATGCTTACTATCTTGGGGTGAGTATGGAAGGGGAGATGCTGGAATTCAGAAGGAGGGAGGAATACACGGTTCAAGGTTTGCCTAGAGTATCAGATACCCTTTATTTGGCAACTTGACTCCTAGCAGTAGTGCCAATGGGGCAGGTGCCAATGGGGCTAGTGCCAATGGGGCAGAACCCAGGTGCCAATGGGGCAGGACCATCCAGGAATTGCTCCTTCCCCTCATTAGCTACTAGTGAAACACCCAGTAAGAGCCAAAGGTAGGGGACATTATTGGAGATGTTGAGGGTTCTGAGAGTATCAGGAATGGGGTATATTCACCTCAATGACTAAAATTTCATGATTAAACTTATAAATGGCAAGTAATTACATAGATTCTTATAGAAAGGCCCTCACAGTATGGAATTTAATTTAAAACATTAAAGAAATGGATTATAGCTGTATGAAATCCTTTTCATGCATATGTAATCTGTTCTGAACTTCACTGCTGAGTTTTTAGGAGGTAGTTACTAAGGTGCATTACGTCAATAACAGATGTTATTTAACTCTTAACACAGGTGCATAATACTGTATTATATTGCAGATATCAAGCTGATGTCAGAGTGGGGTGTCTGGATTGCCTTTTGGGAGAAGGGGAATTCTAGAGTGCCAATCAGGAATATGGGGGTGGGGGGGGGGGGTCTTTTTAGCTGCACTGACCTCCTGGTGCAATAATGTGGATGCCACTACTTTATCTGCAATGCACTTAAGATGTTGTACATGTCTACACTGTGTGATAATTGTATGAGCAGATCCTGGGCATACTGCCGACAGTTACTGCACCAGCTCTACAGTTACTGCATATTAATTTTTGCAACTAATGTGTGATAACTGCAAAACTTTACCACACTTTAATAAACAGGCCTCTGTGTGTGATACTGGATCATTTCAGCCAAAAGTGTTATGTTTTGCACACTGACCTCTAAGTCTGAAATATCAAATCTTTAAAATGTCAAATACTTTTAGAGGAATGAACATTTGTGACCATGGGGCTTATCTTGCTTAATGCTGGGTATTTGTAGTAGTCTATACATGTTATTTTAACTATTTATTAATAATATGCATTCTACCATTGAAACAGATCTGGATCTTCAACAGAATTTTCTTCTGCTAGATTATCGTTAACTTCTTATTCAGTTTAGATATACTTACAACAGAATTTTTTTCTTGGACGAGATACTCTGTTGGGAGAATAGCACATCTGCTTTAAGACTGAGCAAGCTTGTGCATCTGATTATAGCTCATCTTCCACAAGCTTTGAAACAGCATCAACATATTCCTCATGGTAAGTCTGCAGTAAAAATTAATGCGAACTGAAGCTTTTGAAGTTTATCTGCATTGCCAAGATGGTAGTAATAAATTAGGCAGGTTTCTATATTTCTTTAAAAATGAAATTCCTCGGGCGCATTCTAGTGGTTTGTTAGTAAGTTATTATAAGCAGAAATGTATAATTGGCTGGTAAGCATTTAATAAACAGTGAACTTCAGTAGTGTCCAGATGCTTGGAATTATGTAACATTACATAGATAGAAAGTTTGACTTTCTCAGACAAGAGACATCAATCCTTTGGCTGTGGTATGAGACATAATGGGAATGGGAACAATTTTGCCCCAGTGCAAGCCTTCCTCCAAGTTAGCACTGGCATTTTCAATTATCAGGGATGTTTTCAATTAAACATGTGCTGCAAGTTTTGAACTGGAACAGATTCTAGTAGACCTATTCCTTATAAAGCTCCTTTTGCCTGCCTGTTCCTTATGATTGAAAGCACAATACTGAAGCACCGCCTCTTCCCAGCAGCAGGAATGCTAGCGAAGGATTCCCATACAGATTTGAGATGCTTGGAGGGAACATTGGCTAGATGATGTCATTAGAGTAGATTGCTGCCACCACAGCATCCCTTCAAAGTGGTGAGAGCCTATGTCTTTGCTTCTGCCACGTTCTGCTTCTTACCAGATCTGTGATACGATTAAAATGCTAGAACAGGCACTTCCTATATCCTGTTCTCACTTTCAAATCCTTAAGCAGTACTAGTGAAGAGGCGCAGAACCACAAGAGCACAAGCACAAGCTCCTGCCACTTTGTGATTGGCAGGATAGGCTGGAAATGGGACAAGGAGAGGTTGATTTCAAGACTGGGATGGGAGGATGGGAATGGAAAAGGGAGGTTTGGTTTGGTGTTGGCATTTCTGTTGCTGTGGCTTGGAGAAGGCAGGGGGCTAATGTTGCTGATGCTATGGTTTGAAGAAGAGGGTAGGCTAATGCTGGGGCTAGGAGAAGGAGCTCATGATCGAAAATTGTTGCTTGGGTCTTGAATGAAATACTTGTAAAAGCCCACGGGCATTTTTTTTTTTTTTGTAATGTAAATACACCAGTTGATATGAACATATAAGAAATACAGGGTGCCTGGCAAACATCCAAAGGGGGATGTGCAGAAAAAAAATATGCAATTCCGGAACTGAGCGTGTAGATATCCAGGTCAGTAGTAAAATAGAACAGGGGAAGTGTGTTCAAATGGATGCGCAACACAAATGAGACACCTGGATGGTGAACCCATTTGGAATACAGTGACGAGGACACCCACGGCACCATCCAGGATGTCCAGTTGCAAGCAATGATACGCCAGCATGTACAGCAACATAGGACCAGAGCATGAGGGCCAGTGGAGAAGATGGCAGTATGTCTGACAGGCTCCAGAACTTCTCCCATGCTGGCAAGTGAAGAGCTCCTCTACCTACACTGTAGGACATGCTTGGACCACTGAGAGTTCCAAGCTATGTGGAGAGTGATCTGCCAGACCCTGCACCTGTAAGAGCCATGGGAGACAGGATGAGGGCATCAGCAGCGGCAGGAGGGAAATGTGCAGGAAGGCAATGAAGTGGCAGTAATGAAGGGCACATCCATAGGGAGCACTGCCTAGGGAACCAGGGGTGGCAGGAGGTGAAGAGGCACACAGGGGCAATGCATGAAGGCACGACAATAGGCACCTCACCATGACAGGCAGCAGCATGGGACCAGGCAAGCAATGAATTTTTAGAGACCTACACTGAGTATGGTCCTAGTGGGTAAGATGAAAAGATAGCAGGTGAGAAATGCAGGGAAACACTAACTTTAATACATCCATTCACTGGGACTAAAGGATCCGGATATCTATCATGGTACTTGGCTACTATTGTGTCATGAAGCGCAAGAGTCAATGACTCCTGTTGCAGCTGCTGTGGCACCTCCAGGAACAAGTACCTGTAGCTCCAGCATTGACGACCCTCCCATCCCCTAAGTTTAGTGCACCATACGCATTCTATTTGCATACTATTAGCATATCATGAGAAGATGCCTGAAGGCAACTCAGAGCCATCAATGCACAGTCTAAAGGCAGAAGTGAACAAGGGGCTTCAGAACTAATTGTGATAAATTAAAATAGAGCGTGAACATGAACTATCCAACAGTGAGTGGGGCCTGTCTCTGAAGATCCATTGTGAATTTCTCCATTCGGTAAATATCCCAGACCTTAATCATCCATTCGGTTAAAGTGGGGGGAACAGCCCACTTCCAATATCGAGCAATGACACCGTGAGCCACTAAGAATAAGCAGTTAAGGAGTTGTTTATAGTCTTCCTGATTATCCTGTTATGTCCTTCTTAGATGCATACAGTACTTTCGCACAATTGATTATAGAGATTGTCTGATTCAATCACGGTAAGTATTTTTGTCATGTTTGTTCATTTTATATATTTTTATGTACATAGTTTTTATTTTGTTTTATTTGATCTTATATCGTTTATTTATTTATTTGTTTAATACCATTTTTTAACGTTATGTATTATTTGCATCAGTTCATCACAGAAGCTTGGCACAATTGTCTTAAAGAGACACCTTGTCTGGTGCAGCTCTGGTAGGTGTTCATGATCACATTAGTCCAAATGCACTGTTTTATGTAGTCATTGCATCTTGTATCCATTTCAATGTATGCATTTTTATTCATTTACATGTTCTTTTTAATTATTCATTATTTAGTACTTTTTATCCGTGTTTTTTGATATACATGGGATTGTATCATTTAATCTTCCCATCAACATGTTTGAAAGTCTTTTTGTGTGTATGCATGGTTCACAGTATTAAGCTCCATCTTATTTATCTTTTCTCTCTGTCTCGGCCCTATTTGTTTCACATTTTATTTATATGTTTTTTTAATATGTTTGTACATTATTGTCTTCATGTTCATGTTTTAACATAATATTGATGTGCATATTACTTATTTTTTAATTATTTATTGTGTTTATTATATGCTTTAACTTTCATTATGTTTTTCATGGTAGCTGTGTGCCCCCTGAGGAAGGCGTTGCTGAAACGCGTAGGGGTATTTTACAATAAAGCAGTCCTCACCAATCTACAGCTCTTGCTTCTTGTGTTCCCCCCCCCACTCATCGCATTGGGGCCATACACCTCACATATCTGGCGATGAATGTCCGCTGATGACACGGTCCTTGCTTTCAAAAACCAAATCACAGACCGTATTTCGCAGTCGGAGGGCCGCTCAATTGTCTAAAACATTTAATGTCTCAGTATAAACTGTATAAAGTGACACTATGACTACAAAAGTGACGCTACGACTGCAAATGGCATCTGTTTTTGCACAAGACATGCCGGGAGCCAGCACACATGCTTGTTTCTACAGGGGGAAAAATTTACAAAGCTACAGCCAATCGGACCTTATTTTAAAAATAACCCTCGTACATGAACACAAACATTCCAGACCCTGGGTGTCCTAGCGGAATGACCAATGTACCCATTTCCCATGGGCCAGTGATGGACTACTCTCATATTTAGCAGACCACAAGAGTTGAATTAGACTCACTCAAAAATGCATGGGACAAACACAGAGGATCTCTAAAGGAAAAAAGGGGACTGTTGCAGTGGTTGATATGGAAGGACAGACTAGATAGGAGTGACCTCCATGGAGCAGTGGATACACCCCTAAATAAAGGCATGGGGAGAGTTGACCTGCACAGAGGGCAGGTGCACCTACACTTGCCGCCTTGCTGGGCAGACTAGATAGACCATGCTGGTCTTTATCTGCCATTATATACTATGTTACTATGTGGTCTTTTTCTGCCACCATGTTTCTATGTTTCTATGAGATCACTATATGTCTGTCTATGTCTGTATGTGCCTCTTAGGGATATGTTTACTAAACTGTGGTAGTGGCTTCCGAGCAATAATGGAGTCACGGCCCCATTGAATATAATGGGGTCGCTGCTCCGTTATCACACAAAAGTCGCTACCACAGTTTAGTAACATATCCCTAAGAGTTTTTGTTTGGTGTCTTGACATATCTAGGAGGAAATGAGGACCATAGTCATCTGAATGCAGACATCCCAGAAAGAAGACAGCTTTAGTTCTTGTTGAAACCATTGTTTTACATGCAGTAGTTTTCTGTGCAAAAGATCTGTCATTGGAATTTCCCATGTACTGTCTGTTTCTTAACAGAAAACAAACATTGGTCAATGCTGCTAGTTATTTGCATATACCTTGCAACCACTGAAAATGCATGAGAAGAAAAATTGTATTAGACAACTAATTCCAAGCTCTCAAGAGACCAGAGAGTTGCATACAGCAATCAGATCTGATTGAGCAGAGTCTGTAAGCATAACTCTGTTTTACTAAACACAACCTTCTCATGGTTTCCCTGAGGTTTCCTGTTAATTGAAGGGAAAAAAAAAGATAAATGGCCATTAACTCATTCTCCAAAGGCCAGTAACTCTGCTAGTGATGAGACTGAACTCCTCAATAGTAAACTCTGATATCATAATGGATGGAATTTCATTAAGGAGTAGGAGATCTTTTACTACTACTGCTGAAATTCAGAGTGCCATGTCATAATAAGAGCCAGGAATGAACTTTAATACCCTATCATTTCTCAAGTGTTTGAATTTCTTTTTGATTTTACTGAAACTAGTGTAATGTGCGCAGTTGGGGTCTGAATCCTTTCATTAAAATACATCATCACCAGGATATTCTGGATCTAGAATGACTCCGTTCCATAAGCATATATAGAATTTTTTCAGTGTGCTATGATTAAAGAAGCTCACATTTAATATGGAAAAATGATGGGCCTAATTTTTGAAGACATTTACATGATTAACAGCCCATGTTAACTGTGTAAATGCCTTAAACAGGGATTTTCAAAGGCCCCTACACGCCCCGATGCTATCCGGTTAGCATCGGGGCATGTTGTGGGGGTTCTGGGGCGGAGCGTAGGCAGGGAATGGTTGGATTTTGGGTTTTGGATGCTGCCCGGTTAGCGCTCTGTGCCTTAAAGATAGCTGCTGCCCGGTTAGACTTGGCGGCTTTCTGGCTGTGCAGCGAACCCCGGATTTTCACTTCCATCACCGCAGAAGTGAAAATTCGGGGTTAAGAGGTCGGCTGGCAGGGCTACATGGCTACGGTGCTTAGCCCTGCCCAACTGAAAATCAGGCCTAACTATTTTGAATTTTGCATTGCTAATTTGTCTCACATTTTACACTGCATCATGTAATAATCTTCACTGATAGGTGATCAGATTTAACAGCCCTAACAATGGGATAATTCACTAAATATCAAAAATATTTGTAGTATGCACACAAAGGCCATGCATGGGGTAATTCTTTAAAGGGAATTGAAAGGCTATGCCAGTATATGCACAGAAATTGCCTCTTATGTTGCTTCCCATTTAAACATATGCACATGCGCAATGACAAGAACATGCATACAGTACTTGCATGAGACTGGTGTAAAAATGTTTTGGACAGAATTTGGGTGCAGCATGAGTGGAAGAGTTATACACTCTCATCATCAGTAGAGCAAGACAAATGCCTTTTTCATTCTAATCTCTATTTATTTATTTTCATTCTCTTATATACTGTGCTATTCTGCATCAGTGCAGTTTATATTGAACAAACTGAAATTACATTGAACAGGGCATTATAACTTGGAGATAATTATTTTATAGGGAACGTGGGCTATGGAGGGTTAAGTGGCTTGCCCAAGACCACAAGGAGCACGTGTGGGACTAGAAACCCCAGTCCTTCTGGCCCAAGGTTGCTGTCCTCTAGTGGGATTTGAACCCCCCTGACCTTCTGGCCTGAAGTACCTTGCCCCAACCACTAGGTCACTCCTCCACTCCGTTTGCCCTGTTTTAATAATTTCAACTCATCTGTAAACAAGGAACAAATTTTTGTTTTTTCTCTAACCTTGATTTCTTAGGAACCATAAGATCACTTAGGGGTATGTTTGCTAAACCATCTTAATGTTACCGGCGCTAGTGGCAGCGTTAATGTGAAAAATGCCATATAAGGTAGTGGGTGGTCCGGAGGGAAGGTTGCAAGGAATCTGTATTTTGCGATAGTGGGCGCTGTGCCATGTTAACTCGCGTTAATCCTAAATTCAAGCCAACGCAGTGCTAGAAGCTATAAAGATGTAGCCTGCTGGTTCTTGCAATGACTGTAGAGGCAGAGGTCATGGGTTTGATCCCACAGTGGCATTGTTTAATAAGAACATAAGATATGCCATACTGGGTCAGACCAAGGTCCATCAAGCCCAGTATT
The DNA here is from genome assembly GCA_033557465.1 of Ichthyophis bannanicus. NCBI lineage: Eukaryota > Metazoa > Chordata > Amphibia > Gymnophiona > Ichthyophiidae > Ichthyophis > Ichthyophis bannanicus. Next base: position 369,582,596 of record CM066038.1, on the reverse strand, counting down.
CTGTTTCCAACAGTGGCCAATCTAGGTCATATGTACCTAGCAGTTTCCCCAAGAGACACAAGTTCCACAATGCTTGTACTGGGTCAAGCATTGATATCTTCGGTCACTTCTTAATAATGGTTTATGGACCTTTCCTCCAGGAACTTGTCCAAACCTTTTTTAAAACCAGCTACACTAATAGCCTTTACTAGATCCTCCGGTAACAAATTCCAGAGTTTGATTACATGTTGAGTAAAAAAATATTTTCTTTTATTAGTCTTAAATAGTTTACCCTGTAGCTTCATTGCATGTCCCCTAGTCTTTCTATATTCTGATAACGTAAACAATCGATCTACGTTTACCCATTCCACTCCGTTCATTAATTTATAGACTTCTATCATATCTCCCCTCAGCTGTCTCTTTTCCAGGTTAAAGAGCCCTAACCTTTTTAGCCTTTCTTCATAGGAGTATCCTTCCATCTCCTTTACCATTTTGGTGGCTCTTCTCTGAACCTTTTCTAAAATCGCTATATCCTTTTTTTTTTTTTTTTAATTCTTTATTTCAGTTTTTAAGCAAAACAAACAGCAACCAATACAATTACAGTACAAAGCAACCAACAAAGCAAAAAAAAAAAAAAAAGGAAAACTAGAAATAAAAAAAACTAACGTACATCACACATGAAATGAGTCCCCCCCCCACCCACCCACCTGGCCCTCTGGGAAACGAAAGGCTTCTCTACCGACTCCCACTAAACAAATCCTACATAACCACGGGGAGAAAGTTACAAAGGACTATCAAGAAGGACCCCAGTTCCCACCTGAGAGCGGGCGACATATTGATCCAGCAAGGACCATCTCTTAAAATTCAACTCCCTGCTCTCAGGTCGATGGAGTTTGCTGTAAGTTTTTTCTAACTTAGAATAATAGCATAATAAATGCCACCACTTTCCCGAACTCAGATTCTGAAAGTTTTTCCAATGCTCCAGAATCGTCTTTAGAGCAATGGCAAACATGTAATTGAGCAGGAAGCATTCTTCCTTAGACTTATCCGAAAGAATCTCTAAAGACCGAAAAAAAATCAAGTCCTTTGTCCCTTCCAGGGGAAGATTTAAAACAGAACATATTTTAGCCAAAACTTGCCGCCAGAACTTCTGCACTAAGGGGCAATCAAAAAACATATGGAAAAAGGTGCCAGTCGCCCTCTGGCATGACCAGCACCTGCCCGTGGCATCCTTATCCCATTTGGCTAACTTCGCTGGCGTAATAAATGCCCTGTGCAAAAAGAAAAATAATGATTGTGTGATTGCAGCTGAGCGAGAAACTCGAGTAATTGGGCCCCATAAAATTTTCCAGCAGGAAGAAGGGATCGGACGGGACAGGTCTGACTCCCACACCCGAGCCAACCCTATTAATCTGTCAGCTGCATGCTCTCTCCACAAGGCATAGATTTTAGAGACGACTCCCGGTTGATCCGAGATATCCTTCAGTCCCTTCAATAACCTCCCTTCCGGGACCAACTTTATCACATTTATATTAGAGGCTTCAATACAGTGTTTAAGCTGAACCCATTTAAAAAAACTGGAATCTGGTAGAGAGAACGTCCCCTGTAAGGAAGCAAAATCTTTCCAACCATCTGGTCCAACCAACTGCCCTAAAAACCAAATACCGGAGTCTTGCCATTTCTTCCAAGCAAACATCTTGCCCCGAATATGAAAACGCGGATTCCACCAAAGCGGAAGTTGATAAGAAGGCGGATCTTCTGCAGCGAGCAAATTAGCCAGATTTAGAAAAGCCTCCTGCGTAGACCGGATCACCCGCCCAACAAGTGTCCACTCCGGGTGTCTTGAGCCTAATAAGTTAGATAGGGGGTAAGGAGCGGCCAAGTGAGCCTCCACCTCCACCCAAGTAGGTCGGACATCCAGCTCCCCTAGAGCCAACCATCGCGCCCCTTGCTTTAAGAGAAAAGCCTGATGATACCCCAAAAACTCAAGGAAATGAACCCCGCCCTTCTCCTTGGGGGCTTTAAGTTTTTTTGCAACTATTCGAGATGGGCGCCCATTCCACAGAAAATGCAAAAGGTTATTCTCCAGTTTCTTGTATAATGTAGTGGGAAGCAAAAAGGGTAGCATACTTAATACATAATTAATCTTGGGCACTAGAGACATTTTGATTACTTCTAGTCTGCCCCACCATGACAACTGCAAGGGGGACCAAGACAAAGACTTTTGTCGGATCAATTGTAGTAACTCCTCCCCATTCTTTTGGATCATAACGTCAACCGAGACATTGTACCACGTTCCCAGATACTTTATGCTATCCGTCACCCACTTGAAAGGGAAGGGCGTCATCTCAACTGCAGAGGGGTAGTTGTTTAAAGGGAATGCCACTGATTTAGACCAGTTAATCTTGTAGCCAGAGACACTAGAGTAACTGTCGATCAGGGCTAGGACATGCCGAATCTCCGCCGGCTGAGTAAACAGAAGGATATCATCGGCATAGCCTGATAACTTTATCTGTACGTCCCCCACCGCTACACCTTGAATAGCTATGCTCTGTCGGATAGCAATGGCCAAAGGCTCAAAAGCGAGGTTAAATAACAAGGGGGAGAGGGGACAGCCCTGCCTGGTGCCTCTGTGGAGGGGAAAGGGACGGGACAATATGCCATTCGCACAGATGCGGGCAGAGGTATTGGCATAAAGTATCTTAACTTTGTTAATAAAGCCATCTCCCAACCCTAACCAATTCAGGACAAAAAATAGGAACAGCCACTCTAGCCGGTCAAAAGCTTTCTCTGCATCAAGAGAAAGAGCAACATACGGACTACTGTCTGTCGAAGCGCTCTCCAACAGGTTGCAGAGAAGGCGGCCGTTATCCACAGTGGATCTCCCAGGTACAAACCCGCATTGGTCCGGGTGAATCAGCTCCCCTATAATCGCAGCGAGCCTCTTGGCTAAAATACTGGCATAGATCTTATAATCTGCATTCAGTAGGGATATAGGCCTGTAATTGGCCACATGACTGGGGTCCTTACCTGGCTTTTCAAGAACTGAAATGACAGCTTCAGAGAAATTGCCCATCCGAGAGGGGTCCTTCTCTAATTCCAGAAAATACACCAACATATGAGGAGCCAGATCGGAGCTAAAAACCTGGTAAAATTCAGAGGGGATCCCGTCCGGTCCCGCAGCTTTCCCCGGAGAAGCAGCCTTTATTGCCTGAATGAGTTCATCTTGCGCAACAGGTTTACCAAGATGCAAAGCAGGGGACTCCCCTAAAATGGGATGTGATAAATTCTGGACAAAACTAGAGAAGTCAGCTATGCCCGTCGTCAATTCGGAGGTATACAACTGACTGTAAAATTTGGAAAACTCACCCGCAATCTGGTCATTGTCTGTTAGACGAACAGAACTGTCATCACAGATAGAAACAATGCGTGCCCTGGCTTGCTTACCCCCTACTCTAGTAGCCAACAGTTTTCCCGCTTTGTTCCGCTGAACATGAAACCTAGCCGCCTGTTTTAACAATAAATGCTCCACTTCGGAACTGAGCACCTCATTATATTGAAACCGTAACCTTTGCAATCTAGGCAAAAGTCCAGGATCCTGGTGTTGAATCCACAGGCGTTCACCTGCCCGAATTTGCGCGTCTAAAGCCTCTAACTGGGCCTTTTGCTTCCTTGATTCTCTGATACTATAACTCGTGAGTGTAGCCCTGAGGGAGGCCTTCCAAGCCTCCCACCAGGCCCAGCTGGCTGTGTCCCCAACCTTGTTATTAGCAAAATAAGAGGTTATAGCAGCCCGTATTTCCTCCTGGAACTTGGGGTCTGCCAATAACGCCCTATTGAATGACCAGGCCCGGCTAGGTCGCTCCAACTCAGCAACATCAACAAACAGTGATATGGCCACGTGATCGGAGACCGCATCGCAGTTACCCAAGACCAGAGGCTTAGATATCAGGAAAAAATCTATACGAGAAGAGGACTTATGTATTGGAGAGAAGAAAGATAACTCTTTCTCCCTGGGATGGAGCAATCTCCAAATATCCACTAAACCACAGGAGTCCATGAGAGCAGTGAGCGCTACATTTGCTCGAAGGGGACGCTCTACCCTCCCAGGGTTCCTGTCGATCAGGGGGTCCCTTACCAGGTTAAAGTTGCCCCCCATAATTATGTGAGCCCCACTCTCCTTCTGGATAACCCCGCTCAAATCACGGAAAAAATCGGGATCGTCCTTATTGGGGCCATAGACATTCAACAGGGATAAATGTACCTTACCCATCTTTAGCTGAGAGTAGGCCCACCTCCCATTGGAATCATGCCTCACATTTATACACTGAAAGGCCAGCGAGGAACTCATCAACGTAGCGACCCCGTTTTTCCTAGTTAGCGCTGGGGAAGATCCCACTAACTTATAGCGGTTATCCTCTAACTTAATCGTTTCTTGTGGAGAGAGATGCGTTTCCTGCAAAAAAATAAAATCGGCATGCTGCCGTTTACAGTAAGCTAAAATCTTTTTGCGCTTAATCGGAGACTTGATTCCCTTCACATTTAATGATATAATCCTCAGCCCATTAGCCACCCCCCCCCCCCGATTAATTATGATACCATGAAAGTCAGTAAGAAGAAAACAGTAACCCAGGCTACAAAAGTCCCCAGAGAGCCAGTTCCCACCCCCCACCCAACAAAATTTCAACCAAAATATAAACCAAATAATTGGGTCAGACAGCTGGACCACTATTACAGCATAGGGCAGCCCAGGCCCCTACTAACCAACCTCCCATCCCCATCCTAACAGGTAGGCTAGTTGCTAACACAAATACCTACTAGCTCCATCATTCTTACCATCCATAATGGCATCTCTCAAGGCCCTTTCCAGAAGCACTTCTGCCGGACCAACCTCCACAAAGGAACAAACGGGTAAATGAATAGGTTCTTAACAAACAAAGATAATTAACAACTTAGAAGCGTCCCGTAAGAGAGTCTAGAAGAGGTTGCAGTAATTGGAACTCCCGCATCACCTTAGAGAGCAAGAACATAGTAGTAGAAGTACCATATAAAGTTCAACAAGCAACCCGGGGTACAGATCACCGATGAGCCAGGATACACGCCAGGCGTAAGGATTCCCCACACTCTGCAAACTGGTGGTAGGCCTTCAGGGTACACAGCCCCACTGCGTCCCCTTCTCAGTAGGCAGATGAACCAAAGCTGTCTTAATTCCGTGCCACGGAAGAAGGAGAAAGGGAAGGGACCCTGTCGCTGAAAAACCAAGACAATCTCCCCATTCACAGTGAGCTTCACCTCAGGTACTAGCCCGAGAAACAATTAAGTTTGTTGCATCAGCAAAGCCTCCTGCTCCTCAACGAAGTGTTGTAAGGCCCCGGGGTCGTCAAACGACTTAGTAGCGTTATTCAAAGTGAACTTAAACCTCGCCGGGTTGAATAAGCCGTACCTCGCTTGAAGACGCTGTAATCTAGGCCGCATCGCCAGGAATTGCTTCCGTTTCTCCACCGTGCATTTACAAAAGTCAGCATAAAAGAAAACGCGTTGCCCCTCATGCTGCAAAGGCTGCCGCGCTTTGGCCGCAGCGAATATCTGAGACACTTGCTGGTGCCGCAGCAAACAGAAGATGAAAGGCCGCGGAGTCTTGCCATGCAAGTTGGGGGAGGTCGGAATACGATGCGCCCTCTCAACTTCCAGCGGGCGAGCAAATTCAATGTTTAACAGCTTAGGGATGAAATCTTCCAGAAATTGAATCAGATCGCTGCCTTCTGCACCTTCCTTTAGGCCAACAATTCATATGTTGTTGCACCTGGCCCTGTTGCCCATATCCTCCAGGTTCTCCTCAAGCCAACGGATCTTACGCAAGGCAGGGTAAAATCTTTGGAGTTGGTCCTGGTGGCCGGCCACTGCCGACTCTACCTTGTCCACTCTGAGAGTGAGAGATTGCAATTGTGTGCTCAGTTCCTTCAGATCCGCTTGAAGTTCCAGTAGCGAGTCCCCATTAGCATCTACACGACTGTGTATGGCTCTGACCTCCTTCAGTAGTTCTTGCATCCCCTCCGAGGCTGTCTGTTACGACGCCATTTTATTCGGCGAGAGCGGGTCCGTTTTGGATCTTTTAGACCCCGTCGTCGCAGGGGGATTGAAATCTAGGCGAGTCTGTTTACTCCCAGCCATCTTCCAACACTCCTACGGCACAGAATCACCCCTCAACGGTGAACGATAGTCGGGGAAAAGCAGGATTAAGTGTCGGGGGCCCGGGAGAGCAAGTCTTACACCTCCATGCTGGGTCCGAGCTGGCTCCGCCTCCTCGCTATATCCTTTTTAAGATACGGCGACCAGAATTGCACACAATATTCAAGGTGCGGTCTCACCATGGAACGATATAGAGGCATTATAATATCTTTTGTTTTATTTTCCATTCCTTTCCTTATCATACCTAGCAATCTATTTGCTCTCTTGGCCGCCGCTGCACACTGGGCCGAGGGTTTTAACATGGTATCCACAATGACGCCTAAATCTTTTTCCTGGGTGGTGGTTCCTAATGTGGAACCTTGCATCGTGTAACCATAGTTTGGGTTGTTCTTCCCTAGGTGCATAACCTTGCATTTGTCCACATTAAATTTCATCTGCCATTTTGATGCCCAGTCTTCCAATTTATCAAGATCCTCTTGCAATTTTTCACAATCCTCTTGGGTTTTAACAACTTTAAATAGTTTTGTGTCATCTGCAAATTTGATCACCTCACTTGTTATTCCACTTTCCAGGTCATTTATGAATATGTCAAAAAGCAGCGGACCCAGCACAGATCCCTGGGGTACACCACTATTCACCTTTCTCCATTGGGAAAATTGGCCATTTAGCCCTACCCTCTGCTTTCTATCTTTTAACCAGTTCCTGATCCACAATAGTACACTGCCTCCTATCCCATGACTCTTTAGTTTTGCCAAAAGTCTCTGATGAGGGACCTTGTCAAAGGCTTTCTGAAAGTCCAGATACACAATATCAACCGACTCACCTTTGTCCACCTGTTTATTCACTCCTTCAAAAAAACATAACAGATTAGTAAGACAAGATCTTCCTTGTCTAAAGCCATGTTGGCTGTCTCCCATTAGGTTGTGACTATCTACATGCTGAGTAATTTTATTCTTTATGATGGTTTCTACCATTTTTCCTGGTACTGACGTCAGGCTCACCGGTCTGTAGTTTCCCGGATCACCCCTGGAACCCTTTTTAAAAATTGGTGTTACATTGGCGATCCTCCAATCTTCAGGTATTACAGTAGGCCTGGAAAAACTCAGCTGACCCCCACCACTGTGTGACATTCACCAGCAGAGGGCACAGTCAGTCTACACCCACTGCACCCTTCAAGGTGTTCCAGTCATACACATACTAACTGCAGACAGTCAGCTAGCTAGAGCATAGTGCATGTTCCTGGAGGAACTGTGTGTACCCAAAAATGGGATGTGAGCACACACACACACACCAAGCAGGTACGTCAGTGATTGGGTCCCAAAAAAGAAAACTCATAGATATCACTTGAGAAAAATGTTGCATAGCACTATGGAGGAACCTAGCCATGCCATGGTCACTGCTCAGTCAGGGTGAGAGTGCCCCCCCCCCCAGCATGACATGCTGTGGTTCACCCTGTCCGTGCAGGTGATGGTCGGGCAGTACAATGTCCCAGCCATTGCCCTATGTCCTGTGCAGATGCATCCTGCCCAGGCCACTCTGTCCGGGCCATACCCACAGTACTTTGCTCCTCATCATGCACATTGGCAGGCTAACACTGGAAACAGTATAAGCATTGTGGATTCAGTAAGGTGTAGGCAGCCACAAAACACTGGGTAGACATACACACACTCCCACACCTATTTCAACATTGTGCAAATATAGAGGTGGTTGGCCGCCCTGGCCGCCACACCAGTCCTGGGCACAGTGCAGGCATTGCTATGGTACTCAATTCTGTTAGGGTCACTCCCCAGGGTGGTAAACACTGTCAGAAACAAAAACTGAAACACACTCCACAGATATCAGAAAGGTTGCTATGATGAATCTCTGTCAACAAATTGTGTTTAACTTAGGATTTGTTATCTGACATTAATCATAGCAACCTTTTGATATATGTGGAACGTTTTTCCAAGTTTAAGACGGCATTGCTATGGTATGCAGAAGCTAGTATTTGTAGATGCTGCTCTGCGCAGGCCCAACAGCCTGACTCTCCATGAGCCATTGGATAGTGGAGCCTGTGGGTGTGGGTCTTTGTGCCCCTGTTGGCCGCTGCTCTAGGGCACAGGTTCTCAACTTCGGTCCTGGTGGGCCAAACACGGTTCAGGTTTTCATGCTGTCTGTAATGGATATGCATGAGATACATTTGCATACATGGGGGTGGTGCAGACAAATGCAGCACAGGCATATTTATTAGGGACAGCATGAAACCTGAATGGTGTTTGGCCCTCCAGGACTGCAGTTGGGAAACTCTGCTCTAGGGATTGCACATGTTTATGGTGTATGTGCTCTATAAGGTAAAATATAGGCGTTTATGGTGTGATTATTTTATCTGCAATAAAGGTTCCATCTTTATTACCATGGTCTAGTACTGGGTAAAATATAGTGGCATGGTCTGCAGGAGCCACAGCTAGGCCTTGAACCTGTGACTTGTCTCTGAATATACTGGCTGTGTGTACTGCACCAAACTGTTGTCACAGAGGCAGATTATTCCCTGTGGATACCATGCCTGTTTGTCAGACAGACCTTGTCTGTTGCAGTGCACGGCACCCACCTAAACAGAACTTGGCCTTGGTCTGCTGTGGGCAGATGCCACTGCCCCCTCCACCACCAGCACCCCTCTGCCACCATGCTGACATGCCCTTTTGCCGGTGGTGCTGGTGATGCGCAGTCCCAGGCCATCCAGTGTGCGGTTAGGCGGCTGCCTATAGTGTGTGATATGGGGTAGGTGTCCCTGCATAGACATCCACACTTCCCCCAGCACTGCCTGCCAATGTTATGTGCCCTTTGGGGTACTTGCTGGGTACTGTCCCCTGCGACACTGTGGAACACACACTCGTGGACATGTTTGCCCTTGGTCAGTTGCTGTTTTGCTGGTTTTCCATTTCTACATTCCTATGTGTCAGCTGGGCATCTGCCTAGTCCACCCTGTGCCCAAGCTGCCCCACTGCATGTCCCGTCTGCAGCCCCCGGTACCCCATTTGCAGCCTCACTGTAATGCCCTTCCGTACTTGGGCACTATGCTGTTGCTGCACATGTATCACTACTATGACTTTTCTGAGTCTCCCTGCCTTTGCTGTACATTGCTGACTGAAATGGTTTCTCTCTCCTGCAAATGTGCCTCTAATGCGAGGTGTTCACTGGCGTTAATTTTTTGAGACCCTGATTTCACAGCGTTAGTGTGCCTGGAGCCTCTCCCCGCCCCACCCATTGACCCCTTCTCTCCGCCCTCTGGAATGACTTACTCCACCCTCTGTGTGCCTTACCGCCGCCGGAGATGTTAGCGCGTGATAAGTGACGTTATCACCCGGCAATCGCGCAATAACATCACTTATCGTGCGATAATGTTGCCACTGCGACGTTAGCGCTCTTTAGTAAACATACCCCTTAGTTTTTTCATTTCTGTTCCCTATAAATGTATAGCCTCACTGCACACTTTTTCCCTGCCTTTGTGTTCCAGCTCCACACACCAGTCTTGTTCTCCAAGCCTTTAGCCTCCCCAGGTAAACATTCTCTTGGGTGCTACTTTTCAGTGGCTGGATGTAACCTAGTCATCTTTTAATAGTGCTGTAGAAAATCATTTATGAAAACAATAGTTATCAATATTAGTTTCCAGTTAGAAAGATCCTAGACTTGAGGTTTGATCTTCCCCTCAAAGCAGCAAAGAAGCAGTGCTAGTAGGAAAGATATATGAAAGAGAAAGTCCATCATCCAAGATGACCATGAAGCCCTTTTTTAGTGAGGTAACATTTCAGCAGCCCCCAGCCTCAAATCATCAATGGCAAGCCACCATGGAATAAATGGAATGGTGTCCTGGGGCAGGTAGCAGACATGGTACATCAATGAAATGATTGCCCTGGTAGATCAGCCCTTGCAGGAGGTAGAAAGTACAGGATTTACATGGCTCCTGCATCTGTTATCTCCAAATTATAAAGTGCTTACCAGAATAACCTTTAGAAGGTGTGTGATCTCCACCAGTATCATGCAGCCACTGCTAGACAAAGCACAGGAAATGCAAAGCAAGGTGTGCCTTTGAGTCAGTCCTGACTCCTAGCAACCCAGAAGCTCCTGGATTTTCTTGGAAGTGTCACCAGAAGTAGATTGCCAGGCCTTTCTTCTGAGGCAATGGAAGGTTAAGTGGCTTGCCCAAGGCCACAAGGAGTGCTAGTGGGAATTGAACCCTGGTTGCTTGGTCACTAAGCCAGTGTTCTAACCACTAGGCTACTCCTCCACTGCACAGGAAAAGTAACTTCAATTTGAAAAACAATATTTGGAGTAGTCCGAAAGCTATCCAAGCCTACTTCTTTCTGAGGGCTCATAGGTGGCAAATAAACGAGGCAGAGACAACTGGTGACCCTAGCAGTGTTGCACCAGTTGTGTATTGGTCAGCTATATGCACTCCCAGATGATGAAGTACTGATACATTTCTGCACACATTTTAGATGTGATGAAGGGAATGACAGAGGACTAGCTAGGCTGGAGAGACAGAAATATTTCTGATTTTCTTGTTCGCACTGGCCACAGCAATATGACCTGTGCAGTAGTTGATAGTGACTAAAAAAGAATCTTTCTGCACCTGCCAGTTAAGGATGCCCCCTTGGTTGAGGGAAGGGGAAGGAAGGCAGCAGCCCCTTCCTCTGGGATCCGATAGAGAAGTGCAGAAAAATTAGGATATTTCTTATGTTGCTTTAAGGATGGGCAGCAACTACAGAAAAAGCAGGTAGCAGGTGGGATGCCTCAGAACTACCTTATTCAGAATGAGGTCATTCTGAAAGATGTATTCATGGTTTGGCCATCTGAAGATATGCACAAGGACATCAAAATCATAGAAATGTCTCTGTAAACATTTCACAAATGCTGTTCGCAGACATCTCCAGAAGGATGCTTGGATGCATAGAGAGAGGAATGGCCAGCAGAAAAAATGAAGTAATAGTGCTTCTGTATAAGTCTGGTGCAACCTCATTTGGAGTATTGTGTGCAATTCTGGAGACCGCACCTTCAAAAGGGCATAAATAGGAGGGAGTTGGTGCAGAGGGTGACTACTAAAATGGTTAGTGGTCTTTGTTATAAAGCATATGAGGACAGACTTTAAGATCTTAATATGTATACATTAGAGGAAATGCGGGATAGAGGAGATATGATAGAGACATTTAAATACCTCTGTGTCAAAAATGCACAAGGGGAGAGCCTCTTTTGATTGAAAGCAAGCTCTGCTATGACGGGACATAGGATGAGGATGAAAGTAGATAAACTCAAGAATAATATGTGGAAATATGTCTTTATGAAAAGAGTGGTAGATGTGTGGACTGGTCTCCCAATGGAGGTAATGGAGACAAGGACAGTATGGGGGTCATTCTGATCCGCGTTTAGTGGGTCTGGATATCCGAACCAGACATCCAGACCTGCTAAATGTCTGGACTGTGCTCGCGGAAAAAGAGTTCCCTGCACTTATTGCCAAGTTGTGCTGGGAGCTCTGTTTGTGGAAGGGAAGGGGAGGGTCATGGGAGGAGTGAGGGCAGGCAGTGGGCGGGAGCATGACCCTGGATGTTCAGAGCCAATTCTGAGGTTGGCCCTATACATCCAGATTTGGCAGGTAAACGGGGGACTTATTCCACCCAGGAGGTGGATGTCGGGGGACCGCGGAACCTGGTGACCTCAAAGAGGCAAGGAGGTTCAGGGGGAGCACTGCAGCCTGACGCTGGCCATCGGAGAATAGATTGGGGGTTGGACTGCGGGGAAAGAGCCTTTTCTTTGGTGGCTTGGGATCCTGGCTCCTTAATGTAGCCATGGTGTCATGGCGACAGAACGTTCTGGCACTGTGACTCCATTCAGGAGCCTGGCTGAGGTAGCCGGGGATCTGCTGGGCATGTGACCAATCAGAATTGGGCTATGACCTGCACGTCCAGGCTGGTAGACCTGATTCTAATCCCATGGGTATGTCTAGCCTCCTTGGGATCAGGGTTGGGTGCTACCACTGTGCGCTCAGATTCTAATCGGCCATACAGGGGCAGGACCACCAGAATAGATTTGCCTTCTATCTGAATTCAAAAAAGCATGAGACAAACACAGAAGATCTCTAAAGGAAAAAAGGGGTCTATTGTAGATAATATGGAAAGTCAGGCTAGATAGGCCATGTGGTCTTTTTCTGCCATAATGTTTTTATGTTTCTATGTTTAAACCCTCAACCCAGTGTGCAGTGGTGGCCACAAAAGCAAATAGAAAGGTAAGAATAAAAAGGAAAGAATATAGAATAAAACCAAAGATATTATAATGCCTCTGTATCATTACATGGTGTGACTGCACCTTGAATATTGTGTGCAGTTCTGGTCATGATATCTTAAAAAGGATATAGCAGAATTAGAAAAGGTACAGAGAAGAGCCACCTAAATTGTAAGAGGGATAGAAGGATATCCCTATCAGGAAAGGCTTAAAAGGTCAGGGCTCTTCAACTTGGAAAAGAGACAGCTGAGGGGAGATATGATAGAGGTCTATAAATTAATGAATGGAGTAGAATGGGTAAATGTACTGCATCAAAAAGTAGAAAAGCTAGGGGATATGCAATGAAGCTACAATGTAACCCATTTAAGACTAATAAGAAAAAATAGTTTTTCACTCAATGCTTAATCAAATTCTGGAATTTGTTACTGGAGGTTGCAGTAACAGCTGTTAGTGTAGGTGCCTTTAAAAAAGGTTTGGACAAGTTCCTGGAGGAAAGATCCATAAACCATGGAGGGCCTGGGAAATCCACTGCTTATCCTGAGACGAGCATTGTGGAACCTATTTGACTTTTTGGGAACCTGCCAGATACTTGTGACCTGTATTGGTCACTGTTGGAAACAGGATACTGGGCTTGATGGACCTTGGCCTGAACCAGTATGGCATTTCTCATGTTCTTATCATGTTCGTATTAGCCCCTGGGAGCATTAGGGCTGATTAAACAAGTTGTCTCAAACCCCTTCGAGTATATTACAGAGGTCCTAAATTCAACTATACCATCTGGCTAAGGTCATCCTGATAGTCAAGCTGCAAGAAGAGAATTACAGGATTTTGTGCAGGTAATGCACGAAACTACAAAGCTGGTTCAAACTTAGCTTGATTTTTCCCTGCTGCCACCCTGTGAGGCTCATGGCTGAAAGAGGTATTAGTTAGCTGATTCCTAGCGACCCAGCTACCTCTGGGTTTTCTTGGCAATGTATCACCAGAAGTAGATTGCCAGGCCTTTTCTTTTTAGGCTATAGAAAGTAAAGTGACTTGCTCAATGCCACAAGAAGTGCCAATGTGAATCAAACCCTTGATCTTTTAGGTACTAGGTAATTGCTCTAGCCACTAGACTAGGCCTCCACAAAGAGATTTCCAGCCTCTAATCTATTGCTCTGATTTACTAAACAGGTTCTGGTGCCTAGGGGAGCAGTAATGTGAGTGCATGAGGCCAAGGGGTATAGAATGGGCCCCCCTAGCAACAGCATCAGCATTAGGAGCACTCTCACTACCAGCACATTGCCTCTTCATCCACCACCCCATCAGCAGTCAGCAGCAGATACCTGAATTCCACTCCTCACTGCCCCTTCCCCCCAAAAAAAGGAAATCACTGAATAAATTTCAGTCACACACTGCATAAATTTCAGTCACACACTACACACTGAGCCAAATGAGATCACAGTCATAGACCCCTTGACATACTGGGTACACTACTACTACAACTCAGCATTTATATAGCGCTACCAGTCATACGCAGCACTGTACATTAAAGACATGTAAGGGACAATCCCTGCTCATCAGAGCTTACAATCTAGTTAAGAAAGAACGCGCAAACACACAGATATGGAAGGTGTAGGCAGGGGTGGAACAAGGCTACAGAAGACGATGGTTCTTGCCAGACTTTGGCAAAGCCACCCAGCACTTCCTTTTCTTCTTAGCAACCAGTATGTCTAGTGGATGGGTATTCTCACTGGCTGGGGATATTGTGAGGGCACATCATTCACAATTGACTCAGAGTTGGTGGAAAAGTTGGTTTTCATTAAGATAAATACCCCTCTGCTGATCTTTTCTGTCTTTCCATGTAAGTGCAAGAAAGATTGAGTGCAAAATTGCTATTTTCATCTTTGGAGGTTTCTTGCTGTCTGTGAACACCATGCCAAATTTTGGGGGTTCACTTCACGAAAGAAATGTTTGCACTTTTTGCCCTTTGCATCCTGCTATGTTATTGCCACTTTAGCTGCTGACAGCCTGCTCATGATGCTCTGCTGCTCATTTGGTTATTATTATTATTAGTAGTAGTATTAAAAATATTTCTTTATCACTTATCATCGCACTTCTCAGTGAGTTACAAATTGACAATCATAAAAATACAAAAATACAACAAAACTTAAAACAATCAAGTCACTATTTAACCCCAGCAGTCACTGAATAGTGGACAGTATTGTGGTCAGCCATGGTCAATTCATATAGAGGTAGATTTTGACCAGTGTTTAGTGGGGATATACATCCGGGTTGGAACACCCTCCCACCACAAATTAGAACCATCACTGACCTCTTCCAGTTTAGAAAGGCCTTGAAGCATCACCTTTTCATCAAATATTTCCCAGAAAACACAATAACACAAGATCACTCAAATAGCACCATTCCCGTTCTTAACACGCCACCTCTGCTAACCCAATAACTTTTCACACCTCTCTCTCATACTATGAAAATCTTGCCTCCAATTCACAGAATCCAAACAGACCCAATTGGATCCTAGGAGACATTAATCTACCGTCTCTACAAGACAACCAATCTGATGCCTTTATAGATGCTCTAGAATCTTTAGGTTACAAGCAAGTGATACAACAATCCACACATACTAAAGGTAACATCCTGGATCTCATATTTGCCCCACTATCAGCTCTCAATCAACTTCAAAATATTATACTATCAATTACAGATGTCCCATGGTCAGATCATAATCTCATTTTGTTCCAGATTCCCATTCAAAAGATTAAATATTCTGATGTCAAGAACCTAAACAAATATGCAAATACCACATCCAGAAGCTTCCAACCTTTTAACAGGGAACAGATCCTCGAGGAAACTGACGCAATCTTTAATGACTCCACCCTAAATCTGGATGAGATTATCACTTCTTGGAATAACAGACTCAACCGCATTTCATTCCGTCCACCCAGAATCAACCCCTCAAGAAGAAAAGTTACGGCACCTTGGTTTACATCAGATCTGAAAGAATCCCTAAAACTCTTGCGAAAACTCGAGAAGAAATGGAGGAGATCACGCACCAATACCAATCAGACCTCATACTTGCAACACCTTGACGCCCACCGTAAAGCCATTTCAGAAAAAATGAGACTATATCATACAGACTCCCTTAAACGTGCTATAAACAAACCCCATGATCTATTTACCCTTGTCAAGAAATTAGCCAAGGAACCATCACAGGAACAACAGTGCGAAATCAACCCACAAGAATATGCCCTTTACATACAATCTAAGATGTGCTGTACAAATAAAATTACAATACCCCCTATCCCGAATATTCATGGGCTCCCAGCTCCGTTAGTTTCATTCTCAACCCCCTCTCTAAAGCTAATTGAAGATACAATCTCATCTCTCAACTTATCCACAGCACATACTGATCCGTGTCCAGCCTTTTGGATTAAAGACCTTCGCAAAGAGCTTGCTCCAATAATATCCAAGATCATAAGCCTATCTTTTGACACCGGCTCATTCCCTGCTGCCCTCAAACAGACCTCCATCAGACCTCTACTAAAAAACCTCAAGTTAGACCCACAAAAAACAGACTCTTACCGACCTATCTCCAGTATACCCACTCTTGCTAAAATAATTGAAAAAATAGCTTACAGACAACTGCAAGATCATATCGACACTGAAGCGCCTTTGGATACCTGTCAACATGGATTTAGGGAATTCCACGGCGTCGAAACGCTCCTCACCTCTCTTCTCAACAGCTTAAACTCTGGTATCGACAACATCAAACAGGGCTTTGTCCTCATCTTCTTAGATATCGCGGCTGCTTTTGACTCGGTCTGTCACGATCTGCTCATTACCCGCTTAAGAGAGAAGGGCCTTTGTGGAAATGCCCTCGAATGGTGCATCTCATACCTCTCAGAAAGATGGCAGCAGGTCCGCTCAAATGGCGAAACATCAGATCCATTTCACCAAGGACAAGGAGTCCCGCAAGGTTCTTCTTTGTCATCACTATTATTCAACATCTACATGCAACCCTTATGCAACATTATCAAGTCTTTCAATGTCAACTACATGATATATGCTGACGATGTGTTACTATATATCCCTTTCTGCATAGATAAGATTAATCTCACCCCCATAACCAACTGTTTTAATGCCATCTCAGATTGGCTACTGACTCAAAATCTCAGAATCCAGAACAAAAAAACAGAGGTTCTTTTCATCTCAAGGAACCCTAAGTTTACACCACCCACATTTCTTGAAGTTCAAGATGCCAAGCTGCAAGTAAAATCCCACATCCGATACCTTGGAGTGACCTTGGATCAGAATCTAGATATGAAGACCCACATAGCCAACACCGTAAGGACAATTTATTTTAAGATTCTCTCCCTCAGACACCTCCGCCAACTGATTGATCCAGATGATTTCCGTACGGTCTACCAGGCTCTGGTTATACCGCACTTTGACTTCGCAAACTGTATATTACAGGGGCTCCCTCAATCTACCCTTAACCCACTTCAACTAGCATTAAACAGCGCAGCAAGAATACTCTTCGGGGTTCCAAAAAGAGAACATGTAACACCTCTCCTGAAACAATTACACTGGCTCCCTATCCAAGCGAGAATTACCTTCAAGACCTTGCCTCTAGCCTTCAAAGCTCAAAAAGGGCTTGCTCCTCCTTCACTTTCGGAGTTAATCCTACCAATTCCTTCCAACAGGAGTAGAAGAACCACTGAAATAAACATGCTAAGAGTTCCAAAAGAGTCCTTAAGATACAACTCCGCAACTGTAAACCGATCCTTCAGTTTATGTGCTCCAAAGCTATGGAACACCCTCCCACCACAAATTAGAACCATCACTGACCTCTTCCAGTTTAGAAAGGCCTTGAAGCATCACCTTTTCATCAAATATTTCCCAGAAAACACAATAACACAAGATCACTCAAATAGCACCATTCCCGTTCTTAACACGCCACCTCTGCTAACCCAATAACTTTTCACACCTCTCTCTCATACTATGAAAATTTCTTTTAGGCTTTATTCCGTTCATATGTAAATAGCCAATGTGTTGTATTCATTGTAAATAATTTCCCCGGTTATCCAAGTTTTTGTTCCTTGTTCTATGTAAAAAACAGATAACATGTACCTTATCTGATGTTTTCTTGTTCTATGTAAACCGCGCTGATTATAAATAGAGCGGTATATAAAAGATGTTAAATAAATAAAATAAATAAATATCTACGCTAAACACCAGGGTGCAGATTCCACCCACAGAGCTCCCTGCACATATAGCAGAGATGTGTGGGGGTGGGAGGGGGTGGGCCAAGGGAGGAGTGGTGGCGGGCCGGAGGCACGACCCCTTCCTCGGACATACAGGGCCAATTCCGGGGTCAGCCCTGTATGTCTGAGGTCAGTCATTTGGACAGGGGACTTATTCCACCTCGGAGGTGGAATAAGTCCCCCTAGATGGCTCCGGACAGTGAAAAGGAGGTAAGGGGGTGCAGGGGGTTCCCCACTGCTTAACCCTGGCCACAGAAAGCCTGATCGGGGGTTGAGCATCAGGGAAAGGACCATTATGGGGTCTGCTGGGAATCATGGCTCCTGCATGGAGCCATGGTGCCATGGCAACAGGATGCCATGATGCTGTGACTCCATGCAGGAACCTGATTGGGCTAGCCGGGTAAGTGACTGGAGGTCGGAGGGCCCAGAATTGGGGCTCTGCCAGCCCTTCCAGGCCAGGGCACTTGATTCTGATCCTGCGAGGACATGTAGCCCCCGTGGAATCAAAATAGGGTGCAATTCTGGCCTATCCAGATTCTGGACATCCGGACAGGTTGGAGGCGCCGAGATCTGAATTGTCCTCATAGCAATCAATTTCAGCTGCAATATGTAAATAGCTAAATGGATAGTAATTTAGGACTGCTTTTTGCTCTCATAAGCTAGCTGAGTGGAGGAGTGGCCTAGTGGTTAGAATATGGTCTGGGTAACCAAAAGGGTTTGACTTCCACTAGCACTCCATGTGTCCTTGGACAAATCACTTAACCCTCCATTGCTTTGGATGAAAGGCTTGGCAATCTGTTCCTGGTAATACTGCCATGAAACCCAGGAGCTGCTGGGTGGCCACAAGTTAGCACTAAAAGAAAAAGCAAACTGTATAGTTATCCATATGCAAATGCAATGTGTGCCTTCGAGTCAGTCCTGACTCCTGGCGACCCAGAGTTATCTATATAACTGTGCTGAAAATTGCTGTTCAGTGGATAATTTCTGTCTCTGCTCCAGCTCCACCAGTGAACTGCCCTGACATGCTCTAAATCAGGGATCTCCAACTCCAGTTCAGGAGGGCTGAAACCAGTCAGATTTTCAGGATATCTCTAATGAATATGCATGAGATAAATTTGAATACAATGGGGGCAATGCATGCAAATACATCTCATGTATATTCATTAGGGATATCCTGAAAACCTGACTGGTAAAGAAGCCCATCTAGGCAATTCTGATGATCTCAATTGCCTGAAGGTCTATAATACAGAACCAGTTTAGACTGTGTAAACATTTGAACAGAAACAGTAGCACTTTAAATTGGATATGCAATAGGAAAGGTATCCAGTGTAATTGCATTAGGTATCCAGTTGCACTATCCCATCTGGATGTGCTAAACGTTAACCTCGTTGATGTGTTTTGAAGTACTGTAGATGAGTTATCTGCCTTAGTGGTAGACCTAGTAGAAGTGAATTACAGTACTCTAAGAGAGGTGTTATAACGGCTGTAACTATATTTTTGAAGTGTTCTAATTCAAAGTAGTATCTCACTTACTGTAGCATTTTGAGAATAGCAAGCACTCTATTCCTGTGGATAACACTCTACTTTTCCGTTTCTTCGGCTCACAACCTTGGGGTCATCTTTGGCTCCTCCCTTTCCTTCTCCACACACATCCATCAGATAACTAAAACCTGCCATTTCTTTCTCTATAATAATGGCAAAAATGTGTCCCTTCCTTTCTGAACACACTAATAAGACCCTTATCCATTCTCTAGTCACCTCCAATCTAGACTACTGCAACTTTCTCTTCGCTGGTCTTTCTCTGAATCATCTCTCCCCACTTCAATCTGTTCAAAACTCAGCTGCACATATAATCTTCTGCAGCATCACTGTGCTCATGTTGCCCCTCTTCTCAAGTCACTTCATTGGCTTCCTAGCTGTTTCCGCATCCAGTTCAAACTTCTACTACTGACTTATAAGTCCCTCCATTCAGCTGCTCCTCACTTCCTTTCCTCTCTTATCTCTCCTTATAACCCTCCTTGGGAACTCTGCTCTTCTGGCAGATCCCTTCTATCTGTGCCTTTGTCTACCACTGCCAGCTCCAGACTTTGATCTTTCTATCTCACTGTTCCTTATGTCTGGAACAGGTTACCTGAGTTGGTGCATTAGGTTCCTTCTCTGGCCCTATTCAAATCCAGGCTAAAAACTCACTTTTTTCAGATCACTTATGGATCCTGATCCCCCTAGTCTCCTGTTCACCTCCTATGTATTTATCAATCATTCTTCTAAATATATCCTAATCTCCAGTTGAATGGTCTGTCTTCATGAGAATGCAAGCTCTTTGAAGCTGGGACTGTGTCTTATATAATTTTGTACAGTACCTTGTAGTGCTATATATATGATAAGTAGTAGTAGTAGTGGTAGTAGTAGTAGATTATGGATGAGATATAAGTTGACATTGACTCGACGGCACTTAATAACAACAGCATGATGTTCCATGGTTAATCTGAAGCTGAAATAGACTCCCATAACATTTATCACTGAACAAAAGTTAAGTTTGAACCTCTGAAAATTGGGCCACGAGGGGCATGTCATTTTCATGTAAGCTAACCCACTGTAGATTTTTTTTTTTCCAGTTAATTTTCAGTTTATGTGAGTTTATTTACCATCTGGTCAATATAGTTATTGGTATTAGAATAATATTTAAAGCTTTTCATTGGGATGACCACTAGGATATCACCCGCATAGCTATAGTCACATTTGATCCTGCCCTGTTTCAGGCCATACCGTCATCGTGCTGATAAAGGAGATCCCCAAGGAATCTCTCAGGTTAGGATCAGGGTTTTGAAGCTTTACATTTCCACCTAACACAAACCAATTTTATTTTTCAGGAAATCTGCAAAAAGGTTCTAGATTTTGCCTTGAATGCCTAACTCATCCAATCTGTCAAGTTAAAGGTCATGACTGACTGTATTAAAAGCAGAGAACAGATCAAACCGCATCAGAACAGCTGTATCCCCCCTCCCCCCATGTATAATCATCCTCAGCTTACTTAGCATTGAAACCACTAAGGTCTCAATGGTGTGACATGGTTTGAAACCCTGATTGGAAAACATCGAGTAAGTTGTGATCTTCTAGGTATCACTGTCTCAATGATCTTGATTAGGAAAGGAATCTTAGCTATTGTGCAGTAGTTTCTGCATTCCTGGTAATCGAAGTCCCTATTCTTAAACAAAGGGGGCAGTGAAAAGTAACCCATGAGTTCTGGGAAATAACCCTCACCTGGTACTTTATTTAAGAAAAAGGCTAGCCATCTGACTATCACAGCTGGAGCCTCCTTAAAGGGCCAAAATGAGCATTCATCCTGTTCTCCCTTTTTGATTATTTCAAACATTGAGACATACAGTCTTGAAGGACTAGAAAAGAGGACTATTACTTCTGAACAGAGATCTGCAATTGTGAGTATATACTTCTGGGAATTTTCTGAAAGGAATTCTTTTTATTAAAGCTAATTAATCTGTGAACCCACTATTTTTTGTTAAATCAGTCAGAGCCTAGTAGCAGCAGTTTAAGTTTACATTTAAAAGACAGAAGAGAGCTTTCTGGTTAAATTTCATACCCAGCAGAGAGTTTATAGTTTAAATTTAATAGTCATTCAGGGCCTAGCATCAGCAAAGTACTTTTAGTTTAAATTTAAAACACAGAAGAGAGCTTTCTGGTTAAATTTAGAACCCAGCAGAGAGCTTGTAGTTTAAATTTCATAATAAGTTAGAGCCTAGCAGCAGCAAAGAGCTATAATTTAAATCAAAAAAGAATATAGCTTAACTCAGCAGCACAGGACAGGATACTGTGTAGCAGCCCTCTTTTAATAAGTGTTATTTCCCTCCCTCCCTCCCCACACCCACCCACCCCTGGAATAATCGTAGCTTTATAGGTACTTACACATTTTAAAAGACAGGAGGTGCTCTCAGGTGAAGCTCGTTACCCAAATCAGTCATAAACTAAGGACCTGAGATTAATTAAACTTCAGGTGAACAAGGTATATTAAACATATTAGGTACAGTTTTATTGGTATAAATATCCATAGCAACCCTTAGTAAGTAAAGAACTTAAAGATCTAAACAAAAACTTAAAACTAAGATGCAGACAGCAGTCCAGCAGCGAGATGGGGGCTTTCCAGTCTTTTGCATTGAGTGTCACATGTATGATTTTCTCCCAGTTGGTGAGAGGTCTTACGTGTGCACTAGGTGCAAGGAGCTCTTTGCTCTCAGGGAACGAGTCCATTCTCTAGAGGCTAGAGTAGCAGACTTGGAAAACATAAGACAGACAGAGAGGTACATGGACGAGACCTACAGGGATATAGTCCTGAAGTCCCACCTCCAGTCTGGCAGCATCCCTGTTGCCATGGAGGAGAGAGGTCACGAGACAGGAGAGCATCACCCTGGTGTGGCAGGAAGTGATCCTGTTACTAGGACCTGCCTCCAGTGATGTAAAACCCTCTCACACCGAGGAAGTTTCTCCAGGGCCATGTGCCCATGAAGGAAGGGTTAGGACAGCCGTTATAGTTGGTGATTCGATCATTAGGCATGTAGATAGCTGGGTGGCTGGTGGACGTGAGGATCGCCAGGTAACATGCCTGCCTGGTGCGAAGGTAGCAGACCTCACGCGCCACCTAGATAAGGTCTTAGATAGTGCTGGGGAGGAGTCTGCTGTCTTGGTACATGTTGGTACCAATGACATAGGAAAATGTGGTAGGAAGGTTCTGCAGGCTAAATTTAGGCTTTTAGGTAGGAAGTTGAAATCCAGAACTTCCAGGGTAGCGTTCTCCGAAATGCTTCCTGTTCCACGTGCAGGACCCAAACTGCAGGCAGAGTTCCGGAGTCTCAATGCGTGTATTAGACAATGGTGCAGAGATGAGGGTTTAGGATTTGTTAGGAACTGGGGAACATTCTGGGGAAAGGAGGGGCTCTTACGAAGGGATGGGCTTCAACTTAACCGGGATGGAACCAGGCTGCTAGCACTGGGACGGATGGGATACACCCTAGAATATTGAGGGAACTTGGGGACGTTCTAGCAACTCCACTGACTGACCTTTTCAATGCCTCGTTGGAGTCGGGAGTGGTGCCAGAGGACTGGATAGAGGCTCATGTGGTGCCTTTACACAAAAGCGGAAGTAAGGATGTGGTTGAAAACTACAGGCCAGTTAGTTTAACTTCGGTGGTGAGTAAATTATTGGAAACACTGCTGAAAGAGAAAATAGTGAGGTTTCTGGAGTCCAGCGGATTACAGGATCCGAGGCAGCATGGATTCACCAGAGGCAGGTCTTGTCAGACAAATCTGATTGATTTCTTTGACTGGGTGACCAGGGAGTTGGACCGAGGGAGAGCCCTAGATGTGGTGTATTTAGATTTCAGTAAAGCCTTCGACACTGTTCCTCACAGGCGACTTATAAACTAACTGAGCACCCTAGGGATGGACCCTAACGTTACTGCTTAGGTTATAAATTGGTTGGGTGGGAGGCGATAAAGAGTACAAGTAAATGGAGCTCACTCTGAGGAGAAGGATGTTACCAGTGGTATGCCCCAGGGATCTGTCCTTGGTCCGATTCTTTTTAACATTTTTGTTAGTGATATAGCGGAAGGGCTGTCGGGTAAGGTTTGCCTCTTTGCAAACGATACCAAAATCTGCAATAGAGTAGACACCCAGGAAGGTGTAGATAACATGAGGAGGGATCTAGCTAAGCTTGAAGAATGGTCTAGAATTTGGCAGCTGGGATTTAATGTTAAAAAATATAAGGTCATGCATTTGGGCTGCAGCAATCCAAGGGAGCAATACAGTATAGGAGGTGAAGTACTTTTGTCCACTAAAGAAGAGAGGGACCTAGGTGTGGTTGTGTCTGATGATCTTAAAGTAGCTAAACAGGTAGAAAAGGCGATGGCAAAAGCTAGAGGTATGCTTGGGTGCATACGGAGAGGAATGGCTAGCAGAAAAAAGGAGTTGATAATGCCTCTGTATAAGTCTTTGGTGCGACCTCATTTGGAGTATAGTGTGCAATTCTGGAGACCGCACCTTCAAAAGGATGTGAACAGGATGGAGTCGGTGCAGAGGGTGGCTACTAAAATGATTAGTGGGCTTCATTATAAAGCATATGAGGACAGACTTATTGATCTTAATATGTACACCTTAGAGGAAAGGCAGGATAGAGGTGATATAATTGAGATGTTTAAATACCTCCGTGGCATAAATGTTCAGGGAGAGAGCCTCTTTCAATTGAAAGCAAGTTCTGCTATGAGGGGACATGGGATGAGGGTGAAGGGAGATAGATTCAGGAGTGATATGCGGAAAGATTTCTTTATGCAAAGAGTAGTGGATCCATGGAATAGTCTCCCAGTGGAGGTGGTAGAGATGAGGACAGTAACTGAATTCAAAAAAGCATGAGACCAACACAGAGGATCTCTAAAGGTAAAAAGTGGACTGTTGTAGTTGTTGATATGGAAGGACAGACTAGATAGGCCATGTGGTCTTTTTCTGTCATCATGTTTCTATGTTTCTATGTTTCTATTAATCTTTAAAAAAGAGATAGAGCAGCTTTTAAACTAGATAATAGGGGAAAGCCGACAGTTGCCCAAGAGCGGATCGTTCGGAAGAATGTATCCTTGAAGGATACTACCAAAAACAGAGAGGTTCCAAAAAAGAGTAAAGTAGCCCAAATGCCCTCGAGTATGGAGCAGACAGAGCTTAAAGATCCCAAATTACCCATGTCTACCAATAGCCAAATTCATATGAATAAAATACAGTCTCTAAAATGCTTGTATGCAAATGCTAGAAGTCTAAAAAATAAGATGGGAGAGTTATGTTTATGTTTATTGAATTTGATATACCGCTCAGACCCAAAGGCATTAGAGCGGTTTACAATACTACATCATTTAGGGAAATAAGAAAAGAACGCCATTTATAAGATAGGACAGAGTAGAGGACAGAGACAGTCAAACAGATAAGAGAAAGAGAAGGACACGGAACAGCATGTTACCCTGATATATAAGCAGGACATCAATACATCAATATAGACAGCAGACTCCTCCCCAGCAATATCTAAGCCCTTGACTAGGTGCTCACGTCCAAAAGCCACTCAGTTATGTATATGTCTAATGATCAAATCACCAACTATAATGGCTGTCCTAACTCTTTCTTCATGGGCACATGGCCCTGGAGAATCCTCCTTGGTAGTTAGAATATATAGCACTAAATGAGAGATTAGATATGATTGGAATATCAGAGACATGGTGGAAGGAGGACAACCAGTGAGACACTGTGATACCTGGGTACAAACTATATCGTAATGATAGAGCTGATCAAATTGGTGGAGGGGTTGCGCTCTGTGTTAGAGAGGGCATTGAGTCAGAAAGGATTAAAGTTTTGCAGGAAACAAAATTTGCTGTAGAATCTCTATGGATTGAAATTCCATGTAAAAAGGGAAAGGCGATGGCAGTGGGGGTGTACTATTGACCGCCTGGCCATAATTAACAAATGGATGATGAAATGCTCAAAGAAATCAAGGAAGCTAACAAAAGTTACAGTGCAGTAATAATAATGGGTGATTTCAATTACCCCAGTATCGACTGGGTCAGTGTCACGGCAGGACATGTTAGGGAGATAAAGTTCCTAGATGACATAAATGACTGCTTCTTGGAGCAGCTGGTTCATGAACCGACCAGAGGGGAAGCCATATTAGACCTAGTCCTTAGTGGAACTCCAGATCTAGTGCAAGAGATAAGGGTGTTGGGGTCACTTGGCAATAGTGATCATAGCATGATCACCTTTGATTTAATTAGTGGAGGAGGGATAGTACGGAAATCCACAGTACTACCTTTTAACTTTTGAGAGGGAGACTATGATAAAATGAGGAAAATAGTTAAGAAAAAACTAAAAGGAGCAGTTGCAAAGGTTAAAGACTTACATCAAGTTTGGGAGTTGTTGAAAAATACTATCTTGGCAGCCCAGACCAGCTGTATTCCACGCTTTACGAAAAGTGGAAGGAAGTCCAAAAAACTGCCAGCATGGTTTAAAGGTGAGGTCAGAGAGGCTGTTGTTGCCAAAAAAGCATCTTTCAGGAAATGGAAAAAAGAGCCAAACAACGAAACCTGGAAACAGCACAAGCACTGGCAAGTCAAATGCAAGGCATTGATAAAACAGGCAAAGGGAGAATATTAGAAGAAGCTTGCTGCGGAAGCAAAAACGCGAAATAAAGATTTTGTTAAGTACATTTCTAGCAAAAATGTCTTTAACTCCTCTATCATCTAATGGACTCAGTTGGTCCATAGATGATAGAGGAGTTAAAGGGGTACTAAGAGGCGACAAGGCGATAGCGGAAAGACTGAATGAATTCTTTGCTTCGGTCTTTACTGAGGAAGATGTAGGGATGTTACCCATGACTGAAGTGGTATTTAAAGGTGCAGAAGAATTGAAGGAAATATTGTTACATCGGGAAGATGTATTACAACTATTAGATAAATTGAAGAGTAGCTAATCACCTGGGCCGGATGGTTTACATCCAAGGGTGTTGAAAGAACTGAAATATGAGATTGCAGACCTGCTATTAGTAATCAGTGAACTATCATTAAAATCATCTCTAATACCTGAAGATTGGAGGATCGCCTATGTAACACCAATTTTTAAAAAAGGTTCCAGGGGTGATCTGGGAAACTACAGACCGGTGAGCCTCACGTCAGTACCGGGAAAAATGGTAGAAACCATCATAAAGAATAAAATTACTCAGCATGTAGATAGTCATGGCCTAATGGGAGACAGCCAACATGGCTTTAGACAAGGAAGATCTTGTCTTACTAATCTGTTATGTTTTTTTGAAAGTGTGAATAAACAGGTGGACAAAGGTGAGTCAGTTGGTATAGTGTATCTGGACTTTCAGAAAGCCTTTGACAAGGTCCCTCATCAGAGACTTTTGGCAAAACTAAAGAGTCATGGGATAGGAGGCAGTGTACTACTGTGGATCAAGAACTGGTTAAAAGATAGAAAGCAGAGGGTTGGGCTAAATAGCCAATTTTCCCAATGGAGAAAGGTGAATATTGGTGTACCCCAGGGATCTGTGCTGGGTTCGCTGCTTTTTGACATATTCATAAATGACCTGGAAAGTGGAATAACGAGTGAGATTATCAAATTTGCAGATGACACAAAACTATTTAAATTTGTTAAAACCCAAGAGGATTGTGGAAAATTGCAAGAGGATCCTGATAAATTAGAAGACTGGGCATCAAAATGGCAGATGAAATTTAATGTGGACAAGTGTAAAGTTATGCACCTAGGGAAAAACAACCCAAACTATGGTTACACAATGCAAGGTTTCACATTAGGAACCACCACCCTGGAAAAAGATTTAGGCGTCATTGTGGATAACATGTTAAAACCCTCGGCCAAGTGTGCAGCGGCGGCCAAGAGAGCAAATAGAATGCTAGGTATCATAAGGAAAGGAATGGAAAATAAAACAAAAGATATTATAATGCCTCTATATCGTTCCATGGTGAGACCGCACCTTGAATATTGTGTGCAATTCTGGTCGCCGTATCTTAAAAAGGATATAGCGTTATTAGAAAAGGTTCAGAGAAGAGCCACCAAAATGGTAAAGGGGATGGAGGGATACTCCTATGAAGAAAGGCTAAAAAGGTTAGGGCTCTTTAACCTGGAAAAGAGACGGCTGAGGGGAGATATGATAGAAGTTTATAAATTAATTGCACAGAGTGGAACGGGTAAACGTAGATCGATTGTTTACGTTATCAGAATATAGAAAGACTAGGGGACCTTCAATGAAGTTACAGGGTAAACTATTTAAGACTAATAAAAGAAAATATTTTTTCACTCAACTTTTAATCAAACTCTGGAATTTGTTACTGGAGGATGTAGTAAAGGCTGTTAGTGTAGCTGGGTTTAAAAAAGGTTTGGACAAGTTCCTGGAGGAAAGGTCCATAAACCATTATTAAGAAGGGACCCAGGATATCAATGCTTGACCCAGTGCATGCATTGCGGAACATGTGTCTTTTGTTGTAATACATTTTCATTTTGTTTTTATAATTTTTCATTTCAGGGCAATGACCTAGATTGGCCACTGTTGGAAACAGGATACTGGGCTTGATGGACCTTGGTCTGACCCAGTATGGCATATCTTATGTTCTTATGTACTAGAAACCATCTCATGGATGGTCAGCTGAAATGGAATCATTCCTTCCCACGGACAGCCAAGTTTCCAATAGCTAACCTCCCGAGTTATCCCTAACTGTAATGTTCCTTTCATAAGTCTAATCGATGCCTTCTCATGTGGGAGGGGCCAGAGTTTGCTAGTCTTAGGGATTTACTAAACTGCACTAAAGGAGCAAGTGTGCCGTTAGCATATGCTAATGGGGCACTTGCACCATTAGCTTGCACTAATGCGCCATTAGCACATGCTAACGCCACTTTAGCATGTGCTAACGGTACCAGCATCGTAAAGCGCCTTGTGGGCGGAGAGGCAGCGTCTACGGGGTGGAGAATGCGGGTTCAATGGGTGGGGAGTGGGTGGGAACAAGGCCCTGCTCCCTTAACGATGGCACCTTAATATCAGGAACCTTAACACATATCAAAACCTTGCGGTAAGGGTGTATTTTGAGGAAAGAAAGCCTATTTTAATGTCTGCAATGTGCTGCACAGACAGGTGAGCCCAAGAGAGTGATAGTAATGCTCTATTAGCAGCAACAGCATAGTACCCAAGTATGAAAGGGCACTATGTTGATGGTGCAAATGGGGCAAAGGAGGGTTCATGTGGGTCATTCAGTGGGGGCCACTGGTACATAGGGTGGACCAGGCAGTTGCCTAGGTGGCACATCAGCACATAGGACTTGAAAATATGCCAGACTGTGTCAGACCAAGGTTCATCATGCCCAGTATCCTGTGTCCAACAGTGGCCAATCTAGGTCACAGATACCTAGCAGTTTCCACAAAAGACACACAGGATCCACAGTGTGTGTATTGGGCAGGCAGGGGAACTTATCCAAACATTTCAGAAACCCAGCTACACTAACAGTCTTTGAGACATCCTCCGGAAATGAATTCCAGAATTTGAATACGTGTTGACAGAGAAACCATTCACTCTCAGTAGTCCACAATGACTCACACTGTAGCTGTGTTGCATGTCCCCTAGTCCTACTGCATTTTCCTGGCATAAACAATCAATCTATGTTTACCCAATCCACTCCAGGCAACATGTGCTAGACCTCTAACATAACATCCCTCAGCCGTCTTTTCCCCAGGATGAAGAGACATAACATTGGCAGACAGTGATGGGGTCCTTGGAGAGGCAGATGGTTGTGGGGGGGGGGGTGGATATGTGGCCATAATTGTATGCCTCTGCCGCCCCCTCTGAAGCCTGTGCATTAGGCACCCATCTACCCACATGTTGGCTGGCCTGGGACTGCGCACCACCAACACTGACAACAGATGGGTATGTCAGCATGGCATGGGGGGTGTTGGTGGAGGGGGCAGTGTCACCTGCCTACAACAGACCAAGGTCAGGCCCTGCTCCAGTGCGCCATGTGCAGTGCACCATGTGCTAAGGTCTGTCTGATGGAAAGCATGTCAGCCCCCAGGGACAGACACAACCATGTGGCAGCACTGTGATGCGCTACACACAGTTCGTGTGTATAGAAACAGAGGGTTACAAGTTTGTGTCTTGGCTGTGGCTCTCACAGTTCATGTCCCTGTTGCTACATTTTATCCCACAGTGCAGGGATAACAACAACATGTGCAACCCCAATGAATCAGCCAACAAGGGCACAAACACCCACACAGATAGGCTTCATTATCCTCATCTGGATGGAGAGTCAGGCTGACAGCACCAGC
Source organism: Ichthyophis bannanicus (assembly GCA_033557465.1). Lineage (NCBI taxonomy): Eukaryota > Metazoa > Chordata > Amphibia > Gymnophiona > Ichthyophiidae > Ichthyophis > Ichthyophis bannanicus. The sequence goes on along the minus strand of CM066038.1, from coordinate 369,553,053 downwards.
ACATTGAGTGGCTGTTAACATCAGAGTACACTACTAGCTCCTGCACAATGAGCACACCTTAACAATGCCTGAGCTGAGATTGGGACCAGAGTGGCAGGCAGGAATGCCAACCATCCTCATTTTTGCACAGTGCGTCGATATGAGTATGTGTGTGTATGTCTATCCATTGTATTGTGCCTTTCTACAACTCACTGAGCCTTGCAGTGTCTAAGCTGTTTCCAGCATTAGCCTGTAAATGTGCAAGATGAGCAGCAAAGTATTATGAGCATGGCCTGAACAGGGCGGATTGGCCAGGATGTATCTGCATCGGGGATAGGGCAATGGCTGGGAGGTTGTAGCGCCCGACTGCCACCTGCATGGAACGGGTGGCCACAACATGTCATGTTGGGAGGGTGCTCTCACTCTGACTGAGCAGTGACCATGGCACGGATATGTATCTACATAGTGCTATATAGTACTTGTCTCTAGTAATGTGGGTGTGCCTCTTGCTTTGTGGGCCTGATCACTGAACCAATTGCTGGGTATCCATGGTTGTTCTGTGGCTCTCTCTCCTCAGAAATAGCTCTGTCTGTGAGCTTTCAGATGGCGTTGGGCACTCTAACACATGGTAACACAACCCTGCTGTAAAGGAGCACAGGCTATCCCCAACCACTCTCTGCCCCATTAACGCCCACTTTCCACTTCCGTTTACCTTAACGCTATGGGCCTAGCTTCCACATGTTAATCCAGTGTTATTGGCATACTTGTTCCCTTAACGCCCTTTAATAAACATACCCTCTAGTTTCCTTAAAGCTCAATCCTCTACATAAAAGGGGGAGAGGGAGAGGGGGAGGGGGGAGGGGGAGAAGGGGAAAGGGAGGGGAGGGGGAGGGTGGAGGGGGACATTCTGGTTTAAGGCTCATTTTGTATCTTTTATAATGATAAAACATGAGCAAGTGAAGCAGGTATTAGGACTAAAACAAATTGTAAAGGCTACTTCTGTTAAAGGAGCAACACAATCCAATTCACACAGATTATTGTACCACTGCATCTCATTCCTGAATAGCAAGTCCCTTAGAGACTTTGGTTGGATAATGAAGCCAAGTTCACTAAAAAGAAGTGCAAACACAAGCTGTGCCTGCAGCAGAGAGACAGGACTTCTGCTATTAAAGAAAGAGGATGAGCTGGTATGTAAGCCATTCACATTGAAAGACATAATGTAAAGGGTGAGAGAGGGAGCACAGAGTAGGTCAGGAATATTGATTTTCTTTTTTCTTCCTCTGTGTCGTCCTTTCCAGGCAGATTCCACAGTACCACATAATAAAGCTTACATGGAGAGAAAAGTAACTTGATACTGAATTGCTGGAGAAATATCATATCTTTCTGGTAGCTATAGCTAGGAGGCCTGAGTAAAGGAGCAAAGATATAGAATGCCATATTACTGGAGCTATATCAATAACGCATTGGCACATTCACATTGGGTCAAGTAGCACCTTTTTTTGCCTGAGATGTGAGTGACTAGGTTGAACTCAAGAGGACTGTCACTAGTTCTCTAGTGAAACTGTTTAACATGTAGGCCATCTCCAGTCATTTTGTACATTTAGGGCTAGATTTTCTAGTGTGCTATCATCTTAGTGTGAATTAATATCATTGATCTGTATCATTAGTAAATAAGTCCCACAGCTTATATAGCGTGCACTAATGTGTGTTAAGGTGTGTTAGCATGTTAGCACCCTTTAGTAAATCTAGATTTAAATGAATAATATGCACATTTTTATAAACTGCCTTTCCAAAGAAAAATCTCCTTCACAGTAGTGCACAATAGCATTATAAAAAATATAATAAATAATATATAAACACAAAATAATATAGAAAGAAAAGGCATCATGGCAATTTTCTGAAAATATATCTAGAACATCAGCATAGTACAATACTAAACCCTCCAACCTCAAATAAAGGATGAAGAAATAAATAGCAAAGGCATAAAAGACCAATAAGCAGGAATCATAAAAAAACCAATAGTAAATAAATAAATAAATAAATCTGCCAAATTTATGAAAATATAGGGGAGAAATTCAGTGGCGGTGGCTAGTAATTGCAAAGTGGCTAGCCATCGCTGCTGAACTGTGAACCCAGATATTCAATGATGGGGCCAAATCTGGCCACTGGCATTTAATATCCGACTTGGCTGGATAGCGCCATAGTGCTAAAGCAGCAAGGGTTAGGTGAGCTTTTCAGATGCCTAACTTTTACTGCTTTGGGATAACTGGCTAGTGGCTGAATATCGTGACTAGCAGGTTATCCTCAGGTTCTGCCTGTGTGCCGCCCCCAGAATGCCCCATAGTTAGCCGGCTAGTGTAGGGACATTTAGGGGCATGTTTACTAAAAGCCGCACAATTGCGTGCCGCACAATAGCGCACGGAAACGCGGCACTCAAACGCTCAGAAACGCTCTTAAACGCCCTGCACAAGTGCGCGTGGGCCCCGCACAATTGCGCGCCGCACTAACGCACCCCGCACAAGTACCCGGCCCGCAAATGTCCGATAGAGGCGTGGAAAGGCATTCTGAGGGCGGAGGAATGCTCCCGAGGGGCGGAGAGACGGGGTCAATGGGCGGGGAAGGGGAGGGGAGAGGCTCCCCGCACATGATCGGGGCCGAATACACAGGTTAAAAATAGCGCGAGTGAAACACTCACGGTAGAGGGCATTTAAAGGGAAGAGAAACCATTTCGCGTCAGCAATGTACAGGGAAACCGGGGAAACCTGCAAAACGTGAGCAGTGTGATACATGTGCACAGAACAAAAGTGCAAATAAAGATAGAAAAAGACCCAAACAAAAATATTAAAAATAGGAAGGCAGCTGGGGAACCCAGATATTAATGGGCAAACATAAGAAACACACCCAGGAAAGCTCCAAAAAAATGAAATGAAGGTTGGAAGGGGCTACGGAGGGGAGACCCTTCCAAAAACCATTTCCTTTTTTCTGAGCCTTCCTGGGAGTGTTTGCTATGGTTGCCCATTAATATCACTGTTGCCCAGCTTGGTTATATTTATCCCCAGTTGTTCGTGGTCGGTTGAGGGGTGTATTTGCACTTATGTCACCAGACAAGGTGACGGAGCCCACAGTACAAATGTGCAGAGCAGGGGTTTTTGACTCTGTTGGTCAGGTTTCCCACCCCCAGGGACTGCACTATCACTGTGGCCACAATGTGGTGCAGCGGACAGAGGCAGTACCTCTAGGACCAGAGGGTCACAGGTTCAAATCCAAGCTGGGGCTCCTGCCAACCCAGTCCCCATATTTTACCCACCACTAAACAGAGATAGTACAGACACTCCTTTATTGCAGAGAACATAAGCATGGTTCACACACCCATTTTGTACCCAACACCGCACACACACCATAACAATGGGCATTACCGACAGCCGAGTCCCCCAAATGCAGTCTTGGAGTGCCACAACTCAATCAGGTCATATGCTTTTCCAAGATACGGACATGCCAGCATGTTGGCGGTAGGGTACAGGTGGTGGAGGGGGCAGTGGCTGCTAGCCACAGAAGACAGTGGCCGAGCCATGTGCAGGCTGGCACGTCCACTGCAACATAGGCCCTGTCGGATGTACAGTCATGGACTTCCCAAGGATTTCAGCACATCTGTGGCAACACAGTGGTGCAGTGCACACAGACAGTATGTGCAGGAACAAAAGGTCACAGGTTCAAAGCCCAGCTGGGGCTACTACCAATCCTGTCTACATATTTTCCCCACAACTAAACCATGTTAGTAAGGGCAATCCTTTATTGCTGGGGACATACGCATTGGTCATACGCCTATCTTTTACACCACCAAGCACAGACACCATGACCAGGGGCATTACCTAGAGCAGAGTCTCACAAATGCAGTCCTGGAGGACCACACAGCATTCAGGTTCCATGCTGCCACACTTACAAATAACTGTGCTGTATATCTATGCACCACCCCCATGGCATGTAGATGTAGCTCATGCATATTCATGAGGGACAGCAGGAAACCCCAACCAGTGTATTGCAAACCTGGACTGGATTTGGGAACCTCTGCCGTACAGCAGCAGCCAACAGGGGCAGACACACCCACACCCACAGGCCCCATTGGCCAATGCCTCCTGGAGAGGCAGGACATTGGGCCCTGCGTGCATCACCCAATACCAGCACTTGCATACCTTAGCAATGTCACCCTACACCTGGGTATATGGTACACAGCTCTCAAACGTTTGCTATGAGTACTGGCAGATAGATATCCCTACGTTACGCACAGTCTGCTCTTTGAGCTCCATCATAACAATCTATCTGATGTCTGCGGTGTGTGCGTCAGGTCTGGCCCCTGACAGTGTTTACCACCCTGGGGAGTGACCCCCAACCGTACTGCATACCATACCCATGCCTGTACTGTGCCCAGGACTGGTGTGGTGGGCAAGGATTCTGAACACCTCTATAGTAGCACAATGCTGGCATACGTGTAGGAGTGTGTGTCTGTCTATACAGTGTGTGTTGGCTGCAAACACTGTCCACAGCCCACACTGCCAGCACTGTTGCCAGTTTTGGCCTGATGATGTGCATAATGAGCAGCAAGGTACCATGGGTATAGCTCAGACAGGGTGGGCTGGCCAGGATGCATCTGCACAGGGCATAGGGCACTGGCAGGGACATTGTAGTGGCCGTCCACCACCTCCACAGACAGGGTGACCTCTGTATGTGCTGCTGGGCTTTCACTCCACCCTGACTGTGCAGTGACGGCAGCATGGCTAGGCACCCCCATAGTGCTTCATAGCACTTCCCTCATGTGATATATATGGGTCACCTGTTGGGGCCTAGTCACTGATGTATCTGCTTGTGTGTGCTGCCATCCCAGTTGTGGGTGCATGCATTTCCAGTGGGATTAACCAGCAGACTGTTCACAGCTGGTATGTGCCCTGCTGGAGTGCTGTGCAGTGGCTGATGGCTTGATGCAGGGGAATATCAGATGGTGGTGGGGTGAATCTTAGCATGTCCAGGCCTACTGTCTGTCTGATATTGTGGTCTGGGTGTGTGTGGGGCTGCTTGGACTGCCCTGTAGGGTGTCTGTTCCCCAACAGCACTGGGGTTGATGGTCCACTCTACTGCCATCATTGGGGGTGTAGGTGTATAATGGGGATCTGTTGATGGGGGACCCTGTTTGCCACCCTCAGCAGGGGGTGGTTGGTGGTACATGGCCCACCTGTGGAGGGTTCCCCTGACTGAGACAGACAGAGATATCCAAGGTGTTCCTGCAGAAACTACCTATCTCACAGATTACGACTGTTTTGGAGCTCTGCCATGGCCTCTCTCAGCCATGGAGGGTGCTGTGGACCTGGTCCAGGGCGCCTCATCGCACACTCAGGGTGAGCACAGTTCCCGCACAATGTGACTGTGTGTAGCTACTCTGTGCCAGTTAAACACCCGGTCAGTACCTCCTACCTGGCCAAGGTGCTGTGTGGGTGCACACGGACACGTCCCCCTACCAGGCCGGGGAGCTGTTGGGGTGCATTCCCCATCTTGTGTTCATCTGTGGACAGCTGATTTGCATGTGCAGTGCATCATGGGTATGGGTGGCCTAACCCTATCCTGGTTACCACAGCAGACTGTCTGTGTGGTGACATGCAGGCTCTCTGCAGCCAGCCAGGGGCTTGCTGGCAGCTATATAGCTGTAGCCCAATGGTTACTTCACTGCCTGTGGAGCCAGAGATAATGGGTTCAAGCTCACAGTGGGGTTATTTGATAGGGTTGTCCAAAGCTTTTTTTAGATTTAATGTACATATGTTGCTGCCATCAAACACACCCTCAGTGTACTGTACCCATAAGGTGCCTCTGAGGGTGCTTTATAGGGCACCCTATAGGGCACCTTATGGTTGCTGTCCATATAAGGTGCACTATACATTATCCTGTGACGCAACATATATGGTGCCCTATAGGGGACATTCTAGGGTGCCTTGGCGGACAGTGAACTTTAACATGTGCCTTATGGGCCGCCTTATGTTAACACGCTTTGTGAGTGCGTTTGCTAGTAGTGATAACTGAAATAAAAATAAATTGCCCCCTACAGCACTCATCCCCATAATATGCACTGCCTCAGTGAGCCTTCTTCATTGGGCACTGTGGGGGATTGAACCCCTGATCCCTGCACTATTGGTCAGTGTCTTAATCATTGTTCTGTGGCTCTGGTCCTGTGTTTGGGCATCAGCGCACTGCCTTATGCCGCCCAAACTTAACAGTGCACCGCCTTATGCCACCCAAGATTAACAGTGCACTGCCTTATGCCGCCCAACAGTGCACCGCCTTATGCCGCCCAAGATTAACAGTGCACTGCCTTATGCCGCCCAACAGTGCACCTCCTTATGCCGCCCAAAATTAATATGCCTCCTAAAGCACTTTTACCCATTAAAATTAATGCCTCAGCCAGCCCTTTTTGTTGCGCACAATGGGGAATTGAACCCATGGCAGCTGCACCAGCTGTCAGTGTCTTAGCCATTGTACTATGACTCTGTTCCTTTGTGTGTGCACATCAGGGCGCCACTTAGCCTTCCCACACACTATTGTGCACGGCGCACAATAGCGCGCCGCACAAATGTGCGATCGCTTACTCACGTTTTTTTTCTTTTTTCTGCCTGACCCGCCCACTCCTTATATGGCACAGGCACACTAACGGGGCCCCGCACAATTTCGGAGTTTAGTAAACATACCCCTTAGTGGTATATTCAGTGGAACTAATCACGTTAGTGCTGCTGAATGTTCTTTTGGGTGCCATAAATGCCATTTGCATGTCTGAAAACTACCTAAATGGCTTTGAAACTCCACCCCATAATATCAAAACATTAAGCCCCTTTCACAGTATCTGAAACCTATAACTACAATAAGATTGACCACATCAATTATTGAAAGTCTACTGAGAAAAAAAAAAGAAGCTTTCACTAAACATTGAAAACATTGAAAATCATTCTTAATTCTAGGTTCCATAAGAATGGCATCTCATAGTTAAGACCAAAAGAAGCAATGAAAGTATCACAAAAGGAACAGATACCAAGACTTGCAGTATTTTCAGGTTGGTAAAACCCCTTTTATATGTTTTGGCCTCCTGGCCTTCTTCAGGGGGATATATAATGCGTGGCAAATGCCTTGCATTTGAAAGAAGGTTTTACAAAAAGGTTTGTTCTCTCATTATATATCCCCCTGAAGAAGGCCAGGAGGCTGAAATGTGTAGGGGACAATAAAAGGGGTTTTACCAACCTGAAAATACTGCCACTCTTGGTATCTGTTCCTTTTGTTCCTATTTCATAGTTAAGGCCAGTAAATGATTGTAACCCAGTTACTTCCAAGTTGATCTCCCTGTTTATTGTAAATACAACTCAAAGTTCCTTGTGTTGTATAGTTGATGTTAAATGTAAACCGCTCTGATCTAAAATAGAGCGGTATAGAAGAACTGTTAAATAAATAAATAAATAGTATTTCTAATTTTAGCTTTCAACATTGATGGGATCACTAGCTAAATTTATTTTTCTGTCGTCATATTTCTATGTTTCTATATTGGAAACGCTGCTGAAAGAGAAAATAGTGAGGTTTCTGGAGTCCAGCAGATTACAGGATCCGAGGCAGCATGGATTCACCAGAGGCAGGTCTTGTCATACAAATCTGATTAATTTCTTTGACTGGGTGACCAGAGAGTTGGACCGAGGGAGAGCCCTAGATGTGGTGTATTTAGATTTCAGTAAAGCCTTTGACACTGTTCCTCACAGGCAACTTATCAACAAACTGAGCACCCTAGGGATGGACCCTAAAGTTACTGCTTGGGTTAGAAATTGGTTGGGTGGGAGGCGACAAAGAGTACAAGTAAATGGAGCTCACTCTGAGGAGAAGGATGTTATCAGTGGTGTGCCCCAGGGATCTGTCCTTGGTCCGATTCTTTTTAACATCTTTGTTAGTGATATAGCGGAAGGGCTTTCAGGTAAGGTTTGCCTCTTTGCGGATGATACCAAAATCTGCAATAGAGTAGACACCCAGGAAGGGGTAGATAACATGAGGAGGGATCTAGCTAAGCTTGAAGAATGGTCTAGAATTTGGCAGCAGGGATTTAATGTTAAAAAATGTAGGGTCATGCATTTGGGCTGCAGCAATCCAAGGGAGCAATATAGTATAGGGGTGAAGTACTTTTGTCCACTAAAGAAGAGCGGGACCTAGCCGTGGTTGTGTCTGATGGTCTTAAAGTAGCTAAACAGGTAGAAAAGGCGACGGCAAAAGCTAGAAGTATGCTTGGGTGCATACGGAGAGGAATGGCTAAGAGAAAAAAGGAGGTGATAATGCCTCTGTATAAGTCTTTGGTGTGACCTCATTTGGAGTATAGTGTGCAATTCTGGAGACCACACCTTCAAAAGGATGTGAACAGGATGGAGTCGGTGCAGAGGGTGGCTACTAAAATGATTAGTGGTCTTCATTATAAAGCATATGAGGATAAACTGAAGGATCTTAATATGTACACCTTAGAGGAAAGGAGGGATAGAGGTGATATGATTTAGATGTTTAAATACCTCCGTGGCATAAATGTTCAGGGAGAGAGCCTCTTTCAATTGAAAGCAAGTTCTGCTACGAGAGGGCATGGGATGAGGGTGAAGGGAGATATTTCTTTATGGAAAGAGTAGTGGATCCGTGGAATAGTCTCCCAGTGGAGGTGGTAGAGATGAGGACAGTAACTGAATTCAAAAAAGCATGGGACAAACACAGAGGATCTCTAAAGGTTTAAAGGGGACTGTTGTAGTTGTTATGGAAGGACAGACTAGATAGGCCATGTGGTCTTTTTCTTTCGTCATATTTCTATGTTTCTATGTTTCTATGTAAATATTATAAGATATAGATATTCAGATAGCTACTGCCCATATAACATCTAGACATGTAACTAAATGTCTAAAGTTACATGCATTTTTAACAGCACTTATAGTACAAATGCTACTTCAAGATATGTGTCTACCTCTAAATGTATAGTCATGTGCTAGAAGTTAAGGTTGCTATTTTAGAAGCATACACTTATATAATTACAGCACTTACATGTGTAGATTGTCATATACATGTAAATGCCCTATTAGTGACATACATTCATTTGAAATGGCATGGGAAAATCAACAAAACTTCATATTTCATTTCAGATTGTTTTTAATCTAAAAACAACATTGATAGATCCAAAATGGGGGCTCAAAAGCAAATCCAAAATGTGTTTGCCCCATCCCATGTTCTTGTGCCAGAAATTCTGGGAAACCATATCTAAGTACACTACCAGAGACATTTGCCATACTTAATCCAGATCCTTCTTGCCTGATTAGTGATAATCAAAAGCTGCAGAATAGACAAACTTTGGGTCAGTCAGAAAACAGGAAGGAAGATCATCAGCAATATAGTAGGCTGGGCACAGCTCCCATGGAGACATGATGGCTCTTCTGTAAGTTCCCTGCCTTGTACTCCCCAAGATTGCTAGTTCAAAACCAGTATCTCAATGAAAAGAAAATATCAGGTTGGGCCTTTATTTGCCTGACACCTCTAGTAACCATTCAGCTATCTTTTCATTTGAACAGCAGCCACAGCAACTTTTTAATTAACAAAATTGCCCTGAAATGAAAAATTATAAAAACAAAATGAAAATGTATTACAACAAAATTAAATTAAATTAAAAAAACTGAAAACAAAACAGGAAAAGAAACAAAATTATTATTATTTTTTGCCTGCAAACCTCCACTATTTATATATATAGCAATGTACACCATGGGACATATTTAGTAAAAGTTTATATGTGTTAATAAATTTAACATGTGCTAAGTGCTGTCACAGCCCTTTTATTTCTATGACTACAGCAGCACTTAATGCACACTAACTTTCATTAACATGTTAAATCTTTAGAAAGTCATTCCATAAAATGAATAAGGGGTTTGTACATGCATCGGGGACATTTATATGTTGAAAATGTCCCCAACTGTATTCTGAAACAGTGCTGTCATGCACTTCCACAGCACTAGTATGGGGATCACAGAAGGTGCCCACAAAGGGTGGAACAGCTACAGAGATGTATAAAGCCCATGTACATTTTCAGTGCTTCCCAAAGATGTCCACATTATTCTTGTAGAAACATGGTATAAGGCCAGGACTTAGAAAAAATTCTGTTCTTCTCTGCAATGTGTCCCATATTAAAGAACGGTTGTGACAAGTTTGTTTTGAACTGGTATGAATGCAATCTGGAAAACACAAGATGCAGTTTTAAGAAACAGAAAGTAGAGGTGAGAGAATGTTGTAAGATATAGAAACATTAATAAACACCCTTACAGAAATATTAAGAACATCAGTAGTGTGTATATAGCTATGCTGAAATGTGCTGTTTGTGTGCCAAAGGACCCAATCTAGGGAACCCTAACAATTCCCATGTTCTGATGTAGGAACAGTATGGGCATGAGTAGGGAAAGGATTCTTGTTCGGATGAGAAAAGGAGATCATATATTTAGTCCTGGTACTCCATGCTATTATGTTATGTCATAGCTCTTATGTATAGGTTCAGGGCATCTTTTTGGCAGAATCCTGTTTTTGTGACTGAAAGTGAGAGTGTGTGTATGTGGTTTGAGGGGTACATGGGGTGCTTATCTATAATTCAGGGGGGACATGAAAGCCAGGCCAGTACCTAGACCATATGGATGACCGCAGTGTCTCCAGATGCCAGTGTGATTGGGTATACAAAATCACAGCAGGTTCTCTATAGCTAAATCTCAAAACATATCCCTGCCAAAAATAAGAGAACCTCAGAATAAGAGCATTCAAAAGTGAAAACAGCACTAATACATCCCATAATGTATATTTTTAGAGACCAATGATGTTGCTTTTGAGCATTTATTAGTGCTATTTTCACTGCTGAATATTCTTATTCTGAGGGTCTCTTATTACTCACAGGTATATGTTTTGACATTTAGCTATAGGGAACCTATTCAGATTCCTTCTAGAAAATTTTTCATTGGGTACTCTAATAAGATCATATATTGTTTACAGTGTGATAGGGCAGCCATACATCTGCTCTGCCAAGCACTAGGAGACATGACTGACGTTGTGCCAACATTCCTGAGATTGTTCCATGAGGTCTGCATCCCTCTCCAGTCCAGGATCTATGAGAACTATGAGAGTGGTGATCTATCTGGAGGCTGGCTACTTGGTGTGATGGCAAAGGGATCTCCCCTCCCATGCCCAAACAGGACTGACCAGGAGAGCAGTGAAACAAAGCAGACTTTGGGAAGGCAAACAGGATTGCCCCAGAGATAGCGGTTGTATATAGACCGACATATACCATGATAGGACAGTTATAGTTGCTGTGAGAAATGCCAGTATCCAGATAAGTGGGAATCAGATGCCTTAGCTAGAAGGCCCTACTACTACTATTACTACTACTACTACTGATTTTTTGTATAGCACTAAAAGGCGTATGCAGTGCTGCACAAACACACATAAAATATGATCTCTGCTCAGCAGAGCTTACAATCTAGTCAAGACAGACAACACAACAGCTGTGGACAGGATACATTTATGGGGAATGGTAAGGAAACACAAGGGAACTTAGGCGGTTCAGATCCAAAACTGGCAGTGAAGAGGTGAGCACGCAGCCTGGATTTGCGAAGGGTCAGAGAATAAGCCTGATGTACAGACTCAGGCAGTTTGTGCCAGGCATAGGGAGCAGCAAGGTGAAAGGAGCGGAGTCTGGAGTTGGCAGTAGAAGAGAAGGGCACAGATTGAAGTGATCTGTCAGAAGAGTGGAGTTCCCGAGGAGGGGTGTAGGATACAATAAAAGAGGAATGTTAGTGTGGAGCAGCAGGATGAGTGCACTTATAAGTCAGAGGCATGAAAAGGGCATACATTTATTGCTCAGCAATATTATGCATCCTTTTGGGAACTGCAATGTTAGTTTCGGGTTTTGTGTACTTGTAAGGGTCTATCCTTAGCAGTTTAAAGCGTGTTTGTAGAGATGACCATGACAGAGATCACTGGGGCTATTTTATAATGCCAAGTGCTATTTGGTGCAAGGTATGTCCTGACATATGTGTTCATATTTACATTCTCTTATGCCATATTAGGGTGCACTGGGATTATCTAGCATTTTTCAGGGCCTGAGGAGGATTGGTATATGGTCTAGGTTTCAGCAGCAGTCATTTCTCATTGGTATTTATGTTTAGTTTGCATCAGAAAACTACTATTAGTGTGAAGAGCAGCTTAGGAGATGCAGATTTTATCGAGGAGGCATGGCATCCACGGGCAGGATCCGAAACATGCAACTTTTGAGAATATGGTGGGTGTGGTGTCCAAAACGTTTACCAGTGTCTCATAATATTACAGGGACTTGTTTCTCCATTATATTGCATGGCCCATGCCTGCACCCATGTGCGGGCCATGCATCGGATGCGTACACAGGCCTGCTGCATAGCGCTTTGCCCGTGCAGCGCCAGACATGTCTATCTCTCCAATTCTGGACCTGTGGGCGCATCTAGACCCGCGGATGTGGAATTGGGTTCAAACGAGGCCCATTTTCAATTTAGACGTGTCTGCAGGGCGAATGTGCATGTTGTGGAATTGGGCTCCATGTGTACATGCAGAAGTCTAGTATTACCACTAGATGGCAGATTGCCAATAAGGTGCGCACGACTACTGGCAGTGTTAATGCATGAAAAATTCCAAGCAAAGTTTATCTAAAGATAAAAATGAGCCAAGAGTTCTTTTACAACTCCTAGCTACGTTTTGCAGAAAGGGAAGTACCTGTGGAAGAAGGAAGCTTGTGCTTGAAACCTCTGTAACCCTGCCCAATGTTGGAGGAAGCCCTAGTGCTTGGCCTAGGGGGACAAATTGTGAGATGTGTCCAGGAAAGTCTGGATGACAAAAAAGCCTTGCAAGAGTTTGGGAAACTGGAAGTTTCACATAGCTCATCCAGTAACTCTTAATTCTCTCTAGTCCGAAACTGAGGACTTGAAAATAATCACTCAGGTATCTCCATCTTTATCTGCAATATGTTCTGATATTTGATTACTCTGACCACAGTTAATTCCTGACTTATAGCAGCTGCTGGCTTAATATAAGGCCATCTGTGATTATAAAGTTAAATTAAGTGAATTCATTCTAGGATGATGCCTTTCATTGAACAAAATTGTAAAATATTGATGATGGCGTTTTTAGCAGTCATGGATGTATCAAAGAGGGAACCACAGATGTGACCCGTCTATTATATAATTGCAATTTTTTATTTTATTTGTTGTTGAATATTATAATAATGTCTGCGTATCAATGTTTAGAAATTCACTGATAGGCTATCTGATGCCCTGAGAAGTCCACGAGGGGATGGATCCCCCTCTAATGACATAGTTAGCCAGCCACCACCTTTTTTGATTCAGCTGCATAGTAACGGGCATGGAAGAAACCTGTAGCTCAGTTCTTCCCAAACCTTTATCCAGTATGACTAATTGTAATACTTAAAAATTAATGTGACCCCCGATAATGATAATAATAAAATAGACAACTTCCACTTTCCTCCTCCCTCACTTATCAAAAGCATGAAGGCAGTGGTAACAGTGCTAACAATAGCATCAGTAAACATAGGGCCCTGTGCATCAGTGGACACTCATAGACTCCAGTACTTTGCATGGGTTTCAAGTCTAACTGAAATCTACACAGAAGAAGGAGGAGGAGGGGCATAGCCTGTGAGCATTCACAGAATCACTGGCCAAGTGTCGACTGCAATTGTTTGACATAGGCCATATTGGAGGTTCAGAAGGAGAAGGAACAATCTTGTTTCTGTGACCTCATCTACTAATGATCTGACCCCTGATGCACAGTTTGGGAATCACTGCTTTAGTTGCAGGTATCATGGTGCACAAAAGACCCATCCGCAGATAAGGTGATGGATGCACCTCAGCCTGGTATCCTCAGTAGTTGCCCATCCCTCCTACCATTTCTGATGGCTCAGCAATTCTTGACTCATTGATTAATTTTTTTTTAGGAAATACTGATTTCAATTTACAATTTATATTCAATTAAAATGTTATAAATATGGGTTATCTTAGCATTATTATTTGACACCCAAGTTTATAGTGTGTTTTAATTTAACAAAATAAATAAATGTCCAAAGAGGTCATAGATTGGCATTTTTGAATACTTAGGAGTATTTTTACTAAACCGTCTTAATGTGCGCTCTCCCACGTTATCGCACGATAAGGCGCCTTATCGCGCGATAATGGCGCCTTATCATGTGATAAGGTGCCTTAGCACGTGTTAACGCGCGCTAAGGCGCAAACGAGCGCTGAAGGCGGAGAAAGGCTCCCGGAGGGCGGAGGAAGGCTCCCCAGGGGCGGATAGAGAGGGTCAATGGGCAGAGAGTGGGAGGGGAGAGGCTCCCTGCACACTAACGCTGTGAAATCCGAGGCTGAAAACTAACGCCAGTGAAACCCTGGCATTAGAGCTGATTTAAAGGGAAAAGAAACCATTTCCATCACCAATGTACAGCAAAACCAAGGAAACCTATAAAAAAGTGATGTGTGATACATGTGCACGGAACAAAAGGTCAAAGAAACAGTGAAAATGACCAGAAGAAAATGTAAAAAAAACATAACCAAGCTGGGCAATAGTGATATCAATGGGAAACATCAAAATACACACCCAAGAAAGCTCCAAAAAAAAAAGCTATGAATTTTGGAAGGGTCTATGCTCTGTCCCCATACAAGGTAAATGAGCCCACAGTGAAATTGTGCTGATCAGGGTTTTCCCTCTCCATTGGACAGGTTTCCTATGGTGTGCACATGTTCCACAACAGCAGGGCGGGTATGTCGGAATGGGCAACTGGACAGATGCTGGAAAAGGGGACACAGAGGGCTGCAGGCGGCACATGCTGTGGTGCAGCTGGGGCACAGTGCGGACTAGGGTAATGCCTAGCTGGCCCATAGGAAAGCTGAAACAGTACAGCAGCCAGACAGCAACTGCTGAGGGCCCAACATGGGCAAGAGTGTGCTTCCCACGGTGTCACAGGGAATAGTTCCCAGCAGGTACCCCCAATGGCACCGAACATTGGCAGGCGGTGCTGGGGGAAAGCGTGGACAGCTATGCAGGCATCCCTACCCCAGAACCCGCACCATAGGCAGCCGCCTACCCGCACACTGGATGGCCTGAGACTGCGCAGCACCAGCACCACCAGCAGAAGGGCATGTCAGCATGGTGGCAGAGGGGTACTGGTGGTGGAGGGGGCAATGGCAGCTGCCCAGAGCAGACCATGGCCTAGCCCTGTTTAGGTGGGTGCCGTGCACTGCAACAGGCTCTGTCTGACAAACAGTCATGGTATCTCCAGGGAATGCACTATCTCTGTGGCAACACGGTGGTGTAGTGAACACAGCCAGTGTGTTCAGGAGCAGAAAGTCACAGGTTCAAGTCCCAGCTGTGGTTCCTGCCAACCCAGTCCCCATATTTTACCCACTACTAAAACGTGCTAATACAGACAGAACCTTTATTGCAGATAACAGAAACATGCCCAATAAACCTACATTTTACCCTACAGAGCACAGACACCATATACATGCACATTACCTAGAGCAGAGTCTCCCAAATGCAGTCCTGGAGGGCCAAACACCATTCAGGTTCCATGCTGCCTCTAACAAACATGGCTGTGCTGCATGTCTATGCACCACACCCATGGTATGCAGATGTATCTCATGCATATTCATTAGGGACAGCATGAAAACCCGAACTGTGTTTGGCCCACCAGGACTGGAGTTGGGAACCTCTGCCCTAGAGCAGCGGCCAGCAGGGGCAAACACACCCTCACCCACAGGCTCCATTATCCAAAGCCTCCTGGAGAGGCAGGATGTTGGGCCCTGCGTGCATCTCCCAATACTAGCACTAGCATACCTTAGCAATGCCACCCTAAACCTGGGAATATTGTACACACCTATCAAACGGTTGCTATGATTACTGGCAGATAGCAATTCCTAAGTTAAGCACAATTTGCTGATTGAGCTGCATCATAGCAACCTTTCTGCTGTCTGTGGAGTGTGCTTCAGGTCTGATGTCTGACAGTGTTTACCACCCTGGGGAGTGACCCCAACAGTATTGTGTACCATAGCCATGCCTGCATTGTGCCCAGGACTGGTGCGGTGGCCAGGGCTGCAAAGAGCTTCTATATTTGCACAATGCTGGCATAGGTGTGGGAGCGTGTGTTTGTATATCCAGTGTGTGGTGTCTGCCAACACCTTCCTCAGCCCACACTGTTGCCAGTGTAAGCCTGCCAATGTGCATAATGAGGAGCAAGGTACCATGGGTATAGCCCGGACAGGGTGGCCTGGCCAGGATGCATCTGCACAGGGCATAGGGCAATGGCTCGGACATTGTAGTGCCTGACAACCATCTGCACAGACAGGGTGGGCACAGCATGTCCTGCTGGGAGGTCACTCTCACCCTGACTGAGCAGTGACCACGGCATGGCTAGGTTCCCCCATAGTGCTATATAGTGTTTCTCTTATGTGTTGTTTATGGTTTTCTTTTGGGGCCCAATCACTGACTTATCTGCTTGGTGTGTATGTTGACATCCTAGTTCTGGGTACATGCATCTCCTCCAGAAACATGCACTATGGACTAGCTAGCAGACTGCCTGCAGCTAGTATGTGTCTGGATGGAACATCTTGCAGGGTGCAGCAGCTGGAGGCTTGCTGCTGGAGAATGTCAGATTGTGGTGGGGGGCAGCTGAGCACTTCCAGGCTTTCTGTCTGCCTTGCCTTATGGATGTGTACAGATCTGCATTGCCTGCCCTGTATGGTGTCTGTTCCCAAGCAGGATGGTCCTCTCTACTGCCACCATTGCGGGGAGGTAGAGTGTGGCTCTGTTGGTGGGAGATCCTGTTTCCCACCCTGAGCCGCAGAGAGAGGTTGGGTGGTGTTACATAATCCACCTAAGGGTCCAAATACCACCCCCCCCCCCAATCATGTGACCATGGTACCAACAGAGGATATGCACTATTTTGGGTACATCATAGTCCATAAGGGCTAGACTTGACTGAGAAATACAGATGTGTCTGCAGGAACTACCTATCACACACACTAGCACTGATGGGGACCTGCAGCATAGCCTATTTCAGCCATGAAAGGTGCTGTGGACCTGCTTCTGGGTGCCCCACCTCGCCCTTAGGGTGAGCACAGTACCCGCACAATGTGACGGTCTGTAGCTACTCTGAGCCAGTAACATACATGGTCAGTACCCCCTACCAGGCTGAGGTGCTGTGGGGATGCACACGGTCAGTTCCCTCTACCAGGCCGAGGTGCTGTGGGGGTGCATACCCCATCTTGTGATCATCTGTAGACTGCTGATTTGCATGTGCAGTGCATCATGGGTATGGGTCGGTTAACCCTATCCTGGTAACCACAGCAGACTGTTTGTGTGGTGACATGCAGTCCTTCTGTAGCCAGCCAGAGGCTTGCTAATAGCTGTAGCCCACTGGTTACTTCACTGCCTGTGGAACCAGAGGTCATGGGTTCAAACCCACAGTGGGGTAATTTGATAGGGCAATCTGGAGCATTGTCAATTTTTAATGTACATTAGTGCTGCCAGCAAAAACACCCTCAGAGTACTGTAACCATAAGGTGCCTCAGAAGGCGCTTTATAGGGTTCCCTATAGGTGCCTTATAAGTTGTCCTATGGAGCGCCTTATAGGGTGCCCTATAGGGGTCATTATAGGGTGCCTTGGCAGACAGTGCACTTTATAATGTGCACTATGGAGTGCCTTATAGGGTGCCTTATATGGCACCTTAGGTTATGGCACGTGAGGGTGTGTTTGCTGGCAGCAATAATTAAAATACAAATACATGTCAAAGCTGATGCCTCAGCCAGCCTTATGCATTAGGCACACTGGAGGATCAAACTCATGACCCCTGTATCATCAGTCAGTGTATTAACCATTGTACTACACCTCTGTTTCTGTGCTTTCATGTCTGGGTGCCTACTTAAGATTACCGTGCGTTAACGCGCTTAGCGGCGCTTAGCCCGTTAATGTGCGCAATAGCGCGCGTTATCACACGATAATCCCATTTTGCTACTTTAAGACTGAAACACCCACTCCTTTTATGGCAGCCTGCACACTATCGCTGGGCGCACATTAAGACAGTTTAGTAAACATACCCCTTAGACCCCATTTTCAGATGCTTATGTATTTCTTACGCAGGTTCATTAAAAAGTATTGCTGTCCATAAAGGGTGCAAATTTTATTTTGTCTCCTTGTTAGGAACTGATCTACTGTAGAGTATAGGCAATCTTGGTTCAGGGCAATATAATTGTATATGGAGAACCTGGACATTGGAGACAAAGTTCAGGGAGCTGACAGGAACCCCAAATCAGCAGTCAGGAATCTGGAGAAGAGGCAGGAACTCAGAACCAGAAACAGATAGCAATCAGGAACTAGAAGCAGAGTCCAGAGAACAAGCAAGAACCAGCAGAAAGAGTCCAGAGAAAAGGTAGGAATCAGGAACAAAATCAGAAGAAAGGAAGTGAAGAAACAAAATCCAAGAGCAACGTAGAGCTAACAATCTTTTTTAGCTTCAGCTGATTTCATACACTCCAGTCCCTTAGTGTTCCATTCTTCCCTGAACCAATCACCTCCTTCTGAGGGAAGGGGTATCAATTTCCTACTACTGGAAGTAAAATGACTACTGATAAATCAATTTCCCTTATGCTCTAGTAGCACCTCTTCTTATTTTCTCCTCTCCAAGCTTCTGGGCTGCCAGTTCAAATCCCTGTGTGCCTAGGAAGGCATCTTCTGAGAGGATGGCAAAAAGCAACAGCAGTCAAAGAAAGACAATAGATTCTGACAACCACACAAACTTAATGAGCCATCATCACATTATTTCACCTGAAAGGAGAGCATTCACACACATATATACTAAACAAAGTTTAATATTTGAAAGTATGGGGCCCGATATTTAAAACAATGTGATTAGTAGACCTGCTAACCACATGAATCATGTTGACTGGGAAATTCAGCATCTCGAACATGGTTAGTGCATTGAATACTTGTGGCTAGGTGTCCTGATACTAGCCAGCTAGTATCAAGGTGTTCTGGAGGGCAGAGTGGGGGCAGAATCCAGAAATAACTGGGGCAGCAGCGATATTCAGCCGCTGCCCAGTTATCTTCTGTGCTTTTCAACTGACCCTGATATTCAATGCTGGAGACGGATTATGGCCCCCAGCACTGAATACCCAGATATAAGGTTCAGCGACAACAGCTAGCTGCTTTAGAATGGCCTATGGTGCCCAATTATACATTTTTAGGTCTATTTTGCTTAAGTGATAGTGCCTATTGTTAAGGGTCTGGTCTATGTGTAGTTGTCTGACCGTAAGCAAAAGTTTGTTTGCACTTGTGGAATCAAACCTATGAGTTCCTATAAAGGTTAACTTCTCTTGGCTATGGCTAAGAATGGGTGCCTGCTGGTGGGGGTTCCTGCTGGTGGGGGTTCCTGATTTGGCATCTACCTTCCAAGAAGGTTGGAAGGTAGATGCCAAATCAGGCAATCACTGTCTGTGGGTACTTCATCTCCCACCAGCAGGAAGAATGATTCAAAGTTGCCGCTGAGCTAAAAGGTGTGGTGTCTGTTGGCAGGGACCCCATCCTCCAGTGGTTGGAAAAAATTCCCATTGTCGCTGTCATGGTCAAATCCAGAGCCCTTCAGAGGTGGGAAGTCTTGAAGGACTACCTCTGGAGAGACATCTGCAATTGTAAGTATTTACTTCTGAGAATTTTTCTAAATCTTGGGGAGAAAGGAATTCTCTAGAATCTAGTTTATTTGTTAAATCAATCAGGACCTAGAAAGAGCAAAGAGCTTTTAGTTAAATTAAAAACTCAGCAGGTAGCTTTCAGTTTAAGTTTAAAACCTAGCAGAGAGTTTTCAGTTTAAATGTAAAACTCAGCAGAGGGCTTTCAGTTTAAATTCAGAACCCAGAAGAGAACTTTCAGTTTAAATTTAAAACCCAGCAGAGAGCTGGTAGTTTAAATTTAATACTCAGTCATGGCCTAATATCAGCAAAGAGCTTTAAATTAAATGAAATCAGAGTATTAATTAGCATATAAGGAAAAACAGGGTCAGTATTCTTTGAGCAATAAATTGTTTCTAGAGACCTTTACAAAGAAGCCTTCTAGATAGGGGGCAAGAGACCTGCAAAATTGTTTTAAATAGGTGTTAAATCCAAGGGACAGATCAAAGGGGCATTTTGAAAGACTCCCTCTATCAAAGCAAGGACTGTGTGAATCACCCAGGAAGTTGGTAAGAGATTATCTTAGAAGTACAGGAGAGAGTGCTATGTAGCAGCCAACTTTTAATGTCTTCTTTCCCTCCCTCCCTCCCTCCCTCGCCAACTCCCACCCACACCTGGGATAATGGTAGCTTTATAGGTGCTTAAACCTCTTAAAGAGAAGGA
Source organism: Ichthyophis bannanicus (assembly GCA_033557465.1). Lineage (NCBI taxonomy): Eukaryota > Metazoa > Chordata > Amphibia > Gymnophiona > Ichthyophiidae > Ichthyophis > Ichthyophis bannanicus. The sequence continues at coordinate 369,532,596 of CM066038.1, read as the reverse complement.
AGTGCCTATATTCACTCTCAGGTGCAGCTATTTATCCTCATCAGGCATACATTAAGGACCTGAGTTATTAATCTTGAGGTGAACAAAGTCCATTAAACGTATTAGGTATAGTTTTATTAGTATAAGTATTAACAGCAAACCTAAATAAGTAAACAACTTAAATACCTAAACACAACCTTAAAACTAAGATTCAGACAGCAGTCCAGCAGTGAGATGGGGGCTTTCCAGTCTTTTGCATTGAGTGTCACGTGTATGATTTTCTCCCAGTTGGTGAGGGGTCTTACGTGTGCACTAGGTGCAAGGAGCTCTTTGCTCTCAGAGAACAAATCCAATCTCTGTAGGCTAGAGGAGCAGACTTGGAGGACATAAGGAAGACAGAGAGGTACTTAGATGAGACCTACAGGGATGTAGTACTGAAGTCCTACCTCCATCTGGCAGCATCCCTGTTGCCATGGAGGAGAGAGGTCACGTGACAAGAGAGCATCACCCTGGTGTGGCAGGACGCGTTCTTGTAGCTAGAACCTATCCTCCAGGTGATGTAAAACCCTTTCACACTGAGGAGGTTTCTCCAGGGTCATGTGCCAATGAGGGAAGGATTAGGACAGCTGTTATAGTTGGTGAATCAATCATTAGGCATGTAAATAGCTGGATGTCTGGTGGACATGAGGATAGCCTGGTAACATGCCTGCCTGGTGCAAAGGTAGATAGTGCTGAGAAGGAGTCTGCTGTCTTGGTACATGTTAGTACCAATGACATAGGAAAGTGTGGTAGGGAGGTTCTGGAGGCCAAATTTAGGCTTTTAGGTAGGAAGTTGAAATACAGAACTTCCAAAGTAGCATTCTCCGTAATGCATCCCATTCCACATGCAGGACCCAAAACGCAGGCAGAGCTCCGGAGTCTCAATGTGTGGATGAGATGATTGTGCAAGGAACAGGGTTTTGGATTTGTTAGGAACTGGGGAACATTATGGGGAAAGGAGGGATGGGCTCCACCTTTCCCGGGATGGAACCAGACTGCTGGCATTAACCTTTAAAAAGGAGATAGAACAGCTTTTAAACTAGATAATAGGGGAAAACTGATAATTGCCCAAGAGCACATGGTTTGGAACAATGTATCCTTCGAGTATACCAACAAAAGATTGAACTTAGGGTATATCGACAGAGAGGTTCCAATAAAGACAAAAGTAACACAAATGCCCTTGAGTACAGAGCAGACAGAGCTCAAATATTCCAAATCATCCAAATGGATGATGAAATGCTCAAAGAAATCATGGAAGCTAACAAACGTTACAGCAGAGTAATAAAAATGGGTGATTTCAATTACCCCGGTATAGACTGGGTCCCCCCGGTATAGACTGGGTCAGTGTCCTGGAAGGTTTTAGTTTTTAGATGAAATAAATGACTGTTTTTAGATGAAATAAATGACTGCTTCTTGGAGCAGCTGGTTCATGAACTGACTAGAGCAGGGGTAGGGAACCCTGGTCCTGGAGAGCCGCAGACCAGTCAGGTTTTCAGGATATCCCTAATGAATATGCATGAGATATATATGCATTAGAGATATCCTGCCAACCTGACTGGTTTGTGGTCCTCCAGGCCTGGATTTGGAGACCCCTGCCTTACACCTCTGTCATTTAAGATTGTGAGTGGGCAAGGTGCAGATGTCCTAGACATTGAAAGGGTATATAGAATGTGTCACATTCCTCCTCGATTCTCACCACCACCAAAAAGTTGTCTAATAGACAATATTTTGGTGGTGGTGAGAAGTGAGGAGGAATGTGACACATTCTATCTAACCTTTTTGATGTCTTGGACATCTGCACCTTGCCCACTCACAATCTTAAATGACAGAGGTGTAAGGCAGGGGTCTCCAAATCCAGCCCTGGAGGGCCACAAACCAGTCAGGTTGGCAGGATATCTCTAATGCATATATATTTCATGCATATTCATTAGGGATATCCCGAAAACCTGACTGGTCTGCGACTCTCCAGGACCAGGGTTCCCTACCCCTGGACTAGAGGGAAGCCATTTTGGACCTAATCTTTATTGGAACACAAGATCTGATGCAAGAGATAAGGGTGTTGGGGCCATTTAGCAATAGTAACCATAATATGATCACGTTTGATTTGGTAAATGGAGGAAGAACAGCAGGAAAATCCACAGTACACCTTTTAACTTTCAAAAGGGAGACTATGATAAAATGAGGAAAGCAGTTAAGAAAAAACTAAAAGGAGCCGTTGCAAAGGCTAAAGATTTACATCAAGCATGGGTGTGTTTTTTAAATACTCTCTTGGAATCCCAGACCAGCTGTATTCCATGCTTTAAGAAAAGTGGAAGGAAGTCCAAAAAAAATGCCAGCATGGTTTAAAGGTGAGGTCAGAGAGGCTGGTGATGCCATCAAAACATCTTTCAGGAAATGGAAAAGGAACCAAATGACAAAAACTGAAAACAACATAAACAGTGGAAAGTTAGATGCAAGGCATTGATAAGGCAGGCAAAGAGAGAATATGAGAAAAAGCTTGCTGTGGAAGCAAAAACATGTAATAAAGACTTTTTCAAGTACATTCATAGCAAAAAAAAAGAGGGGACAAGGCCATAGCAGAGAGACTAAATGAATTATTTTCTTTGGTCTTTACTGAGAAAATGTAGGAATGTTACCCATGACTGAAATGGTATTTAAAGGTGATGCTGCAGAAGAATTGAAAGACATATTGATACACTGGGAAGATGTATTATAACTATTTGATAAACTGAAGATTAGCAAATCACCTGGACCAGATGGTATAAATCCAATGGTGTTGAAAGAACTGAAATATGAGATTGCAGCCCTGCTATTAGTAATCTGTGAACTATCATTAAAATCATCTGTAATACCTGAAGATTGGAGGATGGCCAATGTAATGCCAATTTTTAAAAGGGGTTCTAGAGGTGATTCAGGAAACTACAGACCGGTGAGCTTGACATCCATCCTGGGATAATGCTAGAACCATTATAAAGAACAAAATTACTGAACATGTAGATAGTCATGGCTTAAGGGGAGACAGCCAACATGGCTTTAGCCAAGGAAGGTCTTGTTTTACTTATCTGTTATGTTGTTTTTGAAGGTGTGAACAAACAGGTAGACAAAAGTAAGTTGGTTGATATAGTGTATCTGGATTTTCAGAAAGCCTTTGACAAGGTCCCTCATGAGAGACTCTCAGTGAAATTAAAAAAGTCATGGGATAGAAGGCAGTGTACTATTGTGGATTAGTAACTGGTTAAAAGATAGAAAGCCGAGGGGGGTGGAGCATTGCCTCTGGTCAAGATGGACATGTAAGAGCTGTGCTCCAGAGGGCAATAGACAAGAATCCTGATTTCGGCAATCTTTAATCAAATAGTTCTTACCTAAGTTGATACCATTCGATCCCGGATATGTCTGGCTCCAAACAAACGCGTCTGGATTACCAAATATCCCAGTTTTAGGTGTTCTTATTAGGACTGATCATATGACGGGGCTGGGGTTAAAATGTGCCTTTTTTGTTGGGTTTTCTTCTCTAGGCTATAGGGGCAGCTAACACTTTAAGGGTACTTAAGAATGTTGTTCTAAAACTAAGTGCTACAATTTGGTATGTTTCTTCAACATTTGATTGTTAATCGGAACTATAATGTCAGTATGTTTGTCTTTAGGATTGTTTAACTGAATGTTGGGGCATTAATAATCCCACTAAGAGGGAATTTGTTTTGCGGCGTGGTTGGAAAGAAAGTGCTGACATCTTACTGTTGTAGGAGATATACTTAAATGGAGAGGAGTCGTTGAGGCTAAATGGAAAGCCATACTCTTTAGAGGTTTCTCAGCTGCCTATCATAAGAACAATGGGGTAGCTATCTTAATGAGGAAAGTTCTATCCTTTATGGATTTTCAAATATCACGTACTGATTTTCCTAGTTTACAAGGGACTTTGTTCTACAACTAGTGAGTCTACTATTCCTGAGGCTCACATTTCTGTTCATTTTGCAATCTCATTTACCCTATTTGACTCAACAAGCTTTCAGCAGTATAATAGCAAAATGGTCGCCGGTCTGTTTCATTGGTGGGGTCGTCTTAAAGCTATAAATATGACTATCACTCCTAAAGTGAATTGTATAGTTGATATGTTATCAGTTCTCCTTACAGGGAGAGTCTATAGTCAAAGTGAAAGGATTCTAGCTCAGTTTCTATGGGAAAATAACTGCACAGAATTGCTTTCAGGAAGCTTAAATCTTAAAAGAGGAAGGGGGGGGGGTGTGATCTCTCTGATTTTCAGGCCTAGTACTGTGATTTTTTACTAAAACAAGGTTTGCGATGGGTGGAGGGGGCCATAGGTTTGCACTCAATATGGCTTGAACCAGAAGAGAAGTTAAGTAATCCCTTCCTCTAGAACCTTCTTCTTGGTATCGTGTCTGTTGGGAGGTTGAAGTCTTATGGGGTATATCGGATACTCAGAAGGCCTTTCAAAAGTTGTACATGCAACTCCTAAGGAGGATTGCCTGTTGAAAGGTAGCTAACTGGGTTCAGACAGCTTGGAATGAGTGTAAGTCTCATCAAGGAGATGTCAGCACTTTGAGACAATGTGGTGTGTGATTATCCTAACATTCAGTCTTATTGGGTTTCAATATGGAACCATATTAAAGGGGAAAACATGTGGCAGAGCTGGGTTGACGCGAAGGGTGGGACACTTGTGCTTATGATATATATTTGATATATACTATCTCACTAACAGCTCCGAACATAATCACCACTCGAATAGTGAGCACCACAACTATAGTAGTAGTAGTCAAACAGGTAGACCCTCGCAACAGGTGTACCCCACAATGTAAATAACAAGCAGTTTCCTGTATCATTGTACCACCTATGTATATAGTTGACCATGTTCCCTTTTCATTTGAACCACCTATGTATATAGTTACCCTGTTTCTCCAAGTTCTACTTCCTGTTAAATGTAATGACCAGACATATGAAAGTTGTCAGATGTTTCTGTTCAATGTAAACTGCGCTGATGGCAAATAGTGCGGTATATAAGAAATGTTAATAAAAAATAAAATAAATAAACATCATGGTGTAGTTCTCTTGCATCCTTCTTTTCTTAAGCGAAAAATCTTAGGGGCATGTTTACTAAAATCCGCAAAATAGCGCACCGCAAAATAGCGCACGGCAACGCGGCACTGAAACGCGCAGAAATGCGTTTAAATGCCCCGCACACGTGCGTGTCACCCCCGCACAGGTACGCGGCTCACTAACGGGCCCCGTACAAGTGCGGGCCCGCAAATGTCCGATAGAGGCGTGGAACGGCGAAAGGAGGGCGGAGGAAGGCTCCGGAGGGGCGGAGGGACGGGGTCAATGGGTGGAGAGTGGGAGGGGAGAGGCTCCCCGCACAGTATCGGGCCCGAATTTGCATGTAAAAACTACCGCGAGTGAAACACTCGCGGTAGAAAGCATTTAAAGGGAAGAGAAACCATTTCCGTCAGCAATGTACAGGAAAACAGGGGAAACCAGCAAAACGTGAGCAGTGTGATATATGTGCACAGCACAAAAGTGAAAATAAAAATAGAAAATGACCACAACAGAACTATTAAAAATAGTAATTCAGCTGGGGAACAGTTATAGTGATGGGCAATTACAGAAATCACACCCAGCAAAGCTCCAGAAAAAAGAAATGAATATTGGAAGGGTCTACTGAGAGGAGACTCTTCCAAAAAACATTTCCACGTTTTGGAGCTTTCCTGGGAGTGTTTGCTATGGTTGCCCATTAATATCACTGTTGCCCAGCGTGGTGATATTTTGTCCCACATTTCCCGTGGTCATTTCCGGGGTTTATGTGCACGTTTGTCACCAGACAGGGTGCATATGCCCACAGTAGAATTGCGTAGAGCAGGGTTTGTGACTCCATCCTGCCAGGCTTACTGCCTCCAGGGGCTGCAATGTCTCTGTGGCCAAAGTGTGGTACAGCGGACAGAGTCATTACCTCTAGGACCAGAGAGCAGAGGTTCAAAACCCAGCTGGGGCACCTGCCAGCCCTGTCCCTATATTTTACCCACCACTAAATAAAGATAGCGCAGACACCCCTGTATGCATGGGGAAATCACCCATATTTTACCCAACACCGCACACACACCACAACAATGGGCATTACCTACAGCCAAGTCCCCCAAATGCAGTCCCATACTGCCACATTGCAAGCAGGTCAACTGCTTTTTCTGAGAGAAGTTCATGCCAGCATGTTGGCGGACAAGTACATGTGGTGCAGGGGGCAGTGGCTGCTAACCACAGAAGACAGAGGCCTAGCCATGTGCAGGCTGGCACAGTCCACTGCAAGACAGGTCCTGCCGGATCCACAGTCATGGACAGTCCAGGGAATCCAACCAATCTGTGGCTACACAGTGGTGCAGTGCACACAGACAGTGCATACAAGAACAGAAGGTCACAGGTTCAAAGCCCAGCTGGGGCTACTGCCAATCCTGCCCACATATTTTTCCCACAACTAAGCAGTGATAGTAAGGACACACCTTTCATGGCGGGGACATATGCAATGGTAAGACATCTATCTTTTACCCCACTGAGCACAGACACCATGAACAGGGGCAGTACCTAGAGCAGAATCACCCAAATGCAGTCCTGGTGGGCAACACACCAGTCAGGTTCCATGCTGACACTCATACAAATGCCTGTGCTGTATATCTATGCACCACCCCCATGGCATGTAGATGTAGGCCATGCATATTCATGAGGGATAGCAGGAAAACCCGAACAGTGTGATGCAAACCTGGACTGGAGTTGGGAATCTGTGCCGTAAAGCAGCAGCCATCAAGGGCAGACACACCCACACCCACAGGCCCCATTGGCCAATGTCTCCTGGAAAGGCAGAACATTGGACCGTGCATGCAGCACCCAAAACGAGCACTTGCATAACTTACCAATGTCACCCTACACCTGAGGTATACGGTACACAGCTCGGAGACGTTTGCTAGGAGCACAGGCAGGCAGTTATCCATACGTTACGTACATACTGCTAGTTGACCCCATCCAAACAATCTGTTAGGTGTTTGCGGGGCATGCTCCAGGCCTGGCCTCTGACGGTGCTTACCACCCTGGGGAGTGACCACCAGCTGTAATGCGTACCATATCCATGCCTTGCCGTGCTCAGGACCGGTTTGGTGGGCAAGGCTACTTACCCCCTCAATCGTAGCACCATGATGGCAGAGGTGTGGAAGTGTGTGTCTGTCTATACAGTGGGTGTTGGCTGCAAGCCCCTTCAACAGCCCGCACTGCCAGCACTGTTGCCAGTATTGGCCAGTCAATGTGCATAATGAGGTGCAAGGTACCATGGGTATAGCCAGGGCAGGGTGGCGTGGCCAGGATGCATCTGCACTGGGCATAGGGCCCTGGCAGGGACATTGGCTGGGATATTGTAGTGTCCGGCCACCACCTACACAGACAGGGTGGCCAAAGCATGTCCTTCTGGGGGATCACGCTCACCCTGACTGTGCAGTGACCACAGCATGGCTAGGCCCCCCCATAGTGCTGTATAGTAGTTTGCTCATGTGATAGATATGGGTTTCTCTTTGGGGCCCAGTCACTGATATATCTGCTTGTTGTGTATGCAGACAGCCCAGTTCTGGGTGCATGCATCTCCATTGGGAACATGCACTATGGACTAACCAGCAGACTATTTGTAGCTGGTAAATGTCTTGCTATAATGGCTTGCAGGGTGCAGTGGCTGTTGCCTTGCTGCAGGGGAATATCTGGTGGTGGAGTGCAGCTTACCATACCCTGGGCTTATGTCTGTCTGCTATTGTGTTATGGCTGTGTATGGAGCTGCCTGCCAGGGGGGGGGGTGTGGTTGTGTTCCTCAGCAGGACTGGGGTTGATGTTGCCCTCTACTGCCACCTTTGCAGGGAGGTAGAGTGTGGATCCCTTGATGGGGACCATGTTTGCCACGGGGGGGGGGGGGTGCCTGATGGCAGCAGACAGGGATATCCATGGTGTTTGTGCAGAAACTAGCTATCTTACACATTAACACTGCTTTGGAACGCCCGCTTGGCCTCCATCAGCCATGGCAGGTGTTGTTGACCTGGTCCTGGCCACCTCATTGCACACTCAGGGTGAGCACAGTACCCGCACGATGTAACGGTGTGTGGCTACTCTGTGCCAGTAAAACACCCGGTCAGTGCCCCCTACTAGGCCAAGGTGCTGTGTGGGTGCACCCGGTCACTTCCCCCAACAGGGCCGAGGTGCTGTGGGGGTGCATTCCCCATCTTGTGTTCATCTGCGGACAGCTAATTTGCATGTGCAGTGCATCATGGGTACGGGTGGCCTAACCCTATCCTGTTGACACCAGCAGACTGTCTGTGAGGTGACGTGTAGGCTATCTGCAGCCAGCCAGGGGCCTGCTTACAGCTATGGAGCTGTAGCGCAATGGTTACATCACTGCCTGTGCAGCCAGAGGTCATGGGTTGAAACCCACAGTGGGGCCCTTTGGTAGGGCTGTCCACAGCTTTATTTTTATTTACTGTACATATGTCTATACCGGCAAGACCACCCTCAGCTTACTATACCCATTAGGTGCCTCTGAGGGTGCTTCATAGGGCGCCCTGTAGGCCACCTTATGGTTGCCATCCCTATAGGGTGCACTATACATTATCCTGTGTCGCAACATACATGCTGCCCTATAGGGGTCATTCAAGGGTGCCTTGGCGAACAGTGCACTGTAACATGTGCCTTATGGGCCGCCGTATGTTAACATGCTGGGAGAGTGCGTTTGCTAGTAGTGCTCACAAAATAAAATTATACAGCCTCCTACAGCACTCCACAACATAATACATACTGCCTCAGCAGGCATTTTTCACTGGGCATTGTGAGGAGTTGAACCCCTGATCCCTGCACCATTGGTCAGTGTTTTAACCATTGTGCTGTGGCTCTGTTCCTGTGCTTGTGCATCAGCGCGCCGCCTTGTGCCTATCAGCGCGCCGCCTTCTGCCGCCCAAGGGGACCAGTGCGCCGCCTTCTGCTGCCCAAAAATAACTGTGCGCCGCCTTATGCCGCCCAAAAATAACTGTGCGCCGCCTTATGCCGTTCCAAATTAATTTGCCTCCTAAAACAATGTTAATCATTACAGTTACTGCCTCAGCTGACCTTTGTCGTTGCACACACTGGGGGATTGAACCCATGGCCCCTGCACCATTGGTCAGTGTCTTCACCGTTGTACCACGGCTCTGTTGTTTTGTATACTCAGCAGCGCGCCACTTTGCCTTTCCACGCGCTAATGTTGACCCCCGCACATTAGCGCGACGCACACACGTCCGGTTGCTTACTACCGTTTTTTTTCTATTTTCTGCCTGAACCGCCCACTCCTTATATGGCACAGGCACACTAGCACGGCCCCGCACGTTAGGAATGTTTAGTAAACATGCCCCTTAATTTGTAATGGAGTGGTTGCTCTTTTATTTATTTATTTATTTTAATGCTTTTCTATACCGCACTATTTATCATCAGCTCGGTTTACAAGTAACATAAGTTGTGCAATGCAGAACAGTCTGACATTGGACTTACAATGAACAGGGAAGATAAAACATGGTGAACAGGATAACTATATACACTATGTACAAATTGGTATTATGGTTTCCCATAATATTCGGCGGTAGTTACAAAAGCTCAATGGTGGCTGTTTAAATCTACATATTTCTCTTGGTACTCCGTGGTTTGTTAGGGATGGTTGTAGTGAATGGATTAAGTGCACTAATTGTAGGGCGGAGGGGTTACTCTGTGTAATCTGCTATGGGTCGGGGTGAGGGTGTCTAGGTGACGTCTGAAATAGAGAAGTGTTGCAGGAAGAGATGATGTTTGAGCGCCTTCCTGAACTGAGAGAAGTTGCTTATGGTGCGGAGGTCTGGTGGGAGGGCGTTCCAGCAGGAGGGTGCATATAGTGCAAAGACACGTTTTCTTGTAGTCTTGGAACATTTGGTGATGGCTTTTGGGAGAAGTATGGTATTGCAGGCAGTAGATCTCCTTGATCTGTTGAGGGGGGTGGGGTGTATAAGGTCTGAGAGGGAGGTGGATGTGCTTCTATTAATTGCCTTAAATGTCATTGTTAAGGTCTTGAATGTGATTCTGTACTGTACCGGGAGCCAGTGTAGGTATTTGAGGGTGGGGGTGATATGTTCACTTCTTGATGCTCCATAGAGTGTTCTGGCTGCAGCGTTCATCGCAAGCTGCAGGGGGTTTAGGGAGCTCTTAGTGAGGCCCAGCAGTATAGAGTTGGCGTAATCAAAATGAGGCATTATTAGGGTTTGAAAGACTGTGCGGAAGTCATTTGGTTCTAGAATCCGTTTCATGTGGTGTAGTGTCCGAACTTTGTGGTAAATTGCCCTTACGGTATTGCCTATTTGGGAGTGCATGTTTAGGCGCTGGTCGAGTGTTACACCAAGGTATTGAATCGTCGTCTTGGAAATGAGTTCTCTTATATTGCCCTTGCAGGCCTAGTAAGCTTGCAGATGTTTTGTGTTTCTTTATATAGCCCCTGATGATCGCATGATGATTGGAGGGACAGGGTGGGGTGGTATGTTTAACTTTTTCTTTTCTCATGTTAAAGAGAAGAATTGTGTATTTTGATTTACTGCAATTTGTTTTTCTCTTTTGCTTGTATTTTGTTGGAAACTAAAAAAAAATAAAAAAAGATAGAAAGCCGAGGGTAGGTTTAAATGGTCAATTTTCCCAAAGGAGAAAGGTGAATAGTGGAGTACCTCAGGGATCTGTGCTGGGTCCGCTGCTTTTTAACATATTCATAAATGACCTGGAAATGGGAATAATGAGTGAGGTAATCAAATTTGCAGATGACACAAAATTATTCAAAGTTGTTAAAACCCACGAGGACTGTGAAAAATTGCAAGAGGACCTTCAACTTCTCCAGCCCTTGAATTGAAGAACCATTATGCAGCCCTGGAAGTGGAGGAGGTGAAAGCATCCCTGGAAAGGGAAGAACCAGAGTTCAAGTACCCCATAGTTGCGGAATCAGTGACCAGAAGGAAACGAAGGGTAGTGGTGGTTGGAGACTCTCTTCTGAGGGGTACTGAGGCGTCCATCTGCCGACCAGACTTGATGTCCAGAGAGGTATGCTGTCTGCCTGGTGCCAAGATCCAAGATGTTACGGAGAGTTTGCCGAGACTCATCAAGCCCACTGACTATTACCCAATGTTGCCAATCCATGTTGGAACAAATGATACTGCCAGGTATACCTCGGAATGTATCAAAAGTGACTTCATGGCTCTGGGACAGAGGGTGAAGCAGTTAGGTGCACAGGTGGTGTTCTCTTCAATCCTCCCTGTTGAGGGTAAAGGCCAAGGCAGAGAGGCTCGCATCCTGGAGATGAATGAATGGCTGCGTGGATGGTGTCTTCGAGAGCGTTTTGGTTTCCTAGACCATGGGATGCTGTTCCAAGGGTTGCAGAGCAGAGATGGCATCCATCTGTCAAAGAAAGGTCAACGCATCTTTGGTAGTAGACTGGCTAATCTACTGAAGAGGGCTTTAAACTAGATTCGTTGGGGATGGGTGAAGAAAGCCCCCAGGTAAGTGAAAGCCCCAGGTAGGTGATACATTAAATACCTTTATGGAAATGGGTAACAGGGGTAACATATGGAAAGCAGTGTGTATTAATGCCCGTAGCATGGGAAATAAGATCCCTGAAGTTGAAGCTTTGGTGGGAGTGGCTGACTTGGATTTAGTGGCAGTTACAGAAACATGGTTCACAGAAAACCATGACTGGGATGTAACTATACCTGGTTATACTTTATTCAGAAAGGACAGGGTAGGAAGAAGGGGAGGAGGAGTGGCACTATATGTAAAAACTACTATTAAAGCTTTGGAATTACAGAGCTTAAAAGGGAGAGAGGAGGCATTGTGGGTTAAACTAGAAAGAGGGAAAGAGAAATCTATTTGCATTGGTGTGATATACAGACCTCCCTCACAAGAGGAAGAGGTGGAAAGAGAGTTAATTGAAGACATACGCAGCATTGCTAGGAAAGGGGAAGTACTACTGCTAGGAGATTTCAATATGCCAGATGTTGATTGGCACATTCCTGCTGCAATATCATCTAGAAGTAAGGAGATCCTGGATTCTCTACAGGGAGAACTATTCAGGCAATTGGTAACAGACCCCACACGTGAAGGGGCCATATTGGACTTGGTGCTTACCAATGGTGAAAGTGTTTCTGATGTTGTAGTGGGAGATCATTTTGCATCCAGTGGTCACCAGATGGTGTGGTTCAGTATTAGGACTAGGGCTGTTAGAATCCATTCCAAGGTGAAGATCTTAGACTTTAGGAAGACTAACTTTGCGAAGATGGGCCAATACCTCAGGGGATGGGAACAGCTGGGGGATGTAGAAAAACAGTGGGCAAAACTGAAAGGGGGTATTTTAAAGGCAACCAACCTTTTTGTTAAAATGGTAAATAAAGGCAAAAGGAACAGGAGACCGCTATGGTTTTCGAAGGAAGTAGCTGAAAAAGTGAAGAAAAAGAGGGAGGCCTTCATGAAATACAAGAGATCACAGAGAGAGGAAGACAGGCATCTGTATTTGGAAAAACTTAGAGAAGCTAGCAAAGTAGTCAAGAAGGCAAAGATTCAAAAGGAGGAGGAAATAGCCAATGCAATAAAATGGGGGGATAAGACATTTTTCAGATATATTAGTGAGAAGAGGAAGGGCAAAAGTGGTATTGTCAGACTCAAGGGTGCAGGGGGGGAATATGTAGAAGCTGATAAGGATAAAGCGGAATTGCTTAACAAATATTTTTGTTCTGTGTTCACAGATGAAGAACCAGGAGCAGGACCTCAGAAAACACCCACAAATAAGAACAGAAGCGAGGGACATCTTGAACAGTTTTCAGAAGACTGTGTTCGTGAGAAACTAGCTCAACTTAAAGTAGACAAAGCGATGGGACCGGATGGGATACACCCTAGAATACTGTGGGAACCTGGGGACGTTCTAGCAACTCCACTGACTGACCTTTTCAATGCCTCATTGGAGTCAGGAGTGGTGCCAAAGGACTGGAGAGAGGCTCATGTGGTGCCTTTACACAAAAGCGGAAGTAAGGATGTGGTTGAAAACTACAGACCGGTTAGTTTAACTTCGGTGGTGAGTAAATTATTGGAAACACTGCTGAAAGTGAAAATAGTGAGGTTTCTGGAGTCCGGCGGATTACAGGATCCGAGGCAGCATGGATTCATCAAAGGCAGGTCTTGTCAGACAAATCTGATTGATTTCTTTGACTGGTTGACCAGGGAGTTGGACCGAGGGAGAGCTCTAGATGTGGTGTATTTAGATTTCAGTAAAGCCTTTGACACTGTTCCTCACAGGCAACTTATAAACAAACTGAGCACCCTAGGGATGGACCATAAAGTTACTGCTTGGGTTAGAAATTGGTTGGGTGGGAGGCGACAAAGAGTACAAGTAAATGGAGCTCACTCTGAGGAGAAGGATGTTACCAGTGGTGTGCCCCAGGGATCTGTCCTTGGTCCGATTCTTTTTAACATCTTTGTTAGTGATATAGCGGAAGGGCTGTCAGGTAAGGTTTGCCTCTTTGCGGATGATACCAAAATCTGCAATAGAGTAGACACCCAGGAAGGTGTAGATAACATGAGGAGGGATCTAGCTAAGCTTGAAGAATGGTCTAGAATTTGGCAGCTGGGATTTAATGTTAAAAAATGTAAGGTCATGCATTTGGGTTGCAGCAATCCAAGGGAGCAATACAGTATAGGAGGTGAAGTACTTTTGTCCACTAAAGAAGAGCGGGACCTAGTCGTGGTTGTGTCTGATGATCTTAAAGTAGCTAAACAGGTAGAAAAGGCGATGGCAAAAGCTAGAAGGATGCTTGGGTGCATACGGAGAGGAATGTCTAGCAGAAAAAAGGAGGTGATAATGCCTCTGTATAAGTCTTTGGTGCGACCTCATTTGGAGTATGGTGTGCAATTCTGGAGACCGCACCTTCAAAAGGATGTGAACAGGATGGAGTCGGTGCAGAGGGTTGCTACTAAAATGATTAATGGGCTTCATTATAAAGCATATGAGGACAGACTTAAGGATCTTAATATGTACACCTTAGAGGAAAGGCGGGATAGAGGTGATATGATTGAGATGTTTAAATACCTCCGTGGCATAAATGTTCAGGGAGAGAGCCTCTTTTAATTGAAATCAAGTTCTGCTACGAGGGGACATGGGATGAGGGTGAAGGGAGATAGATTCAGGAGTGATATGCGGAAATATTTCTTTACGGAAAGAGTAGTGGATCCGTGGAATAGTCTCCCAGTGGAGGTGGTGGAGATGAGGACAGTAACTGAATTCAAAAAAGCATGGGACCAACACAGAGGATCTCTAAAGGTAAAAAGTTGGCTGTTGTAGTTGTTGTTATGGAAGGACAGACTAGATAGGCCTTGTGGTCTTTTTCTGTCATCATGTTTCTATGTTAATAAATTGGAAGACTGGGCATCCACATACATACAAGCAACCCCCCATAGCTATATAAACACAGACCCCCCCACACAACCTACCCAAGCACACATGAACATACCCCTAAATCCCCTCTGACAAACAAATCCCAACATTCACATGCACTACCTTTTCCACCCCCACTTCCCAATACACACTCCTCCACCTCCTGAATCTACACATATAGACACATACATCTCCCCACCCTTTAACATTCCACCCTCACATCTCCACAGATAAACAGATAAACTTTTCCCTTTGAAATAGATATGCACATCATACCATTCACTCACACACACATCTGCACCTCATATTCACCGTCAGTCTGTATGCCATGCAGCTACACATGTCCTGCTGCCCTATTGAGAAACAATTTATCAACCAAATCTCCCACAAAGACATGTCTGAAAATGGAGGAAGGGGGAAACATGCAGTTTTATCACACTATACATGTGCACTATCCAACTTGTTACAGGATAGATGTGGGAGGGGTGGTGTAAATGCCCACATCTGCAATGTAGGCATGTGTAAGACCACTTTCACTAGAATTTTATAAAAACGAGTAGGCAGTTACTTTATTTTTATGAAATAGGCTTAACATAACTGCTTTAAAATGTGCTTTAACTAGGTGTCTCTTTATAAACCACTTTGACCAGTGAATAAAGTGGTATAGAAGAATAAATAAATAATAAAATAAAGTTGCCTTCAATGTGTATAGAGTTGAAAGTGTGATCTATGTAAGTTATTTTCCTTCCCTGGACTAATCATGCTTTCAAGAATATCTCCTTTCAATGCAGTAAATAGAAGAGCAATATTTAGACCATCAAGTAAGGTGTGAAAGTGTCTACTATAAGAGACATGTTTACTAAGCAGCATTAACTGTTAACACAGGGCTGCAGCCCATACTAACAGTGCTGGTGCTAAACAGTGGAGGGTTATTTCTACACTATGTGCTTAGGGTGACATGCGTCAGGATTGAGGCAGTGAGTCAGCATGTCGCCCGGTGACAGCTGGTGCGTGGGATATTGCTGTATGCTAGCTGTCATGATTACTGATAGCGTGGCTGCACATAATACCATCTCAAGAGGTGGTGTAAAATGCAGTGGTGCTACCAGCAGCCAAGTAGCATGGCTACTGCCCATGGTGAAAAGAATGGTCATGCTATGCCAGTACATCCTCATCAAGCCCCTCCCCTGCTTATCAACCCCCACCCCAATGAACTCCCCAGCCAATCAAACCCTTCCCTTCAGTACTACTCTCTCTCTGGACAGCAGGCCAACATGGCTGCTGTCCCCCAAGACCCTCCCAAACCTCTCAACCTGGAGAAGGGCCCCCCCCCTTTCCCCAGGCATCCACACTGGCCCTACTCCCACCCCTAGACCCCCCTGGTCTTACCCAGGGATTCTCTGGTGGACAAGTGGTGAAAAAAGCAGGAGCAGTCTCCCTCTGCTCCTGGCCCAACTTGGCATCTTTCAAAATGGCAGCAGGCTCATGGTACTGACCCCTAGTGGTAGTATATGCTACATCACTAGACCAGAGACATTCTGAAAGATGCTAGTAGATGGGACAGGAGTGGAGGGAGGACTGCTCCTGCCTCATACACCACTTAGCCACAAGGAAGCTCCTGAGTAAGACCTGGGGGGATGAGGGGATGGGGGAGAGCAGTAGTAGCTGCCTGGGAGATCTGATCTGGGTTGAGATGGTGTGGGGGGGAGGGGCTTAGGGGACAGCAGACCTGTCGGCCTGCTGTCCAAAGAGTGGGTAGTGCTGAAGGGGAAGTTGATTGGTTTGGGAGTCTTGATTAGGTTGATCAACAAGGGAGCTTGATGGGTTTCTTTGACTGGGGGGGGGGCTTGATTGGGAGGGTTCAAATCTTGCGGTAGAGATATAGCTGTAGCCACTTCTCCCTTCCCTGTAGTTTTTCTCTAGGCCCGTGTTCCTCCTCTCCTAAAGCAGGGAACCTGGGCCCATGTAGTAAATATCTGCTCTGTGCATTAAATGCAGGGCAGATCCTGGGCAAGCCTCCTGCATTTACTGCATAGGATTTGAACCTACTATGCTGGCATTTTTGCACATGACATGCAGTAGGTGAAAATTATCTTAGTAAACATACCCCTAAATCTTCTGATGTGATAGAGGGCACATCATGGTATTTTTGTTCTTCAGGAGCTAGGGGAAGCTCTGAAGAAACACAGGGAGCCTGGGTGTATGAGGATGGCTCCATTCCTTTTAATAATATTTTTCACCCCAGACTACTTTAAGAACCTGAGAACAAGCAAGCAGAGCCACAAGGGTGTGGCTCAGACAGTCATGTTAAAAACTGTTAATGACAGCCATTCTGGGAGGCCCCAGGAAGAAAAAAGTCGGCGCCTCCAGTACCCTGTAGGCTGGAAGTGCCGCAGAAAGTCCTGAGACGGGATACTTGAAGAGTTCTGAGATACTGCCAGCTAGGTTAACAACTAAGAGCTGAAACTCCATCGGTGAAAAGGTCTTAAGGTAGAACAAATCATACATGAACCCTGTGATTGTGGTGCAGGGAATTTTAAAGGTGAAGCCTGCGACTGTGGTGCAGGAGGGTTTAAAGGTGTCCAGCTGACAAGCTGCTACTGTTGCAGCTTTGAATAATGCAAGAAAAGTCTAAGTAGCTGGCTTGATACGAAAGCCAGCTGTTTGTTGTAACCTTGAATGTTTGGCAAAGTTGAAAGTCCGAAGCTGCAAGGAAAGTCTAAGGAGCTGACTGGCTAAAGAAGCCAGGCCATGTGTCTGTTGTAATCAAGAAGGCTCCAGATGCCAGCTACTAAAGGAAGCCAGGCCAGCTTTAGTGTCACAATAAATGCTGAGGGGACAACCCCAGGGACCAGCTTGCCAAGAAGTCAGTCTGCGAAGATAGTTTTAAATGCTGTGTTGTGTATTCCTAATGTCCAGCTGATATACCTCCTGTAGGTTAGCTGTGCAGCACTGCATGCGTGGCGCTTTATAAGTGCTAAATAGTAGTAGTAGTAGTAATTTACTTAGATGCTTTGAAAGGGAGTCAGGCCAAAGGCAAAGGAAATGGGTTAGTGGAACATTGAGGTATACAGTATTCAGATTGCAGAGTTGCCAAGTTGCCCAGTTACAGGAGTGAGATTTTAAGCCAGTCCTGGATTTCTGACAATCTCATCCTGATGCATGATGGAACCTGTAGCACTGAATCTCCAGGAACAAGCAGGAATGTAGTCTTCACATATGGGTATCGTCGGTACCGATGGAGCCCGCGCGGGAACACTCCCCAGTGTCCAATAAGAAAGCTTTTGGAAGCATCCCACAGCGCATGCATACTGCCTCCCTGCCTCTGTACCTGTCTCACTTCAGTTCTTCATTTTCCGTGGAGCCGACAGGACACGGTACCCTGTCACTGCAGAAAATCTACCTTTATTTTTTATTTTTTGTGGTCACGTCTGCCTTCATTCGACGCCTACTGGTACCACCAGTTCTCTTCTTCTTCTTTCTTTAAAAAAAACCAAACAAACATATATTTTTCTTCAGGGGTTTTTCCCTATTCTGATGCTAGGCACCATTTTGGGCACCAGGCCCATTTATTTCTTCAAGCATGGAGAAACCAGCCAGTGGTTTCAAAAAATGCTTAAAATGTGGCGGTACCATCTCCATCACCGACACCCATGATTGATGTCTAAAATGTTTGGGTCCTGAACGTTGTCCAACGGAGTGTCTCTCCTGCGTGAGGATGACCAAGAGGGGCCGTCAGAACAGAACTGCAAAACTCGGTACCCTTTTTGCCTCCGACACGATGTCAGTTGCATCAACGTCTTCCAGGGCTTCATCTTCCTCCCATGGATCTCAGGTAACCAAAAGTAAAACTAGCCAGTCGTCGAAGGGAAAATCTCATTCAAAGTATCGAGATGCCTTGGGTGCTTCCCTCAAGGATACTTCACTGGCAAAACAGCCCCGGCGGGAGTCTTCGAGCTCCAAAGCATTAACGGGGCTCCAGGATGTTCCAGAGGCCTCTGCGGAACTACTGGTGCCATGCTCTGGGGTCGTGTCCGGTACCAGAGTGAATCTATTAGAAGATTCAACTCCCTCTCCTCAACGCAGGATGTCTCCTTCAGAGGATATGTCCTTCCAGGACTTCATACGTGGTTTAGCAAAAGGCCTTGCAATCACTGTGATTCCAGAAAAAGAACCTAGGGCAGAGGAATTAAGAATTCTACAATACCCTATGGCTCCCAAGGAAGCAGCTATGCTTCCCATTCACAAGATCTTACATGATCTGATGTTGAGAATGTGGGAGACTCCTTTAACGATATCTTCACATTCCCGACTCCTGGACACTATGTACCGAGTGCCAAGTTGTCCTGGTTTTCAAAAAACTCAGTTACCACACCATTCAATGGTGGTGGAATCGGCCATGTGAAGGATCAAGAGTGTAAAAACGCACTCTTCTAATCCTCCAGGCCATGAATCCAGGACACTCGATGCCTTTGGCAGTTGATGTTTTCAATCTTCCATGCTGGGAGCCAGGATCAGTTCCTACATTCTGTATATGGGAATGTTCCTGGAAGAAGTCACAAAAGACTTAGAGCTCATTAGTCTTTCTGTCTCAGAGGAAAAAAGAGCAGACTACCTTATTCTGGTCAAACATGCCCAGAATGTCTCTAAATTCAAGAACCGTGCTACCTTTGATTGTTTTGAATGTCTTAGCAGAACCTCTGCTATATCCATAGGAACATGTTGTATTGCTTGGCTTCAAGCATCAGATTTGGAACAGTGGGTGCAAGAAAAGCTGGGAAACATTCCTTGCACAGGAGAAAATCTCTTTGGTAAGGACTGGCAGGACAAGGCTAATCAGCTTGAATCTGGCAATACTACTTTGAACAGATTGTCAAAGGCTACAGCAAACCCAGCAAAAAAGAAAACATTCAAGAAACCTTTTTTCAGTAAGAAAAAGAAGTCGTACCAATTTTACACCCATCAAACTCACTGTCCACTTCATGTTTCCCAAAAGGGAATCCCTGTTGAGAGTAAAGGCCAAGGCAGAGAGGCTCGCATCCTGGAGATGAATGCATGGCTGTGTGGATGGTGTTATTGAGAGCGTTTTGGTTTCCTAGACCATGGGATGCTGTTCCAAGGGTTGCAGAGCAGAGATGGCATCCATCTGTCCAAGAAAGGTCAACGCGTCTTCAGTAGCACACTGGCTAATCTACTGAAGAGGGCTTTAAACTAGATTCATTGGGGATGGGTGAAGAAAACCCCCAGGTAAGTGAAAGCCCCCAGGTAGGTGATACATTAAATAACTTTATGGAAATGGGTAACAGGGGTAACATATGGAAAGCAGTGTGTATAAATGCCCGTAGCATGGGAAATAAGATCCCTGATGTTGAAGCTTTGGTGGGAGTGGCTGACTTGGATTTAGTGGCAGTTACAGAAACATGGTTCACAGAAAACCATGATTGGGATGTAGCTATACCTAGCTATACTTTATTCAGAAAGGACAGGGTAGGAAGAAGGGGAGGAGGAGTGGCACTATATGTAAAAACTACTATTAAAGCTTTGGAATTACAGAGCTTAAAAGGGAGAGGGGAGGCATAGTGGGTTAAACTAGAAAGAGGGAAAGAGAAATCTATTTACATTGTTGTGATATACAGACCTCCTTCACAAGAGGAGGAGGTGGACAGAGAGTTAATTGAAGACATGCGCAGCATTGCTAGGAAAGGGGAAGTGCTACTGATAGGAGATTTCAATATGCCAGATGTTGATTGGCACATTCCTGCTGCAGTATCATCTAGAAGTAAGGAGATCCTGGATTCTCTACAGGGAGAACTATTCAGGCAATTGGTAAGAGTCCCCACACGTGAAGGGGCCATACTGGACTTGTTGCTTACCAATGGTGAAAGTGTTTCTGATATTGTAGTGGGAGATCATTTTGCATCCAGTGATCACCAGATGGTGTGGTTCAGTATTAGGACTAGGGCTGTTAGAATCCATTCAAAGGCGAGGATCTTAGACTTTAGGAAGACTAACTTTGCGAAGATGGGCCAATACCTCAGGGAGACGTTAGTGGGATGGGAACAGCTGAGGGATGTAGAAAAACAGTGGGAAAAACTGAAAGGGGATATTTTAAGGGCAACCAACCTTTTTGTTAAAATGGTAAATAAAGGTAAAAGGAAAAGGAGACCGCTATGGTTTTCGAAAGAAGTAGCTGATAAAGTGAAGAAAAAGAGGAAGGCCTTCATGAAATACAAGAGATCACAGAGAGAGGAAGACAGACATCTGTATTTGGAAAAACTTAGAGAAGCTAGCAAAGTAGTCAAGAAGGCAAAGATTCAAAAGGAGGAGGAAATAGCCAATGCAATAAAATGGGGGGATAAGACATTTTTCAGATATATTAGTGAGAAGAGGAAGGGCAAAAGTGGTATTGTCAGACTCAAGGGTGCAGGGGAGGAATATGTAGAAGCTGATAAGGATAACGCGGAATTGCTTAACAAATATTTTTGTTCTGTGTTCACAGATGAAGAACCAGGAGCAGGACCTCAGAAAACACCCACAAATAGGAATAGAAGCAAAGGACATCTTGAACAATTTTCAAAAGACTATGTTCGTGAGAAACTATTTCAACTTAAAGTAGACAAAGCGATGGGACCAGATGAGATACAGCCGAGAATACTGAGGGAACTTGGGGATGTTCTAGCAGCACCACTGACTGACCTTTTCACTGCCTCGTTGGAGTCGGGAGTGGTGCCAAAGGACTGAAGAGAGGCTCATGTGGTGCCTTTACACAAAAGCGGAAGTAAGGATATGGTTGAAAACTACAGGCCGGTTAGTTTAACTTCGGTGGTGAGTAAATTATTGGAAACGCTGCTGAAAGAGAAAATGGTGAGGTTTCTGGAGTCCAGCGGATTACAGGATCCGAGGCAGCATGGATTCACCAGAGGCAGGTCTTGTCAGACAAATCTGATTGAGTTCTTTGACTGGGTGACCAGGGAGTTGGACCGAGGGAGAGCCCTAGATGTGGTGTATTTAGATTTCAGTAAAGCCTTTGACACTGTTCCTCACAGGTGACTTATAAACAAACTGAACACCCTAGGGATGGACCCTAAAATTACTGCTTTGGTTAGAAATTGGTTGGGTGGGAGGTGACAAAGAGTACAAGTAAATGGAGCTCACTCTGAGGAGAAGGATGTTATCAGTGGTGTGCCCCAGGGATCTGTCCTTGGTCTGATTCTTTTTAACATCTTTGTTAGTGATATTGTGGAAGGGCTTTCAGGTAAGGTTTGCCTCTTTGCGGATGATACCAAAATCTGCAATAGAGTAGATACCCAGGAAGGTATAGATAACATGAGGAGGGATTTAGCTAAACTTGAAGAATGGTCTAGAATTTGGCAGCTGGGATTTAATGTTAAAAAATGTAAGGTCATGCATTTGGGCTGCAGCAATCCAAGGGAGCAATATAGTATAGGGGGTGAAGTACTTTTGTCCACTAAAGAAGAGCGGGACCTAGGCGTGGTTGTGTCTGATGATCTTAAAGTAGCTAAACAGGTAGAAAAGGCGACGGCAAGAGCTAGAAGGATGCTTGGGTGCATACGGAGAGGAATGGCTAGCAGAAAAAAGGAGGTGATAATGCCTCTGTATAAGTCTTTGGTGCGACCTCTTTTGGAGTGTAGTGTGCAATTCTGGAGACCGCACCTTCAAAAGGATGTGAACAGGATGGAGTCGGTGCAGAGGGTGGCTACTAAAATGATTAGTGGTCTTCATTAAAAAGCATATGAGGACAGACTGAAGGATCTTAATATGTACACCTTAGAGGAAAGGCGGGATAGAGGTGATATGATTGAGATGTTTAAATACCTCCATGGCATAAATGTTCAGAGAGAGAGCCTCTTTCAATTGAAAGCAAGTTCTGCTACGAGAGGACATGGGATGAGGGTGAAGGGAGACAGATTCAGGAGTGATATGCGGAAATATTTCTTTATGGAAAGAGTAGTGGATCCATGGAATAGTCTCCCAGTGGAGGTGGTAGAGATGAGGACAGTAGCTGAATTCAAAAAAGCATGGGACAAACACAGACGATCTCTAAAGGTAAAAAGGGGACTGTTGTAGTTGTTATTATGGAAGGACAGACTAGATAGGCCATGTGGTCTTTTTCTGTCATCATATTTCTATGTTTCTATGTTTCTATGCTTCTAAGGGACAACAACAGAACAGACAGCAGAGAAAGCCACAAGCTCAAAAAGCTCAACCTAGAGAACTTAGTCATTCTGCCCCTAAAAGGTCCAGAACCCTTGGCCATTCCAGGCAGACTCTGCCATGTTGTCAAAAGATGGCAACAAATATCAGAAAATTGGACTCTATCCATTGTAAGATTGGCATATAAGCTTCATTTCCTCAACTTGCCCCCACCTACAATTCTGAAACAGTTCAATTCTCAGGGCCCTGCCACCAACCTCTTGTGGCAGGAGGTCACGTCACTTCTAGCTCAAGGAGCAATCGAAGAAGTGCCCATATCCCAACAGGGGACAGGGTTCTACTCCCCCTATATTCTTATTCCAAAGAAGACAGGGGGACACAGGCCTATACTAGACCTCAGAGAATTAAAATGTATTTGTTCCGAGAAAAGTTCAAGATGATCTCCCTCGGAACACTTTTACCATATCTTCAAAGTCAAGATTGGCTATGTTCTCTAGATCTAAGAGATGAGTACACACATATTCTCATCCACTCAGATCACAGGAGGTTCCTTTGATTCCTGATCCAAGGAAGACACTTCCAGTACAGAGTTCTTCCTTTCAGACTTGCCTCTGCTCCAAGAGTCTTCACAAAATGCATGGCAGTGGTAGCAGCATTTATGAGGACTCTGGGAATATTCATCTTCCCTTACTTAGACGATTGACTCATTCGAGCATCGACAGCTCCAGAGGCCAGCTTCGCTCTCTCTCAAGCAATGACAATTCTTCAATACTTGGGGCTGATTATAAACCTCCCAAAATCTCATCTCACCCCCTCTCAATCTGTAGAATTCATAGGGGCTCGTCTAGACACACGGCAGTCAAAGGCTTTCCTGCCCCAGCCACACTGTCTACGTATAATACAACTGGCATCTCAAGCATCTATGAAGGTATTCCTTACTGATCGGGAGATGCTTCAACTGCTGGGACACATGGCATCCACTGCCCATGTGGTTCCCTATGTTCGCCTCCACATGCGAGCAGCACAGTGGACCCTTTCCTCTCAGTGGTCACAAGCCTTGGGTCGACTAACGGACAAAATCAGAACTACCACACATCTGATTTCTTCCCTGCAATGGTGGCAATCCCTGGAAAACCTCCTTGTAGGCTCTCCTTTCCAGCAGCCTCTATGCCAAACCACTCTGACGACAGATGCGTCCAAGATGGGTTGGGGGGCCCACTTGCACGATCTCTCCATTCAGGATCTTTGGACCTCACAGGAGGTTTCCCTTCACATAAGCCTCCTAGAGTTGAGAGCCATTTTCAATGCTTTTCAAGTCTTTCAAGGCCATCTCAGCAAAAAAGCAGTACTGGTCCAAACCGACAATCAGGTAGCTATGTTCTATGTGAACAAGCAAGGCAGAACAGGCTCTGTCGCTATGCAACGAAGCTTTGCGAATATGGGCCCTCGCCAGAGAGTTACAAATTCACCTGTTTGCAGTATACCTTCCTGGCATTCAAAACTTGTGGGCAGACAAACTCAGTCGAATACTGCTGCCACATGAGTGGTCCCTCCACTCATACCAGCTTGCTCGAATGTTTCGAATCTGGGTAACACCAGATATAGACCTCTTTGCAAGTCCACAGAATGCCAAACTTCCCCAATTCTGTTCCAGAATTCCGGCCCAAAACTGTCAGGCAAGAGATGCTTTCCTACTACACTGGGGACAGGACTTCCTCTATGCCTTCCCACCCATTCCCGTCATTCCCAAGACTTTATTCAAACTTCAGAGAGATAGAGGTCATATGATACTCATAGCTCCACGTTGGCCATGGCAAATGTGGTATCCTCTTCTTCTGTGTCTCTCTCAAACCACTTCTCTGGAGTTGGGGAATGCTCCAGATCTCCTGTCACAGGAGAACTGATCTTTACTGCATCTCTATCCCCAGTTCCTACATCTCAGGGCCTTGTTACTGAAAGTCTAGAAGTCCAGGATGTTAACCTTTCTCAAAAAGTAAAGGATATCCTCCTGGCTTCCAGAAAACCCTCCACAAGATGTTCCTACACTTTCAAGTGGAAAACGTTCTCTAGCTGGTGTTCACAAAAGGGACTTAACCCCCTTTTAGTACCTGTAAAGTTGCTACTAGAGTATCTTCTACAATTATCAACTTCTGGTCTGAAGACCAATTCAGTTAGGGTCCATCTTAGTGTTATTGCTGCTTTTCATAAACCTTTTAATGGACAACCTATTTCCTCTCATCCACTTATATCAAGATTTATGAGAGGCCTACTTTTAACAAAACCTCCCATTAAACCACCACCGGTGGCATGGGATCTAAATCTTGTTCTTGGTCAGCTTATGAAACCGCCCTTTGAACCTTTAGCCACTTCGGACCTAAAGTTTCTTTTGTAGAAAGTTACTTTCCTAATTGCCATCACTTCTGCAAGATGCATTAGTGAACTACAGGTGTTAGTAGCTGACCCTCCTTATACAAGGTTTCACCATGATAAAGTAGTCCTCAGGACTCATCCTCACTTTCTTCCAAAAGTGGTTTTGCCTTTTCATTTATACCAGTTGGTTTATCTTCCTATATTCTTCCCTAGGCCTCATGCCTCCAGTGTGGAAAGGAATCTTTACACATTGGATTGTAAAAGAGACTTGGCTTTTTATCTCCAAAGAACTAAACCACATAGAAAATCTTCTCAGCTTTTTGTGGCTTTTGACCCTAGTCATTTGGGACTTCCAGTTTCTAAAAGAACTCTGTCAAATTGGATTGCAGATTGGATATCCTATACATAACAGAGTAAGGGACTTTCTCTTGAAGGTCATGTCACGGCTCACAATGTGAGAGCAATGGCAGCCTCAAAGGCTAACCTTCGTTCTTTCTCTATTGATGACATCTGCAAAGCAGCCACTTGGACTTCGGTACATACTTTCACAGCCCACTATTGCTTAGACAAGGACTGCCATCGGGATGCCTCGTTTGGCCAGGCTGTTCTACAATATCTCTTCCATACTTAACCCTGGGAGTACCGATGGGGTCAAAAGTGACCCCATTGCAAGTTTCACAACACGTATCTCGGAAACTAGTTGTTCAAGAATACAGTCTTTTTATGACTTTTCACATGTCAATATTCTCTTTATATTGTGCCTTGAGAGGAATAATTTTCATCCCTAGGTGACGCTAGTGATGAATTGCAGCACAGAATACCAGTGGGGTCATTTTTGACCCCAGTTGCTTACGTCCGGTTTGGATCGTGATACAATTTGCAGTTTTGTGAATTTTTTGATCTGACAAAGGTATTTATCATTAATTATGTATCATTTATTTTTTGTACTCTTATTTTATGAAAATTACACATTTTCTGTAATTGATATCATATGTTCTCTCATTATTTCTGATGAAATCTAAAGGCTTTTAGCTCGTTCATCACGATTATTGTACACCTATAGTAAAACTGCTTTGCATTTTATTCAACTTTATCTTTGTTTATTTATTTTAGGCTATTGTTTATGATGTCAAAACAAAAGTATTCAGCTGCCCAAGTAAGAGAAATATTGCAACGAGATGCTGACAGTGATGGCTCTGAGTCGTCTGATGATGCAGCATATTCAGCAAGCGAAGAAACATATCAGCCAAGTTCGGGCGATAAATCTGATGATGACAGTCATGATTCAGATTGCGACAGCAGTTGGTCACCAAGTGAATGTGAGACTGATGTTGAGCCAGTAACATCGCCTGCAGCAAAGAGTCAAGTTACAGGTCGAGGCACAGGTCAAGGCTGTGCTGGACAGGGAAGAAGGCAGGAGTCCTCGGTGTCAGTATCATCTGTGAGGAATCTTAGTTGTGGTCATAGAGGAGCTAAGAGGTCATCAACTATAAGCACAAATGTTGCCATTGAAGCCTATGTATCTAAGGATGCCACATCATGGAACAGGAAACCTATAAAGCAAGCTGCTGGAAGATACGTCAGAGCTAATGTCATGCCCGTACAACAAGGTCCTACAAGGTATGCTGTACGAAATGTTGATGGCCCTCTCGCAGCATTCCACTTGTTTTTGAGGAAGAACATATTGAATGAAATCATGATGTGGACGAGCAAACAAGGAAGACACATTTATGACGACACCTGGAAAGATTTGACAGAGAATTTCAATGTTTTCTTGGACTTCTGATCCTCTCAGGCGTGTACAAGTCATGAAATGAATCCATAGTTCAGCTGTGGAACCTTGAAGATGGTCATTCTGTTTTCGGCAAAAATATGACCCGTAACCGTTTTCAGCAAATTTCTTGTGCTCTCAGATTTAATGATGGCGTGGATAAGCTTGCTCCAGACATGTTTTTGATACCTGGGAAGCAACTCTAAGTAACGCCTTTGTTCCTGGTGAAAATGTTACCGTGGATAAGCAACTGCTTACATTTTGTGGCTGTGTTCCGTTCAGACAATATATTCCCAGCAAACTTGGGAAATATGGCAGAAAGCTATGGATGTTGTGTGATAGTGCAACATCATATGTTCTGCATCTTCAAGTATATACAGGAAGGGAATTCGGAGAAAACAGGGAACAGAATCAGGGTGAAAGGGTTGTGCTGCAACTCACTGAAGGATTGACGCGATCTGGCAGAAATGTTACTGTTGACAATTTCTTCTGCAGTTTATCCCTGTCACAGAAATTGCTAGAAAAACAAATGACACTTTTGGGGACAATTTGAAAGAACAGAAAAGAATTACCTCCAGAATTTGTAACAGCAAAGGGCCGAGAGGTATTCACTTCACTGTTTGCCTTTCGCGATGACGCCACTATGGTTTCCTATTGCCCGAAGAAAGGAAAAGTGGTTGTTCTTCTGAGCAGTTTGCATGATCAAGAAGAAGTAGATAACACACGTCCAGACAATAAACCATGCATGATCTTGGACTATAATTCTAGTAAAGGTGGAGTAGATACGGCAGATCAAATGTTGTGCAAGTATACCACAAAACGAATGACAAGACACTGGCCAGTGACAATCTTCTACAACATGTTGGACAGCAGTGCTTTGAACGCCTTCATTGTTTGGATGTCATTAAATCCAGAATGGCAGTCCAAGTCAAAGCACAGACGTTGTCTATTCCTCTTGGAATTAGGAAAGCAGCTGCTTCAGAGTAATTGCAGCGAGACTTCTTCCAGCATTGAAGAAGCCACTGATGCTGTTTGCAATGTCGGGATCCCAAAGAAAAGGGCAAGGTGTCACTGCTGTTCCAGAGAAAAAGACAAGAAAAGCAACATAGTTTGCACCTCCTGCAAGCGCAATGTTTGCAAAGAACATTCAGAAATTGTCTGTGTCTCATGCAAATGACTGTAGTACTTTACTGTGTTCATCAAGTGCATACAAAAACTGCTTTCATGGCAACTCTTCTTCGTGTAATTTTATGATAAAGCATTAAATTTAAAAACATTTAACCTTCATATACTAAATAATTAATTTGGAATAATATTTTGTCTGTTTAGTTTAGTGTCAAATTTGTTTATTAGAGAAACAACACCATTATCAAAACAAATCAAAGACAGAGCACAAACAGATATTATACACGGTACTCCAGAGCCAGTATCCTTGATACATTTTTACATTATTGCAAACATTTGAACAATGATAAAAACAATCATGTTAACATTCCTAATCATGTTAAGATTTATTATTTGTAATTTATAACTTATAATTTATAAGTTATAATTTATAAGTTATAATTTATAATCCCCCCCCCCCCCCGGGGCCTCCGAGCCCGAGAAGGGCCCATAGATGAGAAAACAAAACAGAAGTCAGGTCCCCTCCCCCCTCTAGAGTAGCACAATCTCCCGCGTGCCTCCATTGGGCAGGCTCGGGGTGCGTTCTTCGCCCGGGCCTCGCCCTACACACCAAGATATAGAGAGGGGAAAACAGGAGAAAAACCTGACCTCCGCCCCACCCATTCCCGTCCCCACAGCTCCACTATCCCCCTCCCCCCCCCATCCCTCCCAGAGTGCCCCCCTCCCACCCGGGCCCTCCCCCCCCTAGGACTGAGAGATCTGCAAAAAATAGGCGCACCAAGACCATAACCCTATGGCCCACCCAGATGGGGTCTAGTAGTGGATCTGTTAGTGGCCACCCAGGATCCGACTACGGGTAGCACGGGGTAAAGAATTCAAATGAGGACCCCAGGCCTGCAAAAACCTCTGCCATCGGGCATGGTGGCCCCTCGCTCTAAGCCTCTCCATAAGCAGCACTTCGTGCAGGCGCCCCCTCCACAACCCATATGTCGGTCCACTGGCATCCAGCCATCGAAACAGGATAGTCATCCGTGCCACCACCAAAACCAGTCGCACCCAGGACCAAACCACTCGCCCCAACTGTTCCTCCCAGTCACTCTCCCATACGTCCAAAACTGCATTCACAGCTGTAAGGGATATCGGGTTACCCACACATCCGGAGAGATATGCCTGCACTTTCTGCCAGAAGGCGTTGACTCGGGTACACTTCCACATCATGTGACCCAGGGACGCCCGCTCTTCACCACAACGAGGGCAGCCAGGCGACCCTGTAATCCCAGCCTTCCACGCCCGCGAAGGGGCATAATATAGGCGACGCAGCAACTTATACTGCATATCCCGGAAAGACACCAACACGTATAGCTTGGGGATGACGGACAAAGCCTCCAGCAACATGTCGCCCGTTACCTGTCTCCCCAGCTCCCGAGACCAGGCAGCCGCCAAATCCTCCAAGGCCAGTGGCGACGCCGATTCCAAAAGCAACTTCTGCAACCAGGCTACCCGCGCTCCCTGCTCCCCACCCAGTAGAGACACCTCAATCTGAGAGCTAACCTCCCCCCTTAGGGCCACGGAGGGAACCCCATGAGCATAACTCCGAAGCTGCGCATACGAAAAAATGTCACGCCCTTCAAGAGGGTAGTGTCGGCATAACTCAGGGAACGTCATCATAGACCCCTCAGGAGAAATCACATGCTCCAAATTAACAATCCCCAGCCTCGCCCAACGCGTGAAGGACCCACCTTCCATTCCAGGCAAGAAGTCACCATTACCCCGGATTGGGAGATAGGGCGAGTAAGAGGCCGAGAGCGTCCGAGTGCCACAGAAGGATCGCCATCCCGCCCTGACCGGGTCCACAAGAAAGATCCGGAGCTCACGGGTCAGCCCAAAGGGCTTCCGCGTATGCAAAAGATAACGCAAGTGCAGGGGCTTCACCGCTGCCTGCAACATCTGCAAGGGTGTATACTCCTCTAAGTCCCACAGCCAATCCCGAGCGTGCCGCAATAAGCAGGCCGTATTATACTTACGTAAGTCTGGTAAGCCCATACCTCCCAGGGACCAAGGTTGACAAAGAACCGCCGCCCGCACCCGAGGCCGCCTTCCCCGCCACAGCAAGCTATTCACTAAACCCTCCAATTTCTTTCGGTCCGACTGTTTCAATAATAACGGAAGTGTCTGCAACATATACAGAACCTTGGGGAACAAGGTCATCTTATATAGAGCAACACGGCCGCCCAGGGACAGCGGTAGATCCCGCCACTTGGCAACACTAGTGGACACTGCAGCCAACACTTTGTCCACATTAAGCCGATATAAGTCGTCCAGGACGGCCGGGATGAGTACCCCTAGGTATTTGAAATGGCCAGTCTCCCACTTTAACGGGAATGTTCCCTGCCAGCCCATCGGGTCACCCGTTCCTAAGAGCATTGCCACCGATTTGTCCAGATTCAAACGAAATCCGGAAGGGACCCCGTACTCACTAAACAGCTGTAAGAGGTGAGGGAGCCCCGTCTGAGGGTCCGCCAAATGTACGAGAAGATCGTCCACAAAAGCTGCGACCCGAAATTCAGAGCCCCCCACTTGGACCCCCTGGACTTGAGGGTGGGCTCGGATCCGCTGTAATAAGGGCTCCAAAGTTAAGATGAATAAGAGGGGGGACAGGGGACAGCCCTGTCGAGTCCCCTTCTGGATGGGAAATTCCCTGGACATGGTTCCATTGATCAGGATGGCTCCGATCGGGTTTGCATACAGAAGTCGCACCACATTGACATAGAAACCCGTGAACCCCATGGTGGCAAGGACATGGTACATAAAATCCCAACTGACCCTATCAAATGCTTTTTCAGCATCGAAGCTAATGAGCATGGACCTCCCCTGAGCCGTCCGTCCCACACACATAGAGAGAAGGAGTCGCTGCAAACTGTAAGCCGCGTGGCAGCCCCGCACGAAGCCCACTTGATCCTTATGTATCAGGTCTGGCAAGATGGCCGCTAATCTGTCTGCCATAATCTTAGCTAAGATCTTGATATCAACATTAAGGAGGGAGATGGGTCGATAAGAACCCGGTAGCAACGGGTCCCTCCCTGGTTTCGGTAGAACCGTAACCAGCGCCTTGTTCGCCTCGTACGGGAACCCGCCCCTCGCGACCAGGTCCTCAAAGTAACCCACAAGAGGAGCCGCCACCACCTCGCCCAAGGACTTGTAAAACTCTCCCCGTAGACCGTCTAGCCCAGGAGCCCTTCCATTTTTCAAATTCCGAATCCCGTCTAGGACTTCCTTCAAGGAGATAGGAGTGTTTAAGGCCTGCACTTGCTCCTCTGACAACTGCGGTAGGGTACAACCTACCAGAAAGTCCCGGCCTTCCTCTATGCTACCGCTGTCCCGGGCATAGAGCCGCTGATAGTAATCGGAAAAGATCCGCTGAATCTCCGCGGTGTCTTTGCGGATGGATCCATCCGGGTGCCGAATCGCCCCTATGTGTCGGGCCCCACCTGCCGGTCTCACCAAAGCAGACAATAACCTCCCTGCCCGATTCCCATGTTGGTACAGTTGGTATCTGTAGTACATCATAGATTTTTGGGCCCTTTGATGGAGAAGCATCTCCAACTCCCGTTGGATCTCTTTGAATGAGCAACCATTCGTAGTCGTTCCGTCCACCCTCGACCGCCGCCGTGCTCTACCCAGTTCCCGCTCCAGCAAAAGAATTCGTTGATTTCGACGCTTCCGCAAGGAGCCGTAATAACTAATAATCTCCCCCCGCATGACTGCTTTGCCCGCCTCCCAAAGAAGAGCCGGGGATGTCTCCGGGGTGTCGTTGATTGCTTCATAGTCCCTCCACCGATCCCTAAGGTATCCCGCAAAGGTGGCATCTCCACTAAGTTCGAGAGGATAACGCCAGAATCGATGTCCGGGAGGAGTGCAGCTGCGGAGTTCCAGCATAACCATCGCATGATCAGAGATGACAGAGGGGCCCGTCTCCGCAGCTGCCACTTTGTGAAACAAGGATTCCGAAATCAAAAAGTAGTCAATACGTGACCAAGTGTTGTGTGCTCGAGACAGGTGTGTATACTCCCGTTCTCCCGGGTGTAGTACTCTCCAAATATCTAATAGATGGTACGCTTCGCATATCCCCAGCAGTCGCCTCGAACTCCTGCGGTCCCTACCCCCAACCTGCCGCGATCTATCCATACTGTCCAACAGGACTGTGTTAAAATCCCCGCCCAGTATCACGTGGTAACCAACAGCCTCCGCTATGAATCTTTCCAGGGTCTGATAAAAGCTAGTCTCATACACATTGGGAGCATACACCGATCCCAAAACAACCTTAATCCCCTCAAGCAGTCCCCGTATCAGAACATACCGGCCGTCTGGATCAATATCAACCGACTCCTCTACCCAGCCCACCTGATGTGTTATTAATATAACCACCCCCCGCTTCTTCCCGACGGTGGGGGCGCCATACACCCGAGCTCTATATCGGGAACCTAACTTCGCGTGTTCGCCCGCGGTCTGATGAGTCTCTTGTAACATGGCAAGGCCAATCTTCCTACTTTTAAGTTGTTGCAGTAATTTATGTCTCTTTATTGGGGAGCCTATACCACAAACATTCCATGAGGCAATTTTCAACCCACTAGTCATTATGCCGCTCCAGAACGTGGATCGCGGTACAAGCATTCACTCTAAGAGAGTGGCGAGAACCCCCCCAGCTCAGGGTCCTCCCACCCAACCCAGCATCTCGTACTATCGGGCCAATACAGACACACTCACTATAGGGGCACGCCCCACGCATATCCACAACATCAATCACACAGCTAGTCTCAGTCCTCCCCCCTCCCCCCCGGTGCAAGCGACCCCTTAGTCCCCTATGGAACACACCACTCCCCCCCCCCTGTCCCCCCCACACCCCTAGTCTACTCCCCTCCGGTCCCACATTCAGACCCCTCTCCCCCCTTAAACCCCTAGCCCTACCTCTACCCCCATGCGTCCCCCCTATCCCTCCAATCCGACCTCGCCCGGCCAGTCTAACCTGGTCGGACACCCCCTATTGGTAACGGGTCCACACCCCCCCTATCCCCTCTATACCCTCAAAAGTCATGCCCATCCCTGGCCGCTATTCTGTACAGCAAAGGCGCCCTTCTGTGTCCTTGCCCCTTATAGCCAAGTCCAGGGTGGGGGTGGGCAAAACAGATGGCTTACATAATCCTCCCCACTCCCCGAACCCCCCCCCCCCTTACACCTCCCTCCTGGTGGCCCGCAGAGGGTGATAAGAATAACAAAAGGGATCCCTCAGGTGCAGATCAGTGAAGGCAGAAGATTTCCCAATTCCCAAAGAGAAAAGAAAAGAAACCCCAAAGGCCTCCACCCCCGTCCACTGCTCAGTACGCAGTGGCGGGAGCCAAAGGGATCCCAACCTCCCCGAGGCTAACACTCATTGCGGGTGATTCAGGGCTGGTAAATGTAATAACACAAATGGGTTTATATACCCCGTCACCCCTCACTCCAAGCAATTGGCAATAGAACACTCGGGGGAGCTAGCAACCTTACAAATGTGCTCGTGTCCAGCTCCACCGCGTCCTCCCCACAGAGGCATACCCAGCACCCATGGCACAGAAAACACCCGACACTAAAAAACATATAACAATCAAGAAACATCATATGAACAGATTTGCAACAATACCAGGTGCATAAGGGGGAAATGCCGGGGCACAGTATACAGAAATGTGATGGAGTGCCATTCAAGTACCGGTAAGCAGAAATAAAACATTTGTCGGCGTCAGAGGACGCGAGCAGAGTAACCTAGTTATAGCTAATATTAGGGAAGGAGAAAAAGAATAACAAAAAATTATGCATAACAATAAGGAGAAATTAGAAATAAAAGGAATAAAAATAAAACGAAATCAAAAAAGAAGAGAAAAGAAAGATAAGAAGGAGGGGAAGAAAAAGAAAAAATAGGAAAAAAAAAAAAAGGGAAGGAAGGGGAAAGAAAAAAGGGGGAAACCCCCCACACAACCCCAGGCCCCCTTCAGCCGGGCCCACTGGGGGGTTGCCTACTAAAGCTTCGAGGCAGGACTCAGACAGACAGCTCTGCAAGCTCAGTCCCACGGTGAATATACTTATCAAGACAGTCGTTGCAGTCTTTGCGGGCAGGCCCAAATTGGAGAACCAGGCTTCCTCTGGTGCTACTCACGTCGAAGGAGACCGCCAACAGTCACGTATCCACCGCCGATGCCCCAAGGCGGTCGAGAAAGGCCCCAGCCTCTTCAGGGGTACTCCAAAGATACGCCTGCCCTTGGTGCTCAACACGTAACCTGGCGGGGTAAAGAAGAGAGAAGCGGAGACCCCTGCCCGCCAGCTGGGAGCATACAGGTGAAAAAGCCTTGCGCTGTTGACTGACCAGCGCCGAGTAGTTTTGAAAGACTAAGATCTGCTCGCCGTCCCCGGCCCCTTTCCGATATCTACGAGCCGCCTTCAAGATCATCTCCTTTTGGCGGTAGTCCAAAAAACGAGCAAGGACTACACGTGGCCGCCGGGCCTGCTCTCGCCGAGAACCCAGTCGGTGAACTCTTTCCAGGGCAATGGAAGGGCCCCCATTCTCAGGCAAAAGTTTGGACATCCACCCGTGCAGGTACTCAGGGAGAGCACTATCTGCGATATTTTCAGGGATACCAATGAAACGAAGATTCTTCCTGCGGCCCCGGTTCTCCAGGTCATCTATCTTCTCTCCTTGCGTCTTCACTACCGCCTCCAAAGCCTGCACTCGGGCCACGAGAGAGTGCTGCTCGTCTTCCAGGCCAGAAATCCGGGTTTCAGCGTGCTCCATGCGGTCAGTAAAATCCGTGATGCTCTGGGCCACCGATTGTATTTGTGCCCCCAACGCCCGGAACCGGCCGTCTAGGGCTCGCGCTACCGCTGCACTCATTTCGTCCACCATGCCCTGGTCTCCCTCCGACCCAGGGCTCCGAGGCGCCCCCTCCGCCATCTTGTGGTCTGGGGCGCGTGTTTTGCGGGAAGGTTTCACAGCCATCTGATGCACCTCGCTGCTCGGGGAAGGCCCTTGGGTACGTTGCCCACTCTCCTTGGTCCCCCTGGGTGGGATAGAGGGCATTCAGCCTCGATAAGTTAGAAAATTAAAGCTGCTGGCGGGGTATGGAACCCGGAGCTGATCAGCACGCTGCCGGTCAGCACATTACCAAACCGGAAGTCTTGTCTGTTTAGTTTAAAATTGTCATGGTTAACAATTAAAATTTGTAGTGGGGTCATTTATGACCCCAACGGTATTCAATGTGTGCAAAAAATCTCGGTAATTCCATGGTTAATGCAACTCCTACGCACCATCCACAGTTTGGATGCCTAAGGTCCATGGGAGGAAGCATGACCCATCTCACCTGGGTTCTCAGCCAGCTGGGGTCACCCCTTGGCATCTTTCAGCTGGGGAGTCCCCATATGTGAAGACTACATTCCTGCTTGTTCCTGGAGATAGCATAGTTACTCACCTGTAACAGATGATCTCCGGGAACAGCAGGAATTTAGTCTTCACAACCCACCCACCTCCCCTAGGAGTTTGTCTCTATCTCTCTCTTTCTCTACTTCTCTCCTTTTGTGTCAGCTATAAACTCAATTGAAGTGAGAGAGGTACAGAGGCGGGAAGGCAGCACGCATGTGCTGTGGGATGCTCCCAAAAGCTTTCCTATTGGAAGCTGGGGAGTGTTCCCACGTGTGCTCCGTTGGTAACAATGATACCCATATGTGAAGACTAAATTCCTGCGGTTCCCGGAGATCATCTGTTACAGGTGAGTAACTACGCTTTCCCAATGGGCAAAATCAGGAACTACAAATACCATATTGGATTGCAATGCAAATTTAAAACCAGAACTGGCAAAAAATCTGAGATTGTCTGCCTGCTGGGAATATGTCCCTCATGTTTTTGGGTAATTAAGAATAAGCACCGATATTAGAGCCTGGGAGCCAAGCAGTTGTGTTGTATTATTGCTAGCAGTTCTGTACCTATTCCTGTGTGAGTGGTGCAGCTGCACAGGGCGCAAAAATATAGGGGTGAATTTGGGGATGCCGGCCTTGGCTCCCGCCCAGTGCTGCCTGCCCTTGCCCTGCCGCTGCTTTTAGGGTTTCCTTGGCAGTAGCGGGACCTCCAATTGAAAAGAAAAAAACACACAGATGTCTCCAACTCCACGCTTGCATGCTGCCCTGATCCTCCTCCTCTCTGACGTATGCTTGCATCAGAGGAAGGAGGGACCAGACCACCTATTCAAAAGCGAGTCTTTGCAACTCCACATTTGAATGGCTGGTCTGGTCCCTCCATCCTCTGACACAAGCATTCATCAGAGAAGGGGATCAGGCCATCATGCAAGCGCAGGGTTGGAGAGACCTGTGTGTTTGTTTGTTTTTTCTCAATTGAAGGTCCCACTGCTGCCGCCATGGGAACCCTAAAAGCAGCGGAGCAAGGGCAGGCAGGGTGGGGAGCTAGCTGGAAACATGGAGGTAAGATGAGGAGATGCTGGGCATGGGGCAAAGGACAAACCAGAATGGGGGGGGGGGGCATGCCAGATGTGCAAGTCACACGGCGTATTTGTGTCTTGGTACGGCCCTGATTGCCAATGAGTTACACCAAGAAATCTCATTTTACATGTGACTCTGATTGTGTATAGGTGATAGTCTGAAGTCCTACTAGAAGTTCCATGGCCAAAATTCACCACTAAGCTGCCACAGTATATATATAGTGCTGAATGAAGAAGAATTCTTTCATGAAATAAGAAACGTTTGTTAGAAAGCAACTGATCGATTTCATTGACCTCATCTTCGCACTTGAAGTTATATCTTTGAAACTGAAAATGTTGAGAATATCTTCTCTGTTTAGGGCAGGCCATGATAACTTATGAAGGCTGATTACAAGCCATTAGTCAAAATAGGAGGTTGTCTAGGGCACTAATGTTTCCTAGGAAGACTGCTGCCACACCTCTTCGGGACCTGCAGCAATGACTTTAAAACAGCACCACGATGCTTACCAAAGGCCTCTGGCTCTACATGCTGATAGTGCTCCCACCCCCTTTGGCGCAGGCAAACAGGAAGCCTGCATAGGAAGGGATGGAAACACCAACAGCACGTAGCACTTGAGGCTTTTGGTAAACTCTATAGTGCTCTTTCAAAGTCATTGCCACCATTGCAGGTCCTGGAGAAGCAATAGCAGCAATGGGAGAGGTGCGGCATTAAGGAGGCAGGCAGTAATGAGCTTCAGTTAGGGCATCTCATATTCTTGCATTGGTCTGAGCT
This sequence comes from Ichthyophis bannanicus, assembly GCA_033557465.1. Lineage (NCBI taxonomy): Eukaryota > Metazoa > Chordata > Amphibia > Gymnophiona > Ichthyophiidae > Ichthyophis > Ichthyophis bannanicus. The sequence goes on along the minus strand of CM066038.1, from coordinate 369,495,379 downwards.
CATGAAATCAGAAGAGCAGCCAAAGCATTGATAACTGGGTAGAAAAGCTTGTTTTGTCCTATTTTATTAATGCAATATTCAAAGTGATTAGTTCAGGTAAAAAAGGTATTTGCCTTCTATTAATAAACTGTCTGAAAGTTGTCTTCACTCAGTGAGACTAAAAAGTTGCATATTGTGGAACAGCTAATGGACCTTTAGCTATATTGAATAGAAGACTTTCAGAGAAGAGGGTTTTTAGCTCAATGGAGGAAAAGTATACACTTGGTGGGGGGGGGGGGGTAATTTTATAAAATTTTTTTAATTTGTAAACCATGTTTTATTATGGAAATGGCTTTTATAAAATTGCTCCAGGAGTTATTTGTATATAAAGTAGATATGGAGAATGTTTACTTCTACGGTCACATAATCCAAGTATAAACATGTTCGGGGGAAGAGCTTGGGCAGAGCGCAAGCACAATTGCAAAATTATAAAATGCATCCATATGAATGTACTTCATATGCATAAATTTATACCGACTCTTTAGAAGGTGTAAATGTACACAGTGCATTTACCCATGATAGTTTTAAGTTTTGACTTGCTATTTTATAAAGACACTTAGGGGTATGTTTACTAAACCTTCTTAACGTGCGCGGCGCACATGAGCACGCGCTAAGGTACCTTAGCGCACGCTAATGATGCTTTACGGGGCAAAAATGCACTTTAGTGCGCGCTCACGCGCGCAGCGGCACAAACAAGCGCTGAAGGCGTGGAAAGGCTCCCGGAGGGCGGAGGAAGGCTCCCCAGGGGCGGAGAGAAGGGGTCAATGGGTGGAGAGTGGGAGGGGAGAGGCTCCCCACACACTAATGATGTGAAATTCGAGGCCAAAAATACCGCAAGTGAAAACCTCGCGTTAGAGCTGATTTAAAGGGAAAAGAAACCATTTCTGTCAGCAATGTACAGCATAACCAGGGAAACCTACAAAAAAGTGATAAGTGTGATACATGTGCACGGAACAGAAGTGCAAATAAACATTGAAAATGACCCAAACAAATTAGAAAAAAATCATAAGCAAGCCAGACAATAGTGATAGTAATGGGAAACATAAAAAAACACTCCCAAGAAAGCCCCAAAAAATAAATATGAATTTTGGAAGGGTCTACGCTCCGTCCCCATACAAGGTGAATGATCCCACAGTGAAATAGCACTGATCAGGGTTTCTCTCTCCATTAGACAGATTACCTTTGGCATGCACATGTTCCACAACAGCAGGGCGGGCATGTCGGAATGGGCAACTGGACAGATGCTGGGAAAGGGGATACAGAGGGCTGCAGGCGGCACATGCTGTGGTGCAGCTGGGGCAAAGTGCAGACTAGGCAGATGCCTAGGTGGCACTTAGGAATGCTGAAACTGAACAGCAGCCAGACATCAACTGATGAGGGCCCAACATGGGCATGAGAGGGTTTATCACAGTGTCACAGGTGATAGTACTCAGCAGGTACCCCCAAGGGCACAGAACATTGGCAGGCGGTGTTGGGGGGAAGCGTGGACGCCTATGCAGGCACCCCTACCCCAGAACACGCACCATAGGCAGCCGCCTACCTGCACATTGGATGGCTTGAGACTGCACACCACCAGCACCACCAGCAGAAGGGCATGTCAGCATGGTGGCAGAGGGGTACTGGTGGTAGAGGGGGGCAGTGGCAGCTGCCCAGAGCAGACCATGGCCTAGCCCTGTGTAGGTGGGTGCCATGCACTGCAACAGACAGGCTCTGTCTGACAAACAACCATGGTATCTCCAGGGACTGCATTGTCTCTGTGAGCACAGTGTGGTGCGGTGAACACAGCCAGTGTGTTTGGAGGCAGAAGGTCACAGGTTCAAGTCACAGCTATGGTGCCTGCCAACCCAGTCCCCCATATTTTACCCACTACTACAACGTGCTAATACAGACAGAACGTTTATTGCAGATGACGTAAACATGCCCAAAACACCTACATTTTACCCTACAGAGCAAAGACACCATAAACAGGCGCATTAACTAGAGCAGAGTCTCCCAAATGCAGTCCTGGAGGGCCAAACACCATTCAGGTTTGTGATAAGGAAGCTTATCATAGCTCAGGAAGGAGCTATAGAAAAGGTAAAGTGACTCTGAACAAGCAACTTGTCAGTTCTGGTAGAAATAAGAAAACAGAATTTTCCCATAAAAGACTACCAGTCCCAGAATGCACCAGGTTTCCAACAGCCATTAGAGGAGCTGAAGTGGGAAAACGTGTGTTCAATCAAGAGGGCTATGAGGTAATCCCCAAGCACTCATCTCAAAGGGCAGGGCCTGATTCAGCATAGCTGCGCTGTGCTAAGGTGGAGCACTCATCTAGGCAGAATAAAGGTAGAGTTTATTCTACAGAGAATTATCCTCAGAATCCTCATCCTCAGGATCAGCTTGGAGATCCTCATCTTAGACAGCTTCATCATCTGGAGGATCATCAGAAGCAGAAGCCAGAGTGGACAGACAGAGAGGGCAAGAGACCCTTTGGAAGAAAGAAGAGAAAAGCATTTGGAAGGTCTAAAGGAGTCCAGAGCAGTACGTATACTGGGAGACATTCAAAAGGCAAGCTTACACCATTGGACTTGGGAAAGCCAGAGGAATGGTGCTGCAGGGCTAGGAATCTCCAGACGGTACCTGTGAGGGAGACGGCTGCACGTGGAAGGGACCCTAAGACCCGTGCCAGAAGGTATGTGAAGAGAGATCCAGTGTCCAGGGATCTGGATTGGAAGGCTGGACATAAGAACTGGACTACATACTGGCCAGGCTATTTAGAGAGGAACTCTAACAGCAATGGAAGCTCAGGTATGAACACTGATCTATGCCCTAGCTATACCCTTGAAAGACAGCAGGGAAACAAGTATTCTCCTGAGAGTGCTCCATTGAGAAATTTCTCTGTGCCAATCCATGATATTGAACCCATGATTGTTGAAGAAGGGGGAGCGGTCTTAGATACAGGCTGTGAATATATGGATTGCTCTCTGTCTAAACTCCTTTGGTAATTTTCTGTTACAAAGTACAGCAACCATCACAAAGAAATACAAACTTGTTCTTTAATCTACTCAGAAAAGCTCCTGAGTAGGATTTTGGGCCACACAGTAGAAAGCAAGCCAGCTAAGGGGTTTCAGCTGGATAACTGCTAGCAATTGAGCCTTACCTAATTGCTTGTGAGCTCTGAGGGAATCACTTCTGAGTCTATGTGTGAAGATATAAGAAGTTAACCTGAAAAGAACAGTTTTTCCCTTCTTTGTGGGTTTTGCTTGTTGTTTGAAACACTGCTAAGAAAATATTAACTAAAGCCTACAGAAAAGACCAGTTTGTTACCAGCCAGGTCTTTATTCTTTTCATTTGATTGCCTGACAAGTTCATCTGTTGTTTTCCTGATTTTGTTTTTCTAAGTTTAACACTGAAAGCAAGTATCCTGTTTTATGTGCTACCAAGCATATCTGTGTTGGGAGAAATAACCCCATAAATAAATATCTTATTGGCTTTACACTCAAGCACAACTAATTATTGTGAGCAGCTGTGTCTGGTGTGAATGGACTGCATTTCCCACAATCCCTTGCAAATCATATTGATATATGCACTTGCCAAGACTGTGAACATTCTCACCCAGGCAGCGGTCTGACAGGTTCCATGCTGCCTCTAATAAAGATGCCTGTGCTGCATATCTATGCACCACCCCCATGGTATGCAGATGTATCTCATGCATATTCATGAGGGACAGCATGAAAACCCGAACAGTGTTTGGCACACCAGGACTGGAGTTGGGAACCTCTGCCGTAAAGCAGCAGCCAACAGGGCCAGACACACCCACACCCACAGACTCCATTAGTCAATGCCTCCTGGAGAGGCAGGACATTGGGCCCTGCGTGCATCTCCCAATACTAGCACTTGCATACCTTAGCAATGCTACCCTACACCTGGGAATACGGTACACAGCTATCAAAAGTTTGCTATGATTACTGGCAGATAGCAATTCCTACGTTAAGCACAGTTTGCTGATTGAGCTCCATCATAGCAACCTTTCTGATGTCTGTGGAGTGTACTTCAGGTCTGGTCTCTGACAGTGTTTACCACCCTGGGGAGTGACCCTCAACAGTATTGCCTACCATATCCATGCCTGCACTGTGCCCAGGACTGGTGTGGTGGCCAGGGCTGCTAAACTCCTCTATAGTAGCACAATGCTGGCATAGGTGTGGGAGTGTGTGTCTGTCTATCCAGTGTGTGGTGGCTGCAAACACCCTCCACAGCCCACACTGCTAGCACTGTCGCCAGTATTGGCCTGCCAATGTGCATAATGAGGAGCAAGGTACCATGTGTATAGCCCAGACAGGGTGGCCTGGCCTGGATGCATCTACACAGGGCATAGGGCACTGGCTGGGACATTGTAGTGCCCGGCCACCACCTGCACTGACAGGGTGGCCACAGCATGTCCTGCTGGGAGATCACTCTCACCCTGACTGTGCAGTGAGCACAGCATGGCTAGGCACCCCCATAGTGCTATATAGCATTTCTATCATGTGATATTTATGGGTTTCTTTTTGGGGCCCAGTCACTGACTTATCTGCTTGTTGTGTATGCTGACATCCCAGTTCTGGGTCCACGCGTTTCCACCAGGAACATGCACTATGGACTAGCTAGCAGACTGTCTGCAGCTGGTATGTGTCTTGATGGAGTGCCTTGCAGGGTGCAGCGGCTGAAGGCTTGCTGCAGGAGAATATCAGATAGTGGTGGGGTGCAGCTTAGCATATCCAGGCCTAATGTCTGTCTGCTATTGCGTTATGGATGTGTACAGAGCTGCATTGACTGCCCTGTAGGGTGTCTGTTCCCCAGCAGGACAGGGGGTTGATGGTCTCCTCTACTGCCACCATTGCAGGGAGGTAGAATGTGTATCTGTTGGTGTGAGACCCTGTTTACTACCCTCAGCCCTGGAGGAGAAGGAGGGTGGTGGTACATAATCCTCCTAGCGGTCCATAGTGGCTACACCTGACTGAGACATACAGATATATCCAAGGTGTGTCTCTAGAAACTAACCTATCTCACACATTAGCAGTATGGCCTATCTCTGCTGTGGACCTGGTGCTGGGCGCCCTACCTCACCCTCAGGGTGAGTGCAGTACCTGCACAATGTGACGGTGTGTAGCTACTCTGTGCCAGTACCACACACGGTCAGTTCCCCCTACCAGGCCGAGGTGCTGTGCGGGTGCATACCCCATCTTGTCATCATCTGTGGACTGCTGATTTGCATGTGCAGTGGATCATGGGTATGGGCGGGTTAACCCTATCCTGGTGACCACAGCAGACTGTTTGTGTGGTGACTTGCAGTCCTTCTGCAGCCAGCCAGGGGTTTGCTGGCAGCTTTAGAGCTGTAGCCCACTGGTTACTTCACTGCCAGTGAAGCCAGAGGTTATGGGTTCACACCCACAGTGGGGTTATTTGATAGGGCTGTCCAAAGCATTATCTATTTTTAATGTACATTAGTGCTGCCAGAAAAAACACCCTCAGCGTACTGTACCCATAAGGTGCCTCAGAGGGCGCTTTATAGGGCACCTTATGGTTACCGTCCATATAAGGTGCACTATACAGTATCCTATGGAGCGACTGATAGGGTGACCTACAGGGGACATTATAGGGCGCCGTGGCGGATAGTGCACTTTATAATGTGCCCTATGGGGGTGCCTTATAGGGTGCCTTATGCGGCACCTTAGGTTACGGCACATGAGGGTGAGGTAGGGTATTGCTGGCTGCAATTAATAAAATACAAATAAAGTGCCTCAGGAAACAATACTTACATGTCAAATCTGATGCCTCAGCTAGCCTTATGTATTAGACACACTGGGGATCAAACTCATAAACCCTGTATTGTCAGTCAGTGCCTTAACCATTGTGCTACACTGCTGTTCCTCCTTGCATGTCAGCGCACCTACTTAAGATTTCCATGCGTTTAAATGCACAGTGCTGCCATCAAAAACAGTGCTATGACCTTGCTGTGCCTCATAGGGCACCCTATATGGCACCCTATAGGCCACCCTTTAAGCAACATTGTAGGGTGCCGTGGCAGACAGTGCACTTTAAAATCTGCCCTCTGGGGTACCTTAAGGGGTGCCTTATGCAGCACCTTATGTTACAGTGCTTTGAGAGTGCGTTTGCTAGCAGCAGTAATTAAAATAAAATTAAAGAGCCTCATAATGCAATATTACACATAAATGGTAGTGCCTCAACCAGCCTTATTCATTGGGCACAGTGGGGGATTGAACTCATGACCCCTGCACCATCTGTCAGTGTCTTTATCATTGTACTGCAGCCCTGTTCCTCTGTTTGCACATCAGCGCGCCTGCTTATGCTTCCTGCGCGCGTTCCTCGTGCGCTAATGTGCGCGGCACACAAGAGCGCGCAGCGCAGTGCGCGCTAATCCCGTTTTGCTAATTTTTGACCGGACCGCCCACTCCTTTTATGGCATCCTGCAGACTACCGCGGCGCGCACATTAAGAGGGTTTAGTAAACATACCCCTTAGATACCTAAGTTATCTTTATAAAATAGCCCCAAAATAGATGCCTACTTGGAGCTATAAAATTACATTCATAGATTGCATTTTCAACTCTACAGGCATTATCTTCCAAAAAAAAAATACCCAAAATAATGGCACACGAAAATATCAGTGGGTGTGTTCATCACAGCAATTGTCAATGCACAACTAGATGCATACTTTTGGCTTTGCAAATTTGTGAAAAATCTGTGGCTTAATTGTAGCCATAAGCTTTGCACAACCCTAAACAAAGGTGTAGAGGGGGATGACCTGCATGGAGCACTGGGTACACCTACTCTAGCCACCTTACTGGGCAGACAACTTAGGCCACACAAAAAGCAGGCCTAAGTTACAGTCTGCAATGTAGATAAGCACCAGCTGAAAATTGCTGAAAAGTGGGTAAGTATCAGCACTTACTAGTTAGCTCTGCTTAGCCTGGGTATTCAGTGGCAACTCCTCTCCAGACACTACCCCTGAATATCCTGCCCTCTCTTGTCAGTTCATGAACAGCTGCTCCAAAAAGCAGTCATTTATTTCATCTAGAAACATTATCTCTCTATCATCTGGAGAGTGCAGCAAAGTGATTGATTTTAAAGAAGTCCCTGAAGCAGAACTTGCCTGATCTGTCTTGTTCAAAACACTGTTCAGTGTCAGGATTCAAATAGACTGACATGGGTGATATGTTTAGTAGCACATATGTGCAAGTTCTGAGCAAGGAACACATAGGTCCCAATTCTGCAAAGCAACTAGCAGAGCTGTACTTCCCAGTGGGACGTCCAGTCCTGCTAGCGGCCTGAACCATATGCTGCCTCCGGGCCCCCCTGCATGTACAGAGCCGCTGTGAATGCTGTGGGGGATGGGGATGGAGAGTGGGTGGAACATGGGTGGAATCGACCCCTGGATATACAGAGCTGATTCTGGTCATAGCCCTGTATGTCCAGGTATCGCTGGGGGGACAGCCAGCTTATTCCACTTTGGAGGTGGAATAAGCAGTGGCTGCCCCTCCAGATTAGCTGGCCAGCCCCCAACAGCAACGGCGGCGAGCAGGGTGAGTCCCCGCCACCCGATCCGAATCCCGGCTGCCCCTATCGAGGTCAAGAGGTGGGGAAACAGGGACTCCAAGGCAGCGGGCAAGTTGTGCTATGGGAGAGGATGTCCCCATGGTGATGCAGGGGCATGCTAGGCCTTCTCCCAGGTCCCGATCCTGTACCTGTGGAAACGTCTGGCTCCCGCGGTGCAGAATCAGATCCTAATGGGCCCGTACTGTTCGGGGCCATCCAGGTGGCCTGGACATTCCCCTACTGGAATCGGGCTCATAGTAATGTTTGTTAGCACAAAAAAAGCCTGAACATTTGACGGTGTAACTTTTTCCATTTTCAGTCAAAAGGACATAATGCACATTTAAGTAGCGGCAGAAATTTCATGTGCCATAAGGAAATGGCATTGGTACTTACATTATCTGCAAAAATATGGGCTTAAGTTTTACTAGAATAATACCAGGCAGCACTGGTCTTTAAATACTAGACAGGGGTCAGAGTTTCATGAGATGAAAAGTGAAGACTATTGCATACAATGAATATAAAGAGCCCAATATTCAAAACTGCTGACATTCAAATGCCACTGCGATCAGCCATGGCGCTTAAATATTGGAGCAAGCTAGTGGTTAGAGCAGTGGCCTGGGCTACAGGGAAGCCAGCTTGCCCATGAGGGAAGGGTTAGGACAGCTGTTATAGTTGAGGATTTGATCATTAGGCATGTAGATAGTTGGGTGGCCTGGTGCTAAGGTAGCGGACCTCATGCGCCACCAAGAGAAGGTTTTAGATAGTGCTGGGGTCTCTAACATAGAGTGCAACCCCCCCCCCCCCTCACCACCACCAATTTCATCTGATCTATCATTGTGATATAGTTTGTACCCAGGTATCACAGTATCCCCACTGGTTGTCCTCCTTCCCCCATGTCTCTGAGATACCAATCATATCTAACCTCTCATTTATTGCTATATATTCTAACTATCCCATCTTATTTTTTAGACTTCTACCATTTGCATACAAACATTTTAGAGGCTGTCATTTATTCATATTAATCTGGCTATCAAGTCGAAAAACCATTTTGGACCTAGTCCTTAGTGGAACACAAGATCTGGTGCATGAGGTAAGGGTGTTGGGGCCACTTGGCAAAGGGTTCATAGCATGATCCTGTTTGATTTAATAAATGGAGGAAGGACGGTAAGGAAATCCACAGTACTAGCTTTTAACTTTCAAAAGGGAGACTATGATAAAATGAGGAAAATAGTTAAAAAAAACATAAAAGGAGCAGTTACAAATGTTAAAGATTTACATCAAGCATGGGTGTTGTTTAAAAATACGATCTTGGAAGCCCAGACCAGCTATATTCCATGCTTTAAGAAAAGTAGAAGGAAGTCCAAAAAACTGCCAGCATGGTTTAAAGATGAGGTCATAAAGGCTGTTGCTGCCAAAAAAGCATCTTTCAGGAAATGGAAAAAGGATCCAAATGATGAAAACTAGAAACAACATAAGCACTGGCAAGTTAGATGCAAGGCATTGATAAGACAGGCAAAGAGAGAATTTGAGAAGAAGCTTGCTGTAGAAGCAAAAATGTGTAATAAAGACTTTTTCAAGTACATTTGTAGCAAAAAAAAACTGTGATGGAGTCAGTTGGACCATTAGATGATAGAGGGGTAAAAGGGGCACTAAGAGGGGGCAAGGCCATAGCGGAGAAACTGAATGAATTCTTCGCTTCAGTCATTACTGAGGAAGATGTAAGGATGTTACCCATGACTAAAATGGTATTTAAAAGTGATGCCACAGAAGAATTGAAAGAGATATTGATACACCGGGAAGATGTATTACAACTGTATGATAACCTGAAGAATGGATGGTATACATCCAAGAGTGTTGAAAGAACTTAAAGATGAGATTGCAGACCTACTATTAGTAAACTGTGAACTAACATTAAAATCATCTATAATACCTGAAGATTGGAGGATGGCCAATATAATGCCGATTTTTATAAAGGGTTACAGGGGCGATCTGGAAAACTACAGACCAGTGAGCTTGACGTCAGGAACAGGAAAAATGGTAGAAACCATTATAAAGAACAAAATTACTGAACATGTGGATAGTCATGGCTTAATGGGAGAGAGCCAACATGACTTTAGCCAAGGAAGGTCTAGTCTTAATAATCAGGGAGGTCAGATCAGGGGTCAGGATGCATGGAAAGCACTTTGGGTGCCGGTGGCAGGGATCACACCTTTTAAATAGAGCCATGGTGCCATGACAACTAGACGCCATGGCATCGTGGTTCCATTTAAAAGCCCTGACAGAGTTAGCTGGGCAAGGCCTGTAGGTGCAGGCTGTACTGAATCGTGGTTCCAGCCTGCATGTACAGGCCTATTCACGATTCTGATCCCACGGGGCTAGATGTGCCCCACAAGATCAGAATCATGACTCCCTCTGTGGGTCTGGCTCCGACCGGGCGCACAGAGGGCCTGTACGTCCAGGATGGAATGACCCCCATAGTGTATCTGGATTTTCAGAAAGTCTTTGACAAGGTCCCTCATGAGAGAATCTTGGCCAAATTAAAAAGTGATGGGATAGGAGGCAGTGTACTATTATGGATCAGGAACTGGTTAAAAGATAGAAAGCAGAATGTAGGGCTAAATGGCTAATTTTCCCAATTCAGAAACGTGAATAGTGGAGTATCCCAGGGATCTGTACTGGGTCTACTGCTTTTTAACATATTCGTAAACGACCTGGAAATGGGAGTAATGAGTTGGGTAATCAAATTAGCAGATGATACAAAATTATTCAAAGTTGTTAAAACCCATGAGGCTTTTGAAAAACTGCAAGAGGATCTTGATAAACTGGAAGACTGGGCATCCAAATGGCAGATGAAATTTAATGTGGATAAGTGCAAAGCTATGCAACTAGGAAAGAACAACTCAAACTATGATTCTACAATGCAAGGTTCCACATTAGGAACCACCACCCAGGAAAAAGATTTAGGTGTCATCGTGAATAACAAGTTGAAACCCTCCACCCAGTGTGCAGCGGCGGCCAAGAGAGCAAATAGAATGCTTGGTATCCTAAGGAAAGGAATGGAGAATAAAACAAAGGATATTATAATGCCTCTGCATTGTTACATGGTGCGACCGCACCTTGAATATTGTGTGCAATTCTGGTCGCCATATTTTAAAAAGGAGATAGTGTTATTAGAAAAGGTACAGAGAAGAGCCACCAAAATGGTAAAGGGGATGGAAGGATACCCCTATGAAGAGAGGGTAAAAAGGTTAGGGCTCTTCAACCTGGAAAAGAGAAGACTGAGTAGAGATATTATAGAGGTCTATAAATTAATGAATGGAGTGAAACTGATAAATGCAGATCGATTGTTTATGTCATCAAAATATAGAAAGACCAGGGGACATGCTATGAAGCTACAGGATAGCCTATTTAAGACTAATGAGAGAAAATATTTTTTTCACTCAACGTGTAATCAAACTCTGGAATTCGTTAAAAACTGTTAGTAAAAGCTGTTAGTGTAGCCAGGTTTAAAAAATATTTGGACAAGTTCCTGGAGGAAAGATCCATATAGCATTATTAAAGGGGACCCGGGATATCCACTGCTTGCCTCTTTAGGAATCTTTCAGATACTTGTGGCCTGGATTGGCCACTGTTGGAAACAGGATACTGGGCTTGGTGGACCATGGTCTGACCCAGTAAGGCATTTCTTATATGCTTATGGGGTATGTTTACTAAACAGTCCTAATGTTATCGGTGCTAGTTGCAGCGATAACGTGAGGAATGCCATATAAGGTGGTGGACGTTCCAGCATAAAGGAAGCAATGGCAAGGTATCACGTGATAGACGCGCCATGGCACATCATCACACGGTAACCTTAAGTCCGTGTGCTGAGCTGTGATCAAAGAGCTAGAGGTGTGGCACACTGGTTAATACAATAACTGGTGATGCAGCAGTCATGAGTTCAATTCCTCATTGGTGATATGTAATTAGCATGTTTGAGTCAATTCCTTTTCCTGCCTGTAACAGTCAGACACATCTCAACAATCTGCAATGTCCCACAAAAAAACGCTCATCCCTGTGCCCTAACCTAAAGCACCTTTTAGGGTGCACCATAAGGCACATCATAAAGTGCCACGTCAACCAAGGCGGGTCAGAATGTGGCCCAGAGGGCGGCACGTATGGGTGGTACCCTCCAAGGCATCATATAAAGTGCCCCAGAGGCTGGACAAACCCAAGGTGGTGCTAAAGATGCCCCAAGGATGCTAAGGTTACCAAAGAAATGTTGGCCAAGGGCAGTAAGGTGCACCAACCTCACAAGCATGAAATGTATGGGTCAAACACAGATGTAACCCTAACACTGCATAGAGCAGCAACAAAAGCCAATGAAGAAGTGATGTAAGGAAGTAGATGTCTGAGATGATGGACCTGCCAAATCTGTGAGCAGCCCATGTGGCAGCTGGAAAGTGGACAAATATATCAGGGGCAGTTGTACCGATGCACAGGGTGATGGTACTGTAAAGTGCAACAATGACAGTGTGTGGCAGAGGATGGGAATACGTGTCCAGCAGAGGAGCCAGAGGTGGCAGGAGAACTGCAATGACAGGAGGACAGAGGAGTAGCAGTGCCATGCAGAGCAGACACCGGAGAGGCAAGAATGAAGAGCCACGATGCAGAAAAGGGTGCCAGTGCAGGACATGGGGTAGCAGCCGGCACAGTAGGGCTGGATGCCACAGAGCTTGCAGACACAGATAGACTGACAGAAGGATGGTTGGCAACAGTGATGAGGGTATAATGTGCCAGCAGCACAGACCGTCACAGATAGGACTGTGACAGGAATGCAAAGTACGTGTGTATGAGAGGCATAAAATAATTAGAACAGAGAGGAATCAAACCCATGACCACTAGCACAGATGGCAATGCACAAACTGGTAGGCTACAAAACCAATGTGAGTACCACAGCAAAGGCTGCATTCAATAACGCTAGAGGGCAGCACACCAAAACACAGCTGGCGGCCAGGATAGGGCAACCCCAACAGTAACGAAGATGCAATGCACATGCAGAAGCGGTGTGTACAGCTCATATCACAGTCAGTAATTGGGACAACAGCCACATAAAAACACATGCACACACACAATGAAATGTTATGCAGTGGACACAGCATGCAAAAGAGCAAAGAACCTAAACCCAATGGGTGGCAGTGGATGCTCTGTGGAGCAGGGCAAAATGGGGAACAGAACGGAAAAGGAGCATGTGAGACATGAACCTACAAACAGACATGGACCAGATCAGATCAACAACAGCAATGCCAATCCCCCAAGCTGACATGGACAGTACAAGGAGTCATATGTAACAGCTAATATGTGTTGGATAGGTTTGTATCGAGGGCATACTGTGGTGTACTGTGAAGAGATGGAAGGGTGTGTGGAGAGGTGACCAATCATCAGGAAGTTCCTGGTCAGGTTAGCACAAAACAAGGACAAAATGAAGGAACATGTGGGACTCAAACCTGCAACCTATGGTGCTCCAACACATGTCGGCAACCACTGTCCCAAACAACCACAGCAAGCACAATACAAATATGTCCCCTCAAAGGGAATGTTGGTATGGAAACCCTTAGCACCCTGTGATGTGTCAGACGGCTGCCACATAGACAGCTGCCACCGTACAAGGATGTGAGCACAGGTGGGCCATGTACATTACCAGGACATAATGAAAGACATGTGTCAGTGTGGTCAAGCAGCAGCAGTGAGAAATGTGGGTCCAACACATAATTTTATTGTGGTCAATCAGTCGACATATCGTATATACCGCCTGTCAGCATATCAAAGTGGTTGGTTTACAGTGAACAAACTGAAAACACATTGAGCATGCCAGTTACCCATATGTCACCCCAAAGTCACTGACATATCTACAGATGATGGGCAGGAGAGATAATGTGCTGTAGCTGCATGGTGTTCACCATGCAGTATCCCCCCACCCCTTAAATGTTACTGCATGTCCCAGATGCCCTAGTCACATGTAGACACTAGACAGTGCATGATGAGGGACCAACACACATCAGTCATGCATTGTCCCCCAAAACATATCTGTCTGCCAATACAGGTGGCAAAAGCCCGAAAAAGCATGAGTAGCAACATGTAAGCAAGTGTACACACAGATATAGATATATATGTCACAGCTGTCCCATAATGCCTGATATAGCAATGAAAGCGTCACCAAAGTAACCCAAAACAAAGGTCAAATTCAAAATGAGGATATGGTAACAGATACAAGAGGCACATGATCCCAGAGAAGATCAAAAAAGGAACCTCACAATCATGCAGAGATATCACCATGCAGCAGGTTCCCAGAAATGGGTGGTGTGGATTCATGAACCGTACACAGAGATCACGGTACATGGGATGCACAAATGAAGGACGAAAACAGACAATCACACTGCCACACTGCAAATGTCATGGGCGAAGGTGAGTGGCAGAACGTCAGGAGATAAAGAGGACTGTGCAGACATGCAATGCTGAGTTTGTAAATAAATGTACAGCAGCACATCTGTACAGTAACCAAACACAATGACCTGTATATGGAGTTTGAAAGAAAGGTCGAACATGGGCCAGTACCCCACACAGAAGCCACACTGCCACATGCTCTGGTGTACCAACATATTCAGTCACATGCACATGCAATGTGTACATTGAACCATGACACAGTGATGTCCCAGATGCACTGTAACTCCCTTGGTGAGGGCAAACATCAAACCAAAATGTTGGCGGCTATTAAACTGGTGTGGTGGTAACAACTGTGTCATGTCCAAGTGCAGGGTTGGCCGACATATACAAGAGTACTTCTACAATGTTGCCCCTGTACCACACGCATGGCTGTATGCTCCCGTGACCTCAACAGATGAGGATATCTTGTGGTGCATGTGACACACATGGCCAACACACACTAACACAATGTCAGATGGATGTAGAACATACAGCGACTATTTTAGTCCGTGATGCATATGTAGGGACCAGTACACAGTGTCCACAGTGCAAAGGGCATCTGCAATCCAACATGTCCCGTTAAGACTGTCCGTGAATCACTGGGCATGCATAGTCAAGTGTGATATCTCAATGTGCCACAGTACTCGAAAGGTCATGTGTGTCTTGCGCAATCAACAGGACACCCAGCAAGACCACGGTACAATGGTTTGTTGGACAGGCCTGTTATACTCAAAGTAGCAGTCCAACAGTAATGTTCATCATAGGCATGTGTCCCACTCGCAGAGGTCAATCATCCTATGGCACCATCCCAGGGATAGTTGAATGGCGTTGGTGTGTTCTCCAACAGGTGGGTGATGTCGCCCGCAGATGCACTTAAGTAGATGTGCTGTGTGTATCCGATGCCCTGTGTCAGAATAAGGACAAACACTGTCTTCGTATGCTGGACGCAATATCAGGGCACATTGCAGGGAGTCAAACATCAGTATCAACGTAATTAAACGTCACACAGGCAAACATAACATGATCACAACACAGAACACTGTGCATGTTGTGGACATTTGGAAATGCAACCACAGACGAGCATGTACCATGGATATGGTCATGTCCATGCCCATGTAACATAGGCATATCACAGCTGCACCCCATGTCCATCAGCATTGGTGCACAGAGACCCAACAGGAAAGGTCCATGAAACAAACAGCAAAACACAAACAAAGGCAGATGTCACACCCAAACGATCTAAGGTGCAACCTACTGTGTGTCTGCAGCAAATCTGTTTGGGATCCTCAGAGGCAGGCACAGTCTACAACACATCACAGTAAAGGCAGAAGATGTCTTAAAAATGTGTCGAATTACCATGTACCCATGTCCAGCCGACATTGCCGCATGTCCAAATTATGGTGATATCTGGGATGCATAAATGCTGTTGTGCAGTGGTCTGTCAATATACATGAGATAGGTCAACCCACAACACGCAAAACATGCACTGTGCACCAGTAAGGTAGAGATGGCACATGCACCACAGCTCCACAGATGTGCAGACCCCGCCCACCACATGATAATGCAAACTGCATGCACACTGTATCATAACAGAGCCACCCCCAAACACACACACACACACACACACACAGTATGAGAAGGTGAGCGTGCCACCAGTAACATATGGCCTGTATGTGCACAATTGGAGAATAGAGGAACTAAAGGTCTTGCAAATGCTATGATACACTGCTGTTGGCCGATGCTACAATGTCAGGGAAGGGTGTAAGTGCGGCCCACCACCAGAACACCTAGGACATGTAGACACACACAGCTCTGTTGGATGTGTCCCAGAGACAGTGCTGGAGAAGACAAACTGGGCACAAACACATGTGGATATGTGTGGCCAACATCAACATATGGGGTACAGGGGAGCATGCTAAATAGGTCATCCACAACATATGTGCATTAGACAGATAACCTCTGATGTGTGCTGCTCTTGACTGTCCACACAGACGAATTGCCTGTATGTCCACCGACCCCAGTGTCCTGCACATTGAATGAGGTACACACAGCTGCCTCTGCACTACAGCACCAGGAACATCACCAAGCATGTCCTGTGGATTGAGAAACACAAGGGAAACATACATATGTCATGTTGGAGCTGTGTAACAAACACACCACCTTCACGTCCTCAGCTCTCATAACCCCCTAGATCCATCACAGTCTGGAAGTTCGTCATGACACTGTACCTAATTGCCCCCACCCAAATTTGCCACTGACGTGTCCTTGGCCAAATACAAGGGCCTGTAGCCTGTCCGTACCCTTTGTGACCTCTCTGCTGCCCTCGAGACCGTTGACCACAACCGTCACCTCACTACCCTGTATGTGCTCGGCTCAAAGGTCTCGGTACAATCCTGCTTCCCCCATATGTCTCCCATAGCACCTTCAGTGTGTGTTCCTGTGGGTCCACCTCCCCTGCTAACCTGCTCCCAGTTGCTGTATGAAAGGGATATATGCAGGGGCTGCTACATTTCCCTGGCCCCATATCCAGTTCCCTGTTGCAGCAGGCATATCCCCTGGCTATCAGTGGCAGCTGTACGCTGATGTGTCCCAAAGAATCTCTCCATGCCTGAACTATGTTTGGCAATCCACACAGGGCGTAGTGGAACCGTGCACCACACATGCACAAGAGGTGTACGTATCTGCGCATGTGTGGTGCATGATTCCGCATATGCATCCTACACATCACCTCTGCGCATGCGCAATGCGTGCACACACGCGCAGATGGCAAAACATACCATAAATTAACGTGAACACCCAGTACACACTGAGGGGTTAGTGCAGGCGAGCGCGTTTGAAGGTGTGCGTTGTTGATGGTGAAGCGAACAGAGGGTCAGAGGCAGATTAGGCTAGGAGAGTGGCAGGGTTGGTTTGTGGTGGGGGAGGTGAGTGGCAAGGTCGGTCGGTGGTGGTGGTGGTGAGTGGCTGGTTTTGTGGGTGGTGGGGGTGATAAGAGGCAGGGCTGGTGAGTGGCTTAGGTGGTGAGGGCTGGTGAAGGTGATGGGGGAGGGGGCAAGGGCACAGGAGGTCAGACAGGTCCGAGATGCAAAGGGAGGACAGGGAGAGCAGGGACATGCTGCGGCTGGACATGATAGGTGGGGTACCCAGGACAACGCCAGGACCGCAATCCCCAGAGACGGGAGGGATGGGTCAGCCAGAGTCCGAGGTTACGGGCCCATCGGGTATGTCTGACCCCACCCAGGAGCAGCCAGAGGGGCATAACACAGGCAAGCGTAGGTGGATGCCTGTGCCGGATGGGGAGAGGAAGAGAGCCATAAGATTCAGCCAGCTGGAAAATCACAACCTGCTGGCAAGTGTCCTTGAACAGTATGAGGAGCTGTATGGGCGCATGAGCTCACGCACAACTGTGAGCTTAAGGACCCAGGTATGGGAGGAGATGCAGGGGGCCGTGGCACAGGCTGGGGGGCCACCAAGGGACATTGAGTGCCTCCGTAAGAGGTTCAATGATATCAGTCGGGGGGTCCATGCACACATGACTTCCGAACACCAACATGCTAGCGGCACTGGCGGGGGCGGCCCCTTCATCCCAAGCCTCATGCCCCTGGAGCAGCAGCTTGCTGAGTGCCTAGACCCAATCTACATACATGGCCTCTCCCTGGCACTGGACATGGCTGACCCACAAGCAGGTATGTTCGAGACATGCAGCACACATACAGCTATCTACCACGCACACGCTGGGCATGCCATGTGGTGGTGCGGGTCCATGTCCTGGGAGCAGGTGTGACTGAACAGAAGCAGAGGAGGCCAAAGGGGCAGCAACAGGTTACAATGTGTCCCCAGGGGGGCCATGACAGGTACATGGGGGCGTGTACCAGACATGCACAGTGGTGGATATGATCCTGAATGAGGGGGGGCACACAGTCGTCCAGATGGAATGACACCCCTCCCCCACTGTGCACACGGCAACACACTGCTACCAAGACAGGGACGGCCAACCAACCCCCAGTAGAAACATAACAGCCCATGCTGGGTGTACCCCTACAAGCCACATATGTCACACACATCTGACACATGCATGGATGCAGCATCACAAACCCTTATCACAGAGGCAAACACACACAGCATGCAAACCAAGTGACAATGAAACCGAGTGCCCTGGAGGATCCACTCCACATCCGCCGATCAGAGCCAGACAACATCAAGATATGTCCTGTCCATAGACAGATCACAGCACATTGACAAGGGATATTCAGAGCCAAGCCCTGAGATGAGCTGGGGTGTATGTCACACAGACATTGCATACGTACGACACACACCACTGCTGACATACTGTGGGAATCTGCAGGTCAACATCTTGAGGGCATGAGGTATACAGCACAAGCACAATAACAGACCTGTCATATTACATTGTGACAATTCGCAACAGACCCATTGTAGCCCTTGCCATACATCTGCCGTACACACTCACACATCCCTTTGCCCTGTCAGCTCTGCACATCCTGTAAGCCGCAGATCTGTGGTCCCTTATGGCCCTGTGTATATACCGTAATGCACGCCATCACTGATCTATAACCTGTCAGCTTACCACCTACCCTACCAACCACCGTCACACCGTTGCTGTGTTTCCAGTAACTATCTCCATGGAACATCGGGTATACATGTTGTATTGGCCTCCAGAGCATGTATGAGTGACACGTGACCCTCATACCCATGGGGCCCCCAACTACGTGATGTTGCCAGGTGCGGACTATAGATATTGCATTGTTCCTGGCCTGGGCAGTGGGAGGCGTATATGTCCAGCGATAGGTGTGTGACACCGCGGAGTATGTTGTACATCTTGTATATAACGGTGAGGGATATGTCATGTCACCATGCCATGTGCAATGTACTATGCACATGCACAGGTGAACCACACACACCAGGCCCACCCACCCTGTGCCACCGCCACCAGCATAGGTGTGGCCCCAGTCAGCCAGGCCTTGTACTGACCATCCCAGGACACCCAACACATGGCTATATGTGCAGACACACCCCCACAGACACAGTGTACACACCCTCCTGCCCCCATGTTATGTCCCAGCACCAGTCCCAGAGACTTCTGTAATAGATGTACCTGCCCCAACACCAACACCACCCGGGGTCAAAGCCAGAACATGCACCACAGTGCCGGGTGACACTGTTCCAAGTCTACCCCCCCCCAGTGCGACCTCATTCACACCAAGGCCCCCCATCTCCAGGAACCCTCTACCATCCACACCTGTACCCCACAGTGCATACATGTCACTCACACACACTGTGACAGGCCCCATACTTCTTGCAAGGCCTCACACACACACTGGCCACAGGTAGCTCTGTGGTCGGAGCCCATGTCTCACACACAGTGCGCACCTGTTGCTGTGCATTGTGTGTGCAGCACTCGCCACACCAACCCTCAGGTCAGACATGACAATGTGGGCTGCCCCCCATGCACAGCAACATGCTGCCCCTCCTCCCAGGTACAGCACAGCCAATACACATGTGCTGCCCCATTGTAGGCACTGTGACATCACGTACAGGTGGTACACACATTGCCCATGGTGGTGATGTTACAATGGGCTCTACGTATGTGTCTGTGTCAACCCCATATCTACTGTGTTCCTTGTTCCACCCCACCCCCGGTAACATCTAGGCCATCGAGGCAGCTGAGGAGGATAATGGTGGTGAGCCTGAGCCAGTGGAGGTTGAAGAGGCACTGCATGCAGAGGCTGCCGCCAGCAACACCCCAGACACCCCATGGGCCATTGTGATGCCTGAGGAGGTGGCCACCCAAGAGGATGAACAGATACCACAGTGGAGCGGGTACACATGCACCACATTGCCCCTGCCCCACAACAGGCTGTGTGGAGTGCCTTGTGCACCACCAGGGCCATTGACTACAACAATGGACATTATGCATGTCGTCCTCCAGGAACTGTGGGCACATATGGTATTGATACAGATAGGTGACTGGCATGCTGCAGATAGGTGACTGGCATGATAGCTGCAGATAGGTGACTGGCATGATGGTTGCATGTACTGGTGTGGGATGCTGCAGATAGGTGACTGGCATGATGGTTGCATGTGATGGTGTGGCACACCAACCCCCAGACACAGCAGTGAGGCCACACACATGCACAATGACAGTGGGCCTCCACACATACATATGCCCCCCTGGCCATGTCTGGGGTGGGTGGTGTGGCACAGTGGGGAATGGGCAGGTAATACACATTGGGGTGTGGGCAACAGATGTCTCACAGGTCACACTGTTCCCCACCCACAGGCACTCGCCAGGTGCTGATAGCTATAGAGGCGGAAATGCGTGGCCAGCAGCAGGCACAGTGTGCCCAATGCCAGGCAGTGTGGGCCCTCATGCAGGCAGTGTGTGGGCTCCGCAGGGACATCAGGGAACACAACCTGGAGACACGGCAGCTGCGAGGGACTGCCATGGAGATCTCAGCTGGAATATGCCCGGTGGCAGATGCCCTTGAGGCCGTGGTGGGACATATCCTGCAGCCAGCAGCGGCACCAGAGGCAGCAGCAACAGCAGTGGCAAGGGGTGTGGGGGGTCATGGGAGGGGTCAGGGGTGTGGGCGGTCATACAGGCCGTAGGTCTGTGATTGTACATTGGACTGACCACCACATTAAATAACACATTACCTTTGGTTACCGATGTGCACGTGTCCTTTGTGTCGGGGCTTCCATGAGTGGGCTGTCCGAATTGGGGTTACCATGGTCACATGTGCCCTACCATGTCACAGGCTGGTGGGGTGTCTGCGCCAGCAGCAGTCATGACAGAGAGGTCCACACATGCCCTGTGTGCCATGTGTTCACTGCCATACATATGCTTGGGGTTACACCCTCCCTCCCCCTGCCACCTGCTGTATATGTCTGCTTGTTCACCAACATTGTGGGGTATATCTCCCCTCTGTCACCACATATCATCCACATCAGGCTATCTACATGGGTGACCCGTCTGTCAGACACACACCAGGGTAACCATGGCATACTAACCAAACATGCTTGGCGGACAGACACGACGTACAGATATACCTAGCTGCTGTCAGTTATTTACCCCCTCCAGCGCTTGTAGTGAGCCACTGCTCCTCCACCCCACCAGACCCCATCTCAGTGAGCCACACCAACTAACACCCTGTCAGACACGTGGATCCCCGCATACATCACATCTAGGCTGCATCATGGATACCACATCCATACCTCATCACCATCCTATCATGTGGTGCATCCCTGCTACAGACTGACTATCCGTGACAACGTGAATGTGTCCATGTCTGCTGGATGGTGCAGCACATGGTTATATCACGTCATCAGGGGATACACCCGGCGGTGCACAAGGCACTCCACACAGCCTGTTGTGGGGCAGGGACAAAGAAAAAGGAGCGCTGTTCTTGCAAGAGTCCACCAGGAGCCACAAAAAGCAAGAAGCCAAGACGTCAGGACGATTCAAATCAATTTTATTAATACAGACCCCAACGCGTTTCGGCAATCAATGCCTTCATCAGGGGGTAGCAGCTACAATATAAATATAAGTAATATGAACATAAAAAAAAAAAAAAGAAAAAATCAAAATCATAAACAAAAACATATATAATGTAATCTTATGTAATCGAGAAGGACTGGTGAAATTCTTACCAATGTAGTTAACAAACAGATGTATATAAACGCAGGACACACACATGTAATGAAAAATAATAATTAATAATATTTAAAATAACAGCATAAATATCCTAAAAGGGATTATAAAAAGATATTATATAATCATTAGTCAGTGATTAAAACAGATGATCAGTTCATACATAATAGTCATTTTATCCTTTATAACAAATTGATAGGAAGTATCATTTTACAATGATCGGTTCCTTTGTTCAATATAAATATCTATTAACTAACTATTACACTTATTAGTTCAATTTTTAGACTATTTTATGTTATCTTCATACTCATGGCATGAAATGTGTATATGTACAATTTGTTTTACTCTATTGTTTTACTTCATTTATTTCATACATATATATATATTTCATATATATATATCTTCATTTTTTATGTATCTCTCATTATTGAAATAATTATTACAATTTCTTTGGCTTGACTCTTTGGTTTGATGAAGATTCTCAACCTGTGATTCATTGGCTATTATTTATAATTTTAACATTTTCTGTGCATTTAGATTTTTATACTTGGTTTGCTGTTCAGCAGATACCCATAATATAATAAGGCATAAGATTTGCTGATGAATCTAGTTTCTACATGTTTTTTAATCATAAGTCTTTACAATATTTATATGTATAAATCCATAGCTCTACACAATTATATATTTATCTTATAGTTTATTATTATTATTCATTTATTTTTTTCTGTGTCATCCTCCCTTATGCATAATCTATCCTACATGATTGATTTTAACTCAATTCTATGCTCCTCTTTGTGATTATCTTTAGTTGTTTTATATTTACAGTCTAAGACAGGCGATACTAAGGGGCATGTTTACTAAAAGCCGTACAATTGCGTGCCGCACAATAGCGCACGGAAACGCGGCACTCAAACGCTCAGAAACACTCTTAAACGCCCCGCACAAGTGCGCTTGGGCCCCGCACAATTGCGCGCCGCACTAACTTGCCCCGCACAAGTACCCGGCCCGCAAATGTCCGATAGAGGCGTGGAAAGGCATTCTGAGGGCGGAGGAAGGCTCCCGAGGGGCGGAGAGACGGGGTCAATGGGCGGGGAAGGGGAGGGGAGAGGCTCCCCACACAGTATCGGGGACGAATTTGCAGGTTAAAAATAGCGTGAGTGAAACACTCACGGTAGAGGGCATTTAAAGGGAAGAGAAACCATTTCCGTCAGCAATGTACAGGGAAACCGGGGAAACCTGCAAAACGTGAGCAGTGTGATACATGTGCAAAGAACAAAAGTGCAAATAAAGATAGAAAAAGACCCAAACAAACATATTAAAAATAGGAAGTCAGCTGGGGAACCCTGATATTAATGGGCAAACATAAGAAACACACCCAGGAAAGCTCCAAAGAAATGAAATGAAGTATGGAAGGGGCTACGGAGCGGAGACCCTTCCAAAAACCATTACCTTTTTTCTGAGCCTTCCTGGGAGTGTTTGCTATGGTTGCCCATTAATATCACTGTTGCCCAGCTTGGTTATATTTATCCCCAGTTCGTCGTGGTCGGTTGAGGGGTTTATTTGCACTTTTGTCACCAGACAAGGTGACTGAGCCCACAGTACAAATGTGCAGAGCAGGGTTTTTGACTCCTTTGGTCAGGTTTCCCACCCCCAGGGACTGCACTATCACTGTGGCCACAGTGTGGTGCAGTAGACAGAGGCAGTACCTCTAGGACCAGAGGGTCACAGGTTCAAATCCAAGCTGGGGCTCCTGCCAACCCAGTCCCCATATTTTACCCACCACTAAACAGAGATAGTAAAGACACTCCTTTATTGCAGAGAACATAAGCATGGTTCACACACCCATTTTGTACCCAACACCGCACACACACCATAACAATGGGCATTACCAACAGCCGAGTCCCCCAAATGCAGTCCTGGAGTGCCACAACTCAATCAGGTCATATGCTTTTCCAAGATACGGACATGCCAGCATGTTGGCGGTAGGGTACAGGTGGTGGAGGGGGCAGTGGCTGCTAGCCACAGAAGACAGTGGCCGAGCCATGTGCAGGCTGGCACGTCCACTGCAACATAGGCCCTGTCGGATGTACAGTCATGGACTTCCCAGGGAATTCAGCACATCTGTGGCAACACAGTGGTGCAGTGCACACAGA
This sequence comes from Ichthyophis bannanicus, assembly GCA_033557465.1. Lineage (NCBI taxonomy): Eukaryota > Metazoa > Chordata > Amphibia > Gymnophiona > Ichthyophiidae > Ichthyophis > Ichthyophis bannanicus. The sequence continues at coordinate 369,471,483 of CM066038.1, read as the reverse complement.
CAGTGTGTGCAGGAGCAAAAGGTCACAGGTTCAAAGCCCAGCTGGGGCTACTGCCATTCCTGTCCACATATTTTCCCCACAACTAAACCATGTTAGTAAGGGCAATCCTTTATTGCTGGGGATATACGCATTGGTCATACGCCTATCTTTTACACCACCAAGCACAGACACCATGACCAGGGGCATTACCTAGAGCAGAGTCTCACAAATGCAGTCCTGGAGGACCACACACCATTCAGGTTCCATGCTGCCACTCATACAAATAACCGTGCTGTATATCTATGCACCACCCCCATGGCATGTAGATGTAGCTCATGCATATTCATGAGGGACAGCAGGAAACCCCAACCAGTGTATTGCAAACCTGGACTGGATTTGGGAACCTCTGCTGTACAGCAGCAGCCAACAGGGACAGACACACCCACACCCACACCCACAGGCCCCATTGGCCAATGTCTCCTGGTGAGGCAGGACATTGGGCCCTGCGTGCATCTCCCAATACCAGCACTTGCATACCTTAGCAATGTCACCCTACACCAGGGTATATGGTACACAGCTCTCAAACGTTTGCTATGAGTACTGGCAGATAGATATCCCTACGTTACGCACAGTCTGCTCTATGAGCTCCATCATAATAATCTATCTGATGTTTGCGGTGTGTGCGTCAGGTCTGGCCCCTGACAGTGTTTACCACCCTAGGGAGGGACCCCCAACGGTATTGCATACCATACCCATGCCTGTACTGTGCCCAGGACTGGTGTGGTGGGCAAGGATTCTGAACCCCTCTATAGTAGCACAATGCTGGCATACGTGTGGGAGTGTGTGTCTGTCTATACCAGGGGTGGGCACCTCGGTCCTGGAGGGCCGCAGACCAGTCAGGTTTTCGGGATATCCCTAATGAACATGCATGAGATATATATGCATTAGAGATATCCTGCCAACCTGACTGGTTTTTGGCCCTCCAGGGCTGGATTTGGAGACCCCTGCCTTACACCTCTGTCATTTAAGATCGTGAGTGGGCAAGGTACAGATGTCCTAGACATCGAAAGGGTATATAGAATGTGTCACATTCCTCCTCGATTCTCACCACCACCAAAAAGTTGTCTAATAGACAATTTTTTGGTGGTGGTGAGAAGTGAGGAGGACTGTGACAAATTCTATCTAACCTTTTTGATGTCTTGGACATCTGCACCTTGTCCACTCACAATCTTAATGACAGAGGTGTAAGGCAGGGGTCTCCAGATCCAGCCCTGGAGGGCCACAAACCAGTCAGGTTGGCAGGATATCTCTAATGCATATATATCTCATGCATATTCATTAGAGATATCCCGAAAACCTGACTGGCCTGCGGCCCTCCAGGACCAGGTTTGCCCACCCCTGGTCTATACAGTGTGTGTTGGCTGCAAACACTGTCCACAGTTTTGGCCTGATGATGTGCATAATGAGCAGCAAGGTACCATGGGTATAGCTCAGACAGGGTGGGCTGGCCAGGATGCATCTGCACAGGGCATAGGGCACTGGCAGGGACATTGTAGTGGCCGTCCACCACCTCCACAGACAGGGTGACCTCTGTATGTGCTGCTGGGCTTTCACTCCACCCTGACTGTGCAGTGATGGCAGCATGGCTAGGCACCCCCATAGTGCTTCATAGCACTTCCCTCATGTGATATATATGGGTCACCTGTTGGGGCCTAGTCACTGATGTATCTGCTTGTGTGTGCTGCCATCCCAGTTGTGGGTGCATGCATTTCCAGTGGGACTAACCAGCAGACTGTTCACAGCTGGTATGTGCCCTGCAGTGGCTGATGGCTTGATGCAGGGGAATATCAGATAGTGGTGGGGTGCATCTTAGCATATCCAGGCCTACTGTCTGTCTGATATTGTGGTCTGGGTGTGTGTGGGGCTGCTTGGACTGCCCTGTAGGGTGTCTGTTCCCCAACAGGACTGGGGTTGATGGTCCACTCTACTGCCATCATTGCAGGGGGGGGGGGGGGGTGGATAATGGGGATCTGTTGATAGGAGACCCTGCCTGTTTGCCACCCTCAGCTGGGGGGGTTGGTGGTACATGGCCCACCTAGGGGTCCGTGGGGTTCCCCCTGACTGAGACAGACAGAGATATCCAAGGTGCTCCTGCAGAAACTACCTATCTCACAGATTACGACTGTTTTGGAGCTCTGCCATGGCCTCTCTCAGTCATGGAGGGTGCTGTGGACCTGGTCCAGGGTGCCTCATCGCACACTCAGGGTGAGCACAGTTCCCACACAGTGTGACTGTGTGTAGCTACTCTGTGCAAATTAAACACCCGGTCAGTACCTCCTACCAGGCCAAGGTGCTGTGTGGGTGCACACGGACACGTCCCCCTACCAGGCCGGGGAGCTGTTGGGGTGCATTCCCCATCTTGTGTTCATCTGTGGACAGCTGATTTGCATGTGCAGTGCATCATGGGTATGGGTGGCCTAACCCTATCCTGGTTCCCACAGCAGACTGTCTGTGTGGTGACATGCAGGCTCTCTGCAGCCAGCCAGGGGCTTGCTGGCAGCTATATAGCTGTAGCCCAATGGTTACTTCACTGCCTGTGGAGCCAGCAGTAATGGGTTTGAGCCCACAGTGGGGTTATTTGATAGGGTTGTCCAAAGCTTTTTTTAGATTTAATGTACATATGTTGCTGCCATCAAACACACCCTCAGTGTACTGTACCCATAAGGTGCCTCTGAGGGTGCTTTATAGGGCACCCTATAGGGCACCTTATGGTTGCCGTCCATATAAGGTGCACTATACATTATCCTGTGACGCAACATATATGGTGCCCTATAGGGGACATTCAAGGGTGCCTTGGCGGACAGTGAACTTTAACATGTGCCTTATGGGCCGCCTTATGTTAACACGCTTTGTGAGTGCGTTTGCTAGTAGTGATAACTGAAATAAAAATAGATTGCCCCTACAGCACTCATCCCCATAATACACACTGCCTCAGTGAGCCTTCTTCATTGGGCACTGTGGGTGATTGAACCCCTGATCTCTGCACCATTGGTCAGTGTCTTAACCATTGTGCTGTGGCTCTGTTCCTATGCTTGGGCATCTGCGCACCGCCTTATGCCGCCCAAAATTAACAGTGCACGGCCTTATGCCGCCCAAAATTAACATGTCTCCTAAAGCACTTTTACCCATTACAGTTAATGCCTCAGCCAGCCCTTTTTGTTGTGCACAATGGGGAATTGAACCCATGGCAGCTGCACCCATGGTCAGTGTCTTAACCATTGTACTATGGCTCTGCTCCTTTGTGTGTGCATATCAGGGTGCCACTTAGCCTTCCCACGCACTATTATGCACGGCGCACAATAGCGCGGCGCACAATAGCGCCCCGCGCAAATGTGCGATCGCTTACTCCCGTTTTTTTTCTTTTCTCTGCCTGAACCGCCCACTCCTTATATGGCACAGGCACACTACCGCGGCCCCGCACATTAGGAATGTTTAGTAAACAGACCCCTAAGTCTCTTTAATATTGTGAGACAGAATACGCCCAACCCTGGACTTAAGATTACACTAACAGTCCATAAATAGGGTTACATGTAAGTATAATAGTTTTGATTTGTTTTCTTTCATGTTTACATTTATACAAGAATTTTCTTCAACCTTTTTGGAAGACTTATGCTGCAGTTTTTTAAAAAATTGAAAAATTATTGACTAATGATTATATAATATCTTTTTATAATCCCTTTTAGGATATTTATGCTGTTATTTTAAATATTATTAATTATTATTTTTCATTACATGTGTGTGTCCTGCGTTTATATACATCTGTTTGTTAACTACATTGGTAAGAATTTCACCAGTCCTTCTCGATTACATAAGATTACATTATATATGTTTTTGTTTATGATTTTGATTTTTTCTTTTTATATTTTTATGTTCATATTACTTATATTTATATTGTAGCTGCTACCCCCTGATGAAGGCATTGATTGCCGAAACGCGTTGGGGTCTGTATTAATAAAATTGATTTGAATCGTCCTGACGTCTTGGCTTCTTGCTTTTTGTGGCTCCTGGTGGACTCTTGCAAGAACAGCGCTCCTTTTTCTTTGTTTATACATACACACTGGGACATGCACACAGGTGTCACACTCACTGCTACAGTATGTATGTACAGAGGACACATGACCATTGCAAGAGTTGGCTGCCTACACAATGTGGCAGTAGGTGCCATACAAACGTTAAAAGGTACAACATAACAACACCCTCCCACAGGCGGGTTAACATTAAAACTAGTTCACATTTGGCATCCGTCACGCACACATAAGTGGGGATACATTTGGCTATTAGAGTTGCCACCTTTGCCATCTGTGCATCCAATTTAACTACCTTGCAGACACTGGGAGATGGCCACAGCTATTTATGTGGATCGTGCATCCAAACTGGTCCTCGATTATCCAATATACACACGTCATTTCTACCAATGAGGAGGCAGGTTGCACCAACCTATCACATTGCAGATATCTGGGCAACAGTGCAGCTATACTCATGCACAGACACTTTGATTGTCATATGCCTACTGGATGGGGCATGAGGATGCCTCGGACCCTGATGTCCAGGGAGCGTGTCTGTGGCCCCATCATGGGCGGGGATGGGGTTGCATGCCGCCAGATAGCCAGAGATGTTGGCTGCAGTCTGGGCGCTGTTGTTACATTTGTACAGATGAGGTGGGAAACGGGTTCAGTGATGGACAAGCCTCGTTCAGGTCCTCCATGTGCATCAGCATCACGCCATGACTGCCCACTTCACCGCATTTCATTGACTGATCACAAGTTGACCTCTCCTTAGCTACATCGGGGCTGATCAGACAGGAGTGAGGTTTGTGTCTGCCCCTCAGCAGTCTGTCGCCGGTGCCAGCTGTTGTGTCTCAGGGTGTGGCAGGCACCAAATGAGCCACTGCTGACTGACATACCAGTGCGCAACAGGATCGTGTGGGCATGGAGGGGCCCTCAAAATAGCCGACTATGATGTGGGATATGTTGCTCTTCAGCACTTAATGCACCATCGGCCTGTTTGTTAACCGGGCCCGCACATATGTGCGGGGGGTCCCCGAGATGGTTTTCCAGCCAGGGTGTCTCAACCTCAGTGTGCGCCATCCTCTGCTGGTCACGGTCTGGGGCTGCATGATTGCCAGTGGCATTGTACATCCGCACATCAGGAATGGGGTGCTCAACGGAGCCCTGTACATCACCATACAGCATATGTGCATGTTGCTATCAGCACACCAGCTGACTCCTGGACAGTTCCTCCTCCTAGTTGACAATACACCCTGCCAGTGCTCCAGATAGGTGATCAGCTGGACACTGCAGGAGACCATCACATCAATGGACTGCCCTGGCCAGTCCCCAGATCAGAATACAGCCACAAACCTGTGTTACATGGTGGCATGGGGAATATCCAGGGGGCATCCATCGTCACAGTGTCAGCTGATAGCATCACATACTGCAGCTTAGAACGGCGGTGTCACCGATGGTGACCTTGTCAGACAGCCTCATTCAAAGATGTCAAGGTGCACTCTGGTGAACAGGTACAATGGGTGTCGCATCAGATACAGAGCCATCACTGACACATACATGTGGACATTTGCAAGGCGACATACATTCGTATGAGGGAGACCTGGGGTGCGTCCATGATATGTGAGAGCATATCTACAGTACTGTATCGTTGCCCAACAATGTACATCACACGGTATACAAATAATACCTATCAACAGGCCAACTATGGGGAACCAACCCTGTATTCTGGGCCACACACCCACTGGCAGTTAACTCTAATAGCCAAATGTATCGCCTATCATGATATGCACAGAGGCAGTCACTGGGTGGACCATGAAATCAAGCTGCATGGACACGTGGCTGCGGACACATCTATGTGCAGGTTGTCACAGATCTTTTGGCACAACTGTGGGACACATGCGGCCAATTCCCAGTGGACCCCATATGCTGGTCCCAGGTCCTGGGACAGCACAGGGCAGGTTTGCCATGTGCACATGTGTGTCTCACCGTGCACGGGGGCCCGCCATGGGGGTATGGCTTGGGATGCGCTGTGAACATGCCATGATAATGCTGGCCAAATCCAACAGTGGTCACTTTTTCAGAGTTGTATACTATGTCAATCAAAACAATTACTCTGATAATAGAATCATGAAAGTGTAACTGTATCTATTGTTGCTAAATCATTCATTTCATTCAACAAGAAACAGCCTTTCTTGTTGGAGTGATATCCTGAAGTTTCAAAGTTTCAATGTTAATGTATGGAAAGTGATTACATATAGTAAGCATATTTATGGTTAAATTGCAGTGCTTTTCACAAGACCCCCTGAAGAAACCGGAAAGCGATGAAATGCGGATCTAGCGCTGAAGGTGGCATTGGGGACGTTGTCAAAAGTTAAGCACATTTTCTAAAGTTTTTGAAAAAATGATTTATTACAAGGTCATTGATGTGAATTAGGGCGATTTTCAGAAAGTACTTATAAGTCTGAATAGTTATTACGCCCGAAAGTCTGAGACCTATGCTGAACAAGAAATGAATGATTTAGCAACAATAGATACAGTTACACTTTCATGATTCTATTATCAGAGTAATTGTTTTGATTGACATGATAATGCTGGCGGCACATCACCTCAGCCATACCCTCAACAGCAGCTGTCAGCTGCCTGATGGCATTGCCATGGTTGCTCAGGGTCCGCATAATGGTGTCCATCATCACACACAGGAGACCCACACATTTGCCACCACATCCACACCATGTAGCTGTGGTCTGGGTGGTGGCATCTGTGTGGGCCCTGTGTGTGTGGCAATATGTGGGGGTACCACACCCAGCCTGAGAGCTTGACCATGCACATGGGGCAGGTGGCAGGGGCTACGAGTGCCCTGTAGTGACCTGCGGCTGCCCTCAGGCACAGGCTCCCTCTTCCCATCCTCGATGGCTCCCCGCTCTGGCCGGTCCCCTCACTCTCTCCACCACCCTCCTCTTCACCCTCCTCACCCTCCCACTCCACCTCCCCAGCACCCTCTGCCACCCCCTCCTCCCAGCCCTCCCCACCCTCCATGTATTTATCCCACACATCCATGGCGTACGCTGCTGCAGGTACATCCTCCACATCGGTGATTCCAGTGGTCACAGGAGGGCTGCTAACAGGTGGTGTGGGTGCCGAGGTCCCCTTCCCAGCATCTACAGCCTCTGTGGAGAAGGCAGAAATGAATAGGGCGTCATGCGTTTGTTACAGCACAGACACACTGTATGTGGCATCACAGGCTGCCATGCCACTGGGACATGGTGCTGTGCAATGCAGAAGCTGGGACACTCACCGTCATCCCCAGCCATTGCCTCCCGCTACATGAGGCGGAGGTATCCAGGGCAGTGTAGCCGCATCTCTCTGCCCTTCTTCGGTAGGTCCTCTACCTGGGAGTATAAGCAATGTTTGCAACCATTAGGGTCCTTTATCCCTGCCTATGGTGAACCACATAGCACACATGTCTGCGTGCAATGGGGGCTGCTCCTGCTATGGGCAATGGGTCCCATACTAGCTATTGGCACCACCGCCTGCATGTGTGGGCATGAGGCTGGGAATGTGTGGTGTGACACCTATGTGCCCTGTGCACTGCCTCGCAGCCATCCCATGCTATGTCCCTGCCATCTCCTTGCATGACATGACAGCAACATGGCATGTGCGGCATTGCCATTCTGATCTCCAGGGGATGTGACTCCTTACCCTCAGTGCAGTCCAGCACACACCTCGGTGTTGGGCATCCCATCCCACATCAAAGGGAGCCATCACCATGATGCCTGGATGAAGATCCAGCCTCTGTGGTGCGGGCTCGGACACCTGGGGATGTGGGGGAGCTGGGTACCTGTACCAACATCAGCTACCATTACACCGGGATGCTTGGTGGACCACTGGAATCTGGTGTGCTGCCTCCTGGGGATGTGGTGGAGCTGGGAGCCTGCAAGAGCAGCAGCAGCCACACCAGGGTGACTGATAGACCTCTGTGTTTTGGGCTGGGGCCCCCTGGGGGTGGGACACAGCTAGTAGATGGCAACTGCAGCAACCACCATGACCCCAGGATGTGTACTACACCTCTGTCATCAGGTCTGGGGGCCTCCTGGGGATAGGGTGATGTTCCACACATACACAGCAGCACCTACCATAACACCAGGATGTAGCAAAGACCTGTGTAATCTGGTCTGATGCCTCCTGCGGTTAGGGCACAGCTGGTAACCTGAAACAACAGCAACCACCATAACACCAGGATGTAGAATAGACCTGTGTCAGCTGGTCTGATGCCTCCTGGGGTTGGGCAGAGCTGGGAACCTGCAACAACAGCAGCCACCATAACACCAGGATGTAGAATAGACCTGTGTCAGCTGGTCTGGGGCCTCCTGGGGTTAGGGCACAGCTGGGAACCTGCAACAACAGCAACCACCATAACACCAGGATGAAGAATAGACCTGTGTTAGCTGGTCTGGGGCCTCCTGGGGTTAGGGCACAGCTGGGAACATGCAACAACAGCAACTACCATAACACCAGGATGTAGAATAGACCTGTGCCAGCTGGTCTGATGCCTCCTGGGGTTAGGGCACAGCTGGGAACCCGCAACAACAGTAGCCACCATAACACCAGGATGTAGAATAGACATGTGTCAGCTGGTCTGATGTCTCCTGGGGTTAGGGCACAGCTGGGAACCTGCAACAACAGCAGCCACCATAACACCAGGATGTAGAATAGACCTGTGTCAGCTGGTCTGGGGCCTCCTGGGGTTAGGGCACAGCTGGGAACCTGCAACAACAGCAACCACCATAACACCAGGATGAAGAATAGACCTGTTTTAGCTGGTCTGGGGCCTCCTGGGGTTAGGGCACAGCTGGGAACATGCAACAACAGCAACTACCATAACACCAGGATGTAGAATAGACCTGTGCCAGCTGGTCTGATGCCTCCTGGGGTTAGGGCACAGCTGGGAACCCGCAACAACAGTAGCCACCATAACACCAGGATGTAGAATAGACCTGTGTCAGCTGGTCTGGGGCCTCCTGGGGTTAGTGCACAGCTCGGAACCTGCAACATCAGCACACACCATAACACCAGGATGTGGCATAGACCTGTGTAATATGGTCTGCTGCCTCATGGGGATAGGGCAGACCTGTGACACTGCAACTGGAGCAACCACCATGACATCAGGATGTTTGATACACCTCTGTACGCAGGTCTTGGAGCCTTTGGGGCCAGGGGTGATGTTCCACACATAAACAGCGGCAACTACCACAACACCAGGATGACTGCTGGATCTCTGTCATCAGATCTGATGCCTCCTGGGGATGGGACAGGGCTGTGATACTCCAACTGCAGCATCTACCAGTGCACCATGATGACTACTTGACCTCTGTGATCAGGTCAGATGTCTCCTGGGGATTGTCCACAACTGGTAATGTGTCATAGTAGCAGCCATCATGGCACCGGGATGCCTAATAGAGCTCTGTCATGGGGGCTGCAACTCCTGGGGGTTGGGAAGAGGTGTGCACTGCAACAGGAGCAGCTTACATCACACCGCGCTAACCTCTGCACCTCTGTTTTCATGTCTGTGCCTCCTGGGGATTGGGCATACATGCACACAGCAACATACGCAGATAGCTTGATCACAGGTTTGCCCACAGACAGGTGTCTCACCCGTATAGTGCATGTCTTATGTGTTTTGATTGTTGGATATTGTGTTGCACACCTTCCATTTTGTGACCTGTCCCCATACACTTACCTCACGTGGGTAGTCTGCTACACGGTTGAAGTGTCTTGTGATGCACACCCATGCCCTCCTGATACATTCAAGATCCTGGCGTTTTGAGGCGCCTGGAAAGAGGCGTGGCTGCCTGGTGCAGATTAATGCTGCCAGCTGTCGTAGGTCGGGGTGACTAAATGCTGGCTTGTGGGATTGTGTCACCATTTTGGGGGATGCCCATGTATTGATGACGCATGCACATATGCCACGATTGCGCTGTATCATATGCCGTGCCACACCCTACTATGCCACTCACGCCACGTGTTTGTGTCACGAACACCACACAGCAAACTATCTCTGGGGCTGCATGAATACACATCGGATACGGTGATTGGCGGCCACGGTAGCTGGCTTTAGTTTACAGCATCACATGCCTTACGCCATTTGGCCTGGACCGCATCTGGTGCACCTTAGCTTTTAGCAGCTTATTACACGCTTTTGGCAACACAATGCCACGCCTCTCCTTAGAGTATGGGACAAAGGTTAAAGTGTTTTAGGCTTGTGTCACTGATTGTAGAGATGTGTCTGACTGTTACTAACACTCATTTTGCTGTTCATGCACTAGGGATTCAAACCCATAAGCAGTGACTCTAAGGGAATTTTATTAATCAGTAATCTATGCCTTTTCTCATAGAAAAGGCTGACTACACAACAACTGCAGGTCAACCCAGTAACTGTCAGCTGTGCTTACCGGGATCGGGTAGACCCCCAGCTAAGGCACTTTACAGGGTACCTTAGGTTTTCCAGCTGAGGTGATGGTTTATTTTTGGTGGACACACTGATATTTGCTATGGGGTCTGTGTACTACACCATCCTAATGTTACCGGCGAAACTCCCAGCGATGATGTGAGCAATGCCATATAGGGAGGTGGGCATGCCGGCGTCCACATAGCATGCACTGTGTATCGCCCGATAGGAGGCACGTTGGCTGTTTACGCGTGGTAACCTTAACTTTGTGACAGCGCTATGAGACTATGTATAGAGCTGTAGCCCACTGGTTAATGTAATGACCACCAAACCAGAGGTCATAGGTTTGATCCCTCAGAGGTCTCATCTAATAAGGCTGTCTGAGGCAATCTCTTTTGCTGCATGTAACAGACACATCTCTACAATCTGTGCTGCCAGCAGAAACACCTTCACCTCATTGCCATCACCTACGGCGCCCTATAGGGCGGGGGGGGGGTGTCTGGACCCACATGCGGATTAGGTAGCACTGCCTGCCAACCCGCCCGCTCAGTGCTAGGGTGGGGGGACAGGATCTGCCACCAACAGACCCACACTCTACATCAGAGCTACTCAAATCCGGTCCTGGAGGTCTGCAACCCTGCAGGTTTTTGGGATGTCCCTAATGAATATGCATGAGATATAAATGCATTAGAGATAGCCTGCCAACCTGACTGGTTTGTGGCCCTCCAGGGCTGGATTTGGAGACCCCTGCCTTACACCTTTGTCATTTAAGATTGTGAGTGGGCAAGGTACAGATGTCCTAGACATCAAAAGGGTAGATAGAATGTCTCACATTCCTCCTCACTTCTCACCACCACCAAAAAGTTGTCTAATAGACAATATTTTGGTGGTGGAGAGAAGCAAGGAGGAATGTGACAAATTCTGTCTAACCTTTTTGATGTCTTGGACATCTGCACCTTGCCCACTCACAATTTTAAATGACAGAGGCGTAAGGCAGGGGTCTCCAAATCCAGCCCTGGAGGGCCACAAACCAGTCAGGTTGGCAGGCTATCTCTAATGCATATATATCTCATGCATAATTAGGGATATCCCAAAAACCTGCAGGGTTGTAGACCTTCAGGACCGGATTTAAGCAGCTGTGCTCGACATCTTTGCAATGGCAGCAGTGGAGGGACATGATGAAGGGCTGTGGGACCAGCAACCCCAGTCCTTCAGGGGAAGGGGCACACTCCAGGGCAGTCAATGAACATGTTTGTATCACATATGGCACTGGCAGTAGGCCTGGAAATACTCAGATGCTCCCCACCCCCATCTGACATGCACCAGCAGAGGGCAAGGTCAGTCTTCACCCGCTGCACCCTGCAAGGGGCTCCAGTCATGCACACACTAACTGTAGACAGTCTGCTAGCGGGCACATGTTCCTGGTAAAACTGTGTGCACCCAGAGGTGGCATGTCAGTGATTGGGTCCCAACCAGGGGAACTCTCAGATATCACTTGAGAAAAACACTGTATAGCACTATGTGGGTACCTAGACATGCCATGGTCACTGCTCAGTCAGGGTGAGAGTGCCCCCCCCCCCCAGCATGACATGCTGTGGTCACCCTGTCCGTGCAGGTGGTGGTTGGCCAATACAATATCCCAGCCATTGCCCTATGCCCTGTGCAGATGCATCCTGCCCAGGCTTCCCTATCCGGCCCATACCCACAGTACCTTGCTCCTCATTATGCACATAGGCAGGCTAACACTGGAAACAGTGCAAGCATTGTGGGCTCATTAAGGTGTGGGCAGCCACAAAACACTGGATAGACATACACACACTCCCACAACTATTTCAGCATTGTGCAAATATAGAGGTGGTTGGCAGCCCTGACCGCCACACCAGTCTTGGGCACAGCGCAGGCATTGCTATGGTACTCAATACTGTTGGGGTCACTTACCGGGGTGTTAAACACTGTCAGAAACAAAAACCGAGACACATTCCACAAAGGTTGCTCTGATGGATCTCTGTTAACAAATTGTGTTTCATTTTGGACTTGTTATCTGACATTAATCATAGCAACAGTTTGATATATGTGGAATGTGTTTCCAAGTTTATGATGGCATTGCTAAGGTATGCAGGTTCTAGTATTGGTAGATGCTGCTCCGCACAGGGCCCAACAGCCTGACTCTCCATGAGGCTTTGGATAGTGGAGCTGGCCGATGCTCTGGAGCAAAGGTTCCCAACTCCGGTCCTGGTGGGCCCAACACGATTCAGGTTTTCATGCTGTCCCTAATGAATATGGAGGAGATACATTTGCATACAATGGGGGGTGGTGCATACAAATGCATCTCAAGCATATTACTTAGGGACAGCATGAAACCTGAATGGCATTTGGCCCTCCGGGACTGCAGATGGGAACCTATGCTCTAGGGACTGCACATGTCTATTGTGAATGTGTTCTGTAGGGTAGAATATAGGCGTTTATGGAGTGTTTATTTTATCAGAAAAAAGGTTCCTTCTTTATTACCATGGTTTTAGTACTGGGTAACATATAGGGACATGGTCTGCAGGAGCCACAGCTGGGACTTGAATGCATGACCTTCTGCCCCTGAATGCACTGGCTGGGTGTACTGCACCAAACTGTTGCCACAGAGGCAGGTCATTACCTGGGGATACCATTACTGTTCATCAGATGGTCAGATGTCTTTTGCAGTGCACGGCACCCACCTAGACAGGGCTTGGCCTTGGTCTGCTGTAGGCAGATGCCACTGCCCCCTCCACCACCAGCACCCCTCCGCCACCATGCTGACATGCCCTTATGCTGGTGGTGCTGATGTGTGCAGTCCCAGGCCATCCAGTGTGCTGATAGGCGGCTGCCTATGGTGTGTAATCTGGGGTAGGGCTGCCTGCATAGACATCCATGCTTCCCCCCCGGCACCGCCTGCCAATGTTCTGTGCCCTTTGGGGTATTTGCTGGGTACTGTCCCCTGGGACACTGTGGGACACACACACTCGTGGGCATGTTTGATCTTGATCAGTTGCTGATATTCCGTTTCTGCTTTTCTATGTGTCACCTAGGCATCTGCCTAGCCTGCCCTCTGCCCCAGCTGCCCCAGCTGCCCCACTGCATGTCACGCCTGTAGCCCCCTGTACCCCATGTGCAGCCATACCATTGTGCCCTTTCTTACTTGGGCACTATCTGCTGCTGCTGCACATGTATCACTACTATCACTGTTCTTGGTCTCCCTGCCTTTGCTGTACAATGCTGTCTGAAATGGTTTCTCTCTCCTTCACTTTTGCCTCTAACGCCAGGTTTTCACTCGCGCTATTTTTCAGACCTTCATTTCACAGCGATAGTTTGCTTGGAGCCTCTCCCCACCCCCCGCCCATTGACCCCTTCTCTACGACCTCTGGAGAGCCTTACTCCACCTTTTCTGTGTCTTAGCGCCGCCAGGGACATTGTCGGGCGAAACGGCATGTTATCGCGCGAAAAAGTTAATTTATCGCACAATAACATCACGTATCGTGCGATAACGTTACGTATCGCATGATAATTGTGCTGCTGCAACGTTATCACTGTTTAGTAAACATACCCCTATGTTCATGCCCTTAGAGGCATATTTACTACAGGATTTAACATCAGTTAATAATGAAATTAACACGTAACTTTATTAACGCACATTAAATCCTGTAGTAAACATGCCTCTTGTTGTGAACAAAAGCAAGAGTGGAGGAGAGGTTATAGTTAGGGGCAACACACTATAGAGATGCATTTGCTGAGCAGACTAACCATTTGTAAGAGCATTTCAGCAGAAGACACAGCTGTGTAGACACACTTATTGCTTAATGTTGATATGTCAAAATATGGCCATTTGTCTCAGAGAGCAGTACTATGGTTTACATGCAAGCCAATTAGTGCACATGCAGAACAGAGTGGCTGTGCAGGGTAAGATTTTAGGATTATTAGAGGATAAATAGAATATCTAGAGAGAAGTAAGACATTGGCTCAAGAGCTTTCCACCTATACCCAAATAGCCATTATTACGTTACCACTTCCGGGTCTTTTTTTTTTTTGTGCCATTAAGTTAGTGCTGACTCCCAGTGACCCAGCTGCCTCTGGCTTTTCTTGACAATATATCACCTGAAATAGATTGCCAGGCCTTTTCTTCCTAAGCAATGGAGAGTAAAGTGACTTGTCCAAGCTCACAAGGAGTGCCAGTGGGAATCAAAACCTCGATTTGCTGGATATTAGTTAGCTGCTCTAACCACTAGGCTACTCCTCTCCTTTCAGGTCTGTATGGTAGTCACTGTGGTGACAGCTTTGAACCTACCAAGCCAGCTATAAGATGAAAAACAAGCCACATGCATATATATATTTGCTGTAAACACACTTGCCGCTCTGGCTGGCCTAGAGAGATATCTATGCCTTGCATCCTTATTTTGGTAATGGCATCAATAGGCTGCAGGATGCACTGCCCCAAAGGGGTCAACTGGGAGAAGCAAATTGGAGACAAGCTTCTTCTTTATGTTTCATTATAGGGTTCTCAGTTTTTCCTTGAAATCCTCAGTCTCATGATTGCCATGATGTACAGTGTTGACTTACCTGCATATGGTGAAAGAGAGTATTTCTTTGGTCCAATATTTTTTTGGGCAGTTGGCAAAAATGGGTATATCTTTTATATATGCACCACCTTTTTGTACATATGGATATATTTTAAAATTAGACATTAAAGAATCTATTTTTATGTGCCTTTAATGTGCCTTCAAGTCGGTGCTGACTCTTGGTCACCCAGAAGCTCCTGGGCTTTGGCCTTTTTTCCGATGTCATGGAGGGTTAAGTGATGTGCCCAAGGCTATAAGGAATGTTTGTGGTTACCAAATCAATGTTCTAACTACTAGGCTACTGTGACTTCCAAAGCAAATGGCTAATTTATCTTCTCACACAATAAGCTTCTCAGCTTGGGATTGTTTCCCCCAATTGCTATGGTGTTACACCCAGGATATGGAGCAATCTACAGCTCTTGCAATGTGCCAAATCCATTACAAAGTCTTGTGCTTATTCATTCACCTGGATGGTAGGGGATGCTAAAGCCAATCCACATTTAATCTACGGAACTCTAACAGAGTGTTGGATCTTCATATCTAGTAAGGGACTCAGCTGGACTAAAGGTCATTGCTGTAGCTTAATTGATTGTGTCCATTGCCAGACATCACATGACTGTGTAGACTTCAGAGTGCCTTCTAGGCATGTTCTTCAGCTAATTATGCAGAGGATTGGCTATAAAAATTGATAGGGAAAGACTGTATTTGTCGCCTCCCTGAAATATTTCCTTAGACAAGGGATTGTGACAGGCAGGCAGGAATTACTCTTGAGGTAAACTAAAAGGCCAGCTTTCCCTTCTCAGGAAATAGGAATGCAAGAACCACTTATCATGGTGTGCCATTGGCTGAAAACTAGAATATGAAAAGAGGGCATTTTGATTGGTAGGTTTTCTATAGATTAAAGTATTTAATTGAACTTGACTAACAAATACTGTTAGAGTCAAAAAGAAGATGATCCAAAGAAGAGAAGGTTAACCAAATCTTTTGAATTTGGGCCTTAGCAGTGCATGTTTCCCAGCAAAAAAGGTGCCAGTACTCATATACAAGGCTCTTTCATTAATATATGAGGACTATGGATCAATTTTAACAGGTAAGGCTTGCTCCAAGTTTTGAGACCATCAAGGCGAGAAGCTGGATTTGAATCCTGCCTTTTCTAATTCTAAGGGGTATGTTTACTAAAACCCTGCTAATGTGCGCGGCCCGCTAGTGTGCAGGTGCCATATAAGGAGTGGGCGTTTCTATCTGAAAAAGAAAAAACGGGATTTAAATATGCGCTAAGGTGCGCAGCGCCCATGTGCGCCCCGCACATTAGCGCATGAGAAAGCTGCGTGGGAGGCATAAGTGGCGCGCTGATGTGTAAGCAGAAAAGCAGAGCCACAGCACAATGGTTAAGACACTTACCAATGGTGCAGGGATCAGGGGTTCAGTCCCCCACAGTGCCCAATGAAGACAGCTTGCTGAGGCATTACTTTAGGAGCCAGTTTAATATTGGGTGGCATAAGGCGGCGCGCTGATGTGCAAGTATAGGAACAAAACCACAGCACAATGGTTAAAGCAGTGACCAATGGTGCAGGGATCAGGGGTTCAATCCCCCACAGTGCCCAATGAACAAGGCTGGCTCAGGCATTATGTATTATGGGGAAGATTGCTTTAGGAGGCATTTGATTTTTATTTTAATTATCACTACTAGCAAACGCACTCTCAAAGCGTGTTAACATAAGGCGCCCCATAAGGCACATTTTAAAGTGCACAGTCCGCCAAGGCACCCTAGAATGTTGCTTACAGGGCACTTTATAGGGTGCCGTATGAGGTACCACAAGGTCAGTGTACTCTTTCTGATGGCAGCACTGTGCAGTTTAAGGAATGAAACGCATAAGTAGGTGCGCTGACATGCAAGGAGGAGCAGCAGTGGAGCACAATGGTTAAGGCACTGACTGCTGATAAAGGGGTCATGAGTTTGCTCCCCAGTGTGCCTAATACGTAAGGCTGGCTAAGGCATCAGCTTTGCAATGTATGTTTTGTTTCTTGCAGCACTTTATTTTTATTCTACTAATTTCTGCCAGCAAACAGGTCCTCACGTGCCGTAATTGAAGGTGCCGTATAAGGCACCCTATAAGGCACTCCATAGGGCACATTATAAAGTGCACTGTCCGCCACGGCACCCTAAAATGTCCCCTATAGGGCACCCTATCAGTTGCTCCACAGGATAACGTATAGTGCACCTTATATGGATGGTAACCATAAGGTAACCTACAGGGCGCCCTATAAAGCGCCCTCTGAGGCACCTTATGGGTACAGTATGATGAGGGTGTTTTTGGTGGCAGCAATAATGTAGATTAAAAAGAGATAATGCTCTGGACAGTCCCATCAAATAACCCCACTGGGGGTTTGAACCCATGATGTCTGGCTTCATAGGCAGTGAAGTAAACATTGTGCTACAGCCCTATAGCTGCTAGCAAGCCCCTGGCTGGCTGCAGAGGGAGTGCATGTCACCACACAGACAGTCTGCTGTGGTCACCAGGATAGGGTAAGCACACCCGTCCCCATGATGCACTGCACATGCAAATGAGCTGTCCACAGATAAACACAAGATGGGGAATGCACCCCCACAGCACCTCGGCCTGGTAGGGGGAAGTGACCATGTGCACCCCCACAGCACCTCGGCCTGGTAGGGGCTACTGACCATGTGTTTTACTGGCACAGAGTAGCTACACACCGTCACATTGTGCGGGTACTGTGCTCACCCTGAGGGTGCGGTGAGGCACCCAGCACCAGGTCCACAGCACCTTCCATGGCTGAAAGAGGACATGCTGAAGGTCCAAAGCAGTGTTAATATGTGAGCTAGGTAGTTTCTGCAGAAACACCTGGGATATCTCTGTCTGTCTGTCTCAGTCAGGTGTAGCCCCCATGGACCATGCACCACCACCACCACCACCACCACCTCCCCCCCTCTCTCCTTCCCCCCTCTCCTCCAAGGCTGAGGATGGCAAACAGGGTCTCCCATCAACAGATCCACATTCTACCTCCCTGCAGTGGTGGTAGTAGAGGGGACCATCAACCCCAGTCCTGCTGGAGAACAGACACCCTACAGGGCAGTCAATGCAGCTCTGTACACATCCATAACACAATAGCAGACAGAATTTAGGCCTGGATACGCTAAGCTGCACCACACCACTATCTGATATTCTCCTGCAGCAAGCCTTCAGGCATTGCACCCTGCAAGCCACTCCATCAAGACACATACCAGCTGCAAACAGTCTGCTAGCTAGTCCATAGTGCATGTTCCCAGTGGAAATGCATGCACCCAGAACTGGGATGTCAGCATACACAACAAGCAGATAAATCAGTGACTGGTCCCCAAAAGGAAACCCATAAATATCACATGAGAGAAATACTATATAGCACTATGGGGGTACCTAGCCATGCTGTCGTCACTGCACAGTCAGGGTGAGAGTGAACCCCCAGCAGGACATACTGAGGTCACCCTGTTTGTGTAGGTGGTGGCCAGGCACTACAATGTCCCAGCCAGTGCCCTATGCCCTGTGCAGATGCATCCTGGCCAGGCCACCCTGTCCGGGCTATACCCATGGTACCTTGCTCCTCATTATGCACATTGGCAGGCCAATACTGGCAACAGTGCTGGCAGTGTGGGCTGTGGAGGGTGTTTGCAGCCACCACACACTGGAGAGACAGACACACACTCCCACACCTATGCCAGCATTGTGCTACTATAGAGGAGTTTAGCAGCCCTGCCCACCACACCAGTCCTGGGCACAGTACAGGCATGGATATGCTGCGCAATACTGTTGGGGGTCACTCCCCAGGGTGGTAAACACTGTCAGAGACCAGACCTGAAGCACACACCACAGACATCAGAAAGATTTTTATGATGGAGCTCAATGAGCAAACTGTGCTTAATGTAGGACTTGCTATCTGCCAGTAATCATAGGAAACATTTGATAGGTGTGTACCGTATACCCAGGTGTAGGGTGGCATTGCTAAGGTATGCAAGTGCTAGTATTGGGAGATGCACGCTGGGCCCAATGTCCTGCCTCTCCAGGAGGCATTAGCCAATGGGGCCTGTGGGTGTGGGTGTGGGTGTGTCTGGCCCTGTTGGCTGCTGCTTTACGGCAGAGGTTCCCATCTCCAGTCCTGGTGTGCCAAACACTGTTTTTCATGCTGTCCCTCATGAATATGCATGGATACATCTGCATACCATGGGGGTGGTGCATAGATATGCAGCACCGGCATCTTTATTAGAGGCAGCATGGAACTGAATGGTTTTTGGCCCTCCTGGACTGCATTTGGGGGATTCTGCCGTAGGTAATGCACATTTATATGGTGTTTGTGCTGTGCAGGGTAAAATAGAGGTTTTTCACCCATGCGTATGGTCTCAGCAATAATGGTTCAGTCTTTACTACCATGATTTCTTCATGGGTAAAATCAGGGGACTGGGTTACTAGGAGCCCCAGCTGGGATTTGAATCTGTGACTTTCTTGTCCTAAAGGCACTGGCTGGGTCTGCTGCACCACCGTTTTAGCACAAAAGCAGTGCATTCCCTGGGGAGTCCATGGCTGTTTGTCAGACAGGGCCTGTCTGTTGGGGGGCACTGCACCCACGTGAAGGGGGCTAGGCCACTGTCTGCTGTGGGCATCAGCCACTGCCCCCTCCACCAACGGTACCCCTCCGCCACCATGCTGACATGGCCTTATATTGCAGACAGCATTACAGCAAAATGATATGTGGCCCTCCAGGACTGCATTGAGAGGACTGTGGTCTAGCGAATGCTCATGTTTCTGGTGTCTGTGCTCTGTTGGGTAAAATAGAGGTGTTTGGACCATGCTTATGTTATCTGCAAAAAAGGTTGGTCTTTACTATCATGGTTTAGTGGTGGTTAAAATATGGGGATGGGGTTTGCAGCAGCCCCAGCTGGGATTTGAACTGGTGATCTTTGGCTCCTGAACACACTGTCTGTGTTCACTGCACCACACTGTGGCCACGGAGATAGTGCAATCCCTGGAGATAGGAAGCCTGGCCAAAGGAGTCATAAACCCTGCTCTGCACAATTTCACCATGGGATCCTTCACCTTGTATGGGGACGGAGCGTAGACCCTTCTAAAATTCATATTTCTTTTTTGGGGCTTTCTTGGGAGTGATTTTTGATGTTTTCCATGACTATCACTATTGCCCATCTGGATTATAATTTATTAGAATTTTGTTGTGGTCATTTTCGATTTTTATTTGCTATTTTGTGCTGTGCACATGTATCACACTGCTCACGTTTTGTAAGTTTCCCTGGTTTTGCTGTACATTGCTGACAGAAATGGTTTCTCTTCCCTTTAAATTGGCTCTAACGCGAGGTTTTCACTCGCGGTATTTTTTTGATCGAATTTCAGCCCCACTCCTGTGCGGGGACCCTCTCCCCTCCCACTCTCCACCCATTGACTCCGTCCCTCCGCCCCTCGGGAGCCTTCCTCCACCCTCAGAATGCCTTTCCACGCCTCTATCGCACATCAGCGCACCGCGCACATGTGCGGGCCCGTTAGTGCAGCGCACACGTGTGCGGGGCACAAAAACGCACTATTAGCGTGCGCTAAGGTACCTTAGCGCACACTCAAGTGCGCCCCACACAATTGCGCGGTTTAGTAAACATACCCCTAAACCTGCTGCTCTAACCACAAGGCCACTTTTTGTCAAGAAATGCAACATTATTTTGTTTGCAATCTTATGAGAGTAATTTTATAATCAGGCACCTAATTTAAGACAGCTAAAACGTGTCTACTTTGTCTATTTTATAAGGAAAAGTAGGCACCTACTTTTCTTAATAAAATAGTGTAAGCGGCTGAGAATGTTCCTTAAGTTCAGGCATGGATATTTGCACCGGCCATAGGGCTGCTGTAAATGCCCACACCTAGATTTTTACAGAATGAAAGCAGATTATAACATTTTATAATTTACACATGCACATGTGTGCACCACCCATTTTTCAACCTAAATCCGCCCATGCTCATGTCCACAGTGATAGTATGCATCATTGACCCAAAGTGTGTACTTTTAGAATAGTGTTCGCCTTGATTACGTATGTAAATGTTTAATTACATGTGTATTTCACTAATATAGAATGATCTACGTGTTTAAATAGCTCATAACTGTAGGCAGCTCCTTAGATTAACACATATTTGGCCAGTATTTCATGAAAGAAGAGTAGGCACCTACTTTTCTTTATAAACAGGCTTAACATAAGTGCATGACAATGTGCATTAACTAAGTGGGATTTTATACCTCGTGCATAAGCAATTCAATGGGTGCCACTGAGTCAGTGTTGACTACTGGTAATGCAGCAGCCCTTGAGTTTTCTTGGCAAGGTATAACCAATAGTACTGTAGATTGCCAGACATTTTTTCAAGGCAATGGAGGGTAAACTGATTTGCCCTAGTCCACAAGGAGTGTGAGTGAGAATTGAACCCTCATCACCTGGTCACCAGCCTACTGCTTTAAGAACTAGGCTACTACTCCATTCCTATTTTGTGCATGTAGGGTGGCATTTTCGAACGCATTTACATGGGTAACTGCCCTAGTTACCCATGTAAATGCCTTAACTTGGATTTTCGAAAGGCACCTATACGGGTCATGTCTTTCAAAAATCCCGGCTAAGTCCCTAACGCACCCAGATTCTATGCAGTTATCATCGGGGCATGTTGGGGGTATTCCAGGGTGGAGCAGGGGCAGAGGAAAAGGCTAAGTGGGTAGCAGCAAGTTTCAATGCCACCTGCTTATCCCTCTGCGCCTTAAAGATAGGCGTGTTTTTTTCCTTGCCTATCTTTAAGGCGCAGGGGCTAAGCAGGTAGCATAAAAAATCGCTGGTACCTGCTTAGACTTGGCAGCTGCCGGCACATCCAGCATAACCCATATTTTCACTTCTGTCACCGTGGAAGTGAAAATCTGGGTAAAGGGGGCCAGCGGGCAGGCTATGCGCCAATGCCGAGTCTGCCTAAATCAAAATTGGGCCCATAAGATTTAATAAAATAAGGGCCCGATTCTCATAAAGGCTGATATTCAAAGGCCATGGTGGTCAGTTGTGGTGCATAAATATTGGCAGGAAATTCAATGGCAGTATCCAGATAGGAGTTGCTGTGGAATATCTGGGCTTAATGCTATCCAGATAAGTGCCTGAACTTATCTGGAAAGCACAATATTCAGCCGGCACTTACTGTATCTGGATTGTAACTTAGGCTTGCTTTTCTTGAGGCCCAAGTTGTCCAGATAGGTGTTGGCTGAATATCATGCTGCCTGGATATGTGCCTGCACTTATTTGGATAGCATCAACATTCCCTCATTCCACTCATGAACCTCCCCTGCACTAACCAGATGGACTCCCGTTGGCTGACTGCCTGTATCAGCCCCTAAGTATTTTTGCTGCTTATCACTGAGCTATTTATGGTTTATGGTTTAATAAAACTTGATATACCGTCATTCAGAAATACATAAAAACAATGCATAATGAAATAGAAAAGAACTCAAATATAAAAAAGCTAAAATATTCATGCACTAAAGAGAGGAGGAGGAAAGAAATTTGAAGCATATCAGCATATAAGGAATAGAAATTCAAGCATCTGCATTATCAGGAGAGAGGTTAAAGGCTTTTTCAAATAAATAAGACTTAAAGCCAGTTATGAATTTCTTGGATGAGAGTTCTTGGCATAAGTCTGGAGGTAGGGCATTCCAGAGGATAAGAGCACAGAAGTAAAAGGCAGTCTTTTGGGTAGTCTCATATCTGGAACGTAAGACAGGAGGAAGGTAGAGGCGACTGGTTTGAATGAAGCAGAGTATGCAGTGTGATATGTGTAGGAGACCAGAGCAAATAAAAGTATACAGATAACAAAATTCCTAATTTACACAAGAAATTCATATACAGCTTTCAGTTAAGAATTAAGCATTTCCTTATTATATCCCTAATGCATAGACTAGTTGAATTTATATGAGTAATACAGTGTTCCTGTAAGTTTCACTTATACCGTTAAGTGAAATGATATTCCAGAATACAAAGCACATTTTCCCGTAACTGAGGAACAGCAGTGTTCTTTAAGAACTGAACCTAAAGGGCATTTGGCTTTCTCATTTATGTGATGGATTTCAATAATAAAGTGTCAGGAATATAAAATATTAGAAAGGTCTTTTCTAGGAAAAAGGAAACAGGGAGTTTGGGGATGACAAAATCAACAGTAAAATTGACAGCTGGAATGAAATAGAGAACATGGCACAGTTAAGACAAAGATGACAGCTATAACAAAACTTGTTATATATACAGAGTTATGGATTAGCCTTTCCCAAATTAGCTGTGAGGGCAGTGCTGGGCCAGATTTTCATCAAAGCAACCTTGCAAAATTAAGAAATGGTGATATGACCTTGAAAAATCAATTTTGGTGAGGAAAAAGCTCAAGGTTTTATGAATTAAAAATAACTGCTAATGTGAATATCGCTGAGTACCATAGAAATATTAGTCTATAGCAAAATAAAACATAGCAATTCATTTGCATTTATTAAAATTCCCTTGATATCTGGAAGATGAATAGAATCTAACATCTAGATTGTTTTTATTAGAAATAAAAAAGGAGATGAGAATGATATTTGGATAAAAAATACTTTGAACAGGTATGAGGAGTGAAATTAGATGTTCCATAAGAGCTTGTGATAATCCACATACATGGCCATAGCTACCAATTAACTCAAACATATACATCAGGGATGTACACGGAAAACAATTTTGATTCATTTTTCATTTACTCTATCAACAATGAGTCGCCTGACTGAAGACTAAACACAGGTTAGGATAATTATCCAGAGGGTCGCTATGAGTCAACACCGACTCGACGGCACTTAACAACAGTGCACATCGATGGACCTTTACACTCGTGCTTTAGCCATGCGAGTTAGGCTGATGGCACATACTTTCACTGTGGGTGTTCATAGGCAGAACATACATGGAGCATGGGCAGAACATGCACCTACGCACACACTTGATAAAATACAGGTATTCTCATGCAAGGTGCGCTGTCATTTATGTCAGCCATCGGGCTGGTGTAAGTGATCACAGGGGTGGCTCAAGGCAATCTGCTGCATCTGAGATAAAGGATGAGATGATGCCTCCCCCCCTCATGGGGGAGGGACTTTCTCAAAACTCCAATCAGGGACTGAATCAAACCAAAAAGCTGATTAGATTATATGGAGGAAATGCAAGAGGTTTACACACCAAGGAACTAAAAGAGAGCGAGAACCACAGCATAGTTTATAAAACTAAATTATAACTCATTTTTATTTTGTTGTTATAAACCATGTTATGTTTCTTGCTTTTTGTTTTTGAGCATATATTTTGCATCCATGGAACTCCCTTCAATAGTGGGTGCAGAGCAGAACCAGAACATTCACCCACAGAACTCAATATCTTTAAAAAAAATCTGATTCTGATCATCTCACAAGCAACAAACATTCTACAGATCCAGGTATATTGTGAACTAATACAAAACTCTAGAACAAAGTCACTGAGTATCTATAGAGCAAATCTACCATAACATACCATACCATACCGTATCAGCACCAACTTCCAAAACTCCTGTAAGGAGCCCATCCAAAAAAAGCATCACTGTAAATACTACTTTCCCAAAATTATATTTCATTGCAGAGTGAGGTGAGAGAAAGAACTCTCACACACAGCATCTGCTTTGTCAGCAGAAACTAACATAATGGCTCAGCGCAAGTAGCTTGAGTACAACTATTGCCATCTCAGTGGGTGGCCTTATTTGCACTGGCAGCTGTTTTGCCACACTGAAATGCAGTAACTGCAGGGGGATGTAACTGCCTCCCTGCAGTTAGCCTATGGCCATGTATAATCAAACTCTGGAATTAGTTAGCAGAGGATACAGTAAAAGCTGTTAGTGTAACTGGGTTTAAAAAAGATTTGGACAAGTTCCTGGAAGAAAAGTCTATAAACTACTATTAAAGAGGACCTGGGAAATCCACTGCTTGCCCTGGGACAAGCATTGCAGAACCTGTGTGCCTTTTTGGAAACCTGCAAGGTACTTTTGACCTGGATTGGCCACTGTTGGAAACAGGATACTGGGCATGATGGACCTTAGTCTGATCCAGTATGGCATTTCTTATGTTCAAATGTTACCAGTGCAGAGCCTAGGAAACATGCTGCTAAATATGCTAAACAAGAGGTGATAAACAGCATTCATGCTCAACAGCATTTCCTGCTTCCACAAGAACAAGAGTGACTTGGCACCCCAAGACAGCACTTCCCATCCTCTGAAAAACAAGAGGGACTTTGTGACCCCAACAAAACACCTCCCACTCCAACATAAACATCAAGAAGGGCTTAGCAACCCCCACTGTAACTCCTGAAAATGTGCATTGGACCAGCATGGTGTTAATATGAATATATATTCCGTAAAAAAAACAAAGGAAATGCAAGATGATTGCAAATGAAGGAAATAAAAGAAAAGGTTAGTCACAGCACAGTTTATAAGACCAAATTATAACTCATTTTATTCTGTTAAAACCTGCATTATGGTTCTCACTTTTTCTTTTTGAATATACATTCTGCATCCACAGAAACCTCTCCTCGACAATGGGTTCAGAGCAGAAGTAGGACAGTCACCCACAGAACTAAATATATTTTAAAAAAATCTGATTTTGGTTATCTCGCTAACAAACATTCTCTAGTACTAGGCATACTAGAAACTAATATAAAACCTTATAGAACATAAGAACATAAGATATGCCATACTGGGTCAGACCAAGGTCCATCAAGCCCAGTATCCTGTTTCCAACAGTGGCCAAACTAGGTCATACGTACCTAGCAGTTTCCCCAAAAGACACAGGTTCCGCAATGCTTGTAGTGGGTCAAACATTGATATCCTGGGTCCCTTCTTAATAATGGTTTATGGACCTTTCCTCCAGGAACTTGTCCAAACCTTTTTTAAACACAGCTACACTAACAGCCTTTACTACATCCTCCGGTAACAAATTCCAGAGTTTGATTACACGTTGAGTGAAAAAATATTTTCTTTTATTAGTCTTAAATAATTTACCCTGTAGCTTCATTGCATGCCCCCTAGTCTTTCTATATTCTGATAACGTAAACAATCGATCTACGTTTACCCGTTCCACTCCGTTCATTAATTTATAGACTTCTATCATATCTCCCCTCAGCCGTCTCTTTTTTATAGAAGTCACCTAAGATCTGCAAGGCCAAATCTACCAAACCATACAAACATAAACTTCTAAAACTCATACAAGGGATCTACCCAGAAAAAAAAGCACTATAAATACTGCAGCAAGCCCTAGAATACCTATTTAAAAAGCTGAACAAGTCAAATTACTACAGTGCGGTATAGATCCCTATGTACAAACTCCATGTTAACAGAACACCTGGCCTCAGTCACACACTCAGAATACAGATCCTCATCAAGTATAGAATAAGTGACTACAACCTAAAGTAAAAATAAAAATATGTAGACAAAAATTAAACTGAAAACCCAAAAAACTAGACTCGACATGCAGTGCAACACCAGATAAATAAGAGATGCAGTTCCCCATCATACTGTGTAAAATACAAAGATAGTGCAAAGTCCAATTACTAAATTGAAAATAAAATTATTTTTTCTAGCTTTGTTGTCTGACCATTTTATTCACCGATTATGCTGGTACCTATCTGAGACTTCTGCTTTCCTGTCTTCTCTTCGCTCTCTTTCTATGGTCTATGGCAGGGGTGGGGAACCCTGGTCCTGGAGAGCCGCAGACCAGTCAGGTTTTTGGGATATCCCTAATGAATATGCATGAGATATATATGCATTAGAGATATCCTGCCAACCTGACTGGTTTGTGGCCCTCCAGGGCTGGATTTGGAGACCCCTGCCTTACACCTCTGTCATTTAAGATTGTGAGTGGGCAAGGTGCAGATGTCCAAGACATCAAAAAGGTTAGATAGAATGTGTCACATTCCTCCTCACTTCTCACCACCACCAAAATATTGTCTATTAAGATTAAGGAACAGTCTTAAAATGGATCTGTGCCTTAATGTAAAAAAGGCAAAATTCTGACAACTGGCAAAATCAATAAGTTCATGATTGATAGAGAAGAAATTGAAATAGTTTTTAACCTATTTGGCTCAACAAACAATAAAGAAACAACAAGCAGTCAAAAAATCTGACAATACATTGAATGGCTATGAAGGACCTAGACAGAATTCTCAAGACCAGAGATGTCTCTCTCCATACAAAGATTTGACTTGCCCAAGCCATGACATTTTCAGTAGCGTCATATGGATGCGAAAGTTGGACAGTGAAAAAGACAGTGAGAAAATTATGCTTTTGAATAATGGTGCTGGCAAAGAATACTGTGTATACCATGGACTGCCCAAAAAATAAACCAGTCAGTACTAGAAGAGATCAAACCTAAGCTTTCTTTTTGGACACATCATGCAAAGAAAGAAATCATTAGAGGAAGATATCATGCTTGGCAAGGTAGAAAGTCAGTGCAAAAGAGGAAGGCCAGCAATGAGATGGATTGATATAATAACAGCAGCTATGGGTGTCACTCTATCAACATGAGAAACCTGACTGAAGAATGAACACAGTTTAGGACAACTATTCAGAGGGTCACCATGAGTCAACACTGACTTGATGGCACTTAACAACAACAACAACCATTTTACCGATGATATTCAGTTGACTCTTTACACAGATCCACATGCTCCTGATCTTGCTTCACTAGTTTTGTGCACTGCACCACCTTGCTGTCCCAGTATCAGTACATTCCTTGGTGATATCATGACTGTTCGTCAGACAGGGCCCATCTGTTGCAGTACACGACACCCACCTACACAGGGCTAGGCCACGGTCTGCTCTGGGCAGCTGCCACTGCCCCCTCCACCACCAGTATCCCTCAGCCACCATGCTGACATGCTCTTCTGCTGGTGGTGCTGGTGGTGCGCAGTCTCAGGCCATCCAGTGTGCAGGTAGGCGGCTGCCTATGGTGCGGGTTCTGGGGTAGGGGTGCCTGCATAGGTGTCCACACTTCCCCCCAACCCCGCCTGCCAATGTTCCGTGCCCTTGGGGGTAGCTGCTGGGTACTATCCCCTGTGACACTTTGGGAAACACACTCGTGCCCATGTTGGGCCTTCAGCAGTTGCTGTCTGGCTGCTCCGCTGTTTCAGCATTCGTATGGGCCACCTAGGCATCACCCTAGTCCGCACTGTGGCCCAGCTCCACCACAGCATGTGCCGCCTGCGGCCCTCTGTATCCCCTTCTCCGGCATCTGTCCAGTTGCCGTTCCGATATGCCCACCCTGATGCTGCGGGACATGTGCATGCCATAGGAACCCTGTCTGATGGTGGGGAAAACCCTGAGCAGCGCTATTTCACTGTGGGCCCATTCACCTTGTATGGGGACGGAGTATAGACCCACGATTTATATCTGTTCTATGGAGCTTACTCGGGGGGGGGGGAATGGGTTGATGTTTCTCATTGATACTACTATTGGACAGCTTGGTTATTGTTTTTTCCAGTTTGTTGGGGTCATTTTCACTGTTTCTGTGCCCTTTTGTTCTGTGCACATGTATCACACTTATCACTTTTTTTGGTTTTCCTGCCTGGGTTGTACATTGCTGACACTGAAATGGTTCCTCTCCCCTTTAATGTGCATTTAACAGCAGGTTTTCATTCGCGTTAGAATTCAGCTCTGAAAATCAGCGCGTTAGTGTGAAGGGAGCCTCTCCCCGCCCACTCTCCGCCCATTGACCCCTTCTCTCCACCCTCTCTCCACCTTCTGCGGTGCTTTACCGTACCGCGGGGCATTACGATCGTTAGCGCATCATAACGCGCGTTATGTTACGTTAACGATCGTAAGCGCAGTGTAACGCACGATATGACGTGCTAACGATCATTAACATTACATAACGCACATTATTCACGATTACCGCAGTTTAGTAAACATACCCCCTAGAGTGAACTCATAAGAATAACTAAATCATTAAATATTTTTGTCAGAGGTTTTTGCCATGAGAGGAAACCCTATCTTGAAGCGTAACTTCCCTTTTATTCAAAATATAGCTAAAAATACCATTAAATAAGCGTGAAATATGCACATTAAACAGCGCTACTTCACCAAACTAAAACTGGTGAAATACTCATCCCATGCAGATTGGGCCAAAAAGCTGGCTTCTTTCCAGGTAAATAAATGAGCCATTATCGCAGTTAGAACAACGAACGAACACAGCACTGCGTTGAGGACCAGGTCATTTCATTCTGATCCTGTTTCAACGCTTAATGCTACTGCGAATCAGCAAACAATCCATTTCTTCAATCTCTTTTTTCAATCCAATTTTTAGCGCGGAGCTATTGCACACTCTCAAAAACGCTATTGATGATTCAGTCTAACGTCTTGACCATTTGATAGACGGTGGAAAGGTATTTAAACCCAAAAGCCAATGAACTAGTGATACGTCACATTAAACTAGCCCAATCTTGTTCAAGGTTTAACCCATTCAGTTCTACCGATGACAAACGAAAAATCCAGGTTTGTTCTAACAGTTGAAGTTTCTTCTCTCTATCACCCACTCTGGGGCTAACTGGAACATAATGCAAAACTCGCCATTTAAAATCCCCAAATTTATGCTGAAAGTCCACACAATGTTGTACGATAGGTGCAGATACCACAAGCTTCCGTACTCTCGAAGCATGCTCTTGTAGACGACGTCGCACTATCCGAGTAGTGCGACCAATGTATAACTTTTGACAAGGGCACACTAACACATATACAACAAAAGGTGTCAGGCAAGTAGTACACCATTTTAACTTATGATGGAACTCTGTATGAGGTATCAGCCATTCACGTCCCTCAATAGTTTGTGCACAGAATTCACATTTAGAACAGGAAAAATGACCCTGTTCTACCCCCGTAAAAGTATCTGGAGTGTTAGTCAAACATGACGTACTGCCTATCAAATCCCCTATATTCGGTCCCCTAGTATAGGCAATCCGTAACGATTTGTGGAAACAAGGATGTAACGCCAATAAATGCCAATGTTTTTTCAAAATCTTATGAACTCTAAAGATATGTGACATGTAAGGTAATACTCCCATGATAGAGTCCGTATCTTGTTCTTTATTCTGAACATTCTCCCGAGCTTTTGGATCGAATAACCATTCTCTATGAGTAAATCTAGCCCTTGTCCATGCTCGTTTAACAATGTGAAATGGATAACCCCTATTAAGCAACCGTTGCATAAGATCATTGGCATGTTGATCAAAATCTGCTAGAGAACTACAAATACGTCTCAATCTTAAAAATTGACCATAAGGTAAACCACGCTTCAAAGCGGTCGGATGAAAAGTAGAGAAATCTAACAAAGTATTTCTCTGCACTGCTTTACAAAATAGCGTTGCATGCAGTTTAGAACCCTCTTTAAAAATGTCCACATCCAAGAACTCCAATTCTACAAAATGATGGTGCAAAGTAAACTTCAAATGTTCTCTTCGGGAATTCAACCAATCAACAAAAGACATTAAATTAGATTCAGTATCATTCCACAAGAAAATAATGTCATCTAAAAATCTGACCCATAGCTAGGTCGATGAAAACCAAATTGAAGGGAAAACTATCCCAGTTTCAAAATCTGCAAGATATAAGGTGGCAACCGATGGGGCCACTGTGGCTCCCATTGCTATACCATATGATTGTTCATGAACAATGAAACCTATCTTTCACGCAAACTCTAGAACTTAAACTGAACATAATTGCAAATTGGACTGAGGGCCTAAATATGATTTTTATAACTCATAAAAAATGGAAGCAATTTGAATCCCCAAGGACTATAGACCAATTCCATTTCAACCTTACATCTGTAGCCTCTCCATATTAATTAAGGATACAATTCAATCATTAGAGGTATTGATGGTCCATCCTAAATGTTTTTTTTGCCCTAAGAAGAATTAAGTCCCTAAAACCATACTTGGACAGTGCCATACCTAGCCCTGTGCAAGCGGTGCAGCTGCACAGAGTGCAAAAGATTAGGGGTGCATTTAGGGTTGCCAGCCTTGGCTCTCCCCCACGCTGCCTGTCCTTGCACCACCACCACTTTCAGTGTTCCCGAACTGGCAGCAGTTGAGTGGTCCTGGTCTCAAATTGAAAAACAAAACAAAAACGGGTCTTTCCAACTCTGTGCTTGCACGCAGGCCTGACCCCTCCCTCCTCTGACATAGGCTCACATCAGAGGAGGGAGGGACCAGCCTCCTCTATCATGAGCCTATGTCTGAGGAGGAAGGGATTAAACCTGCATGCAAGCACGGAGTCAGAAGACATGAGTTTTTTTCTCAGTTTGAAATCAGGTCCACTCTGCTGCTGCTGGTGCCACTGCCATCAAGGAAATACAAAAAGTGGCAGCAGGGTAAGGGCAGGTGCATATGGGGGGAGCTGGCTGGACATGAAAGTGTGGGATAAGATGGGGAAATGCTGAGCATGGGGCAAATGTGATGGGGGGGGGGGGGCACACCAGCTGTGCAAGTCTCACAGGGTGCATTTATGACTTGGTATGGCCCTGTTAGGACATCAGCACCTTAAAAACCCTACTCCAAGCATTAGTGATAAACCACCTAGATTATTGTAACTATTTACTAGCAGGTGTCCCACTCTGCCATTTAAAGAAGCTCTAGTTCATTAGAAATGTTGCAGACAAGTTCCTCTACAATGCAAAGAGATCAGATCATGTAACCACCCTACTGTTCGAGCAGCACCGGCTTCCATGCTGGTCTAGGTTTAGAAAATTCTACTGCTTGCCCATTGCACATATAATTCCAGTATACTGGAATACTGGAATTATATGTATACTGGAATTCCAGTATATCTCATCTCATCTTATCCTGTACTGCCCAACAAGGTCTCTGAGATCTTCTGAAAAAATTATCTCCTAACTGGTAATACCAACAGCAAAAATTACATTAGAAACACTATGTAGTATGGCAGATATGCCTCACCCCTCAACTGTGGAACTCTTTCCCTTCTGAACTTTGGTTAGAAGATCCTATAAGTGGTTTAAGGTGAGAATTATTACACAGCTCTTTGATTAAGCATTTACTTGGATGATGTTTATACTGTTTCCTATCTTGCACCAACATTTTAAACTTAGCATTTTGACAAGGCTTTTTTCCTCCCCTCCTACTGTTTTTTTAGCTATATGTTATATTAGGACAGTTGTTGTTGTTAAGTTCCGTCAAGTTGGTATCAACTCATAGGGGTCTGTTTACTAAATCGCGTTAGTGCAGTTCGCGTTAGGAGCCGCGGTAGTGAAAGAAACCCCAAATAAGGACATGGGCGGTACATCGTTACCACTACCGCGCGTTAGAAACATTAACGAGCGTTACCGGGCGCCGTGCCACATTACTGCGCGTTAATCGTAAGAAGACGTACAGACACAAAGCACTGAAACAGAGCTGTAGCACAATGGTTACGGTACTGACCTCTGTTACAGGCAGCATGGGTTTGAGCCCCCAGTGTGCCTAACGCAAAAGGCTGTCTCAGGCATCATCCTGTACATTACAGAAGGAAAGAGGAGGCATGTTTTTCGTTACGCTGAGTATTGGTGTCAGAAAAATACCCTCGGAGTGTGCCTAGCAACGTACGTTGGTGCGTGCATTGGTAAGTGCGTAGCCGCGCGCATACATTCGTGCGTGGGTACGTGTTTGTTTACGTGCGTGGGTACGTGTGTTTTTACCAGTGTGGGCATCTTATATTACAGACTTTGTAGGGTGTCCTGCACCTATGCATTATGCTAACAGATGTACGTGTGATGGCCTATGGTTTAGCAGAGCCTGTGAGCAGGTGCTGGTGTTTCACAGGGTTGGATAGGGCCAGTCACACCCATGGTGCACTGCACATGCAAATCAGCTGTCCACACATACACACCATGGGGAATACACCCCCACAGCACCTCGGCCTGATAGGGGGTACCGACCGTGTGTTGTACTGGCACAGAGTAGCTACACACCGTCACATTGTGCGGGTACTGTGCTCACCCTGAGGGTGCAGTGAGGCGCCCAGCACTAGGTCCACAGCACCGTCCATGACTGAAAGAGGCCATGGTGCAGGTCCACAGCAGTGTTATAGTGTGAGAGGTAGTTTCTGCAGAAACACCTTGGACATATCTGTCAGGTGTAGCCCCCATGGACCCATGCACCACCCCCCCCCCCAGGGCAGCAAACAGGGTCTCCTATCAAAAGATACAACATCTACCTACCTGCAAGGTGGACGTAGAGGGGAACATCAACCCCAGTCCTGCTGAGGGACACACACCCCACAGAGCAGTCAATGCAGCTCTGTACACATCCAGAACACAATAGCAGACAGACATTAGGCCTAGATATGGCATGCTGCACCCCACCACTATCTGATATTCTCCTGGTGCAAGCCATCAGCCACTGCACCCTGCAAGCCACTCCATCACAACACATACCAGCTGCAAATAGTCTGCTAGTGCCCAGTGGAGATGCCTGCACCCAGAACTGGGATATCAGCATACACAGTTAAATCAGTGACAGGGCCTCAAAAGGCAACCCATATATATCACATGAGAGAAATACTAGATAGCACTATGGGGGTGCCTAGCCATGCTGTGGTCACTGCACAGTCAGGGTGAGAGTGATCTCTCAGCAGCACATACTGAGGTCACCCTGTCTGTGTAGGTGGTGGCCGGCCACTATAATGTACCTGTCACTGCCCTATGCCCTGTGCAGATGCACCCTGGCCAGGCCACCCTGTCCAGCCTATACCCATGGTACCTTGCTCCTCATTATGCACATTGGCAGCCCAATACTGGCATCATTGCTGGCAGTGTGGACTGTGGAAGGTGTTTGCAGCCACCACACACTGGATAGACAGACAGCCACCCCCACACCTATGCCAGCATTGTGCTACTATAGAGGTGGTCAGCAGCCATACCCATCACACCAGTCATGGGCATAGTACAGGCATGGATATGGTACACAAGGCTGTTGGGGGGTCACTCCCCAGGGTGGTGAACACTGTCAGAGACCAGACCTGCAGCACACACCGCAGACATCAGAATGATTGTTATGGTGGAGCTCAATGAGCAAAATGTGCTTAACGTAGGAATTGATATCTGCCAGTTATCATAGGAAACGTTTGATAGCTCTGTACCATATACCCAGGTGTAGGGTGGCATTGCTAAGGTATGCAACTGCTAGTATTGGGAGATACAGGCAGGGCCCAATGTCTTGCCTCTCCAGGAGGCATTGGCCAATGGGGCCTGTGGGTGGGTGTGCGGCCCTGTTGGCTGCTGCTTTACGGCAGAGTTCCCCAACTCCAGTCCTGGTGTTCCAAACACTGTTCGGGTTTTCATGCTGTCCTTCATAAATATGCATGAGCTACATCTGCATACCATGGGGGTGGTGCATAGCTATGCAGCACAGGCATCTTTATTAGAGGCAGCATGAAGCCGGAATGGTGTGGGGCCCTCCAGGACTGCATTTGCGGGACTCTGCTTTAGGTAATGTGCCTGTTTCTGGTGTCTGTGTTTGGTGTGGTAAAATATAGGCCATGCGTATATGTTCTCTGCAATTAAGGAGTATCTTTACTATCACTGTTTAGTGGTGGGTAAAACTATGGGGACTGGGTTGGCAGGAGCCCCAGCTGGGATTTGAACCTGTGACCCTCTGGTCTTACAGGCACTGGCTGTGTCTGTTGCACCACACTGTGGCCACAGAGATAGTGCAGTCCCTGGAGTTAGTTAAACCGGCCTGACGAGTCAGAAACCCTGCTCTGCAACAGGTTTACTGTGGCCTCATGTACCTTGTATGCAGACAAAGGTGCACATAAACCTCACATAAACCACAAAGACCTCACAAAAGGGGCACACACCCATAACCAAGCTGGGCAACAATTATATCATTGGGAAACATTACACAACACTCCCAGGACAATCCATTACAATGAAATGATATTTAAAAGGGTCTGTGAAGCGTAGACCCTTCCACACATCATTTCTTTTTTATTTGGTGCTTTCCAGGCAGTGTTGTTCCTTGTTGCCCATTGCTATCACTGTTGCCCAGCTGTATTATGCTTTTTAAAATGTTTCCTGTGGTCATTTTTAACGTTTTATGTGCTATTTTGTTCAGTGCACATGTATCACACTGCTCACGTTTTGTGTGTTTCCCCGGTTTTTCTGTACATTGCTGACGGAAATGGTTTCTCTTCCTTTTAATTGCCTTTAACGGCAGGTTTTCTTTCGCGTTGGAATTGAGCTCAGAATTGCAGCGCGTTAGTGAGGGGGAGCCTCTCCACGCCCCCTCTCCGCCCATTGACCCCTTCTCTCCGCCCACTCTCCACCTTCTGCGCTGTTTTAACGCGCCGCGGGGCTTTACGATCGTTAAGCGCGGTTACCGCGCGTAGTACGACGTTACCGGTCGTTGGCGCATGTTTACGCACGTTACACTGCACTTACGGTCGTTAACGTCATACTACGCGCGTTATTCACGTTTAGTAAACATACCCCATAGTGACCCTCTGGATAGTTGTCCTAAACTGTGTTTGGTCTTCAGTCAGATGGCTCCCTGTTGACAGAGTGGCACCCATAGCTGCTGTTATTGTATTTATTTATTTATTTATTTATTTGCATTTCTTATATACCGCACTATTTGCGATCAGCGCGGTTTACATAAAACAAATGGTATCCAACAATAAACAAAAGTCAGTTCATTACATTGAACAGGAACAAGTAACTTGGAGAACAGGGTAAACTATATACATATGCGGAGCATTGAACCGGAACAAGTAACTTGGAGAACAGGGTAAACTATATACATATGCGGAGCATTGAATAGGGTAACTATATACATGTCAGATGGAGTTATTGGGTATTGATCATACTTGGTGGCTGGGGTTCGGGGCAGTCAGTGAGGTATTTGATAAAGAGGAAGTGTTTCAAGGCCTTCCTGAACTGGCTCAAGTTGGGGATTGCTCTGATGTGTGGTGGTAGGGAGTTCCAGAGACTTGGGGCGCATAGTCACATGGTGTGGAATTCGCCTGGTTCGAGTAAAGGGCGTAGGTGTCTAAGGGATCTAATCTTGAAGTGGATTGCTCTTACAGTGTTGGCTATGTGTTGCTTCATGTTGAGGTTCTGATCCAATGTGACTCCGAGATAACGTATAGCTGATTTTACTTGCAATTCGGCATTGTCCACTTCCAAGTAGCTGGGTGGGGTAAACTCGGGATTTCTGGAGATGAACAGGACCTCCGTTTTCTTGTGTTGGATGCGCAGATTTTGAGAGAGGAGCCATTCGGATATTGCGTTGAAACACTTAGGGGCATGTTTACTAAAAGCCGTACAATTGCGTGCCGCACAATAGCGCACGGAAACGCGGCACTCAAACGCTCAGAAACACTCTTAAACGCCCCGCACAAGTGCGCGTGGGCCCCGCACAGTTGCGCGCCGCACTAACGTGCCCCGCACAAGTACCCGGCCCGCAAATGTCCGATAGAGGCGTGGAAAGGCATTCTGAGGGCGGAGGAAGGCTCCCGAGGGGCGGAGAGACGGGGTCAATGGGCGGGGAAGGGGAGGGGAGAGGCTCCCCGCACAGTATCGGGGACGAATTTGCAGGTTAAAAATAGCGCGAGTGAAATACTCACGGTAGAGGGCATTTAAAGGGAAGAGAAACCATTTCCGTCAGCAATGTACAGGGAAACCGGGGAAACCTGCAAAACGTGAGCAGTGTGATACATGTGCACAGAACAAAAGTGCAAATAAAGATAGAAAAAGACCCAAACAAACATATTAAAAATAGGAAGTCAGCTGGGGAACCCTGATATTAATGGGCAAACATAAGAAACACACCCAGGAAAGCTCCAAAAAAATGAAATGAAGTATGGAAGGGGCTACGGAGCGGAGACCCTTCCAAAAACCATTTCCTTTTTTCTGAGCCTTCCTGGGAGTGTTTGCTATGGTTGCCCATTA
This sequence comes from Ichthyophis bannanicus, assembly GCA_033557465.1. Lineage (NCBI taxonomy): Eukaryota > Metazoa > Chordata > Amphibia > Gymnophiona > Ichthyophiidae > Ichthyophis > Ichthyophis bannanicus. Next base: position 369,434,386 of record CM066038.1, on the reverse strand, counting down.
ATATCACTGTTGCCCAGCTTGGTTATATTTATCCCCAGTTCGTCGTGGTCGGTTGAGGGGTTTATTTGCACTTTTGTCACCAGACAAGGTGACTGAGCCCACAGTACAAATGTGCAGAGCAGGGTTTTTGACGCCTTTGGTCAGGTTTCCCACCCCCAGGGACTGCACTATCACTGTGGCCACAGTGTGGTGCAGCAGACAGAGGCAGTACCTCTAGGACCAGAGGGTCACAGGTTCAAATCCAAGCTGGGGCTCCTGCCAACCCAGTCCCCATATTTTACCCACCACTAAACAGAGATAGTAAAGACACTCCTTTATTGCAGAGAACATAAGCATGGTTCACACACCCATTTTGTACCCAACACCGCACACACACCATAACAATGGGCTTTACCGACAGCCGAGTCCCCCAAATGCAGTCCTGGAGTGCCACAACTCAATCAGGTCATATGCTTTTCCAAGATACGGACTTTCCAGCATGTTGGCGGTAGGGTACAGGTGGTGGAGGGGGCAGTGGCTGCTAGCCACAGAAGACAGTGGCCGAGCCATGTGCAGGCTGGCACGTCCACTGCAACATAGGCCCTGTCGGATGTACAGTCATGGACTTCCCAAGGAATTCAGCACATCTGTGGCAACACAGTGGTGCAGTGCACACAGACAGTGTGTGCAGGAGCAAAAGGTCACAGGTTCAAAGCCCAGCTGGGGCTACTGCCAATCCTGTCCACATATTTTCCCCACAACTAAACCATGTTAGTAAGGGCAATCCTTTATTGCTGGGGATATACGCATTGGTCATACGCCTATCTTTTACACCACCAAGCACAGACACCATGACCAGGGGCATTACCTAGAGCAGAGTCTCACAAATGCAGTCCTGGAGGACCACACAGCATTCAGGTTCCATGCTGCCACTCATACAAATAACCGTACTGTATATCTATGCACCACCCCCATGGCATGTAGATGTAGCTCATGCATATTCATGAGGGACAGCAGGAAACCCCAACCAGTGTATTGCAAACCTGGACTGGATTTGGGAACCTCTGCCGTACAGCAGCAGCCAACAGGGACAGACACACCCACACCCACTCCCACAGGCCCCATTGGCCAATGCCTCCTGGTGAGGCAGGACATTGGGCCCTGCGTGCATCTCCCAATACCAGCACTTGCATACCTTAGCAATGTCACCCTACACCAGGGTATATGGTACACAGCTCTCAAACGTTTGCTATGAGTACTGGCAGATAGATATCCCTACGTTACGCACAGTCTGCTCTATGATCTCCATCATAATAATCTATCTGATGTCTGCGGTGTGTGCGTCAGGTCTGGCCCCTGACAGTGTTTACCACCCTAGGGAGGGACCCCCAACGGTATTGCATACCATACCCATGCCTGTACTGTGCCCAGGACTGGTGTGGTGGGCAAGGATTCTGAACCCCTCTATAGTAGCACAATGCTGGCATACGTGTGGGAGTGTGTGTCTGTCTATACAGTGTGTGTTGGCTGCAAACACTGTCCACAGTTTTGGCCTGATGATGTGCATAATGAGCAGCAAGGTACCATGGGTATAGCTCAGGCAGGGTGGGCTGGCCAGGATGCATCTGCACAGGGCATAGGGCACTGGCAGGGACATTGTAGTGGCCGTCCACCACCTCCACAGACAGGGTGACCTCTGTATGTGCTGCTGGGCTTTCACTCCACCCTGACTGTGCAGTGATGGCAGCATGGCTAGGCACCCCCATAGTGCTTCACAGCACTTCCCTCATGTGATATATATGGGTCACCTGTTGGGGCCTAGTCACTGATGTATCTGCTTGTGTGTGCTGTCATCCCAGTTGTGGGTGCATGCATTTCCAGTGGGACTAACCAGCAGACTGTTCATAGCTGGTATGTGCCCTGCTGGAGTGCCTTGCAGGGTGCAGTGGCTGATGGCTTGATGCAGGGGAATATCAGATAGTGGTGGGGTGCATCTTAGCATATCCAGGCCTACTGTCTGTCTGATATTGTGGTCTGGGTGTGTGTGTGTGTGGGGCTGCTTGGACTGCCCTGTAGGGTGTCTGTTCCCCAACAGGACTGGGGTTGATGGTCCACTCTACTGCCATCATTGCAGGGTGTGTGTGTGTATAATGGGGATCTGTTGATAGGAGACCCTGCCTGTTTGCCACCCTCGGCTTGGGGGGGTTGGTGGTACATGGCCCACCTAGGGGTCCATGGGGGTTCCCCTGACTGAGACAGACAGAGATATCCAAGGTGTTCCTGCAGAAACCACCTATCTCACAGATTACAACTGTTTTGGAGCTCTGCCATGGTCTCTCTCAGCCATGGAGGGTGCTGTGGACCTGGTCCAGGGCGCCTCATCGCACACTCAGGGTGAGCACAGTTCCCGCACAGTGTGACTGTGTGTAGCTACTCTGTGCAAATTAAACACCCGGTCAGTACCTCCTACCAGGCCAAGGTGCTGTGTGGGTGCACACGGACACGTCCCCCTACCAGGCCGGGGAGCTGTTGGGGTGCATTCCCCATCTTGTGTTCATCTGTGGACAGCTGATTTGCATGTGCAGTGCATCATGGGTATGGGTGGCCTAACCCTATCCTGGTTCCCACAGCAGACTGTCTGTGTGGTGACATGCAGGCTCTCTGCAGCCAGCCAGGGGCTTGCTGGCAGCTATATAGCTGTAGCCCAATGGTTACTTCACTTCCTGTGGAGCCAGCGGTAATGGGTTCGAGCCCACAGTGGGGTTATTTGATAGGGTTGTCCAAAGCTTTTTTAGATTTAATGTACATATGTTGCTGCCATCAAACACACCCTCAGTGTACTGTACCCATAAGGTGCCTCTGAGGGTGCTTTATAGGGCACCCTATAGGGCACCTTATGGTTGCCATCCATATAAGGTGCACTATACATTATCCTGTGACGCAACATATATGGTGCCCTATAGGGGACATTCAAGGGTGCCTTGGCGGACAGTGAACTTTAACATGTGCCTTATGGGCCGCCTTATGTTAACACGCTTTGTGAGTGCGTTTGCTAGTAGTGATAACTGACATAAAAATAGATTGCCCCCTACAGCACTCATCCCCATAATACACACTGCCTCAGTGAGCCTTCTTCATTGGGCACTGTGGGGGATTGAACCCCTGATCTCTGCACTATTGGTCAGTGTCTTAACCATTGTACTATGGCTCTGCTCCTTTGTGTGTGCACATCAGGGCGCCACTTAGCCTTCCGGCGCACAATAGCGCCCCGCGCAAATGTGCGATCGCTTACTCCCGTTTTTTTCTTTTCTCTGCCTGAACCGCCCACTCCTTATATGGTACAGGCACACTACCGCGGCCCCGCACATTAGGAATGTTTAGTAAACAGACCCCTTAGTCAAGGGGGTAAGGTCTGGGCAGTCCAGGGATATTGGCAGGTACAGTAAGACATCATCTGCGTATATCATGCAACTCACATTGAACGATCTAATGATGTTACAGATAGGTTGGATATAGATGTTAAACATAAGTGATGATAGGGAAGATCCTTGAGGAACTCCTTGGCTTTGTAGGAATGGCTCGGATGTGGACCCGTTTGCTCGGATGTATTGCCATCTGCCAGACAGGTAGGATCTGCACCACTCGAGAGCTATTCCACTAATGCCTTTCTCTCTTAGCCGACCTAGGAGAATTTCGTGGCAGACCGAGTCGAAGGCTGCCGCTATATCTAAAAAGACGAGTGCAAAACCTTGACGTAAGTTGTCAATGCCTGAAATTATGGTGTCGAAAAGAGTTGTGAGTAGTGTTTCAACTCCGTGTGACTCTCTGAATCCATGTTGAGATGAATCTAGAGGGGCGTTGGTATCAATATGATCTTGTAACTGTTTGTAGACTATCTTTTCAATGATTTTAGCGAGCATCGGGATGCTGGAAATGGGTCTGTATGACTCCACCTTTTGAGGGTCTAATTTGGCGTTCTTCAGCAGCGGTCTAGCGGAGGTCTGTTTGAGCGTGGAGGGGAAAGACCCAGTGCTAAAAGATAGGCCTATCATTTTAGCTAAGATCGGGGCGAGGTCACATCGCAGATCTTTTATCCAGAATGCTGGACAGGGGTCCGAGTATGCAGTGGAGGTATTTAGGGTTGCGATGGTGTCTTCAATAGTTCTCTTTGATGGTGTGACAAAGGTAGTTAGTTATTGTATCTATCCATCTCATTGCTGGCCTTCCTCTTTTGCATTGACCTTCTACTTACCAAGCATGATGTCTTTCTCTAATGATCTCTCTCTTCGCATGATGTGTCCAAAGTATAAAAGTCAAAGTCTTGTCATCTGAGCTTCTAAAGAAAGCTTAGGTTTGATTTGCTCTAGTACTGACTGGTTTGTTCTTTGGGCAGTCCATGGTATACACAGTATTCATCACCAGTACCATAATTAAAAGGCATCAATTTTCTTTCTATCTTTTTCACTATCCAACTTTCACATCTATATGACGTTATTTAAAATATCATGGCTTGAACGAGTTGAATCTTTGTATGGAGAGAGACATCTCTGCTCTAGAGAATCTGGTCTAGGCCCTTCATAGCCATTCTGCCAAGAGCAATACATCATCAGATCTTTTGACTGTTTGTTGTTTCTTTATTGATAGTTGATCCAAATAGGTTAAAGTTGTCCATTATTTCAATTTCTTCTCCATTAACAATGAACTTATTGATTTTACCAGTTGTCATGATCTTTGTCTTCTTTACATTAAGGTGCAGGCCCATTTTAAGACTATGGGGTATGTTTACTAAACCACGCAATTGTGCGGGGCGCACTTGAGCGTGCGCTAAGGTACCTTAGCGCACGCTAATAGTGCATTTTTGTGCCCCGCACACGTGCGCGTTGCACTAACGGGCCTGCACAAGTGCACGGCATGCTGAAGTGCGATAGAGGCATGGAAAGGCCTTCCGAGGGCGGAGGAAGGCTCCCGAGGGACGGAGGGACGGGGTCAATGGGTGGAGAGTGGGAGGGGAGAGGCTCCCCGCACAGGAGCGGGGCTGAAATTCAACTAAAAAAATACCGCGAGTGAAAACCTCGCGGTAGAGACGATTTAAAGGGAAGAGAAACCATATCTGACAGCAATGTACAGCAAAACCAGGGAAACTTACAAAACGTGAGCAGTGTGATACATGTGCACAGAACAAAATAGCAAATAAAAATAGAAAATGACCACACCAAAATTCTAAAAAATGATAATCCAGCTGGGCAACAGTGATATCAATGGGCAACAATAAAAAACACTCCCAGGAAAGCTCCAAAAAAAGGAAATGATTTTTGGAAGGGTCTACGCTCCGTAGACCCTTTCAAAAAGCTCTTTTTTTTGGAGCTTTCCTGGGAGTGTTTTTTACTGTTGCCCATTGATATCACTTTTGCCCAGCTTGGTTATGTTTTATTTCCCTTTTTTTCGAGGCCATTTCTAATGTTTATTTGCCCTTTTGTCTCCATACAAGGTGAATGAGCCCACAGTGAAATTGTGCAGAGCAGGGTTTCTGATTTCTTTGGCCAGGTTTCCTAACTCCAAGGACTGCACTGTCTCTGTGGCCACAGTGTGGTGCAGTGAACACAGACAGTGTGTTCAGCAGCTCAAGTCCCAGCTGGGGCCCCTGCAAACCCAATCCCCATATTTTACCCACCACTAAACCGTGATAGTAACGACCAACCTTTTTTGCAGAGAACATAAGCATGGTCCAAACACCTGTATTTTACCCTACAGAGCACAGACACCAGAAACATGCGCATTACCTAGACCACAGTCCCCTAAATGCAGTCCTGGAGGGCCACATATCATTCAGCTGTGATGCTGTCTCCAATATAAGGCCATGTCAGCATGGTGGTGGAGGGGTACCGTTGGAGGAGGGGGCAGTGGCTGCTGCCCACAGCAGACGGTGGCCTAGCCCCCTTCACATGGGTGCAGTGCACTCCAACAGACAGGCCCTGTCTGACAAACAGCCATGGATTCCCCAGGGAATGCACTGCTGTCATGCTAAGACGGTGGTGCAGCGAACACAGCCAGTGCCTTTAGGACCAGAAGGTCACAGGTTCAAATCCCAGCTGGGGCTCCTGCCAACCCAGTCCCTTTATTTTACCTATGCAGAAAACATGGTAGTAAAGACTGAACCTTTATTGCTGAAAACATAAGCATGGGTCAAACACCTATATTTTACCCCACACAGCACAAACATCATAGAAATGTGCATTACCTAGAGCAGAGTCTCCCAAATGCAGTCCTGGAGGGCCAAACACCATTCAGGTTCCATGCTGCCTCTAATAAAGATGCCTGTGCTGCATATCTATGCACCACCCCCATGGTATGCAGATGTAGCTCATGCATATTCATGAGGGACAGCATGAAAACCCGAACAGTGTTTGGCACACCAGGACTGGAGTTGGGAACCTCTGCCGTAAAGCAGCAGCCAACAAGGGCAGACACACCCACACCCACACCCACAGGCCCCATTAGCCAATGCCTCCTGGAGAGGCAGGACATTGGGCCCTGCGTGCATCCCCCAATACTAGCACTTGCATACCTTAGCAATGCCACCCTACACCTGGGTATATGGTACACAGCTATCAAACGTTTTTTATGATTACTGCCAGATAGTGATTTCTACGTTAAGCACAGTTTGCTGTTTGAGCTCCATCATAACAATCTTTCGGATGTCTGTGGTGTGTGCTTCAGGTCTGGTCTCTGACAGTGTTTACCACCCTGGGGAGTGCCCCCCAACAGTATTGCATACCATATCCATGCCTGTACTGTGCCCAGGACTAGTGTGGTGGCCAGGGCTGATAGACTCCTCTATAGTAGCACAATGCTGGCATAGGTGTCGGAGTGTGTATCTGTCTATACAGTGTGTGGTGGCTGCAAACACCTTCCACAGCCCACACTGCCAGCACTGTTGCCAGTATTGGCCTGCCTATGTGCATAATGAAGAACAAGGTACCATGGGTATAGCTCAGACAGGGTGGCCTGGCCAGGGTGCATCTGCACAGGGCATAGGGCACTGACTGGGACATTTTAGTGCCTGGCCACCACCTACACAGACAGGGTGACCTCAGTATGTCCTGCTGGGAGATCACTCTCACCCTGACTGGTCAGTGACGACAGCATGGCTAGGCACCCCCATAGTGCTATGTAGTATTTTTGTTATGTGATATTTATGGGTTTCCTTTTGGGGGCCAGTCACTGACTTATCTGCTTGTTCGGGGTGCATGCATTTCTACCAGGAACATGCACTATGGACTAACTAGCTGACTGTTTTCAGCTGGTATGTGTCTTGATGGAGTGCCTTGTAGGATGCAGTGGCTGAAGGCTTGCTGCAGGAGAACATCATATAGTGGTGGGGTGCAGCTTAGCATATACAGGCCTAATGTCTGTCTGCTATTGTGTTATGGATATGTACAGAGCTGCATTGACTTCCCTGAAGGGTGTCTTTTCCACAGCAGAACTGGGGTTGATGGTCCCCTCTACTGCCATCATTGTAGGGAGGTAGAATGTGGATCTGTTGATGGGAAACCCTGTTTACCACTCTCAGCTCCGAAGAAGGAGAGTGATGGTATATAATCCTCCTGGGGATCCATGGGGGCTACACCTGACTGAGACAAACAGATATAGCCAAGGTGTGCAAACCCTATCCTGGTGACCACAACAGACTGTCTGTGTGGTGACATGCAGGCTCTCTGCAGCCAGCCAGGAGCTTGCTAGTAGCTATAGAGCTGTAGCCCAATGGTTACTTCACTGCCTGTGAAACCTTAAGTCATGGGTTCAAACCCACAGTGGAGTTATTTGATAGGGCTGCCTAAAGCATTATCTCTTTTTAATGTACATTTTTGCTGCCAGCAAAAACACCCTCTGCGTACTGTACCCATAAGGTGCCTCTGAGGGCGCTTTATAGGGCGCCCTATAGGGCACCTTATGGTTCCCGTCCATATAAGGTGCACTATACGTTATCCTGTGACGAAACTTATAGGGTGCCCTATAGGGGACCTTTTAGGGTGCCGTGGCTGACAGTGCACTTTATAATGTGCCCTATGGAGTGCCTTAAAGGGTGCCTTATACGGCATTTTCAATTACGGCACGTGAGGGCGTGTTTGCTGGCAGCAATTAATAAAAATAAAATAAAGTGCTGCAGGAAACAAAATGTACATTGCAAAGCTGATGCCTCAGCCAGCCTTATGTATTAGGCACCCTGGGGAGCAAACTCATGACCCCTGTATCAGCAGTCAGTGCCTTAACCATTGTGCTCCACTGCTGCTCCTCCTTGCATGTCAGCGCACCTACTTATGCTTTTCATTCCTTGAACTGCACAGTGCTGCCATCACAAACAGTACTCTGACCTTGCGGTACCTCATACGGCACCCTATAAAGTGCCCTATAAGCAACATTCTAGGGTGCCTTGGCAGACAGTGCACTTTAAAATGTGCCTTATGGGGCGCCTTATGTTAACATGCTTTGAGAGTGCGTTTGCAAGTAGTGATAATTAAAATAATAATAAAATGCCTCCTAAAGCAATCTTCCCCATAATATGTAATGCCTCAGCCAGCCTTGTTCATTGAGCACTGTGGGGGATTGAACCCCTGATCCCTGCACCATTGGTCAGTGTCTTAACCATTGTGCTGTGGTTTTGTTCCTGTGCTTGCATATCAGCACGCCGCCTTATGCCGCCCAATATTAAAATGCCTCCTAAAGCAATAGCACGCCACCTTATGCCCATCAGCGCTCCGCCTTATGCTGCCCAATATTAAACTGGCTCCTAAAGTAATGCCTCAGCCAGCCGTCTTCATTGGGCACTGTGGAGGATTGAATCCCTGATCCCTGTACCATTGGTAAGTGTCTTAACCATTGCGCTGTGGCTCTGCTCTTCTGCTTGCACATCAGCGCACCGCTAATGCCTCCCGCGCAGCTTTCTCATGCGCTAATGTGCGGGGCGCACATGGGCACCGCGCACCTTAGCGCATATTTAAATCCCGGTTTTGCTTTTTCAGAAAGAATCGCCCACTCCTTATATGGCACCCGCACACTAGCGCGGCCTGCACATTACCGGGGTTTTAGTAAACATACCCCTTAGTCTCCCATCCCGACTTTACTCTATATAACTTAAGCTACTTCTAATTACCTTTATTGTTTGTCCTTGCATGCTTTATCCCTGTTTGTCTCCCCATTTATTTTGTAAGTTGCTTTGATATGGTTTACAGGAAAGATGGTGTATCAAAATTTGAATACATTGAAATTGAATTTCTGCAGTTTTCTTCTTCGGGTGTTTTTGTCTTCCTTCCTGTTAGTGTGTGCATGGGTATTGACTTATACACTGACAGGAAATGAGACAAACAAAAAAAGGCCCCTTAAAAAATCCCTAGTGGTTTAGTGTCCTCAGATTTTATGACTTCCACTTTGCAGTCATTCCCTGATGGTCCAGTGAACCTCAGACTCTCCACCTTCTGCAAACGTTTGTGGGATTCCAAATATAGGAGTTTACTCTATGAGACATAGCAAGTAGCACCGGTATTACCATGATAATTGGGGGTGGGAAATGGTAGAAGCAATATAGCCCATCCTAATGAGAAATCTAAGTAGAATAATTGTCCTGAATCACTGGCATAAATTCCATCCAAGCAGCCCACGCAGGGCTGGCAAAAAGGGGGCACACACAGCAGCGGTAAGGCAGCGTGGCAAACTTATTTGATCATATTTTCCAAACTGCTTCCACTCTTGCCACATGTCTGATGGTTGTTTCCCACTGAGCCGAACTCTAACAAAAATAGCCGCACTGCGAGACTTCAGTCCGGCAGGGAACAGCTGCCTGGAATGCGGCAAACTTAGAAGAGCAGAGGCAATGTGTCAAAGGTGATTAAGTGAGTTTGTCGCTGCTGCTGCTGCTGTATGGGGGGCTATATGGGGGGTGGGTCATACAGAAGGGTATCACCGCGACAATGGGAGGCCTTCAGTAAAAGTTTGATTGGGGCCCCCTATTGGACCTTATGCCACTGTCCTGAATGAATCAATGAGCCAATGATAGAGCAAGCTAGTGATTAGAGCAGTGACCTGGTCTACAGGGAAGCCAATGTTCAAATCCCACAGCTGTTCCTTGTTGTCCTGGGGAAATCACAACCCTCCATGGTCTCAAGAACTAAATTAGATTGCAAGCACTCCAGGGGCAAGAAAATGCCTTCTATACTGGGAAAAGGCTTGAGCTAAATCCAAAATTAAATTATATATATATATATATATGAAAAATAGGTCTATCACGGAGAATAAAGAACTTTTTGTTGCATACCAGTAAGAACACTTGGTTGATATATTTCAGTTATTGAGTCGTTCACAAAGGCTAGCTTGAATGCATGTATGCCAAAATGGTTACGTCCTATGAACACTTTGGACAGAGAACATTAGTGACTGGTTTTAAAAGCTGATCTTGTCAATGTTGGCTGCACTGTTGAGCATTAATTTTCACCTATGCTAAGCACTTCCCATGAATAATTTATTAGTTATTTATTCCGCCTCAGAGGAAGGTCGGAATATGCATTTAAATGGAAATGTACTTCACAAGAGCGACACAAAGAGCTTCTAATATCACTGCTTTTCAGCTGGACCAAGTTTTGAATAAGCTGCCCAGGAAGTGCAGAGATACCATACTTTTATCCCTTGGCATTTATCAAACATTATCACCACTGTTTAACATAAAGAGTTTTTCTCAAAATGTGTCTAACACACACTGTGCCTCCTTGAACAATTTAAAGTCAATGTTGTCATTTTCCATTTCCTTGCTTCACTGCTATTGCTGCAACTGACTGCTCTTCTATTCCTACTGCTATGATTTTTATTGCTTTGTTTGTTTTATATTACCATTTCATCTTTCTCTTTACTTCTAACTTTCCATTCTCTCTATATGAACTCATCCCCTTTATTCCTTCTGCTTATTCGTCATCTTCCTACTTCTTGTCTTACTATTGTACATCATTTTTTATTGTATACTTCTTCACCTTTCTAGTCTTCCTCTTTTTTTATTTTTCTTCAAACAATATGCTTCATTCTTTTTTATGATGTCTCACTTTAAAACAGGTTTTCCCCTAATACATGATTAAATAGTGTGCAAAAGCATGAAGAACCAGGATCTTAGAATGTCTTATCAACAGAGCTACTGGTAATGTATAATTCCAGCACAAGGTGTCTAACTCTTGGGCCAGAGAGATCAATTGTAAGATTATTACAGGCATGGCAAGGGGCCTTCCTAAATAATCTATTTGATAATTTGAGTGAGGTCAACAAAAAACAAGCAACAGACATCAAGACTTAATACTTTGGTTCTGACATACCACTACCTTACCTCAGCTTCAAGCCCCATGCATGGCACAGCTTTCACCAAGTCACCGCTTTTGATCTTCCCCCCACCTCCTCCTGAGGACCCTTCTCCCCCAGGTTCACTAGTCCACCTGTTTTATAGATGTCCTTTGTTTCTGCGTCTCTTTCCTGTCTTACATTGTAGTTCCTTTTCCTTTTTAACTTTAGCCATTTTCTGACTAATTTGTATATTGTACACTGCCCTGGTGGTATGAATGCGCGGTCTATCAAGTAACTGAATAAACATAAACATAAACATCAGATTACCTAGAGATCTTCATCACTAACATAAATACCACAACCTCCCCATTGGATTCCTGCCCAGTTAGTTGGATTAAAATAGCTTGCATCAAACTTGTACCCACACATTTAAAGATCACCCAACTGTCCCTCACCCAAGGATGCATACTGTCTGTCCTCAAGCAAGCCTCCATCCACCCCATACTCAAAATCCACAACCTAGACCCAACCTTACCTAACTCCTACCACCCATCTCCAGCCTCCCATTCTTTGCAAAAGTCATTGAAAAGTGGCATTATTACAGCTCCAGGATTTTGTCAACACCCATGCACCCCTCAACATACAACAACACGGCTTCAGGCCCAATTATGGGGTCAAAACCTTACTATCAGTACTCATGGACTGATTAACCCAAGACATCCAACAACCCCATCAAGGATTTGCAATCATCTTCCTGGACATTACTGCTGCATTCAACTCTGTACCCCACAAAGCCTTACTACACCGCCTGCAAAAAAATGGCCTCGGTTGCACAACTATCAAGTGGTTCAAACACTACCTATCGGAAAGACAACAGCAGGTCCGTTCAGCTGGCACCACCATTAAACCATTCAAACTACAGCAAGGTATACCACAAGGATCTGCAGTATCCTCTCTTCTGGCCAGTCTGTTCATACAACCCAACTGCATCATCATATAATCATACAAAGTTCTTTACCATCTATACACAGATGATATAATGATATACATTTCATTCAATACCCTAATCCCAGATTATTCTCCACTAGCCAACTGCTTCACTGCAATTCAGCAATGGCTAACAAATCACAACTTGTCTGTAAACCTTCAAAAGACTAAGCCCTACACATCAGCAAGGATTCGAACCTCACACCACCCAAGCACATAAACACATCTGATGCACTACTACATGTAAAACATCAATTATGCTACATGGGAAACATACCAGACCAAGGCCTTACATTGCAACTGTACATCAATGCAATCCTCAAACAAACCTACCATAAAATAAAAATAGCACGTGGTCTGCAACCAATTTTTGACAAGCATGATTTTCCGCACAATTTTCCAGGCATTGGTACTCACACCTGGGTTACAGGAACATAATTCTCCAGGACCTATAAGCATCCATAACACACCTTCTGCAGGTGGCTCAAAATACTGCTGCCCGAGTCTTGCATGGTGCTTCCATTCAAGAGCACATAACACCTGTACTACAAAACCTACACTTGATACCTATCACAGCATGAGTCAAATACAAACCATTATCATAGTCTTTAAAGCATATCACAACCTATCCTCAGAATATTTATGTTCACTAGTCCACAAGATACCAGATGACCGATCGAGTAGAACCATCACACAGTCTACAGTGATCATCTCTGCAACACACAGAAAAATCAGCCAAGCAATATCAAACAAAGCATTCACACTTTATGCTCCGCACTCATGGAATGCTATACCACCTGACCTCTGCTCCACAAGAGAATAGCAAGACTTCAGAAAGAAACACTTTGGTGAAGGCCCTACCTAACATCAACCCCACACCCACTATCCTCCCCAACAATGTTCCCTCTAATTTTCTGTAGGCTGTGTGCGCATAAAATATCAGCTGTGTGCAGCTTTTGAAGGAAGGTTAAATTTTTGTGCGCCACATAATGACACTCGGAGTTGTATACTTTAAAATTTGACTACACGTCAGAATACAGTATGTACACCACATTGATTTTAATCAAATTAAATGAAAATAGACGATTACTAAATGAAGCGGGACATTTCTAGTAATTACAATCATAACTTTTAAATTTTAAGACGTCTGTGTTGTTTTCTATCAGAATCAGAACCGTAATTTTTGTGTGCTCTGTTGTAAAGTATGTGCGCTCTCTCAGTGAGGTGTGTGCGCGCGCACACACGCACAGCTTAGAGGGAACAGTGCTCCCCAACCTCACTTACCCCCTCCCTCCCTTCCCCACCATCTCAATAGAGGGTCTGTCTTCTGATATTAAGCTGTTTTCCATTTCTGTTACCATGTACCACCGTATTAGTAATAAAACGTCTGTCCCAGTTCCGTTCAGTTAAATTACTTCAGTTAAATTCATTATCTTAAATTATTTCAGTTAAATCATGTTAATTCCATACTGTTCTATGTAACGTTAAGTTCTAAATGTTCCATATAAACCATCTTGACACCTTTGATAAGGCAGTATATAAAATCAGTTAAATAAATAAATAATGCACCACTATTTAACAATATCAGTAGCCTGCATCTGATATGCGAGATTGTTTATTGGCAAGAGGTTATCCCTTGAGTATAGCTCAGTGTGCAATGAAACATACTTCGAATATAAATCAAGGCCTATTGTTAACTTCCAAGATGAGAGGCTTAGGGGTATGTTTACTAAACTGCGTTAGTGCAATTTGCGTTAGGAGCCGCGTTAGTGGAAGGAAAGCCAAAAAAGGACATGGGCGGTACATCGTAACCGATAACGCGCAGTTGCGCGCGTTATTACGCGCGGCGCAGCAACGAGCGTTACAGCGCGCGTGCTGCTGCGCGCAAGCATAAGACAGCGCGCAGACACCCAAATACAGAAACAGAGCTGTAGTACAATGGTTACTACACAGACTGATGGTACAAGGGTCATGGGTTCGATTCCCCAGTGTGCCTAATGAATAAGGCTGGCTGAGGCATCCTGTGTAACCCTTTGAAAGCCAACTATAATATTTTAATCTGCAGGCGGGTTACAGTTTGCATATGTCAGGAAAATTGTACCCGTCCTATGAAATAGGTTCCAATAGTGACGTTCTCTCTGACATGGTCATGTATTATATACCAGTTGATAGGAATATTTAGGCGATCCCTATAGGGCAAAGTGTAAGGCGCGCACTATAGGGAGTGCCTAAATATTCCTATCAAATGGCATATAATACATATAATATAGGGTGAAGGGTAAGGCACGCCCTATAGGGCGCCGCGTAAGGCGCCCTATAGGGCGCCTTCTGAGCTACCCTAAGGTGACGGTACCCTGAGGGTGGTTGTGCTGGCAGCACTAATATACAGTAAAAATAGACAATGTCTAAGACAGCCCTATCAATGAACCCCACTGTGGGTTGTGAACCTATGACCTCTGGCTCCATGGGCAATGAAGTAACCAGTGGGCTAGAGCTGCTAATAAACACATGGCTGGCTAAAGGAGGACTGCACGGCACCACACCCACATTCTGCTGTGGTTACCAGGGAGATTACATACCACCACCCAACGCACCCTCTAGGGCTCAGGGTGGGGGACAGGATCTCCCGCCCACAGAGCCACATTCAACCCCCTGCAATGGTGGCAGTAGAGGGGACCATCACCCCAGTCCTACTAGGGATCAAACACCCTACAGGGCAGGCAATTCAGAGAAGTACACATCCATAACGCAATAACAGACAGACGGCAGGTCTGGAAATGCTCAGCTGCCACCCACCATTATCTATAATATAACAATGGTCACTTGAACGATAATAGACACAATATTGTATTAAAAATATCGTTCCTCTTTAAAGTAAGAGATTCTTTAGCACTTTAGGTCTCAGTTTAAAATAACACTGCTGGTTTAAAGGTTTTACCCTTGTATTAGCAATCGTGTTTTTTCACATCAATGACCTTTTATTTATTTATTTATTACAGTTGCTTATATACCGCACTATTCGGTATCAGCGCGGTTTACAGTATAACAAAAACAACCTAAACACAATTTGTTTGGTTTTACATAGAACAGGAATAACAACTTGGATAATGGGGTTAAACTATATACATGAGGGGTCACCTTGTGCCTTTACTTATGAAAATCAATGTGTGATAAACCTTGGGTTTATATTTGCTGATCGAATGGCAAAATAATACAACCGTGTACTCAACTTAATGAAACTGATGGAGCCCCGTGGTTTGTTCACACTCCTGTTCACAATCCCGACAATCAATCCCGGTACCAGCTGATGTTTCAAACTTTTCATCAGGGGACTGGTTTTTACTGTGGAACCAACAAAAATAAGCCATTAAAAATATGTCTACCTCATACTCTATAAACCTAACCTAACATAACTTTAAAATCCTGCAGTCTTCACCACTATATCTCGTATATACCTGTGATGCTGCCCACGTTTACTGAGGATCCCAACCGTAAGTGACCGGAAAACACTCTTCCAATGCAAAACGCCGCGCATGAGTAGCACACCCCCTAACCGCCTTTTAAAGATCCTACCTATCAATCAATCAGCTGCTTTTCATATACGGTCGGTTACATCTATCCATGGATGAACACAAAGAGAAAACTGAAAAAACCAGGGCGAAAGGTGAATTTTGACGATACGTCCGAGGATGGGGCATCTACAGATTCCACTCGCTCTTCTAAAGGAAGTGAGGATTTTTTAGAAGACACGGCCAATGGCAAGAAAAAGAAAAAAGAGTCAGATCGGCTAAAGCAAAAACAACCAGTCAAGAGGAAATGAATATGACGGGACTGTCCCAAACTGAAGAAAATCTTGTAATTAACATCTCAGGACATGCTTTGACCCCTAATGAAATGAAAGTTCTGAATAAAGGTTTATCGTTTGTACCCAGATGTGATTTTGATTCTTTTCAATTTAGAATCGATTTAGAAGCATTAATTCGTAAACTCTGGTTACAAGTGTATTTTTCCTCTAAATCAGCACTTTCTATTGATCAACCTATAGAAGGTGGTAATTTAATTGATGCGAAGAGAACACGTTTACCTTTAAAATCCACTTGGTGTCCTCCAGGTAATCCTCCTCCAGCACTCGAAATATTCAAACAAATGGTCCTACAAGATGTAAAAAAACTCGAAGGAACGAGATCATTACATCGTACTGTATTTACACCGGAAGAACACCGAGCTTTGCGAAGTTTAAAAGCACGTACAGACCTAACTATAAAGCGAGCAGATAAAGGAGGGGCAATTGTAGTCATGGCAACAACAGACTATGTGAATGAAGCTTTATCACAATTACAAGATCCAGTGACGTACACTCGCTTAGACAAGGATCCTCTTTCAGATTTACAACAACTGATAAAGAGCGTTACATTGGATGCCTTAACAAAAAAACTTATCAGTAAACGTGAACATCAATTTTTGAATGTCAAAGCACCTAACACAGCTCGATTGTATCTGGTCCCGAAAATTCATAAGAATTTATTAAAACCCCCGGGCAGGCCTATAGTATCCACTCGTGGCAGTGTGCTCGAACCTTTATCAATATTTCTTGATTCTTATTTGCGTCCGTTGTTATCTTCAATACCATCTTTTTTGAAAGACACTACACAGTTTTTGAATATTTTGGAACAACATAGGTCGCTAGCTACACGGCCCCATATTAAGCTAGTATCATTGGATGTAGTTTCTTTATACACCAACATACCTCAGGAAGAAGCTTTACTGGTTGTAGAAAAAGTTCTTTCCCAACGAGAAGATATGACAGCATTGAAGAAGAGCTTTATATTACAGTTAGCATCTTTGACTATAAAGCATAATTATTTTGAGTTCCAGGGAGTCATATACCAGCAGAAAGTGGGAGTGGCTATGGGGGCTACGTGTGCCCCTTCCATAGCGAACTTTTATATGGCATTTTTCGAACAAACCTGGTTAACTACTTCCCAATACTCATCATCTATAATTCTTTGGAAACGTTTTATAGATGACATATTCTTGTTTTGGGAGGGCACTGATCAACAGTTAGAAGAGTTTTTGAAGTGGCTGAATACTCGAGATGTTAACATCAGATTTACTAGTCAGTACAGCACCGATACTTTAAATTATCTCGATGTCACTATCAGCCGAGGTACAGATAGGTGGAAAACTACAGTATATAAAAAACTGACTGATAGGATCACCTATTTGCAATATGCTAGTTTACATCCGCCAAGAATGAAATTGGGGTTGCCTTTTTCCCAATTTCTAAGATTCAGGCGAAACTGTTCGAATGAGGAAGATTATAAAACACAAGGTAAAGCTCTTCAGCGACATTTCCAACAGAGGGGATACCCAAAAACAGTAGTCAAATGGGCATATACTAGAGCATCGTACAACCATCGTTCTACTTTGTTAGAACATAATACCCGCCACTTAAGAGAGGCTAATAATGATGCGATCAATTTAGTCACACGCTTCTCCCCTTTAAGTGGAGAGCTACAGAAAATAGTACATCAGCATGAAAAGATATTGCATACTATACCAGGGTTAGAAGAACGAACGATCCGGTGCGTGTGGCAGCATGCATCTAATTTGAAAGATATACTAAGTCCGGCTAAAATTCCGGGATTAGATAGTGTGGCTGAGAACATTGACGAATGTGAATATTCCCCTAGTCAGAGAGGTCACACGAGTTGTGGTAGCTACGACATTTGCGCTCTTACATTAACAATGGAAGTCTTTGAATATAATGGTATTAAGTTTTCTTTACGCAGTCAGACATCTTGCGCTTCAAAAAACGTAGTATATGCAGTTTTGTGCCCCTGTGGATTATGTTACATAGGAAAAACGATTAGATTATTTCGAGTTCGTATGCGAGAACATAGGAGCCGATTAAGATGCAAAAATCTACAAGCACCAATAGTTAAACACTGCATAGAAAAAGCACACACTTTTGAGCAATTACGCTGTTTATGTTTGGAACAAGTGACTTTGGCAAGTCACGGCAGAACGCTAGACCAAACATTACTCAAAAGAGAACAACGTTTGATTTTTATATTAGACACACTTGATCCGAAGGGACTCAATAATGAGATAGATTGGATGGCCTGCCTGTGATAGTGTACACTTGCAGGATGATTCAAATCTATATGAAAAGCAGCTGATTGATTGATAGGTAGGACCCACCATTATCTGACATTCTCCAGCAGCAAGCCTCCAGCCGCTGCACCCTGCACGGTGTTCCAGCAAAACACATACTAGCTGCAGACAGTCCGCCAGCTAGTCCATAGTGCATGGTCCTGGAGAAGATGCATGTACCCAAAACGGGGATATCAGCATACACACCAAGCAGATAAGTCAGCAATTGGGCCCCAAAAGGAAACACACAAATATCACATAAAAGAAAGACTAAATAGCACTATGGTGGAACCTAGCCATGCCATGGTCACTGCTCAGTCAGGGTGAGAGTGACCTCCCAGCAGGACATGCTATGGCCACCCTGTCCGTGCAGGTGGTACAGGGCACTACAATGTCTGGCCATTGCCCTATGCCCTGAGCAGATGCGGACAGGCCAGGCCACCCTATCCAGGCTATTCCCACGGTACCTTGCTCCTCATTATGCACATTGGCAGGCCAATACTGGCAACAGTGCTAGCAGTGTGGGCTGTGGAGGGTGTTGGCAGCCACCACACACTGGATAGACAGACACACACTCCCCTCACCTATGCCAGCATTGTGCAACTATAGAGGTGTTGGGCAGCCCAGGCCACCACACCAGTCCTGGGCACAGTGCAGGCATGGCTATGGTACGCAATACTGTAGGCGTCACTCCCCAGGTTGGTAAACACTGTCAGACACAAGACCAATAGCACACTCCACAGACATCAGAAAGATTGCTATGATGCAGCTCACTCCGAAAATTGCACTTAACCTAGGAATTGCTATCTGCCAGTACTCATAGCAACCTTATCATAGCTGTGTACCATATTTCCAGGTTTAGGGTGGCATTACTAAGGTATGCAAGTGCTAGTATTGGGAGATGCACGCAGAGCCCAAAGTCGTGCCTCTCCAGGAGGCTTTGGATAATGGGGCCTGTGGGTGCGGGTGTGTCTGCCCCTGTTGGCTGCTGCTTTGCGGCAGAGGTTCCCAACTCCAGTCCTGCGGTGCAAAACACTGTTATGTTTTTCATGCTGTCCCTCATGAATATGCACGAGATACATCTGCATACCATGGGGGTGGCGCATAGAAATGCAGCACAGGCATCTTTATCAGAGGCAGCATGGAACCGGGATGGTGTTTGGCCCTCCAGGACTGCATTTGGGAGGCTCTGCTCTAGGTACTGTGCATTGTTATGGTGTCTGTGCTCTGTAGGGTAAAATGTGGGTGTTCTGGGCACGTTTACGTCATTTGCAAGAACGGTTCTGTCTGTATTAGCACGTTATAGTAGTGGGTAAAATATGAGGACTGGGTTGGCGGAAATCACAGTTGGGACTTGAACCTGTGCCCCTCTGCTTCTGAATACACTGGTTCTGTGCACTGCACCACCATGTTCTTACAGAGATGGTGCATTCCCTGGTGATACCATGACTGTTGGTCAGACAGGGCCTGTTTGTTGCAGTGCCTGCCACCCACCTACACAGGGATAGGCCACGGTCTGCTCTTGGCAGCTGCCACTGCCCCCTCCACCACCAGTATCCCTCAGCCACCATGCTGACATGCCCTTCCGCTGGTGGTGCTGGTGGTGTGCGGTCTCAAGCCATCCAGTGTGCAGATAGGTGGCGGCCTATGGTACGTGTTCTGGGGTGGGGTGCCTGCATAGCTGTCCACGCTTTCCCCCAGCACCGCCTGCCAATGTTCCGTGCCATTGGGGGTACCTGCTGGGTACTATTCCCTGTGACACTGTGGGAAGCACACTCTTGCCGATGTTGGACCCTCAGCAGTTGCTGTCTGGCTGCTCTACTGTTTCAGCATTCCTATGGGCCAGCTAGGCATCACCCTAGTCCGCACTGTGGCCCAGCTGCACCACAGCATGTGCCGCCTGCAGCCCTCTGTATCCCCTTTTCCAGCATCTGCCCGGTTGCCCATTCTGACATGCCCGCCCTGATGTTGTGGGACATGTGCCCGCCATAGGAACCCTGTCCGATGGTGGGGAAATCCCTAAGCAGTGCTATTTCACTGTGGGCCCATGCACCTTGTATGGGGATGGAGTATGGACCCTTCCGCGATTTATATCTGTTCAATGGAGCTTACTCGGGGGGGGGGGGGGTTGATATTTCTCATTTATAGCACTATTGGCCAGCTTGGTTGTTGTTTTTTTCCAGTTTGTTGGGGTCATTTTCAGTGTTTCTGTGCCCTTTTGTTCTGTGCACATGTATCACACTTCTCACCTTCTTTTGGTTTCCCTGCCTAGGCTGTACATTGCTGATACTTAAATGGTTTCTCTTCCCTTTAAAGTGCTTTTACCGGTAGGTTTTCATTCGCGTTGGAATTCAGCTCTGAAATTCAGCGCGTTAGTGTAATGGGAGCCTCTCCCCACCCACTTCCCGCCCATTGACCCCTTCTCTCCGCCCTCTCTCCGCCTTCTGTGTTGTTTTACCGCGCAGCGGAGCATTAAGATCGTTAGCGCGTGATAGCGCACGCTATAGCGCGTTTACAATCATTAATGTGCTACAGCGCGCGCTATAGCGCGCTAATGATCGTTAACGTCGTACAACGCCTGTTATTCACGTTTACCGCAGTTTAGTAAACATACCCCTTAGAATCTCTCTTGGTTTGTGTACTATCTTATTCGGCACAGTCTTATTTAATAAAGAAAGCTGTTCTTAATGCTGGCAGGATGGATTCATCTTGTTTTTCAACATTGCCCACAATTTGATTTTTGCTATGGGAAGAATTTGAGTGATATGTTGAACTCTTCATATTACCTCTGGAGCGTTATAATTAAGCAATGGTATGAACACTATTTATTGTGAATATGCTATTGAATTGGATAGGTTCCAGAATCCTAGTTTATCAATATTACATAGATCTAGAGTTTTTCAGGTTGTAACATGGAATGGGTCATCTACAGTATGTGTTATTTAGTTATTTAGTTATTTATTAAACAGGTTTTTTTAATACCATTTTATCATTTCAGTCAAAGAGATTTACATTCTAATGTAAGCTTGGTAATATACATTAAACAGGGACATTGATAACTTGGATTTTTCTGAGGCAATGTAGGGTTAAGTGACTTGCCCAAGGCTACAAGGAGTGCTAGTGGGAATCAAATCCTGGTCTCTTGGTTCCCAAGCCAGTGCTATTATGTCCATGTAATTTCTTATATATAGGGTATACTACTTACAAGATCAAGAATAGGATTAAAGACAAATTAAAAAATAGGGTGGAAGGGAAAAGGCATCATTGATAACATCTAGGCAGCAAACATCTTATCATTTAGAAGATTTACAGTATTGAATCTTGGAATCATGGCATTTCCCCAGACTGTATGATATGTGTACATAATTAGCCACAGAGAACAAAGATGCCCAAGAGCGCATGGTTCAGAAAGAAGTATCCTTGAAGCAAAAAGATTGAACTTAGAGAATATCGACAGAGAGGCTCAAATAAAGACAAAAGTAACCCAAATGTCCTTAGGTACAGAGAAGGCATAACTTAAAGATTCCATATTACCCCTGTCTACTGGTAACCAGATTAATATGAATAAAATACAGTCTCTAAAATGCTTGTATGCAAATACTAGAAGTGTAAAAAATAAGATGGAAGAGTTAGAATATATAGCACTAAATGAGATGTTAGACATCATTGGTATCTCAGAGACATGGGGGTATGTTTACTAAACGGCGCACAAGTGCGTGGCGCACAATAGCGTGCGCTAAGGTACCTTAGCGCATGCTAATGATGTGTTTTTGTGCCCCGTACACGTGCGCGCCGAACTAACGGGCCCGCTCATGTGCGCGGCCCACAAATGAGCGATAGAAGCGTGGAAAGGCTCCCGGAGGGCGGAGGAAGGCTCCCCAGGGGCGGAGAGACGGGGTCAATGGGTGGAGAGTGGGAGGGGAGAGGCCCCCCCGCACAAGAGCGGGGCTGAAATTCAATGAAAAAAATACCGCAAGTGAAAACCTCGCGGTAGAGCCGATTTAAAGGGAAGAGAAACCATTTCTGTCAGCAATGTACAGCAAAACCAGGGAAACCTACAAAAAGTGA
Source organism: Ichthyophis bannanicus (assembly GCA_033557465.1). Taxonomy (NCBI): domain Eukaryota; kingdom Metazoa; phylum Chordata; class Amphibia; order Gymnophiona; family Ichthyophiidae; genus Ichthyophis; species Ichthyophis bannanicus. The sequence continues at coordinate 369,411,883 of CM066038.1, read as the reverse complement.
GCAGTGCGATACATGTGCACGGAACAAAAGGGCAAATAAACAGTAAAAATGACCCGAACAAAATATAAAAAAATTATAATCAAGCTGGGCAATAGTGATAGTAATGGGGAACACCAAAAAACACTCCCAAAAAAGCCCCTAAAAATAAATATGAATTGCAGAAGGGTCTACGCTCCGTCCCCATACAAGGTGAATGATCCCACAGTGAAATAGCACTGATCAGGGTTTCCCTCTCCATTGGACAGGTTACCTATGGCATGCACATTTCCACAACAGCAGGGCGGGCAGGTCAGAATGGGCAATTGGACAGATGCTGGGAAAGGGGATACAGAGGGCTGCAGGCGGCACATGCTGTGGTGCAGCTGGGGCACAGTGCAGACTAGCCAGATGCCTAGATGGCACCTAGGAATGCTGAAACTGAACAGCAGCCAGACAGCAACTGATGAGTGACCAACATGGGCACGAGAGTGTTTAGCACAGTGTCACAGGGGTTAGTACCCAGCAGGTACCCCCAAGGGCACGGAACATTGGCAGGCGGAGATTGGGGGACGTGCGGACAGATATGCAGGCACTCCTACCACAGAACCTGCACCATAGGCAGCCGCCTACCCGCACACAGGATGGCCACCAGCACCACCAGCAGAAGGGCATGTCAGCATGGTGGCACAGGGGTACTGTAGGTGGAAGGGGGCAGTGGCAGCTGCCCAGAGAAGACTATGGCCTAGCCCTGTGTAGGTAGGTGCAATGCACTGCAACAGACAGGCCCTGCCGGACAAACAGTCATGCTATCATCAGGGAATGCACAATCTCTGTGGCAACATGGTGGTGCAGTGCACACAAGCAGTGTGTTTGGAGACAGAAGGTCACAGGTTCATAAGCCCAGCTGGGGCTCCTTCCAATCCAGTCCACATATTTTTCCCACAACTAAATCGTGATAGTAAGGACAAACCTTTATTGCTGAGAACATACGCATGGTTAATACGCCTATATTTTACCCCACCGAGCACAGACACCATAAACAGGCACATTACCTAGAGCAGAGTCTCCCAAATGCAGTCCTGGAGGGCCCCACACCATTCAGGTTCCATGCTGCCTCTAATAAAGATGCCTGTGCTGCATATCTATGCACCACCCCCATGGTATGCAGATGTATCTCATGCATATTCATGAGGGACAGCATGAAAACCCGCACAGTGTTTGGCACACCAGGACTGGAGTTGGGAACCCCTGCCGTAAAGCAGCAGCCAACAGGGGCAGACACACCCACACCCACAGGCCCCATTGGCCAATGCCTCCTGGGGAGGCAGGACATTGGGCCCTGCGTGCATCTCCCAATACTAGCACTTGCATACTTTAGCAATGCCACCCTACACCTGGGTATACGGTACACACCTATCAAACGTTTCCTATGATTACTGGCATATAGCAAGTCCTACGTTAAGCACAGTTTGCTCATTGAGCTCCATCATAACAGTCTTTCTGATGTCTGCGGTATGTGCTTCAGGTCTGGTCTCTGACAGTGATTACCACCCTGGGGAGTGACCCCCAACAGTATTGCGTAGCATATCCATGCCTGTACTGTGCCCAGGACTGGTGTGGTGGGCAGGGCTGCTAAACTCCTCTATAGTAGCACAATGCTGGCATAGGTGTGGGAGTGTGTGTCTGTCTATACCAGGGGTGGGCACCTCCGGTCCTGGAGGGTCGCAGACCAGTCAGGTTTTCAGGATATCCCTAATGAACATGCATGAGATATATATGCATTAGAGATATCCTGCCAACCTGACTGGTTTGTGGCCCTCCAGGGCTGGATTTGGAGACCCCTGCCTTACACCTCTGTCATTTAAGATCGTGAGTGGGCAAGGTACAGATGTCCTAGACCAGTGTTTCCCAACCCAGTCCTACGGGGCACACCGGCCAGTCAGGTTTTCGGGATATCCCTAATGACTATGCATGCGATATATATGCATTAGAGATATCCTGCCAACCTGACTGGTTTCTGGCCCTCCAGGGCTGGATTTGGAGACCCCTGCCTAACACCTCTGTCATTTAAGATTGTGAGTGGGCAAGGTGCAGATGTCCTAAACATCGAAAGGGTATATAGAATGTGACACATTCCTCCTCGATTCTCACCACCACCAAAAGGTTGTCTAATAGACAATATTTTGGTGGTGGTGAGAATCGAGGAGGAATGTGTCACATTCTATATACCCTTTCGATGTCTAGGACATCTGCACCTTGCCCACTCACAATCTTAAATGACAGAGGTGTAAGGCAGGGGTCTCCAAATCCAGCCCTGGAGGGCCACAAACCAGTCAGGTTGGCAGGATATCTCTAATGCATATATATCTCATGCATAGTCATTAGGGATATCCCGAAAACCTGACTGGCCGGTGTGCCCCGTAGGACTGGGTTGGGAAACACTGTCCTAGACATCGAAAGGGTATATAGCAGGGGTGGGGAACCCTGGTCCTGGAGAGCCACAGACCAGTCAGGTTTTCGGGATATCCCTAATGAATATGCATGAGATATATATGCATTAGAGATATCCTGCCAACCTGACTGGTTTGTGGCCCTCCAGGGCTGGATTTGGAGACCCCTGCCTTACACCTCTGTCATTTAGGATTGTGAGTGGGCAAGGTGCAGATGTCCTAGACATCGAAAGGGTATATAGAATGTGTCACATTCCTCCTCGATTCTCACCACCACCAAAAAGTTGTCTAATAGACAATATTTTGGTGGTGGTGAGAAGTGAGGAGGAATGTGACACATTCTATCTAACCTTTTTGATGTCTTGGACATCTGCATCTTGCCCACTCACAATCTTAAATGACAGAGGTGTAAGGCAGGGGTCTCCAAATCCAGCCCTGGAGGGCCACAAACCAGTCAGGTTGGCAGGATATCTCTAATGTATATATATCTCATACATATTCATTAGGGATATCCCGAAAACCTGACTGGTCTGCGGCTCTCCAGGACCAGAGTTCCCCACCCCTGGCATATAGAATGTGTTACATTCCTCCTCGATTCTCACCACCACCAAAAAGTTGTCTAATAGACAATTTTTTGGTGGTGGTGAGAAGTGAGGAGGACTGTGACAAATTCTATCTAACCTTTTTGATGTCTTGGACATCTGCACCTTGTCCACTCACAATCTTAAATGACAGAGGTGTAAGGCAGGGGTCTCCAGATCCAGCCCTGGAGGGCCACAAACCAGTCAGGTTGGCAGGATATCTCTAATGCATATATATCTCATGCATATTCATTAGAGATATCCCGAAAACCTGACTGGTCTGCAGCCCTCCAGGACCAGGTTTGCCCACCCCTGGTCTATACAGTGTGTGGTGGCTGCAAACACCTTCCACCAGAGCTACTCAATTCCAGTCCTGGAGGTCTGCAACCCTGCAGGTTTTCGGGATATCCCTAATGATATGCATGAGATATATATGCATTAGAGATAGCCTGCCAACCTGACTGGTTTGTGGCCCTCCAGGGCTGGATTTGGAGACTCCTGCCTTACACCTCTGTCATTTAAGATTGTGAGTGGGCAAGGTACAGATGTTCTAGACATCAAAAGGGTAGCTAGAATGTGTCACATTCCTCCTAGATTCTCAACACCACCAAAAAGTTGTCTAATAGACAATATTTTGGTGGTGGTGAGAAGCAAGGAGGAATGTGACAAATTCTAACCTTTTTGATGTCTTGGACATCTGCACCTTGCCCACTTACAATCTTAAATGACGGAGGTGTAAGGCAGGGGTCTCCAAATCCAGCCCTGGAGGGCCAAAAACCAGTCAGGTTGGCAAGCTATCTCTAATGCATATATATCTCATGCATATCATTAGGAATATCCCAAAAACCTGCAGGGTTGCAGACCTCCAGGACTGGAATTGAGTAGCTCTGCCTTCCACAGCCCACACTGCCAGCATTGCCAATGCCAGTATTGGCCTGCCAATGTGCATAATGAGGAGCAAGGTACCATGGGTATTGCCCGGACAGGGTGGCCTGGCCAGGATGCATCTGCACAGGGCATAGGGCACTGGCTGGGACATCTTAGTGCCCGGCCACCACCTACACAGACAGGGTGATCTCAGTATGTCCTGCTGGGAGATCACTCTCACCCTGACTGTGCAGTGATGACAGCATGGCTAGGCACCCCCATAGTGCTATATAATATTTCTGTCATGTGATGTTTATGGGTTTTCTTTTGTTGCCCAGTCACTGATTTATCTGCTTGTTTTGTATGCTGACATTCCTGGTCTGGGTGCATGCATTTTCACCAGGAACATGCACTATGGACTAGCTAGTAGACTGTTTGCAGCTGGTATGTGTCTTGATGGAGTGCCTTGCAGGGTGCAGTGGATGAAGGCTTGCTTCATGGGAATATCAGATAGTGGTGGGGTCCAGCTTAACATATCCAGGCCTAATGTCTGTCTGCTATTGTGTTATGGATGTGTACAGCAGTGTTTCCCAACCCAGTCCTACGGGGCACACCGGCCAGTCAGGTTTTCGGGATATCCCTAATGACTATGCATGAGATATATATGCATTAGAGATATCCTGCCAACCTGACTGGTTTGTGGCCCTCCAGGGCTGGATTTGGAGACCCTGCCTTACATCTCTGTCATTTAAGATTGTGAGTGGGCAAGGTGCAGATGTCCTAGACATCGAAAGGGTATATAGAATGTGACACATTCCTCCTCGATTCTCACCACCACCAAAAAGTTGTCTAATAGAGAATCGAGGAGGAATGTGTCACATTCTATATACCCTTTCGATGTCTAGGACATCTGCACCTTGCCCACTCACAATCTTAAATGACAGAGGTGTAAGGCAGGGGTCTCCAAATCCAGCCCTGGAGGGCCACAAACCAGTCAGGTTGGCAGGATATTTCTAATGCATATATATCTCATGCATAGTCATTAGGGATATCCCGAAAACCTGACTGGCCGGTGTGCCCCGTAGGACTGGGTTGGGAAACACTGGTGTACAGAGCTGCATTGACTGCCCTGTAGGGTGTCTGCTCCCCAGCAGGACTTGGGTTGATGGTCCCCTCTACTGCCCCCATTGCAGGAAGGTAGAATGTGGATCAGTTGATGGGATACCCTGTTTACCACCCTCAGCCCTGGAGGAGAGTGGTGGTACATAATCCTCCTAGGGGTTCATAGGGAATACACCTGACTGAGGCAGACAGATATATCCAAGGTGTTTCTGCAGAAACTACCTATCTCACACATTAACACTGCTTTGGATCTCCAGCATGGCCTCTTTCAGTCATGGAAGGTGCTGTGGACCTGGTGCAGGGCGCCTCACTGCATCCTCAGGGTGAGCACAGTACCCGCACAATGTGACAGTGTGTAGCTACTCTGTGCCAGTAAAACACACGGTCAGTACCCCCTACCAGGCCGAGGTGCTGTGGGGTGCACATGGTCAGTTCCCCCTACCAGGCCGAGGTGCTGTGGGGGTGCATACCCCATCTTGTGTTTATCTGTGGACAGCTGATTTGCATGTGCAATGCATCATGGGTACGGGTGGGCTAACCCTATCCTGGTGACCACAGCAGACTGTCTGTGTGGTGACGTGCACTCCCTCTGCAGCCAGCCAGGGGCTTGCTAGCAGCTATAGAGCTGTAGCACAATGGTTACTTCACTACCTGTGGAGCCAGAGGTCATGGGTAAAAACCCACAGTGGGGTTATTTGATAGGGCTGCCCAAAGCATTATCTCTTTTTAATGTACATTATTGCTGCCAGCAAAAACACCCTCATCGTACTGTACCCATAAGGTGCCTCAGAGGGTGCTTTATAGGGCACCCTATAGGTTACCTTATGGTTACCGTCCATATAAGGTGCACTATACGTTATCCTTTGGAGCAACTTATAGGGTGCCTTATAGGGGACATTTTAGGGTGCCGTGGCGGACAGTGCACTTTATGATGTGCCCTCTGGGGTACCCTATGAGGCGCCTTATGCAGCACCTTATGTTACCATACTATGAGGGTGTGTCTGCTGGCAGCACTAATGAAAATAAAAATAAAATGCCCCCTACAGCAATATTACTTATAACAGGTAATGCCCCAGCCAGCCTTCTTCATTAGACACAGTGGGGGATTGAACCCATGACTCCTGCACCATTGGTCAGTGGGGGTTTGAACCCATGACTCCTGCACCATTGGTCAGTGTCTTAACCATTGTGCTCCACTGCTGTTCCTTCTTGCATGTCAGTGCACCTACTTATGCTTTTCATTCCTTAAACTGCACAGTGCTGCCATCAAAAACATTGCTGTGACCTTGCGGTACCTCATACGGCACCCTATAAAGCGCCCTATAAGCAACATTCTAGGGTGCCTTGGCGGACAGTGCACTTTAAAAAGTGCCTTATGGGGCGCCTTATGTTAACACGCTTTGAGAGTGCGTTTGCTAGTAGTAGTAATTACAATAAAAAATAAGATGCCTCCTAAAGAAATAGCGCGCCGCCTTATGCACATCAGCGCGCCACCTTATGCCGCCCAATATTAAAATGCCTTCTAAAGTAATGCCTCAGTCAGCCTTCTTCATTGGGCACAGTGGGGGATTGAACCCCTGATCCCTGCACCATTGGTCAGTGTCTTAGCTATTGTTCTGTGGCTCTGTTCCTGTGCTTGCGCATCAACGCGCCACTTATGCTTCCCGCGCAGCTTTCTCATGTGCTAATGTGCGGGGTGCACATGAGCGCCGCGCACATTAGCGCATGATTAATCCCGGTTTGCTTTTTTCAGCCAGACACGCCCACTCCTTATATGGCACCCGCACACTACCGCGGCCCGCACATTACCGGGGTTTTAGTAAACATACCCCATGTTGGAAGGAGGACAACCAGTGGGGACACTATGATACCTGGGTACAAATTATATCGCAATGATAGAGTAGGTCAAATTGGTGGAGGGGTTGCACTCTATGTTAGAGATGACATTGAGTCATACAGGATTAAAGTTTTGCAAGGAACAAAATACACTGTAGAATCTCTATGGATTGAAATTCCATGTAAAAAGGAGAAGGTGATGGCAGTGGGGGTATACTATCAACTGCCTGGCCAGAATGAACAAGTGGATGATGAAATGCTCAGAGAAATTAGGGAAGCTAACAATATTTACAGCATAGTAACAATAATGGGTGATTTCAATTACCCTGGTATCGACTGGGTCGGTATCACAGCAGGACATGCTAGGGAGATACAGTTTCTAGATTAAATAAATGACTGCTTCTTGGAGCAGCTGGTTCATGAACTGATAAGAGGGGCCACAAACAAGTCAGGTTGGCAGGATATCTCTAATGCATATATATCTCATGCATATTCATTAGGGATATCCCGAAAACCTGACTGGTCTGCGGCTCTCCAGGACCAGGGTTCCCCACCCCTGGTCTATAAAGTGTGTGGTGGCTGCCCACACCCTCCACAGCCCTCAGTGCTAGCACGTTTGCCAGTAGTGACCTGCCAATATGCAAGGCATGGGCAATGGCTCGGACATTGTAGTGCCTGGCCACCACCTGCACGGACAGGGTGGCCATAGCATGTCCTGCTGGGAGGTCACTCTCGCTCTGACTGAGCAGTGACCATTGCATGGCTAGGTTCACCCATAGTGCTATATGGCATTTCTTTCATGTAGTATCTATGAGTTCCCTTTGGGGCCCAATCACTGACCTATCTGCTTGGTGTGTATGCTGACATCCCTGTTCTGGGTGTCTGCCTCCCCCTTAGGACCATGCACTATGGACTAGCTGGCGGACTGTCTGCAGCTAGCATGTGTCTTGCTGGAACACCTTGCAGGGTGCAGTGGCCAGAGGCGTGCTGCTGGAGAATGTCAGATAATGTTGTGGGGCAGTTGTGCATTTCCAGGCCTGCCATCTGTCTGCCATTGCATTATGGATGTGTAGTGCTCTGTCTGTTCCCCCACAGGACTGGGGATGATGGTCCCCTCTACTGCCACCATTGCAGGGAGGTAGACTGTGGACCTATTGGTGGGTGCTCCTGTTCTGCAGACTGGGGCCCAGAGGGTGGGCTGTGTGGAGGTACATAATCTGCCTACTGGTCCATAACCCCCCTCCCTCCCCCCCACCCCCTCCCCCACCCCCCCACCCCTGTATTAGCACGTTGTAGTAGTGGGTAAAATATGGGGACTGGGTTGGTGGGAACCACAGCTGGGACTTGAACCTGTGACTCTCTGTTTCTGAATACTGTAAACGGGGGCGCTGGGCGTGAATGTCCACAGTCTTGGCAAAGGCAAAATACTATTATGACTTGCAAAGGATTGTGGGGAATGTAGTCCATTCATACCAGAATCAGCCGTTCACAAAATAATGAGTTGTGTTGCTCGAGTGTAAGCAAAGAAAAATATATTTTATTCATGGGGTTAATTCTCCCACACAGATTTACTGGGTAACACAAAAGGACACTTGCTTTCAGTATTGTACTTAGGAAAAACAAATCATGATATAAGCAACTGAACTGCTTAAGCAATCAAATAATAAAGACCTGGATGGGAAACAGAAAAGGTCTTTCTGAGGACTCCTGCTAATACCTTTTAGCAGTGCTCCAAAAGCAAAAACAAAACCCAAAAGTAACCAAAAACTGTTCTTTTTTCAAGGATAACTTTCTTTTATTTTCACACACAAACAGTAGTTTCCTTTCAGAGCTCACGTGCAACTGTGCATGGCTTAATTACCAATAATTAGCCAGCTGCAAACCCCTTTGCTGGTTCACTTTCTCTACGTGGCTCAAATCCTACCCTAAAGCTTTCTTGTAAACTTTTCTGGGTAGATAAAAGAACAAGTTATATTTCCTTTTGATGGTTGTTGTATTTGTGAAAGTATTTTACCACAGCAGCCTAGACAGAGAGCAATCCATGTATTCATTCTGATCATTTAAAATATCTCTTTCTTCTTCAGCTATCATAGAATCAATATCATGGTCTGGCTCAGAGGAATTCCTTAATGAAGCACTCTCAGGATAATATCTGTTTCCCTGCTGTCTTCCAGATGAAGAGCTAGGGCATAGATCAGAGTTCATACCTGAGCTTCCTTTACTGTTAGGTTTCCTCTCCAGATATCCTGGCCAATAAGTAGTCCAGCTTTTATGTCCAGCCTTCCAATCAAGATCCCTGGACACTGGGTCTCTCTTCACATACCTTCTTGCACTGGTCTTAGGGCCCCTTCCAAATGCAGCCGTCTCCTTCACAGGTGCCGTCCGGGAATTCCTGGCTCTGTAACCCCACTCCTCTGGCTTCCTCCAGTCCAATGGAGTATGCTTGCCTCTGGAATGACTCCCAACACACGTACTGCTATGGGCTCCTTCTTTAGACCTCCAAGATGTTTTCCCCTTCTTCCTTCCACGTTGATGCTGCTGCTTCCTCTCTCTATCCTTGAGCTCTGAGTTCCTCAACTGATTCTGTGTAGAATATGTTTTACTTTTAACTTGTTTAGAGGGATACTCCGCCCTAGCACAGCTCAGCTGTGCTGAATCAAGCCCTGCCCTTGGAGATGAGTGATTGGGGATTACCTCATAGCACTCCTGATTGAACACACGTTTTCCCACTTCAGCTCTTCTAGAGGCTGTTTGAAACCTGGTGCATTCTGGGACTGGTAGTCTTTTATGAAAACATTCTGTTTTAGTATTTCTACCAGCTAAGACAGGTTGCTTGTTCAGTGCTAATTCACCTCTATTATAGCTCCTTCCTGAACTATGATAAGCTTCCTTATCACATATCCCCCTGCTTAAGTTATTACGGACTGGTGCAACTGGTGAAACTTCTTTCCTACAGTCCGTAATACCTACGAGAGTATTATCTTTTTGACGTTCACCTACTTCTTGGCTGGCTTCAGGGTCATTATTATTTACAGGCCTCTCCTTCCAAGACTTAAGTACATTAATGTGGTAGGTCTGTCTACGACCTCTTGCATTTTCTACCACATAAGATACTGGGCTCACTTGTCTAACAACCTTCCATGGCCCTTTCCACTGTACTTCAAATTTTGGGGCTGTACCTGCTACTTGAACCAAATCCTTTTCACCAATACTTAATTGGCGGCTTTTGGCCTTCCTATCATACCACCCTTTCTGGCGCACTTGACTGTCCTGCAGGTTTTTCTCAGCAACCTGCGAGGTCCTTTTTAAACGTGCTCTCAAGTCACGTTAAAACTGTGGCATCTCCTGACTTCCTGGTTCAGAATCAATCCATTGTTCCCTCAAAATATCTAACAAACCACGTGTAGCCCTACCATACATCAATTCATATGGAGTTACACCTAGGGACACCTGAATTCTTTCCCTGCAGGCATATAAGGCAAAGGGCAGTAACATATCCCATTCTTTTACCTCCCCTGCTAACCCCCTTCTCAACATTTGTTTGAGAGTTTGGTTGAATCTCTCCACCAAACCGTTTGATTGTGGATGGTAGGCTGAGGTTTTCACGTGATGAATGCCAAAGGCATCCCAGACCTGGGCCAAATATTTGGATACAAAATTGGACCCTCGGTCAGTCAACACCTCTCTTGGGAATCCCACTTCGCAAAAGAATTTGACTAGCTCTAAAGCTATTGTTTTTGCAGAAACATTCCTCAATGGTATGGCCCAGGGAAACCTTGTTGCCTGATCTACCATAACAAGGATGTATTGGAACCCTCGGGGCGTTTTGACTAATGGGCCTACAATATCCATAGCAATGCGACCAATTGGGTCTGTGATAATTGGCATGGGAATCAAAGGCAGCATCGGTGGGTGAGTCGCTGTAACTCGCTGACACGCTGGACATGCAGCACAAAACTGGGCAGTTTCTTTGAAAATACCTGGCCAGTAAAAATGCATAAGTATTTGATCCAGCGTTCCTTGCATCCCTTTATGACCTCCAACTGGATGATCATGTGCTAATCTAAGTACTAGTCCTTTGAAAGTTGTGGGTACCACCAATTGTTTACGTATGGTCCCATTTCTGGGGTCCTGACTCTCTCTATATAATATTTCATTATCTAGTCTGAATCTGGGCAACTCCTCCCTGACCTCCTGAGCATACTTAAAAGCTCGGGTGAGAGCTTGATCAGCTCGCTGTTCTTGTGGAAAGTTAGGAAACTTTGCCACTAACTCAGCTGGCACCCAGGGTAAACTTTGACCAGCCAACATCTCAGCCCTACCCTGTGCTCTGCAAAGTCTCTCACAACGCTTTTGTGCTTTCAACTCTCTTACTTTCCCAGATGGTGGAGTTATTAAATCATCATGAGAGGGTAAGTCTCCTAATAACTGCCTGCTCCCCCTCCTCCTTCTGGCTCTCTACCTTAGCCTGTGAGTGGGTGGATACAAGGCCCCTCTTCTTACCTATCTCCTTCCTTATAGTTTGGCCTTCTGGAAGCTTAACCATCTTTTTAGCTAGGGACTGAGGACTTCCCAACAAAGGCCCGGGAGCTATTACCATCAATCCTTCTCCCTCCTTCTTTCCTAGCCCTTTCACTAGTCCCTGCTTAAATCTTGGCCAGTCCCTTCCTAGAACCAAATCAAATGGAAGCCTAGGCACCACTGCTAAAAGAACTTCCTCTTGTTCCCCCAGGCACTTAACCATTAGCCTATAGGTGGGATATGATGTTGCAGCACCATGAATGCATCTGATGTGAACTTGGCTTTCAGGGGTTCTAGGCACAAATTCTTCTTGGGCCTGTGTGCACTGCACCACCATGTTGCCACAGATGTGCTACATTCCATGGGGTGTCCATGACAGTTCGTCCAGCAGGGCCTGTCTGTTGCAGTGCACGGCACCCACCTACACAGGGCTAGGACACGGTCTGCTCTGAGCAGCTGCCACTGCCCCCTCCACCACCAGTATCCCTCAGCCACCATGCTGACATGCTCTTCTGCTGGAGGTGCTGGTGGTGTGCAGTCTCAGGACATCCAGTGTGCAAGTAGGCGGCTGCCTATGGTGTGGGTTCTGGGGTAGGGGTGCCTGCATAGGTGTCCACGCGTCCCCCCAACCCCGCCTGCCAATGTTCCGTGCCCTTGGGGTAGCTGCTGGGTACTATCCCCTGTGACATGTTGGGCCTTCAGCAGTTGCTGTCTGGCTGCTCCGCTGCTTCAGCATTCGTATGGGCCACCTAGGCATCACCCTAAACTGCACTGTGGCCCAGCTCCACCACAGCATGTGCCGTCTGCGTCCCTCTGTATCCCCTTCTCCGGCATCTGTCCAGTTGCCGTTCCGACATGCCCGCCCTGATGTTGCGGGACATGTGCACGCCATAGGAACCCTGTCTGATGGTGGGGAAAACCCTGAGCAGCGCTATTTCACTGTGGGCCCATTCACCTTGTATGGGGACGGAGTATAGACCCTTCCACGATTTATATCTGTTCTATGGAGCTTACTCGGGGGGGGAGGGGTTGATGTTTCTCATTGATACTACTATTGGCCAGCTTGGTTATTGTTTTTTCCAGTTTGTTGGGGTCATTTTCAGTGTTTCTGTGCCCTTTTGTTCTGTGCACATGTATCACACTTATCACTTTATTTGGTTTCCCTGCCTGGGCTGTACATTGCTGACACTTAAATGGTTTCTCTCCCCTTTAATGTGCATTTAACGGCAGGTTTTCATTCGCATTGGAATTCAGCTCTGAAAATCAGCACGTTAGTGTGAAGGGAACCTCTCCCCGCCCACTCTATGCCCATTGACCCCTTCTCTCCACCCTCTCTCCACCTTCTGCGGTGTTTTACCGCGCTGCGGGGCATTACGATCGTTAGCGCATCATAACGCGCATTATGTAACATTAACGATCGTAAGCGCAGCATAACGCACGTTATGACGTGCTAACGATCGTTAACATTACATAATGCGCGTTATTCATGATTACCGCAGTTTAGTAAACATACCCCTTAGAGTGAACTCATAAGAGCAACTAAATCTTTAAATATTTTTGTCAGAAGTTTTTGCCATGAGAGGAAACCCTCTCTTGAAGCGTAACTTCCCTTTTATTCAAAATATGGCTAAAAATACCATTAAATAAGCGTGAAATATGCACATTAAACAGCGCTACTTCACCAAACTAAAACTGGTGAAATACTCATCCCATGCAGATTGGGCCAAAAAGCTGGCTTCTTTCCAGGTAAATAAATGAGCCGTTATCGCAGTTAGAACAACGAACGAACACAGCACTGCGTTGAGGACCAGGTCATTTCATTCTGATCCTGTTTCAATGCTTAAAGCTACTGCAAATCAGCAAACAATCCATTTCTTCAATCTCTTTTTTCAATCCAATTTTTAGCGCGGAGCTATTGCACACTCTCAAAAACGCTATTGATGATTCAGTCTAACGTCTTGATCATTTGATAGACGGTGGAAAGGTATTTAAACCCAAAAGCCAATGAACTAGTGATACGTCACATTAAACTAGCCCAATCTTGTTCAAGGTTTAACCCATTTGGTTCTACCGATGACAAACGAAAAATCCAGGTTTGTTCTAACAGTTGAAGTTTCTTCTCTCTATCACCCCCTCTGGGGCTAACTGGAACATAATCCAAAACTCGCCATTTAAAATCCCCAAATTTATGCTGAAAGTCCACACAATGTTGTACGATAGGTGCAGATACCACAAGCTTCCGTACTCTCGAAGTAGTGCGACCAATGTATAACTTTTGACAAGGGCACACTAACACATATACAACAAAAGGTGTCAGGCAAGTAGTACACCATTTTAACTTATGATGGAACTCTGTATGAGGTATCAGCCATTCACGTCCCTCAATAGTTTGTGCACAGAATTCACATTTAGAACAGGGAAAACGACCCTGTTCTACCCCCGTAAAAGTATCCGGAGTGTTAGTCAAACATGACGTACTGCCTATCAAATCCCCTATATTCGGTCCCCTAGTATAGGCAATCCGTAACGATTTGTGGAAACAAGGATGTAACGCCAATAAATGCCAATGTTTTTTCAAAATCTTATGAACTCTAAAGATATGTGACATGTAAGGTAATACTCCCGTGATAGAGTCCGTATCTTGTTCTTTATTCTGAACATTCTCCCGAGTTTTTGGATCGAATAACCATTCTCTATGAGTAAATCTAGCCCTTGTCCATGCTCGTTTAACAATGTGAAATGGATAACCCCTATTAAGCAACCGTTGCATAAGATCATTGGCATGTTGATCAAAATCTGCTAGAGAACTACAAATAAGTCTCAGTCTTAAAAATTGACCATAAGGTAAACCACGCTTCAAAGCAGTCGGATGAAAAGTAGAGAAATCTAACAAAGTATTTCTCTGCACTGCTTTACGAAATAGCGTTGCATGCAGTTTAGAACCCTCTTTAAAAATGTCCACATCCAAGAACTCCAATTCTACAAAATGATGGTGCAAAGTAAACTTCAGATGTTCTCTTCGGGAATTCAACCAATCAACAAAAGACATTAAATTAGATTCAGTATCATTCTACAAGAAAATAATGTCATCTAAAAATCTGACCCATAGCAAGGTCGATGAAAACCAAATTGAAGGGAAAACTATCCCAGTTTCAAAATCTGCAAGATATAAGGTGGCAACCGATGGGGCCACTGTGGCTCCCATTGCTATACCATGTGATTGTTCATGAACAATGAAACCTATCTTTCACGCAAACTCTAGAACTTAAACTGAACATAATTGCAAATTGGACTGAGGGCCTAAATATGATTTTTATAACTCATAAAAAATGGAAGCAATTTGAATCCCCAAGGACTATAGACCAATTCCATTTCAACCTTACATCTGTAGCCTCTCCATATTAATTAAGGATACAATTCAATCATTAGAGGTATTGATGGTCAATCCTAAATGGTTTTTTTGCCCTAAGAAGAATTAAGTCCCTAAAACCATACTTGGACAGTGCCATACCTAGCCCTGTGCCAGCGGTGCAGCTGCACAGAGTGCAAAAGATTAGGGGTGCATTTCGGATTGCCAGCCTTGGCTCTCCCCCACGCTGTCTGTCCTTGCACCACCACCACTTTCAGTGTTCCCGAACTGGCAGCAGTTGAGTGGTCCTGGTCTCAAATTGAAAAACAAAACAAAAACGGGTCTTTCCAACTCTGTGCTTGCACGCAGGCCTGACCCCTCCCTCCTCTGACATAGGCTCACATCAGAGGAGGGAGGGACCAGACCAGCCATTCAAGGATAGGTCTTTGCAGTTCCACACTTGAATGGCTGGTCTGGTCCCCCCCTCCTCTATCATGAGCCTACGTCTGAGGAGGAAGGGATTAAACTTGCATGTAAGCACGGAGTCGGAAGACATGAGTTTTTTTCTCAGTTTGAAATCAGGTCCACTCTGCTGCTGCTGTTGCCACTGCCATCAAGGAAATACAAAAAGTGGCAGCAGGGTAAGGGCAGGTGGATATGGGGGGAGCTGGCTGGACATGAAAGTGTGGGATAAGATGGGGAAATGCTGAGCATGGGGCAAATGTGATGGGGGGGGGGGCACACCAGCTGTGCAAGTCTCACAGGGTGCATTTATGACTTGGTATGGCCCTGTTAGGACATCAGCACCTTAAAAACCCTACTCCAAGCATTAGTGATAAACCACCTAGATTATTGTAACTATTTACTAGCAGGTGTCCCACTCTGCCATTTAAAGAAGCTCTAGTTCATTAGAAATGTTGCAGACAAGTTCCTCTACAATGCAAAGAGATCAGATCATGTAACCACCCTACTGTTCGAGCAGCACCGGCTTCCATGCTGGTCTAGGATTAGAAAATTCTACTGCTTGCCCATTGCACATATAATGCTGGAATTCCAGTATATCATATCTCATCTTATCCTGTACTGCCCAACAAGGTCTCTGAGATCTTCTGAAAAAATTATCTCCTAACTGGTAATACCAACAGCAAAAATTACATTAGAAACACTATGTAGTATGGCATTTATCTGCCTCACCCCTCAACTGTGGAACTCTTTCACTTCTGAACTTTGGTTAGAAAGATCCTATAAGTGGTTTAAGGTGAGAATTAGGACACAGCTCTTTGATTAAGCATTTACTTGGATGATGTTTATACTGTTTCCTATCTTGCACCAACATTTTAAACTTAGCATTTTGACAAGGCTTTTTTCCTCCCCTCCTACTGTTTTTTTAGCTATATGTTATATTAGGACAGTTGTTGTTGTTAAGTTCCGTCAAGTTGGTATCAACTCATAGTGACCCTCTGGATAGTTGTCCTAAACTGCTGTTATTGTATCTATCCATCTCATTGCTGGCCTTCCTCTTTTGCATTGACCTTCTACTTACCAAGCATGATGTCTTTCTCTAATGATCTCTCTCTTCACATGATGTGTCCAAAGTATAAAAGTCAAAGGGGTATGTTTACTAAACTGCGGTATTCGCAAACAACGCGCGTAATGTAACGTTAACGATCGTTCGCACATCAGAACGCGCGTAATGACGTGCGAACGATCGTTAACGTTACATTATGCGCGTTAACCATAGTTAACGATCGTAAACCCCCGCAGCGCGGTTAAACACCGCAGAAGGTGGAGAGAGGGCGGAGAGAAGGGGTCAGTGGGCGGAGAGTGGGCGGGGAGAGGCTCCCATCACACTAACGCGCTGCTTTTCTGAGCTGAATTCCAACGCGAATGAAAACCTGCCGTTAACTGCAAATGACAAGGGAGAGAAACCATTTCAGTGTCAGCAATGTACAACCAAGGCAGGGAAACAAAAAAAAAGTGATAAGTGTGATATATGTGCACAGAACAAAAGGGCATATAAACACTGAAAATGACCCCAACAAACTGGAAAAAAACAATAACCAAGCTGGTCAATAGTGGCAACAATGATAAACATCAACCCCTCCCCCTCCGAGTAAGCTCCATAGAACATATATAAATCGTGGAAGGATCTATACTCTATCCCCAGACAAGGTGAATGAGGCCACAGTGAAACAGTGCCGCTCATGTTTTCCCCACAATCGGACAAGGTCCCTATGGCATGCACATGTCCCGCAACAGCAGGGTGGGCATGTCGGAACGGCAACTGGAAAGATGCCAGAGAAGGGGATACAGAGGGCTGCAGGCGGCACATGCTGTGGTGCAGCAGGGCCACAGTGTGGACTAGGGCGATTCCTAGGTGGCACATACGAACGCTGAAACAGCAGAGCAGCCAGACAGCAACTGCTGAAGGCCCAACATGGGCATGAGTGTGTCTCCCAAAGAGTCACAGGGGAGAGTACCCAACAGCTATCACCAAGAGCATGGAACATTGGCAGGCGGAGCTGTGGGGGAGCGTAGACGTCTATGCAGGCACCCCTACCCCAGAACCCGCACCATAGTCAGCCGCACACCTGCACACTGGATGGCCTGAGACTGTGCACCGCCAGCTCCACCAGCAGAACGGCATGTCAGCATGGTGGCTGAGGGATACTGGTGGTGGAGGGGGCAGTGGCAGCTGCCCAGAGCAGACCACGGCTTAGCCCTATGTAGGTGGGTGCCATGCACTGCAACAGACAGGCCCTGCTGGACGAACAGTCATGGACACCCCATGGAATGTAGCACATCTGTGGCAACACAGTGGTGCAGTGCACACAGGCAGTGTGTGCAAGAGCAGAAGGTCACACGTTCAAAGCCCAGCTGGGGCTCCCGCCAATCCAGTCCCCTTATTTTACCCACAACTAAACCGTGATAGTAAAGATGAACCTTTAGTGCAGAGAACAGAAGCATGGCTCTAACAACCCCGATTTTAATCTACAGAGCACAGACACCAGAAACATGCACATTACCTACAGCAGAGCCCCCAAAACGCAGTCCTGGAGGTCCAAACAGCATTCTGGTTCCATGCTGGCCCTGATAAAGATGTCTGTGCTTCATTTCTATGCACCTCCCCCATGGTATGCAGATGTATCTCATGCATATTCATGAATGACAGCATGAAAACCCGAACAGTGTTTGGCACTGCAGGACTGGAGTTGGGAAACTCTGCCCTAGAGCAGCAGCCAACAGGGGCAGATACACCCGTACCCACAGGCCCCATGATCCAAAGCCTCCTGGAAACGCAGGACCTCGGGCTCTGCGTGTATCTCCCAAGACGAGCACCTGCATACCTTAGTAATGGCACCCTAAACTTGGGAATATGGTACACAGCTATCTAACAGGTTGCCATGATTACTGGCAGATAGCAAGTCAGAGGTTCAGTACAATCCCTGGGTGAACTGCAGCAGAGCAACCTATCTGATGTCTCTGGAGTGTGCTACAGGTCCTGTGTCTGACAGTGTTTACCAACCTGGGGAGTGACACAAACAGTACTGCGTACCATAGCCATGCCAGCACTAAGTCCAGGACTGGTGTGTTGGCCAGGGCTGCCCAAAACCTCTATAGCTGCACAATGCTTGCATAGGTGTGGGGAGGGCGTGTCAGTCTATCACAGGGGTGGGGAACCCTGGTCATGGAGAGTCGCAGACCTGTCAGTTTTTTGGGATGTCCCTAATGAATATGCATGAGATATATATGCATTAGAGATATCCTGCCAACCTGACTGGTTTGTGGCCCTCCAGGGCTGGATTTGGAGACCCCTGCCTTACACCTCTGTCATTTAAGATTGTGAGTGGGCAAGGTGCAGATGTCCTAGACATCGAAAGGGTATATAGAATGTGTCACATTCCTCCTCGATTCTCACCACCACCAAAAAGTTGTCTAATAGACAATATTTTGGTGGTGGTGAGAAGTGAGGAGGAATGTGACACATTCTATCTAACCTTTTTGATGTCTTGGACATCTGCACCTTGCCCACTCACAATCTTAAATGACAGAGGTGTAAGGCAGGGGGTCTCCAAATCCAGCCCTGAAGGGCCACAAACCAGTCAGGTTGGCAG
Organism: Ichthyophis bannanicus; assembly: GCA_033557465.1. Classification (NCBI taxonomy): domain Eukaryota; kingdom Metazoa; phylum Chordata; class Amphibia; order Gymnophiona; family Ichthyophiidae; genus Ichthyophis; species Ichthyophis bannanicus. The sequence continues at coordinate 369,393,063 of CM066038.1, read as the reverse complement.
GATATCTCTAATGCATATATATCTCATGCATATTCATTAGGGATATCCCGAAAACCTGACTGGTCTGCGGCTCTCCAGGACCAGGGTTCCCCACCCCTGGTCTATAAAGTGTGTGGTGGCTGCCCACACCCTCCACAGCCCTCAGTGCTAGCACGTTTGCCAGTAGTGGCCTGCCAATATGCATAACGAGGAGCAAGGTACTGTGGGAATAGCCTGGATAGGGTGGCCTGACCTGGCTGCAGCTGCACAAGGAATGGGCAATGGCTCGGACATTGTAGTGCCTGGCCACCACCTGCACGGACACTACTATAACCCCCCTCCCCCCTCCCTCCCCCCCACCCCACCCCCCTCCCCCATCCCCCCTCCCTCCCTCCCCCCCACCCCCATCCCCCCACCCCCTCCCTCCCTTCCCCCCTTCCACCCCCCCTCCCCCTCCCCCTCCCCCTCCCCTTCCCCTGTGTGGTGGTACATAATCTGCCTACTGATTCATAATCCCCCCACCCCCTTCCCTCCACTCTCTCCATCCCCTCCCTCCCCCTCCCTCCATCACCCCTCCCCTCCGCCTCCCCCCCTCTCTCCCTCGCCCCCTCCCCCCACCTCACCCCACCCCACCCCCTCACCTCACCTCACCTCACCTCACCTCACCTCACCTCACCTACAGCAGGTAACCATGGCAGCAACACCAGATATGCACTAATCTGGGTGCACCATTGCCCATAGGGACTAGACATGTCCGAGACCTACAGCAGGACACAGATGTTTCCTAGGTGTGCTCAATGGAACTACCTACAACACACTGATGGGGACCTACAGTATGGTGTATGTCAGCCATGAAAGGTGCTGTGGACCTGTTGCTGGGCGCCCCACCTCAAACTCAGGGTGGGCACAGTACCCGAACAATGTGACTGTCTGTGGCTACTCTGTGGCAGCGCCACACACGGTCTGTTCCCCGTACCATGCCGAGGTGCTGTGGGGCTGCACATGGTCAGGACCCCAACAGTCCTAGATTAAGGGGGTGGGGGGCACACCACAACATATGACCATCTGTACACAGCTGATTTGCATGTGCAGTGCATCATGGGTGTGACTGCTCCAATCCAACCCTGTGAACCACTGCAGATGGACTGTGAGGTGAACTGACGTCCCTCTGTAGGCAGCCAGGCATGTAGAAGGATCTACAGAGATGTAGTCCACTGGCAAATGCACTGACTGTGGAGCCAGAGGTCATGGGTTTGAACCCACTGTGGTGATACATGGCAGGGCTGCCAAGTGCATTTCCAGCTGGATCATTGGTGTCTGTAACACAACAATACCTGAGGTAAGGTAAAGAATCCAAGCTCTTGTCTTCTGCCAAAAGCTCAGAGAGGAACAAGTGCAAAGGTGAATGAGCACAGCTGAACATGATCCAAGTCATTCTATACATTTCCAAACAGTCAAATACACATAAGCTCCCCACTAGTCGCAATGGCACCTCTACATTTTGCCAATCAGGGACTCTCTCTGTGCCTTTGTCACCACACACCCTCCCCAATCCATCTAAATAAAAGGGACATCAGAAATGTGAGACACATTTCCACAGCAAGGACATGTCTAGGCAAAGGAATGAGTATGTATCCTAGTGTGAGATGTGTGAAGCAGAAGGTGTCATACAACATGATGCAGACTCTGCAATATGTAGCAGCAGTACTAAAAAGTGGGGTTTATAACATCCAGCTGCTGCACACAGGCTCTGATAAGCCATAGGCTAACACAATTATAGATGTCAGCAATAATGTGATGTGCAATACACCCTCAAGGGTCTGCAATCCAAATTGGCCACGCACGAACCAACGCACGTATCCACGCACATAGGTACGCCCCGCACCAATGCACGTACCTACGCAGGCTGCTATGCCCTCACCAACACACGTGGCTATGCCCTCACCAATGCACGTGGCTACACAGCTGAGATACATTCGTAGCAGATGGCAGCCATGTCTAGGAAGCCTGCCTTCACCCATAGAGAGCTGTACATGCTCACCGAGCTGTTCTGCCTCCGCCAGCAGCGCCTCTTTCCAGGCTCATCCAGGAGGCAGAACCTCGCAAGGGTCAGGAGGGCCTGGGAGCGTCTCACAAACCGATATAACAGGAGCTCTGATTACCCACGTGAGGTAAGTGCATGGGGACAGGCACCCCAACTGAGGATGTGGGGAAGAACACCCTGTAACCAAAGCACCAATAAACCATGCACTGGGAGGGATTTTCAGGTGTTGCCACATCCAGCTGGTAGGTAAGTCTGCCAATCACCCAATATCAAAAACCCCCTGCACACAGGGGGTACCTGCACCAATGGCAGAGGTGCACTACAGACCAGATTGTCATGGTATGAGGCGATGTTGCAGCAAAAATGATGTGCCCTATCCACAGGAAACCACAGGCCCACCACTAAGGCCAAGAGACACACAGGGGTCTGTCACATGCCCCTGTCAGCTCTCACAAGGCCCGAAGACAGCTCAGGATGCTGCAGGCCCCTAAAGAGGGGTCCTTCCCCCGTCCTGGCGCTATGCAAGCAGGGCCGGTATGTGGCTACCAGGCTCAACCATAGCCCCAGGATGTTGAAGGTCCCAAATGAGGAGCCCATCTCCTGTCCTTGGGCTATGGTATCTGGCACTGTTCGTGATTACAGGAAACAAACCATAGCCCCAGGATGCTGAAGGTCCCAAATGAGGAGCCCATCCCCTGTCCTTGGGCCATGGTTACTGGCCCTGTTCGTGATTACAGGAAACAAACCATAGCCCCAGGATGCTGAAGGTCCCAAATGAGGAGCCCATCCCCTGTCCTTGGGCTATGGTATCTGGCCCTATTCGTGATTACAGGAAACAAACCATAGCCCCAGGATGCTGAAGGTCCCAAATGAGGAGCCCATCCCCTGTCCTTGGGCCATGGTGACTGGCCCTGTTCGTGATTACAGGAAACAAACCATAGCCCCAGGATGCTGAAGGTCCCAAATGAGGAGCCCATCCCCTGTCCTTGGGCTATGGTATCTGGCCCTGTTCGTGATTACAGGAAACAAACCATAGCCCCAGGATGCTGAAGGTCCCAAATGAGGAGCCCATCCCCTGTCCTTGGGCTATGGTATTTGGCCCTGTTTGTGATTACAGGAAACAAACCATAGCCCCAGGATGCTGAAGGTCCCAAATGAGGAGCCCATCCCCTGTCCTTGGGCTATGGTATCTGGCCCTGTTTGTGATTACAGGAAACAAACCATAGCCCCAGGATGCTGAAGGTCCCATATGAGGAGCCCATCCCCTGTCCTTGGGCTATGGTATCTGGCCCTGTTCGTGATTACAGGAAACAAACCATAGCCCCAGGATGCAGTAGGCCTCACCCCAGAGCCCTACCCCTCATCCTGGTGCCATGGGGAATGCCCCTGTCTGTGAACACAAGGGCAAACCATATCCCCAGGATGCAGTAGGCCTCACCACAGGTCTCCATACCCCATCCTGGTGCTGTGGGGAATGCCCCTGTCTGTGAACACAAGGGCAAACCATATCCCCAGGATGCAGTAGGCCTCACCTCAGAGCCCTACCCCTCATCCTGGTGCTGTGGGGAATGCCCCTGTTTGTGAACACAAGGGCAAACCATATCCCCAGGATGCAGTAGGCCTCACCTCAGAGCCCTACCCCTCATCCTGGTGCCATGGGGAATGCCCCTGTCTGTGAACACAAGTGCAAACCATAGCCCCAGGATGCAGTAGGCCTCACCACAGGTCTCCATACCCCATCCTGGTGCTGTGGGGAATGCCCCAGTCTGTGAACACAAGGGCAAACCATATCCCCAGGATGCAGTAGGCCTCACCTCAGAGCCCTACCCCTCATCCTGGTGCCATGGGGAATGCCCCTGTCTGTGAACACAAGGGCAAGCCATATCCCCAGGATGCAGTAGGCCTCACCACAGGTCTCCATACCCCATCCTGGTGCTGTGGGGAATGCCCCAGTCTGTGAACACAAGGGCAAACCATATCCCCAGGATGCAGTAGGCCTCACCTCAGAGCCCTACCCCTCATCCTGGTGCCATGGGGAATGCCCCTGTCTGTGAACACAAGGGCAAACCATATCCACAGGATGCAGTAGGCCTCACCACAGGTCTCCATACCCCATCCTGGTGCTGTGGGGAATGCCCCAGTCTGTGAACACAAGGGCAAACTATATCCCCAGGATGCAGTAGGCCTCACCTCAGAGCCCTACCCCTCATCCTGGTGCCATGGGGAATGCCCCTCTCTGTGAACACAAGGGCAAACCATATCCCCAGGATGCAGTAGGCCTCACCACAGGTCTCCATATCCCATCCTGGTGCTGTGGGGAATGCCCCTGTCTGTGAACACAAGGGCAAACCATATCCCCAGGATGCAGTAGGCCTCACCACAGGTCTCCATCCCCCATCCTGGTGCTGTGGGGAATGCCCCATTCTGTGAACACAAGGGCAAACCATATCCCCAGGATGCAGTAGGCCTCACCTCAGAGCCCTACCCCTCATTCTGGTGCCATGGGGAATGCCCCTGTTTGTGAACACAAGGGCAAACCATATCCCCAGGATGCAGTAGGCCTCACCTCAGAGCCCTACCCCTCATCCTGGTGCCATGGGGAATGCCCCTGTCTGTGATCGCAGGGCCTAACTATACTGCACACTGAGATATATATGTGTTGCGGCAGAGGCCCGGAAAGGGTGTCTGTCCCTTAATGTCAATATGTGTTGTCACTCCAATAGGTGGAGGTTCTCTGTTAGAAGGCGTGGGAGCTAAGGGCAACATACCCCCGGTTTGTAAATCGTGTCCAGAAGGAGCGGATGGCCCAACGGGACGGTGAGTGATTGTGATAAGGAAGCTTATCATAGCTCAGGTAGGAGCTATAGAAAAGATGATGTGACTCTGAACAAGCAACCTGTCAGTTCTGGTAGAAGTGAGAAAACAGAGTTTTCACATAAAAGACTACCAGTCCCAGAATGCACCAGGTTTCCAGCAGTCATGAGAGGGGCTGAAGTGAGAAAATGTGTGTGCAATCAAGAGAGCTATGAGGTAATCCCTAAGCACTCATCTCAAAGGGCAGGGCCTGATTCAACACAGCTGCGCTGTGTTAGGGAGCAGCACACATTAGGACAGAATAAGAATAGAGCTTATTCTTCAGATAACAGCTTCAGGAAAGGAGACAGCAAAGGCTACAAGAACAGCTTCAAGGAGAGTTTGAAGAACAGCTTCAGCAAAAGCCAAGCAGATAGAGAGAGAAGGAAACTCTCTGGAAGGAAGAGAAGAAAGGCCATTGGAAGGTCTGGGAGATTCCAAGGCAGTACTCATACTGGGAGGTATTCCAAAAGCCAGCAGAGTCCATTGGACTGGATTCAGCCAGAGGAATGGAGTGGCAGAGATAGGAATCACCAGTGGCTACCTGGAAGAGAGAAGACTGCATGTGGAAGGGACTTTCAGACCAAGGCCAGAAGGTATGTGAGAGAAGATCCAGTGTCCAGGGATCAAGATTGGAAGGCTGGACATCAGAATTGGGTTACATATTGGCCAGGCTATACAGAGAGGAATAATGATAGCAGGAGAGGCTCAGGTATGAACACTGATCCAGACCCTATCTATAACAGAGAATGGCAGCCAGGGAATAAGCATTCTCATGATAGTGCCTTAATGAAAGACTCGTCTGTGCCAGTGTATGATAGTGACCATATGCTGATTGATGAAGAGGGAGATACAGCAAATGAAACTATTTATATGGACTGTTCTCTATCTAAATGCTATTGCTAGTTTTCCGTGAGCAAACACATCAGCCATCACAAAGAAACCTAACTTTGTTCTTTATTTCCACTGCAAACAGCTCTTACAGCAGGATTTGGGCTCACACAGTAGCAGCCAGCCAGCTAAAGGCTTTCAGCTGGTCCATTGATAGTAATTAGGGCTGCACCTGATTGTGTGTGTGAGCAAGGGAGAATCACTGCTGAGATCTGCGTGGAAAATAAGCAGAAGTTAACCTAACCAGCAAAGTTTATTCTTTTCTTTGTGCCTTTGTATTTGGTAATTATTTGCTAAGAAAACATTAGCTAATTGCCTGACAAGCTGAAGGTTGTTTTTGGTTTACTTTGTGACTTTTTGTTATCCATTTAAACACTGCAAGCAAGTAACCTCATTTATAGTGCTATCAAGCATACATGTGCTGGGTGAATTAAACCCCATCAATAAAAGAAGTATTTTATTGATCTTACCACTTGGTTTCACAACTCAAATTATTGTCATCAGCTGTGTTTGGGAGTGAATGAACTACAATACCCACAATACATTGCAAGAATCATATGAATATATGCATCGTCAAGATTGTGTAAGTTCTCACCCTAGGCAGCCGTCTGACAGTGATGTGATATGGCCCTGTGGGGCACTGGCTGTCATGACCACAGGATGCTTGTGACTGCTGTGGCTGATGTGTGACCATGGAGATGACACGTGTTCCCCTCTCCCACAGCGGATGCACTTGCTGCCGAGGAGCCTGTGGGGCAGGATGCTGCAGCGGGGCACGAGGAGCCGCATGGAGACAACGGGCAGGAGGTGGTGGCCGCCCCAGTGGCCATGGAGGCTGAGCACGGCACCCCGCAATATGAGGACGATGCTACAGCTGACGCTGAGGGGGAGGAGGGGGACGTGGAGGAGGGGGTGGCGGGAGCGGAGGAAATGGAGGTGATTTGGGTGGCTGGGGCGGGGGAGGAGGTGGGGGAGGGGGAGAGGGAGAGGGCGGAGGTGGCGGGAGGGCAGGGGGTGGAGGGGTGGGTGCAGGTGGAGGGGAGGGGCCCTGCTGTGGGGGGCCAGAGGCCGGAGGGAGATGAGTTGGGCGACGTGAAGCTGGAGGGGGATGGGGCGGGTGCGGGGAGGGGTTTGTCACCTGTTCCATGTGACCATCGGCATGGGCTGTCACAGGGCAACAGGGGCGCCAGCCACCTGCTCCATGGTGATGGCGATGCGTCCCTCCTGGACGTGGGCTTGCCACACATAGCTGCTGACAGGCGCACCATGCATGCAGCCACACAGACACGGGGAGATCTGTGTCTGTGCGGCTGCATGTGCGGGCTGCGCGTGGCTGCAGCTGTGCGTGCCCAGGCACACGCCCAGAGGCAGCACGCCCTCATCATGGGGCAGGTCCTGGCGACCCTGATCATGGTGGCTGACCGCCTGCGCATGCTGGAGGAGCATGTAGCCGGTGGCGCACGTAGCCAGCCACCATGTGACAGGGGTCCCCGGGGTGTGTAGCGCATGGATGCGCATGACACACCCGCCCTGTGACAGCCCATGCCATGGCCTGCCACACACAGCAGGGACAGTGGGCGTGTCACTAACATATGTCAGCATGAGCAGCCATGTGACGGGGGGGACTGTAAATAAAGTTGTACAGTATTTTCAGCTAACTATAGTGGCCAGATGTCCCTCATTGCTATGTGTCAGCGTTGTGTGAATGACACGTGGACACCCACATGCGTGTCTGCATGAGCTACAACGGGAGGATGCAGGGTACTGTACCCATTTCAGGGGTGGGGCGATATTAGGGGCATTACATGGGGCATTGCCACACATGGCCAAACCCACCCACGTGAAACAATGGGTATGTGGTAGCTGTGGTGGACCATGCAAGGGTATGTGCAGCAGTGGCAATGGGCACAGACCAGGGTGGACGCTGGTATGGACAATGCAAGGGGGCTAATGGACACAGAGCCGGCCAGTACACAGGGCTAGGGGTGGACCGAGTGGCCATGGCCGCAGGGGGACAGGCTGTTTAATGGGCCTAGTGTTTGTCTTTGTCGTATGTTTGGAGGTGTGTATGTTTGAGGCTCAGGGGTTTCCCCAGCATTAAGGGGGACCGTTGGCAATCCTGTTTATAGAAAAAAGAAGACTACACATAAAAACAGGACAGCATGTTTGTCATGGATCCCTGATACCACATGGTCTTTCCCACCTAATCACGTTTGTGAGGAGCATCTGTTAAGGGCCAGGATATTAGGCAAAGTGCCATTTTTTAGGTCCACGGGCAGAACCTTGACCTGTAGTTGGCAGGTGGGAAAGCCTAGACGTGTGCTCCTATGTATTCTATAGTGAAGGATTCCCAATATTCACAGGGACAGGTTTAGGGAACCTTAGTATATATGACAGAATAGACTGGCAGTTAGACTGTCAACCAAGACGTGCCTGTGCTACGGTCTATGGCCATCAGAGGGCAGATGTTACACTCAGTAGTGCTTTTCTATGACTGTGGGTATGCAGCCATTACTTGTAGGTCAGGAGAGACCTCACCACAGAGCCTCGCTGATATGATGTAAGCTCTGAGAATCCAGTTTCTATGACCCAAAACTAAAGCTCATAGTTCCTGTATAGGTGATCGGGCTGGGCTGGCCTAGAGGCCACCGAATGACAGCGCTGGTCATGCATCACATATAGTATGCATTGCCCACATTCCTGGGGGGTAAACAGTACAACACAAAAGCATATTACCCATTAGGTTCACACGGTCAACAGCCTCTCAGACCACCATGTGTAATGTCATCGCTGTATTCCACTGCTAGTTTCTTGCATGCACGTAGGTCTGGGGAGGTGCCTGTGTGTTTCTTAGCAAAACTTCGCAGGCCCTCCCCAGGAACCTTCCATCCATTACTATGGCAGGGTCTCATCTCATTTCATTTCCTGGCTGTGGTTCATGCACAGCGTCAGGGGCAGTGTTTGACAGCTTGGGTCCAAAGGACTCCGGTGGGGCATCACACATAAAATGAAAGTCGCTTTCGTGAGAGATAGCTAAATTTGGTCATGGCTAACACTGTTGATCTCACTTTTGCTGTGAACCTTTTGCGCCTGCATCATGAGGACCGGCCATTATTTGCTGCCAGGGGTTCTACTTCCCATCGTACACCTCAGCTCCCTGGCAGATGCAGTAGGCTGCCAGGGGGTGGGAAATGTCTCTTGCCAATGCATAATCCTCCAGAATAAGGGGGTGAAGGACAACTGGGTGCAGCGGGGGCTGGTAGCTTATTGCAATGCTGAAGTAGGAGTTCGGGTAAGTTAAGCTGATCTGCTTTGATCTCAGTCTAGTTGGCAGAACCCTGGTTTCCAGAGTCCTATCCTTTACAACTACGAGACGGACCACCAACGAACAAGGGCATAGCCATCCCACTCCAGTCTGAGTCCATTCATCAGCTCTTTTCCGCTCCCTGCCCCACAGCACGCCATAGCTAGTCATTTTCTGGCACCACCATCGACCCATGCCATACCCTAGCTCCCCACCACTCAGCAACATGCCAGTCCAACCCCCCCCCATGAGCCCATGTACCGTTCCAGCACCTCCATGGGTCCACCGTTTACCAGGCCCCCGCCACAGCCCATTTCCAATCCATGCTCCCCCCCAACAGCCCATGTCCAGTCCTATCCTGGCTGCTCCACCAGCCCACTCCCAGTCATTTCAATCCCAAATCCAATTACCTGTCCCATCCCCCCATCAACTCACCTCCAGTTCCAAACCCCAGCACCCCATCCTATGTGTCGGACCCCCCATAACCCATGTCCAGTCCATGCCCACATCAGCCCAATGCCATTCCTAGCCCCATCAGGCCATTTCCTGTCAGCCACCCTATAGCCCCTTGCCATCCCTACCCCCCATCAGACCACAGCCCAATACCATTTCCCCCCCATCACCCACAGCCCACCGCATGTCCGGACCTAGCCCCCTCTATGGCCCATCACCAGTCCCAACCTCCCCACCGTGTCTCACGGGGAACATATATGGAAACAGATGCCGGCTGCAGCTGCTGGGTAATGTGTGCCTGCGGGTGACCGTGCCACAGCAGGTGGGGCATCCCATGCTGACCACAGTTGTATCGGTGGGTACACCGGCTGGCTGCATAGGGCCACGTGATTGTCCCCTGTTGTGGACACGGGTGGGCAGTGCGTAATATGGCCCCCCACAAGAAACACAGGACACATGACATCAGCTTGGCTGTACGTACACCTATTTATTTAGCACACCCTCGGCCACGCCTTTGGCGGGCCCTCCCACCCCGTGGTGCTGGTGGCATGGCCATCGCAACGTTTGCTGCTGCTGCCTCCACTGGTGGTGGTGGTGGTGGCATTGGTGGCCCCTGCAGCCCTGTTGGTGCCCCCCTGCCTGTCACTAGGAGCTCCAGGCTTGCAGCTATGGAACGCGCTGAGCTTGCCAGGTCATCCAGCCGTTCCGCCATCACATCCACCCGTGACGTCAACCTCGTAATGGCATGTCGCATACGGCGTGACTCGTGCCTTTGCCTCCGCTGCTCATGGGCGACCACACGCAGTACATGCTGCACACCTAGGGGAGGGCAGAATGGACACTGTGAGATGGGGACCCACCTGGCAGCTGTACATAGGCATACACACACCGACGCGGTTGGCCACTGACCTTTGGCATCCCTCTGTGCCACCTGGGAGTGCGCCCGCATCTCCCCAATGACCCCTGCAATTGCCGACATTGCCTACTGCCTCTCCTGAAGTGCGTCAGCTGCAGACACCTCTGGTGTTGTTCCGGCCACTGCTTGCTGTTGGCCCTGCCCACCGTCCTCCTCCATGGGTGGGGTTTGACCCCCTGCTTGCACCGATGTGGCCCCCATTGGTGATGCCTCTGGTAAAGCGTCCTCAAAGCCCCCAGGCCCTGGGTCAGTGTGTTCGCTCACCTCCTCTGGCCCCTCAATGGATGGTATGTTACCTGTAGGGTGCAATTAGACATGGGTTAGGTAGGGCGTGGCTGCCTGTTTGCCCCCGACACACCCTTGGAATGCGTCACCCCCTGGATCCCCATCAGCAAGGTACTGCCCCTCCACCCCCTAGCCCACCCCTGCAGACGTGTGTGTATGGTCCCCCACCAGTACAGCTCACTCTGACCTACCGGCACTTGGGTGCGCCGTGTCCAATGCAGGGGGCAAGCCATGTATGTACATGGGCCCAAGCCGTTCCACCAGACGCTGCTCGAGCTCCGTCAGCCTGGCCATCTGTACTGGGCCTCCTCCAGTGCCCTGTGCTGCACGTTGCTCCCTGTCCAGCTCCATCCTGATGTTCCTCTTGATATCACAATAACTTTTCCTGAGGCTTTCTGTGTCACGGTGGGGTCCCCCTGCTGCCGCCACCGCTGTCTGTACCTCAGCCCATGCCCTGTTGCGTGTTGCACTGGTCGTGGTTGAGCTCTGCCGACCGAAGAACACCTCATAATGCTCCAGGATGCTAGCTAGGAGTAGCTCATTTTCCTCCTGGCTGAACCTCATTGCCCTTTTTCTGGCCTCCTCGGCCACGGGGTTCCTACGGCACTTCTGGCATGTTCCAACAATAGCGTGTTGGCTGGGGTGTGGTTGAGCCCCAGATGGCCCTGGCCTCTCGCTGTCCTCTGTGCCAGCAGGTGTGCACACTGGTGTCTCTGCGCTGCGTCCCTGCAGACCTCTGGTTCACTGACTCACTGTCCGCCATGCTGTGGTTGGGTCTGTGTTCTGAGGTGTATTGCAGTACCTACATGCCATATTTGTATGTGTCTCATGGGCGTGTGTCTACGAGCATGATGCCGCGCGTTATGATGCGTGCTACGTCACGCGCAACGCCACGCTGGCGTGTTGGACGTTCGTTACTCTAGCTTGCACGCAGCTTTGTGTACATTTTCTCCTATCATCCTTTGATATCATCAAGGTTGGGGGACACAGGTTATGCACACTCATTGGGGTCCATCGTGAATCCTCCTAGATGCACACACGTCGCTCCTGCAGTCAGTGTATACTGTGTACGTGCGCGTTGGCATGCGCGTTGGAGGATCGTGCACTGTCTCGTGAACGGGATGTGGCATGTACGCGGCACGCTACGTCAACGCACGTGGCTGCGCGTCTGGGTTTCACTCAGGTCTGGTTCTATGGGTGAGGTACGCCATGTAGAGCGCCGGATATTTGCACCGTGCTGCTACAGGAGGCCACTCACGCCCTTACCACACTGGCATCCAACGTGTAGATATGGGTTGGTTCATTCTGGTGATGCGCGCGTTCCCGCACGCGCTGCGTCATTCTTGTGCCTTGCTGCATTGTTGTGGGTTCGCGCGTTGCCACGTGCGCTGCGACAATTCCTGGCTCATCAGGTGCATCTTGTTTATCCTAATTTGGACCCCACCCCAGACCCTATTTCCCAGCAACCTGTCCTCCATTCCATGTCTATCATGGCTCAAACTGTGAATGCAGGGTGTGCGGTGGTTGCGTTACTAGAGCTGGCTGTCCTACGCATTCCGGGGGAGGGAGATGATGTCCCTGGGGCTGCGGCACTGGGCATGGGTGTTATCCCGCTGCAACTCCAGCCTGCAGCTGTGGGGGTTCCACCAGCAGGTGTGGGGGACGAACGGCGCCGTAGGCGTGCTGAGGCACGGCCCCACCTGCAACACCTCTACAGGCCCAGACCCATGCTCTAGGACATGAGAGAAGACCAGGTGATCTCCCTCTACCAGCTGGACACAGGGGCCATTAGGGAGCTCTACGAGGCTCTTAGACCTAACCTTGAGCCCCTGACTACCCGCTCACATGCTATACCGGGATTGGTAAAGCTCCTGGCTGCCCTACATTTCTTTGCCTCTGGCTCTTTCCAATCTTCAGTGGCCGCAGTGGGTGGGATGAGTAGGCCAACATTCTCTCGCTGTCTCCACCAGGTACTGTGGGCCATGGTCAGCCGGGTTGGAAATTAAATTGCAATTCTCAACAGTAGGCAACATTGGGTGGCCCTGGGACAGGTGTTCCAGAAGATCGCAGGGATACCACACATGATGGGAGCAATAGATTGCACACATGTTGCCCTGGTCCCACCCCATGACAGGGAGGTTGTGTACTGCAACCGCAAACACTTCCATTCCCTGAATGTGCAGGTGGTTTGTGATGCAAGTATGCGGATTCTGAATGTGGTTCCATGGTTCCCAGGGTCTGCCCATGACTCCTATATCCTGCAGCACTCGGCACTGTTCGGCCAGTTTGAGGCCAGACAATATGAGGACTACGTCCTGCTGGGTAGGTATACACCATATCTAACGTGAGCCTACCTTATATGGTTCACGGGGCGCCATTGTCACCTGTGTCCTCTGCATGCCTGCCATTTTGGTGGTATCTTCTGGTGCAACCTATTGGGGGCCTGACACTACATCATGCCTTGTCACCGGGACTGTGGTCACATACCTCTGTGCGCTGCCACACGTCTCTCTGCCTACCATGTGTGTGTTGGTGCTCATCTGGGTGTCCCTGCACACATGTGGTGTGGGCTGTACCTTGCCTTAGCTGTTTACTTCCCAAGCTCCCATGTCATGGGCCACTCTGCCCGCATATGTTGGGTCCCCTCCACGGATGCATGCAGCACCTCTTGATTGGCCATGGCTCCTGCACGTGGCCTAGGCCATACTGCACAGGCAGTTGTACATGTGTCTGCCTTTGGGGTCTGTCCTCTCCCACCCCATTTTCAAAAGGTTTGTGCATGTGCCATCTGGGGGGGGGGGGGGGATTTGGGGGCACAGGACCATCCACATGGTGTACGGTGTGTATGGGGCCTCCTCTCTATCGCCATGTAGGGGATGACACGTGTCTTGAGCTGTCGTTGCAACTGCTATCACACATGTTTGATGCATGAATGTTCACTTTGGCCTGTTTGCTATGTCACTCCCACTTGTCTCCCCCGGGGCTGTGTTCTGTTAGCCTATGGTCTGTCTGCACTGTATCATGATGGTGACATACTTGCTGTGACATCATATGTGTGTGTACATGCTTCTCAGCTGCCCAGTTGACCATTGCCACAACAGTGATTCCATAGATCACTCATCTCACGTGTGACGTTATTCCGTTTCTATTTGTAGGTGATGCAGGATATGGGTGTCGTGCCTGGTTGCTGACCCCTGTGCGTTTCCCTCGGCCAAGTGCAGAGATGCGGTACAATGAGGCCCATGCCTCCAGCCGCTCAGTCATTGAGCGCACCTTTGGTGTTCTAAAGAGTCGCTTCAGGTGTCTGGATATGACCGGTGGTGCCTTACAATACAGACCCCTGACTGTGGCAAAGATCATTCTTGCCTGTTGCATCCTCCACAACATTGCTCTCAGGCATGATGTCCCATTCGAGATTAATGAGTATCTTGGGGAGGATCCTGTGTGCCCTCCTGCACATGGCCGTGGTGACACACGTGCGGGGATGGCGGCCAGGCAACATCTGATCGAGGAGCTCTTCTCCTGTAAGTTCTGCATGTGTGGGGATGTGCTTCTGGGTCGCCATGTGTGAGCTGGTGTGTGTGTTTCACAGCACTGTAATGACATATCTCTATTTGTCTCTTGTGTTTCGTCTCACCAGGATTGGCTGCTGTGTTCCTGCCTCCCAGGGATGGCCTGCTGATACTTCCCACTGCTGTGGTTCATGTGAGGAGTGTGTGTATGTCACAGCGGCATTGGGGTGGCTGGCATGGGTGGACATACAGCTGGGTGTGCTGTGGTGGCAGCACCACTTGACACATATGTGTTTCCCTCTCCACCGTTCCTCTGGTGTTGCACATGTGTTTGGCCTCACACTCCATCCGCCATATGCTCCGTTTGACACACATGTGACCATTGCCTGTGCATATCTTGTGGGCTACATACTTTACCTGTGCACATGTTACCAGGCTGTTTGTGTCTCTGGACACAGGCAATTGCTATGCTTAGGTACACGTAGAGACCTCACTGCCATTGCTGCATTGGACAGCCGATGTGCACCCAGGTCTCCACCTGTCCCTGACTGTCTGCTGTCCAGCCAACTACAACATGCAGCATGCTTACCTTGTCTCACGGTGTGTGTCTCTGTATCTTTGGGACGTGTGTGTCTTCCCACCTGTCAGGCGATGTTCATCCATCTCTCCCTGCCCTTCTGTTTCTGCCCTTCTGTACATTGTGTGCATGTGTCATATTCTGTTTCCTGACATGTCTCTTTTTTATTTGGCAGGACACTTCACATAGCCATTATGTTTCCCCGCAACAGAGTGTTCCTTGGCCATGCTCCACTGACAGCTGTTCATGAGCTCGTTGGGATGGACACAGTTGATCGACGTCTGCAGCCTCTTCTAGGGACCCTTGTGCCCTTGCCTGACTCTGGCTTTCCCCATCAGTCCACTGCTGTACCTTTCAGGTAGGCTTCACCTTCCCTCCTCTGGGTCATAGGCCACATGCAGATGCTGCGTTTGGCCTGTTAGTGGCAACGTTCATTTCTGTGGTATCTCTGTGCACCACCACTGCTGGACATGCTGTAGACCTCTGGGATGCCTGTGTGCCATGGACATTCACATGACCATGTTGGGCTTGTGTCCTGGTCTGCAGGCCAATCTCCTGCAGTGGTCCATGTGCACTATGCTGTTTGTTATGGTCATGTCATGTTGTAGTGTTTCAGCATTCCTGATGCACATATTCTGATGTCAGGGTGACGTTTATGACCTGCTGGTTGGTGTGCCCTTCCCTTACCTTCTTTCTACCCCTTTCACAGAGGACACAGCCCACAGATATGACACATCTACCGCACTTCCTCTGGAGCACCATCTGCCATATTTCTTTGGACACAGCATCTCTGTGAACTTGTCCGTGCCTGTTGTTGCCACTTGTAGATGGACCTCTGCATGTTGGACACAGCCTTTTTTGGACCTTCTGGTTGGCCTGCTTTGTTGACTGTCATTCGGATACCTGACACACCGTTGCTGACATGACGTGTCTTGTTGTTTCATTGTTTGCTGCTGGGGGGGTCACCTGTGCATTGTTGTTGAACATTGACATGTCACTGGGGATGTTGCATGGACTCTGTTGACTCTGCATGCCTCAACATGGGTCTGTGGGGGGTTGGGGATGGTAACTGATGTGCATATGGTGGGGGTGTGCACTGTGGCAACATGTCATGCTGGCACCCTCCTCACCACATCGTACAGTCTGGTTAGGACAGGTGGCAGACTGGGGGACAGGGGTTAGGGTGACAATGGTGGGGTGGGAAGCAGGGTGGTTGGGGTCCACAGACAGCGCCAGGTGAGCGCCTTGCAGCATGGCTCTGATGTGTGATGGCGACAGTGCTGTCTCCTTAGGGTGCCTCCTCTGGCGACCTATACCATGCCCTATGAGTCATCCTTCCAGGCGCCCTATGGGGTCTCCCATATGGGACATTATGTGGTGCATTGACATATGGTGCACTTTATTATGTGCCCTCTGCAATGCCTTCTGCGCCGCCTTAGGTTACGGCCCCATGGGGGTGTGTTTGCTGGCAGCACTACTTATGGTTTACAAAATAATGTTTCTGTCATCACTGCTTTAGGATAACTGGGGATGTCTCCACGAGCTTTACTTATTTGACCCACAGGGGTGTTGAACTCACAACCCCTGCGCCATTAGTCGAGGTATTCACCATTGTGCTGCAGCTCTGGATGGCTTGTCTGTCACCTTTTCATGCACTGTATGGGGCACCCTGATGGATTACTGTCTGTAGGTGCTCTGTGCCAGTGATAGACACGGTTAGTTCCCTCTACCAGGCCGAGGTGCTATGTGGGTGCATACCCCATATTGTGTTCATCTATGGACTGCAGATCTGCATGTGCAGTGCACTGTGGGTATGCGTGGGTTGACCCAGATCCTGGACACCACAGCAGACAGTTTGTGTGGTGGTGTGACGTCCTTCATCTGTCAGCCTGGGATTTGTTAGGGCTGGGGGAACAGGCATCTGGCTAGTCTGTCTCCACGTATTCATCGTAGGTTGGGTGTTTCCTTGGGTTTTGACAATGGCTGTCCGTATTTTACAAGGTCGGTGATGTTATTGGGCGTGTTGTTTTTGGTAATGGTCTTGACCTTGGTCTGGATCATGTTTGCCATATGCCCTTGTTTGCTAAGACCTTGGTTTGTTTGATTGGCAGGCATGTTTGGTTTGTACTTAGCTAACCTGTTGTTGATCTGGTTTGGGAGCTTTGACCATCTGACATTTATACTCCATAGGTTGGCCACATTGTTATTGGGAAATTGTTGGTCACACTGGCGATATTGCCCACATGTTACTTCACTGCCTGTGTGGCCAGATGTCATGGGTTTGATCCCACAGTGGAGTTACTTGGTGGGGCTGTGTGAGGCACTTTCTTTTTATTCTTTGCAGTGGTGCTGCCAGCTACCTCACCTTCACAGTGCTGTCTCCTGACGGTACCTCATCAGGCACCCTTTCACGTGCCATGTGCAACACCCTTTGATGCGCCATGTGGAGTGAGCCATAGGGGGCATGCTAGGGTGCCTTGGCAGGCAGTGCACCTTAGGATGTGCCCTCTGGGGTAGATGATTGGATGCCTTCTGCGCCGCCTTAGGTTACGGCCCCGTGAGGGTGTGTTTGCTGGCAGCACTACTTACAGTTAACAAAATAACTGCTTCTGTCAGCACTGCTTGAGGGTACACAGTGATATCTCCACCAGCTTTACTCATTCAACCCACAGGGGTATTGAACTCACGGGCCCTGCGCCATTAGTCAGTGTATTAACCATTGTGCTGTTGCTCTGGATGCCTTCCTAGTCACCTTTTCATGCTCTGTATGGGACACCCTGTTGGATTACTGTCTGTCAGTGCTCTGTGCCATTGGGATACACGGTCAGTTCCCTCAACCAGGACGGGGTGCTGTGAGGGTGCATACCTCATCTTGTGTTCATCTATGGACTGCAGATCTGCATGTGCAGTGCACCATGGGTATGAGTGGGTTGACCCTGACCCTGGCTACCACAGCCGTCAGTTTGTGGGGTGACCAGACAACCTTCATCTGCCAGCCAGGGATTTCTTCATAGCACTAGCAATTTGGCCCACCAGTTACTTCACTGCCTGTGGGGCCAGGGGTCATGGGTTTGATCCCACAGTGGGGATATTTGTTAGCGCTGTCTGTGGCATTTTCTTTTTTTAGGTTCGGTGGGTGCTGCCAGCATGGGATCCTCATAGTGCTGTCTCCTTACTGTGCCTCACCAGGTGCCCTATACAGTGCCCGATGCAGGGCCCTGTACTGCGCCCTGTGGGGTGACCCATAGGGCACATTCTAGGGTGCCTTGGCGGACAGTGCACTTTAAATTGTGCCCTCTGGGGTGCATATTCAGGTGCCTTCAGCAGCACCTTCGGTTGCGGCCCTGTGAGGGTATGTTTGCTGGCAGCACTAATTAAAATTAACAGACAACCTGCTTCATATAGCACTGCTTTCGAGTAAAAGGTGGTGTCTTTGCAAGCTTTACTCATTGGGCTCAGGGGGGGGATCAAACTCACCTCTCTTGCACCATTTGTCAGTGTATTGACCACTGTACTACAGTTCTGGATGTCTATACAGTGCCTTATAAGGTGCCTTCTATGGTGTCCTATGGGGGACATTATAGGGTGCCTTGGCACTTTATTATGTGCCCTATGTAGTGCCTTCTGGGGTGCCTTATGTGGCACCTTAGGTTACACACTGTGAGGGTGTGTTTGCTGGCAGCACTATTCACATACAACTAAACTTCCTCACAGCCCAATACTTAACCCTTTCCAGGCCAGGCACAAACCTTTCGGGTTCCGAACATCTGCCTAAATATTCCTATCAAATGGTTTATGATACATGACCATGGCAGGGTTACGTCACTGTTGGCACATATTGCATATGACGGGTACATTTTTCCAGCCATATTCATACATTCACCCAGCTGCAGACTGTGGATTAAAATATTATCGTAGGTTTTCAAAGGGTTCCACAAGACGCCTCAGCTGGCCTTCTTCATTGGGCACACTGGGGTATTGACCCCATTACCCTTGTACCAGTGGTCTGTGTAGTAACCATTGTGCTACAGCTCTGTTTCTGTATTTGTGTGTCAGCGCGACTTCTTACGCTTAACGCGCAGTAACGCGCCCTGTAACGATCATTGCTATGCGGCGCCTTACGACGCGCGTTCCTGCGTGCTATCGGTAACGATGTACCGCCCATGTCCTTTTTTGGCTTTCCTTCCACTAACGCGGCTCCTAACGCGAATTGCACTAACGCAGTTTAGTAAACATACCCCAAAGTCTTGTCATCTGAGCTTCTAAAGAAAGCTTAGGTTTGATTTCCTCTAGTACTGACTGGTTTGTTCTTTGGGCAGTCCATGGTATACACAGTATTCATCACCAGTACCATAATTAAAAGGCATCAATTTTCTTTCTATCTTTTTCACTATCCAACTTTCACATCTATATGACGTTATTTAAAATATCATGGCTTGAACGAGTTGAATCTTTGTATGGAGAGAGACATCTCTGCTCTAGAGAATCTTGTCTAGGCCCTTCATAGCCATTCTGCCAAGAGCAATGCATCATCAGATTTTTTGACTGTTTGTTGTTTCTTTATTGATAGTTGATCCAAATAGGTTAAAGTTGTCCATTATTTCAATTTCTTCTCCATTAACAATGAACTTATTGATTTTACCAGTTGTCATGATCTTTGTCTTCTTTACATTAAGGTGCAGGCCCATTTTAAGACTATGTTTCTTGATCTTGAGAAGCAAATGTTTCAGATCATCTTTACTTTCAGCTAATAATGTGGTATCATCAGCATAGTGAAGGTTGTTGATGAGTCTTCCACCAATCTTCACACCTCTGTTGTCTTCATACAATCCTGCTTCTCCGATGATTTGTTCTGCATATGAATTAAACAAGTAGGGAGAAAGTATGCAGCCTTGTCATACACCTTTGCTGATTTTATACCATTATGTTTCTCCTTGTTCCGTATGAACTGTTGCTTCTTGATCAATGTAAAGGTTGTTCAAGAGAACTATCAGGTGTTCTGGTATACCCATGCTTCTTAATGTGGCCCAGTTTCTCATGGTTTGCATAGTCTTGTTGTAGTCAGTAAAACACATATAGATATTCTTTTGGTACAATGCCTTGCAAAAGTATTCATCCCCTTGGTTTTTGTCCTGTTTTGTCGCATTACATACAACCTGGAATGAACATGGAGGTTCATTTGGATGTTAGGTATTGGACCTAACAATATAGTCTAAATTGGTGAAGTGAAATGACAATAAAATATCTTGTATATATAAAAAAAAACAAGTAAAAACTGAAAAGTTGTGAGTGCATATGTATTCATCCCTTTTGCTATGAAACCCCTAAATAAGATCTGATCTAACCAATCAATCTCAGAAGTCACATAATTAGTTGATTAGGGTCCACCTGTGTGCAATCAGTGTCAAATGATCTGTCACATGATGCCTGTATAAAAATACTTGTTCTGAAAGGCCCCTGATTCTGCACCACCATTAAGCAAGCAACATGAAGACCAAGGAGCATTCCAAACAGGTCAGAGACAAATTTGTGGAGAAGTATAGATCAGGGTTGAATTATAAAGAAATATCCCACGGAGAGCCATTAAATCCATTATAACAAAATAGAAAGAATATGGCACCACTACAAACCTGACAAGAAAAGGCCTCCCACCAAAGCTCCAGACAGGGCAAGGAGGGCATTAATCAGAGATGCTACCAAGGATAACACTGAAGGAGCTGCAAAAATCCACAGCGGAGATGGGAGAATCTGTCCATAGGACCACTTTAAGACATACATTCTACAGAGTGGGACTTTATGGAAGAGTGGCCAGAAAAAAGCCATTGCTTAAAGAAAGAATTAAGAAAACACGTTTGAAGTTTGCACAACAGCAAGTGGCGGACCCCCCCCCCCCCCCTCCTAAACACATGGAAGAAGATTCTCTGGTCAGATGAGATGAAAATTTAACTTTTTGGCCATCATGGGAAATGCCATGTGTGGCACAAACCCAACACTTCCCATCATCCCGAGAACACCATTCCCACAGTGAAACATGGTGGTGGCAGCATCATGCTGTGGGGATGATTTTCATTGGTAGGGACAGAAAAACTGGTCAGGCTTGAAGGAATGATGGATGGCACTAAATACAGGGCAATTCTTGAGGAAAACCTGTTTCAGTCTGCCAGAGATTTGAGACTGGGAGGAAGGTTCACCTTCCAGCAAGACAATGACACTAAACATACTGCTAATGATGGTTTTAAGGGAAACATTTAAATATCTTGGAATGGAGGGTGAGGAAGTAATCAAGATGGCAGCGGGCGTTTACCGGCTGTGAGATGCTCTCTACTGAGTTGGCGATTGTTCGAGGAATTCCCCCTTGCTAGGAGCGATGGGGCGGCAAAAACGGAAGCAGGCTCCCTTATCTCCTTCGGACCTTCCTGTTTCCTCTGGCCAACGGGTTCTCAGCGATTGCGGGTTCCTGGTCGGTAGCGGAGCAGTGTCTTCGGCGGGGGTGGTAGGAGGAGTATCGCCCCTGAGCATGTCGGGTGTCTGGCTCTCTCCTGAGCAGCGCACCCCCCCCCCCACCACGACCCGGAAGTGTGTCCCCGGCTGTGGTAGCACTGCCTGCAGAGGTGCTGATGAGCACTCCTGCTTGGCAGAGCATGAGAGGAGGTCCGGCTGAGTTGGATGTCTCCCCCGGCGTGGAGGTGCAGCAAGAGACCAGTGGAGTTGGGAGTCCATCGGTGGTGGAGTCTGTGGCTGTGCCGGTTCGTGAGGAGAATCTTCCGGGTATTCCTATTTTGGAAAGACCGCGGTCTTCACTTTGGAATCGCTGTGGGAAGGTTTGGCAGCTTTGAACACCTCCTTGTCTACTGTTTTGGGCTCTGTGTGTACTGATTTGGTGGCGATGTAGTCGACGTGTGGAACTCTCTCTAATGTCCATGAAGAGCAAGCAGTGCGGATATCCAGGTTGGAAGGAGATGTGGGTCAGCTTCGGGACTTGGTTACTGCCCAGCTTAAGGACAAATTGGTGTCCATTAAGAAGATGGAGTATTTAGAAAATCAGGCCGTAGATGTAATTTGAGGTTTTTGAATTTCCCTAGGTCCCCTGTGCTGTCATCTATGGACATGGTGCGAAAGTATTTCGGGGAGGTTTTAAAGATTCCCCTGGAACAATTTTCACCCATGATTAGGGCCCAATACCTGTCGGTGGGTGTAAGTGTTCAAGCCCCTGGTAATTCCCCCACCCCTCCCCCCTGGGTTAGGAGACCTTACGGGTTTTTCAGAAAACTCTTAAGAGGTTGTTACAGGAAAGGCTACCCTGCTTGTTACCATGGCTTTAGAGTCAGATAAATGTTATGTTCTTAAAATGTACCTCAGAAACATTAATGAGGTTTTTCTAGGTTCTAATGTTAGAATATTTTCTGATGTCTCCCGTGATACGCAGCTGAGAAGGAAAGGATTTTTGACCCTTCGCCCCAGGGTTTTGACCCTAGGGGCTTCTTTTCAGCTAAAATTTCCTGCAAAGTGTTGTGTTATGTTTAAACAAAAATTGTATTTGTTTTTTGAGCCTAGGCAACTTCAAGATTTTCTGAAGGCTAGGGAGGAGGTTGTAGTAAAGGTTCCTGGGCTTTCTCATTCAGCTGACACATAAGTCTACCTGCCTTTGTTAGTATAAATTGCTTGTGTTAAGACTTGTTCTTTAAAACCTTTTCCTGGTACTTCCCTATTTTTTCTTTGTATTAGTGGTCTAATTATAATGGGGGGATTATTTCTTTTGTTTTGAATTTCTTATTCTAGATATGCCCCTGTATTTTCTTTTCATTCATTAGGGTTACAGCCTTTTTCGGACTTTAAGGTGCATGTTTGCCACCTTAACACCCAATGTCCTGTTAACGCATGTTAAATGATCCATAGCACCCTTTACGCCAGAATGCCCGCTACCAGTCCAGCGGCCTTTATGCATATAACACCCCTTATCGCTGCCGTGAATGCCTGTTATCGTAACACCCTTTAATAAACTGTTTCACATGTTAGGGTGCATGCTTGCACCTTAATGCCCATTGTCCTGTTAACATGCATTAAATGACCAAGGTGCCCTGTTAAAGCACATTAAACGGTCCATAGGATTCTTTACACTGGAACGACCCCTACCCGCCCAACGCCTTTTAACACCCTTTATCTCTGTCATTAATGCCTGTTACCTTAACATGCTTTAGTAAACATACCCCTTAGTTGATGTAGATCACCATAAGTTATGATAGGTCTGACCAAGGAACCTTGCAGTTAGTCTGAGACTTGACCATAAACAGTTTTGTATTTTGCGTTACCTTTCATATATTTGCTTGAGGCAAAGTACATTAGTATTATTATTATATACCATGTATCATGATTATATCTATATGGTTTACAAACAATTTTGATAAAGCATTACATGATGATATCATCTAAATCGATACATTACAGGCATCTAGATGCTTGATTCTGATGGCTTTGTTTGGGTATATTCATCCCTACTTCCTAGAAATAACAGAGAAAACAACACACCAAGATACCTAGAAGGGCAACCCAATAGGAGTAGTGGCATCAACATTGAATGGCATTTAATGAAGGTCAAGATAGCAAGAGTGTAAGCTTTTATAGACTCCAAGGGAATAAGAGAAGCAATAGCTTCTACTGAATCTCCTCTTGTACTGGAGTTTGTGAAATGTGATATGTACTGTAGAAAATGGTGCTGTTGGTGTCATTCAGGCATCCAAGTCCTTCTGAGTGACATTAACACCATGGATGACATTAAGCTAATAGTAGGCCATGGTATATCAGCATGATGCCTTACCCGTCTACAGAATGCTAAATACAAGATGAGATAAATGATCAATTAGTACCCTAAGAAAGCAGAGTGGAAAGGAAACCTAGTGGTTGGAACACTGGCTTGGTAAGCAAGAGACCAGGATTCAATTAAGAACATAAGAAATGACCTACTGGGTCAGACTAAGGTCAAATCAAGCCTAGTATCCTGTTTCCAACAGTGGCCAGTCTAGGTCACAATTACCTCACAGTTTCCCAAAAAGATACATAGGGTCCATAATGCTTGTATTGGGGCAAGCAGTGGATTACCTGGATCCTCTTTAATAATGCTATATGGACCTTTCCTACAGAAACTTATCCAAACCTTTTTTAAACCCAGCTACACTAACAGTAACGAATTCCAGAGTTTGATTACGCGTTGAGTGAAAAAATATTTTCTCTCATTAGTCTTAAATGGGTTACACTGTAGTTTCATTGCACGTACCCTAGTCTTTCTACTTTTCAATGCCATAAAGAATTGATCTAAATTTACCTGTTTCACTCCATTCATTAATTTATAGACCTCTTTCATATCTTCCCTCAGCCATCTCTTTTCCAGGTTGAAAAACCCTAATCTTTTAAGCCTCTCCTCATAGGGGTATCCTTCCATCTCTTTTACCATTTTGGTGGCTCTTCTCTGTACCTTTTCTAATTTCACTACATCCTTTTTAAGATACCATGACCAGAATTCCACATAATATTCAAGGTGTGGTTGCAACATGGAACGATACAGAGGCATTATAATATCTTTTATTTTATTTTCCATTCCTTTCCTTATGATTCCTAGCATTTTATTTGCCTTCTTGGCCGCCGCTGCACACTGGGTGGTAGGTTTCAATGTGTTATCCATGACAACGCCTACATCTTTTTACTGGGTGGTGGCTCCTAATGTGGAACCTTGCATCATGTAACCATAGTTTGGGTTTTTCTTTCCTAGGTGCATAACTTTGCACTTTTCCACATTGAATTTCATCTGCCATTTGAACATCCAGTCTTCCGATTTATCAAGATCCTCTTGCAATTTTTCAGAATCCTCTTTGTTTTTAATAACTTTGAATATTTTTGTGTCATCTGCAAATGTGACTACGTCACTTGTTATTTCCATTTCCAGGTTATTTACAAATATGTTAAAAAGCAGCGGACCCAGCACACATCCTTGTGGTACTCCACAAGTCACCTTTCTCCATTGGGAAAATTGGCCATTTAGCCCTACTCACTGCTTTCTCTGTCTCACTGACACTCCTTGTGGCCTTGGGCAAGACACTTAACCCTCATTGCTTCAGAAAAAGGTCTGGTCATCTACTTCCAGTCACACTGCCAAGAAAACCCAGGAGCTCCTGGGTCACGAGGAGTCAGCACTGACTTGAAGGCACATATTGATTGTAGTCATTCTACAGTAATTGTTGTTGAAACTGCCATTGACTCATGGCAACCCTCTGGATATTTGTCCTAAACTGTCTTCAGCCAGGTAGCTCATTGTTGATAGAGTGGCATCCATAGCTGCTGTTATTGTATCAGTCCATCTCATTGCTAGCCTACCTCTTGCATTAACTTTCAACCTTGCCAAGCATGATATCCTTCTCTAATGATCTCTCTTTTTGCATGAGGTGTCCAGAGTATGGAAGTCAATGTCTTGTAATCTGCGCTTCTAAAGAAAGCTTAGATCTGATCTCCTCTAGTACTATCTGGTGTGTTCTTTGAGCAGTCCATGGTATACATAGTATTCATCACCAGCACCATAATTCAAAGGTATTGATTTTATTGTTCAACTTTCTCATCCATATGACATTATTGGAAATACCATAGCTTGTCAAATCTTTGTATGGTGAGACACATCGCTGCTTTTGAGAATCTTGTCTAGGTCCTTCATAGCCATTCTGCCAAGAGCAATGCATCATCGGATTTCTTGACTGCTTATCATTTCTTTATTGGTTGTTGATCCAAATAGGTTAAAATTGTCAACCCTCTACCTGTATATAGTTGCTGCTCTATGATATAAATACCGATGATGTTCTATGTCAGGGGTCCCCAAACCTGTCCTGGAGGGCACATAACAGGCCCAAAAATCTGCCAGGATTGCGGCCCTCCAGGACAGGTTTGGGGACCCCTGTTCTATGTTATTCTTAAACTATTAATCGGTATAGGAAATCCTTCTCTGTGTTAAATATGCCATTCAATATTCTATGTTATACCTTAAACTGTTTACTGTTAACTATTCTAAAAAATCCCGTTTCATGCAAAGTTCAGTTATGTTCCCTGTAAACCGCATTGATCCTCAGAATTGCAATATATAAGTCTGACTAAATAAATAAACTATTTCAATTTCTTCTCCATCATTGATGAACTTATTGATTTTGCCAGCTTTCAGGATATTTGTCTTCTTTACATTAAGGTGCAGGCCCATTTTAAGACTATGTCCCTTGATCCTGAGAAGCAAATGTTTTGATTGTCTTCACTTTTAGCCAGTATTGTGGTATCATCAGCATAGCAAAGGTTATTGAGTCTTCCACCAATCTTCACACCTCAGTTGTCTTAATAAAGTCCTGCTTTTCTGATTTATTCTGCATATAAATTAAACAGGTATGAAGCCTTGTTGTACTCATTTGCTTAATTTAAACCATTCTGTTTCTCCTTGTTCCGTTCCAACTATTGCTTCGTGGTCAATGTAAAGATTGTGCAAGAGAACTATCAGGTATTCTGGTATACTCATGCTTCTTAATGTGGTCCAGAGTTTCTCATGTTTTACATAGTCAAAGGCCTTGCTGTAGTCAATAAAAAACATATGGATATCCTTTTGTTATTCTTTTTCTTTTCAAGGATCCATCTCACATCCACGATAATGTCTCTCATTCCTTGCCCTTTCCTGAACCCTGCTTGCACTTCAGGCAGTTCTCATTCCAGAGCTGGCTGTAGTCTCTGCTGGATGATATTAAGTAGAATCATTTTGGCATATGGGATCAGAGCAATTGTGCGATAATTTCCACAGTCAGTTGGATCTCCTTTCTTCAGTTTTGGTACATACTGTAGATCTTATCTAGTCAGTTATTCATAATGTCTTCCAAATTTCCTGGCACAGTCTTGTAAGTATGGCAACAGTCACATGTGATTGCTGTAATTTCTCAATGGCAATGCCATCAATGCCTGGTGTTCTGTTCTTTGATGAGGCTTTCAATACCACTTCCACTTCTTCTTTCATCACCAATGGATCCTGATCATAAGGTACAGCTGTTGGTCCCCTTGTTCTTTATGGTATAATGACTCTGTATATTCTTTCCATCTTTTCTCGATCTTGTCAGCATCATTCGACATCCCAGTTTGAGGCTAGAATTTTCTGGACAGCAAATCCTCTACTTCTATCAGAACCCCTTCAAGTATAACTCGAAGCTGATTGAAAGAAGGTCTCAATATGGGTGTTAAAATACATTTTAGGCTAAATACTGGACAAGACCAATAACAAGTAAGAACCAAATTAGTGAAAGCAAAAATTTGAGGAAGGGTGACGATACTCCCCCAAGGCACAGAGTGAAGAGTAGGAATATGTATTCCTAAGAGCACATTCAGTTTGTTTGGGCACTTACAAAATTAGAGCATGCAAATTGCTTGCATGCATGTATACTTACAAATTAATGCATGTACAATCAATTTGTGTGCTTAAAGCTCTAGCATGCATAAAATGCATGCCTAAAGAACAAACAGAAAAAAAGTGCCTGAAAACTGGGAAAAATTTGTTTTAAATGAGCATGAACCAAACTTTTCTTGGTCATACACACTCCTTTTAAAGAGCAAGGTAGCAAGCACTGAGATAACAATACTCCAAAAGGCTGATATACTAACCCACAAAAATGTTTTGCAGATTAGAGGCTACTTTTCATGAAATGTATCCAAGGATGCAAATGATGTCCTGGATCACCAGAATCTATAACTAAATTTTGCAGTATATGTTTTACATGTTGTCATAGTCAGGAACTTCTCATTCTCCTGGCAGTGAAAATGCACTTATTTTTTAGGTCCCCCTCATGTGGTGATGTCTTAAAAGGGCTAATTGGAAATACTGAAAGCTCATGGCAGTGCTTTCAGCAAATATTCCTCTTCTATCCAAGAGCCACTGGTATCTATAAAGACGAAGATAAACCAAAACATGAGATCTTTCTGATTGTGGTTGGAACAGATGGCCTTGATATATATGAGGAGTCAATAAATAAGGTGGATTTTAGTATAGTATAAAACAGTTTAAATTTACTGTACTTTATTTATCGATTCCTCCTCACTCACAGATGAAAAACACAGCAATTTTTTAGCAGTGTTGCAGAATTTTGAGCCTGCAATGTGCCTCACAAAAATATAACAAATAAAAGATACATCTTCAGATCATAATGACAAAGGGAATCTGAGATAATTGAGTAATTTGTCACAGACTTAAAGCTGAAGTTGAAACACTTCTCCTGTCTCTTAATGGAAATGATCCACAGCCTTTTAAAAATGGGGCAGGAACAATGAATGCCAACACTCATTGTTCTGCATTCAGAAGTGTTCGCTAACTGTATGTGCTTTAGTTATTAACAAGTATCATGCCATATATGCCTCTCCATATCTAACACAAAAGGAGGTGAACAAGACTTCCTATCATCTCTTTCCTAATGTGGGTGAACAGTGTGATGAGCAAACTTAGGTTGATCCGGTAGGGATGATATCTTTGAAAGCATAGCTCCTTGAATTGCATGACTTATGAGAATGCTGCATGTAGAATTCTGCAGATAATTAACCCGTTTTGGACAGCTCACATATTCTTTCTCTGTTCTGGATGATTTATTAGATTTGTTACACTCAAACAACTATGAAATACCGGCAATAATAAAAAATATTAAAACTTTGCAGAAAATAGACGTTTCACATAGTGTAAGTTCTTCATACACTGGTCCAATATAGTATATTTTCCGTCTTCAGAAAAGATAGGATTCAGTTCCAATATTCATTGACATAAACATACTGTATGATACTATTGAAACTGCAGTTTTCGTTTAAAACACTTTATTATGATATAATATAGTTTGTCAACAGTCCATTCTGATGGCGGAATTTGATACACGTGAAAATCCTTCTGATTCAGTGCGTCAATATTGCACCATTGAAACACCTAGAACAGAATGCTTGACAGCAATTAGTTTCAACAGCATATTAGCCCAGCGTATGAAAAACATACAAGGCCGATATACGCACCAATAACTCTGACACTAAAGGGTATGTTTACTAAACCATCTTAACGTGCGCTCTGCGACGTTATCACGCGATAAGGTACCTTATCGCCCGATGAAGGCGCCTTACTGCAGCAGCACAAACGAGCGCTGAAGGCGGAGAAAGGCTCCCGGAGGGCAGAGGAAGGCTCCCCAGGGGCGGAGAGAAGGGGTCAGTGGGTGCAGAGTGGGAGGGGAGAGGCTTCCCGCACACTAACGCTGTGAAATCCGAGGCTCAAAACTAACGCCAGTGAAACCCTGACGTTAGAGCTGATTTAAAGGGAAAAGAAACCATTTCCATCAGCAATGTACAGCAAAACCAGGGAAACCTACAAAAAGTGATGTGTGATACATGTGCACGGTACAAAAGGGCAAATAAACCTTGAAAATGTACAGAAGAAAATATAAAAATAAAATAACCAAGCTGGCCAATAGCGATATCACTGGGAAACATGAAAAAACACTCCCAAGAAAGCTCCCAAAAAAAGATATGAATTTTGGAAGGGTCTATGCTCCGTCCCCATACAAGGTGAATGAGCCCACAGTGTTATTGCGCTGAGCAGGGTTTCCAACTCCATTGGCCAGGTTTCCTATGGCGTGCACATGTTCCACAACAGCAGGGCGGGCATGTTGGAATGGGCAACTGGACAGATGCTGGAAAAGGGGACACAGAGGGCTGCAGGCGGCACACGCTGCGGTGCAGCTGGCCCACAGTGCGGACTAGGGTGATGCCTAGCTGGCCCATAGGAATGCAGAAAGAGTAGAGCAGCCAGACAGCAACTGCTGAGGGCCCAACATGGGCACGAGTGTGCTTCCCACAGTGTCACAGGGGATAGTACCCAGCAGATACCCCGAAGGGCACAGAACATTGGCATGCGGTGCTGGGGGAAAGTGTGGACAGCTATGCAGGCACCCCTACCGCAGAACCCGCACCATAGGCAGCCACCTACCCGCGCACTGGATGGCCTGAGACTGCGCTCCACCAGCACCACCAGCAGAAGAGCATGTCAGCATGGTGGCTGCGGGATACTGGTGGTGGAGGGGGCAGTGGCAGCTGCCCAGAGCAGACCATGGCCTAGCCCTGTGTAGGTGGGTGCCATGCACTGCAACAGACAGGCCCTGTCTGACAAACAGTCATGGTATCACCAGGGAATGCACAGTCTCTGTGGCAACGCAGTGGTACAGTGCACATAGCCAGTGTGTTCAGAAGTAGAAAGTCACAGGTTCAAGTCCCAGCTGTGGTTCCTGCCAACCCATTCCCAATATTTTACCCACTACTAAAACGTGCTAATACAGACAGAACCTTTATTGCAGATGATGTAAACATGCCCAAAACACCTACATTGTACCTTACAGAGCACAGACACCATAAACATGCACATTATCTAGAGCAGAGTCTCCCAAATGCAGTCCTGGAGGGCCAAAAACCATTCAGGTTCCATGCTGCCTCTAATAAAGATGCCTGTGCTGCATTTCTATGTGCCGCCCCATGGTATGCAGATGTATCTCATGCATATTCATGAGGTACAGCATGAAAACCCGAACAGTGTCTGGCCCACCAGGACTGGAGTCGGGAACCTCTGCCCTAAAGCAGCGGCCAACAGGGACAGACACACCCGCACCCACAGGCTCCATTATCCAATGCCTCCTGTAGAGGCAGGATGTTGGGCCCTGCGTACATCTCCCAATGCTAGCACTTGCATACCTTAGCAATGCCACCCTAAACCTGGGAATACGGTACGCAGCTATCAAAAGGTTGCTATGATTACTGGCAGATAGCAATTCCAAGGTTAAGTGCAATTTTCTGAGTGAGCTGCATCATAGCAACCTTTCTGATGTCTGTGGAGTGTGCTACAGGTCTTGTGTCTGACAGTGTTTACCAACCTGGGGAGTAACCCCAACAGTATTGCGTACCATAGCCATGCCTGCACTGTGCCCAGGACTGCTGCGGTGGCCAGGGCTGCCAAACACCTCTATAGTTGCACAATGCTGGCATAGGTGTGGGGAGTGTGTGTCTGTCTATCCAGTGTGTGGTGGCTGCAAACACCCTCCACAGCCCACACTGCTAGCACTGTTGCCAGTATTGGCCTGCCAATGTACATAATGAGGAGCAAGGTACTGTGGGAATAGCCAGGATAGGGTGGCCTGGCATGGATTCATCTGTACATAGCATAGGGCAATGACTCGGACATTGTAGTGGCCGGCCACCACCTGCACGGACAGGGTGGCCACAGCATGTCCTGCTGGGAGGTCACTCTCACCCTGACTGAGCAGTGACCACGGCATGGCTAGGTTCCCCCATAGTGCTGTATAGTTTTGTTTTCTTGTGATATTTATGGGTTTTCTTTTGGGGCCCAATCACTGACTTGTCTGCTTGGTGTGTATGCTGATGTCCCAGTTCTGGGTACATGCGCTTACTCCAAGAACATGCGCTATGGACTAGCTAGCAGACTGTCTGCAGCTAGTATGTGTTTTGATGGAACATCTTGCAGGGTACAGTGGCTGCAGGCTTGCTGCTGGAGAATGTCAGATAGTGGTGTGGGACAGCTGTGCATTTCCAGGCCTACTGTCTGTCGGCTATTGTTTTATGGATGTGTATAGCTCTGCATTGCCTGCCCTGTAGGGTGTCTGTTCCCCAGCAGGACTGGGGTTGATGGTCCTCTCTCCTGCCACCCTTGCAGGGATGTAGAATGTGGATCTGTTGGTGAGTGATCCTGTTTCCCACCCTGAGCCCCAGAGGGTGGGTTGTGTGGTGGTACATAATCTGCCTATGGGTCCAAATACCCCCTCTTCACCCCCCCCTTTCACTCACACACACCCCTTTCACCCCCCCCTTTTCACCCCCCTTTCACCCCCCCTTTCACCCCTCCCTTCCACCCCCCCTTTCACCCCCCTTCACCTCCCCTTTCACCCCCCCTTTCACCCCCCTTTCACGCACCCCTCTTTCACCCCCCCTTTCACCCCCCTTTCACCCCTCCCTTCCACCCCCCCTTTCACCCCCCCTTTCACCCCCCCTTCACCACCCCTTTCACCCCCCTTTCACCCCCTTCAACCCCCCTTTCACCCCCCCATTTCACCCCCCCCCTTTCACCCCCCCTTCACCCCCCTTTCACACCCCCCTCTTTCACACACCCCTTTCACCCCCCTTTCACCCCCCTTCACCCCCTTTCACCCCCCATTTCACCCCCCCTTTCACCCCCCTTCACCCCCCCTTTCACCCCCCCTCTTTCACACCC
The DNA here is from genome assembly GCA_033557465.1 of Ichthyophis bannanicus. Lineage (NCBI taxonomy): Eukaryota > Metazoa > Chordata > Amphibia > Gymnophiona > Ichthyophiidae > Ichthyophis > Ichthyophis bannanicus. The sequence goes on along the minus strand of CM066038.1, from coordinate 369,360,956 downwards.
CCTTTCACCCCCCTTTCACCCCCTTTTCACCCCCCTTCACCCCCCTTCACCCCCCTTTCACCCCCCCTTCACCCACCCCTTCACCCCCCCTTTCACCCCCCTTCACCCCCTTCACCCCCCCTTTCACCCCCCCTTCACCCCCCCTTCACCCCCCACCCCCCTTCACCCCCCATTCACCCCCCCTCTTTCACCCCCCCTTCACCCCCCTCTTTCACCCCCCCTCTTTCAACCCCCCCTCTTTTCACCCCCCTTTCACCCCCCCTTAACCCCCCTTTCACCCACACCCTTTCACCCCCCCCCCTCTTCACACCCCCCCTTTCACCCCCCCCTTCACACACCCCCTTTCCCCACCCCCCCTCTTCACCCCCCCCCCTTTCACCACCCCCCCTCTTCACCCCCCCCCCCCTTTCACCACCCCCCCCCTTTTCACCTACATCATATAACCATGGCACCAACACAGGATATGCACTATTCTGGGTGTATCATAGCCCATAAGGACAACACATGACTGAGAAATACAGAAGGACACAGATGTTTTCTAGGTGTGTCTGCAGGAACTACCTATCGCACACAATAGCACTGATGGGGAACTTCAATCATAGTGCATTTCAGCCATGAAAGGTGTTGTGGACCTGCTGCTGGGCGCCCCACCTCACCCTCAGGGTGAGCACAGTACCTGCACAATGTGACGGTCTGTAGCTACTCTGTGCCAGTACCACACATGGTCGGTTCCCCCTACCAGGCCAAGGTGCTGTGGTGGTGCATACCCCATCTTGTGCCCATCTGTAGACTGCTGATTTGCATGTGCAGTGCATCATGGGTACGGGTGGGTTAACCCTATCCTGGTAACCACAGCATACAGTTTGTGTGGTGACATGCAGTCCTTCTGCTGGCAGCCAGGTGCTTGCTAGCAGCTGTAGCCCACTGGTTACTTCATTGCTTGTGGGTCCAGAGATCATGGGTTCAAACCCATGGTGGGGTTATTTGATAAGGCTGTTCAAGGCATTGTCTATTTTTAATGTACATTAGTGCTGCCAGCAGAAACACCCTCAGTGTACTGTAACCATAAAGCACCTTATAAGGTGCTCTATAAAGTGCCTTATAAGGCACCTTGTAGGGCGCCCTATAAAGTTCCTTGTAAGGTGCCTTATCAGGTGTCCTCTAAAGCACCTTATAGGGTGCCCTATAGGGGACATTATAGGGTGCCTTGGCAGACAGTACACTTTATATTGTGCCTTATGGAGTGCCTTATAGGGTGCCTTATGCGGCACCTTAGGTTGCGGCACGTGAGGGTGTGTTTCTGGCAGCACTAATTAAACTATAAATAAAATGCCTCAAAACTCACACGTAAAAGCTACTGGCTCAGCCAGCCTTATGGGTTAGGCACACTGGGGGATTGAACTCATGACTCCTGTACCATCAATCAGTGTATTAACCATTGTGCTACAACTCTGTTGCTATGTTTGTATGTCTGTGCGCCTACTTAAGATTACTGTGCGTTAACGTGCTTAGCGGCATCTCGCCCGATAATGTGTGCAGCGCACGTTATCGCATGATAATCCTGTTTTGCTACTTTAAGACTGACACACCCACTCCATTTATGGCAGCCTGCACACTATCGCCGGGCGCACGTTAAGACAGTTTAGTAAACATGCCCCTAAGGGATATGTTTACTAAACGGTGCTAACATCACAGCTGTGATGTTATCGCGTGATACGTGATGTTATCACGTGATAATGGTGCTTTACCGTGCGAGAACGTCACGTATTGTGCGATAATGTCTGCGGCGGTGTTAAGCTGTGCAGAGTGTGGAGGAAGGCTCCCCAGAGGGCGGAGTAAGGCTCCCCAGGGGCAAAGATGAGGGGTCAATGGGCGGAGAGTGGGCGGGGAGAGGCCCCATGCACACTAACACCGTGAAATGAAGCTCTGAAAATTAGCGCCAGTGAAAACCTCGCGCTAGAGGCACTTTTGCAGGAGAGAGAAACCATTTCAGTCAGCAATGTACAGCAAAGCCAGGGAAACCCAGAAAAGTGATAGTAGTGATACATGTGCAGGAACCAAAAAGGCAAATAAACATATTAAATGACCAGAACCACATTTGAAATTCACATAAACAAGCTGGCCAATAGTGCTACTAATGATAAACTGACAAAGCGTAAAAAGGAAGATATCATGTTTGGAAGGGGCTATGCTCTGTCCCCCTACAAAGTGAATGATCCCACATTGAAATAGCGGTGAGCAGGGTTTTCTCCTTTATAATGGGCAGGTTTGTTATGCAGTGGTCCATCTGGGGCATAGTGCGGACTAGGCAGATGCCTAGGTGGCACATAGGAATGCCGAAACTGTAAAGCAGCAAGACAGCAACTGACGAGGGTCCAACATGGGCATGGAGTGTGTGTCCCACAGTGTCATAGGGGATATTACCCAGCAGGTACCCCCAAGGGCACATAACATTGGCAGGCGGTGCCGGGGGGGGGGGGGGGAAGCACGCATGTCCATGTAGGCACCCCTACCTGAGAACCCACACCATAGGCAGCTGCATACCGGCACACTGGATGGCCTGGGACTGCGCACCACCAGCTCCACTGGCATAATTGCATGGCAGTATGGTGGCAGAGGGGTGATCATGGCGGAGGGGGCAGTGGAGTCTGCCCACAGCAGACCATGGCCAAGCCCCGTTTAGGTGGGTGCCGTGCACTGCAACAGACAGGGTCTGTCTGACAAACAGTCATGGTATCCTCAGGGCATGAACTGTCCCTGTGGCAACAGTGTGGTGCAGTACACACAGCCAGTATGTTCAGGAGCAGAAGGTCACAAGTTTAAGTCCCAGCTGTGGCTCCTGCCAACCCTCTCCCCATATTTTACCCAGTACTAAACCGTGGTAATAAAGAAGGAACCTTTATTGCAGATAAAATAAACATGCCTGGAACACCTATATTTTACCCTACAGAGCACAGACACCATAAACATGTGCAATCCCTAGAGCAGAGTTTCCCAACTGCAGTCCTGGAGGGCCAAACACCATTCAGGTTTCATGCTGTCCCTAATAAATATGCCTGTGCTGCATTAGTATGCACCACCCCCATTGTATGCAAATGTGTATCTCATGCATATTCATTAGGGACAGCATGAAAACCTGAACAGTGTTTGGCCCACCAGGACCGGAGTTGGAAAACTCAGAGCTAGAGCAGAGGCCAACAGGGGTATAAACACCAACACCCACAGGCTCCACTATCCAAAGCCTCATGGAGAGTCAGGCTGTTGGGCCCTGCACAGAGCAGCATCTCCCAATACTGGCAACTGTATACCTTAGCAATGCCGTCCTAAACATGGGAACACGTTCCACATATATGAAAAGGTTGCTGTGATTAATGTCAGATAACAAATCCTAAGTTAAACACGATTTGTTGATAGAGGTTCATCATAGCAAACTTTCTCATATCTGTGGAATGTGTTACAGTTATTGATTCTGACAGTGTTTACCACCCTGGGGAGTGACCCCAACAGTTTTGCATACAATAGCAATGCCTGCACTGTGCCCAGGACTGGTGTGGCAGCCAGGGCTGCCACAATCCTCTATATTTGCACAATGCTGGCATAGGTGTGGGAGTGTGTGTCTGTCTATCCAGTGTGTTGTGGCTGCCTACACCTTACTGAGCCCACACTGCTTGCACTGTTTCCAGTGTTAGCCTGCCAATGTGCATAATGAGGAGCAGGGTACTGTGGGTACGGCCTGGATAGGATGGCCTGGGTAGGATGCATCTGCACAGGGCATAGGGCAAAGGCTGGGACATTGTAGTGCCCGACCACCACATCCACAGACAGGGTGGCCACGGCATGTCATGCTGTTAGGTCACTCTCACCCTGACTGAGCAGTAACCATCACATGGCTATGTTCCCCCATAGTGCTATACAGTGTTTCTCTTAAGTGATATTTATGTTTTTTTTTCTGGGGTCCAATCACTGACATACCTGCTTGGTGTATGGGTGCTCATGTCACATTTTTAGGTGCACAGAGTTTTTCCAGGAACATGCACTATGTATTAGCTAGCAGACTGTCTGCAGTTAGTAGGTGTATGCCTGGGACACCGTGCAGTGGGTGGAGATTGACTGTGCCCGCTGCTTGTGAATGTCAGATAGTGGTGGGTGGGTGTCTGCTGAGCTTTTCCAGCATTCTACATGTCTGCCATTGCCTTATTGATGTGTACAGATCTGCATGGACTGCCCTGTATGGTGCCTGTTCCACAGCAGGACTGGGGGTTGTTGGTCCTCTCTACTAACACCATTGCAGAGAGGTAGAACATGGATCTGTTGTTGGGAGATCCTGTTCCCCCATCCTGAACCACAGAGGGCAGTTTGGGTGGTGCTACATAATCAGCTTTTGGGTCCAAACACCCACCTTCACGTATAACATGCGACCATGGCACCCACACAGGAAATGCACTATTCTCTGAGCATCATAGTTCACAAGGGCTAGACATAACTGGGAAATACAGATAAACACAGGTGCATTTGCAAGGACTACATATCACACACTGGCATTGATGGCAACCTGCAGCATAGTCTATCTCAACCAAGCCAGGTGCTGCAGACATGGTGCTGGGTGCCCCACCTCACCCTCAGGGTGAGCACAGGACCCGCACAATGTCACGGTCTGTAGCTACTCTGTGCCAGTAACACACACGGTCAGTTCCCCCTACCAGCCCAAGGTACTGTGGAGGTGCATACCCCATCTTGTGATCAGCTGTAGACTGCTGATCTGCATGTGCAGTGCATCATGAGTAAAGGTGGGTTTACCCTATCCTGGTGACCACAGCAGACAGTTTGTGTGGTGACCTGCAGTCTTTATGTAGCCAGCCAGGGATCCTTTCACAGCTGTAAAGATGTAGCCCACTGGTTATTTCAATGACTGTGGAGGCAGAGGTCATGGGTTTGATCCCACTGTGGTTTTATTTAATAAGGCTGTCTGAGGCTTTTCCTTTTCATTTAAATCAGTGCTGCTAGCAAAATGCACCCTCACAGTTCTGTAACTTTAAGGTGCCTCATAAGGCGCCCTATACAGCGCTCTATAAGGCGCCCCGTAAAGCCCCCTATAGGGCACATTATAAGGTGCCTTGGCAGACAGTGCACTTTATAATATGTCCTATGGAGTGTCTTATAGGGCTCCTTCTGCGGCACCTTAGGTTACGGCACTATGAGGGTGTTTTTTCTGGCTGCACTAATTTAAATTAAAAAAGGAAATGCCTCAGACGGCACTGATTTAAATTAAAGTGTAATTCCTCAGACAGCCTTCTTACATAACACCACTGTGGGATCAAACCCATGGCCTCTGCCTCCACAGTCATTTCCCTATGGCAACATGGCCTGGAAACTGCCTTAGCTGTGGGTCTCCCCTATCCCAGTAAGCACAGCAGAATGTATGTGCGTTGACGTGCAGTTGTGTAGACAGTCCTCTCTATGACAATGGCCATAGAGGCATAGCACACTGATTAGTACAGTGACTATACAGCCAGCTCTCCTAGGTTCAAATCCCCAGTGTAACAACATCAGGAAGAGTGTCCATTTTGCATGACTGTAACAGTTAGACACATCTCTGTAGTGTGTGGGTAACACCAACATACCCACTCACCCTAGTCCTGTAGACTACGGTGGCGCTGAGGATGGGCATAGAAAGCATTACATTATAGGGCGCAAGTTAAGACGCCCTATAATGCACCCGCTGGCCATTGCCGGGGAGCCTCATCGCCGTAAAGTAAACACCAATTATATTAATAAATGGAGAAGCGGCCCATAATGTTCGCGGCGCATTTCACTGTTCCAATAAGAATACTATGACGTGATCTGGCCATCAAAATGCCACATGTGTGTGCGCCGTAATTGCGCCAGGTAGCGCATAGTACCGCGAGATAGTGCATGTACGTGCGTGACACGGCGCATGCACCATGTGCATCATCGCACATGTACATGCGCTATCTCGAGAGTGAAAAAATGGACAAGCATTCACGGAAGCCCACTTTTACCCAGAGGGAGCGCAGGATCCTGTGTGAACTGATCTGCACAAGACAGCGCCGTTTGTTCCCGGGCACAGCAAAGAGGCAGGACCTTGGACGGGTGAGGAGAGCATGGGTGCGCCTCAGCAGGCGGTACAACAGATCTGCCAACTATCCCCGTGAGGTAAGTGTATGGGGACAGGTCACACAATGACGGTTGTGCAACACAAATACAGCAAGCATTACATATCATACATGCAGAACATGGTGGACATACCAGTCTGTGGGCCAAGCTGTTGCCACTGTAGATGCATATGTTGTGGATTGCAATCCTGCCCTATCCCCAGAATGGCCACAGACCTGATTTCACAGGTCTATTACACATCCTGGTGTTATGTTACCTGTGTGTGATGTGGTCCCAAATGTCTGCTCCATCCCCAGGAGGCGTCACACAGGGCTACAGAGGTCTAGCATAGATCCTGGTGTTAGGTTAGCTGCATCTTTGTCAGTATCAGAGCTCTGCCCTAACCCCAAGTGGCGTTGACCTGAATTAAGTGGTCCATTAAAGATCCTGGTGTCAGGGTACCTGCATCTGTTTCATTCTCACAGCTCTGCCTTAACTCCAGGAGTCCCTGGACCTGATTACAGAGGTCTATTAGAGATCCTGATGTCCAGTAAACTGCATCTGTTTCATTCTCACAGCTCTGCCCTAATTCCAGGAGGCCCTGGTCCTCATTACAGTGATCCATTAGAGATCCTGGTGTCAGGGTACCTGCATCAGTTGGGGTTTCACAGCTCTGCCCTAACCCCAGGAGGCCCTGGACCTAATTACAGAGGTCTTTTATAAATCCTGGTGTCAGGGTAACTGCATCAGTTGAGGTTTCACAGCACTGCCCTAACTTCAGGAGGCCCTGGACCTGATTACAGAGGTATACTAGAGATCCTTGTGTCAGGGTACCTGCATCAGTTGGGGTTTCAAAGCTCTGCCCTAACCCCATGAGGACCTGGACCTAATTACAGAGGTCTTTTATAAATCCTGGTGTCAGGGTAACTGCATCAGTTGGGGTTTCACAGCTCTGCCCTAACTCCAGGAGGCCCTGGACCTGATTACAGGGGTCTATTAGAGCTCCTGGTGACAGGGTACCTGCATCAGTTGGGGTTTCACAGCTCTGCCCTAACCCCAGGAGGCCCTGGACCTAATTACAGAGGTCTTTTATAAATCCTGGTGTCAGGGTAACTGCATCAGTTGGGGTTTCACAGCTCTGCCCTAACTCCAGGAGGCTCTGGACCTGCTTACAGAGGTCAATTACAGATCCTGGTGTCAGGGTACCTGCATCTGTTTCATTCTCACAGCTCTGCCCTAACTCCAGGAGGCCCTGGACCTGATTACAGGGGTCTATTAGAGATCCCAGTGTCAGGGTACCTGCGTCTGTTTCATTCTCACAGCTCTGCCCTAATTCCAGGAGGCCCTGGACCTAATTACAGAGGTCCATTAGAGATCCTGGTATCAGGGTAACTGCATCAGTTGGGGTTTCACAGCTCTTCCCTAACCCCAGGAGGCCCTGGTCCTCATTACAGTGGTCCATTAGAGATCCTGGTGTCAGCGTACCTGCATCTGTTTCATTCTCACAGCTCTGCCCTAACCTCAGGAGGCCCTGGTCCTAATTGCAGTGGTCCATTAGAGATCCTGGTGTCAGGGTACCTGCATCAGTTGGGATTTCACAGCTCTGCCTTAACCCCAGGAGGCCCTAGACCTAATTACAGAGGTCTATATCCCAGCTAGGTATGTTGGTGCATTCTCCTGTTGCAGTCGGCCACAAATGCCCTATTCACAGGAGGCCCTAGTTGTGTCCACACAGGTAGAGTACACATCCTGGTGTTCTGGTAGTCGTTCCTGGTAATGTGTTCAGGGCCATCCAATCCCCGCGTGACGCCAGAACACATCACACATTACACATTTTCCAATACAGATATCATGGTGGCATGGTGTGTGTGTCTGCAGATGTGTGTAGGTGATGCAAACATACAGGTGTGTGCCGGACCCCACAGGGGCCAAGAAACATCTCCCCTGTAGACCAGCATACCTACCCCACACATGGCATGGTGCTGCCATGTAATGCAAGGACAGCGTAGGATCTGGGTAAGACTGGCCTGTGGGGTTGGCCAAACGACACATAGGTGGCACCCCACACATGCCCGGAACCACAGCCACACATGCAGGCGGCGCTGGCAACAGGTAGTATAGGACCCACTGGCATGAGCAGCAGCAGCACCCTGCTGTACGCAGTGATGTGTGACATGCGTTAGGTACCCACCAGAGATATCTGGCCCTTAATGTTCCCACCCAGGTGGAGGACCTACGGAAAAAGGGACGGGGGTTGCGGCTGCACTGCCCAGATGTCCTTGAGCGGCTACAAAGGAGGGCACTGCAGGAATGTGGTGTGAGTGTTGCGTCCCCTGCAGCGCAGTACAGCATGTCACAGTGGGCCAACGGCCTATGGGAGGCCACACTATGTTTATATGGTGTTGTAATTGCATGATAGTGTGCTAATGACTGTCTTCCCCCACAGAAGCTGCTGCTGCTGCTGGTGAGGGGACATCAGCCTCAGGGCCACCCACAACACGCCTCACAGCTACAGTCCAGCTGGTGGAGGAGGAGAAGGAGGAGGTGGAGGAAGAGGAGGCGGCAGAAAAGGAGGAGGAGGAGGAGGAGGCGGCAGAGGCGGCGGAGGCAGAATAGGATGATGGGGACATGGAGAGGGTGGAGGGTGGGGTGGGACAGGAGGGAGGGGAGGGTGAGAGTGTGTGTGATGTTTTGGGGGGTGAGGAGGAGGGGAAGGAGAGTGTGGAGGGTGGGTGGGAGGTGCCAGGCGGGGAGGAGGGGGGGTGGAGGGGGAGGGGAGGAGGGGACACAGGACAGCACAGGGCACTGTGGGTCCCTGCCAGCTGCCACATGTGTGTCACAAGTATCACAATTACTCCAATGATATGAGAATTTTTCAAAGCTAGTCTTGAACTTCCCAGCTAACTTTATATATATATGTTTTTTTCAAGTTGTCCTCACTGTTCAATAAAAAAGTGGGAATCGGGTCTCAGACTTATTAGGAGCTACGGTAATAACATTTCAACCAAATGCTCCAATTTTCATCAATGACCCCTCTTGTGTTTACTATTAGATAAGCCTGACTTTTTCTGTTCTTCTTTCTTTTTGAAAATTTTGTTTGAATATAAAGAAAAATAGTAAACACAAGAGGGGTCATTGATGCAAATTGGCGCATTTGGTTGAAATATTATTACCGTAGCTCCTAATAAGTCTGAGACCCAATTCCCACTTTTTTATGGAACAGTGAGGACAACTTGAAAAAAACATATATATATATAAAGTTAGCTGGGAAGTTCAAGACTAGCTTTGAAAAATTATCATATCATTGGAGTAATTGTGATACTTGTGGCTTAACTGTAATATTACTCTGAATAATAAGGACCAACTTTGATTGTCAAGCCACACGTGCGTGGCAATGGTGCCCGTCTGGGTGTAGCTACGCCACCCATTGCCACAGACAGGGGCCACGCACATGCCACCACACAGACACCTGGCACCTTGTGTGTATGTGGTGGCAGGTGCATCAAGGACCTGTATGTGGCAATGGAAGGCGTGCTGCAATGCCAGCAGGCCCAGGACTGCACCATCCGGTGGCTGGCAGGCTCCATTAAGTGGATGGCTGCTGAGATGCAGCGTGTGGCTGGTATGGGCGGCGCATCTTGACAGCCATCCTCTGATGGGCATCCCAAGAGCGTGTGATGGTCCCTGTGGTGCCCACACACGTGCCCTGTGCTGTCCTGCCTCCCGGGACCCAACATGTAGGCTTTGGTAAATATTATCTGTTGTATATATGTTTTAAAATACAGTTGTTTTAATACATCACAATGGTCATGTGTCTCCCTTACAGACAGACTGTGCATGTGAGCATGGGGCATGTGTATAGATCCCTATGTGTATGCGTGGTAGACATAGGTGACATACATGGACCATCTCCACACGCAGTTTTGGGGGCTGCCCATGTGCGTAAGCGTCTGTGTCCCATGGTGCCCCTGTGATGTGCCAATGTGCACTGTGCCCCAACAGCAATGGTCACATGCATGCTGCCTGAGATGTGTGTGCACCATATCTGATGCACCATGCCTGTGGGGCAATAGGGGGAAAGGCTAGCAGCAGGTATGTTGCCAGAAGGCTAAGAGGGGATGCGGTACCCAGGGGCTTTACAGGGGGATAGCTGGTGAGGGCGAGGAAGGTCGATGCAGGTCCCAAGGATGAGCGGTGGGGGACTAAAAGCTCTGGAGAACAGTGATCAGCTGACTGAAGCGAGCTACCATTGTCTGCCTGTGCAGCATGCAAGCCTATGTGGGTAGACAGCCACGTAGGCCCTGGTGTGGGCAGGGAGGATGGTCACACATGTGTGTCCAATGATGGAGAGTATATGGGGTGGGAGAGGGTGACAGATCCTTACAACAGACATGTACCACTGTGAACATCTTGCTGGGCAACGGGTGAGGTTGGGTATACCCCCACGCATAGGTAGGAGGGTGACCACCTGCCACAGTCCATGACACAGGGCATGGTATAACCTATGTGCGATGATTGGTGGCAGTACAGACACCCCACCCCTGAGGGATATGGGTAGGCACATGTGGGCAGGGGACAACATGGGTTGCAGGGTACGTAGGGGATCACAGTGCCATACATTGGAAACAAACACATAGGTTGTGATATCTTTATTATTAATGTTCACATCCTCCATGGCCGGCCACGGCAACCACGGCCCAACCCACCCCTCTGTCACGGGACTGCTGTTGCCTCTTCTGGGCCGGTGCTGGCTGCTGGGTATGGGCAGCTATGGTCTCCTGGGCATCCGCAATACGGAGGAGCGCCCCTGCCATTGTGTCTGCTGTGGCACGCAGCTGGGGGATCTCCTGGAGAATGGCCAACAGAGCCTGATGAATGCCTGTGGGTGGAACACAAGGTGATGTTGGAGATACCTGTTACAACCCCCACTGTGACACATGCACATGTCAAGCATATCCCACCAGATCAGTCTGCAGAAGAATCATGCATGCAACAACTAGCATCACATGACCATGTTTAAATCAATGTGTCCCATGAGCCATTCTCATGCCAGGAAAGGGTCCTGATGAGGGCTTCTGTGAATCACAGATCTCACACATGGTACAGTGTCACAGTTCAATGTGTCAATGCTTGATCTGTACACTGGTCATATGAGATAAGCCAGATGACATGAGCAGTCATGGCACACACATACATATATCTGGGGGGCCCTATTTTCTCTAATGCTGGCCCACAGTACAGATTACGCTGACAAACTATGCTAGGTAACAATACCCATGGGGAGGGGTCAGTCATGTAAGCTCTCTAGGTGAACTGGGATAGGTGTTTTCTGCTGTGCGCTTCCTTGGTTATATGGCCGTGAACAGTATGTATGTGTCTGAGCGCCTCACGCATGCTGACACCTGACAAGCCATGCTACAAGAGGGGGGGAATGCACATGGCACAGACCCCCCCCCACACATAAGAAAAATCTGCTATGTTTACAACATATTGTGGTACACATGCAATCTCACTGTGGATGTTACGTCCACCCCCATGGGGATTGTTGCGTATGCTGTTACCCACCTTTGGCATCATGACTTGCTGAGGCACTGTGGGCCCACAGCTCTGCCAGGATCATAGCCATGCTTGTGGGAGGGGTGGCTGATGTCTCTGGCGCCTGCACAGTGTGGTGACTCCCCTCCATCTCCTTACCCTCTACAGACTGTGAGCTGCTGCTAGTGGCCCCCACTGGAGCGTTGACATCCGGTGGCGTGTCCTCTGTCTCGACCAGCACATTGTTTCCTGTTGTGCCTTTGTCATTGCTGGCAGTGTCCCTGTACATTGTGGGCTCTGGCCCCTTATCATCCTGAGGCCCTGTCACATCTTCTTCCTCATGTGCCTCCATGGTCCTGTTGTCACCTGGGGGTTGGAAAAGGGTACACAGCACAGATGAGTTTGTGCAGTGCACCTATGTACACCTGTGTAGTACATCCCCGCCATAATCAATGTGTTGTGTGCCTGTGTCTGCTGTTGGTATGCCTACAATAGGGACAGCACAGGTTCCTACAGTGTGCTGTTCCTGGCAGGGGTGGGGGGTAGCAGCCTCATTCCCTGGTGTAGCTGTACCGCATGAGATGTAGTATGTGGGGGATGGTGTTTTGTGTGCCGTGCCCTCTATCTGCAGTATCAGGTATGGACTGGCCACCTGACCTTGGATGTGACCTCAGCAATACATGTGGCCGTGGCACATGTGAGAGCCCTGAGTGGGATTGTGAGCCGTCATTGTGTGTGTGAGCGATGTGCTTGCATTGCTCTGAGTGGTATGCATGTTAGATGTTGCAGGATGTGTCCGTGTCAGCCAGACGTGTCTGTGGGCCCTCCTCTTTGCAAGACACTATGCGGTGCAGCTGAACAGCTATACCATACTCCATGGGTGTGGTTGGATGTATGGTGGGATGGGTGGAACACTGCTGTGTATGGGGTTGCACCATGTGTGGAAGTATGGGAATGTGTGTGTGGCATTGTGGGACTTGAATAAGGGCTGATCCCAGGTGTTGTGGGGGATTTGCTATGTGCATTTGGTATGGGTGTGACAATGTGCCTTCCAATGTCTGGTGAGGGTGCGTGCGGTATCACCACTGTATGTGGGCCCCAACAGAGTGTTAAGTGTGTAACATGTGTGTGATTTTTTTGATGGTGTTTTTTTGCGTCTATGTCATCATCCCCATGTGTTAGTCCTTTCCCTGTCAGAGGTCTGTGATATGTCCCTGGATAGGTAGGTGCATACTGACGTTAAATGAGTTTTGTTGGTGTATGTGTGTGCTCCCAGGCCAATGTTTTATGGGCTAGTTGTATGTCCCTCTTGTATGTCTCCCCGTGTCAGAAGTATGATGACTGGCTGTGACCTATATACCAGATACTATTTTAACAAGTAAACCTAAGGGTGACAGAGAACGCAGGCTGGTACTGCTGAACACACCCCAAAAGGTGGAGGCACAAATCAATAACTCAATGTAAGCCCTCATAGCCATATGTGATGAAGGAACGCAAGACCAATCTGGGTATGACAACTCCAGTAGTAGAGGAATCTGACCTCAGTTAGTCCCCCCAACTAATCCTTAGGAGGAGGAGTACTTTGAAGGACAGACAGGCCCTGTACTCACATGAACTCTGCATACATCAGTGGCCAAACTCACCTATATGTACAGCCCAGAGGGTCTAGCAGAACAGCCAAACTTCAAAGCACTAGAGAGCAATAATGTAGAAATGATACAAGGAGGTTATCTGAAAACTGTCAAATGATATCCCAATGTGGCTCTTTATTGTTACATTGCTGCTCAGGTATGCTGTGATGCTCTTTGATTACAGTGGGATATCATTAGCCACTCCTCAGATATGTCCTTTACATCTCTGTTACATCGCTGATCTGTAGTGCTGTGAATTGTTGCTATGCAGCTTAACCCTCTGGGCTTTGCATGTATGTTTTCTGGACCATTGATATATGCAGTGTTCAGTCAGATATGGGCCTTGTTCGCCATGCCCCCTGCCTCTCCACTGCTTTGTGGTCCTCAACTACCTTCAGGACTGTCTCTATCATGCACACAGGCCCAGGTATCTGTCACACACACCCTACACCTACTCTGCCATGTGCTGCTGTGTCATCACCCCATACTTGCCTGTGTTCAAGCACGCATGCTCTCTGGACATGGTTCTCCACCAATCCCCTACATGTGCCACATGTGCTTTGGCGTGGCCTGTACGGGTGCTGCATATCTACTACTACTACTCCTACTCCTAAGCATTTGTAGGGTTCTACCAAGCGCACACAGCACTGTAAACAAGAAAACACAAAAAGACAATCCCTGTTCAATGGAGCCTATAATCTAAAAGGACAATGCACTAACAGGTGTGGAAGGAGATTTGGAACAGCAGCAAAGAGACAAGAGCAGGGGAGACAGGTCAAAGGAAGGAGGTAGGAACAAGTGTGAGAGGAAGACAGAAAGGTGAAATTAAAAAGGGGAGGAATGGAGAACAGCACACTCCAAAGGCAGAGGCAAACCTATGAGCTTTGAACCTAAGTGGGATGAGGGCCATAGAAGATGCCTGACGCATAGACAAAGGATGTTTATTCCAAGCCTAAGGAGCAGCAAGGTGTAAGGTGTATACCCACCTGCCTGTGGATGGGCAGTGTCTAGTGCTTCTGGCAGTGCACGCAGGTAGATGGGCCCAAGATGGTCTGCGAGCTCCTGCTCCAGGGGTGTGAGAGGTGGAGAAAGGGGGGCACCCCCACTGGTGCCCATGGCATGTTGCCTCTCCGCCACCATGTGTGCACAGACACCATGCTTAATATCTTTAAATCTCTTTCTCAGGATGTCCAGGTCCCTGGTTGGTCCCCCTGCTTGGGCTACGGCCTCCTGTACCTCCTCCCACACATGTGGGAGGGGTGCTATTGCTGAGCCGGCCATAGAGCACCTCATAACGCTCCAACAAACTGGCCAGCAGGATGTGGTTTTCTTGCTGGCTGAATCTCACAGCCCTCATCCGTTCCTCAGCTGGGACAGATATACGCCTTCGTTTGGCACTGGGTGGCCCCTGTGTGGGCTGCGACACACCCGATGGGCCTGCAGCCACCACCACAGGCCCAACACTCCCTGTCAGCTCTGGGTCCTGCTGAACAGTTGCTCCCCCCCCTCTCCCCCTCCTGCCATGTCCTGTCACTCCATCTCCCTGCCCTCTGTGCCCTCTCCCTCCCTGTCACACATCCCTGCTCCTTGGCTCCTCTGCTACACCTCACACCTGCTCCTCGCCCCACCTCCTCTTCCTGTTGCCTGCTCCTCAACTCAGCTCCAGTCTCTGTCGCCTGCTCCTTGCCTCCCCTCCTCTCTCTCTCGCCTGCTTTGCCACACACCTCTCCACAACAAACCTGCCTCTGACACTCTCCACCACCGCTCACCAACCAAGCCACTCTCCATGACACACCTGCTTCTGACACTCTTCACCGACAACCACCAACACCATGCGCCTTCTCTCCCTCGCCTACACAAACCAGGTGTTTATGTGTATTTATAGGTTTTTTTACGTTGCATGCGTTGCGCATACGCAGTGGCACGAGCATGTCGGCTGCATGTGTTGTGCATGTGCTGTGTAAGGTGTGTGCGTGAAACACCATGTTATGCATGCGCTGTGTGTGAGTGTGAGGCTTGGCGCATGCACATAACCTGACGCAGCACATGCGCATCTCATGCTTATGCACAGCGCATGTGTAACATGGGTACTGTGCATGCACTTTCCACGTCTCTGTGGTGCATGCGCAACACGCGCAGCTGACACGATTGCGCCTCTGTGCATATGCAACACGCGCAACGTAAAAAAAACTATAAATACACATGCACACCTGATGCACTTTGAGGGGTTTGTGTAGGTGAGGGAGAGAAGGCGTGCGCTGTTGGTTGTTGGTGAAGCAAGTAGAGTCAGAGGCAGGTGTGTCGTGGGGAGTGGCTGGGTTAGTGAGTGGTGGTGGGGTTGTGTGGCTGGGTTGCTGTGTGTTGGGGGAGGTGTGTGGCTAGGTTGGTGAGGTGAGTGTCTGAGTTTGAGTGAGTTGGAGGAGTTGAGGGGATGGCGTTAATGGCGGGCTTTGTGGTTGCTGCATGTGCAGTGGGAGGTGATCAGAGGTTGCGGATGCCTGATGGGGGAGATGGTGTCCATGGGGCTGAGGCACAGGGCATGGGTGTAGTCCCGCTGCAACATAGACCTGCAGCTGTTGGGGAAGGCCAGGCAGAGGCTGTGCCAGCACAGCGCAGGAGGCGTGCGGAGTTGCAGGCTCTCCAGCCTCGCCTTTACAGGCCCAGGGCCCAGCTCCAGGGAATGCGTGAGGACCAGCTCATCTCCCTCTATTGCCTGAGCATGGGGGCTATTAGGGAGCTCTATGAGGATCTAAGACCTGACCTCGAGCCCCTGACTGGTCGGTCACATTCCATACCATGTTTCGTCAAGCTCCTTGGTGCACTACATTTCTTTGCCTCTGGCTGTTTCCAGTCATCTGTGGCCACAGTGTGTGGCATGATCCGCCCCACCTTCTCACGCTGTCTCCACCAGGTACTGCGTGCCATGATCAGCTGGGTGGGGAATTACATTGCCAATCCCAACACTAGGCAACAGTGGGGGATCCTGAACCAGGCCTTTGAGGCGTTAGCCGGGATACCACATGTGATGGGAGCTATTGATTGCACACATGTTGCCCTGGTCCCAGTGTTCCGCAACCGCAAACACTACCATTGCCTGAATGTTCAGGTTGTATGTGTTGCAAATATGCATATTCTGAATGTGGTCCCTAGGTTTGCAGGGTTCACCCATGACTCTTATATCCTGCATCACTTGGCACTATTCAGAAAATCTGAGGCAGACCAGTATGAGGACTACACTGCTGGGTACTGTATACTGCTGGGTGTGTATTTCTCATCTCTGACATGCACATGGTGATATTCTGACTAACCGTATGTGCACATGTCTGTCATTGAGGTGTAACCCTAGTTGTGTGTTTGTCTCATCTGTCTGTGTGTGATCTAACGTTGGGGGGGGGGGTAGTGCCCACCAGCTCTACCGTGCTACGGTGCTGCGTGCTGGTGGTAGAATGGACGCTAGCATTTGTGTCATGGTTACAGATTATGTTGATTGCAATCCTTACACCTACCCCTTGTTTTGTGTGTCATAACTTCAAACGCTGATGCATAGCGGCCTGTTTGTGCAGCTAGTGCATGACTACCGCACCCGCCCCACCACGTGCCCTGACTCAACCCTCTCTCTGCCCCATCTCCATCTTAACCTCACCTATTTGTGTGCTGCTCGGCTAGTGCTGGAATTTTAGTGTGGTAGGCTTTGGGTCACAAGCTCTCTGCTAGCGTGCGGCCCAAACACGTGATAACCACAGACTAAACCCTATGCTACCAGCTAACACACATTAGTAAACGTGCCTCTTGGATTGTAACTCTCCAAGGACAGGGACATTTCTAGTGGACTGAATTGTAACTTGCCTTGAAAGACATGAGCTAAATATTAAATCCTTTTCTAGCTTCTTCCAATGAGTATTTAAATTCTTTATTTTCGTTTTATAACAACAAAGGAAAAGGAAGACATACAGCTAAAAGAAAGATACATAAAGTGTGATACATACACCAAAGTAAACCCCTGCCACCCCCCTCCCCCCTGCTTCTTCTCTAGAAAACTAATCATTCCCGAAGCGGGCGTGTACTTACATTATTGTGTTACAAAACCTAACGGTGATCTGAAACATGATGAGTGCACATTATACAGGCATGTTGGAGCAATGAGCAGATTGTACATAATCATTAAGCATCTGCCATTTAGACAAGCGAGAGTGAGGTTGGGCATGGGGAATAGCTCTCCGAGGTATCTGCTCATATTTATTATATAAGCAGACGAGGTTCCACCATTCATTGACAGTAAGTCGAGAGCTATCCTTCCAATTCCTCGTGATTAAGCATATGGCTATACCCAGCATGAAATCAAGGAGAAAGTGACCCTTCTTAGGAAGAGAGGGGATCTCCGCCACAGAGCGGAGTCCCACGATCTTCCAAGAGAGAGGTTCGTGAAGGTGTAAGATAAATTGAATACAACCCCAGACCCGCCCCCAATAAACCTGTAGTTGAGGACATTCATAAATAACATGAGCGAGGGTGCCCACAGCAGTATGGCAAGACCAACACCGGTCCCTAGCATTTGTGTTCCATTTGGCTATTTTTTCTGGGGTATAAAAGCATCTGTGTGCAAAGAAGAAGAGAGTTTGGGTAACAGAGGCAGACCGGGAAACCCGCACTACTTTGCTCCAGAAAACGCTCCATTGCACAGGGGTTAAAGTGGTTTGCAGTTCGCGCTCCCAGGCTTGTTGGGCTCTAAAAGTGGCCGTGTCTGTACCCTGACATAATATTTTATAAAAGTTAGAGGCTACCCCATGTGTACTACTAATAGAGTGAACTATCTCTAACAGCCCGTCCTCAGTAGGGGCAGAGGGCGGCATGATTCGAGCACTTTTGAGGCAGTGTTGAAGCTGCATCAATTGAAAGTAGTGTTTCGCTGGTAACGCAAATTCCTTTTGTAAATCAGAAAAGGTTTTCCAACGAGCTGCAGAGAAAAGCTGTTGGGGTGTCCAGATCCCCCTTGAGTACCAGGGTTTCCATGCTATCGTTCTATTTAGGACTTGAATTCTGGGGTTATTCCATAGCGGGAGTCCGTCCTGAGGACATACGTTCGGGCCCAGTGATAGAATGAGAGTGTTAAAGGCCGCAAGAGTATCGACAATCATTGGTGGATGGCGGGTGTCTACTTGATAGGACATACCGGGGAGATGGGTCAACGGAATTGGGCTACTAAGCTCCTCTTCTATGTCAAGCCAAACTGGTCTGCTGTCTGTTGAGGCATCTAGCCATCGGGCACCTTGCTTAAGTAGGAAGGCTTGATGATATCTAAGAAAATCAGGAAATCTGGTACCCCCTCTTTCCTTTGCAGACTGTAGTTTTTGTTTAGCTATCCTTGGTGGCTTGCCCTGCCAGAGATAACGGACGAGAAGGCCCTCAATATCTTTTTTTTTTTTTTTTAAATTCTTTATTTTCGTTTTATAACAACAAAGGAAAGGAAGACATACAGCTAAAAGACAGATACATAGAGTGTGATACATACATCAAAGTAAACCCCTACCACCCCCCACCCCCCGGCGTCTTCTCTAGAAAACTAATCATTCCCGAAACGGGCGTGTACTCACATTATTGTGTTACAAAACCTAACGGTGATCTGAAACATGATGAGTGTATATTAAACAGACATGTCGGAACAATGAGCAGATTGTACATAATCATTGAGCATCTGCCATTTAGACAAGCAAGAGTGAGTTTGGGTATGGGGAATAGCTCTCCGAGATATCTGCTCATATTTACTATATAAGCAGACGAGGTTCCACCATTCATTGACAGTAAGTCGAGAGCTATCCTTCCAATTCCTCGTGATTAAACATATGGCTATACCCAGCATGAAATCAAGGAGAAAGCGACCCTTCTTAGGAAGAGAGGGGACCTCCGCCACTGAGCGGAGTCCCACAATCTTCCAAGAGAGAGGCTCGTGAAGGTGTAAGATCAATTGAATACGACCCCAGACCCGCCCCCAGTAAACCTGTAGTTGAGGACATTCATAAATAACATGAGCGAGGGTTCCCACAGCAGTATGGCAAGACCAACACTGGTCTCTAGCAGTTGTGTTCCATTTGGCTATTTTTTCTGGAGTATAAAAGCATCTGTGTGCAAAAAAGAAGAGAGTTTGGGTAACTGAGGCAGACCGGGAAACCCGCACTACTTTGCTCCAGAAAACGCTCCATTGCACAGGGGTTAAAGTGGTTTGCAGTTCGCGCTCCCAGGCTTGTTGGGCTCTAAAAGTGGCAGTATCTGTACCCTGACATAATATTTTATAAAAGTTAGAGGCTACCCCATGTGTACTACTAATAGAGTGAACTAGTTCTAATAGCCCGTCCTCAGTAGGGACAGAGGGCGGCATGATTTGAGCACTTTTGAGGCAGTGTTGAAGCTGCATCAATTGAAAGTAATGTTTCGCTGGTAACGCAAATTCCTTTTGTAAATCAGAAAAGGTTTTCCAACGAGCTGCAGAGAAGAGCTATTGGGGTGTCCAGATCCCCCTAGAGTTCCAGGGTTTCCATGCTATCGTTCTATTTAGGACTTGAATTCTGGGGTTATTCCACAGCGGGAGTCCGTCCTGAGGACATACGTTTGGGCCCAGTAATAAAATGAGAGTGTTAAAGGCCGCAAGAGTATCGACAATCATTGGGGGATGGCGGGTGTCTACTTGATGGGACATACCGGGGAGATGGGTCAACGGAATTGGGCTACTAAGCTCCTCTTCTATATCAAGCCAAACTGGTCTGCTGTCTGTTGAGGCATCTAGCCATCGGGCACCTTGTTTAAGTAGGAAGGCTTGATGATATCTGAGAAAATCAGGAAATCTGGTACCCCCTAGTTCCTTTGCAGACTGTAGTTTTTGTTTAGCTATCCTTGGTGGCTTGCCCTGCCAGAGATAGCGGACGAGAAGGCCCTCAATATCTTTATAAGTGTGTAGCGGGAGTAAGCATGGCAGCATTTCTAAAATGTAGTTCACTTTGGGGACTATCATCATTTTCACAGTTTCTAGGCGGCCCCACCATGTAAGGGATAAGGGAGACCAACGATTTGTGAGCTCACGGACTTTGGAGACTACCTCTTTGGCATTAAAACTGATAGTGTCTTCTAAAGGAGAACAGTAATGGACCCCAAGATATTTCACCATGCGGGATTGCCAAAGGAAAGGAAAGGCCTGCATGTCAGCCTCATGTACCCAGCGGTCCAGTGGGAATGCTACAGATTTGGTCCAGTTAATTTTATAGCCCGATAATTGCGAGTATCCATCAATCAGATCCAAGACAGCTGGAACCGAATCAAGGGATACGAAAAGCATAAGGTCATCTGCATATGCAGAGAGTTTAATCTCTCTGTGACTGAAGGGGACACCTCGAATACGTGCTGACTGTCTAATAAGGAGGGCGAGGGGTTCAAGAGCTAGATCAAAGAGCATTGGTGATAGGGGGCAACCTTGACGCGTGCCTCTTTGGAGACTAAAAGGCTGAGACTTAATGGCATTTACACAAATACTGGCGACGGGTTGAGTATACATGACTTGGAGGTATCGGAGGAAGCCCTCCCCAAAGCCATACCATCGGAGAACTGCAAATAAGAAGGGCCATTCTAGGCGATCAAAGGCTTTTTCAGCATCTAGGGAAAGACCCACCCATGGATGGTCTAGATTGGCAGCACTGTATAGCACATGGCACAAGGTCCGAGCATTGTCAGCGGTGGATCGGCCGGGTATAAAACCGCATTGGTCGGGATGGATTAGGGTGGCCATCCTGTCAGATAACCGGGTGGCCAAGATCGTTGCGAAGATCTTATAATCGGCATTAAGTAGGGAGATTGGACGGTAGTTGGCGGTTAGCAGCGGGTCTCTGCCTTCTTTCTCAAATACTACCACATTAGCTGCAGAAAAGGATCCCAAAGAGGATGTATCTACCGCAAGGGCAGTAAAATAGAGTTTTAAGTAGGGAACTAAATCTGCACTGAACGTTCTGTAGAATTCGGTCGGGAGACCATCAGGCCCTGCGGCTCGGCCCGAGGCTGTTCGTTTTAGGGCAGATTGGATCTCTGAAGTAGAGAAGGGTTCATCCATCGCATCCCTATCAGCTTCAGAGAGGGTCGGCCGCTGAATACCAGAAAGCAATCGCTCGAAGGTCTCTGATGAGAACTCACATTCAGATTGATATAGGCGGGTATAGAAATCCCGAAAGAGTTCTACTATATCGGAGTCTGTGGTCAATATGCCCCCTCCCTGTGGGGCTCGAAGGGCCGCTACGCGTTTGGCTTCTTTTTGACCTTTCAAGGCGTTGGCTAAAAGTCGACCGGCTCGGTTATTTTCACGATAGTATGTCCCTCGTTGAAGCTCAATACTCTTAGAAGCTGCAGTTGAGAGGATTGCATTATATTGAAAACGGAGACGCTGTAAGCGAATTAAGACACATGGATCAGTACGTGAAGTTAGAACTCGTTCGCCTGCTTTGATTTGTTGGTCTAGTATGAGTAGCTGCTGTTTGCGTTGTATCCGCAGGCGGATTTGATAGCTAGTGATCGTTGCTCGAATGGCCGCTTTGAAACCCTCCCACCAAGCCCAATTTGCAGTATCCTGGGGTAAATTAAAATGGAAGTAAGCCTGTATGGCTGCTCGAATTTCTAACTGGAACTCTGGCTGAGTTAACAGGGCTCTATCAAGGAACCAGGCCCCCGAATTCCCCTGAGGTGCAGTAGTGTGTAATTGAAAGGAAATAGCAGCATGATCTGAAATATGTTGGGAGTGAATCTTTGCAGTGTCCACCTGAGGAACTAACAGTTTTGATATTAGAAAAAAATCTATGCGAGACTGGGATTTGTGAGGGGAAGAGAAAAAGGTAAAGTCAAGCTCATTGGGGTGTAGTAACCTCCATAGATCAACTAAAGCAAGATCTTTGATCAAAGAGGTAAGCGTGATGTGACTCTTGGGGGGACCACTTGTCCTAGGCGGCTGTTTGTCAATCAGGGGATCAAGAACTAAATTGAAATCCCCCCCTATTATCAATGAAGTATTAGCAGAGGCCTGCGCAACTTGAGCAATGGTAGCAAAAAAGGCAGGGTCATCCACATTAGGAGCATAAAGGCAAATACATGTAACTTCAAGGCTACATATCTTGAGGTGAACTCTGGACCATCTGCCTGCTGTATCTGAGCTAGTCTCAATAATAGTAGCATGCAACGATTTCCTAACCAGTATGGCAACCCCACATTTCTTAGAAACGGCTGGGGAATAGGCGGCCACCATGTAAGGTTTAATATTGAGTTTGAGAGTTTCCTTCGAATTTAAATGCGTTTCTTGGAGGAAAATCAGGTCCGCAGCTTCATGACTTAGATAGCTTAGGATTTTCTTCCGTTTTATCGGATTATTGATTCCTTTTACGTTCAATGAGAAAATCTTACATGGTGCCATCAATCGGTAATAGACATTTTAGGTAAGGGCGCTTGAAAACATACAACATAATCAGAAGCTGTGCAACAATGACATAATCACCGAGTATGCTGGCTAATACACCCCATATTGAAAAGTATGTACCAAAGTATCTTAGAGAAGAAGCAAAACCCCCAATGAATATGGCGACCATATGTCTGCGGGAGGAGGCCCAAGAGAGGGAGATAGAGACATGAAAAAAAGAGAAGAAACACCAGAGTCCATAATTAACACTGTCTCTGATACTCATCGAGGCTACTGTGGGTAGATGGAGTCGGGTCACAGATATCATCAAAATAAGGCAACAAACCGCCCTCGCCAGACTCTTGCTGAGCCGCGGCAAAACCAATATGGCGGGTACAGCGGAGATGAGAATACTTGCAGGAATATTTTGGAAGTCAGCGCATCAAGTCGGCTTCTTTAGAATCCAAAAACTCCGCTAGTAGATCAGGGTCCTCAAATGTTCTTGTCTGATTGTGAAGCGTGACTCGGAGCTTGGCCGGATACATCAGGCCATAGCGTGCTTGTAGTTGTTGAAGCCTCGGCCGGAATTCTAGAAAGCGCTTTCGGCGGTCGACCGTGGGTTTAGCCAAGTCAGGATAGAAGGAGATCTTGTGGCTCTCAAACTCCATATGGCCCTTTGCCCGAGAGGCACTGAGAATTTGCTCCACATGTTGATATCTCAAAAGTCGAAAGATGATAGGCCGCGGGGTCTTCCTGTTGAGCGTTATGTTTGTGGGTACACGATGAGCGCGATCGATCTCCAAGTCTTTGGTAAAGGTGATTTGGAGCAGGGAAGGGAGGATTTTACATAAAAACTCTTTCATGTCTCCCGATTCCGCTCCCTCCGGTATGCCCACGAGTCGTAGGTTGTTGCGGCGCGCCCTATTATTGCCATCTTCCACTTCTTTCTGCAAGGCCCGTACCTGACGTTCAACTTTGTCGAGTTTGGACAACCGGGCCGCATGGGAGTCTAATATGCCCTCCATTTTGTCCTGACGCGAAGAGAGCCCCTCTAGCCTGCCCTGCAGTACACCAAGATCTGCCCGCAGCGCTCGGAGTGCTTCACCGTTTGACTGCACGAGGTCCTTTACCCCTCTAATCTCTGCAAGGATTTCCTGCTGCATTTCGGGGCCCTCGCGCAAAGCCAGCCCCTTCTGCGGGGACGGGGGTTCAGTTTTGGAGCGTTTGCCGTGAGAAGCCGCTGGAGATCCAAATTCCAGGCGCGTGGGTTTGGTCCCCGCCATCTCACCAATGTGCCCCGGCAAGATCAGAGCAGAAGTTCAAGTATGTACGGTGTTAATTCAGGATTCTAGGTAGGCCTCTCGGGAGCCTCAGCGTTATGCGACCATCCCGCTGGACATCGGGCTCCGCCCCCGGCCCTCAATATCTTTATAAGTATGTAGCGGGAGTAAGCATGGCAGCATTTCTAAAATGTAGTTCACTTTGGGGACTATCATCATTTTCACAGTTTCTAAGCGGCCCCACCATGTAAGAGATAAGGGAGACCAACGATTCGTGAGCTCACGGACTGTGGAGACTACCTCTTTGGCATTAAAACTGATAGTGTCTTCTAAAGGAGAACAGTAATGGACCCCGAGATACTTCACCATGCGGGATTGCCAAAGGAAGGGAAAGGCCTGCATGTCAGCCTCATGTACCCAGCGGTTCAGTGGGAATGCTACAGATTTGGTCCAGTTAATTTTATAGCCCGATAATTGTGAGTATCCGTCAATCAGATCCAAGACAGCTGGAACCGAATCGAGGGATACGAAAAGCATAAGGTCATCTGCATATGCAGAGAGTTTAATCTCCCTATGACTGAAGGGGACACCTCGAATACGTGCAGACTGTCTAATAAGGAGGGCTAGGGGTTCAAGAGCTAGATCAAAGAGCATTGGTGATAGGGGGCAACCTTGACGCGTGCCTGTTTGGAGATTAAATGGCTGAGACTTGATGGCATTTACACAAATACTGGCGACAGGTTGAGTATACATGACTTGGAGATATCGGAGGAAGCCCTCCCCAAAGCCATACCATCGGAGAACTGCAAATAAGAAAGGCCATTCTAGGCGATCAAAGGCTTTTTCGGCATCCAGGGAAAGACCCACCCATGGAAGATCTAGATTGGCAGCACTGGATAGCACATGGCACAAGGTCCGAGCATTGTCAGCAGTTGATCTGCCGGGTATAAAACCGCATTGGTCGGGGTGAATTAGGGTGGCCATCCTGTCAGATAGCCGGGTGGCCAAGATCGTTGCGAAGATCTTATAATCGGCATTAAGTAGGGAGATTGGACGGTAGTTGGCGGTTAGTAGCGGGTCTCTGCCTTCTTTCTCAAATACTACCACATTAGCTGCAGAAAAGGATCCCAAAGAGGATGTATCTACCGCAAGGGCAGTAAAATAGAGTTTTAAATAGGGAACTAAATCTGCACTGAACTTTCTGTAGAATTCGGTCGGGAGACCATCGGGCCCTACGGCACGGCCCGAGGCTGTTCGTTTTAGGGCAGATTGGATCTCTGAAGTAGAGAAGGGTTCATCCATCGCATCCCTATCATCTTGAGAGTGGGTCGGCTGCTGAATGCCAGAAAGCAATCGCTCGAATGTCTCTGACGAGAACTCACATTCAGATTGATATAGGCGGGTATAGAAATCCCGAAAGAGCTCTACAATGTCGGAGTCTGTGGTCACTATGCCCCCTCCCTGTGGAGCTCGAAGGGCCGCTACGCGTTTGGCTTCTTTTTGACCTTTCAAGGCGTTGGCTAAGAGTCGACCGGCTCGGTTATTTTCACGATAATATGTCCCTCGCTGAAGCTCAATACTCTTAGAAGCTGCAGTTGAGAGGATTAAATTATATTGAAAACGGAGACGCTGTAATCGAATTAATACACATGGATCAGTACGTGAAGTTAGAACTCGTTCGCCTGCTTTTATTTGTTGGTCTAGTATGAGTAGCTGCTGTTTGCGTTGTTTCCGCAGGCGGATTTGATAGCTAGTGATCGTTGCTCGAATGGCCGCTTTGAAGCCCTCCCACCAAGCCCAATTCGCAGTATCCTGGGGTAGATTAAAATGGAAGTAATCCTGTATGGCTGCTCGAATTTCTACCTGGAACTCTGGCTGAGTTAACAGGGCTCTATCAAAGAACCAGGCCCCCGAATTCCCTTGGGGTGCAGTAGTGTGTAATTGAAAGGAAATGGCAGCATGATCTGAAATATGTTGGGAGTGAATCTTTGCAGTGTCCACCTGAGGAACTAACAGTTTTGATATTAGAAAGAAGTCTATGCGAGACTGGGATTTATGAGGGGAAGAGAAGAAGGTGAAGTCAAGCTCATTGGGGTGTAGTAACCTCCATAGATCAACTAAAGCAAGATCTTTGATCAGGGAGGTAAGCGTGGTGTGACTCTTGGGGGGACCGCTTGTCCTAGGCGGCTGTTTGTCAATCAGGGGATCAAGGACTAGATTGAAATCCCCCCCAATTATCAATGAAGTATTAGCAGAGGCCTGCGCAACCTGAGCAATGGTAGCAAAAAAGGCAGGGTCATCCACATTAGGAGCGTAAAGGCATATACATGTAACTTCAAGGCTACCTATCTTGAGGTGAACTCTGGACCATCTACCTTCTGTATCTGAGCTAGTCGCAATAATAGTAGCATGCAAAGATTTCCTAACCAGTATGGCGACCCCACATTCCTTAGAAACGGCTGGGGAATAGGCGGCCACCATGTAAGGTTTAATATTGAGTTTAAGAGTTTCCTTCGAATTTAAATGCGTTTCTTGGAGAAAAATCAGATCCGCAGCTTCCTGACTTAGGTAGCTTAGGATTTTCTTCCGTTTTATCGGATTATTGATTCCTTTTACGTTCAATGAGAAAATCTTACATGGTGCCATCAATCGGTAATAGACATTTGAGGTAAGGGCGCTTGAAAACATACAACATAATCAGAATCTGTGCAACAATGACATAATCACCGAGTATACTGGCTAATACACCCCATATTGAAAAGTATGTACCAAAGTATCTTAGAGAAGAAGCAAAACCCCCAAAGAATATGGCGACCATATGTCTGCGGGAGGAGGCCCTAGAGAGGAAATAGAAAGACATGAAAAAAAAAAGAAAAGAAACACCAGAGTCCATAATTAACACTGTCTCTGATACTCATCGAGGCTACTGTGGGTAGATGGAGTCAGGTCACAGATATCATCAAAAGTAAGGCAACAAACTGCCCTCGCCAGACTCTTTGCTGGGCTGCGGCAGATCCAATATGGCGGGTACAGCGGATATGAGAATACTTGCAGGAATATTCTGGAAGTCAGCGCATCAAGTCGGCTTCTTTGGAATCCAAAACCTCCGCTAGTAGATCAGGGTCCTCAAATGTTCTTGTCTGATTGTGAAGCGTGACTCGGAGCTTGGCCGGGTACATCAGGCCATAACGTGCTTGTAGTTGTTGAAGCCTCGGCCGGAATTCCAGAAAGCGCTTTCGGCGGTCGACCGTGGGTTTAGCCAAGTCGGGATAGAAGGAGATCTTGTGGCTCTCAAACTCCATATGGCCCTTTGCCCGAGAGGCACTTAGAATTTGCTCGACGTGTTGATATCTCAAAAGTCGAAAAATGATAGGCCGCGGGGTCTTCCTGTTGAGCGTTATGCTTGTGGGTACACGATGAGCGCGATCGATCTCCAAATCTTTGGTAAAGGTGATTTGGAGCAGGGAAGGGAGGATTTTGCATAAAAACTCTTTCATGTCTCCCGATTCCGCTCCCTCCGGTATGCCCACGAGTCGTATGTTGTTGCGGCGCGCTCTATTATTGCCATCTTCCACTTCTTTCTGCAAGGCCCGCACCTGACGTTCAACTTTGTCGAGTTTGGACAACCGGGCCGCATGGGAGTCCAATATGCTCTCCATTTTGTCCTGACGCGAAGAGAGCCCTTCTAGCTTGCTTTGCAGCACACCAAAATCTTCCCGCAGCGCTCGGAGTGCTTCACCGTTTGACTGCACGAGGTTTTTGACCCCTCTAATCTCTGCGAGGATTTCCTACTGCATTTCGGGGCCCTCGCACAAGGCCAGCCCCTTCTGCGGGGACGGAGGTTCAGTTTTGGAACGTTTGCCGTGAGAAGCCGCTGGAGATCCAAATTCCAGGCGCGTGGGTTTGGTCCCCGCCATCTCACCAATGTGCCCCGGCAAGATCAGAGTAGAAGTTCCAAGTATGTACGGTGTTAATTCAGGATTCTGAGTAGGCCTCTCGGGAGCCTCAGCGTTATGCGACCATCCCGCTGGACATCAGGCTCCGCCCCCCTTCCAATGAGTATTTAAAACTGAAGTACACTTGTTTTAGCTGAAATCACTGGGACAATTAAATGAATGTCCTAAGCAAATACATAATATCCCAACAATAGATCCTGAATAGACCCTGGAGCTAAATAGATATAAAATTATCTTTATTTTTATTTAATAGCAGATTGCCTAGGTGTAGAAGCCATGTAGGTGCCTATTTTGCATCTATCTTATAAAGACATATAGGTGCCTAATAAGGATGTGGACATGAAAAAAGATTGTTTGGTTTGTTTTCAGATCAATCACTCATTTGGTTTGTTTTTAGATTCTGAATTTTCTTCATCTGTTTCCATTAAAGTCAAGGGGTCAAGCAATTTGTGCTATAACAGTGGGCTTTTCGATCCATTTTCATGAAACTTGCATGACACTGAAGCAGTGCAATAGCCTAGTGGTTAGTGTAGTGGGCTAAGAGCTAAGGGAAGTCAGCATTCAAAGCCCACTGATGCTCTCGTTTTATCAGATACAAATTAGAAGTTATTTCATTTTTATGTATTTCTGGAAATTTGCTTTAGTGCTCATAGGACTAAAAGCCATCAAGGGGGTTTACCATAAAGGAAAATAAAAAGTAATGGAAGGAAAATAAAGCAGGAGGCAGAAAGGAGGGAATAGAGAGAGATTACAAACCTTTCAAGGGGCAGCAAGGAGGAGAGAAAAGAGAAGCAGGTGTAGCGCCAAGGTTTTGGGAAACGGAGTAGAAAAACATGGGAAAATAGGACGGGGTGAAGGGCTGCTATCAAGGGTTTGGGGAAAAGAGCATTTGAAGAGTCAGGTTTTGAGGCCCTTTTCAAATTTTGGAAAAAAGACTACCTGATGAAGGGAGAGAAGGAGGGAGGCCAAGGTAAGTGAAAGAGAATTGTCTGGAAATCTCTAGTTTACTACTAGTACAAGTTATCATTTGTATAGCACTGCAAGGCATACAGACCGCTGTGCACATGAGAGACAATCCTTGCCCAACAGAGCTTACAATTTATGCAAGCACAACAAACAGGGAACTAG
The DNA here is from genome assembly GCA_033557465.1 of Ichthyophis bannanicus. Taxonomy (NCBI): domain Eukaryota; kingdom Metazoa; phylum Chordata; class Amphibia; order Gymnophiona; family Ichthyophiidae; genus Ichthyophis; species Ichthyophis bannanicus. The sequence goes on along the minus strand of CM066038.1, from coordinate 369,331,897 downwards.
AGATGTCCTTAACAAAGGGATGATAAACATGACGATAAAGGGTCAGGCTCTAAAAGCAGTCTCGAAGAGATAAGGGGGTAGGACGGTATGTGATGGGGTCTAGGGGGGAAATAAGCAGGCAAGGTAGGAAGGAGAGATGGCAGAGTGAGCCCAATGAACCAAGACAATGATCTTATATTTACTTATTTTAAAATATTGGACCTGGCATTCCAAAGTGCTTATCCAGATAGCAGCATCTGCGGTATGGATAGGTAATACTGGCCACCCCTACCCATCACTTTTCAGCAGCACTATCTGAAAAAATCATCACATAGTGCCTCAGTGCTATCCAGCTAGTGCCAAAGCAGAGTGAGGGAAGTTGCCTAGAGTGCTTGCCCTCTGAAGGCACCCATTGATGCTACTGACTCCCTTCTCTGGGGCTTGCAGCAGCATCAATAGCCACCAAACCATGATGCAGTGCTTACTAATACACTCCAGTGCTGTGTCGTGGTTTCCTCCTCTTCCCATGTGCCATTTCTGTCCCCTTGTAACTCCACCTCTGGTTTATGCAAACTGGAAGCAGCATCAGAGAAGGGGCAGAAATGGCACAAGGGAAGAGAAGTAAACCACAGTGCAGCACTGGAATGCATTAGTCACAGTTTGGGGGTATTGCCATCGTTTCAGGCCCCAGATAAGAGCAGCAGCAGCAGCAACAGGATCTGGGGAGACAGAGAGGTGGCGGGATGGAGGGCCTGTCTAGAGCACATCCAATCCTTGCACCAGTCTTGGGCCTTTCTTTACATTTATTCGGATAGATGTCCTAAAGTTAGCTGGATAGTGGAATGTACATGACCCCATCTGAATTACAGCCACATGCACTTTTATATCTGGATATTCAGTTCTGCTCGCAGTCTAGAGAACAGAGCTGAATATCGAGATTATCTTTAAAGGCCATTGCTGGTATTTAAAAAATAAAGACACTTGTGTAGTATTCACCTAGGGGCTGGGTAAAGATTTAGCTAACCAGTCAGCAGCAATAGTCAGCCACTAGTTGGATAGCTAAACTGGGTAAAGTTAGGACAGCCTTTTGTTTGCCTAACTTTAGCTAGGTAAAGTTAACCAGTCAGTGGCTAACTATTGCCACTGACCAGTTAACTCATGCGCCGCCCCCAGAATGCCCCGATGCTACTTAGTCAACACTGGGGTGTGCAGCGGATTTAGGACGGGATATTCAGCAGCACAAAATGACTATGCGTCGCTGAATATCCCACTCACCATGATTAACATGGTTAGCAGGTCTGCTAACCACATTAATCCTTCAGAATATGCCCCCCCCCCCCACTAATCAATGGCAATTACAAGGAGAATTTTTAAAAATGACATTAAATATTTTAAAAAGAATATGAATAAACAGTTAAAAACAAACAAAAAATAACAAAAGCAATTTAAAACTACAATCAAATAATTCTTTGTCCTCAAAAAAAATATTCTCAGAACAAGTACCTCATTCACAGATCTCAGTATGACATAACTAAGATACCTTTCCTGCAATTTATGAGATTATTCCATGACTGCCCTACAAGCACACACTAGGAAATGGATACGTTGGTCATTCTGCTATGAAGCCCATGGTCTGAAATGTGTATGCTCATGCATCATGGCCTGTCCCTTTGACTGGACAGATCCCATATGTAAGACATGAATGTCAGTTGAACCAGTAGCATAGCAAGGCAGTTCAACATACAGACCTTACAAGATGTCCCTCTCCCACATCTGCCGAACATAGTTTGTCAGACAAGTATGGCACAGAGTCTACAGAGATCTAAGAAGGCAGGCATACCCCAACTCGTGCCCCGCATTCTTCCTGACAATGACCACATATATACTCACGGATTGATAAACACACATTGCTGTTCTGTGGCTCCAAACACATGCCCAGGGTGTGTATGAGAAAATCAATATGGGTTCAAGACCAGCCTATTGATCAGGAATGGTATGCCCAGATGTGTTAACTCTATTCTATGTTTCCAGAAATGTATCAGCATATGTAACCTTCAACATTTTCTCCAGCATGGATTCAAACACTTAGCTGCCACACTGAGAAGTACCACCCTCGCCTGGCTATCAGAGCATACTAATAGAACCAGCACACTGAGCAGACATTGACAGAGCCTGGGCATTGCAGAGTGCACTAAGAGCACCTGCACACTGAGCTGGCATTGACAATGGTGGAGCATCAAAGGAGGCCTAATGGGCAGGTAAGAATGTTAACCTGCACCACTTTTGGACAACGGGATCATGTGTGTGTGTGTGTTTGTCTCTAGAGGAGTGTGAGCTGCAACAATGCATGTTGTGCCAAGGCTTTATGGCTGTGCATACAACATAGAGCATTTGCGTCCTATGCTCCTAGATACTGGAACAGCCTCCCTCCCAGCATCAGATCGATCAGCGACCTCATGCAATTCAGAAAAGCCCTCAAGCACCACCTGTTCCTTATGTACTTCTCACAACCTAACAACACCTCTCCTCCTCCCCCACGACAACCCAATCCCTCAATATGATTACTAAATATGTACTTATGGAGCATGAATCCCAGACCAGATAGTACTTGTATCCAAACGGTACTGCCTCAAGATGTACTTTACTGTAAATAGACTGGCCACTATGTAAATAGACCACCAATATTGTAACTGTAAAATGTACATAGTTTCCCCCAGTTCAAATCCATGTTACGTTCCCTGTTATATGTAAACTTAGGACAGATCTGCCACTGTCTGAGAGTCATATTGTTGAATGTAAACCACACTGATAACAAAGAGCGTGGTATAGAAGAGCTGTTAAATAAATAAATAAATAAATGCTGCTGGTCAGCTATACAGCAGCCCCACATATTGTGTGAAACACCATTTACAAGCAGAAGGTTAGTTTTCAGTAAGTAGCTATAACCTGTGGCTGTGATGCTGTGATGCATACCCAGTTACACCATCATCAAGGCCCATCACCATAACATTCCCCTATACTTACCTTCCCAATGTGACACTGTTCTGCAGCTCCCAAATCACCTGCTGTTTTGACTGCAGTGAGCAGGGGGACACATGTGTGTGTTGCAACCCTCACCTCTGATTGAGGATCCAGGCCTCAGGACACACCAATTTGCACAGGGGAGAGGTCTGATTAATGCCAACTGCCATACCAGAAGTATCCGTGGCAACACTGTCAGTCCACTTGGTGCAGCTGCAGCCTATAGGGAATTAGGCTCAAGTGGAGGGCTGGCCTCTGTGAATGTCCAGCTCCTTCACTTATTTGCTGACTCTGGCAAGTTTCTGCAATTTACCTGCATGCACACTGTTCTTGTCCCATGCTGCATTTGCAGAGTGCAATCCAGGGGACTCTTTGCCCCATGCAGTGTATGCACATATAAGCAGGTCCATATCAGGCAAATATGCACACAATAAACACCACCTCAACACTGTCTGCTGATCACTGGCCAAAGCATCCAGCAGTACATTATATATTACCACAAATGAGAGTCCAAATGTATCTGTGTGCTTGATTATGACAGTGGGACACTGACCTCTGGATGGTGCATGCACAATTCCAGCTGCCAAAATATGGCATAGGAGTCATGTTGGTCTTTGCATCACCTGCCATCATATGAAAAGGCAGTGCCTGGAGGTGAATGTTGGGGTGGGGGGAAGAGTACCATAAATATTTAGAATGTGCCCTTTGTAGGTGGCATTGCTGACCAAAGCCTATGTTCACATGGCCATAACCTATGTAGGCCTACACAGTGTCTGTTAGATCAGAAGGCCTGCATGACAGCCTCACTGGCTCCCCAAAGGCACCAAGTGTGACAGTCACAAGGATGGTGTTATAGTACATAGAGGCAGAGAATAATGGCATATGTGTGGCCAGCAACAGTTCCAACATCCAAACCCATTTCCAACCTGCCATGCTTCCACATGGTCTTGGGGAAAGGGGGGGGGGGGGGGCAATGCATCTGCAATGTATCTGCAGCATGAGAGAGTGCATGTGCTGCACTATCCAGTTTTGAGGTGTCCATGACATGACATTACATGGGAGTACAAGCATGGGACTAGTTTCAATGCTCATTATGAAAAGCTGTGTAGGGGGACACCACATTTGGGTATGTGACAGATTTAGACCACTGTGGGCCAGCTTGCACTTGCAGCCTACAGTATCTCTGGCCTACTTTCCACTGTGCCTCACATTGCATAAGCTGTCCCCAAGTCCAAAATAACAGGATACATAATGAGAAGCAGAGAATTCCGGGTATTGCCTAAAACAGAGCACTCAGAGGTTAGGTCAATGGCTGAGCCATTTTAGCATGGGTCTGCCATGGGCATGGCCTGAGTGCACACATCTGTTCATGCTGAAAGGCCACTCTCACTCTGACCGAGCTGTGACCATGTCATGGCTATGTATCCACATGGTGCTATATAAGGTCAAGCTGCAATGATGCTGTTACTTTTATGGCAATCTAGCTGCTAGATAGGCTGCTGGTCATCCATGCTGTTTGTACAAAGCCAATGTATTCATGGTGGCTATGTGCATATGCATTGTATGTTGACCAGTAGAGTGGGTACAGATAGTATGTGAGTGGCTGACACAGTCCAGTGTTGCCCAACATATGCAGGTTGTCCAACATATGTCATTGATCTCGTTGATTGAAATTCCCAGAAAATGAGGCAAGCAGCTGTTCTTGGGCTGTCAGTAAACTGCTGATCACTATGGTCTTGGTAGGCCCTTCTGTTTGCTGTTAGCATTCCCCTTCCCCATTTGTCTAGATAACACTCACTGCATTCGGAATCCTTGGCAGCAACTGCCGCAACCTTAAGGACTGACTGGAGACGTTACAGAAGATTCCATAGCCAACAAAAGCAGGACACAAGGCCCAGGTAAGACAGGCCATTCCAGTATGTAGATAGCTACGTGGCTGGTGGACGTGAGGATCGCCTGGTAACATGCCTGTCTTGTGCGAAGGTAGTGGACCTCATGCGCCACCTAGACAAGGTCTTAGATAGTGCTGGGGATAAGTCTGCTGTCTTGGTACATGTCGGTACTAATGACATAGGAAAATGTGGTAGGGAGGTTCTGGAGACTAAATTTAGGCTTTTAGGTAGGAAGTAGAAATCCACAACTTCCAGGGTAGCATTCTCCGAAATGCTTCCCGTTCCAAGCACAGGATCCAAAAGGCAGGCAGAGCTCTGAAGTCTCAATGCGTGGATGAGGTGATGGTGCAAGGATGAGGGTTTTGGATTTGTTAGGAACTGGGGAATATTCTGGGGAATGGAGGGGCTCTTCTGAAGGGATGGGCTTCACCTTAACCGAGATGGAATCAGGCTGCTGGCATTCACCTTTAAAAAAGGAGTTAGAGCAGCTTTTAAACTAGGTAAAAGGGGAGAGCCAACAGTGGCCCAAGAGCGCATAGTTCAGAACAATGTATCCTTGAAGGATACTACCAAAAAAATGAAGTTAGGGCATATCAGTGAGAGGTTCCAATTAAAACAAAAGTAGCCCAATTGCCCTTGAGTACAGAGCAGACAGAGTTTAAAGATTCCAAATTACCCCTGCCAACCGATAGCCAGATTAATATGAATAAAATGCAGTCTCTAAAATGCTTGTATGCAAATGCTAGAAGTCTAAAAAATAAGACAGAGTTAGAATATATAGTACTAAATGAAAGGTTAGATATGATTGATATCTCAGAGACATGGTAGAAGGAGGACAACCAGTAAGACACTGTGATACCTGGGTACAAACTATATCATAATGATAGAGCTGATCAAATTGGTGGAGAGGTTGCGCTCTATGTTAGAGGGCATTGAGTCACAAAGGATTAAAGTTTTGCAGGAAACAAAATTTGCTGTAGAATCTCTATGGATTGAAATTCCTTGTAAAAAGGGGAAGGGGTGTGTACTACCAACCGCCTTGTCAGAATAAACAAATGGATGATGAGATGCTCAAAGAAATCAGGGAAGCTAAGAAAAGTTACAGCACAGTAATAATAATGGGTGATTTCAATTACCCCAATATTGACTGGGTCAGTGTCATGGCAGGACATGCTAGGGAGATAAAGTTTCTAGATGAAATAAATGACTGCTTCTTAGAGCAGCTGGTTCATGAAACAACCAGAGGGGACACCATTTTGGACCTAGTCCTTAGTGGAACACCAGATCTGGTGCAAGAGGCAAAAGATAAGGGTTTTGGGGCCACTTGGCAATAGTGATCATAGCATGATCACATTTGATTTATTAATGGAGGAGGGATGATACGGAAATCCACAGTACTACCTTTTAACTTTCAAAAGGGAGACTATGAAAAAAGAGGAAAATAGTTAAGAAAAAACTAAAAGGAGCAGTTGCAAAGGTTAAAGACTTACATCAAGTTTGGTTGTTGTTTAAAAATACTATTTTGGAAGCCCAGAACAGCTGTATTCCACACTTTAAGAAAAGTGGAAGGAAGTCCAAAAAACTGCCAGCATGGTTTAAAGGTAAGGCCAGGGACGCTGTGGTTGCCAAAAAAGCATCTTTAAGGAAATGGAAAAAAGAGCCAAATGATGAAAACTAGAAACAGCACAAGCACTTGCAAGTTGGATACAAGGCATTGATAAGACAGGCAAAGAGAGAATTTGAGAAGAAGCTTGCTGTGGAAGGAGGGAGGAGTGGTCTAGTGGTTAGGACAAGGTACTTCAGGCCAGAGGGCCGGGGGTTCAAGTCCCACCTGGGGACAGCAATCTCAGGCTGGAGGGACTGGGATTTCTAGTCCTATAGGCACTCCTTGTGGTCTTGGGCAAGCCACTTAACCCTCCACTGCCCATGTTCCCTGTAAGTATTAGTGTATGTGTCTCATATCCCCTCGTGTTAAATGTATCCCCCAATTGACCACTTTGACCCAGTGAAAAGCGGGATATAAATACAGCTAAATAAATAAAATAAAAATAAAATGCGTAATAAAGACTTCTTCAAGTACATTTGTAGAAAAAACTTGTGTGAGAGAGTCAGTTGGACCATTAGATGTTAGAGGGGTAAAAGGGGTACTAAGAGGGGACAAGGCCATAGCGGAGAGACTTAATGAATTCTTTGCTTTGGTATTTACTGAGGAAGATGTAGGGATGTTACCCATGACTGAAGTGGTAATTATAGATTATACTGTGGAAGAATTGAAAGAAATATTGATACAACGGTAAGATGTATTGCAACTATTTGATAAGTAGTAGCAAATCACCTGGACCGGATGGTATACATCCAAGGGTGTTGAAAGAACTAAAATATAAGTTTGCAGGCCTTCTATTAGTAATTTGTGAACTATCATTAAAATCATCTGTAATACCTGAAGACTGGAGGATGGCCAATGTAACAGCAATTTTTAAAAAGGGTTCTGGGGGTGATCCAGGAAACTAAAGACTGATGAGCCTGACATCAATACCGGGAAAAATGGTATAAACCATCATAAAGATCAAAATTACTGAAAATGTAGATAGTTATATCTTAATGGGAGACAGCCCACATGGCTTTAGACAAAGAAGATCTTGTCTTGCTAATCTGTTGTGTTTTTTTGAAGGTGTGAATAAACTGGTAGACAGAGGTGAGTCGGTTGATATAGAGTATCTGGACTTTCAGAAAGCCTTTGATAAGGTCCCTCATCAGAGACTTTTGGCAAAACTAAAAAGTCATGGGATAGAAGGCATTGTACTATTGTGGATCAGGAACTGGTTAAAAGATAGAAAGCAGAGCGTAGAGCTAAATGGCCAATTTTCCCAAAGGAGAAAGGTGAATAGTGGAGTACCCCAGGAATCCGTGCTGGGTCAGCTGCTTTTTAACATATTAATAAATGACTTGGAAATGGGAATAATGAGTGAGGTTATGAAATTTGCAGATGATGCAAAACTATTTAAAGGTGTTAAAACCCATGAGGATTGTGGAAAATTGCAAGAGGATCTTGATAAATTGGAAGACTGGACATCCAAATGGCCGATGAAATTTAATGTGGAAAAGTGCAAAGTTATGCACCTAGGAAAGAAAAACCCAAACTATGATTACACGATGCAAGGCTCCACATTAGGAACCACCACCCAGGAAAAAGATTTAGGCGTCATCATGGATAACATGTTAAAACCCTCTACCCATTGTGCAGCGGCAGCCTCTGTATCGTTCCAAGATGTGACCGCACCTTGAAAATTGTGTGCAATTCTGGTCGCCGTATCTTAAAAAGGATCTAGCATTATTAGAAAAGGTACAGAGAAGAGGCACCAAAATGGTAAAGGGGATGGAAGGATACCCCTATGAAGAGAAGCTAAAAAGGTTAAGGCTCTTCAACCTGGAAAAGAGATGGCTGAGGGGAGATATGATAGAGGTTTATAAATTAATGAATGGAGTGGAACGGGTAAACGTAGATCGATTGTTTACATCATCAGAATATAGAAAGACTAGGGGACATGCAATGAAGCTACAGGGTAACCTATTTAAGACTAATAAGAGAAAATATTTTTCACTCAACATGTAATCAAACTCTGGAATTTGTTACTGGAGGATGTAGTAAAAATTGTTAGTGTAGCTGGGTTTAAAAAAGGTTTGGACAAGTTTCTGGAGGAAAGGTCCATAAACCATTATTAAAAGGGACCCTGGATATCACTGCTTACCCCAATACAAGCATTGTGGAACCTGTGTCTTTTGGGAAAACTGCTAGGTACTTATGACCTAGATTGGCCACTGTTGGAAACAGTATACTGGGCTTGATGGACCTTGGTCTGACCCAGTATGGCATATCTTATGTTCTTATGTTCTAATTGTATAGAATACCAAATTATTAGCATCACACACAGCAGACAATACCTGTAGTATGCTGGCAGTGATACAGATCTGCTACAGAATCTGGACAGTCCATTTATTGCAAAGCTTGCACTGGGGATCAGGTGATCTGTGCCCTTCCTCACATTCAGTGTGACTGCTGAAACAGGCCATTTGTACATATGGCAGCTGTTATGTGCAGGAAGCACACAATGTCCATGAATATTACAGAGCTGCTGTGATGGATTGCTGCATTCTCCATATGGGCATCAGTTGCATATATCTGCCCAGATTGTGTGGTGCTAACCAATACCAGAGTTCAAGTTGCAGCCATAGTGGTGATTTTGATCACTGGAGCATTGCCCAGTACCTGTTTGTCTTCAATGATGGTAGAAGACATGTGCATGGCCCCCTGAGGAAGGCAGGATGGTCTGCGATGGACTACAGGGGTCATGAATGTGCTTTGAGTTAGGTGTATGTGCAGGTGTACCTATCTTGCAGTGTACAGTAGGTCACAAGGGACTGTGCACCTTGCTCATGTGCTGCCTCAGGGGTTAGTGCCACACTACGGCACAGCAGACCTCTGCATGTGACTGTTGTTTGGCATTGGAGGTACAGTGGAGGACGGGCATCTTTACCTTACATTTGGCTTGGTCTTTGGACAAGACATGTATTCTGCAGCTGTGTGTCTGTTATTGAGCATTAGTACTGAGTGTGCAGTGCAGTACGTACTGCATGTATACCTTGGTAGACAGGCACTTGGTGTGATGTGCTACTGTCGTAGAATGTGCCAGCCATGTTGTTTCATGTCCTGGGTTTCGGCCATTGCAGGCAGGGACCTGCAGTCTGTTTAATTCTGGACATTACTATGCAACAAGCTGTGGGAGTGTAGCCTAATGGTTAGAGCACTGGCTCAGTAAGTGACAGACCAGCATTTGAATCCCACTTGTTCTCTTTGTGGTTGTGGGAAACTCGCTTCAATATACTAACAAAAAAAGTCTGTGTTCTGCATTGACTGGAGGACACACATTTCCCTAATCATTTATGTGTTACGATAGCACATTGGGTCTGCAAACATGCACATCTGACAGCATGCATTTATTGGCTGTGCTGTAGCCCATTGCAAAGGGTCAGACATGTTCACCCTGCAGATGTATGACACATGAGTTGTACATGTTTGGAATATTTCATCATAACAGTGACTAAATATCTTTGGCTCCATTACATATATGCAGTACATGCAGGCACATCCCACTCCTGGGTTGGCTACCTACAGGATCATCACACGTCCTTACTTACTCCATATGACCAATAAGAGAGACACTTGTCCAGCTGTTATATGCACATGTGTCAGGACGATTGTATAGTGGTTAGAAAAGCTGTCATACCCAAATAGCTGTATTAGACCTTCCCCGTGGCACAGCTACTATTTTTTCATACACACACACTACAACTGCATTTGTGCGATCACATCAGGTACATTGGGGCAGCAAGGCTATACCACACTCTCATCTACTGCCATCTATCCTTCAGCCCTCCATCAGCATATGCCCATTATGTACAGTCATGTTTTCTTCCAGCTGTTAAACCATGGCCCACACAGGAACATTTTCATCATTAGGGCGTATCACTCACACCTCTCCTGTGAATGATCTGCACGTCACCACTCCTGCTCAGTCATCCTTTTTATGGCCACATTGTGCTGATGCTGGTTCCATCAGGGGATATTTCTTCCCAATCCTATGCCACAAATTGACATTACAGCAGATTATGTGGGCACCCCTCACTGATACAGTACAGATGCCTCCCACATGCTCATCCCACTTACTGACTAACACATAGGATACCTATGGATCTGAAATGTCCATTAGCTCATACCTTTCCTTCCATTCATCATCTAAAATGTGACTTTCACAAGGGCTCCCTTATCCTATGTTAAGGTGACTGCCGTTTTCAGGTGTTAAGGTGCACACTTGCACCTTAATACCCAGTGGCCTGTTAGTGCCCAATACGTGGAGCCAAGCATCCTTACTACCGAAATGCCTACTCCTCACCCTGACCTTTACTGCATGATATTACCCTTACCGCTGACATTTTCACTTGCTAACCAATATGTCCTTAACACTTTTTAGTAAACATACCCCTTAGCCTTCACCCTCTTTCTAAAATCTACTTTTGTTGTGAGCCATATCCAAATATTTTATAACTTGCTGGCAGGCGTCTGTAAGAAAGGCAATAGCACTACAAGACATCAAGAGTGCATGAAGACCCCATGTCACCAAAAGAGGGACAAATGGCACTAACAATGACATGAAGATTCTAAGCCAACATATGAAGGGAAAAATGGTTCAATCAATGGAATGAAGACACCAATATTGGCACGATGACCCCAAGGCACCAGAAGAGGGTAAAGTGGTACCAGCATCGGCAGTGCTCTTTGCAGTTTATTTGTTATTAAACCTCTCACTATGGAGTCTGTCTGCTCTGTACCATAGAGTCTGACTTTTCTCTGGCATACAAACTGAATCGGTACCTAGGTCCTCTGCACCTGAGCCCTAAATGCACTGTTTAATTTCTTTTGTGCCTTAAATCTGATCATTTTCACCCCTTTTCATCTGTAGCATACACCTTTGAAACAAAAGCTTCTCTCCCTCTGAAATCCAAGAGAGAAATGGCAAGGAAATGGTGCTAGTCTCACATTCATGATGATATCATCAGTCATGGGATTTGGAAGTTAAGCTGGGATAGATTTGTTTTGATGATTGTCAAATGTTTCATTATAAGTCAAGTGACCTCTGCTTCTCACTTGCCCCTTCCTCCAGGTGGGTCTACTTTGTCTATCAGATTCACTAGACATCAAATCTTTAACCCTTGGCTGGAGACCAGAAAAAGCAGGTGAAGCCCCTGAAAGTGCACTACCAATCTCCAAGTTAGTGAATAGTTATGTTTTGGACTGCAGAAAGCAAGACAATGTCCCACTCCCAAAGAAGTCCATTGAAAGAGCTTGGTGTGTGTCCTTGATTAGGAACCAAATGGTAATGCAATGGACTCTTTAAGGGGCTTGTTGTCACTTCTGATGCCCAGAGAGCTACTATTTGCTTGCATGTACAGTGCCTATGGCTTCAGCTGCAAGTTTTAACTCTCATACCCAAGGATCATGGGGTTAGCCCCCAATAAACCTCACACCAAGCAAAAATAAATGCTATCCCCCCCCCCCCCACCCTCCATAGACTCTAATGGGTGGCAAAAAACTAGTGGATATTCAGTTAATAAAAAATGGCTTAAATTGACTATTTGTTGAAATTGAATGCACATCCCTAGCTTGTATGTGTCTTTATAAAATTTCAGTGCTGATCCTGCAGAAATCATGCGTAAAATGAATCTGTGTACATTATACCTGTTCAGGATCAGGTGTATATACTGTATATGCATGTTAAATACGTAAATGCAAGCACATTTTAGAAACATGGGTTATTTTTTAGGGAGGCACTTACTTTAAGAATGAAAGTAGGCACATACTTACGCATTATTTTATAAAGAAAAGTAGTCACCTACCTTGCTGTATAGAATACTGGCATAAATGGCAGAGATTGTGCCTTAAGATAAGACATGGACACTTACATCAGTTCTAGAGCTGCTGTAAATGTCTGCACCTAGATTTTCACATATGCACACAAATTGTTGTATTTTAACCTATGTGTGTACTTGCTGGCTTCATCAATGCTCCATGCGAACTCCGCCCACTCCATATGCATGCCCACCAGCAAAGTATATGCCATCAAACCAAAGTGCATACTTTTAGCATTTAGTACTAATCATAGAAAATATTTGCTCAATGTGCAATCAAAGTCTGGAATTTGTTGCTGGAGGATGTAGTCTAAGAAGTTAGTATAGCTGGGGTTAAAAGAGGTTTGGACAAGTTCCTGGAGGAAAAGTCCATAAACTATTATTATTTTTAACATTTTTGTCAGTGATATTGTGGAAGGACTGTCAAGTAAGGTTTGCCTCTTTACAAAAAATACTAAAATCTGCATAGAGTAGACACCCAGGAAGAAGTAGATAACATGAGGAGGGATCTAGCTAAGCTTGAATAATGGTTGAGAATTTGGTGGCTGAGATTTAATGCTAAAGAAATGCAGGGTCATGAATCTGGGCTTCAAAAATCCAAAGGAGTGGTACAGTGTAGGGGGTGAAGTACTTCTGTCCACAAAAGAAGAGTGGGACCTGGGTGTGATTATTTCTGATGATCTTTGTAGAACTCTCACCCTCCTTGGGTCTGAAATCCTTCAGATAAACCTGGATTCTTTTAATTATCTGATACCTCTTAACAGGAAAGAAAAGACAAGACACAATTGACCACTTACACACTACAGAGCTATGTACAGTAGAAACATATGGAGTCTAAGAACAGACATATCCATCAGAGTTTCTTCAAAGATGGCTCCACAGGGCTCCAGCTTTTATTGTAAAAATATCAGCTGACACAGTTAATTTTTAATTAACATCTGGTGCTTTCCAGGTTACAAAAGTGCACATAAAATTTGCTAACATCTGCAACACGTCATATAAAAAGAAGAAGTTACACCTCATAACTATATTCACTAGACTCAATAGGTGTCGCTGTGTTTCTACTATACAACAGAAGCTAATTAGTTACTTATGATATTTGCTGATTTTCTATTATTTACGCAAGCTTTGTTTGCTGTTGACCTAGCCCCTAGTTCCTTAAAGCAGCTCATCCTGACCCAGCTAATTCTTTAGCCTATCATGTTGCAGAAAAAGAGGATGTACTATTTGTTCTACTTAATTTTAGAGAAGTTAGCCTGACCCAATAACTATGTCCACATAAGCTCTATTTGATAATTCTAATGTCCTACAGAAAAGCAAAAATACATTTAAAAAGACAGCTCTACTGCAGTTTAGACCTGTAATTTTCTATGGCCTATAGTTAGGTTCTACAATCCAGTTTCATGTATAGAACAACTACTAGCACGTCCTATCCCTATGGATAGTATAGATCCAGAATCACTGTCTGTTCCTGAGTCCATTAAGTCCAGATTCCCATATACTGGGTGAACCAATTTGGTTTCCAAGCCTAGCCTAGTTGGCCCTTTTCCACAGTCCTCCCTTTGGTTCTGCCCAGAACCACATTCTTCATAAAAAGGGCATTTCATGGAGTAAATCTCCAGTACTAGGAACACTTCGCAATTTAAGGACTGCAATAGTATTCGTAGTTTTGGCCATGTATGAAGTACAACACTTCATGATACAAGCAAAACATACTCCTAAGAGTAGGAGGGCTACTAAGAAGCCAAACAGGCCTGTCAGTAATGCTTTTACTGGACCTGACAAGCCACTCCACATGTTTTCAAACCAGGGCCATACAGAATCAGAAGTTCCCTCTATATTATCTTTGGAGAAATGAGTTTCTTTTCTCACCTGTTCTAGGATACCAGAGACCACCTTACTTTGTGAATTGATGAACGTGCAGCAGTGCTCATGTACAATATTACATACACCTCCTTCCTTGGCTAGCAAATAATCTAAAGTTATTCTATTTTGAGCAGAGTAAGCAGTCAGTTTGTCTACAGTACCTTGCATGACTGTAAGAGCATCAGTCAAATCTTGAGCTGCTACTTCTATCAAAGCATAAATTCACAGTAATTGTTCACTATAACATTATGTAGGATGTATGGCGCCAAAGGTACTTAGCCAAACTGTTCCCGTGAAAGTGCTTACTTCTTGTTGAGCTAACATAGTGGTATCATCTAATAATTTCCTTGCTGCACGTATATCAGCACTAGAGTCATCTGCCGCTCTGCGATGATGACTAGAAGGCATTCCTAGTAAAGTTTCATAAGGGACCAGTTTCCATGGCAAGTCAAGAGTAGCTATGTAGCAATTGCCAGACCAATCAGCAGGCAACCGAACATAGGCTAAAGTTCCACACACAAAATAGTGACCCACCAGGGCAAGTAGTCCATCAGGCCAAATTTTAAAATCTTTAGGTTCTGTAACTAGAACTTCAGTTCCAGGCCAAATATTTCTTAACCATGGGTGGTAGTATCCTAAATAGGGATACACATAATTGTCAACATACCCAGATGCTAAACCATCTTTGCTGTTCTGCAGTCTATACTTCCCATATGTTGGGAACCCATCCTGATCATAATATTGTAATTCATACTGCTCAAGACGAGTCTTAAGGTCAGGGAGAACATTAACTACCCTTAAATTTGAATGGGTTTGTACAGAACTCACTGTAGGTGAATCCATCACTAAATGCACATGATTATTAGTCATGACAGTCTGACATTTAGACAGAGGGGTTTCTCCCACAGGGTATGCTCCTTTTCTCTGGAAAGAAATAGGAGGATTTGTCACTGGCTGAGGACTGATAATTCTTGGAGCAGGAGTTACTTCCTCTGGCCATGTTACAGTAAGATTAAATAAGGTTTCATTCACAGACAACTCCTTTAGCTCTTGCAAAGAAATAGGTCAAGGTCTAGGCAAAAATCCAAACTGCGTAGCCGCTGGATGAGGAAAACATACTGCACAGCTGTAAATATTAAAACACTGAATTAAGGAGTAAATGTGAGCGTGAAACACATTATAGAAAACACCATGTTTTGCCCAGGGATCATGTGGATCATACTCAGGGACTGTATGGTCAGGAACGGTATGAGCTTGGACCACTGAAGGAGTAGGGACAAGGCTAAATTTGCGAAGCAATTTATCTACTATTTCCTGTTGTTTAGGCTCCACTGTGGGCTTTCCCGATATCCTTTTTATCAACTCATCCATGCTCCCTACATTATTAAGAGGGCTGACAGACACCAAATCCAGAAAAATAAAAACAGTGCCAATGCTACTGAAAATATACATATTAACCAATTGTCAATGAATAAATCTGAAGTAGGTTGTGACTGTCCAACAACTTCACAATCACTCTCTTGGTCAAGTGGAGATAGGCTTGGCGGAAATGAGTTCAGTTCAATATCGATTAATTCTTCTGGATTCGGTCTAGGTGGTATACACGGAAGTGGTCTTATCTATTTATTTATTTATTTATTTAACAATTCTTTTATACTGCGCTATTACAATCAGTGCGGTGTACATTGAACAAGAACATACTACAATGCATACAAGTAACATTGAGTTTTACATTGAACAGGGAATTTCAACAATAGGACAACCGGGGGAACTATGTACAGATTAACTTAATGTTATATACAGTAATATGAAACTCGTTTGGATGTTGCGATGGGGATGGAGCCTTCTTGCACTGGTTCAGATGTATCCACGTTCTCCGTCCTTTCACTTTCAATGCTGAATATCCCACCAGCAACACTTGGAATGGTCACAGAAACCTCGCCACTAGAGCAGACTTTGGTACTGGGTCCTTGATGAGAACCCAGTCTCCTGGTTCCACTTCTGGGGGTGATTGAGATGCCTGAGCACCCTGCTTTGTAATCTGCAGAAAGGAAGGAGATACCAGCGTTTGGTACAAATATTTACAATAGGATAATAGGTCACTGCGCAGTAACTGGGGATCCAATAATTGATCCGGTGGAATTATAACATGGGCTGGAGTAGTTGCCGGATGTCCTGTCACAATTTCATAAGGGGTAAGACCTTGTTGAGTCCTCTGAGGAGAATTGCGAATGGAAAACAAAGCAAACGGCAGAGCTTCCACCCAATCCTGGTTCCAATCATGAGTCAGAGACCGAAGAAGCGCCTTCAGCGTCCGATTCATCCATTCCACTTTGCCAGAGCTTTGTGGATGATACAGAGGATGAAGTTGCTGATGAAGGCCAAAAAATGCAGTTATGCCTTTCCAGACTTCTGCCGTAAATGCTGGACCTTGATCAGAAGACAAAACCAGGGGCACACCCCACAGAGGAATAAACTGAGTAAGCAAGCATTTCAAAACTGTAGCAGCAGACAATGAATTTGTTGGATAGGCCTCAGGCCATCCAAAATATAAGCAGGTAAAAACCAAAAGATGTTTCCTTCCCCCCTTGGCACAAGGCAGATCAGTAAAGTCCATTTTCAAGAAGAGGAAGGGTTCTCGGGGCCTAGGCAAGGATGGAGAAGGTGATGCGTGCAGAGTGCATCCGGATTTTCCTGCTTGCAAACACGGGAGACAAGAAACACACACAGCGTGAGCAGCAGAAGCAAATGCAGGATTATACCACAACTGAGCAAAAGCTTTTGTCATAGTCAAAACACTTAAATGCAACTTATGATGCAAGAATGAGGCAACAGGATATAACAATGATTTAGGACAGATAATCAAACTGTCCTTTATCCATAGTCCAGTACCATCAGGCGATGCTCCCCAAGTGAGCCAGTCCTGTTTTTCGGTGAAGTCAGCTGAGTCCTGATGAGAACACATCAAGTCCAGAGATAATGAGCCAGAAGTAGAAGCTGCAGGTGAACGAAGTGTTAATAAAAGGTGTGATGGAGCTGCAGGTCCTGCTGCTGCAGCTTTAGCAGCTTGGTCTACAAACTGATTGCCTTGTGACACCACAGTACCAGTAAGATCATGTCCTTTGCATTTCAACACAGCCACTTGAGCTGGCTTAAGCACTGCAGCAAGCAAACGTTCAATATAGCGGGCATGTTTGATAGGTTTATGAGCAGCAGTCAAGAATCCCCATTGAGCCCAAATATTTCCAAAGTCCCATAGAACCCCGATTGCATAACTACTGTCACTATAGATATTAACAACCAAATGCGTAGACATTTCCAAGGCCCGAATAAGAGCGAACACTTCTGCCAACTGGGCACTTGCAAATGGCAACGCTCCTGCTTCTATTACAGAATCAACAGTAGTAACAGCATACCCCACAAGTAAATTCCCGTGTTCATCACGGAAAGCAGAACCATCAGTACATAGAACCCAGTCAGGGTTTGACAAAGGGATAGCAGACAAATCAGGTCTAGCCTTTGAATAGGCTGTTACAGAAGAAAGACAATCATGAGTTCCATCAAGGTCAGACAAGTGTAACAATGGCTCTAAAGAAGCCAAAATTTGAGCTGGCTGTAACAAAGAGACTTCATGTAAGGTAACATGTGCTTGGGAAATAGCCAGATCAAATAACAATAAACGAGAACTGGATAGAGGTTGAGTTTTAGCTAAATGCAATAACCTAGCAACTGAGTGAGATGGGTATACATGTAGCGCATGTTGAAGAACAAGAAAGTCAGTAGTCTGTATTGCAAATACCACAGCAGCTAAAGATTGGAAACATGGCGGCATGCCAGAAACAATAGGGTCAAAAGCTTGAGAAAAATAGCCTAAAGGCTTGAGTCCAGTAGGAAAGCGTTGTGCCAAAACACACACAGCAGCAGAAGTAAATGTTGCTACATAAAGACAAAATGGCAAATTATAATCTGGGAATGACAAACAAGGAGAGGTCAGTAAAGCTTGCCATAGAGAGTGGAAAGCATTGTGCTGAGCTTCAGTAGGAACTATAATACCCTCTGGAGCCTCACGGCTGAGCAGGGCATACAGTGGAGCAGCAAGCTCAGCAAAGTCAGGTATCCACTGACGACAAAATACTAGAAGGCCTAAAAAGCGGCGTATTAGAGGTACAGTAGCAGGGAAAGGCATTGACATAATAGGCCCAATTCTCTGAGCAGTAATAGAGCGTCCAGCAGAAGAGAGACATACACCAAGAAATATCACTTGTGGTAAAGAGAATTGCAATTTTGATTAACTTTCAATCCCAAATGAGAGATATGTACAAGAGCTAACATAGTATCAGCAATGCAAGCATCATAACAAGGAGAACAAATAAGTAAATCATCTACATACTGGATTAGTACAGATTTGTCCAATGCCAAGTCCTGTAAAGCAGCTTTAAGGGCCTGCGAAAAATAAGCAGGACTCTCGGTGTACCCTTGAGACAGCGTAGTCCAGGTATACTGGCACCCTTCAAACGTAAATGCCAGTAAATATCTCGACTCCTCCCCCACTGCTATGGAGTAGTAGGTGGAGCTTAAATCTATAACTGAGAAGTGGGTGGAGCCACATGGTATGCTAATCCAAATATCATAAGGATTGGGTACAAGAGGAAAAATTGGTAGAACAATACGATTAATTGCTCTCAAATCTTGCACAAATCTGTAGGACTTACCATCAGCCTTCAGCACAGGTAAGATAGGAGTATTGCAAGGAGAAGAAGTGGGTACCAACACACCCTGAGACAGCAGATTTTCAATCACTGGCCGTATTCCAGCCACCGAAGCTGCAGGCAATGGATATTGGCGCACATATGGTAGTGGAGCTCCCAATTGTACTTCAATCTTGACTGGAGGAATGTTGAGATGTCCAATATCATCACCTGGTACTGCCCATAAGGTTGACGGAAGAGTGTCCAATGGTGGAGTAGTCACAACAGCCAGTGTCACAGCTACAGGCTGTTGTACTTGCAGGGGACACAAGGTACAAGTCAAAGTGCTGGTTTCCCAGCTTATAACAGTCTTGTTTCTGGATAGAAAATCTCGACCAAGCAAGTTGACAGGCAAAGTAGGGCCAACCAGGAAATCTGTATGATACAATTTTCCCTCCACTAGAAGTGGCACATCAGACAATTTTTGGTGCATTATAGTCTTTCCTTCAATTCCTTCACAAGGTACTTTAGGAGCTGCAGGTAGTGCCTCAAACAGAGGAGGAGGTAATTGGGATAGCGCTATGGCAGATGTGGAGGCACCTGTATCTAACAGGAAAAGCAATTCATACCCCATAATAGTAGCGTGTATTTCCCCCTGTGTGTTAGGACACACAACCAAGCCAAGTCAGTCCTCACTATAGTCCACATCAGTCTCTGCATAATATTGGGTCATAACTGAAGGCTGGTTAGGGGTAGAAACAGGGTATGAAACAGATGGATAACTAGCAGCATCCTGTCGCACCCCAGGTTGGGGAAAGTTGCCCCTTGGCCTAGTACAATCTTTAATCATATACCCCACTCGCCCACAACCATAACAGGTACGATCTCCTTGCTGTCCCCCCACATAGCCACGACCTCTTCCTCTAAAGGATACTGCACCTCTACCACCTCATGCTCTGCCTCGCCCCCTAAAATTAGATTCATAACTTGCTACTTGTAGATTTAAAAGTTTTTGACGTTGACTTTTATCAACAAAAACAATCATACAAAAAAAATACTATTAAAGACAAAAACCTCATGAAAAATGTTGGAACAGAACTAAAATAACAATGAGGGTTTAGAGATGATAAATGGTTGTTCTGATACCCAAAGGGTTTTATAAACATTTTTCATGAGGTTTTTGTCTTTAATAGTATGTTTTTTGTATGATT
This sequence comes from Ichthyophis bannanicus, assembly GCA_033557465.1. Classification (NCBI taxonomy): domain Eukaryota; kingdom Metazoa; phylum Chordata; class Amphibia; order Gymnophiona; family Ichthyophiidae; genus Ichthyophis; species Ichthyophis bannanicus. The sequence goes on along the minus strand of CM066038.1, from coordinate 369,311,776 downwards.
GTTTTTGTCATTTTTTGTGATTTTATTTAATGTTTTTGTAGTCCTGTCTGTCTTTGGGAGGTATTTATATTTAGATGATTGTGAATATTGTATTTAATATTAGATGAGACAATTGGTGTGTTAGTTGCAAGTTTGTTCATGAAACTGTATATCACATCACTTCTCTGCTGTTTATACTTGAATCATGTAATATATTTTTCTATATCTAATAAATTTTGGATTTACATACTTAATGAATCCATGTCTATCTCTTGAGTTCAATAAATGTTCTATTTATCATGGGAATTTTTTTGAATTTGTTTTTTTTTTAAGTTTGATGAGTTGATAATAATTGCAATGTGTTTTTGATAATCGGATTGTATTTGCAATTTGGTGGTTCTATTTGTGTTCATTACTAACATAGCTCATTTTAGGGTGTACTTGTTTTTTTAAAAGTACATGTCCCCTTGTATAATTACTTCCTTTATGCATAAATTGAGACTCAAATGTGCTCCACACAAAATCCACCCCCAGAATATGCCAACTGCTGAGCTGCATATAAGTATGTGTGTTTTTTCATTGCATGTACTTTTACACAGGAGCTAATTTTATAAGAGGCATTGTATGTGTGTATACTGGCATAGGTATACCAAATAGCCTTTATAAAATTACACATTATGGGGATAAAACATTTTATGGGGATACAACTTATACTATGGACTGATGGGGCAGTCCATAGTATAAGGACTCCATAACAGATTAACCTTCTCTGCAAAGTAGGCAAACACATTGCACATGTTATTTATGAAGGCAGCAAAAGGAAGAAAAGCAAATAGCTCAAACATTGAACATACCCAGTACATATTTTTTTCTTCCCGTATGAAGAGCTCTTTTTATCCCAGTTCTGTGGAAGCCCATGGATACTTTTAGCCAAGAAATGGAGGCATTTCAGACAGGTTAATTTACCTGAGCAAATGGCTTTGAAAATTTCCCACTATATTTTTAGCAAACTGAGATGCCTAAGATAGCACAAATATTCTGCTACCTTCAAATGGCTCTAGAAGTTGTTCAAATTGTATATGGGATTGCAAAAATAGTGGTGAGGTTTACTGTTCCCCAGATGCTAGGAACCTCATCTTCTCGGATTTGTTCAATCAAAGGAAATAGAGACAAGGTCATTCCCAAATCTGGAGCTCCTATGTGACTACATAGAGCATTGACTGCTGAATTACCGTGCCTTTGAGAGATGATACATTTTTGGCACTTATTTTGATTTCACATTTTCTTTGTTTGCTTTTTTAAAATTTCTGAAACTGCTGGGACTGATATCATTGATTGTGGTGTGGTGTTGTATTTTCATTTAGTTACAGTATAAAATGACAATAATGATGGCTACTTTATCTTTTGTACAGTATCCTTTCAAATAAACCATATTTAATCAAATACCTTTGAGTGCAGCATTGCTAAGAGAAAAACCTCAAACTTATTTTTGCAAACCTGAGCTGCTAGCCTTTTAGTTCTGCCAAGGGCTTTCTCTCCTCCTTTGGCATATGAAACAAAATCCTGCTAGTCTTGAAGTTCGATGCAAAGTACCTTAAGGTTAATTGAAAGCCAGGAGAAAGTCATTATTATGTCTGAGAGAAAGTCATATCCCGAATGGACACCTTTCCATAAAGCCTAGACATGTATTCTCTCCATCTTCCACATTAATTCAGAACACTTATCTCAGTGGAGTCTGTTTCTTCACTCAAAAGCAGCCAAACGAAGTGCTGTCGCTGAACTATTGATTATAGCAGAACATTATCTGTCTCCCCTTTCCTTTGCCCTCTCTCTCCTCCCTCACTTCTCCACATAATCAGTTTAATACATGCGTCAATCTCTCACTGTTGTACATCCTTTATCTCACTGCCATTTCAGCTTTAGCCATTTATCTACTTGGAAGAAGTAAAAGCTGAAACGAGCTATTCATCAGTGCACTGCACTATGCACAGGCATGGTATTCCTCTTATATAGATGCTGCTCTTAATTTCACTGAGCAACATCCATGCATGACAAGCAAGGCCAGGATAGCAGTTCATTGAGCAAGGGCACTACTTATGATGAAGTGAAAACTGGGATATTTTATTACAATGCTAGTATTTCATGTCAAACCACTTCTTTCTAATGTCAAGGAGCCTGTTGCATCAGTTAGAATAACAATTGTGGATTCAAAATTCTTGGGTATGACAAACTTTTATTTGTGAATCGAGCTACCTTGTCATTGTCACTTAGTCTTAGGAGATAAACAGTTGACTTGGGATTTTCAAGGGAAAATATTGACGTGAGGGTACATTTTAGAAAGGTCATTTAGGTGCCCCCTGGGATGTCCAAGTTAAAATGTCCAAAATTCCATAGGAGGGGCAGCAGAGAACATGGAGACATGAGAACACATTCTAAAATTGACCTGTCTCTTCCCCAAAAGATAAACATCTCCATCTACAAACAGGGAAACAAGGATGTACAGAATGAAGTTTGGATGTTGGTGAAACCGGCAACATGGACGTGTCTGCATAAGCATATTGGAACCTGCACATAAAAATGTTGCCATCTACATGACTGGGCCTGCCATTTTGCAGAAACATAGAAACATAGAAACATGATGATAGAAAAAGACCACATGGCCTATCTAGTCTGTCCTTCCATAACAACAACTACAACAGTCCACTTTTTACCTTTAGAGATCCTCTGTGTTGGTCCCATGCTTTTTGAATTCAGTTACTGTCCTCATCTCTACCACCTCCACTGGGAGACTATTCCATGGATCCACTACTCTTTCCGTAAAGAAATATTTCCGCATATCACTCCTGAATCTATCTCCCTTCACCCTCATCCCATGTCCCCTCATAGCAGAACTTGCTTTCAATTGAAAGAGGCTCTCTCCCTGAACATTTATGCCACGGAGGTATTTAAACATCTCAATCATATCACCTCTATCCCGCCTTTCCTCTAAGGTGTACATATTAAGATCCTTAAGTCTGTCCTCATATGCTTTATAACGAAGCCCATTAATCATTTTAGTAGCAACCCTCTGCACCGACTCCATCCTGTTCACATCCTTTTGAAGGTGCGGTCTCCAGAATTGCACACCATACTCCAAATGAGGTCGCACCAAAGACTTATACAGAGGCATTATCACCTCCTTTTTTCTGCTAGCCATTCCTCTCCGTATGCACCCAAGCATCCTTCTAGCTTTTGCCGTCGCCTTTTCTACCTGTTTAACTACTTTAAGATCATCAGACACAACCACGCCTAGGTCCCGCTCTTCTTTAGTGGACAAAAGTACTTCACCTCCTATACTGTATTGCTCCCTTGGATTGCTGCAGCCCAAATGCATGACCTTACATTTTTTAACATTAAATCCCAGCTGCCAAATTCTAGACCATTCTTCAAGCTTAGCTAGATCCCTCCTCATGTTATCTACCCCTTCCTGGGTGTCTACTCTATTGCAGATTTTGGTATCATCCGCAAAGAGGCAAACCTTACCCGACAGCCCTTCCGCTATATCACTAACAAAGATGTTATAAAGAATCGGACCAAGGACAGATCCCTGGGGCACACCACTGGTAACATCCTTCTCCTCAGAGTGAGCTCCATTTACTTGTACTCTTTGTCGCCTCCCACCCAACCAATTTCTAACCCAAGCAGTAACTTTAGGGTCCAACTGGAGGTTCATGTCCTTTTAATTAAATGCAGTAAAACCTTTAAACTGCTATAGAAAAGTTTTAAACAAAGAAGTACTCAGCTGAAACCTCAGCGCTATAACACAGTTCATCAATTATGGTGGAAAAACGACAGCCCTGCGTTTCGGGTCATCAAACTTCCAAACCCTGTTTCAGGTTAATGTCCACCAATATGCACATGAGGAGGCAAGGGAATAGTAAGATCTTTAAACCCATGGTATCTGACGTCACTTCCGAACATATGATTGCTGCCTAGCCAATCAGGAGGCGAGAGCAACAAACATGCTAGCACCACACCACAGGCTAGAAAATCAAAGAAGACTATGCCAATCCTGCTCTAGGTTTAATCCCCGCGGCATAACAGTGTCCAATCGTGGCAGTAATCATATGTTCGGAAGTGATGTCAGACACCTGGGTTTAAAGATCTTACTATTCCCTTGCCTCCTCATGAGCATATTGGGGACATTAATCTGAAGCAGGGTTTGGAAGTTTGATGACCCGAAACGCAGGACTGTGTCATTTTTCCAACATTATTGATGAACTGTGTTATAGCGCTGAGGTTTCAGCTAAGTACATCTTTGTTTAAAACTTTTCTATATCAGTTCAAAGGTTTTACTGCATTTGATTAAAAGGACGTGAACCTCCAGTTAAGGAGTCCTTGCCTGGGGTTCCTGGTCTGACAAAAACATTTCTATTTGGGAATTTGTTTGATGAATTTTGAGGGTTGTTGCCAAAAAAGCATCCTTCAGGAAACAAAAAAAGGAGCCTAATGACAAACACCAGAAACAACATAAGCATTGGCAAGTAAGATGAAAGGCATTGATAAGGCAGGCAAAGAGAGAATTTGAAAAGCAGTTTGCTGTGGAAGAAAAAAACACATAATAAAGACTTTTTCAAGTACATTCATAGCAAAATTCCCGTGAGAGAGTCGTTGGACCTTTGGATGATAGAGGAGTAAAAGGGGAGCTAAGGGAAGAGAAGGCTATAGCAGAGAGACTGAATGAATCCTTTCCTTCGATCTTTACTGAAGAAGATGTAGGGAAGTTACTTGTGCCTTAAATGGTATATAAAGCTGATGTAGCAGAAGAATTTAAAGAAATAATGATAAACCGGGAGGATGTATTACAACTGAAGAGTAGCAAATCACCTGGACCGGATGGCACACGTCCAAGAGTATTGAAAGAACTGAAATACGAGATTGCAGACCTACTATTAGTAATCTGAGAACTATCATTAAAATCATTTGTAGTACCTGAGATTGGAGAGTGGCCAATGTAACTCCAATTTTTAAAAAGGGTTCCAAGGCTGATCCGGAAAACTACAGACTGGTGAGCCTGATGTCAGTACTGGGTAAAATGGTTGAAACCATTATAAAAATTAAAATTAATGAACATGTAGATAGCCATGCTTTAATGGGAGAAAGCCAACATGGATTTAGCCAAGGAAAGCCTTGTCTTTCTAATCTGTTATATTTTTTGAAGGTGTGAATAAAAAAGCAACAAAGATGAGACAGTTGATATAGAGCCCAATTCTATAAGGGGCAAATCCGGGACATCTGGATGGCCCCGAGCAGGACGGGCCCATTTGGACATGATTCTGCACCGCAGGAGCAAGACGCCCCTACAGGTGCAGGATCGGGACCATGGAGATCGCCCCGCATGTATTTACATCACCACAGGATGTCCTCCTGGTGGCTCAATCTTCCCGTTGCCTTGGACCCCCTGTTTCCCTGCCACAAAACCCCAACAGGGGCAGCCGGGACCCGGATAAGGTGGTGGGGACTCCCCCTGCTATCCGCCGTCGCTGCTGGGGGGCTGGCCGTCTGATCCGGGGGGGGGGGGGGTGACTAGCACTTATTCCATCTCTGAGGTGGAATAAGCTGGCCATCCCCCCAGTGATCCACGGATCTACAGGGCCATCACCAGAATTGGCCATGTACTTTTTGAGATAGGCCCTACCTATGCTCCACCTACTCTCCACCCTCTGCTATCCCATCCCTCGCAGCATGCACAGTGGCTCTGTATGTGCAGTGGGGCTGGGAGACAGAATCGGCTGAGGGCAGATAGTGGGGCTGGATGTCCTGTCGGGACATCCAGCCCCACTATTCACCTTACAGAATCAGGGCCATGGTGTATCTGTATTTTCAGAAAACCTTTGACAAGGTCCCTCATAAGAGACTCTTGACCAAATTAAAAAGTCATGGAATTGGAGGCAGTGTGGTAATGTGGATAAGGAACTGGTTAAAAGATAGAAAGCAGAGAGTATGGCTAAATGGCCAATTTTCTCAATGGAGAAAGGTGAATAGTGGACTACCCCAGAGATCTGTGCTGGGCCCACTGCTTTTTAATATATTCATAAATGACCTGGAAATAGAAATAACGAGTGAGGTGATCAAATTTGCAGTTAACACAAAATTATTCAAAGTTGTTAAAATGCAAGAGGATTGTGAAAAATTGCAGGAGGACTTTATTTAAATTATTTATTTAGATTTTCTTGAATACAAAGTGACATACAAAAGTAAATCTCCAACCAGTGAATAAATACATTCAAGAACAGAAGCATTTAACAGTATTATACACATCAAGAGAGAGAGAGAGCCGTACTCTCCTAAGAGAGCCTGAAGAAAAGAGACATAGAAGAAAAAAGGAGTAATAAACACCCCAAATCAGGGAGCATAAATCCAAAAGTCAACCCACCTATACCACATCCTGCACATTAGTTTTCTCCTTATCAACAAGAAACTGACGCAAATAAGCCACATCAATATATACATAATCATGGCCCTCATAAGTTACTAAGCAGCGGCAAGGGAACTTCAAGAAAAAGGAGGCTCCCAAAGCCACCACTCTAGATCTAAGTTCCAAGAACTGCTTCCGTCGAGTCTGAGTGGCCCGGCCCACATCAGGAAATACCTGAAGCTTATAACCACAAAATAATTCATCTTTACATTTGAAATAAGCACGAATAATTCTCAACTTAAGGGATTCGGTCCCAAAGGTCACCACCAAAGTACACCGCTTTGGGATGCGCTTGAGCGAATCCTGCAAAAATTCTGTAAGATTTAGGCCAACAGAGTCAGTCACAGGAACCTCATCCCTGGGCTGACTCGAGGCCGCCTCCTTAGGAAAAAAAGAATACATTTGCACAATATCTATAGCATTTTCCAAATGTAAGACTTCAGACAAATATTTTTTCAATAGTATCTCAGGTGAAAGCAAGTGAGTGGATGGAAAATTTAAAAAACGAAGGTTCCTGGCACGCTGGTGGTTCTCAAGTAACTCCAATCGATAAGAAACAGAGGAAAAATCTTTAAGATAACCAAGATTGAAATCTTGATACGATCGGAGCTGAGAATCCACCAGAGTCAAGGAACCAGCTAAATCTGTCACTTGACTATCAATCACTTTAACCTTTGAGACAACATCATGAGAGAAACTCCACAAGGAAGAGACAGTAGTAGTTAATCTAGTCTCAATTTTTTGAAGCATAGACCAGATATCTACAAGAGTCACCTCACTTTTAGATGGTAAAGAATCAGTTTCAGATGTAGCTAGGTCCACAGGAACTAAAACGGGTAACGCAACTTGTGAAGGCGCCTTCAAAGGAGTCGACGCACAGGCAGGTAGTGGAAAAGGAGGTGGGGTCCTGATGTCTGGACTCAATGAGGCCTCATCCAAGGACTGACTAGCACGTGGAAGGGCAGCGATATGTTTGTCCATAGGACCGGTCACCTTACCTCCTTCTCCTGATGGTGTTTTAGCAGCTAACCTTGCCTTCCGCTTCCCCATGGACAGCACACCACTGCTGGAACTCCTGGAACCACCAAGAAGCACCAAAGGAGCACATAAGGAGCAGGCCCAGCCCCTTGTGACACGCCCCTTAGGACGCGACCCCCGCAGGCCGCGAACACGCAGCCGCGTGTAGCCCAGCTGTTCTTTGTAGGGCTCGTGGGGGGGTCCTCAGCACCAGGGGCGACCACACTCTGCCTGCGGCTGTTCTGCAGGCACCCGGCTCCAGCCGACCACGTTGACCCGCGGCAAAAGAAAACCACGGCTGCTCCCTCAAAAGCTGCTCTCTCTCCAGCCAGGAACCCAGCCAGCTGCTCTTTGTAGGGCTCGTGGGGGGGGGGTCCTCAGCACCAGGGGTGACCACACTCTGCCTGCGGCTGTTCTGCAGGCACCCGGCTCCAGCCGACCACGTTGCTCCGCGGCAAAAGAAAACCGCGGCTGCTCCCTCAAAGGCTGCTCTCTCTCCAGCCAGGAACCCAGCCAGCTGCTCTTTGTAGGGCTCATGGGGGGGTCCTCAGCACCAGGGGCAACCACACTCTGCCTGCAGCTGTTCTGCAGGCACCCGGCTCCAGCCGACCACGTTGCTCCGCGGCAAAAGAAAACCATGGCTGCTCCCTCAAAGGCTGCTCTCTCTCCAGCCAGGAACCCAGCCAGCTGCTCTTTGTAGGGCTCGTGGGAGGGGGGTCCTCAGCACCAGGGGTGACCACACTCTGCCTGCGGCTGTTCTGCAGGCACCCGGCTCCAGCCGACCACGTTGCTCCGCGGCAAAAGAAAACCGCGGCTGCTCCCTCAAAGGCTGCTCTCTCTCAATTGCAGGAGGACTTTGAAAAAATTGGAAGACTGAATGTCAAAATGGCAGATAAAATTTAATGTGGACAAATACAAAGTTATGCACCTAGGAAAGAACAACCCAAACTATGGGTACACGATGTAAGGTACCACCTTAGAAACCACCATCCAGGAAAAGGTTCTAGATGTCATCATGGATAATATGTTGAAACCCTCCGCACAATGTGCAGTGATGGCAAGAGAGCAAATAGAATGCTAGGAATCATCAGGAAAGGAATGGAGAATAAAACAAAGAATATTATAATGCCTTTGTATCACTCCATGGTACAACCACACTTTGAATATTTTGTGCAATTCTGATTGCCATATCTTAAAAAGGATATAACAGAATTAGAAAAGGAACAAAGAAGAGCAACAAAAATGGTAAAAGGAATGGAAGGTTGAGGAGAAGCTTAAAAGGTTAGGGCTCTTCAACCTGGAAAGCAGACTGCTAAGGTGGGATATGATAGAGTTATATAAATTAATGAACGGAGTGGAATGAGTAAACATAGATCGGTTGTTTACGCCATCTAAAAGTAGAAAGACTAGAGGACACACAATGAAGCTACAATGCAATGCAAATATAAGACCAATAAAAGAAAATATTTTTTTACTCAGTGTGTAATCAAACTCTGGAATTCATTACTAGAGGATGTAGTAAAAACTGTTAGTGTAGCTGGGTTTAAAAAAAAGGTTTCGACAAGTTCCTGAAGGAATGGTGCATAAACCATTATTAAAAAAGGACCCGGGAAATTCCCTGCTTGCCCCGTGACAAGCATTGTGGAACTGTGTGCCTCTTTGGGAACCTGTCAGGTACTTGTGACTTGGTCGCCACTGTTGTAACAGGAAACTAAGAACATAAGATATGCCATATTGGGTCAAACCAAGGTCCATCAAGCCCAGTATCCTGTTTCCAGCAGTGGCCAATCTAGGTCACAAGTACCTAGCAGTTTCCCCAAAAGACACAGGTTCCACAGTGCTTGTAATGGGGCAAGCAGTGGATTTCCCAGGTCTTCTTTAATAATGATTTATGGACCTTTCCTCCAGGAACTTGATCAAACCTTTTATAAATCAAGGTACACTAACAGCTTTTACTACACCAAATCAGTAGCACTTATCAGGAAAACCCCATCCATTTGTCTGCCTGTCCATCAGTCCATGTGCATAGATTTGTTTGTGTTTGTGTAAGCAATCCTATGCTTCCAATAATAATAGCAAAGTCCCACAGGCTGCTGCAAGGGATGTGTCTGCTCCTGGCCACAATTGTTAGCGGGGACTCCATTTCCTGCCGGCTGAAGAGTGCTCTAAGTTGTGGCTGTGGTGAAAATCCTTACTATGTACTGGCGGAGACCCATCTCTGCCAGCAAAAGAGTGCATCAGGCTATGACTGGCAAAAATCCTCCCTATCTTCCAGCTAGGACCTTATCCCTGCTGGCTGAAGGCTCCAGGCCACACTGCGGCCAAGAAGAGCTGGATTCCTACAACGTAATTTTTTAAAAATTTTAAGTTAACAGAGAGGGGAATGGCAGGAGATCAGAGTAGAGGAGAGGTGAGGGAGTAAGGCAGAGGACCCGGAGGGGGGGGGGGGGGGAATGAAAGGCTGGAAGAGAGGAGAAAGTGTTTGTGGGTGAAGGGGTCGAAGGAAAGGAACACTGCAGGATGATGAGAGGCTGAGAACTGAATGCAGGAGGGGAAATGCCTGCATGCCCATAGGAACACATTCTAAACACACATACAGTCCCTTACATTCCCCCTCACACAGACACACAAACACAGTCCCTCACCCCACTCAACCTCTCACGTAGGCACACACACACACAGCACCTCATCACACAGTACCCAAATCCAGTCACTTTCATTCATCCACACACACTCACTCCATTCCACCAACACAGGTGTGCATACACACAGACACCCTCTCCCCATCCTCCATGGCATATGCTTACTCAAAACGAGGGCCTCACCCTAAACATTCTCTCATACATACACACACATACATGCAGAGCTCCTCAATCCACCACACCCCACATCATCTGACCCACTAATATACCTAGCACCTCACCTCACCCTCCCACACATAAGCACACACACACACACACACACACACACACACACACACACACACACACACACACACACACACACAATCTTACATATTCTGATGCACACACAGAACAACCCCAAACCTTCCCCTCCACATCTGCACACACGCACACGCATACACACATCCAGCCCCTCAACTGAGCCCCTGCACAAGTGTCTATGCAAACATACAGCCCCTCACTCCATCTCCCCAACCATGGATGTACATACACCCACATCCACACAATGAAAATAGAGATGAATGCGCCCAATCCACTCAGAGACTACACAGCCCCTGTGACCACAGTGAGATGCATTTTACCATGACTCTTCACAGCTATTTTCTCCACAGACATGCAAGACTTTGCAAATAGAGGAAGGGGAAACGCACCATTTTGCCACATTTAGGGGCTAATTTGATAAGGGACGTGTAAAATATTAAGCGCATAAGTCCCTATTTTAAAGGACTTATGCATGTGAATGGGTACTTATGCATACACTTTAGATGGTCAATATTCTATAAGTGTGTGTAAGTCCCATCAAGCCTACTTTCAGTTTGGGTGTATACAGAGGCAGAGCTTGAGTGAAGTACAGGTGGGAAATAAATTTATGCATGTAGGAAATGAAATATAACTTATGCATGTTTTTGACCAGTCTAAGTGTAGGCATTTATGACTACTCTAAACCAGGCATCTAATCCCTCACCTTCCACACTGTCGCGTCTAGATTGAGGTGCATCTTTACACACCTCTTTTATAAAATATGTGCACACTATATCTTTTTTTCCAGTCGGATTCCCTCGGTCCGGACCAGTGCTAAGTCAGCTGCTAGGTGCCGGCCGAAGTGGGATGCTGGCCCGCCCATGGCACACCACGGGGAGTGGGGCGGGGAGGGAGAGATGCCTGCCACAGCTGGGGCGATCCACAGGAAGGGCCTAGCTCGTGTCCAGAATCACTGCCTCCACTGTGCCACCCTGCCCCACGAGGGGAGGGGGTCGGCAGCACATCTTGTCCAGCGTGGCATGTGCCCAGCTCCACTTCGCACCCCAGCCCGACCCACCCCGCCTTTAGAACCAATCCTTATCCCAGTTACGGACCTGACTTGCTGACTTTCCTTACCTACGTTGTTCTAACATGCCAGAGGCTGTTCACCTTGGAGACCTGCTGCGGATATGGGTACAGCCCGATGCAAGATTTACACCCTCTCCCAATTACGCATGTGAGTTTATAAAATTACCCTCTTAATGTGTGTTGCAATGTGTGTACTTATCAATTTGCTTTCTTTCTCCTTTTTTCTTTCTTGTGTGTATTTGTGTATGGGTTGTGGTATGTATTGATTGAAACTGTTCACTGCCTTCCTGTACCATGATCAAAAAACAGTTAGAACATAAGAACATAAGATATGCCATACTGGGTCAGACCAAGGTCCATCAAGCCCAGTATTCTGTTTCCAACAGTGGCCAATCTAGGTCATATGTACCTAGCAGTTTCCCCAAGAGACACAAGTTCCACAATGCTTGTACTGGGTCAAGCATTGATATCTTCGGTCACTTCTTAATAATGGTTTATGGACCTTTCCTCCAGGAACTTGTCCAAACCTTTTTTAAACCCAGCTACACTAACAGCCTTTACTACATCCTCCGGTAACAAATTCCAGAGTTTGAGTACACGTTGAGTGAAAAAATATTTTCTTTTATTAGTCTTAAATAGTTTACCCTGTAGCTTCATTGCATGTCCCCTAGCCTTTCTATATTCTGATAACGTAAACAATCGATCTACGTTTACCCGTTCCACTCCGTTCATTAATTTATAGACTTCTATCATATCTCCCCTCAGCCGTCTCTTCCAGGTTAAAGAGCCCTAACCTTTTTAGCCTTTCCTCATAGGAGTATCCTTCCATCCCCTTTACCATTTTGGTGGCTCTTCTCTGAACCTTTTCTAAAATCGCTATATCCTTTTTAAGATACGGCGACCAGAATTGCACACAATATTCAAGCTGCGGTCTCACCATGGAACGATATAGAGGCATTATAATATATTTTGTTTTATTTTCCATTCCTTTCCTTATCATACCTAGCATTCTATTTGCTCTCTTGGCTGCCGCTGCACACTGGGCCGAGGGTTTTAACATGGTATCCACAATGACGCCTAAATCTTTTTCCTGGGTGGTGGTTCCTAATGTGGAACCTTGCATCGTGTAACTATAGTTTGGGTTGTTCTTCCCTAGGTGCATAACCTTGCACTTGTCCACATTAAATTTCATCTGCCATTTTGATGCCTAGTCTTCCAATTTATCAAGATCCTCTTGCAATTTTTCACAATCCTCTTGGGTTTTAGCAGCTTTAAATAGTTTTGTGTCATCTGCAAATTTGATAACCTCACTCATTATTCCACTTTCCAGGTCATTTATGAATATGTCAAAAAGCAGCGGACCCAGCACAGATCCCTGGGGTACACCACTATTGACCTTTCTCCATTGTGAAAATTGGCCATTTAGCCCTACCCTCTGCTTTCTATCTTTTAACCAGTTCCTGATCCACAATAGTACACTGCCTCCTATCCCATGACTCTTTAGTTTTGCCAAAGGTCTCTCATGAGGGACCTTGTCAAAGGCTTTCTGAAAGTCCAGATACACAATATCAACCGACTCACCTTTGTCCACCTGTTTATTCACTCCTTCAAAAAAACATAACAGATTAGTAAGACAAGATCTTCCTTGTCTAAAGCCATGTTGGCTGTCTCCCATTAGGTCGTGACTATCTACATGCTGAGTAATTTTATTCTTTATGATGGTTTCTACCATTTTTCCCGATACTGACATCAGGCTCACCGGTCTGTAGTTTCCCGGATCACCCCTGGAACACTTTTTAAAAATTGGTGTTACATTGGCGATCCTCCAATCTTCAGGTATTAGAGATGATTTTAATGATAGTTCACAGATTACTAATAGCAGGTCTGCAATCTCATATTTAAGTTCTTTCAACACCCTTGGATGTATACCATCCGGCCCAGGTGATTTGCTACTCTTCAGTTTATCTAATAGTTGTAAGACATCTTCCCGATGTATCAATATTTCCTTCAATTCTTCCGCACCTTTAAATACCACTTCAGTCATGGGTAACATCCCTACATCTTCCTCAGTAAAGACTGAAGCAAAGAATTCATTCAGTCTCTCCGCTATCGCCTTGTCGCCTCTTAGTGCTCCTTTAACCCCTTTATCATCTAATGGACCAACTGACTCTCTCACAGGTTTTTTGCTACGAATGTACTTGAAAAGGTCTTTATTTCGTGTTTTTGCTTCCGCAGCAAGCTTCTTCTCAAATTCTCTCTTTGCCTGCCTTATCAATGCCTTGCATTTGACTTGCCAGTGCTTGTACTGTTTCCAGGTTTCATCATTTGGCTCTTTTTTCCATTTCCTGAAAGATGCTTTTTTGGCAACAACAGCCTCTCTGACCTCACCTTTAAACCATGCTGGCAGTTTTTTGGACTTCCTTCCACTTTTCTTAAAGCGTGGAATACAGCTGGTCTGGGCTTCCAAGATAGTATTTTTCAACAACATCCAAGCTTGATGTACATCTTTAACCTTTGCAACTGCTCCTTTTAGTTTTTTCTTAACTGTTTTCCTCATTTTATCATAGTCTCCCTTTCGAAAGTTAAAGGGTAATACTGTGGATTTCCTTACTATCCCTCCTCCACTAATTAAATCAAAGGCGATCATGCTATGATCACTATTGCCAAGTGGCCCCAACACCCTTATCTCTTGCACTAGATCTGGTGTTCCACTAAGGACTAGGTCTAATATGGCTTCCCCTCTGTTCGGTTCATGAACCAGCTGCTCCAAGAAGCAGTCATTTATTTCATCTAGGAACTTTATCTCCCTAGCATGTCCTGCTGTGACACTGACCCAGTCGATGCCGGGGTAGTTGAAATCACCCATTATTATTACTGCACTGTAAATTTTGCTAGCTTCCTTGATTTCTTTGAGCATTTCATCATCCATTTGTTCATTCTGGCCAGGCGGACGATAGTACACCCCCACTGCCATCGTCTTCCCCTTTTTACATGGAATTTCAATCCATAGAGATTCTACAGCAAATTTTGTTTCTTGCAAAACTTTAATCCTTTCTGACTCAATGCCCTCTCAAACATAGAGCGCAACCCCTCCACCAATTTCATCAGCTCTATCATTACGATATAGTTTGTACCCAGGTATCACAGTGTCCCACTGGTTGTCCTCCTTCCACCATGTCTCTGATATTCCAATCATATCTAACCTCTCGTTTAGTGCAATATATTCTAACTCTCCCATCTTGTTTTTTAGACTTCTAGCATTTGCATACAAGCATTTTAGAGACTGTATTTTATTCATATTAATTTGGCTATTGGTAGACATGGGTAATTTGGGATCTTTAAGCTCTGTCTGCTCCATACTCGAGGGCATTTGGGCTACTTTACTCTTTTTTGTAACCTCTCTGCTTTTTGTAGTATCCTTCAAGGATACATTCTTCCGAACCATGCGCTCTTGGGCGACTGTCGGCTTTCCTCTATTATCTAGTTTAAAAGCTGCTCTATCTCCTTTTTAAAGGTTAATGCCAGCAGCCTGGTTCCATCCCGGTTAAGGTGAAGCCCATCCCTTCGGAAGAGCCCCTCCTTTCCCCAGAATGTTCCCCAGTTCCTAACAAATCCAAACCCCTCATCTCTGCACCATTGTCTCATCCACGCATTGAGACTCCGGAGCTCTGCCTGCCTTTTGGGTCCTGCGCGTGGAACGGGAAGCATTTCGGAGAATGCTACCCTGGAAGTTCTGGATTTCAACTTCCTACCTAAAAGCCTAAATTTAGCTTCCAGAACCTCCCTACCACATTTTCCTATGTCATTGGTACCGACATGTACCAAGACAGCAGACTCCTCCCCAGCACTATCTAAGACCTTATCTATGTGGGGCGTGAGGTCCGCTACCTTCGCACCAGGCAGGCATGTTACCAGGCGATCCTCACGTTCACCAGCCACCCAGCTATCTACATGCCTAATGATCGAATCACCAACTATTACTGCTGTCCTAACCCTTCCCTCATGGGCACTTGACCCTGGAGAAACCTCCTCGGTGCGAGAGGGGTTTACATCACCTGGAGGACAGGTCCTAGTTACAGGATCACTTCCTGCCACACCAGGGTGATGCTCTCCTGTCACGTGACCTCTCTCCTCCATGGCAACAGGGATGCTGCCAGACTGGAGGTGGGACTTCAGGACTATATCCCTGTAGGTCTCGTCTATGTACCTCTCTGTCTTTCTTATGCTTTCCAAGTCTGCTACTTTAGCATCTAGAGAACGGACTTGTTCCCTGAGAGCAAAGAGCTCCTTGCACCTAGTGCACACGTAAGACCTCTCACCAGCTGGGAGAAAATCATACATGTGACACTCAATGCAAAAGACTGGAAAGCCCACATCCCGTTGCTGGACTGCTGTCTGCATCTTAGATTTAAGTTTGTGTTTAGATCTTTAAGTTCTTTACGTACTAAAGGGTGCTATGGATATTTATACCACTAAAACTGTACCTAATAAGTTTAATATACCTTGTTCACCTGAAGCTTAATTAATCTCAGGTCCTTAGTGTATGACTGATTTGGGTAATGAGCTTCACCTGAGAGCACCTCCTGTCTTTTAAGTTGTGCAAGTACCTATAAAGCTGTGATTATCCCAGGGGAGGGTGGGTGTGGGGAGGGAGGGAGGGATATAACACTTATTAAAAGAGGGCTGCTACACAGTACCCTGTCCTGTGTTGCTGAGGTAAGCTATATTCTGATTTGATTTAAATTATAGCTCTTTGCTGCTGCTAGGCTCTAACCTATTATGAAATTTAAACTACAAGCTCTCTGCTGGATTCTAAATTTAACCAGAAAGCTCTCTTCTGTGTTTTAATTTGAAACTAAAAGTACTTAGCTGATGCTAGGCCCTGAGTGACTATGAAATTTAAACTACAAGCTCTCTGCTGGATTCTAAAGTTAACCAGAAAGCTCTCTTCTGTGTTTTAATTTGAAACTAAAAGTACTTTGCTGATGCTAGGCCCTGAGTGACTATGAAATTTAAACTACAAGCTCTCTGCTGGATTCTAAAGTTAACCAGAAAGCTCTCTTCTGTGTTTTAAATTGAAACTAAAAGTACTTTGCGGATGCTAGGCCCTGAGTGACTATGAAATTTAAACTACAAGCTCTCTGCTGGATTCTAAAGTTAACCAGAAAGCTCTCTTCTGTGTTTTAAATTGGAACTAAAAGTACTTTGCTGATGCTAGGCCCTGAGTGACTATGAAATTTAAACTATAAGCTCTCTGCTGGATTCTAAATTTAACCAGAAAGCTCTCTTCTGTGTTTTAAATTGAAACTAAAAGTACTTTGCTGATACTAGGCCCTGAGTGACTATGAAATTTAAACTACAGCTCTCTACTGGGTATGAAAGGTAACCAGAAAGTTCTCTTCTGTGTTTTAAATTGAATCTTAAACTACTAGGCCCTGACTGATTTAACAAAAAATAGTGGGTTCACAGATTAATTAGCTTTAAAAGAAAAAAAAATTCCTTTCAGAAAAATTCCCAGAAGTATATACTCACAATTTCAGATTTCTCTCCAGAAGTAACAGCCCCCCTTTCTAGTCCTTCAATAAACACAAAACAGTAGGAAAGTAATAATATATTAGCATCACATTTTGCTTTCTTCTTGAATATTTGGGGCCAAATTTGGTGCTTTTTTATTTCACTAAAAACTAAGGAGTGGAGGAGTGGCCTAGTGGTTGGGGCAAGGTACTTCAGGCCAGAAGGTTGGGGGTTCAAATCCCACTAGAGGACAGCAATCATGGGCTGGAAGGACTGGGGTTTCTAGTCCCACAGGTGCTCCTTGTGGTCTTGGGCAAGCCACGTAACCCTCCATAGCCCATGTTCCCTGTAAAATAGTTATCTCCAAGTTATAATGCCCTGTTCAATGTAATTTCAGTTTGTTCAATGTAAATCACACTGATGCAGAATAGCACGGTATATAAGAAAAAATGTAAATAAATAAAAATTCAACAGTGGTGGCTAGCCTGATTACAATGGTTAGCCATCACCACTGAAACTTACCCTCCCATGTATTCAATGCTATATCATCCACCAGCATCAAATATAAGTGTTAGCCAGAGAAGTAGGAAGCAATATTCAGATGCTGCTCAGTTAGCTTTTGCAGTGAAAGTTAGGTCAACCTTTCAGGTGCCTAACTTTTGCTGGTTAGCGATAACTGGGCAGTTGCTCAATATCGCCATTGCCTGGTTATCACTGGGTGCTGTCTCAGCTCTGCCCATGGAATGCCTTGATGCTATGTGATTAGCATAAGGACCTGCAGCGGCAGCATCCAGAGATATTCAGCAACACTAACTGCATTAGTGCCAATGAATATCCCAGTGACCACAGTTAGCTGGTCTGCTAACCATATTAATCTTGTTGAATATACTCCCCCAAATGTTGTTTAATAAATCAAATACTCCAAAAATCTTAGTTTTGTCTATTTAACAGCTATTCAGTGATCTATATAAAATAAGCTGCTGTTCTGAGTTCAGGTGTCCATGTTATACACATGGAGGCACATTCCATGGTGGCCGTCCAGGCCTCTGTGCATCCGATCAGAATCGGGACACCCAGAGGTAGACCTGATTCTGATCCCATGGGGGGTAGACATGCCCGTGGGATCAGAATCGGGTCTAAGGCCTGAACATGTAGGCCGGGCCCCGTACAGCCACTTGCCCAGCTGCCTCATTCAGACTCCTGAAAGGAGCCACAGTGCCATGACGTCCCATCTCCATGGCACCGTGGCTCTATTCAGGAGCCACAAATAATGGCCGCCACTGATTCACTTTCCCTGCAGCCAGACCCTCGATCTGGCCTCCAATGGCCAAGGTCTGGCTGCAGGAAACCTACTGCATCACCCTACATTCTGTTTCCGGCCCGGCAGCTCGATCTCCCGACATCCAGGGGGACTTATATACCACTGCAATGGAATAAGTCCCCTGTCTAAGTTCAGGGCCCCAGACGTACAGAGCTGACCTCTGAATCAGCCCTATACATCCGGGGTCATGGGCCGTCCATGCCCAGCACTCTCTACGCCTCCTGAATGCCCCCTTCTGCCCCTGGTCTAAGCCTCCCTGTACAAACGCGTTGTTCGTATGGGAATGCTTTTGCTGGGGCCAGCAGGGGGCAAATTGTGGGGATGTACGTCCCAACAGGATGCCCTTCCCTGCTATTCGCGGGGCAGAATGACCCCCATCGGGCCTACATGGCAAGATAGCATAACAACTAGCACTGAATCATAGGGCAAAATCCCCATATCATAACTAAAGTAATGCTAATACCGATATCCTATGTGGTAGCGCACCAGAGAAACTTAAGAGTAAATGTCAGTATCACAGAGCTGTGAGTGGAAGCTTGAACTGCTCCACTAGTGCAAGACTTCTCTAATTTTCAAAAGGGACAATATTTAAATGCCGCTGCGAGCATCCATGGCATTTACATATTAGTGCAATATTCAGTGGAAGTATGCAGATAGGAGCTGCCGCTGAATATCTGGGCTGAGCAATACTATCCAGATAAGTGCAGACACATATAAGGTTAGTGGGATTTTCAGACAGAACTTGTTCAGATTACAACTTAGGATAGCTTTGCATGCAGCCTAAGTTGTCCGCATATAAGCCGGTTCAATATCTCACTAACCAGTTACGAGTCGGACTTATCTGGATACTGCCGACACTACCCTTGTTCTACCCACAGAACATCCCTGCTCTAACCCAATAGTGCTGGGGCAGTCTGTGGAGATATCGAGCAACACTATCCAGACAGCGCCATTAAAAATTGTGGTAAGCACTTGGACCCTCAGTTTCTAATGCTGTCGATCTGTTATCTTTCAAAATAAGAACTAATATAATTAGAAAAATCAATAAAAGCGAGGAAAGAAAAAAATATTTGATTTGAAAAGAGAGGTTTCAATTAACATGCTGCATTCGTCTGCCATATTTGGACCATGCAGATATAATTTACATGTCAGCTACAGATATTCACCTAAAGAAATTGATTTTATATCTCTGTATAGCAGTAAGGTTTTGTTTGATTGACACTTCATTGTATTCCTCACTCTAATTTAAATTGGGTCTCTTTGTCTACAAGATGTTTCTAGCATGCTGTTTGCACTTTTTCTAAAGGTTGCCAGAGTTTATCTGGTGAATTTGTAAAAGACTTTGTAACCTCTATTTCTTCACATGCACTTTGAAAAGCTCTAGAATTTTATTTATTGTACCATTTATAAGGAAAGGATGAACTGCTGGATAATTTAACTAGGAAATGATTAAATGGTTTATATTCAGCCCTGAATGGGTTAGGAGATTATGTGTGATTCTAAAAGGGTTAGGGTTAGGTTTTTCTAAGCCTGGATAAATCTGGCTAACCTTGGTGATGTTCATATAATGAAAAATCAGCTCTAGACTACTGCCCTAGAATTAATAATTTCTGGGAACTAAGAATTACCTGTGTTGGTCCAAATTACATGACTACTTTTTACCCATGGGTTATGCGCCAACTATCAAAACTAAACTGTGCATGCGGCTTTGCTTTGGTTACTGGCCCCAGAAAAATTATCCACAGAGATGTATCCAGTGCTTTTTCTGTGGGCAATAGTTCTATCTGAAACGGGCATATAATTTTGGTGATAGAAAACTATCAAGGATTGATACTAAACTGTGGTAAATGACCTGTTTTACTGCAGCAAAGTTTACCCGCCAGTCTCTGTGCTACCTCAGTAAATTCAAATTTGCATTGCTGCATATCGGATACATTGTACATTCCTGGCCTCAGCAAAGGAAAGATAGTGGGCCCCGAGTCAGGCCTGTTATCTTATAAGGAGCCAAGACATACACTCTCCAACCCATTGAGCAAGAGTTCCATCCTCTAATCCTTTTTATCAAGATCTCCCATCTCAGACAACACAGCAGCTATGGACAGGATACAGCTAAGGGGAATGGTAAGGAAACACAAGAGACATTAGGCGGATCAGATCCAAAAGCAACAATGAAGTGTTGAACGCTCAGCCTGGATTTGCCAAGGGCCAGAAAAGAAGCCTGATGTACAGACTCAGGTAGTTTGTGTCGGGCATTGAGAGCAGCAAGATGAAAGGAGCAAAGTCTGGATAGAGCAGTAGAAGAGAAGGGCACAAATAGAAGTGATCTGCCAGAAGAGCGGAGTTTCCGAGGGGGGGTATAGGGAGAGATAAGAGAGGAACTGTAGTGTGGAGCAGCAGAATGATTGCACATATAGGCCAGAGGCATGAAAGGGGCATACATATGTTGCTCAGCAATATTATACATCCTTTGGGGAAGTGCAATGTTAGTTTTGGGTTTTGTGCACTTGGTAAGGGTCCATCCTTAGCAGTTTAAAGTGTGTTTGTAGAGATGACCAAGACAGGAATCACTGGGACCATTTTATAATGTCAAGTACCATTTGGTACAAGGTATGTTCTGACATACATGTTCATATTTAAATTCTCTTATGCCATATTAGGGTGCACTGGGATTACCTAGCACTTTTCAGGGCCTGAGGAGGACAGGTATATGGTCTAGGTTGCAGCAGAAGTCATTTCTCATTGGTATTCATGTCTAGTTTGCATCAGCAAATCACTGTCAGTGTGAAGAGCAGCTTAGAAGATGCATGTTTTACTGAGGAGGTGTGGTAGCTGCAGATACATCCCAGAGATGGGCAGGATCTGAAATGTGCAACTTTTCAGAATATGGTGGGTGTGGGGACGTCCCATAATGTTACAGGAACATGTTTCTCCATTATATCACATTATCCATGCCTGCACCTGTGCCCAGGCCATGTGCCAGGTGCGTGCATGGGCCGGCTGCATAGTGCTTTGCCCTTGCTGTACCAGACACGTCTATCTCCCTGATCCCAGACCCGCAGGCACGGATAAAGAATTAGGTTCAAGTGGGGCCCGTTTTTAATTTAGACATGTCTGTGGACTAGACGTGCATTTTATTTTTTTTTTTTAATTCTTTATTTTCGTTTTATAACAACAGAGGAAAGGAAGACATACAGCTAAAAGACAGATACATTGAATATAATACATACATCAAAGTAAACCCCTACCACCCCCCTCCCCCCTGCTTCTTCTCTAGAAAACTAAGCATTCCCGAAGCGGGCGTGTATAAACATTATTGTGCTACAAAACCGAACGGTGATCTAAAACATAATAAGTGCGCATTAAACAGACATGTCAGAGCAGTGAGCAAGTTGTACATAATCAGTAAGCATCTGCCATTTAGACAAGCGAGAGTGAGTTTGGGTATGGGGAATAGCTCTCCGAGATATCTGCTCATATTTACTATATAAGCAGACGAGGTTCCACCATTCATTGACAGTAAGTCGAGAGCAATCCTTCCAATTCCTCGTAATTAAACATATGGCAATAGCCAGCATGAAATCAAGGAGAAAGCGACCCTTCTTAGGAAGAGAGAGGATCTCCGCGACTGAG
Organism: Ichthyophis bannanicus; assembly: GCA_033557465.1. Taxonomy (NCBI): domain Eukaryota; kingdom Metazoa; phylum Chordata; class Amphibia; order Gymnophiona; family Ichthyophiidae; genus Ichthyophis; species Ichthyophis bannanicus. The sequence continues at coordinate 369,289,845 of CM066038.1, read as the reverse complement.
CGGAGTCCCACAATCTTCCAAGAGAGAGGCTCGTGAAGGTGTAAAATAGATTGAATACGACCCCAGACCCGCCCCCAGTAAACCTGTAATTGAGGACATTCATAAATAACATGAGCGAGGGTTCCCACGGAAGTATGGCAAGACCAACACTGGTCCCTGATAGTGGTGTTCCATTTGGCCATTTTTTCTGGAGTATAAAAGCATCTGTGTGCAAAGAAGAAGAGAGTTTGGGTAACTGAGGCTGACCGGGAGACCCGCACTACTTTGCTCCAGAACACGCTCCATTGCACAGGGGTTAAAGTGGTTTGCAGTTCGCGTTCCCAAGCTTGTTGAGCTCTAAAAGTGGCAGTATCTGCACCCGGACATAGTGTTTTATAAAAGTTAGAGGCTACCCCATATGTACTACTAATAGAGCGAACTATTTCTAATAGCCCATCCTCATTGGGGACCGAGGGCGGCAGGATTTGAGCACTTTTGAGGCAGTGTTGAAGCTGCATCAATTGAAAGTAGTATTTCGCTGGTAACGCGAATTCTTTTTGTAATTCAGAGAAGGTTTTCCAACGAGTTGTAGAGAAGAGCTGTTGGGGTGTCCAGATCCCCCTAGAGTACCAGGGTTTCCATGCTATTGTTCTATGTAGGACTTGAATTCTGGGGTTATTCCACAGCGGGAGTCCGTCCTGGGGACATACATTGGGGCCCAGTGATAGGATGAGAGTATTAAAGGCCGCAAGAGTATCGACAATCATGGGGGGATGGCGGGCATCTACTTGATGGGACATACCAGGGAGATGGGTCAACGGAATTGGGCTACTAAGCTCCTCCTCTATGTCAAGCCAAACTGGTCTGCTGTCCGCTGAGGCGTCAAGCCATCGGGCACCTTGTTTAAGTAGGAAGGCTTGATGATATCTAAGAAAATCAGGAAATCTGGTGCCCCCTAGCTCCTTTGCGGACTGTAATTTTTGTTTAGCTATCCTTGGTGGCTTACCCTGCCAAAGGTAGCGGACAAGAAGGCCCTCAAGGTCCTTATAAGTGTGTAGCGGGAGTAAACATGGCAGCATTTCTAAAATGTAGTTCACTTTGGGGACTATCATCATTTTCACAGTTTCTAGGCGGCCCCACCATGTAAGGGATAAGGGAGACCAACGATTTGTGAGCTCACGGACTTTGGAGACTACCTCTTTGGCATTAAAACTGATAGTGTCTTCTAAAGGTGAGCAGTAATGGACCCCAAGATATTTCACCATGCGGGATTGCCAAAGGAAAGGAAAGGCCTGCATGTCAGCCTCGTGCACCCAACGGTTCAGTGGGAATGCTACAGATTTGGTCCAGTTAATTTTATAGCCCGATAATTGCGAGTATCCGTCAATCAGATCCAAGACAGCTGGGACCGAATCAAGGGATACGAAAAGCATAAGGTCATCTGCATAAGCAGAGAGTTTAATCTCTCTGTGACTGAAGGGGACACCACGAATACGTGCGGACTGTCTGATAAGGAGGGCAAGGGGTTCAAGAGCTAGATCAAAGAGCATTGGTGAGAGGGGGCAACCTTGACGCCTGCCTCTTTGAAGATTAAAAGGCTGAGACTTAATGGCATTTACACAGATACTGGCGACGGGTTGAGTATACATGACTTGGAGGTAGCGGAGGAAGCCCTCCCCAAAGCCATACCATCTGAGAACTGCAAATAAGAAGGGCCATTCAAGGCGATCAAAGGCTTTTTCAGCATCAAGGGAAAGACCCACCCACGGGTGAGCAAGATCGGCAGCACTGGATAGCACGTGGCACAAGGTCCGAGCGTTGTCAGCGGTGGATCGGCCGGGTATAAAACCACATTGGTCAGGATGAATTAGAGTGGCCATCTTATCAGATAGCCGAGTGGCCAAGATCGTTGCGAAGATCTTATAATCGGCATTGAGTAGGGAGATTGGTCGGTAGTTGGCGGTTAGCAGCGGGTCTCTGCCCTCTTTCTCAAATACTACCACGTTGGCTGCAGAGAATGATCCCAAAGAGGGTATATCTACCGCAAGGGCAGTAAAATAGAGTTTTAAGTAGGGAACTAAATCTGCACTGAACGTTCTGTAGAATTCGGTCGGTCGGGAGACCATCGGGCCCTGCGGCTCGGCCAGAGGCTGTACGTTTTAGGGCTGATTGGATCTCTGAAGCAGAGATGGGTTCATCCATCGCATCCCTATCAGCTTCAGAGAGGGTCGGCCGCTGAATACCAGAAAGCAAGCGCTCGAAGGTCTCTGATGAGAACTCACATTCAGATTGATATAAGCGGGTATAGAAATCCCGAAAGAGTCCTACAATGTCGGAGTCTGTGGTTAATATGCCCCCTCCCTGCAGGGCTCGAAGGGCCGCTACGCGCTTGGCTTCTTTTTGACCTTTCAAGGCATTGGCTAAAAGTCGACCGGCTCGGTTATTTTCACGATAATATGTCCCTCGTTGAAGCTCAATACTCTTAGAAGCAGCGGTTGAGAGGATTGCATTATATTGAAAACGAAGGCGCTGTAAGCGAATTAAGACACAGGGATCCGTACGTGAAATTAGAACTCGTTCACCTGCTTTAATTTGTTGGTCTAGTATGAGTAGCTGCTGTTTGCGTTGTTTCCGCAGGCGGATTTGATAGCTAGTGATCGTTGCTCGAATGGTCGCCTTGAAGCCCTCCCACCAAGCCCAATTCGCAGTATCCTGGGGTAAATTGAAATGGAAGTAATCCTGTATGGCTGCTCGAATTTCTAACTGGAACTCTGGCTGGGTTAACAGGGTTCTATCAAAGAACCAGGCCCCCGAGTTCCCCTGGGGTGCAGTAGTGTGTAGTTGAAAGGAAATAGCAGCATGATCTGAAATATGTTGGGAATGAATCTTTGCAGTGTCCACCTGAGGAACTAACAGTTTTGAGATCAGAAAGAAATCTATACGGGACTGGGATTTGTGTGGGGAAGAGAAGAAGGTAAAATCAAGCTCATTGGGGTGTAGTAACCTCCATAAATCAACTAAAGCAAGATCTTTAATCAAAGAGGTAAGCGTAATGTGACTCTTGGGGGGACCACTTGTTCTGGGCGGCTGCCTGTCAATCAGGGGATCAAGAACTAGGTTGAAATCCCCCCCTATTATCAATGAAGTATGAGCAGAGGCCTGCGCAACCTGAGCAATGGTAGCAAAAAAGGCAGGGTCATCCACATTAGGAGCATAGAGGCATATACAGGTAACTTCAAGGCTGCCTATCTTGAGGTGAACTCTGGACCATCTACCTGCAGTATCTGAACTAGTCGCAAGAATAGTAGCATGCAAGGATTTCCTAACCAGTATGGCGACCCCACATTTCTTAGAAACGGCTGGGGAATAGGCGGCCACCATGTAAGGTTTAATATTGAGTTTTAGCGTTTCCTTCGAATTTAAATGCGTTTCTTGGAGGAAAATCAGGTCCGCAGCTTCATGACTTAGATAGTTTAGGATTTTCTTCCGTTTTATCGGATTATTGATTCCTTTTACGTTCAATGAGAAAATCTTACATGGTGCCATCGATCGGTAATAGACATTTCAAGTAAGGGCGCTTAGAAAAGTATAACATAGTCAAAAACTGTGCAACAATAACATAATCACCGAATATGCTAGCTAATACACCCCATATTGAAAAATATGTACCAAAGTATCCTAGAGAAGAAGCAAAACCCCCAATGAATATGGCGACCATATGTCTGCGGGAGGAGGCCCTAGAGAGGAGATGGAAACATAAAAAAAAGAGAGAAAACACCGGAGTCCATAATGAACACTGTCTCTGATACTCATCGAGGCTGCAGTGGGTAGATGGAGTCGGTTCAAAGATAATAGCATAATAGGCAAACAAACTATCCTCGCCAGACTCTTTGCTGAGCCGCGACAAATCCAATATGGCCGGTACAGCGGACTTAAGAGTACCTGCAGGAACACTCTGTGAATCAGCGCATCAAGTCGGCTTCTTTAGAATCCAAGAACTCCGCTAGTAGATCAGGGTCCTCAAATGTTCTTGTCTGATTGTGAAGCGTGACTCGGAGCTTGGCCGGATACATCAGACCATAGCGTGCTTGTAGTTGTTGAAGCCTCGGCCTAAATTCCAGAAAGCGCTTTCTGCGGTCGACCGTGGGTTTAGCCAAGTCAGGATAGAAGGGGATCTTGTGGCCCTCAAACTCCAAATGGCCCTTGGCCCGAGAGGCACTGAGAATTTGCTCCACATGCTGATATCGCAGAAGTCGAAAGATGATAGGCCTCGGGGTCTTCCTGTGGAGCGTTAGGTTTGTGGGCACCCGATGAGCGCGATCGATCTCCAGGTCTTTGGCAAAGGCAATTTGGAGCAGGGAAGGGAGGATTCTACACAAAAACTCCTTCATGTCTCCCGATTCCGCACCCTCCGGTATGCCCACTAGACGTAGGTTGTTGCGGCGCGCTCTGTTATTGCCATCTTCCACCTCTTTCTGCAAGGCCCGTACCTGACGCTCAACTTTGTCAAGTTTAGACAACTGGACCGCATGGGAGTCTAAGATGTTCTCCATTTTGTCCTGACGCGAAGAAAGCCCCTCTAGCTTGCCCTGCAGTACACCAAGATCTTCCCGCAGCGCTCGGAGTGCTTCACCGTTTGACTGCACGAGGTCCTTAACCCCTCTTATCTCTGCGAGGATTTCCTGCTGCATTTCGGGGCCCTCGCACGAAGCCAGCCCCTTCTGCGGGGACGGGGGTTCAGTTTTGGAGCGTTTACCGTGAGAAGCCGCTGGAGATCCGAATTCCAGGCGCGTGGGTTGGGTCCCCGCCATCTCACCAATGTGCCCCGGCGAGATCAGGACAGAAGTTCTAGTAGAATACGGTGTTTAATCAGGATTCTGAGTAGGCCTCTTGGGAGCCTCAGCGTTATGCGACCATCCCGCTGGACATCAGGCTCCGCCCCCCCTAGACGTGCATTTTATGGAATTAGGCTCAAAGGGTAGTAAGCACATTCTAACCTAGATGTCGCAATGCTGATCTCAACAACCTATCTGAAATGTTCCTTTAGATGTCAGCTTAATACTGAAGCAGAGGTTGATTGTTGAGGTATAGAAAAATCATGGTGAATCTGATCCAAAGTATGACATAGCATCAACATTAGTTTATTTATTTATTTAGCTGTATTTATATCCCGCTTTTCACCGGGTCAAAGCGGTCAATTGGGAGATACATTTAACACGAGGGGATATGACACACATATGCTAATACTTACAGGGAACATGGGCAATGGAGGGTTAAGTGGCTTGCCCAAGACCACAAGGAGTGCCTATAGGACTAGAAATCCCAGTCCCTCCGGCCTGAGATTGCTGTCCCCAGGTGGGACTTGAACCCCTGGCCCTCCGGCCTCGAAGTACCTTGTCCTAACCACTAGGCCACTCCTCCCTAGTTTAAGCTGAATCAGGTGACAGAGAGGAGCAATTCTCTTGTCCATGGTGTTAATACAATTTATATGTGGTAAGCATTTTCAAATCAGATCATCTTGGGTAAGTTCACCAGTTTGGTGTTTCTATGGTGATTGTTTTTTGCGGGGAAGCATTGCATTTTCAAATATTCCTGCCCCTATTCATATATTAGACTATGCTGACATATCACCCTAGCTGTAGAATTGTTTAGAAGTACTTAATATAGATGATATCTACCATGGAAGTGCAATACTAATAGATGACTACTGTGCTAAGTGCATGGTGTTAATCTTGCAACACTAAAATTAAATAGTGCCATATTACTACTAAAGAGTTGCCATAGTATAAATATAAAATAAAAATAAAAAACTGACATTAACTTACAGTAAGGATATGGTCATTGTTTTTCTTTTTTTTTCCTTTTCCATATGCACTCAGATAACATAAGGAAAATAACAGTACAAGTCCACAGTCAAACAAAGAAAATTATGACCTCTCTCTATATAGTTCAATCCTCTTTAAACTAATATAGGCCTGCCTGTCTGTCCATGCAAGTGGCTCTGCCACCAAAGCCTGCCACCTATGGGTATGCCCCTGCCCCCAGGATGGGCATGTCGCCAGACCATGGCAGAATACAGGTATGCACACCAGGCAATATGATAGTGGTCAACTGAGTTCATGTGTGCCCTCCATCTCTCCCCCAGGGAATATGGTGTGCATCGCACCCTTGAGGCCCTCAAGTGCCACTTCTGCATTCTGCAATGGAGGAGACCTAACCAGTTCCAGAGGATCAGGGAGCAGCTGGCGGCCAAGGAAGATCAGTGGGGTACACAGTGGCACCCAGAAGATGTAGGGGGTGGCAGCCATGACTGCGAGACTGGTGCAGGCGGACCACCTGTGGTGGACTCTCCCTGTATGCAAAGATGAGAATGTGCCATGGGCAGCTGTGCCATCACCTGGTGCCACCATCCTGTGTGCGCCCCAGCCGGCACCCAAGACATGCAGGTGTTCACACACCCAGCTGGGGTATGGCACATAAGAGCAGTACAGGGGTACACACCCCCAGTAGTGGCCACAGAGGCACATTGTGCACCTGCCCATGCTGCCTCCTGTACATGCCCATCACTTGGAGGGGACGGTAGGGCAGAGTTCTACATGTGAGGGGAAGAACAGAGCTGGCTGGAGGTGGGTAAAGGGGAGAGTATACAGTGTGCACTGTGGGGGAGGCAGGCTCCTGTGGACTGAAGGTGGGTTGAGCGATGCATGTGTGGACCCCCCATGGGTGTGCCAGTCTCACCCCAGGGCCATGCCTGTGCAGACCAGTAACCCTCTCCTCTTTCCTTACAGCTGGCTCCAGGAGGGCCCAGGACACCACTGGCCCACCTCACCAACCACCCAGGAGCAGTAGTGCAGCACCACCAGACCAGAGCAGCAGCAGTACCACCAGCGGTGATGGGGACAAGGAGGAGGAGCCATAGTTCAGCGACACCGCAGCCGAGGACACTTCATCCGAGGAGGAGGGCAGCTAGTGGGCCATGGCATAGTGGTTGGATGGGAAGTCAGAGGTGGAGAGCTCTCAAGGCCAGAGGCAGGATGGGGAGGATGAGGAGGAGGGACGGGAGGGGCAGGGGCAGGGTGGGGAGGAAGAGGAGACAGAGGAAGAGGGAGCAGAGGGTCAGAGACAGGGTGGAGAGGATGAGGAGTCAGGGGAGGAGGTAGTAGAGTTCTAGGGGCAGGATGGGGAGTATGAGGAGTCAGAGGATGAAGGATCTGAGGGCCAGGGGCAGGGTGGGGAGGATGAAGAGGTAGCAAAGGGGGTAGCAGGGGGAATGTGGTAACCACCCATCAAGCGCCCCAGGTATGGCAGAGTGGCACAGGGCACCACTAGCAGGCAACCAATGGGGAGCCCAGAGGTGGAGCTGCACCCCCTGGCTGTACCCTGCAGCCCACAGACATACCCACCCACAACCCTACCAAGGGGTCATGTGCCCACTTCATGGCTCAGTATTGGCCAGGTGTGACATGCAGCAGGGCCGTGGTCCACCTCATGCAGCTGGGGGCCCCCACAGTCACCCCAGCACCCATGGGTGCACTCTGGCCATGCCACACCCAGCCCCTCTGAGCCACCACCCCCTCTTTCATTGAGTGACTGAGCTCTAGCTGCCCTGGTGATGGAGGTGAGTTTCCTCAGGGAGGTGGTGCGGACCACAGCATGGACCATCACTGTGTACCTGGATGCCCTCACTGCAGCAGTAACAGGGCAGAAGCAGGGCCCCCCTACACTATAGGCAGTCCCCCAGGCAGATATGCCCTGCGCTGAGGTGGTCAGTGATTTTACAGCTGCACATTGTCTGCCCCTATAGGCAATGTTGTAAATATGTTGGTACATTTGTTCAATAAAATGGTTCATGCTGTGTCATCATTTTGTGGGGACAGGGCATTGTGTCTGTGTGGGTGGTGCGGGGGATCAGGTGAGGGGGACCAAGGGAGGGGGTCCAGGAGTCTATGGGCATGTGGTGTGGGCATGCCTGTTCTTCACAGGTATGGCAGAGGGCCACTACCTGTGCAGACAGTCATGGGCAGAGCCCTGCACAGGTAGAGCCTCTGTGGGTGTGATCATCTGTGCAGGTAGCTCCCTCTGCCATACTCACACAACACAGCTGCGGCAGCATGGGTGCGGCCCAGCAGTATTGCACTAGCAGGATGCCCCCTGCCCCACGAAGGCACACCATCGGGGCAGTGCATGCCATGGTTGACATGTCCACCTACTGTGATATGCAACCTACTCAGGTATCGCAGTCTGGAGATCCTTACATGCCCATGTTGCCGTCGCTCAGCGCCATGTGCTTATGACATCCTATGGCAGCGAGTTGTCATGCAGATTTTCAAAACGTCGGCACCCATGGGCCTACATGGGTACCAAATATGCCTTTTTATGAGGCATGGCCCCACTGTACGCTCTACCCATGTATGCATAAGAGGACCTATGCGGGTAGACAAATGCTGCCTTAGCGCATTGCTGCTTCACAATGGCTGACAAGGCACCAGCAGTGGCAAAACACATGAAAAAGTTGAACTTCACACTGTCAGAGACAGTTATGGCCCTGGGGTTCATCCTGCAGCAGCACACTGCCCTCTTCGTGACTGAGGATGCCTGCACCCAGCAGGCAGCATGGCATGACATTGTCAACAGGATCAATGCAATACAGCATCACAACCTGGACATGGAGGACCTCAAGAAGAAGTGGCACATGGTCTGACAGGCAGAATAGGAGAAGAGGGCCAGCAACAGCAGGCTGCCACCTATGCAGCAGCACGGCCTCACCCACTTGAGGAGCAGGTGCTGCAGTATGTGAAGGAGGTCACCATCTCAGGGGTTGTGGACTTTGACAGCTCCACCACAGGCACACAGGGGCATGAGTAGGGATGCCCCCCATCCCAGGTGTGACTGTGACAGTCTTATGTGTCCCCACCATGCTTCTGTCCACACAGCCCATACTTGTCTGTCTGCCTAGGATGCTCCATAGGATGGGTACAGTATGGGTCGTGTACCACCTGCTTTCTTTAGAAGCTCAGATGACAAGACTTCGACTTTCATATTTTGGACACATCATGCAGAGAGAGAGATCATTAGAGAAAGACATCATGCTTGGCAAGATAGAAGGTCAACGCAAAAGAGGAAGACCAGCAATGAGATGGATTGATACAATAACAGCAGCTACGGGTACCAGTCTGTCAACAATGAGCCGCCTGACTGAAGATCGAACACAATTTAGGATAGCTATCCAGAAGGTTGCCATGAGTCGACTCCGACTCGACGGCACTTAACAACAACAACAACCACCTGCTGGTTCTGTAGTGGACCAGGTGCCACCCCATAGGCTGAACTGGCATGTCATGTAACTAACCTCTGCCACTTTTGCTCTTCCACAGACCTGCCAGGGACACCACCCTCTCAGTCTGGGACCATGCATCAGGGTGAGCCTCAACACCCACCTCGGAGGATGCAGGTGCCCAGATAGGGTACAGCACAGCCATCATTGCCGGTGTGTCTGCCAGTGCTGCGGTGTGACCCAGTGCAATGGCCAGTGCAGAGGAGCTGTAGGGCTTGCCACCCAGGGCAGTGGGGAAGACTAGTGTGACCTCTAGTGCCAGGGAGCTGGCCGTAGATGATGCCCCACTTGCTGAGATACAGTTTTCCACTCTGGAAGAGCCAGTGGTTACAGGAGGTGATGACCTGGACCAGGAGCTACTGCAGGAGGGTGTGCGCCTGGAGGCAGGCACAGAGGGCATACTGTCTGAGCTGCAGGGTATCTGGCAGGACCTGCAGGTTGCAGAGTAGGCCAGGGAGGCAGAGCGAGAGGAGTAGCAGGACAACAGTTTGTGTGTGGAGTGCCACATGGAGGGGCACCTGCAGCTGATGAGGGAGATGGCAGCTTACTAGGCATCTACCACTGGCTCACTTCACAGTTTGGTGGGCCTCATGCAGCCACAGGGGATGGGTGCTGGGGCTGTCAGTGCAACAGTACAGCCACCTGCTAGCCCTGAGCCATGTCCTTCAGCATACCCTGCTGGGGAGGATGGTGACACTGCCAGCACACCCTCTGACAACACTCCACTGTGGCCGGCAGGGAGCCCTGGGGCAGAGGAATCATGTAAGGGGGAAATAAAGAATACTCTGAAAACATTGGGTGGTAATTGACACTTTATTGTATCACTCTGCACAAATTATGTGGTACTGGGCACATTATTGGTGATTGTGTGTGTCCAATCCTGGTGCTGGTTTGGGACAGTCACCTCAGAAGTACGTATCACCCATACACGGTGGGCCAGTGCCCTGGCCTGCTGCTGGTTTCTGGACTCTGCACCATCACCATCTGCTGCCTCTGCTGCCTCCCACTTCTCCACAACTGCTGGCTCTGGGTCTGACACTCCACGCATCCATGCCAGGTTGTGGAGTATGCAGCATCTGCGAATATCTGGCATACCCACTTCGGGTTGTAGAGGAGTTGCCCACTACTCCTGTTGAGACACCGGAAGCGGCTCTTCAGCACTCCACTTGCATGCTCCACACCTTCCCAGGTCTGCTGTTGGGCGTCATTGTAACGCTCCTCCTGCTGTCTCGCAGGGTGGCACATTGAGGTCAGCAGCCAGGTCCTCAGGGGGTATCCATGGTCACCTGTGGGGCAATGTGAGCTGTGAGCATGAACACTGGGACGCGCATTGGGTATAGTCTGTGGGCTGCTATGGACAGTGTGCTGTGATGCTCATGTGTTGCGATACATACTGTACACATCTATCACCACTTGTTTGCAATACTCATAGCATCAGATTGCAGCAGGCATCCATTCTGTGCCTGTCCTGGGGCTCACACATGTGCTCACTCACTTAGTAACCATGCATCTCCAAGCTGACCCCAGCTACTGCCTATCCCAGGCTGGACTGGGCAAGGACAAATGCATCATGGCAGGACCCTGGGTAGCAGGTGTACACATCAATGAAGTCCATGTTGGCATTCACAATGGCCTGCATGTTCATTGATGTGTACCCATGCCTGATCCGGTATGCCCTGTGCTCCAGCTGTGGTGCTCGCAGTGTAATGTGGGTGCAATCTATGCATCCAAGCACCAAAGGGAAACCAGCAACACTGTAGAATGCCTACATGTTCTTCTGCCACTTCTGCTGTGTCCAGGGGAGGGTTATGAGGTGGCATATCCTCTGCAATGGGGCCCTGGTGAATGTTCCTTTGCAGTGGCTGGCAGTGGACTGCGTGATTCCAACAGTCGCCCCTATCACATGCTGGAAGCTGCCGGTTGCAAGGAATCCCAGGGCAGTGGTCACCATCATGGCCACCGGCAGGGCCTGGCTTCTGGATGTGGAGGGCTCCAGGTTCATGCTGAGTATGCTACACTGCTCAGCTATCGTTGCCCCATCCAGTCTGTCTCTCTGGTAGACTTCCTCCTCTGACAATTGCAGGTAGCTCACCTTGGCCTGTGTACACATGGGGCATGGTACCTGCGTCTTGGGTGCTGGCCATTGCCTGCTGCTGGGTATGCACTGCACATCTCCACCTCTGGATCACCATGTGCATGGCCCACATGGCATCTCTGCCTGTCCGGCATCGCTTTACATCTGCACAGTTTGGGTACAGGCCTGTTCACACTCCCTCGCGCTGCTGTGCACTGTTCCACCACTACACGGTTTCACCGCTCACTATCAGCGGTTGTATGTGCCAGGAGCTGTTGTTTAAGGTTACGTAGTTAGTGAGGTCCAATATAGGCGCACACGGGTTTAGGAAATCCACTTTATGCAGGTTTCATGGTGACATGCCCCCCATTCTGCCCCCAGGCTTCGGAGCCTGGTGCTGTGCAAGTAGATGGGCCTCAATGATTCAAGCCGCCTTGTTGAATATGTGCTTTACACGGTTATGGCAGTTTTACATGGATAAGGCTGGCTTTTACACATGTAGCACACACTTAGGGCTCCGAAAATTGGGACCCTTTTGTCTTAAAAAATGCTGAAAATTAGAAGGGAGAGGGGGCAAAGGATATAGGGGAAGTGGAGGCGGGGAGGAGGGGAGGAGGGGAGGGAGGGGAGGGGGTAAAGGAGGGAAGAAGCAAGGGGAAAGGGGAAAGGGGGTGGGGAGGGGAGGAGGGGGAGGGGAGGGGGAAGGGAGGGGGAAGAAAAGGGAAAGAAGGAAAGGGGAGGGGGAAGAGGAAGGGGAGGGAAGAGGGGAGAGAGAAGAGGGGGGAAAGGAGAAGGGGAATTAACAATGTAAGAGATAAATAAAAATAAGTAAGAACAATAATTTTAAAAAAGGTATACGATCAGCATAAATAATAAAAATTGAATAAAAATGAATGATAAAATGAATGATAAAATTGATAAAAAATTAATAAACAGGGGTTGCCAGGGATAAAAAAAACATAGAGGAGATTGTAAAAAGAATTGTGGAGAAGATTATAGAAGACAGAAAGTTCATACTCTTGGTTCAAGCCATCTGGGTATACGGTCTTGTTCTAACGTAAGAGGAGGTTATCAGTGTCATCCCCTCTCCAATGTGGACGTTAAACTCTAAGTAACAGGAAGCTGAGGTCAGAGTGGTTATGTTTCAATTCAACCCAGTGATGGACCAAAGGCTTGTCCATGAGCTGCTTACTTAAGCAACTTTTATGCTCTATGATTCACATCTTGATACTACATTTAGTTTTACCTATATAGAGCAATTTACAGGTGCACTGGATTAAATAAATAATTTGTTCAGTTTCTCAGTTGGAGAAGTCTTCCAGAAAGATTTTTTAATTGGTGACCGGATGTAAGAAAACTTCCTTGGTAACTAATGTGTTCTCGAAAATAGAGCAGTGGCCACAGTAAAAATGACCCTACACTTTGGGGGTAGTGCAGGATTTAGACAATGCAGAAGGAACCAAAATGTTATCTATGTTTCAATTTCTTTTATACGCTATGGTCAATTGTCATAATTGAAGTGAGGGCACTGCTGAAAGGAGATGCACTCCTGTCTAATAATACTAGAAATATTCTTAGAAAGATTGGAAAATGTAAGGGCACACATGATCCTGTCCTGTCTGACGAGTTGTTCCTGATAAAAGTGAAGCGTGATCTCATTTTCTAGCTCTTCAATAGGATTTTCTTATGCAGTCCTTTTTTTCTTAGTTATGCTTATCACATACTTTTTTATTATTATTTACTATTCTTACTTATTTTATATTTATCTCTTACATTTTTAATTCTCCTTCCCACCCTCCTTCCTCTTCCCCCTCCCCTTTCCCTCCCTTCCCTTCCCTTCCCTCCCCTCCCCTCCCTTCTTCCTCCACTTCCCCTCCTCCCCTCCCCTCCCCACCCCTTCCCCTCTTCCCTTTCACTCCTCCCCATTTCCCCTTCCCCTTCCTTCACCCCATCCCCCCTTCCCCCTCCCCCCTTGTTTTCAGTATTTTTTAAGACACATGGTTTTTACTTTTATTTTTATGTCTTGTATTTATCTAATTTAATTGTCTTTTACTTTTTTCTCTGCAATTATGATCATGGCCCACATGATGTCCTGCAAGTTTTTCACAGACAACTGCAGTTCTTTCAATTACCTGCCGTCACATTCTTTTTACATAAGTGTTTCATCATTTTATGTCCTGTGACACTTTACTTTTAACATTTTTTACAAACCCCCCTTTTTTAATACATTTTTAAATTACTTTTTCAATAACAATTTTTAATAATCTACTTTTGTCTACCTTTTAGCACTATATTCATGTCTCACAAGCTTTTTTAAAGTTTATAAGTACCCCCTACCAGCTCATGTGGGATCTCATAATTTATCATTAATGTTTTTGGTTCTCCAGTTTTATTCTCCCACTTTCATTTTAACACATATGGACATCTGTTCATTTCATGCTTTTTATAGTATTCGGATCTTAGTGGTGCTATTGTGGTGCTATTGTGGTCTAACATAAATTCATTGCTTCTGCAGCCGCGGTCTGCGAAATGTGTGGTTCCCCCATACATGTTAATTTTCATAGTTTTTCTGCACTGATTCATGCAAATATAAAAGGGCACATATATTTATTCATTGTTGTGGGGGTTCACCAGTGTATTTTTAATAATATCGCCAGAAACTATTCATAATCTCTTGAATCTGGTTCTCATTCAGACATTAGGTCATGCCGATTACACAGCAGCATCTCTGCAAATGCTTCTTTTCTTGAATGATGAGCTTTTGTTCCATTGTACTGGTCTCCACTCAAGATTACACAAAAGTTCCTTGACAGATTTTTTTTGACATGCCTGATGCACTCTGACCCACTGTTGGGGCAACAACTCTCAAACTTTAAATCACCGGCATTTTTCTATTGCAGTTTCTCACTAGACTGCTAGTACTATGTGCATTGGGTCTGCGGATTTAAAGGTGAGTTTATTTCATTTTATTTTCTCTGCTGGTTCTATTCATCCTGACTTTTTATTTTTGTGCCTGACACTCTCAGGTATAAAATGCATGTTCACCATTTATGATCCCACACCTTCATGATTTATTTCATTCCATGATCCACAGGAAGCTGTAAAACTAGAAGGCATAATATGAAGCTGCATGGGAGTAAACTGAAAGGTAATGTCAGGAAATACTTTTTTACTGAAAGGGTGGTGGATGCTGGAATGCCATTCTGAGGGAAGTGGTGGGGGGCAAATACAGTGACAGAATTCAAAATGGCATTGGACAGACACAGTGGATCCCTTTATAGCAACAGGATAAAATCAAATTAAACCTATCTCTTATATCTCAACAAATAGGGATGACCTACATGGAGCTTAAAGTAGACAAAGTGATGGGACCGGATGGGATACACCCTAGAATACTGAGGGAACTTGGGAACATTCTAGCAGCTCCACTGACTGACCTTTTCAATGCCTCGTTGGAGTCAGGAGTGGTGTCAAAGGACTGGAGAGAGGCTCATGTGGTGCCTTTACACAAAAGCGGAATTAAGGATGTGGTTGAAAGCTACAGACCGGTTAGTTTAACTTCGGTGGTGAGTAAATTATTGGAAACACTGCTGAAAGAGAAAATAGTGAGGTTTCTGTAGTCCAGCGGATTACAGGATCCGAGGCAGCATAGATTCACCAGAGGCAGGTCTTGTCAGACAAATCTGATTGATTTCTTTGACTGGGTGACCAGGGAGTTGGACCGAGGGAGAGCCCTAGATGTGGTGTATTTAGATTTCAGTAAAGCCTTTGACACTGTTCCTCACAGGTGACTTATAAACAAACTGAGCACCCTAGGGATGGACCCTAAAGTTACTGCTTGGGTTAGAAATTGGTTGGGTGGGAGGCGACAAAGAGTACAAGTAAATGGAGCTCACTCTGAGGAGAAGGATGTTATCAGTGGTGTGCCTCAGGGATCTGTCCTTGGTCCAATTCTTTTTAACATCTTTGTTAGTGATATAGCGGAAGGGCTATCGGGTAAGGTTTGCCTCTTTGCAGATGATACTAAAATCTGCAATAGAGTAGACACCCAGGAAGGTGTAGATAACATGAGGAGGGATCTAGCTAAGCTTGAAGAATGGTCTAGAATTTGGCAGCTGGGATTTAATGTTTAAAAAATGTAAGGTCATGCATTTGGGCTGCAGCAATCCAAGGGAGCAATATAGTATAGGGGGTGAAGTACTTTTGTCCACCAAAGAAGAGCAGGACCTAGGCGTGGTTGTTTCTGATGATCTTAAAGTAGCTAAACAGGTAGAAAAGGCGATGGCAACAGCTAGAAGGATGCTTGGGTGCATAGGGAGAGGAATGGCTAGCAGAAAAAAGGAGGTGATAATGCCTCTGTATAAGTCTTTGGTGCAACCTCATTTGGAGTATAGTGTGCAATTCTGGAGACCGCACCTTCAAAAGGATGTGAACAGGATGGAGTTGGTGCAGAGGGTGGCTACTAAAATGATTAGCAGTCTTCATTATAAAGCATATGAGGACAGACTGAAGGATCTTAATATGTACACCTTAGAGGAAAGGCAGGATAGAGGTGATATGATTGAGATGTTTAAATACTTCTGTGGCATAAATGTTCAGGGGGAGAGCCTCTTTCAATTGAAAGCGAGTTCTGCTATGAGGGGACATGAGATTCAGGAGTGATATGCAGAAATATTTCTTTATGTAAAGAGTAGTGGATCCTTGGAATAGTCTCCCAGTGGACGTGGTAGAGATAAGGACTGTAACTGAATTAAAAAAAGCATGGGACAAACACAGAGGATCTCTAAAGGTAAAAAGGGGACTGTTGTAGTTGTTGATATGGAAGGACAGACTAGATAGGCCATGTGGTCTTTTTCCGTCATCATATTTCTGTTTCTATGTTTCTATGTTTCCTGAACCCAACACCCACCAGGAAAGCTGTCCCCTTCTGGAGTAAGCGACAGGACCCATGGCCTCACCTCCAGCCCCCATGGGCCCACTGTCATGACTTTCTATCAATTCTCCCACATTTTGAGATAATTACAGTTCTGCCAGCAAACTCTCTTATTCCTATGACTCTAAAAATGAAGCAACACAGCAACTACCTGGACCCTCTACATCAGTACCAGGCCAGCAGCAACTATTGCAGAAACATCTGGAAGACCTTTCCTACCCCCAATTCCTTCTGAAATGTTCCAAGTCACTTGCCCTGGCAGCCACAGAGGCTCCTACCTCCATGAAGGATTTTCAATCCATATCAAAATCCATTCGCATGTCAAGTGAGATCTTAGCTCTTCCACTTCATGAGGTCTTCCAAGATCTACATCTTACTGACTGGCAATCGCTTCTGTCTGTCAAACCAGCCTCATGATGACTAGAAGCGAAGTACAAACTCTCAGGTGGCTTGAGCTATTTGCAGGCTCAACTGCCACACCATTCCATGGTCTCTGAGAATGCTGTACTGTAAACAGACTAAAGGCAGAAAAGTCTACTAGCCTTACAACCCTGCGACACAATCATAAGATCTTGGATGTGGATGGCGGGAAGATTACTAGAGATCAATACTTACTTTCAAAATTCTAGTGCATCAGCTGCAGATGCTGAACTGCTATCATTTGCTGTTTGAAGAAGCCACCTCGCATGATCTGTGCTTTGTTGCCTTTGAGAAGATCCACCGAGGCATTTATCACCTTCTCAAGGCAACTTGAAATACATATGATATCTTCTTGTGAGCCATGGCTATGGCTATTGGTGCCCTCAGAATGGCATGGCTCCACACCTGAGGGCTTAGTGAGGATCTCCTTGCCTGTCTTGCAGACACCGCCTGCTCAGAGGATACCTCCTTGGAGATAAAGTTCAGGATATTATTACTTAAGCAAAGGAAACTGCTCCACAATCCAGGAGCTCTCCATGCTATCTCTAGAGCAGCCTTCACAATATTGAAGAGGCTAGCAACTTTTGTTCAAGCAGTAGAATCCAATGCAATTTTTCCAGCATTTTTACTCATGATGGAGGTATCAGCCATCTTGAAGACCCTCCACATTTCACCAGCTGTCTCAGTGTTATCAGCAGCATCAACATCCTCATGAACGAAAGCAGCAGTCAATAGCAGAAATGCCTACACTCAGTCCTAACCCCTCTTTTTGAATCTCTGCTAGTGGGGGAACAAATATGTTATTTTAGGAAGGTCTGTGAGGTTATCACCACCAACTGATGGGTCCTCAGGATTGTAGAACAGGGCTGTCATCTATAACTTGTTTCATTCTTACCCACCATGCCCCCACTCCAAAACTCCTGTATCCCAAGACAGCATCTTCCCCTTCTACAAGTCAAGTTCAACTCTCTGCTGGCAGTAACCGTGGCGGAACCTGTCCCTGCATGGGATCAAGGTCTGGGACTCTACTCAGAGATCTTCTTCATCCCCAAAAATCCAGAGTGGTGCATCCAATCGTTGATCTTCAAGGCCTCAATGTCTACATCAAACAGTAGAAATTCAAGATGAATTCCTGCACTCTAATCCTGCCTTTGCTCTAGCAGAATGACTGACTCAACTCCCTGGACCTGAAAAATGCTTACATGAATAGCTCTATCCACCCTCATCACTGGCAATTCCTAAGCTTCATCTTCCAAGGCAAACATTTTCATTACAGTGTTCAATCTTTTGGCCTCTCTTTGGTGCCCACAGTATTTACCAAAGGCCCAATTTTCATCTGGGTGGTGTTCTGCACCGCATCAGCGCATAGCCCTCCCCCTTTCACTTAACCTGCCCCCTTCCACCTAACCCGGGATCATATGCAGCCTGGCATTGAAAATCCGTGTCTCTCCGCACACCCCGGAAGCCACAGGAGCTAGCTGGGTAGCACAAATTTTCGATGCTACCCGCGTAGCCCCTATGCCTGAAAGATAGGTAAGGAAAAACCTCGCCTATCTTTAAGGTACAGAGGGCTAAGCAGATAGCATCGAAAATCAGTGCTACTTGGCCAGCCCTTTCCTCCGCCCCCACTCCACCCCAGAATGCCCCTAATCTTGGATTTTTGAAGGGCACTACCCATGTAGATGCCCTTCGAAAATCCCAGATTTGGCATTTACATGGATAACTAGAGCAATTACCCGTGTAAATGCCTTTGAAAATCATGTCCCAAGTGTCTATCAGTGGTGGCAGTGTGCCTTCGCAAAGATGGATACTTGGGGCATGATATTCAAAAGGCAGTTTAAGCGTGTAACTGCAGTTGACAGGGATATTCAATGACACTAACATGGTTTGTGCCACTGAATATCCGCGATTATTTCTCTCCGATGCTAACTGCTCAGAATCAGGGAATGTTGGGCACATTCCAGGGAGGAGCAGAGGTGGTGACTGCCCCTAACTGAGCATCAGTGATATTGCATGCTGCCCATTTAGTGACTTGTGCCTAAAAGATAGGTGAGGAAAGTTTTGCTTATCTTTAAGGTGCAGGAGCTAACTGGGTGGCATGCAACATCACTGCTGCCCAGTTAGCTAATGTGGCTTCCGTCATGTGTGGCAAACCCAAGATATTCAATGCTGGAGCTGCATATGACTCCAGCATTGAATATCCGGGTTTAGGACACATAGCATATCTAATTGAATATCCGGCCTTTTTTGTTTCTCCAAACCTTGATGACTGGCTGATCTCAGGCATGTACTCAGCAGCAATCCTAATTACCATAGGTTTCATGATCAATGACTCATCTACAACCAGCGCAGCAGTTTTGCTTCATAGGTGATGACATCAACACACTATTGGCCATGATGTTCCTTCTGAAGAACAGGCAGCAATAATTCAGCTGATCGCACAGCAGATCCAAGTTGACCACAGAGCCAGAGTAAGGACTATCCTCAGACCCTTGGGCCACATGGTCACAGCTGTCTGTATGGCCCCACTCCCAAGATGGCAAATGTGCTCCCTTTAATGGCACTTGAAGGCTTGCTAGAACCAAGGGCATCACTCTCTTTCGAGGAGGATAGCAATACTGACCAACATCAGGGAAGACTTCTCTTGGTGTTCTGGGCTGCAAAACTCTACCACAGCTCATCCTCACCACTGATGCCTCACTCTGGGACTGGGGATTACACCTAGACTATCACTGCATGCAAAGGGCATAATCAGCAACAGAGAGCCACCTTCACATCCAGCAACTGGAATGGCAGGCCATGTTTTACACCCTTCAGATTTTGCATTCTGGATATAGAGAAAATCCCTCCTCATGTTTATTTATTTATTTATTTACAGTTCTTATATACCGCGCTTTTTGGTACCAGCGCGGTTTACAGTCAACAAAATTTTTCCATTGGAACAATCCTTTGCTTACATTATAACAGGGTCAGTAACTTGGAGATAACAGGGGAAACTATATACAAATTATATACAAACAGAATTTTATCTGTGGCTAATTTACAGTTCAGGTTACATTGGGATCGTGGATTTGGGTGTGCAGAGAGTTTGGTTCGTGTTCTGACATGACTATGTTGTTGGAATGTCTGAGGCTGTGTGAGTGATTTGAGAGATGGTGGGAGGGGGTATAGTGTTAGGGCCTAAAAGGTGAAGACAGAATAGGTAGTGTTTAAGGGTCTTCCTAAATTGAGAGAGGTCTTTTATTGATCGTATATGTGGAGGTAGATTGTTCCAGCAGGTTGGTGCGAATAAGGTGAAGGCCCTGTCTCTGGTTGCTTGGTTACATTTAGTGTACTCTTTTCGTACAATGAGGGTATTAGCGGCTGCAGATCTTCTCAGTCTGTTTGTGGGGGTGTTGATAAGAAGTGAGGAGAGGGAGGGTGGGGCTATTTGATTGATTGCTTTAAAGGACAGTAATAGCGCTTTGTAAGTTATCCTGGCTTGTAGGGGTAGTCAATGAAGATCTGTTAGTATGGGGGTGATGTGTTCTCTTCTGGATGTACAGCAGAGTATGCGGGCTGCTGAGTTTATTGCCAATTGAAGTGGGTTGAGGGTGCTCTTGGGTAGACCATGCAGGATGATGTTAGCGTAGTCAAAATGTGGTGTTAAAAGGGATTGGAAGATTGTTCTAAAGTCATTCGGGGAGAGTACAGGTCTTAATGGTTTCAGAGTTCTTATTTTGTTGTAGATGGATTTGACGGTCTGCTTTATGTGATCTTTGAAGGTCAGTTCTTGATCTATGATGACTCCCAGGTAGCGAATTGATGATTTACATGGGAGTTCCGCATCCCTCACCTTTAATGTTGTGGGGGGTGAGAATTTCTTATTCCTGGTTACGAATAGGACTTCAGTTTTCTTGAAGTTTATTCGTAGGTTCTGGGATAAGAGCCAGTCTGTAATCGCGTTGAAGCAAGAGATTATTGGAGAGAAGTCAGGGGCATCAATTTTTATCGGAGTGAATATGAGAACATCATCCGCATAGATCAGACTGGAGGCGTTGAATGCTCTGATGATTTCACAGATTGGTTGAATGTATATGTTAAATAGTAGAGCTGATAAGGAAGATCCTTGGGGAACACCCTGTTGTTGATGGAAGGGATCGGATGTTGAGGATCCTATTCAGACCTGTTGCCAGCGGTTAGTTAGGTATGATCTACACCATTCCCAAGCTGATCCTTGAACTCCCTTTTCTTGAAGACGGTGTAGCAGTTGAACATGGTTAACCGAGTCGAAAGCTGCCGAGATATCCAGGAAGATAAGTATGAACCCATTTTCAATTTTGTCGATCCCTCTTGATAAGGTGTTGATAAGTAATGTCAGTAGGGTCTCTATGCCATGGGACTCATCAACAATGTTCATCAACAATCAGGCAGTAATGTTCTACATAAACAAACATGGAGATTCAGGGTCCTAAAACTCTGCTAAGAGGATCTCCACATTGGGATGTGAGCTCTAGCACTGGGCTGCACCCATCAGGTAACTTACCTCCCTGGAGAAAACAATCTGTTAGCAGATTCCCTCAGCCAACAATTATTCCCTCATGAATGGTTGCTGGTCAGGAATATAGTTCTTAGCCTCTTCTAGAAATTGGGCATACCAGATTTAGATCTTTTCACTGCCCTAGAGAATGCCCAGTGTCCCAATATCTGCTCGCTTCAGAATAATTCCTATTGGACATCGGAGACGCCAGGCCCATGCAGTGGTGGAAAGGTGAGGGAGTGCAGGGGGTTCCTCACAGCCCGACCCTGGCCATGGAAGGCCAGATCAGGGGTTGGGCTGTGGGGAAAGAAGATTGTGGGATCTCAGCCAGGGATCACAGCTCCTAAATGGAGCCATGGTGCCATGGCAACGGGACACTATGGCACCGTGTCTCCATTCAGAAGCCTCACAGAGGTAGCCAGGCAGGTGGCTTTGTGTGCAGGCCAATCAGAATTGGGTCCTGGCCTGCATGTACAGGCCCTAGACCCGATTCTGATCCCGTAGGGCATGTCTAGCCCCTACAGGATCAGAATCAGATCTACCTCTGGGTGTCCCAATTCTGATCGGCCACAGAGGGGCCTGGACAGCCACATTGGAATGTGCCATCATGCTACTACATGCCTATATCCAGATATGTGAAGGCACATTTTAGACACCACGTGAAGATCAAAATTGAGATGTTGAGGTCAGGACATATTCAATTTCAACAGTACTTTAGAAACAGCTCTACTAAAGGTGGAACTGTTTCTAAAATGCACAAAAGGAAGTGCAAAAACACAGAGATTTATATCCATGTGTGGTAGGAGGAGCTATTTCACAATATACACATGGGAAAATTGACAGAGGAATCCCAGCAACTTAAACATATAAGTGCTGGCATTTCACCGTGTGCATGTGTAAATGTCAGTAATTAACACGTGTATCTGAGCCATTTTGCGAGCCTAGATGTGTCGATTCTGCTAATTAACTAAGAGAACTCTGTCTTTACCTCATTTCAATTCGGAGAGCGAAATAAACATTGGGGAATTAAGGGGACTACCACCATAATCCATGCTATAAAGAAATGGCCAAAAGGAGTGCTTTTTAAATACCTATACGTGTCAGAGAGCAGGTTAAATCTGGACTTGGGCAATTTTGGAATTCAACATACTTCCCTATATGACATGGGGAATACAAATATAGATATTTGTCCACTCAGGCCATGCCCCCGACTCATCTCCTTACAATTTCAAAGTGCTATTGATATCCATGTGTAAAATGTGCCTTTTCTAAAATGGCTATTTACACACAGATGCAATTAACATATGTAAGTGATTGTATTTACGTGCGCAAATCGCAAATAAGGCTTCTACCATAACCTCCCTTATGTTTAACAAAATGTGAATTCTTATAGGAAATGCCTCTGCTTTTAACAAGTTTCTGTCACATTACTCACCAGTTTTCAGATACAATAATCCTTTTCTCTCACCTTTCCTTCGCCTCCTACAAACGCATCCTAGAACTCAATATTTTTTGAACTCTGCTGTCTGACTGCTATTGGTAATTACACTTGATGATGCATGAAACACACAAGAAATACAGATTGATTTCTTGTAGTGAACTTGAAATTGAAAGCTTGGAAAGCTGAGCTCTAACATCTAGAGAATGAATAAGATGAAATATGAGGCAGATGTTCCATCTAAAAAATTTAACATCACAATGTCACTTAATTTAGCGAGTGTCTCTTTGTCACAGCAGGGGGGCTTTTACACAGTACTGCATGCTAGGAAAGATTCCATGTGTAGATTCAGGTTGTTTACTCCTTCTTGTCCAGCTCACATCAGGGGCTCACTATGCTGAAAACCATAATGTTTGCCCATTGCATCTGTCATATTCTTTCCTTCATGCAAGCCAGAAATGCAATTTCAGTTCCTTTGAGAGTCACTGCAGGATAATCATCAGATATTAGATATGAGTGTCTGGTTTGACTGTTTCCAAGGATTATGACTACTGCTTTAGCAATATATCCATTTCCTGCCAGGGGCAAGCCCAAAGAGGTACACACGTCTTATATGCTTTGCCATCAAATGAAGCTGAAATGTTTTCAGATACATTTGTACATTGAAAACTCCTAGAAGGGAAATATATGGGGAGAAGGGACATTTTCAAATCAGCTCCCCTTGTTTCCAATGGGAAAATCTGGGTAATCTTTTTATTAAGCCACAATGAAAGCAAAACTACCTGCATAGGTTTGCTTTCATTATTGCAGCAAAACCACAGATAAAAGCTATAAACAGGCTTTGCAAGATCATAGGGAGTTTGATAATTTACTCCTGAGTTTGAAGGCATCACAGGTGTTTCTGAAACAATCATTACCTTATGTTGCTTCTTGCAGTGTTGATATCAGTTTCCTTTTGAAAAATACAATCAGTGCATCTTGGCAATTTGCAGGATATCTACATGAGCACCCTTCTGGCCGTGTAGATCCCATGATCATGACTTTTCAAAGACTGAATTAACATGAACTTAGAAGAACAGAATTATCACTTTCTAGGTATTATATGAACTTATTAGAGATTTGCAGGGTGAAAAAGGTTTGGCTGGTTCTCTTTTAAAATGATCTTTCCTGATTTTTGTGCCTTTTTTCGTGTTTGTTTCACATTCATTCTTTAGGTATACATTTTGAGGGTAACTTTATAAGGGAGAGATTACTTTTTGGCACCATGAATGTTGCCAACTGGGGGTTATGTTAGTCATTAACTTCCATACAGTATGCAAGTTAATGGCCTTTCATAAAATACCGACCACCTTAAATTATGCATATTGCTTGATGGTGTATACTTTGCCAGTGAGTGCAAGGGCAGAGTTTCGGAAGAGCATGGGTGGGGTGCACGAGTACATGGCTAGATTATAAAATAATGTAATCTACGCACATTTTTGCAGACATCTAGGTGCAGGTATTTATACTAGCTCTAAGGATAAATGTCTGTGCCTCAACTTAAGGCAAACATTCTGTCATATGGGCTAGAATCTTACAAAGACGAACACGCACTTATTTGTTTTGATAAAGTAGGCTTGACATAGGTGCATTTGAAAACACTTTAACTAGGGCCCCCTTACAAAACAACCTTATGTATACGATATGCTAGAACTGTTTTAAGCATGCAAATATAATTCCGGTGATACATTGCCAAGAAAACCCAGAGCCAGCTGGGTCACCAGGAGTCAGCACTGATTTGACGGCACTAAAATAAAAACAAAACAAAAACAAAAAAAACACCTACAAGTGAGTTACGAGCACTTGAAATTTTTAGATGTTACAAGGAACCAAGTGTGCACTTACAAATGCACTCCTCTAGAATTTATCAAGGAAGAAATGTAAGGTCAGCCTTACTTTGAGCCTTACCTCGATGGCGGGAAAAGTAATGGAGGTGCTCCTGAAAGAGCGAATAGTGAACTTTCTTAAAACCAACAGGTTGCAAGAAGGGGCATGCGATGGATGTCATCTACCTGGATTTCAGCAAAGCCTTTGATACTGTTCCTCATGGGAGGCTTGTCAATAAACTCAGTAGCTTGGGGATGGGTCCCAAGATGGTAAACTGGATTAGAAATTGGTTGACTGACAGACGACAGAAGGTGATGGTACATGGAGCTCACTCGGATGAAAGGAAGGTGATTAGCGGGGTGCCCCAGGGTTCGGTCCTGGGCCCAGCACTGCTCAATGTATTTGTGAGTGATATTGCTGAAGGACTGAATGGAAAAGTCTGTCTTTTTGCAGATGACACAAAAATTTGCAACAGAGTGAACTCCCCAGAGGGAGTGGATAACATGAGGAAAGATCTACAAAAGCTGGAAGAATGGTCTAATGTTTGGCAATTATGATTTAATGCAAAAAAGTGCAGTGTCATGCACTTGGGTAGCAGAAATCCAAGGGAAATGCACGCAATAGGGGGCGAGAGGTTGGTGTGCATGGTTCAGGAGAAAGACCTTGGTGTGATTATCTCTGATGATCTCAAGGTGGCAAAACAGTGCGACAAGGCGGTGGCAAAAGCCAGGAGGATGTTGGGCTGCAAACAAAGAGGGATTACCAGCAGAAAGGAAAAGGTACTTATGCCACTGTACAGATCATTGGTGAGGCCTCACTTGGAATACTGTGTTCAGTTTTGGAGACCATATCTTGCACAAGATGTAAAAAGACTGGAAACTGTTCAGAGGAAGGCAACCAAAATGATTTGGAGCCTGCGTAAGAAACCTTATGAGAAGAGACTTGAAGACCTAAATATGTACACTTTGGAGGAGAGGAGGGATAGGGGAGATATGATTCAGACCTTTAAATACTGTGATAAGGAAGCTTATCATAGCTCAGGTAGGAGCTATAGAAAAGATGATGTGACTCTGAACAAGCAACCTGTCAGTTCTGGTAGAAGCAAGAAAACAGAGTTTTCACATAAAAGACTACCAGTCCCAGAATGCACCAGGTTTCCAGCAGCCATGAGAGGGGCTGAAGTGAGAGAATGTGTGTGCAATCAAGAGAGCTATGAGGTAATCCCTAAGCACTCATCTCAAAGGGCAGGGCCTGATTCAACACAGCTGCGCTGTGTTAGGGAGCAGCACACATTAGGACAGAATAAGAATAGAGCTTTTTCTTCAGATAACAGTTACTACAAGCTCCAGCCTGGCTTCAAGGAGAGTTTGAAGAACAGCTTCAGCAAAAGCCAAGCAGATAGAGAGAGAAGGAAACTCTCTGGAAGGAAGAGAAGAAAGGCCATTGGAAGGTCTGGGAGAGTCCAAGGCAGTACTCATACTGGGAGGTATTCCAAAAGCCAGCAGAGTCCATTGGACTGGATTCAGCCAGAGGAATGGAGTGGCAGAGATAGGAATCACCAGTGGCTACCTGGAAGAGAGAAGACTGCATGTGGAAGGGACTTTCAGACCAAGGCCAGAAGGTATGTGAGAGAAGATCCAGTGTCCAGGGATCAAGATTGGAAGGCTGGACATCAGAATTGGATTACATATTGGCCAGGCTTTACAGAGAGAAATAATGATAGCAGGAGAGGCTCAGGTATGAACACTGATCCAGACCCTATCTATAATAGAGAATGGCAGCAAGGGAATAAGCATTCTCATGATAGTGCCTTAATGAAAGACTCATCTGTGCCAATGTATGATATTGACCCTATGATTGTTGATGCAGGGGGAAATACAGCAGATGAAACTATTTACATGGACTGTTCTTTATCTAAATGCTATTGCTAGTTTTCTATGAGCAAACACATCAGCCATCACAAAGAAACCTAACTTTGTTCTTTATTTCCACTGCAAACAGCTCTTAAAGCAGGATTTGGGCTCACACAGTAGCAGCCAGCCAGTTAAAGGCTTTCAGCTGGTCCATTGATAGTAATTAGGGCTGCACCTGATTGTGTGTGTGAGCAAGGGAGAATCACTGCTGAGGTCGGTGTGGAAAAGTAAGCAGAAGTTAACCTAACCAGCAAAGTTTATTCTTTACTTTGTGCCTTTGGATTTGGTAATTATTTGCTAAGAAAACATTAGCTAATTGCCTGACAAGCTGAAGGTTGTTTTCTGGTTTACTTTGTGACTTTTTGTTATCCATTTTAAACACTGCAAGCAAGTAACCTCATTTATAGTGCTATCAAGCATACATGTGCTGGGTGAATTAAACCCCATCAATAAAAGAAGTATTTTATTGATCTTACCACTTGGTTTCACAACTCAAATTATTGTCATCAGCTGTGTTTGGGAGTGAATGAACTACAATACCTACAATACCTTGCAAGAATCATATGAATATATGCATCGTCAAGATTGTGTAAGTTCTCACCCTAGGCAGCCGTCTGACAAATGGCGTAGTCGGCAGGATTGCTCTTGCACCAAGAGGATTTACTTGTTGTGGATTACAAATAAAAGTCAAGTTTAAAGCTGTAAGAAGATTTCTTTCCCTCATCTGCACTTTGGAGGAAAAGTGGTTGTTCCAGGAAGCTGTCCCAGAGGAAAAGACCCTGTGAAAAGCTGGATTCATCACTGAGACAAGGTAATGTGTACCTGGGCATGTCTAGTGGTGGATGTGTGTAAGCACAGGGGGTAATTGAAAAAAAAAAAAAACACACCTGGTTGGAAGGTGCTGCTCTTTGGGTTTTTTTTTTCTCTCTTTTCTTGCAGGGGTCAAGATGGATCCGACGGAGATGGCTCAGTGGATGGCAGCCCAATTCAGCAAGCAGCAGGAGCTATCACAGCAGGCCCAGGACACTGCTGTGAAGGCCTTAATGGAACAGCAGAAACCAGTACTTGATCTGGTGCAAGCTCTAGTTCAGCTGCAGAGCCAAAGTGGAACAGATGCAAGACCAGCAGTTAGTACTGGTGCACCACATGTGGACACTGTGGGACTCAATCAAGGGATTGGGGCATTTAATTTTGGGAAATTAACTCCAGAAGATAATGTTGATGATTTTCTAGAGTCTTTTGAAAGAGTGGCACAGGCTTTAGCATGGCCAGAGACCCAGTGGGCAGTAAGGCTGGCAGCCTCATTAACTGGTGAGGCACTAGCAGCTTACAGAGCAATGCCAGCAGCCCAGGCTTTGATTTATAAGGATGTAAAGGCAGCTATTAGAGATCGCCTAGGGTTGTCTATTTCAGAGTATAGGCGAATGTTTAGAGCTGTTACATTGAAAGTGGGTGAGACACCCAGGGCTCTGAGTCAGAGAATCAGAAGTTTAGCTGTAAAATGGTTGGAGCCTGAGCAAAAGACAGTAGAAATGTTATTAGATATTATAATGCTGGAACAATTTATGCTTGGGGTACCTAAAGATTTGAATGTTTTTCTTATACAGCAAAATTGCCAAAATCTTGGAGAGGCAACCATGCTAGCAGAGAGATTCTTGGAAGCCACGCAGGCTTGCCATAGAATGGGTGGCCCTCTAAAGATGGATGCTGAGGCTAGATGTGCTGTATCAGAAAAAGGAATAATTAAGAATGTTTCTGAAAATGAATGTACTGTATCAAACCAGATGACACAGTGGAATAGAAAGAAATGTTTCAAGTGTGGAAAAGTGGGACACTTAGAGAAGAGATGCCAGACCCACACTAGTTTAATGGGTCTGGATTTAAAACAGCCCAAGGAAGGATTTCTTTTGATGGTTGATGTGCAAGGAATTACCACAAATGCATTATTAGACTCTGGGGCAGACCAGAGTATGATGTCAAAAAGGCTTTGGAAGAGGATAGAGGCCCAAGAAAGATTTGTGCCTAGAACCCCTGAAAGCCAAGTTCACATCAGATGCATTCATGGTGCTGCATCATCATATCCCACCTATAGGCTAAAGGTTAAGTGCCTAGGGAAACAAGAGGAAGTCCTATTAGCAGTGGTGCCTAGGCTACCCTTTGATTTGGTTCTAGGAAGAGACTGGCCAAGATTTAAGCAGGGTCTAGTGGAAGGACTAGGAAAAAAGGAGGGAGAAGGTTTAATGGTAGTAGCTCCCGGGCCTTTATTTGGAAGTCCTCAGACCCCAGCTAAAAAGATGGTTAAGCGTCCAGAAGACCAAGCTACCCCAAAGCAGATATTCGTCCTAAAGTACCATAAGGTCTCTGAGAAGGCCCAAGCTCCTAGGCGGGCAACCCCTCAGTCTGCTGGGTTTGACCTGTGCAGCATAGAAAATGTGATTGTACCTAGCCAAGGGAGAGCCCTGGTTGACACCGGTCTCCAAATGGAAATACCAATTGGATGTTATGGGAGAGTAGCCCCAAGGTCCGGATTAGCCCTTAAATATTTCATCGATGTGGGTGCGGGAGTAATTGATCCCGATTACAGGGGCAATATTAAAGTTCTGATGTTTAACTTTGGACAGAATGAGTATCATGTGAAGACAGGAGACAAAATTGCCCAATTGATTTGTGAGAGGCTGGGTTTTCCACCTGTGGAGGAGGTCACATCCCTAGAGAATTCTGAACGTGGAGCCAAAGGTTTTGGTTCTACTGATGTCAAAGGGGTTAAAAGCTTAGCTGCCACCTGTGCCCAAGAGAGGGAGGTGAGTGAAGAGGAAGATTTGGGACCCCAGGTATCTGATTGTAAAGAAAGATCAGAAGCCCAAATAGGTGAGGACCTGACAATGGTACAACAGGAAGAAATTAGGAAGTTGCTTAAGGAATTCCCAGATGTGTTGACACCCATACCTGGGGAGACCCATTTGGTGGCCCATGAAATAATAACTCCACCTGGGAAATTGGTTCGTCAAAGGCCATACCGCTTGCCTGAAGCCAAAAGACAGGAGGTAGTGGCACAAGTCCAGGAGATGTTGGATATGGGGGTAATAGAGGAGTCAAAGAGTCCCTGGAATAGCCCCATAGTCCTGGTGCCGAAGCCTGATGGATCCTTAAGATTTTGTATTGACTTCCGGCAGGTAAACGCCATATCAGTTTTTGATGCATATCCAATGCCAAGAATTGAGGAGCTGCTAGACCAGCTGGGACAGGCTCAATACTTAACCACCCTTGATATGACAAAAGGATATTGGCAAATCCCGCTCACCAGGGAGTCGAAGCCGAAAACTGCGTTCAGCACCCCCGTTGGCCTTTTCCAGTTCAAGAGGATGCCTTTCGGACTGCATGGAGCAGCGGCTACCTGCCAAAGGTTAGTGGATCAGGTACTTCGACCCCACCAAAGTTATGCTTTTGCATACATGGATGATGTCATAATCCATAGTAACACCTGGGCGGAGCATTTGGAGAGGATCAGGGCAGTCTTGTGCTCTATGAAGCAAGCGGGAATCACTTTAAACCCGAAGAAGTGTGCCTTTGCAAATAGGGAGGTAAAATACCTAGGCCACCTAGTGGGAAGAGGAAAAATTAAGCCTCTATTAAGCAAAATAGATAGCATCAGGAATTTTCCTCCTCCAACAACCAAGAAACAACTAAGAAGTTTCTTAGGACTTATTTATTTATTTATTTATTTATTTATTTAACAGTATTTCTAAACCGCCTTATCTTAATAATCAAGGTGGTATCACAGCAAGCAATCAGGTAAAGTGTGTGTGTTGTACATGCAGTGAGGATAAAACTTAGTTGTGTGAGGGATGTGTTGGGTGCTTGATTTGTTTGAGCTATATACAGGGTGGGCTATTTACAGTGGTGCTAGAATCATATTTTATATATATTCAGTTGTTTGGGAGGATTGGAGTGCTGTTATCCATTCTCTTAGGTTATGTGATGTGACCATAGTGCTCTATGAACAGCATGGTTTTCAGTTGTTTTCTGAAGTCTTTGAGGTCTGGAGTTGCCCTTAGATCGTCCGGTAGATTGTTCCATATTGTTGGAGCAGCCATGGAGAGAGCTCTGTCTGTTGTGTCCTTGCGTGTGTGCTTGTACTCATTTGGGGTGCTGACTCGGTTGCGTGTTTGACTTCTTCTGGGACGTGCGCTGGTTTCCGGTTGTATGAGCAGGTGGAGGCTGTTGGCTGATGTGTGTTCTTTTATCTTAAATAGGTTTATGATAGTCTTCTATCTGATGCGAGCAATGATTGGGAGCCAGTGTAAGTCCTTTAGTGTAGGTGTGATGTGCTCCTGCCTTGCGGCTCCGGATATGATTCGAGCTGCAGTGTTTTGTGCCAGCTGTAGTGGTTTGAGAGCTTGTTTTGGTAGTCCGAGGTATATCGGATTGCAGAAGTCCAGTATTGGGGTTATCAGTGCTTGACAGACTGTACGGAAGTGTTCTGGAGCGAGGAGTGGTTTCAGTCTTCTGATGATTCGCATCCTGTAATATGCTTTTTGGATTGTTTTGTCTATGTGTGGTTTGAGGTTGAGTTTACTGTCCAGAGTAACCCCAAGGTATCTCACCTCCGATCTTATCGGTATCGTGGTGCTTTGTATCTTTATGTTTGGTGGGTGTGTGAAGCTTTGGTTTCGAGTGATGATTAAAGCTTCAGTCTTGTTGTAGTTTATAGCTAGATTGTTGTTTTGGCACCACTTCGCCATTTGGGTAAGGCAGTCTGCTATCTTAGAGAAGTCCGGGTTTTCGATTGATATCGGGGAGTATACCATTATATCGTCTGCGTATATTGTGTATTGGATGTTGTTCTCTTTCATAATGTTGCATATTGGTTGGATGTAGATGTTAAAAAGGAGTGCTGAGAGTGCAGATCCTTGTGGTACTCCTTGTTGGACGTTTATGGGCCGGGAGGTGTCCTGTCCCACCTTGACCTGTAGCTGTCTTTCTGTTAGGTACGAGTGAAACCATTTTAGAGTGGTACCGTGTATACCAGTGTTCTTCAGTCTCTCCAGGAGTATATTGTGATCAACTGTGTCGAACGCTGAGGAGATGTCGATGAAGATCATTATAATTCCATTCCTGATGTCGTCAATTATTCTTATGATGCTGTCGAAGAGGTAGATCAGGAGAGTTTCGACTCCATGGTTGGGACGAAATCCGTGTTGGTTGTCATCGAGAGTTCCGTGTTCGTCAATGTGTTCCTGAAGTTGTAGTTGAACCGTCTTTTCGATTATTTTTGCGAGGAAGGGTATGCTGGAGATTGGTCGGTATGCTGCTGGGTCCTTTTTGTCGAGAGAAGTTTTCTTTGTGATTGGTCTTACTGAGGCAAGCTTTAATTGCTGTGGCATGAGTCCTTGAGTGAGTGAGTTGTGTACCATTTTATGAATGTTTGGTATGAGGCTTGCTTTGGTGGCTTTGACCCATGACACTGGGCAAGGGTCTGTAGGAGCAGTGCTTGTGTTGATTGTGGAGATGATGTCTGATATCTGCTCTTTTGAGGGTGAGTGGAATGTGCCCCAGGTTTTGGGGTGGACGTTCGTTCTGTTGGTTCTACTGGGTGTTGAGCGCTCTGTGGAGTGAAATTTGTCTTTGATGTGGTCGGCGAATATCTGTGGATCCACTTGTATTTCTCTTTCTGCTGCTTGCTCTTTTGTCAGGGTTTTTACTATTTCGAAAAGTTCTCTGGGTTTGTTGATGGAAGAATTTATCAGGTTTGTGTGGAATTCTCTCTTTGATTGGTTGATGTGTTCATTGTATTGTTTTTGCTTTGTTAGGTAAAGATGTTGGTCGGAAGTAGTTTTGTTTTTTCTCCATCTCCGTTCAATTTTCCTGAGCTCCCTCTTTTCCTGTCGTATTTTTGCTGAGTACCATGGTTTGTTTTGTCTCTTGTTGTGGTGTTGTTTCTTGGTCCTGTCAACGGATGGTTTGGCGGCGTTAGCTAGGACATTGTTCCAGTTGGAAACTTGTTCCTCCAGGTCCTCTGAGTCAATGTTCAAGTGTTGTATTGTGTCCTGGATGAATTCGTCCTTGTCAAAGGACTTGAATCGTCTTTGTGTGTGTGGGAAGTTCGCTCTTTCGCTTGTCCAGTCTTC
Source organism: Ichthyophis bannanicus (assembly GCA_033557465.1). Taxonomy (NCBI): domain Eukaryota; kingdom Metazoa; phylum Chordata; class Amphibia; order Gymnophiona; family Ichthyophiidae; genus Ichthyophis; species Ichthyophis bannanicus. Next base: position 369,257,241 of record CM066038.1, on the reverse strand, counting down.
TTGTGATTGCAGATTTGTCTCGATTAAGTAATGGTCAGACCATGGTACTGGGGTGATGGTGGGTGTAGAGATTAGGTCTCTTGAAGTTAGGTAGTTTGATGCGAAGATGAGGTCTGGGGATGATCCTAGTCTGTGTGTTGGTGCATTGACTATCTGTGTGAATTGAAGTGATGACATTGCCTGAAGGAAGGCCTCTGCATCTTTTGTATTGGCGGACTTGAGGTTGAAGTCTCCGATTAGTAGTGCTGGTTTGTTGTTTGACGTTATGGCACAGGCTTCTTCGAGTATGAAGACTAGTTCGTCGGGTGGAGCACGGGGTGCTCTGTAGGTTAGGCAGATTGCAATATTCTTGTTCTTGATGCTAATTGTGTTACACTGCTTTGTATCTGTGAGATTCAGTATCTTGAACTTGAGTTCTGTTTTTGCTATTATTAGGACTCCTCCTCCACGCTTGTGGATGCGTGGGCAGTTGTATGCTGAGTAGTTGTTCGGTACTAGTTGGTTGAGTAGTACACTGTCGGTACTGTTGGATACTGTTGGATACTACCGCCGGTTTATACCGCAATTCGCAGAGAAAAGTGCCATTTTCACGGATATGCTGCGAAAGAATTGTCCAAACCAGATAAAGTGGACACCAGAAGCTGAAAAAGCGTTTTCAGTATTAAAAGAAAAATTGTGTACAGGACCGGTACTGAAAGGAGTAGACTTCAAGAAACCCTTTCTGGTTCAAACCGATGCATCGGATGTAGGGCTAGGAGCAGTCCTATCCCAGTGCCATGATGGGGAGGAGCATCCTGTGATGTACCTGAGCAGGAAGTTGTCACTGGCTGAACAAAAGTATTCCACGATAGAAAAAGAGTGTTTGGCTATCAAGTGGTCAGTGGAGGCGTTAAGGTTTTACCTTACAGGGAGAAAGTTCCAGTTGGTCACGGACCATGCCCCACTTAAGTGGTTGCAGCAAATGAAGAACCACAATGCCAGGTTGACACGCTGGTACATGGCCTTACAGGCGTTTGATTTTCAGGTTGAACATCGTGCCGGGAAGTTACACAAGAATGCGGATGCACTCTCCCGTATTACGGACTGTAGAGAAGAAGTTTTACCAGTAAAACCAGTTCGTAATAACTTAAGCAGGGGGGTATGTGATAAGGAAGCTTATCATAGCTCAGGTAGCAGCTATAGAAAAGATGATGTGACTCTGAACAAGCAACCTGTCAGTTCTGGTAGAAGCAAGAAAACAGAGTTTTCACATAAAAGACTACCAGTCCCAGAATGCACCAGGTTTCCAGCAGCCATGAGAGGGGCTGAAGTGAGAGAATGTGTGTGCAATCAAGAGAGCTATGAGGTAATCCCTAAGCACTCATCTCAAAGGGCAGGGCCTGATTCAACACAGCTGCGCTGTGTTAGGGAGCAGCACACATTAGGACAGAATAAGAATAGAGCTTTTTCTTCAGATAACAGTTACTACAAGCTCCAGCCTGGCTTCAAGGAGAGTTTGAAGAACAGCTTCAGCAAAAGTCAAGCAGATAGAGAGAGAAGGAAACTCTCTGGAAGGAAGAGAAGAAAGGCCATTGGAAGGTCTGGGAGAGTCCAAGGCAGTACTCATACTGGGAGGTATTCCAAAAGCCAGCAGAGTCCATTGGACTGGATTCAGCCAGAGGAATGGAGTGGCAGAGATAGGAATCACCAGTGGCTACCTGGAAGAGAGAAGACTGCATGTGGAAGGGACTTTCAGACCAAGGCCAGAAGGTATGTGAGAGAAGATCCAGTGTCCAGGGATCAAGATTGGAAGGCTGGACATCAGAATTGGATTACATATTGGCCAGGCTTTACAGAGAGAAATAATGATAGCAGGAGAGGCTCAGGTATGAACACTGATCCAGACCCTATCTATAATAGAGAATGGCAGCAAGGGAATAAGCATTCTCATGATAGTGCCTTAATGAAAGACTCATCTGTGCCAATGTATGATATTGACCCTATGATTGTTGATGCAGGGGGAAATACAGCAGATGAAACTATTTACATGGACTGTTCTTTATCTAAATGCTATTGCTAGTTTTCTATGAGCAAACACATCAGCCATCACAAAGAAACCTAACTTTGTTCTTTATTTCCACTGCAAACAGTTCTTAAAGCAGGATTTGGGCTCACACAGTAGCAGCCAGCCAGCTAAAGGCTTTCAGCTGGTCCATTGATAGTAATTAGGGCTGCACCTGATTGTGTGTGTGAGCAAGGGAGAATCACTGCTGAGGTCGGCGTGGAAAAATAAGCAGAAGTTAACCTAACCAGCAAAGTTTATTCTTTACTTTGTGCCTTTGGATTTGGTAATTATTTGCTAAGAAAACATTAGCTAATTGCCTGACAAGCTGAAGGTTGTTTTCTGGTTTACTTTGTGACTTTTTGTTATCCATTTTAAACACTGCAAGCAAGTAACCTCATTTATAGTGCTATCAAGCATACATGTGCTGGGTGAATTAAACCCCATCAATAAAAGAAGTATTTTATTGATCTTACCACTTGGTTTCACAACTCAAATTATTGTCATCAGCTGTGTTTGGGAGTGAATGAACTACAATACCTACAATACCTTGCAAGAATCATATGAATATATGCATCGTCAAGATTGTGTAAGTTCTCACCCTAGGCAGCCGTCTGACAATACTTAAAGAGGAATGATGAACAAACAAACCTCTTCCAAAGACAGGGAAGCTGAAAAACTAGCGGGCATAACATGAAGCTGCAAGGTGGTAAATTGAAAGGCAATGTCAGGAAATATTTTTTTCACTGAAAGGGTGGTGGATGCTTGGAATACTTTCCCGATGGAAGTGGTGGGGACAAACACAGTGACGGAATTCAACACAGCATGGGACAAGCACAGCGGATCCCTTTACAGCAACAGGATAAAAACTAAATAAACTGAACCATCTAACTTCTCAACAAATAGGGGTGTCCTACATGGAGTGGTGGGTCCACCCCTAAACAAAGACATGGGGAGGGGTGGCCTGCACAGAGTGACAGGTGCACCTACTCTTGCCATATTGCTGGGCAGACTGGATGGACCATGCTGGTCTTTATCTGCGGTCATTTACTATGTTACTATGTTATGTTACTATGTTCTCTCAGATACCGATGCTGAAATAATAACAACCGATAGAGATGGGTGGGTGTCACTACTTGACCCAATACAAGCATTGTTGAACCTGTGTTTTTGGGGAAACTGCTAGGTACTTATGACCTAGATTGGTCACTGTTGGAAACAGGATACTGGGCTTGATTGACCTTGGTCTGACCCAGTATGGCAAATCTTATGTTCTTATGGCCAAGATGTAATATGAAAAGCGATAAAAAAACCAACTTTTTGATTAATCTTATTACCTAAAAGTACTTAAGATTCCAATATAGACCTATAAAAGAAGCTGATCTCTATTTTAAGAACAGGTCAACAAAAACTACTACAGCAACGCCTGACTCACCTTAAAGAAAATATAAGAAATTTGATAGAGAAAAATTCCTCAGTCAGACACTCCAACAATTCACAACAAACCCAGTGAACCTGGACAAAGCTATAACTTCCTGGAACACCACCATATCCAAAGCATCACTCATAGAATCTCCCATTAACAGCAAAAGTAAAATGAAGATCTGCGATTCAGCCTCTCCTGCACGTACAGATACTGCCTGACTAACTCAGTCAGGGCTTTTAAATGGAGTCACGGCATCATGGTGTCCGGTTGCCATGGCACCATGGCTCCATTTAAAAGCCGCGATCCCAGCCACCAGAATAAACAGTTTATTCCCCACAGCCCGACTCCCGATTTGACCTCCCAGGGCCAGGGTCGGGCTGCGGGGAATGCTCTCTGCCCCCTGCCGCCCTTTCCTGGCCACAGGCCCGCTGATCCCTGATGTCTAGGGAAGTTATTCCACCTCAGAGGTGGAATAACTTCCCTGCACAAGTCACTGGCCCTGGACATACAGGGCCGACATTAGAATCAGCCCTGTATGTCCAGGGCTGGCGACAGCCTGCTGCCCACCTTAACTCTGCCCCTGATCCGCCCCTTCCCGGTCCCCATCTAACCTCCCCGTACAACCGGCGGGGAGGATAGACACTGGCGGATAGGGCACAAATAGCGGGGATGGATGTCCTGTTGGGATGTCCATCCCCGCTATTTGTGGGACAGAACTGTTGCCTTATTGCATTACTAATTCCTGCATGGTGGAGCAAGGAATAGGCAGGCTAAGGGCAAAATGGGGTTGTGGAGACCACATGGCATTTTATGATTTATGGTTTATTAAAATTTGCTATACCGCCCTTCACAAAACCAGAGTGGTGTACAATAAAAAAAAGAGAAGAAGAAGAAAGTATGCCAATAAAAGTATGCCAATAAAATCATAGCAAAGCTGAAAGAAAGAGATATAACAGTAAGGGTGCAAGGGAGATGGAAGAGAGTTAGGAGCAAGGGAGAGGGGAGGCTGAATTCTGAGCAGCCTGCAAGGGTAAATTTATTTATTTATTTAACATTTCTTATATACTGCCTTTCATGCTATCAAGGTGGTTTACACTGAACAGGGCATTATTTATTTATTTATTTATTTGCAGTCTCTTTTATACCGCGCTATTCGACATCAGTGCGGTTTACAATGAACATAAGAGTTGCACATCTCAATTTCGTGATTTGTGCTTACAGTGAAACAGGTATAATAACTTGGGTATACATTAAACAGGAAAATTAAACGTGGGTATGCATTATAACTTGGAGATAACTATTTACAGGGAACATGGACAATGGAGGGTTAAGTGGCTTGCCCAAGACCACAAGGAGCACTTGTGGGACTAGAAGCCCCAGTCCTTCCAGCCTAAGGTTGCTGTCCTCTAGTGGAATTTGAACCACTGGCCTTCTGGCCTGAGGTAGCTTGTCCTAACCGCTAGGCCACTCCTCCCTCTGAAGTTGAAGGCCAATTGAAACAGATGGGTCTTGAGAAAAGACTGAAATTTAGGGAAGGATAGTTCCAGGCAGAGATCAGCAGAGAGTTCCAAAGGATAGGACCCAGAAAATAGAAAAAAGAGTGTCGGGTAGATTCATAATGAAAGGGGAGGGGATATGGAGACGATGATCATGGATGGATCGAAGAAGACATGTTACGGCATGTGGGATGATATAGAAAGAAAGATAAGCAGGGGTGCTGGTGTGCAAGGTCGTACGAACTAAAGTGAGAAGTTTGAATTGGATCCAATATGCAATTGGTAACCAGGGAGACTTGATGAGCAGGAAGGAGACATGATCGAATTTGGAGGAGTGGTGGAGTATGTGAATAGCTATATTCTGAACTGTTTGAAGGCACTTAATCTGATTTTTAGGGAGACTGGCATAAATGATATTGCAATAATCTAAACGGGATATAACTAGGACCAAGAAGAGTGTGGCTACAGTGGAATCAGGGAGGATCAAACGGATATAGCGAATTTGACGGAGGGTGAAGAAAGAATGTTTAACCACAGCACTAATCTGGTTCTGAAAGGTGAGACCGATGTCAAGAATACCCCCAATATATTTGAGTGAGGACACCAGAGGCATAAGGAAGTACAGGAGCACTTGCTATGAACTGTCAATGTGGCAATTAGTGTGGCTGCACTTAACTATACCTCTATGAGTGGCGTTAGATGCACCCGTGTTAATTGTGCCATGTCTAAGGACACATATCTCTAAGGTAATTGCTGGCAACATGCTGGCAGTGTCCCTGAAAGTTACTGAGGAGGCCTTCCACTTACCACATGTTAGGTTTCATGCTAAACTTGCATTAAATTCAAAACCCTAATAGACATGAGTCAAAGGGCCCCTTAATTTAAGGCATGAGCAGGTTTAGAGCATTTTAATTTTAGAGTAGGATTAAATGCCTGTGACTAGATTTATAAAGAATGTGCCTAAACTATGATATTTTATCATTTGTGTGCATACTTGCACTCTCCACCCATGCTCCATTTAAACTCCACCCATGTACGCTCCCACAGTGAACGAGCACGCCATGAGATCTAAAACAGCACCCACCCTAAAAGAGGTCATTTAACATAACATAGTAACATAAGATAGTTTGTTGTTGTTAAGTGCCATTGAGTTGATGTCGACTCATGGCAACCCTCTGAATAGTTGTCCTAAACAGTCTTCAGTCAGGCGGCTCATTGTTGACAGAGTGGCACCCATGACTGCTTGTATTGTATCAATCCATCTCATTGCTGACCTTCCTCTTTTGCCTTGACCTTCTACCTTGCCAAGCATAATGTCTCTCTCTAATGATCTAACTCTTTGCATGATGTGTCCAAAGTATGGAAGTCGAAGTCTTGTCATCTGAGTTTCTAAAGAAAGCTTTGGTTTGATCTCCTCTAGTACTGACTGATTTGTTCTTCAGGCAGTCCATGGTATACACAGTATTCGTTGACAGCACCATAATTCAAAGTCATCAATTTTCTTCCTCTCTATCTTTTTCACTGTCCAACTTTTGCATCCATATGACTTTATTGAAAATACCATCGCTTGAATGAGTCTAATCTTTGTGTGGAGAGAGACATCTCTGCTCTTGAGAACCTTGTCAAGGTCCTTCATAGCTATTCTGCCAAGAGCAATACGTTGTTGTATTTCTTGGCTGCTTATTGTTTCTTTATTGATAGATCCAAGTAGGTTAAAGTTGTTCACTATTTCAATTTCTTCTCCATCAACAATGAACTTTTGATTTTGCCAGTTGTCATGATCTTTGTCTTCTTTACGTTAAGGTGCAGGCCCATTTTAAGACTATGTTCCTTGATCTTCAGAAGCAAATGTTTGAGATTGTCTTCACTTTCAGCCAGTAAAGTGGTATCATCAGCATAGCGAATGTTGCTGATGAGTCTTCCAACAATTTTCACACCTTGGTTGTCTTCATACAATCCTGATTCTTTGATGATTTGTTCTGCATATAAATTAAACAGGTAAGGGGAAAGTATGCAGCCTTGTCGTACACCTTTGCTGATTTTAAACCATTCTGTTTCTCCTTGTTTCATTCAAACTGTTGTTCTGGTATACCCATGCTTCTTAATATGGCCCAGAGTTTGTCATGGTTTATACAGTCAAAAGCCTTGCTGTAGTCAATAAACCACATATAGATATCCTTTTGATATTCTTTAGTCTGTTCAAGGATCCGTCTCACATCTGCAATGATATCTCTCGTTCCTCGCCTTTTCCTGAACCCTTCTTGCACGTCAGGCATTTCTCGTTCCAGGTATGGTTCTAGTCTCTGCTAAATAATCTTGAGTAGAATCTTGCTGGTATATGGGATCAGAGTGATTCTGCAATAATTTCCAGTCAGTTGGATCACCTTTCTTTAGAATTGGTATAAACATAGATCTTTTCCAGTCAGGTGGCCATGATATTGTCTTCCAAAATTCCTGGCAGAGCTTTGTAAGTATGGTAACAGTTGCATCCGATTCCTGTAATACTTCAGTGGGAATGCCATCAATGCCTGGTGCTTTGTTCTTTGATGAGGCTTTCAATGCTGCTTCAACTTCTTCTTTCATCACTAATGGTTCCTGATCATAAGCTACAGGATGAAATGACTGTTGGTCCACTTGATCTTTATAATATAATAACTGTATATTCTTTACACCTTTTCTTGATCTTCTCAGCATCATTCAACATTGATCCTTGAGCATCTTGTAACATTCCAATTCTAGAATGGAATTTTTTTTAAACTCTCATAGTTTTAAGAAAGCTGATCTTGTTCTTCCTCTAATAGTTTCTGCTTCTATTTCCTTGCATGCATCATGGTATTACTTCTCGTGGTCTTGAAGTTGCTGCATGTCGGAAATCTTTGTTGAGTTCTGCAATTGCCTCTCTTTCTCCTCTGGCTTTAATTTCTCTGCGTTTCTCGGCAATTTTCAGAGTTTCTTCAGTCATCCATTTTGGCCGTTTTTGCTTTTTTACCTTTTGTAGAGACTTCTCACTTTCTTCCAACACAACCTTCTTGAAGTCATCCCATAATTCTTCTCGAGTTCTATCATCTGTATTTAAAGCAGCAAATCAATTTTTCAGGCAGTCTTTAAATTCCACTGATATATTTTCAAGGTCATATTTTGCTACATTCATGAGCTGCTTGCTCTTTTTCAACTTTAGCCTGAGTTTGCATGCTAGTAGTTGCTGATCTGTACTGCAGTCAGCTCCAGGTTTTGTCTTTGTTGATGTTACAGAGCTTTTCCATTGTTGACTTCCACAGATGTGGTTAATTTGATCTTTGTACAATCCATTGTGTGAAGTCCATATGTACAGTCGCTGTTGGTGTTGCTGGAAGAAGATGTTTGAGATGAATAGATCATTAGTTATGTGCCCATGAGGGAAAGGTTAGGATGGCCGTTATAGTGGGTGATTCAATCCTTAGACATGTAGATAGCTTTGTGGCTGGTGGACATGAGGATCGCCTGGTAACATGCCTGCCCGGTGCCACATAGACAAGGTTTTAGATAGCGCTGGGGAGGAGTCTGCTGTCTTGGTACATGCTTGTACAAATCCACCAAGAAGAGCACAACACCACGTTGCGCAAGAGACACCCAGTCTATAACACGTGGTGGTATATTGGAAGGATACTTTTATTGAATAGATCAAAAACCTGAGAGCCCGATACAGGCCATGTTTCGTTTTCCACTTCCTCAGGGGAATCAGGTATACTGCAAATAACAATCATAAATAACTTAAAACATAAAACATATCTCAAACAAATAGGGTCATATATGATATGTATAAAAAATATAAAAACAATAACAAACAATAAAAACAATAAAAAATATTAAAAACTATTAAAAACTATTAAAAACATGCAAAAACCAATAAGAATCTGACTTTAAAAATAAAAGCTATATAAATAAATAATGTAAGAACATTTAGAATTTACAAAAATCTGCAGGGTCTATAATTAATCATCATAACTGCAACGTATTGAAAGGGTGTGGAAGACACATCTCACTAGTACGATAGGCTATGTGTAACTAATAGGAGAACCAGGAGTGAGTAAGCTGAACGAAGAAAATTATATATAAAGGAGGACCATAAATACTTAAAAAAATAAATAATTAAAACTAATGCTTAAAACCTAAATACTAAAATTTTTTTGCTGATATCATATAATATTCATCATTCTAACAATTGATGAATACATAAAAACAGAAGTAGTGTGTGGATAACTATCAAACCAAAGTTTACTATCTCAACTATATACATTCAAACCATGAGTTCAAAGAAATTTTGTATATTACTGCAATAATAAAGAATAAATAAGTAAAAACGCCATACCCTTTTGAACTTTCGATTTGCACTGTAGTAAAAGTGATTCTTTATGAGAGCCAACTGAACGCCTATTCTGTATGAAAGATGTAAAAATCGACCGTCTTGATTATTTCAGCACATCATAATACATTACTGTATTGACCAGTATAATAACTGTATAATCAAGGTGCAGTATATTCATCTCTCGCTACCGTTGTTTAAAATTATACAGGTGCAGAAGTGGAGATGTCTGCGAGATTGATACGAAGTTTCACCCATGGGACAAAAAAGTAGTGTTTCATTAAAGGTAGTCAGCAATGTTTACAAAAGCAAGTGTCCGCGAAGCTGTAAGTTCGTTCACATGTATCTTTATAACAAGGGAGGTTAGATAATATAACCCAAAAACGAGCGGCCTATTTTAAACAACAGTAGCGAGAGATGAATATACTGCACCTTGATTATACAGTTATTATACAGGTCAATACAGTAATATATTATGATGTGCTGTGTCGGGCTCTCAGGTTTTTGATCTATTCAATAAAAGTATCCTTCCAATATACCACCACGTGTTACATGCTGGTACAAATGACATAGGAAAATGTGGGAGGGAGGTTCTGGAAGTCAAATTTAGGCTTTTAGGTAGAAAGTTGAAATCCAGAACTTCCAGGATAGCATTCTCTGAAATGATTTCCATGCCACGTGCAGGGCCAAAAAAGGCAGGCAGAGCTCCAGAGTCTCATTGCGTGGATGAAACGATGGTGCAAAGAAGAGGGGTTTGGATTTGTTAGGTACTGGGCAACTTTCTAGGGAAGGGAGGGGCTCTTCCATAGAGATAGGCTCCAACCTAAACAGGATGGATCCAGGCTGCTGGCATTAACATTTAAAAAGGAGATAGAGAAGCTTTTAAACTAGAAAATAGGGGAAAGCCGACAGTCGTCGAAGAGTGCATGGTTCGGAAGAATGTATCCTTGAAGGTTAGGACATCCAAACAGAGAGGTTACAATAAAGATAAAGGTTACCCAGATGCCCTTAAGTACAGATCTCAAAGATTCCCAATTACCCCTATTAACTGATAACCAGATTAATATGATTGAAATACAACCTCTAAAATACCTGTATGCAAATGCTAGAAGTCTAAAATATAAGATGAGAGAGTTAGAATATATAGCTCTAAATGAGAGGTTAGATATGATTGTTAACTGAGAGACCTGGTGGAAGGAGGAGAATGCGCGTTAACGTAAGTTAACGATCGTAAAGTTCCACAGCGCAGTAAAACACCACAGAAGGTGGAGAGAGGGCAGAGAGAAGGGGTAAATGAGCGGAGTGTGGGTGGGGAGAGGCTCCTTTCATACTAACGCGCTGATCTGAAGAGCTGAATCCTAACGCGATTGAAAACCTGCCGTTAAATGCACATTTCAGGGGAGAGAAACCATTTAGGTGTCAGCAATGTACAGCAGAGACAGGGAAAACTAAAAAAAGTGATAAGTGTGATACATGTGCACAGAACAAAAGGGCACATAAACATTGAAAATGACCTCAACAAACTGGAAAAAAACCATAACCAAGCTGACCAATAGTGGTATTAATGGGAAAAATCAACCCCCCCCCCCCCCGATAAAGCTCCATAGAAAAGATATAAATCATGGAAGGATCTATGCGCCATCCCCATACAAGGTGAATGAGCCACAGTGAAATTGCGCTGTGCAGGGTTTTCTTTTCCATCAGACAGGTGTCCTATGGCATGCGCATGTGCGGCAACAGCAGGGTGGACATGTTGGAACGGCAACTGGACAGATGCCGGAAAAGGGGATACAGAGGGCCGCAGGCGGTGTAGCTGGGTGCAGCTGTGGTGCAGCTGGGTGCAGCTGTGGTGCAGCTGGGTGCAGCTGGGTGCAGCTGTGGTGCAGCTGGGCCACAGTGCAGACTAGGGTGATGCCTAGCTGGCCCATACGAATGCTGAAACAGCAGAGCAGCCAGACAGCAACTGCTGAAGACCCAACATGGGCATGACTGTGCTTCCCACAGTGTCACAGGGGATAGTACCCAGCAGCTACCCCCAAGGGCACGGAACATTGGCAGGCGGTGCTGGGGGGTAGCGTGGGCACCATAGGCAACCACCTACCCCCACACTGGATGGCCTGAGACTGCGCTCCACCAGCACCACCAGCAGAAGGGACTGTCAGCATGGTGGTAGAGGGGCAGTGGCAGCTGCCCAGAGCAGACCGTGGCCTAGCCCTGTGTAGGTGGGTGCCATGCACTGCAACAGACAGGCCCTGTCTGACGAACAGTCATGGTATCACCAAGGAACGTACTGATTCTGTGAGAACATGATGGTGCAGTGCACTAAACCAGTGTATTCAGAAGCAAAAGGTTACAGGTTCGAGTCCCAGCTGTCGTTCCTGCCAACCCAGTCCCCTTATTTTACCCACTACTAAAACATGCTAATACAGACAGAACTTTTATTGCAGATGATGTAAACATGCCCAAAACACCTACATATTATCCCAATCTCCCAAATGCAGTCCTGGAGGGCCAAACACCATTCAGGTTCCATGCTGCCTCTAATAAAGATGCCTGTGCTGCATTTCTATGCGCCGCCCCCATGGTATGCAGATGTATCTCATGCATATTCATGGGGGACAGCATGAAAACCCGAACAGTGTTTGGCACATCAGGACTGGAGTTGAGAACCTCTGCCGTAAAGCAGCAGCCAACAGGGGCAGACACACCCACACCCACAGGCCCCATTATCTAAAGCCTCTTGGAGAGGCAGGACTTTGGGCCCTGCGTGCATCTTCCAATACTAGCACTTTCATACCTTAGCAATGCCACCCTAAAACTGGGAATACGGTACACATCTATCAAAAGGTTGCTATGAATACTGGCAGATAGCAATTCCTAAGTTAAGCACAATTTGCTGATTGAGCTGCATCATAAGAACATAAGATATGCCATACTGGGTCAGACCAAGGTCCATCAAGCCCAGTATTCCAAAAGTGGCCAATCTAGGTCATATGTACCTAGCAGATTCCCCAAGGGACACAGGTTCCACAATGCTTGTATTGGTTCAAGCATTGATATCCTGGGTCCCTTCTTAATAATGGTTTATGGACCTTTCCTCCAGGAACTTGTCCAAACCTTTTTTAAACCCAGCTACACTAACAGCCTTTACTATATCCTCCGGTAACAAATTCCAGAGTTTGATTACACGTTGAGTGAAAAAATATTTTCTTTTATTAGTCTTAAATCGTTTACCCTGTAGCTTCATTGCATGTCCCCTAGTCTTTTCTGATAAGGTAAACAATCGATCTACGTTTACCCGTTCCACTCTGTTCATTAATTTATAGACTTCTATCATATCTCCCCTCAGCCGTCTCTTTTCCAGGTTAAAGAGCCCTAACCTTTTTAGCCTTTCTTCATAGGAGTATCCTTCCATCCCCTTTACCATTTTGGTGGCTCTTCTCTGAACCTTTTCTAAAATCGCTATATACTTTTTAAGATACAGCGACCAGAATTGCACACAATATTCAAGGTGCGGTCTCACCATGGAACGATATAGAGGCATTATAATATCTTTTGTTTTGTTTTCCATTCCTTTCCTTATCATAGCATCATTGCAACCTTTCTGATGTCTGTGGAGTGTGCTTCAGGTCTGGTGTCTGACAGGGTTTACCACCCTGGGGAGTGACCCCCAACAGTATTGCTTACCATAGCCATGCCTGCACTCTGCCCAGGACTGGTGTGGTGGCCAGGGCTGCCAAACACCTCTATAGTTGCACAATGCTGGCATAGGTGTGGGGAGTGTGTGTCTGTCTATCCAGTGTGTGGTGGCTGCAAACACCCTCCACAGCCCACACTGCTTGCACTGTTGCCAGTATTGGCCTGCCAATGTGCATAATGAGGAGCAAGGTACCGTGGGAATAGCCAGGATAGGATGGCCTGGCCTGGATCCATCTGTACATAGCATAGGGCAATGGCTCGGACATTGTAGTGGCCGGCCACCACCTGCACGGACAGGGTGGCCACAGCATGTCCTACTGGGAGGTCACTCTCACCCTGACTGAGCAGTGACCACGGCATGGCTAGGTTCCCCCATAGTGCTATATAGTATTTTTTGTATGTGATATTTATGGGTTCTCTTTTGGGGCCCACTCACTAACTTATCTGCCTGGTGTGTATGCTGACATCCCAGTTCTGGGTACACGCATCTCCTCCAGGAACGTGCACTATGGACTAGCTAGCAAACTGCCTGCAGCTAGTATGTGTCTGGCTGGAACACCTTGCAGGGTACAGCGGCTGGAGGCTTGCTGCTGGAGCATGTCAGATAGTGGTGGGGGGCAGCTGGCCATTTCCAGGCCTACTGTCTGTCTGCTTTTGCTGTATGGATGGGTACAGATCTACATTGCCTGCCCTATAGGGTGCCTGTTCCCCAGCAGGACTGGGGTGGATGGTCCTCTCTCGTGCTACCATTGCAGGGAGGTGGAATGTGGATCTATTGGTGGGTGATCCTGTTTCCCACCCTGAGCCCCAGAGGGTGGGTTGTGTGGTGGTACATAATCTGCCTATGGGTCCAAACACCCCTCCCCCCCATCACCTTACCATGGCACCAACTCAAAATATGCACTATTCTGGGTGCATCGCCGCCCATAAGGGCTAGACATGACTGAGAAATACAGAGGGACACAGATGTATCCTAGGTGTGTCTGCTGGAACTACCTATCACACACTGATGGGGACCTGTATCATGGCGTATTTCAGCCATGAAAGGTGCTGTGGACCTGGTGCTGGGCGCCCCACCTCACCCTCAGGGGGAGCACAGTACCCGCACAATGTGACAGTCTGTGGCTACTCTGTGCCAGTACCACACACGGTCAGTTCCTGAGGTGCTGTGGGGGTGCATACCCCATCCTGTGCCCATCTGTGGACTGCTGATTTGCATGTGCAGTGCATCATGGGTACGGGTGGGTTAACCATATCCTGGTAGCCACAGCAGACAGTTTGTATGGTGGCATGCAGTCTTTCTGTAGCCAGCTAGGGGTTTGTTAGCAGCTATAGAGCTGTAGCCAACTGGTTACTTCACTGCCTGTGCGGTCAGAGGTCATGGGTTCATACCCATGGTGGGGTTATTTGATAGGGCTGTCTGAGGCATTGTCTATTTTTGATGTACATTAGTGCTGCCAGCAAAAACACCCTCAGAGTACTGTAACCCTACGGTGCCTCATAAGGCGCCCTATAGGGCACCCTATAAGGTGCCTTATAAGGTGTTCTATAGGGGACATTATGGGGTGCCTTGGCGGACAGTGCACTTTATAATGTACCCTATGGAGTGCGTTATGGGGTGTCTTATGCGGCACCTTAGGTTACACCACTGTGAGGGTGTGTTTGCTGGCAGCACTAATGAACCTAAACGTAAAATGCCTCAACAATCACTACTTAAATGTAAAGGGTGATGCCTCAGCCAGCCTTATGCATTGGGCACACTGGGAAATCGAACCCATGACCCCTGTACCATCAGTCAGTGTAGTAACCATTGTGCTACAGCTCTGTTTCTGTGTTTCATGTCTGTGCGCCTTCTTAAGATTAACGCGCGGTAACGTGCCATGTAACGCTCGTTAATTTATGGCGCCTTGTAACGCGTGTTGTTGGTAACGATGTACCACCCATGTCCTTATTTGGGATTTCTGCCTGTACTGCGGATCCTAACGCGAATCACACTAACGCAGTTTAGTAAACATACCCCTATGTTAGAGAAGACATTGAATCACATAGGATTCATGTTTTGCAGGAAACAAATATGCTGTAGAATCTCTATGGATAGAAATTCCATGTAAAAAGGGGAAAGGAACAGCAGTGAGGGTGTACTACTGACTGCTGGCCAGAATGAACAGATGGATAATGAAATGCTCAAAGAAATCAGGGAAGCTAACAAATGTTACAGCACAGTAATAATGGGTGATTTCAATTATCCAGGTATCGACTGGTTCAGTGTCACAGCAGGACATGCTAGGGAGATAAAGTTTCTAGATGAAACAAATGACTGCTTCTTGGAGCAGCTGTTTCATAAACTGACAAGAGAGGAAGCTATTTTGGACCTAGTCCTTATGCAGGATTTGTTGCAAGAGAAAAGGGTGTTGGGGCAACTTAGAAAAAGTGATCTTAGCATGATCACATTTGATTTAATAAATGAAAGAAGGATGACAAGGAAATCCACAGTACTTCCATTTAACTTTCAAAAGGGAGACTATGATAAAATGAGGAAAATAGTTAACAAAAGACTAAAAGGAGCAGCCGCAAAGACTAAAGATTTGCATAAAGCATGGGCATTGTTTAAAAATACTATCTTGGAAATCCAGGCCAGATGTATTCCATGCTTTAAGAAAAGTGGAAGGAAAGCCAAAAACTGACAGCATGGTTTAAAGGCGAGGTCATAGAGGCTGTTGCAGCAAAAAAAAAGCATCTTTCAGGAAATGAAAAAAGGAGCCAAATGATGAAAACGGGAAACAACATAAGCATTGCCAAGTTAGATGCAAGGCATTGATAAGTCAGGCAAAGAGAGAATTTGAAAAAAAGCTTGCCATGGAAGCAAAAATACATCATAAACAATTTTTCAAGTACATTCGTAGCAAAAAACCTGTGAGACAGTCAGTTGGACCACTGGATGAGAGAGGAGTAAAAGAGGTGCTAAGTGAAGTCAAGGCCATTGCGGAGAGACTGAATGAATTCTTTGCATCAGTCTTTACTAAGGAAGATGTAGGGAATTTACCCATGCCTGAAATGGTATCTAAAGATGATGTATCAGAAGAGCTGAAAGAAATATCGATAAACCGGGAAGATGTATTACAATTATTTGATAAACTGAAGAGTACCAAATCACCTGAACTGGATGGTATACATCCAAAGATATTGAAAGAACTGAAATATGAGATTGCAGACCTACTATTAGTAATCTGTGAACTATCATTAAAATCTATTGTAGTACCTGAAGATTGGAGAATGACCAATGTAACACCGATATTTAAAGAGGATTCCAGGGGTGAACGGGAAACTACAGACCTGTAAGTCTGACATCAGTAGCAGGCAAAGTGGTAAAAATCATTATAAAGAATAAAATTACTGATCATGTATATAGTCATGGTTTAATGGGAGAAAGCCAACATAGATTTAGCCAACATAACATAAGAACATAAGATATGCCATACTGGGTCAGACCTAGGTCCATCAAGCCCAGTATTCTGTTTCCAACAGTGGCCAAACTAGGTCATATGTACCTAGCAGTTTCCCCAAGAGACACAACTTCCACAATGCTTGTACTGGGTCAAGCATTGATATCTTCGGTCACTTCTTAATAATGGTTTAGGGACCTTTCCTCCAGGAACTTGTCCAAACTTTTTTTAAACCCAGCTACACTAACAGCCTTTACTACATCCTCCGGTAACAAATTCCAGAGTTTGATTACACGTTGAGTGAAAAAATATTTTCTTTTATTGGTCTTAAATAGTTTACCCTGTAGCTTCATTGCATGTCCCCTAGTCTTTCTATATTCTGATAACATAAACAATCGATCTACGTTTACCCGTTCCATTCCATTCATTAATTTATAGACTTCTATCATATCTCCCCTCAGCCGTCTCTTTTCCAGTTTAAAGAGCCCTAACCTTTTTAGCCTTTCTTCATAGGAGTATCCTTCCATCCCCTTTACCATTTTGGTGGCTCTTCTCTGAACCTTTTCTAAAATCGCTATATCCTTTTTAAGATACGGCGACCAGAATTGCACACAATATTCAAGGTGCGGTATCACCATGGAACGATATAGAGGCATTATAATATCTTTTGTTTTATTTTCCATTCCTTTCCTTATCATACCTAGCATTCTATTTGCTCTCTTGGCCACCGCTGCACACTGGGCCGAGGGTTTTAACATGGTATCCACAATGACACCTAAATCTTTTTCCTGGGTGGTGGTTCCTAATGTGGAACCTTGCATCGTGTAACCATAGTTTGGGTTGTTCTTCCCTAGGTGCATAACCTTGCACTTGTCCACATTAAATTTCATCTGCCATTTTGATGCCCAGTCTTCCAATTTATCAAGATCCTCTTGCAATTTTTCACAATCCTCTTCGGTTTTAACAACTTTAAATAGTTTTGTGTCATCTGCAAATTTGATAACCTCACTCGTTATTCCACTTTCCAGGTCATTTATGAATATGTCAAAAAGCAGCGGACCCAGCACAGATCCCTGGGGTACAACACTATTCACCTTTCTCCATTGGGAAAATTGGCCATTTAGCCCTACTCTCTGCTTTCTATCTTTTAACCAGTTCCTGATCCACAATAGTACACTGCCTCCTATCCCATAACTCTTTAGTTTTGCCAAAAGTCTCTGATGAGGGACCTTGTCAAAGGCTTTCTGAAAGTCCAGATACACAATATCAACCGACTCACCTTTGTCCACCTGTTTATTCACTCCTTCAAAAAAACATAACAGATTAGTAAGACAAGATCTTCCTTGTCTAAAGCCATGTTGGCTGTCTCCCATTAGGTTGTGACTATCTACATGCTGAGTAATTTTATTCTTTATGATGGTTTCTACCATTTTTCCCGGTACTGACGTCAGACTCACCGGTCTGTAGTTTCCTGGATCACCCCTGGAACCCTTTTTAAAAATTGGTGTTACATTGGCGATCCTCCAATCTTCAGGTATTAGAGATGATTTTAATGATAGTTCACAGATTACTGATAGCAGGTCTGCAATCTCATATTTCAGTTCTTTCAACACCCTTGGATGTATACCATCCGGCCCAGGTGATTTGCTACTCTTCAGTTTATCTAATAGTTGTAAGACATCTTCCCGATGTATCGATATTTCCTTCAATTCTTCCACACCTTTAAATACCACTTCCGTCATGGGTAACATTCCTACATCTTCTTCAGTAAAGACCGAAGCAAAGAATTCATTCAGTCTCTCCGCTATCAACTTGTCGCCTCTTAGTGCTCCTTTAACCCCTTTATCATCTAATGGACCAACTGACTCTCTCACAGGTTTTTTGCTACGAATGTACTTGAAAAGGTCTTTATTTCGCGTTTTTGCTTCCGCAGCAAGCTTCTTCTCAAATTCTCTCTTTGCCTGCTTTATCAATGCCTTGCATTTGACTTGCCAGTGCTTGTGCTGTTTCCCGGTTTCGTCGTTTGGCTATTTTTTCCATTTCCTGAAAGTTGCTTTTTTGGCAACAACAGCCTCTCTGACCTCACCTTTAAACCATGCTGGCAGTTTTTTGGACTTCCTTCCACTTTTCTTAAAGCGTGGAATACAGCTGGTCTGGGCTTCCAAGATAGTATTTTTCAACAACACCCAAGCTTGATATACGTCTTTAACCTTTGCAACTGCTCCTTTTAGTTTTTTCTTAACTGTTTTCCTCATTTTATCATAGTCTCCCTTTCGAAAGTTAAAAGGTAGTACTGTGGATTTCCTTACTATCCCTCCTCCACTAATTAAATCAAAGGCGATCATGCTATGATCACTATTTCCAAGTGGCCCCAACACCCTTATCTCTTGCACTAGATCTGGTGTTCCACTAAGGACTAGGTCTAATATGGCTTCCCCTCTGGTCGGTTCATGAACCAGCTGCTCCAAGAAGCAGTCATTTATTTCATCCAGGAACTTTATCTCCCTAGCATGTCCTGACGTGACTCTGACCCAGTCGATACCAGGGTAATTGAAATCACCCATTATTATTACTGCACTGTAACGTTTGTTAGCTTCCTTGATTTCTTTGAGCATTTCATCATCCATTTGGTCATTCTGGCCAGGCGCTCGATAGTACACCCCCACTGCCATTCAGATTCTACAGCAGATTTTAGTCTTATCTTACTAATCTGTTATATTTTTTTGAAGATGTAAATAAACAGGTAGACAAAGGTGAGCCGGTTGATATAGTGTATCTGGATTTTCAGAAAGCCTTTGACAAGGTCCCTCATGAGAGACTCTTGGCGAAATTAAAAAGTCATGGGATTGGAGGCAGTGTAGCATTGTGGATCAGAAACTGGTTAAAAGATAGAAGGCAGAGAGTAGGGCTAAATGACCTATTTTCTCATAGAAAAAAGTAAATAATGGAGTACCCTAGGGATCTGTGCTGGGCCTGCTGCTTTTTTACATATTCATAAATGACCTGGAAATGGGAATAACGAGTGAGGTGATCAAATCTGCAGATGACACAAAATTATTCTAAATTGTTAAAACCCAAGAGGATTGTGAAACATTGCAAGAGGACCTTGATAAATTGGAAGACTGAATGTTCAAATGGCAGATGAAATTTAATGTGGACAAGTGCAATTTAATGTGGACTGAAATTTAATGTGGACTGAACTGCAACAAGGCTGCAAGTATCAAGAAGCCTGACTCACATGACCAAAACTCCGATAACGGACAGAAAACGAAAGTGCAGCAATCAAATGACTGACGGCTTGAGCTCCCCAGGCCGGGTCTGAGCTCGCCGGTCCCGACCACCACGCTCCACGAGATTCCCATAGCTGGACCAAAATTCGACATCAAGAGCTTTCAACTACAATGATATCACCCAGGTAATCAATTACTGGACTTATCTACCTCCTGATGCAAAAGACCACTGTGCAACCCTGGCCTAACCCCCCCCCCCCCCCAAGTAGGAGCCAACATACCTCTGTATATATAATGTGTAAATTCCCCACTGTCACAAGCCCTGTTCTCCTCAAGCCAGCTGTTACATTGTAAACCCCTACCAACTCTAAAGGATACTACTGTTTATTTAGAGCTAAATGAAACCAAGTATCTCTAACCAGCAAGTTGTTACATTTCAATGCAGTAACCCAATAACCTTCTTGCAATAACCTTAAGACTGTATCACACAATACTGTATCTGTTTATACTGAGTGATAGGTAACGATAGGACTGTATCGCACAATACTGTATCTGTTTATACTGAGTGATAAGGAACGTTAGGACTGTATCCCTATTTTGTTAAAGTAATAAGAAACGCTGTACCCCAACCCATCTAGCCCTGCTAGACTGTTGGTACCCAACAACTATCTTGTCGGCCTACACTAACACATCTCTAGGCCAGCTGCCTTGACTTCACCCCACACTGCGCCACTCGAATCCAAAATCCAAATATTTCTGGCAGACATAAAATGGAGCCTGCTCACACCTTCCTGATTTTGTGCATGTGTATACTAACATCTTCATATAGAACCATCCCACACTCACAATACTGCATTCCTCTACTATATACACCAATCTACCTTCTCCACCCCCCCCCTCCATTACCCATCCTGCATCAATACAACTTAAATCCTATCACCACCACACAAACACCAAGTAAATTACCCCAACGACACACCCACATCAAAGGGAACAAATCTCAAAAACACCCTAAAACCAAAGCAAAGAACACTATTGGATCTCAAATACAACTCACACGAACCACACACCAAGAACATCACACATGTAACATTATCCTTATTAATGCTAGGTCAATAAGGAATAAAACACATATTATCCACAACATTCTAACTGACGAACAACCAGATATCCTATGCATAACAGAAACATGGCTCACTGACTCAGACTCTGCAACAATGAATCAAATACAGAAGCCCGGATACCAACTATACAACTGCCCACGCATCAACAGAAGAGGAGGCGGAGTCCTTATAGCAGCCAAAACCAGCCTTCAACTCACAACCACATCTACGGTCACAAATCCCGATCTTGACCTACTTAAAGTCGAGAGCATGGCATTATCCATCTGCCTAATCTATCGACCTCCCTCACCACAGCACGAAACACTAGCCACAGCACTAGAAACCATCACATCCACACAAAGCAAAAAATTCCAGATCATCCTCGGAGATTTGAACCTAGCATCAATTCCTCCGTCCCACACGGACTCCTTCTATGAAGCCATCGACCAATTGGGTTTCCAACAAATAATAAGCAACCCCACACACGATAGAGGAAACATCCTAGATATGATTTTCATACCCAGAAATCCACAACAAAGCAATGAACCACCTATAATAAACATAACTCAAGTACCATGGTCAGACCACCACCAAATCAACTGTGAACTTAAACTACAGTGCCAACCCAAAAACTCAAAGGAGATGAGAATGACCAACCCCATTAGGAAATTCAGCAAACTCAACGAGGAACACCTCATAAGCACCATTGCATCCCACATAAACCTAGATTCCACAGACCTAGATGAACTAACTAACAGATGGAACACACACATCCAAAATACATCTAACCCAACTTTGAAACCCACATCAAACCCGCATAAGATCAACTCGGAACCCTGGTACACAGGAACTCTAATAAAATCAAAAAGGGAGCTCCGTAAAATAGAGAGAAAATGGAGACAAACCAAATCCTCCGATCTCAAAACTAAATACATGGCCCATCTCGCAAAATACAAAGACGACGTGAACAATGCAAAAAAATTACATCACACCAACATCCTAAACAAGGCAATCAATCGCCCACGAGAGTTATTTGAACTAATCAAATCACTAACCAAAACCGACCAAAATGCCAACCTCAACAAATCCATCAAGGTCCAAACACTGGCAAACCACTACGCGACCAAACTGACGGCCCCTGGTCCTCCACCCCCCCCACCAACACCACAAATCAGAAGTGAGAACAACACAACGCAAAACCAGTTATGGGAGCACTTCCACAAAATAGGAACCCAGCAAATCACAGCCATTGTCACAAGCCTGAAAAGCACCACCTCCCCACTAGATCCCTGTCCTGCATCCTGGATCAAGGCAGTGAAACAAGACATAGCACCTCACATAGCACACATAGTTAACCTATCCCTACAACAAGGAATCATGCCCTCAGAACTAAAGAAATCAGTCATTAGACCAATCCTAAAAAACACTACACTCAACGGAGAAGACCCAGCCTCCTACCGTCCCATATCAAGTATCTCATTCCTGGCAAAGATCATAGAAAAAACGGTCCTTCTACAACTCCAAGACCATCTGACTGACAGTGCTCCTCTTGATGACCAGCAATATGGCTTCAGGCAACATCATGGAGTTGAAACCCTGTTACTAGTTCTACTTAACAACCTCCTAAAGGGCCTTGAAAACAAAAAGAAAATGTACATTCTTGTATTCATTGACATCTCAGCTGCCTTTGATACAGTTAATCATGGGACCCTCATAAATAGGATAAAATCAATAGGAATAACAGGAACCCCACTAAAATGGTTCTCATCCTACATCTCAAATCGAACACAACAGGTTCAATTCAACGGAGAAAAAGCAGAATCTTTCTCACAAACACAGGGAATCCCCCAAGGCTCTGCTCTCTCAGCACTTCTGTTTAACATATATATGCAGCCACTATGCAAAATTTTCTCACGGCACGAAATTAATTACCACATCTATGCCGATGATATCATGCTATACACACAACTAGACACTAAAAACCCAGACTACAACCCACTGGAGACATGTATCGGAGAGATGCAAGACTGGTTACAACAAAGTAGCATGTCAATTAATCACAAAAAAACCGAAGTAATGTATATCTCCAAAGAACCGAATTTTGACCCACCCACATCAATAACACTATGTAACAACACTTACCAAACAAAAAAAGAAATAAAGTATCTAGGAGTCACATTTGACTGTGACCTAAAGATGGAAAAACACCTCCGAAAGACCAACAGAGCAGTTTTCCACAAGCTTAGAGTGCTCCAACCCATTCGGAATATTATTGATCCCCAAGACTTCAGAACAGTTGCCCAAGCACTCATCATGCCACATTTTGACTACTGCAACGCCATCCTACAAGGTTTACCTAAAAAAACCCTAAACATATTACAAATGGCACAAAATGTAGCTGCCAGGGTCATAATGAAGAAAAATCTAAGTGACCACATCACACCAGTGCTAATTCAATTACACTGGCTACCCATAACAGCTCGCACAAAATACAAAATACTAACAACCACCTTCAAACTCATCCACAACTTAGCACCTTCCTTCCTCAACAACCTAGTAAGATTGCAACCTGTGATAAGGAAGCTTATCATAGCTCAGGTAGGAGCTATAAAAAAGATGATGTGACTCTGAACAAGCAACCTGTCAGTTCTGGTAGAAGCAAGAAAACAGAGTTTTCACATAAAAGACTACCAGTCCCAGAATGCACCAGGTTTCCAGCAGCCATGAGAGGGGCTGAAGTGAGGAAATGTGTGTGCAATCAAGAGAGCTATGAGGTAATCCCTAAGCACTCATCTCAAAGGGCAGGGCCTGATTCAACACAGCTGCGCTGTGTTAGGGAGCAGCACACATTAGAACAGGATAAGAATAGAGCTTATTCTTCAGGAAATAGTTACTACAAGCTCCAGCCTGGCTTCAAGGAGAGTTTGAAGAACAGCTTCAGCAAAAGCCACGCAGATATAGAGAGAAGGAAACTCTCTGGAAGGAAGAGAAGAAAGCCCATTGGAAGGTCTGGGAGATTCCAAGGCAGTACCCATACTGGGAGGTATTCCAAATGCCAGCAGAGTCCATTGGACTGGATTCAGCCAGAGGAATGGATTGGCAGAGATAGGAATCACCAGTGGCTACCTGGAAGAGAGAAGACTGCATGTGGAAGGGACTTTCAGACCAAGGCCAGAAGGTATGTGAGAGAAGATCCAGTGTCCAGGGATCAAGATTGGAAGGCTGGACATCAGAATTGGATTACATATTGGCCAGGCTATACAGAGAGAAATAATGATAGCAGGAGAGGCTCAGGTATGAACACTGATCCAGACCCTATCTATAATAGAGAATGGCAGCAAGGGAATAAGCATTCTCATGATAGTGCCTTAATGAAAGACTCATCTGTGCCAATGTATGATATTGACCCTATGATTGTTGATGCAGGGGGAAATACAGCAGATGAAACTATTTACATGGACTGTTCTTTTTTTTTTTTTTTTAAACTTTTATTTTCATTTTAGAACATCGAAACAAAAGGACATACAGAATAAAAGACATGACAAATAATATTATACAATCACGGACAGTAAACCCCCACCACCCCCCGCCCCCCCTGCTTCTTCTTCTCTGGGATGCGTAACAATCCAGTATCGGGTGTATATATACATTATTATCTTTCGAAATAATATAATTATCTGCAACATGATGAGTGTAGCTATACGGCTATATTGGAGCATCTGGCAATCTGAACATAGTCATTAAGC
This sequence comes from Ichthyophis bannanicus, assembly GCA_033557465.1. Taxonomy (NCBI): domain Eukaryota; kingdom Metazoa; phylum Chordata; class Amphibia; order Gymnophiona; family Ichthyophiidae; genus Ichthyophis; species Ichthyophis bannanicus. The sequence continues at coordinate 369,232,715 of CM066038.1, read as the reverse complement.
ATCTGCCACTTAGACAAGTGAGAGCAGTCCTGAACCTGGAATGCCATCCGCCGGGGTATCTGCTCATATGTACTATATAAGCAGACAGAATTCCACCATTCGGTAAAAGTTAGGCGGGAGCCATTCTTCCAATTTTTCGTGACTAAGCATACAGCCATTCCCAACATAAAATCTAGGAGGAAGCGGCCTGTCCTGGGAAGAGAGGGGATCCCCGCCACAGAGCGGAGTCCCACAATCTTCCAAGAAAGGGGCTCCCGGAAGTGAAGGATACTTTGAATCCGGTCCCAAACCCGCCCCCAATATTGCTGTAGTGCTGGACATTCATAGATTACATGGGCGAAGGTACCCACCGCTGTATGGCAGGACCAACATCGATAGCTTGTATTGACATTCCATTTGGCCATCTTCTCAGGAGTATAAAAGCATCTGTGGGCAAAATAGAAGAGCGTTTGAGTGACAGAGGCGGATCTAGAGACCCGCACCACTTTGCTCCAGACTATCTTCCATTGCTGGGGAGTTAAAGTGATGTGCAATTCGCGCTCCCATGCCTGCTGGGCCCTAGGGGTGTCCCTGCCTGGACTATGAGTGAGTATTTTGTAAAAGTTAGATGCCACCCCTGGTAAACTCCCGATACAACGAATCACCTCTGACAGCCCTTCCACGCTAGTATCAGAGCGCGGAATGACCCGAGCGCCTTTAAGGCAATGTTGGAGCTGAACCCATTGAAAGTAATATTTCGCTGGTAGACCAAATTCCGTTTGTAAAGCATTAAAGGTTTTCCAGCGATCCCCAGCAAACAGCTGCTTAGGTGTCCAAATCCCCCTAGAGTACCAGGGTCTCCATGCTATCGTTTTTTTGTTAATTTGAAATCGAGAGTTATGCCATATCGGGAGATGGTCCGGGGGCACGCCTGCGGACCCAGAGATTGAATGAGGGCATTAAAGGCCACTAGAGTGTCTACAACCATTGGTGAATGGCGGGAGTCTGAATGAGGGCACATTCCGGGGAAGTAGGCCAGCGGAACTGGTCTACTAAGCTCATCTTCAATATCTAGCCACACCGGGCGGCCTGCTGCCGGGGTATCCAACCAACGGGCACCTTGCTTTAAGAGGAAGGCTTTATGATAATTGAGAAAATCTGGAAATCTAGCTCCTCCTCTCGCTTTATCAGATTGCAAGTATCGTTTAGCTATCCTGGGTGTTTTACCCTGCCATAGATAATGAATAAGAAGGCCTTCTATATCTTTGTAGATGTGTCGGGGCAGTAAACATGGTAGCATTTCGAGAATGTAGTTCACTTTAGGAACTATCATCATTTTCACTGTTTCCAAGCGGCCCCACCATGTAAGGGTTAGTGGAGACCACCGATTGGTAAGTTCACGGACTTTGGAGATTATCGCCTTGGCGTTGAAACTAATAGTATCCTCTAAAGGATAGCAATAATGGACCCCGAGATATTTCACCATACTATGCTGCCAGAGAAAGGGAAAGGCTTGCATGTCGGCCGCATGTACCCGGTGGTTAAGTGGGAAAGCAACCGATTTGGTCCAGTTGATCTTATAGCCCGAGAGCTGCGAATACCTGTCTAGTAATTCTAAGACTACTGGGACCGAGTCCAAAGTTATAAAAAGCATAAGATCATCTGCATAAGCGGAGAGTTTGATCTCTCTGTGTCTAAAGGGGGCACCTCGGATGTCTGCGGACTGCCTAAGTAACAGGGCTAAAGGTTCGAGCGCCAAGTCAAAGAGCAAAGGGGATAGGGGGCACCCTTGGCGTGTACCTCTTTGAAGGCTGAATGGCTGAGATTTGATAGCATTCACACATATACTGGCTGTGGGTTCGGCATACATGACTTGAAGAAACCGGAGAAAGAAAGCCCTCCCCAAAGCCGTACCAGCGGAGAACAGCAAATAAGAAGGGCCATTCGAGACGGTCGAAGGCTTTCTCGGCGTCTAGGGAGAGGCCAACTAGTGGTAGATCTAGGCTTGCAGCATTAGTCAAAACATGACATAAAGTCCTAGCGTTGTCGGCAGTGGATCTTCCGGGTATAAAACCACTTTGATCAGGGTGGATCAGTGTAGACATTTGGTCAGATAGTCGAGAGGCTAAGATAGTCGCAAAAATTTTATAGTCTGCGTTAAGAAGGGAGATTGGGCGGTAGTTAGCTGTTAACAGCGGATCCCTCCCTTCTTTTTCAAATACTACCACATTCGCCGCCGAAAAGGATCCCAAGCAAGTTGTGTCTTCAGCCAGAGCAGTGAAATAGAGTTTTAGGTGGGGGGCTAGATCAGCACTGAACGTTTTATAAAATTCGGCCGGAAGACCGTCAGGGCCTGCGGCGCGTCCCGAGGCCACACGTTTAAGGGCGGAGTGAATTTCATTAGTAGAGAAGGGTTTATCCATCGCAACCCTATCCTCTTCGGAGAGGGTCGGCTGTTGGATTCCGGATAATAATCGCTCAAAAGCCTCTGACGTGAAGTCACATTCTGATTTATAAAGACGAGTGTAAAAATCCCGGAAGAGCTCAACTATCTCTGTATTATTTGTCACTATGTCCCCTCCTACCGGGTTTCGGAGAGCCGCTACCCGTTTGGCTTCTTTTTGACCTTTCAAGGCATTAGCTAAGAGTCTACCAGCACGGTTGCTTTCCCGATAGTACATCCCTTGCTGCGATGCGATATTTTAGAAGCTGCAGCAGACAAGATTGAGTTATATTGAAAGCGTAGGCGTTGCAATCGTAACAACACACAAGGATCAGTGCGGGAAGTAAGAACCCGTTCCCCAGCTTTAATTTGTTGCTCTAATATTAATAACTGTTGCTTACGCTGTTTCCCCAAGCGAATTTGATAGCTAGTAATGGTTGCACGAATGGCAGCTTTAAAGCCCTCCCACCAAGCCCAACCCGTGGTATCATGTGGTAAGTTAAAATGAAAGTAGTCCTGAATGGCGGCCCGAATGTCTAACTGAAACTCTTGTTGCTCTAACAGGGTCCTATCAAAAAACCAATTTCCCGGATTCCCACTGGGCAGGTTAGCGTGCAACTGGAAGGAAATGGCAGCATGGTCCGAGATATGTAATGGGTGAATCATCGCTGTGTCTACCTGAGATACCAGCACTTTAGATATTAGGAAAAAATCTATTCTGGACTGTGATAGATGGGGGGGAGAATAGTAAGTAAATTCCAGTTCAGCAGGATGCAACAATCTCCAAAGATCCACTAAGGCAAGATCTTTGATCAAGGAGGTGAGTGTGAGGGAGCTCTTGGGCAGGCCACTCGTTCTAGGCGGTTGCCTGTCTATCAGAGGATCGACGACTTGATTAAAGTCGCCACCTATTATCAATGAGGTGCTAGCAGAGGCCTGCGCAACCTGAGCAATGGTAGCAAAAAAGGCAGGATTATCCACATTGGGGGCATATATACATATACATGTTAGTTCAAGGTGTCCAATTTTAAGGTGGACGCGGGACCATCTGCCCTCCGTGTCAGAGCTAGTGGCAATAATGGTGACAGGCAAGGATTTCTTCACCAGAATAGCTACCCCACATTTCTTAGAAACAGCCGGAGAGTAGGCAGCTACCATGTAAGGTTTAATATTGAGTTTCAGAGTTTCGGTAGAATTTAAGTGCGTTTCCTGAAGAAAAACCAAATCCGCCTTTTCATGACTCAAATAACTAAGGATTTTCTTTCTTTTAATCGGGTTGTTGATTCCCTTTACGTTCAATGAAAAAACCTTACATAGGGCCATAAGACATTTTCATACATTTGAAGTAAAAGCGCAGGCGAGTATGGAATATATACCACATCTGCACATCTATTTCATACACATCAATTAAGATACCAGATACACCCCATATGAGAAAACAAGCACCGAAGTGCCCCAGAGAAGAAGCATAACCCCAACTATAAATGGCGACCATATGTCTGCGGGTGGAGGCCCAAGAGAGTGCGAATGTAATATTCGAACCCTTCTGTTATTATAGTCTCCGATCTCCACCGAAGTAGCTGTGGGCATGATAGAGCAGGGCCATCAAGGCTAGTGAAAGCCATGGTTGTGAATTGCCAAGGCGGTCTCCAAGGTAGAGAGCGTCCGACAACAATATGGCGGGTTTTACCAATGTAAGGTCAATTAGCTAAGTGTTCCTTGGATCAACGCATCTGATCTGCCTCTTTGGACTCCAAAAATTCCGCAAGTAATTCAGGATCATCAAATGTTCTGGTCTGGTTGTGCAGCGTTACCCTAAGTTTAGCCGGGTACATCAGGCCATAGCGAGCTTGCAGTTGTTGTAGCCTCGGTCGAAAGTCCAGGAATCGCTTTCTACGGTCAACCGTGGGCTTGGCCAAGTCAGGAAAGAAGGATATCCGGTGGCCCTCAAACTCGATGGGGCCTTTTGCGCGAGCGGCGTTCTGAATTTGCTCAACATGTTGGTATCTTAAGAGCCGAAAGATAATAGGCCTCGGGGTCTTCCGATTGAGCGCCATATTTGAGGGCACTCGATGAGCCCGGTCAATCTCCAGGTCTTTAGCAAATGTGATCCGAAGTAGGGAAGGAAGCGCCTTACAAAGAAACTCCTTCATGTCTCCAGACTCAGCTCCCTCCGGTATGCCCACGAGCCGTATGTTATTGCGGCGGGCCCGATTGTTGCCATCTTCCACTTCTTTCTGCAGGGCCCGTATCTGGCGCTCTACTTTGTCAAGTTTCGCCAACCGGACCGTGTGTGAATCCAGTATGCCTTCCATTTTGTCTTGCCGTAGGGAAAGCCCTTCAAGTTTGCTTTGCAGCATGCCGAAATCTTCACGCAGCGCTCGGAGTGACTCCCCGTTGGATTGCACAAGGTCTTTTACCCCTCGTATTTCAGTGAGGATCTCCTGCTGCATCTCGGGACCTTCCCGAGGTGCGGACTGCTTCTGCGGAGACGGGGGCTCGGTTTTGGAGCGTTTACCATGGGAATTCATTGGGGTCCCGAAATCTAGACGTGCTGGTTTGGTCCCCGCCATCACCTCAAGGTACCCCGGTAGAGTCAAAGCGATATTCAGAATTAAAACGGTTCAAATTCAGGAGTCTTGGTAGGCCTCTCGGGAGCCTCAGCGCTATGCGACTATCCCGCTGGACATCAGGCTCCGCCCCCCCTACATGGACTGTTCTTTATCTAAATGCTATTGCTAGTTTTCTATGAGCAAACACATCAGCCATCACAAAGAAACCTAACTTTGTTCTTTATTTCCACTGCAAACAGCTCTTAAAGCAGGATTTGGGCTCACACAGTAGCAGCCAGCCAGCTAAAGGCTTTCAGCTGGTCCATTGATAGTAATTAGGGCTGCACCTGATTGTGTGTGTGAGCAAGGGAGAATCACTGCTGAGATCGGCGTGGAAAATAAGCAGAAGTTAACCTAACCAGCAAAGTTTATTCTTTACTTTGTGCCTTTGTATTTGGTAATTATTTGCTAAGAAAACATTAGCTAATTGCCTGACAAGCTGAAGGTTGTTTTCTGGTTTACTTTGTGACTTTTTGTTATCCATTTAAACACTGCAAGCAAGTAACCTCATTTATAGTGCTATCAAGCATACATGTGCTGGGTAAATTAAACCCCATCAATAAAAGGAGTATTTTATTGATCTTACCACTTGGCTTCACAACTCAAATTATTGTCATCAGCTGTGTTTGGGAGTGAATGAACTACAATACCCATAATACCTTGCAAGAATCATATGAATATATGCATCGTCAAGATTGTGTAAGTTCTCACCCTAGGCAGCCGTCTGACAAACCTCCTACCCGAAACAGAAGAACCCACAATTCCAACATCCTTCACACTCCAACAGATATAAGATCTGCCAAAACTAACACCAGCCACAGGGCTTTCTCATATGTGGCGCCAACACTGTGGAACCAACTCCCACCAGAACTACGAGCTAGCAATGACCTTCTAGACTTCAGAAAGAAACTCAAAACGCACATTTTCCAATCACATTTCAACCTGAACTAAACCCACAGATGGAGCAGCCCCTGACCACTGTGTCCAAGAAGATTATCCTGTATATATGTATTTATGTATATCTGTAAATGAACTCCCCCATAGCTAAGAAGTGTTAACTCTGTATGATGTGCTTTTCTGACAATCTGTATGTAAGCAAAATTTGTACCTGCCTTGATTCGACAGTCCAAGAAGATTATCCTGTATATATGTATTTATGTATATATGTAAATGAACTCCCCCATAGCTAAGAAGTGTTAACTCTGTATGATGTGCTTTTCTGACAATCTGTATGTAAACAAAATTTGTACCTGCCTTGATTCGGCAGTTTCACAATAGTAATCCTACCCACTTCTGATCGCTGGAAGGAGCGGGCTACAAATGCTTGCTAAATAAATAAATAAATGCACCTAGGAAAGAATAACCCAAACTGGTTACATGATGCATGGTACCATCTTAGAAACCACCACCCAGGAAAAAGATTTAGGAGTCCTCATGGATAATACATTGAAACCCTTCACCCAGTGTGCAGCGGAGGCCAAAAAAGCTAATAGAATGCTAGGAATCATAAGGAAAGGAATGGACAATAAAACCAAGGATATTATAATGCCTCTGTATCATTCCATGGTTCAATTGCACTTTGAATATTGTGTGCAATTCTGGTCGCCGTATCTTAAAAAGGATAAAGCGGAACTAGAAAAGGGGGATGGTAGGATATCCCTATGAGGAAAGGCTTTAAAGGTTAGGGCTCTTCAACTTGGAAAAGAGAAGGTTGAGGGGAGATATGTTCAAGGTTGATAAATTAATGAATGAAGTGGAACAGGTTAAACTAGCAAAAGTTTCACAGTGCATTATCCTGTAAAAGTCTTGCTTATCAGAAAAGTTTTCACAGTGCGTTAACCTGTTAAAGTGTTAAATTTTAGGTAAACTGGATGTTCTTAAATGTACTGGATGCTGTAAATGTAAATGTAATTTAAGTTAACTAAGGTAAATAAGGTAACCGGTCCCTTTAGAGAGTTGCACCTCATGGAGCATTGAGTCACAAGCGTTCATTCTGCTCTGGCCCTCATTTCCCTTAACAAAAAGGAAAATGGATCCCTTTAACATCTCCGTACTTTGGTTCCTATGCCTAACCACATGCCTAGCCACATGCATAGGAAACCCCATCACCCACCTCTACACCCCATATGCCTGGCAACCATTATTTTTATCCAACCCACTTCCTGCCCTCGCAATGCACAATATCTACCTGCATCCACACGCGCAAGTAACCATTCAACCCAGTTATGGGCCAAATAATCTTTCCAATAGAAAACAGCGACCCCGTCACCACCCCAAATTAAAAAAGGAACACCGTCCGAAGGAACCAAGAACCTCCAAGCTAGGCAAGAACGTGGACAAGAACTTGCAAACTGTCTACCCAACACAGTCCGCAATTTACATTATACTAATAAATGCTAGGTCTATAAGAAATAAAACTCACATAATACATGACCTCATCACAGATACAAAGCCTGATATACTATGCATCACCGAGACATGGATAACCGAAACAGACCCTGTAATCATCAATCAAATAAGCAAACCTGGTTATACGACCTATAACTGTCCCCGCTCCAAGAAAAGAGGAGGAGGAGTCCTAATCTTGGCCAAATCTGACTTATCTCTAACAAGTACACCACTAAGTGTGCCCGATGGCATTGACATACTCAAAATTGAAAACAGAACCTTATCCGTATGTCTTATCTATAGACCACCAACTTCCCCCCAGGAATCCCTGGCAGCAGCTCTGGAAATCATCTCAGCTACAGCGCCCAAAAAGAACAAGATCATCCTTGGAGACCTGAACCTAGCCTCTACCACCGCAGCGCAATCAAACATCTTCCATGAAGTTATGGAACAACTGGGTTATGAGCAAATCATCCAAGACGCAACCCATATCAAAGGTAATACACTAGACATGGTGTTTCTACCCATTAAACATCCCAAGCTGTTGAAATCCAGACCATGAATAACTCAAGTACCATGGTCAGATCATCATCAAATTGAACTATCCCTACTTCTCCCTTCAGCACCTGACCAATCGCAACCAGACCAAGCATCGCACCAGCGAAGATGCTTCCAAAAATTTAACAAAGAAGACCTACTTGAATCCGTAGCAAACCACATACACACAGATCTCTCGGACCTCGAGCTGCTGGCAAACCTCTGGAACACGGGAATCGAGGCTACCTCAAAACCCACCTGGACTCACCCAAAGAAACCAACCAAAACCAAGTATGAACCATGGTACACCACAACCCTACGGGAACTGAAGAAGGACCTGAGAAAGCAAGAACGTAAATGGAGAAAGCTCAAAACCGAGGAATGCAAAAAGACTTACATCAAACTCCTATCAACTTATAAAAATGAAGTCAACCAGGCGAAGAAAACGCACCACACAACCACACTCAATAAAGCCCTTAACAGGCCCAGGGAGATTTTCGCACTCGTCAAATCACTCACCAAAGCTCCGCAGGACAGCAATCCTAGCGGCTCTATAACGGCCCAGCGGCTAGCAGATCACTGATCCAGCAAGCTTAATCCCACAGCACCTGCCCTCCTCGCTCCAAAGCTGGACACAGACAACTCCCTACCAAAAATCAACACCCGGGGAAGAACTGAGCAGGGTGGAAAATGGTCAACCTTCCGGAGGGTGGATGACCAACAGATAAAAGGCATCATCACCAACATAAAAACCACTACCTCCCCTCTTGACCCCTGTCCAGCCTCCTGGATCAAGGCAACCAAAGAGGAAATAGCACAACACATCTCCCACATAGTGAACCTCTCACTACTGCAAGGTCTCATGCCATCACTTCTCAAGAAGTCTCTCATATGCCCCATTTTGAAAAACAAAGCACTCAACAAAGATGACCCTACCTCTTACCGCCCAATTTCAAGCATATCCTTCCTCGCCAAGATCATCGAAAAGGCAGTGCAACAGCAGCTACAGGACCACATTGATGACGCAAATGCCCTTGATGTGCATCAATACGGATTTCGACAACATCACAGCGTAGAAACCCTCCTGTTAGCCCTAATGGACAACCTACTCAAGGGTCTGGAAAACAAGAGCAAGATGTACATGCTTATATTCATCGATATCTCTGCAGCTTTCGACTCGGTGCATCACCCAACACTGCTAGAACGACTCGAGTCCATAGGCATTTCAGGAACCCCACTAAAATGGTTCTCCTCCTATATAACAAACAGAATGCAGCAGGTCAATTTCAACAATGTCAAAGCAACCCCTTCCCTCAAACCCAAGGCATTCCACAAGGCTCCGTCCTCTCCTCCCTCCTATTCAACTTATACCTACAGCCAGTATGCAAGATCTTCCAGGGCCATGACATCAACTACCATATCTACGCAGATGACCTAATGCTCTATACCAGGGGTGGGCACCTCCGGTCCTGGAGGGCCGCAGACCAGTCAGGTTTTCGGGATATCCCTAATGAACATGTATGAGATATATATGCATTAGAGATATCCTGCCAACCTGACTGGTTTGTGGCCCTCCAGGGCTGGATTTGGAGACCCCTGCCTTACACCTCTGTCATTTAAGATCCTGAGTGGGCAAGGTACAGATGTCCTAGACATCGAAAGGGTATATAGAATGTGTCACATTCCTCCTCGATTCTCACCACCACCAAAAAGTTGTCTAATAGACAATTTTTTGGTGGTGGTGAGAAGTGAGGAGGACTGTGACAAATTCTATCTAACCTTTTTGATGTCTTGGACATCTGCACCTTGTCCACTCACAATCTTAAATGCCAGAGGTGTAAGGCAGGGTTCTCCAGATCCAGCCCTGGAGGGCCACAAACCAGTCAGGTTGGCAGGATATCTCTAATGCATATATATCTCATGCATATTCATTAGAGATATCCCGAAAACCTGACTGGTCTGCGGCCCTCCAGGACCAGGTTTGCCCACCCCTGCTCTATACGCAACTAGACGTAAATAACCCGAACCTCAGCAAACTTGAAAAATGCCTACACGAGCTTCAACTCTGGCTCCAACACAATAATATGTTCATTAACCACAAGAAAACAGAAGTAATGTGTATCTCCAGGAAACCGGGATTCGAGCCCCCTGCAACTGTCACCATGAACAATAATAATTACAACATCAAGACAGAGATAAAATACCTAGGAGTGATGCTTGACAGCAACCTAAATATGGACAGGCACCTTTGAAATACCAATCGGGCTATTTTCCACAAATTAAAAGTCCTTCAGCCCTTACGTAGCATCCTCGATCATTCTGACTTTAGATCTGTCGCTCAAGCCCTCATCATTCCACACCTAGACTACTGCAATGCCATACTGCAAGGCCTGCCAAGGAAAACTACAAATATTCTGCAAATGGCACAAAACGTTGCTGCCAGAATCATTATGCAAAAAAGACTCTCTGACCACATTACACCCACCCTAATTGAGCTTCATTGGCTCCCCATCACGGCCCGCATTCAATACAAAATTTTAGTCACTACTTTCAAACTCATCCATAATGTAGCGCCCTCTCATCTCAACAGCTTGATATCCAATCTACCCAACAACAGAAGTAGAAGAACAGCGAACCTCAATACCCTCTGCCTCCCGAAGTCCTTCACAAAGGTTAATGCATGTACCAGTAACAGAGCTTTCTCATTTATAGCTCCTGCACTCTGGAACCGGTTGCCAAGTAAACTGCGTGAAATCTGTGATCTGAAAGATTTCAGAAAAAATCTTAAGACACACCTCTTCCAATCACACTACAACTTAACCTCGTGAATTTCACTCAGCTGTGTGTAAATATGTATATAAGGATCCTGTGTAAAGTCCTAACAATCAGTCACTTGTAAATATGTATATAAGTACACTGTGTGAACCCTTAACATAAATCAACTGTAACCCTGTAACCCCATGTTTTTGCTGTGCTCTACCTCCCCTCCCTAATCACATTGTATGCATCCATAATTCTGGCCGGTACAGCCAACCTTACCATGTGTAACAACCGCTGCTGATCACTGGAAGCAGCGGGATACAAATGTACGCTAAATAAACTAGATCGGTTGTTTACACCATCAAAAAGTAAAAAGACTAGTGGACACGCAGTGAAGCTACAATGTAACCTATTTAAGAATTATAAGAGAAAATATTTTTTCACTCAACCCGTAATCAAACTGTGGAATTCATAGCTGGGTTTAAAAAAGATTTGGACAGTTCCTGGAGGAAAGGTCAATAAACCATTATTAAAGAGGACCTGGGAAATCCACTGCTTACCCCAGGATGAGCATTGAGGAAGCTGTGGACTTTGAGTACCTGCCAGGTACTTGTGATCTGGATTGGCCACTGTTGGAAATAGGATACTGGGCTTGATGGATCTTGGTCTGACCCAGTATGGCATTTCTTATGTTCTTATGGTCTTGCAGAATTCTATCAGTCTTTCTCCAGCTTCATTTATGTTGCCGGGTCCATATTCCAACCACTTTGCCTTCTTCTTTTTTGCCAATTTTTGTGTTCCAGTCACCCATGACTTTCAAGATATCCTATTTGCATGTTCTGTCAATTTCAGCTTGTACTTGTTTGTAGAACTCGTTAACTTTGTCCTCTTCTGGATCTGTTGTTGGGGCATATGCTTGAATTATAGTTGGGTTGATGGGCATTCCTTGTAGACAAATCAAAATTAAGCGTTCACTGATTGCATTGTATTTCATTACAGTTCTTACAAGTTTCTTCTTAATTATAAATGCAATACCATTTTTTCTTTATCTTTCATTTCCAGCATAGTAGACCATATGATCAACAAATGCAAAGTGCCCGATGCCAGTCCATTTCAGTTCCCTGACACCCAACATATCAAGTTGTACACATTCCATTTCATGCTTGACCACTTCCAACTTCCCTTGGTTCATGTTTCATATGTTCCATTTCAAAATATGTAAGACATCTTTGCAGCTTTTGACACTCATTTCAGCAGTCAGACGTTCTAAGGGCTTTGATCCAACCACATCATAAATGCTGGCTTTACTCCAAAACATCTTCAGCTCCTCCACAGTAGCCAGTTGAGTGCCTTCTGACCTGGGGGTCTCATCTTCCAGGATTATAGTGCAATTTGTTTTGTTGTGACTATCCATTGGGTTTTCATGGCAAGATACGGAAGTTTAATTCTAGTGTTGTTGCCATTCTCACAGAAATGTGATTCTCTGCCACCAATGCTGTCCCATTCTGCTACTGCCCAGATAAGTGGTTTGTCTTGGTCTGGCACCTCAGCTGAGATCTGTCCATCTCAGGAGACCTTGCCAGTAGTTAAGCTACTGATAGCTTAGCCCTCAGCATCACTGATGCACACAAGCCCTCACAGAATGACAAGCTGCAAACCATATGAGGGAACATATTATATGATGGCAGATAAAGACCAGTATGGTCCTTCTAGTCTGCCCAATAAGGTGGTTAGAGTAGGAGTACCTGCTGCTCCCTGCAGGTCCCCCCACCCCATGCCTTTGTTTAGGGTTGTACTCACCATTCTGTGCAAATCAGCCCTCTATTTGTTGAAGTATAAAAATAATTTAGTTTATTTTTATTTTATCCTCTTGCTATAAAGGGATCCACTGTCTTTCACATGTCATTTTCAATTCCGTCACTGTATTTGCCCCCACCACTTCCATCAAGAGGGCATTCCAAGTATCCACCACTCTTTCAGTGAAAAAGTATTTCCTGACGTTGCTTTTTAAGTTTACCTCCTTGCAGCTGTATTTTATGCCCTCTAGTATTACAGCTTCCCCTTCTTTTGAAAAGGTTTGCTTGTTCATTAATACCCTTTAAGTATTTAAATGTCTGTATTATCTCTCCCCTGTCCCTCCTCTTCTCTAGGATATATATATTTAGGTCTTCAAGTCTCTTCTCATATGCCTTCTGATGCAGGTTCCAAATCATTTTGGTCACCTTCATCTGAACTATTTCCATTCTTTTTATATTGTTTGTGAGATATGGTCTCCAAAACAGAACACAATACACCAATGACTTGTACAAGGGCATTAATACCTCCTCCTTTCTGCCAATTATTCCTCTCTGTATGCAACCCAGCATCCTTCTGGCTTTGGCTATGCCTTTGCCATATTGTTTCTCCACCTTGATATCCTCAGAAACAATCACTCTGAAGTCCTTCTCTTGGTCCATGCACACCAACCTCTCGCTCCCTATTGCATACAATTCACTTGGATTTCTGCATCCTAAGTGCATGACTCTGCACTTCTTTGCTTTAAATCTTAAGTGTCATGCAGTAGACAATTCTTCTAACATTTGTATATCTTTCCTCATGATGTCCACTCCCTCAAGGAATCCACTCTGTTGCAAGTTTTCGTGTCATTTTCACATAAGTGGCCACATACCCACATAAATGACTGAGGTCTAAAATGAAGTGGCTCCTTTTAAAATTATGCCATACGTCCATGATAAATTCCTTAGAAGACCAATTGAATATTCATTCAATTCAGGTTTTTTTTAATGTGAAAATTTTTGCATCCATTTATTCCATTGTTAAGATATGTTAGGGACTTCAGACAGTGGACCATATTACTTCAGAAATTTTCACCACCAATGGGAAAATTATTTCTGGTAACTAGTACTATAGAGGCTTTAAGTGTCATTTTATTTATTTATTTATTTATTTCTTCAAACTGTTTTCTATACCACCTTATCCTGTAATCAAAGCGGTTTACAAGAAACTTGTACTCAACTTGGGTACATTAAACTTGGGGTAATAAAAGGCATATTTACAGTGGTTCTGCTGTCTATATCAGAGCTGGTTATCTTGACTTTGGGGTGTTAAGAGTCCTTTGTTGGGTTCAGTGCAGTTGTTGTGCTATGTGATGTGTCCATAGTGTTCTGTGAGCAGAAGGATCTTGAGTCTTTTCTGGAAGTCTTTGATGTCTTTGGTGGAATGGATATCGTGAGGCAGGGTGTTCCATAGTTTTGTTAAGGCTAGTGATAGTGCTCTTTTGGATGTTGATTGCTTACTTTTCCTGAAGTACAGTGGCATGTTGATCATGTAGCTATTATTGGTTCTTCTAGGGTGGGAGCTTTCATCTCTTGTAATTAGGGTTTCAAGGGTGTTGGCTAAGGTGGATGATTTTGAAGATGTTTAGTATTGTATTAAATTTGGCATGTGCTTGGTTGGATAGGTAGCCAGTATAGTTGATATACTATTGGTGTCATGTCATCTGTTTTATTGGTTCCACTGATGATTTGTGCTGTTGTGTTCTGCACCATTTGTAATGGGTGAATGGTTTGTTTTGGTAGACCCTGGTAGAGTGAGTTGCCATAATCTAATATTGGTGTGATGATGGTTTGGCAAATAGTCTGGAAGTGATCATGGCATAGGAATGGTTTAATCCTTCTTATGATGTTTAATTTGTGGCATGCCTTCACTGCTGTCTTGTTTATATGAGATAGGAGGTTGATGTTTTTGTCTGGTGTAGCGCCCAACTACTGGTTAGGCGGTTGCCTATTAGTAGTGGGCCTACCTCTTTATGTCCTTTGCCAGCCTGATTGATCAATGCTGGGGCTTTCAAATAATGTAGTTGTGAAAATAAGCAAATTTAGCCGAGGGTTTCAAAAGATGCACAGGAAAATGTATTTATGATTATTTTCTTCTTAGCCACAGAACTTCTTTATCAGCAGTTCATGTATTATCAAACATAAATTGGATACTTCTCCATTCAAAGAAACAAAACTTTACAGCTTAGTCCATGCATCACATGTTCTCAACAGCTTGCTTTAAATGTTGCAACAAAATCTTTTCCTTCCATAAAGATCAGCTTCTTCAGAACCAGACTTGATACAACAGAGACCCGTATCTCCTCAGGGCTCTGCACAGCATATAAAATACTTGGCTACAAGCTGACAAACATTGATATCATTTCCTTTTAAACAGTTTTGCATTCTTCATTCTTAAGTTGCAAACATTGGCTTTTCTTTCACTTCAAGTATTTACCGTCTTCTCTGAGCCTGGCTGGCTAGCTCAGACCTTAATGCTTCAATTAACACAGTTTTCAGTGAAACGTATATTTCCCAAAGCTCCTGGGTTTTTTCCACTGCTTTAAGAAAAACACTCAGGGGTATGTTTACTAAACTGCGTTAGTGCAATTCGCGTTAGGAGCCGCGGTAGTGACAGAAACCCCAAATAAGGACATGGGCGGTACATCGTTACCACTAACGCGCGTTCCAAAAACTAACGAGCGTTACAGGGCGCTGTGGCACGTTACTGAGCGTTAATCGTAAGAAGGCGTACAGACACAAAGCACTGAAACAGAGCTGTAGCATAATGGTTACGGTACTGACTGCTATTACAGGCAGCATGGGTTCGAGTCCCCAGTGTGCCTAACGCAGAAGGCTGGCCCAGGCATCACCCTGTACATTACATAGGGAATGAGGAGGCATGTTTTTCTTTACGTTGAGTAGTGGTGTCAGAAACACACCCTCGGAGTGTGCCTAGCCACGTACGTTGGTGCGTGCGAGGCTGCGTGCGTGGCTGCATGCGTTGGTACGTGCGTAGCCCCGTGCGTAGCTGCGTGCGTACAATCGTGCGTGGGTACATGTGTTTTTACCAGCATGGGCACCTTATATTACAGACTCTTTAGGGTGTCTTGCACCTATGCATTATGCTAACAGATGTACGTGTGATGGCCTATTGTTTATCAGAGCCTGTGAGCAGGTGCTGGATTTTCACAGGGTTGGATTGTGCCAGTCACACCCATGATGCACTGCACATGCAAATCAGCTGTCCACAGATACACACCATGGGGAATGCACCCCCACAGCACCTCGGCCTGGTAGGGGGAACTGACCATGTGCACCCCCACAGCACCTCGGCCTGGTACGGGGGTACTGACCGTGTGTTGTACTGGCACAGAGGAGCTACACACCGTCACATTGTGCGGGTACTGTGCTCACCCTGAGGGTGCAGTGAGGCGCCCAGCACCGTTCATGGCTGAAAGAGGCCATGGTGCAGGTCCAAAGCAGTGTTAATGTGTGAGATAGGTAGTTTCTGCAGAAACACCTTGGATATCTCTGTCTGTTTCAGTCAGGTGTAGCCCCCATGGACCACCACCCCCCTCCCCCAGGGCCAAGGGTGGCAAACAGGGTCTCCTAACAATAGATCCACATTCTACCTCCCTGCAAAGGTGGCAGTAGAGAGGAACATCAACCCCAGTCCTGCTGAGGAACAGACACCCCACAGTGCAGTCAATGCAGCTCTGTACACATCCATAACACAATAGCAGACAGACATCAGGCCTGGTTATGCTAAGCTGCACCCCACCACTATCTGATATTCTCCTGCTGCAAGCCATCAGCCACTGCACCCTGCAAGCCACGCCATCAAGACACACACCAGCTGCAAACAGCCTGCTAGTTAGTCAATAGTGCATGTGCCCAGTGGAGATGCATGCACCCAGAACTGGGATGTCAGCTTACACAGCAAGCAGATAAATCAGTGACTGGGCCCCAAAAGAAAACCCATATCTATCACATGAGAGAAATGCTATATAGCACTATGGGGGTACCCAGCCATGCTGTGGTCACTGCACAGTCAGGGTGAGAGTGATCTCTCAGCAGGACATACTGAGGTCACCCTGTCTGTGTAGGTGGTGGCCAGGCACTAAAATGTCCCAGTCAGTGCCCTATGCCCTGTGCAGATGCACCCTGGCCAGGCCACCCTGTTCGGCCTATACCCATGGTACCTTGCTCCTCATTATGCACATTGGCAGCCCAATACTGGCAACATTGTTGGCAGTGTGGGCTGTGGAAGGTGTTTGCAGCCACCACACACTGGATAGACAGACAGCCACCCCCACACCTATGCCAGCATTGTGCTACTATAGAGGGGTTCAGCAGCCATACCCACCACACCAGTCCTGGGCACAGTACAGGCATGGATATGGTACGCAATACTGTTGGGGGTCACTCCCCAGGGTGGTAAACACTGTCAGAGACCAGACCTGCAGCACACACCGCAGACATCAGAATGATTGTTATGGTGGAGCTCAATGAGCAAAATGTGCTTAACGTAGGAATTGATATCTGCCAGTTATCATAGGAAACGTTTGATGGCTGTGTACCATATACCCAGGTGTAGGGTGGCATTGCTAAGGTATGCAACTGCTAGTATTGGGAGATACAGGCAGGGCACAATGCCCTGCCTCTCCAGGAGGCATTGGCCAATGGGGCCTGTGGGTGTGTGTGTGGGTGTGTCCGGCCCTGTTGGCTGCTGCTTTACGGCAGAGTTTCCCAACTCCAGTCCTGGTGTTCCAAACACTGTTCGGGTTTTCATGCTTCCCTCATAAATATTCATGAGCTACATCTGCATGCCATGGGGGTGGTGCATAGATATGCAGCACAGGCATCTTTATTAGAGGCAGCATGGAACCTGAATGGTGTGGGGCCCTCCAGGACTGCATTTGCGAGACTCTGCTCTAGGTAATGCGCCTGTTTATGGTGTCTGTGTTTGGTGTGGTAAAATATAGGCGTATTAACCATGCGTATGTTCTCTGCAATAAAGGAGTGTTGTTACTATCACTGTTTAGTGGTGGGTATAACTATGGGGATTGGGTTGGCAGGAGCCCCAGCTGGGATTTGAACCTGTGACCCTCTGGTTTTACAGACACTGGCTGTGTCTGTTGCACCACACTGTGGCCACAGAGACAGTGCAGTCCCTGGAGGTAGGAAAACTGGCCTGATGAGTCGGAATCCCTGCTCTGCACAATTTTATTGTGGGCTCATTTACCTTGTATGATAAAAAACGTGCACATAAACCTCAAAAAAGACCTCGGAAAAAGGGGCACACACCCATAACCAAGCTGGGCAACAATGATATCATTGGGCAACATTAACAAACACTCCCAGGACAGCTCCAATAAAATGAAATGATTTTTGAAAGGGTCTACGGAGTGTAGACCCTTCCACACATCATTTCTTTTTTTGGAGCTTTCCTGGGAGTGTTTTTTATTGTTTCCCATTGCTATCACTGTTGCCCAGCTGAATTATAATTTTTACACTGTTTCTTGTGGTCCTTCTAAAGTTTTATTTGCAATTTTGTTCTGTGCACATGTATCACACTGCTCACGTTTTGTAGGTTTCCCCGGTTTTGCTGTACATTGCTGACGGAAATGGTTTCTCTTCCCTTTAATATGCCTTTTAACGACAGGTTTTCATTCGCGTTGGAATTGAGCTCTGCACTTCAGCGCGTTAGTGTGAGGGGAGCCTCTCCCCGCCCACTCTCCGCCCATTGACCCCTTCTCTCCGCCCACTCTCCACCTTCTGCGCTGTTTTAACGCGCCGCGGGGCTTTACGATCGTTAACTACGGTTAACGCGTGTAGTATGACGTTAACGGTCGTTGGCACGTGATTACGCGCGTTATACTGCACTTAAGGTCATTAACGTCATATAACGCGCGTTATTCACGTTTACCGCACTTTAGTAAACATACCCCTCAGCTTTGCTACTTCTGACTAGTGCAATAAGAGCAATCCATCTCTGAGTCAGAACAGGGACTATCTGAACAGCATTCCTCTATTTCCATTAGCTCCTCATTTGATTCACTCAGCACCTGTCTATCCTCAGCGTCTATAACAGGCTTTAACTTCTCCAAGAGTTTCAAAACCTGACCCCACTGGGATTCCTTTCTAGGCTGAGTTACAGGGGAAGGATAGAGGAGATTCTTATCTCTTAACAAACTCTTTAAAGCTTGCAACGTGCTCACCTTTTTCCCAGCAACCAGTCTTCCCTCAGACTTTGCCAAAGGTGGAATAGTGTTCACAGACTCTCTCAAAGATATTCCTTTACCTTGCGTTCCTTCAGCATTCCCCACAGAGCCAACTCTCCTGTCTTCCAAGCCAGCTGTACTCTCTCTACAAACTGGACTACCTTCAGGGCTGGAGTGGTCTGTCTGCTGCACGCAATAGGGCTTCTCTTTGAGGCATTTGCTGTCACACATTCCTCTTACACGTGTTCTCCTGGTCTCCTCACTTCCTTTAGTTTCCCGAGACTTTCTGCTAGTCTCCTCCCTCCTGGAGGACATCTCCTCCTCAGAGCACTCTCCTCCTGCTTGTCTCCTTGCTGTTCTCTTGCTGTTCTCGTCCCCCACGTCTCCTGGGCTCCTCTCGTTTCCCAGCTTCCTCTCCTTCCTCAGCTTCCTTTCGTTCCCCGCTGCTTTTCCCAGCTTATATGATTGTGTCTGCCCTATAGCTCTAGACTCCACCCCGGGCTCTCCTCGTCACCTCCCTTGGTTTCCATGGAGCTAGGGTGTGGCTCAATCTCTGCAACTCTAAACACACAGTTTTTTTTTCTCTGGTCAGAGTTTTAACCCCGAACCTCCCTGAACCTTTTCTCTGTTCAGAAATAAATGGCTATTTTTTCAGCATTTTCTTGGGCTCTAACCCTGTCTTGCCACCACACTAGTGTGCTGCATAAGTAGCACACTTCCTCTTTTACAGGTATGGTTTGGTTGAGCAGTTGGATTTGTTGTGGAGGGTTGAACGTGGTGCTGCTGCTGATGTACAGTGCTTCTGTTTTTTTGTAATTCAGTGTGAGGTTGTTGCTCGTGAACCAGGTGGCTACATCTTCTAGGCATTGAGGTGTTTGATGCTTCCAGGTCAATTGGAGTTGAGATAGTCAGAATACAGATGGAATAGTACATTATGTTTCGTGATGATATCGCAGACGGGGCGCATGTATAAATTGAACAGTATTGATGAAAGTGCCGATCCTTGTGGGATGCCCTGGGTAGTGGGGAAGGGTGTGGATTGTTTTGTTCCACATTTTACCTGTTGTAGTCTGTAAACTATTTCAGAGTAGTGTTGCAGATGCCAGTTTCCTGGAGGCATTGAATTAGGATGGGGTGTGAGAGTGAGTCAAAGGCAGATGAGATGTCCATGAAAATGAGGAGAAATCAATTTTTTGGATTGTTGATTCCTTTCAAGATGTTGTTAAAGAGTGACATCAGGAGTGTCTCTACATTGTGGCATGGCTTAAAGGCATGTTGCTGTGGGTCCAATGATGCATTGCGGTCTGTATGTTCCTGGAGCTGTGTCTGTATGGCCTTCTTATGATTTTTGCAAGAAATGATAGGCTGGAAATCGGGGGGTAAGCTGTGGGGGTCTGTTTTGCAGATGAGGTATTCTTCAAGACTGGTCGAATGGTTGCTTGCATAAGGGAGGTTGGCATGTATCCTTGTTGCAGGGATAATTTGACTATTTGTGTATATAAGGGCTGAGTTGTTCTTTAGTATTTTTTATCCATTGCACAGGGATAGGGTCATTTGGAGAAGTGGTGGTGTTGAGGGTGGTGATTATTTGCTCAATTTTACTTTGAGGCAGTATGGTAAATTCTTCCCATGCTTGAGCGGAGGTTTGTATTTTATTGCCGCTGCATTCCGTGGTTGTTGTGCTTGGCTGTCTGTAAAGTTTATTTTGTTTTTTGGCTAAGTGGTTCGCCATGTCTTGAGGGTGGATTTTGATGGTCTCCTGAAGTGTGTTGTCCCTGGTGTGGTGTTGTTGTTTACAGTTGTTGATCGAAGAGTTGTAATTGTTCTGCTTTGTATGATATAGTCGTTGCATGTCAGGGTTTGGTTTTCCTCCATTTCCTTTCAATTTTTCTCAGTTCTCTTTTTGCTTCTCTAATTGTGCTGGAGTACCAAGAGGCAGATGGTTTAGTGTGTGTGTGTGTGTGTGTGTGTAGTTTCTGTGAGGTGCAAAGGGATGTTTAGGAAGAATTGAAGAAATTCAGAGTAGAATGCCCAAAAATCCAGGGGAGTGGCAGCAGTGAAGGGAGTTCTGAAATCACTCCATTTCCACTCTCAATAACCAGTTCTAGAGATGAGCTCATTCCAGTGCTTAATAAATGGTGCTGATATATTCTTTGTAGAAATGTGACTCCAGTGTTCATTCAATGGCAGCCTAATCTTTCTTTTTGCCCAGCTAACATACACTAGAGAGCAAGAGAAAAGTATAATATAGATTACAAACATTGAATTATAGTCTGAGCAGAAACATGCCATATATTTTTCCTGTGCCCAGTTGTCTCTGCTCTGGCTCTTCCACTATCAGTGTGCATCAATGCCATTGGCCACATTCTCTGTGGCTTGTATTATTACAGCAATTTAAACTCAGTAAAATACTCTCCTATATTCTTACCCCATCAGTAGACAATTGATGAAGTATCCTGAAATACCATTATATGCTAGTGCTTGAAAATTATAGCCACTAAACATAAGTCGCGTTTCTGCTCAGACTGTAATTAAATGTTCATAATCTGTATTACATGTCGTTCTTGCTCTCGTGTATGTTCTTTGGACACTCCCCGATGAAGAAGATTTTCTAAATGCGATATTGCATCAGATGAAGTGAGGCTGAAAGACAATAGACTTCCTACATTGGACTAATGATGAAACTATTGAGATATTGACACTCTCTGAGGTTTTGATGGTCATCTATACCATATTAAACAAATTTGTTATTTACTAATTCTGCTAAAATACTACATATTAGTGCTTTTGTAATATCAATCTTGACTATGTTTGTGCTGTTATTTATTTTATAAAGGCAACTCAAGTGCATATGTGCCTTTAAAAAATAGACTCCCAAAGCCAGCTCCAGTAGTGCACAACTGCTAATGCATGCACTACATTTGCTACAAAGCTGGTGTAAATGTGTCCATGTAGTCTATGCATGCCACTCACATATATTATAAAATATATGCATATATCACAATTCTGCTTCTACTCTGACCAAACGTCCCCCTGAGAATGCCTACACAGGTCAAGTAGATGCACTTTTTCCATACATGTACATTTATGCATGTATGCAATTTTGCAAATGTATAAAAGCCCCTTTTCAAATATAAAACAGGCTTTGCAAGTTAAAAAAGCTTTATAAAATCATCCCTCCCTGCCCCACCCACACACATACATATGGAGGCTTTACAATTACCGTATGTCAATTTTAGCCATTAATCAGTGGTAACAACAATTGTTAGTGTACTTTACAAAAGAGGACCCTACAGATTAGCACCTCATCCCAAATGTTTATCACATATATTAACATATAAGATTGCAATGTAATTCCACTGATCAACCAAATGACCTTACATCAATCAATAACTCATCAGACTAAAAGATGAAGATAAAGATAAAGACTAAAGCTTTTCTTATGATACCAGTGTTGAGAGTTTCTTGGTTTATAAAGCAGAAGCTCCCTCAATGAGTTTTAGAAGGGTTTAATGAGTAATTTGCATGCACAGGATCCATGTTTATGTTTATACAATTTCTTGATATACCGCCCAGGCTTAAGGGCACCAGAGTGGTTTACAATCACTATTAGCAGGTACTGGATACATTCCCTCGTCCTCAAAGGGCTCACAATCTATGTGCACCTGAGGCAATGGAGTGTTAAGTGGCTTGCTCAAGGCCACAAGGAGAGCCCATAGGACTAAAAACCCCAGTCCCTGAGATTGCTGTCCTCAGGTGGGAATTAAACCCCTGGCCTGATTTACCTTGAGAAATGACATAAGATATAAAGACAGAGCTCCATACAAAGATAGCTGCAAGTACATGGATAGCCTAAGAGAACTGAATTTGTTACTGCTACTGGAAAAACAGGAACCGGACAAAGCTCTCAGACTGCTTCCTCCTCATAGCCTTTTGGGATGTGTAGTTCCTTCTGTAAGATAGCCTGTACTCTTATCCATACAATAGTGCCGTCTATTGTCCTTTACTAGTGTACTCTTAAGACAGAAAATAGTATGCATTAAACTATCAGATATAATCAGCCTGGATCTGTTGCATGCTTTTTAACAACTAGTAAAATTATGAGTGTTATGGAATTGAGATGAACTATTATTATAATGCAGGAGTAGCCTATTGGAACAAAGGGACTGGGGTTTGATTCCCACTAGCACTCTTTGTGGCCTTGGGCAAGTCTTTTAACCCTCCATTGCCTCATAAAAATCCAAGTTACCAATGTCCCTGTTTCATGTACATTACCAAGTTTATGTTGGAAAGTAAACTGCTTTGACTGAAATGATTAAGCAGTATAAAAAACCTGTTAAATAAATATTACAATAAATTCTGTGTAAAAAAAAGTGTAACTACAATTTCATGAAATGTAGTTATGTTTCATTCCAAAACTACAGGTTTATGTATTTTTCCATTTGTAATTGATGCAGCTCATTATCTATTTTATGTAGATTTTACATTGTTCTTCAGAAAAAACAGCAAATAACATACCCAATAAGTCACAAATGAAATTGTGCAAGTTGTTTGAGAGCTTTTTGCATATTAACACTTTGTGAAGCGCAATGCGAAAAATACACTAATCTCTAAGATATAAAGGCTACCATTAGCATTAGGTCCAATTCCGTCCCGGACGTACATGCCCTCTGTACGCCCGGTCTGAACCGAATGTACAGAGGACATCGTGATTCTGATTCCACGGGGCACGTCTAGCGCCACGGGATCAGAATCGCAATCAGGCCTGTACATGCAGGCTGGGACTGCGATTCAGCCCGGCCTGCATGTACAGGCCCTGCCCGACTAACTCAGTGAGGGCAGTTCAATGGAGCTGCGGCGCCATGGCGTCCGGTTTCCATGGCACCACAGCTCCATTGAAGAGCCATGATCCCCAGCCGCCGGCACCGGCATCGAATTCCCCACAACCCGACCCCGATCTGGCCTCCTAAGGCCAGGGTCGGGCTGTGGGGAATATCCTCAGCCCCAACCCCCTGCCTCATCCGCACCCCAAGCCGCCAATCCCAGGGCCGAGATTAGAATCGTCCCTGTACGTCCAGGATCAACAACCACCGCATGCCCTAACTTTTCCCCCCAATCCACTCCTTTCCTGCCCCCGATTAACTTCCCCATACAACCATCAGGGAAGTTAGCCACCGGCGGGAAGGGGCACGAATAGCAGGTCAATCTTTCCACCTTGCTGCTCCTTATGCCTGGAACAAATTACCTGAGTCGGTAAATTACGCTCCATCTCTGGCCCTTTTCAAATCCAGGCTAAAAACTAACCTCTTCGAGATGCTTTTGGATCCAGCGTACATTTTTTAAGAACACAGCACACTATTGAGCAGTATGGTGCTCTATTGAGCAATGAGGCCCAATAGCAAGCAATTGTGCACACTACTGACAATATTGCCCCCTGAAACAAAAATAAATAAATTCCATAAATGACATGGGCAACTAAACAAAACAAACATTTTTGACCTGCACAGATTTGGAGTGTACATCCCTAGTGGTCTGCACACCACAACCAATTACTATCCCTGCAAAGTCAACACCTTGCTAACTGCTCCAGAAAAATAAATTAACATTTCTTCTTGTTTTTAAATGCAAAACAAAAAACCATCTCCAATACCCTAGAAGATAATATTTTACACATCTAGGAGGTCATTCTGTACCGGCCATCCCCCACCTGTATGGCCTGCCAGAATTGGGGCGTGCAGAGGTAGACACGATTCTGGTCCCATGGGGGCTAGATGCACCTTTGGTATCAGAATCGGGTCTACTGACCTGGACATGCAGGCCATGGACCGATTCTGTCTGGCCGGACATCTTGCACTTCCCCAGCTAGCCAAGCCTGGCTCCTGAATGGAGAGGCGGTGGCATGGCATCCTGTTGCCATGCTACTGTTGTTCCACGTAGGAGCCGCAATCACCAACCAAACCCTGGTATCCACTTTCCTCACAACCTGACCCCCAATTGGGCCTTCCATGACCAGAGTTGGGCAGCAGGGTCCCCTTGCACCACTTACCTGCTTTTCTCGGCCCCGGCTCCCACATCTGCCACCATCTAGGGGGACTTATTCGACCTCTGATGTAGAATAAGTCCCCCATTTACAAAGTTGATCCCGGACGTACAGAACCGACCTTGAAATTAGCCCAGTACATCCAGAACATGGCACCACCCACTGCCCACCCTCACTCCTCCCTTGACCCGCCTCCTCACACCCATGAACAGAACATTCCTGCACAACTTGCATCTACATGCAGGGAGATCTGTTCTGCCAGGGTTATCCAGGCATTTAGCGGATCTGGACATCTGGATCAGACATCCAGACACACTAAATGCAGTTCAGAATGACCTCCCTACTATCACACTTACTGCAATAAGGGTGAAGCACAAGACTTCTTCAAAGAGATCCTAATTGTTGCTTTTCTTTGCACCCAAAATGAGGCAGAGATGTTTGTTTCTGAATAACCTTAGGTACTTATGCATAAACTTGATAAGATGAAAATATAAGTGCCATTCCCTTTCTAACTCCACTCCTTCTTCACCCCCAGGAACACTTGAGAGTAATTTATAACCAGGTGCCTATTTTTCTTTATAAAATACTAGTGCAAGTGGCTGAGAATCCACTTTCCGTTCAGCATAGTCATTTGCACCAGCCTAGGACTGCAGTAAATATCAGCATCTAGATTTTTCAAGTGCATGTGAAAACATAATTATTTTTATAATATACACACATACTTATGTGCTCTGCCCACACTCCAGCCAAACTCTGTTCATACGCACATCCAGAGTGAAGGTACACGCCCTGAAAACGACACATACTCCTATACTAGTTCATATTCTGTAAGAGATCATTTATTCGTGCAAGTGGCCATGTATGCATGTAAATGACTAAAATACCAAGGTGTAGATGTGTTGTTGGCACTTAAGTCAAGGCAGGGCTGGCCTAACCATTAGGAAAGATTGGGCAGCGGCTTCTGAGGGGCGCTGAAGAGGAGCAGCAGTCAAAGCAAAAAATAGATCTTGACAGCTACAGAAAACTCAGCCATTAGCATATTCTTTTCCCAGCAGGGAGAGGGGGACACACACACAAAGCAATTATGCATGTTTCAAAATGATTGTGAGAGGACAGGTGTTTACATGATCATGATTGCTGAGTTTAAATGTTAAGATCTAGGAGGGCATAAACCTGAAGGTTCAACTTGGACACCCAATACCCTTGCACTAGGACTGAGTCAAGGCAATTCCTCATAAAATTATCCTCATAGCTGCATAAAATTACATGCAGTGCAGGGCTTGACAAATACCAGGTACCATGTCACCATGCCACCTAGAGAATGCACTCTGGTTCCTGGGATTTCATTTTTTTTAAGCGATGGTGCTGCCTCACTCCTCCAGTGTGATCAGCAAGGACCTTGATCCACAAGGTGGAGAAAGTTCAGGCTGATCTTACTATGCCAAGTCTCAAGAGACTTAAAACTGTATGGTCAACCCAAATGTTCTTCACTGTGCAGCTCAAGCTCTTTGCACAGAACTGATCATGGAAAGAAGCAGTTTGGCTTTTTGGTGAGGCAACATGGCAGGAATGGTGAGAGACACTGGCTGATGGCTGGGAGGGAGGGGGGGGGTAATAAGAGAGACAGACACCAGGTGATGGCTGGGGATGGCTATGAGACAGCGAGAGACACTGAGTGAAGGCTGTGGTAGAAGCTATGAAAAAGAGAGAGAGACACTGGGTGATGGCTGGGGGCTATGAGAGAGAAAGCAAGACAATAGGTGATGGCGGGGGGGGGGGGGCTATGAGAGACAGAGAGAGAGATATAGAGATGCTGGTGATGGCTGGGGAGCTATGAGAAAGAGAAAGAGACTGGTGATGGTTTTCGTGAGAGTTGTGAGAGGGAAAGACTGGGTGAAGGCATGGTGAGGGGACTAAGAGATTATTTTTGCTTTGCGTATTACCAGGCCATGATGATATGTGTAAGGAAAAAGGGCATTGCCTCAGGTGCAGCTATAGAGAGTCACTGTTATGCTGTAGACAACCTACTCATTGGGGGTGGTGGGAGGGGGAGGCGGAGAAGAGCCTCTGCCTTCTGTTGGCACTTTGTAATGGCATGTTAAGCGTCTGATTTATTAGGCTTTCTTTTCCCATAGATAATGTGAAAAGAGTAAATCAGGCCTTAAAAAGCAATCTGTGATACACCTTTTGAAGGGTGGGGGGAGGAGGGGACACTGTGACCAAGGTCCTGGTGGATGGCTTCTAAATGTTTAAGCTGGCTCCTAGATTCCAAGAAAATTTGTCAAGGCCTGATGTAATGTATCAGTCACCTATACTTGTCTGCATATATCCTTTGGCAATTTTGTAAGAAACTACTTGTATATTTAAATTGTTTTATACAAATAATTGCCTTATAAAATTATTCTTAAAGTATCTAAAGGATTAAAAACATATTGTAGAGATCTGAAGTGGCCGTTGAGATAGTAATGCCACATCACCCAGTCAGTCTTTGTTCTATGCTTAGTGGTATATAAAAATTGGCAGTTCCAGGACTCCAAGAAAAAACTATTGTTCATGGATAATTTGGAGTATTTGTGGAGCATTAATAAAAAAGGGGAACCAACACAACATTCTACAAGAACCAGCAACAGCAATTTTTAATTAGCATAAATTTGTCTAGTTTTTTAAAATTACATCCACAGACTATTCTTTCATAATAAATTTCTTTCCCATATCTGCCAGCTGCTTTTTAAATTTCTAGGTGTGTACATGGCCAAAAGAAGTTTGGTTGATGATCATTTAAAACTAATATTTTCCAATTTTGGGGCATTTTTTTATGTTT
This sequence comes from Ichthyophis bannanicus, assembly GCA_033557465.1. Taxonomy (NCBI): domain Eukaryota; kingdom Metazoa; phylum Chordata; class Amphibia; order Gymnophiona; family Ichthyophiidae; genus Ichthyophis; species Ichthyophis bannanicus. The sequence goes on along the minus strand of CM066038.1, from coordinate 369,205,094 downwards.
GTTTGACCTAGTTGTTTTTTGGGTGTTCATTATTTTTTTTAAGTGCCATTAAGTCAGTGCTGACCCCTGGAGACTCAGCAGCCCCTGGGTTTTCTTGGCAAAGTATGACTGGAAGTAGATTGCCAGGCCTTTTCTTCCGAGACGATGGAGGGTATTTATTTATTTTTATTTATTTAAAGGTTTTATATACCATTTTTTAAGAATCAAGGCGGTTTACATTATAACAACGATTTACATTAAAACATTAGGTGAGGGTAACATTGAACATAATATGAACCTTATAAATAAGCAGTACTCTGCTCTATAAACAGAAGGAACTTACTCAATTACTCATTAAAGAATGAGGATAAATAATGAGTAAATATCAGTTAAAATAAATCAAGATAAATAAATGTAAATTACTTATTTACAGTCTTTGTACAACAAGATTAGAGCACATTAATAACAAACTGAAGGTAGGCGAGCATATATGTATTCTAATAGTAATAGCTACTAGTTTAGGTTGGTAGTAGTCTAGGCAAGATAGAGTTTCCAAAATGTTCATTGACAAGGTAGGTTTTAAGATGTTTTCTGAATGATGACAGATCAGTGGATTCTCTTAGGGGTATGTTTACTAAACACCGCACAATTGCGCATCCGCGCAATAGCGCATGGAAAGCAGCACTTAAGTGCTCTTAAGCGCCCCGCACACATGCGCGGCACACTAACGGGCCCCGCACAAGTACGGGCCCGCAAATGTCCGATAGAGGCGTGGAAAGGCTAACGGAGGGCGGAGGAAGGATCCCGAGGGGCGGAGAGACGGCTGCAATGGGCGGGGAAGGGGAGGGGAGAGGCTCCTCGCACATTTACGGGGCCGAATATACAAGTAAAATATACCGCGAGTGAAACACTCGCGGTAGAGGGCATTTAAAGGGAAGAGAAACCATTTCCGTCAGCAATGTACAGGAAAACCGGGGAAACCTACAAAACGTGAGCAGTGTGATACATGTGCACAGAACAAAAGTGCAAATAAAAAGTGAAAATGACCACAACAAAAATATTAAAAATATTAATTCAGCTGGGCAACAGTGATATTAATGGGCAACAACAAAAAACACTCCCTGGAAAGCTCCATAAAATTAGAAATGAATTTTGGAAGGGTCTACGGAGTGGAGACCCTTCCAAAAATCATTTCTTGCTATTGGAGCTTTCCTTGGAGTGTTTTGTATGGTTGCCCATTAATAACACTGTTGCCCAGCTTGGCTATCTTTTTTCCCCCTTTTTTTGCAGGCATTTTCGTGGTGTATTTGCACTTTTGTCCCCAGACAAGATGAACGAGCCCACAGTAAAAATGTGCAGAGCATGACTTCCGACTCCTTCTTGCCAGGTTTCCTATCTCCAGGGACTGCACTGTCTCTGTGGCCACAGTGTGGTGCAGCAGACAGAGCCAGTATTTCTAGGACCAAAGAGTCACAGGTTCAAATCCCAGCTGGGGCACCTGCCAGCCCTGTCCCCATACTTTACCCACCACCAAACAGAGATAGTAAAGACACTCCTTTATTGCAGAGAACATAAGCATGTTGCAAACACCCATATTTTACCCTACACCGCTCACACACCATAACAATGGGCATTACCTACAGCCGGGTCCCCCAAATGCAGGCCTGGAGTGCCAAAACTCAATCAGGTCATATGGTTTTACTACGATAAGGACATGCCAGCATGTTGGCGGAAGGGTACAGGTGGTGGAGGGGCAGTGGCTGCTAGCCACAGAAGACAGTGGCCTAGCCATGTGCAGGATGGCACCGTCCACTGCAACAGACAGTCCCTGTCTGATGTACAGTCATGGACCTCCCATGGAATTCAGCCAACCTGTGGCAACACGGTGGTGCAGTGCACACAGACAGTGTGTGTGTGCAAGAACAGAAAGTCACAGGTTCAAAGCCCAGCTGGAGCTACTGTCAATCCTGTCCACATATTTTTCCCACAACTAAACTGTGATAGTAAGGACAAACCTTTATTGCTGAGGGCATACGCATTGGTAATATGCCTATCCTTTACCACACCGAGCACAGACACCATGAACAGGGGCATTACCTAGAGCAGTCTCCGAAATGCAGTCCTGGAGGACCACACACCATTCAGGTTCCATGCTGCCTCTAATACAAATGCCTGTGCTGCATATCTATGCACCACCCCCATGGCATGTATATGTAGCTCATGTATATTCATGAGGGACAGCAGAAAAACCCGAACAGTGTTAGGCACACCAGGACTGGAGTTGGGAACCTCTGCCGTAAAGCAGCAGCCAACAGGGGCAGACACACCCACACCCACAGGCCCCATTGGTCAATGCCTCCTGGAGAGGCAGGACATTGGGCCCTGCGTGCATCTCCCAATACTAGCACCTGCATACCTTAGCAATGCCACCCTACACCTGGGTATATGGTACACAGCTCTCAAACGTTTGCTATGAGTACTGGCAGATAGACATTCCTACGTTAAGCACAGTTTGCTCTTTGAACTCCATCATAACAATCTTTCTGATGTCTGCGGTGTGTGCTTCAAGTCTGACCTCTGACAGTGGTCACCACCCTGGGGAGTGACCCCCAACAGTATTGCGTACCATATCCATGCCTGTGCTGTGCTCAGGACTGGTGTGGTGGGCAAGACTGATAAACTCCTCTATAGTAGCACAATGCTGGCATACGTGTGGGAGTGTGTGTCTGTCTATACCAGGGGTGGGCAATCTCGGTCCTGGAGGGCCGCAGACCAGTCAGGTTTTTGGGATATCCCTAATAAATAAGCATGTGATATATATGCATTACAGATATCCTGCCAATCTGACTGGTCTGCGGCCCTCCAGGACCGAGATTGCCCACCCCTGGTCTATACAGTGTGTGTTGGCTGCAAACACCTTGAAGGACTCCTCTGTCTTGAAGGACTAGAAAGGGGGACTGTTACTTCTGAAGAGAAATCTGCAACTGTGAATATATACTTCTGGTAATTTTCTAAAAAGAATTCTTTGTATTAAAGCTACTTAATCTGTGAACCCACTGTTTTGTTTTGTTTTTGTTGGATCAGTTAGGGCCTAGTAGCAGCAATTAAAGTTTGAATTTAAAACACAGAGGAGAGCTTTCTGGTTACATTTCATACCCAGCAGAGAGCTTGTAGCTTAAATTTAATAGTCACTCAGGGCCAAGTAACAGCACAGTACTTTTAGTTTACATTTAACACACAGAAGAGAGCTTTCTGGTTAAATTGAGTACCCAGCAGAGAGCTTGTAGTTTAAATTTCATAAGAAGTTAGAGCCTAGCAGCAGCTAAGAGCTATAATTTAAATCAAATCAGAATTTAGCTTACCTCAGCAGCACAAGACAGGGTACTGTGTAGCAGCCCTCTTTTAATAAGTGTTATTTCCCTCCCTCCCCTGGGATAATCATAGCTTTATAGGTACTTATACATCTTAAAAGACAGGAGGTGCTTTCAGGTGAAGCTCATTACCCAAATCAGTCATACACTAAGGACCTGAGATTAATTAAGCTTCAGGTGAACAAGGTATATTAAACATATTAGGTACAGTTTTATTGGTATAAACACCCATAGCAACCCCTAGTAAGTAAAAACTTAAAGATCTAGACACAAACTTAAAACTAAGATGCAGACAGCAGTCCAGCAGCGGGATGGGGGCTTTCCAGTCTTTTGCATTGAGTGTCACATGTATGATTTTCTCCCAGTTGGTGAGAGGTCTTATGTGTGCACTAGGTGCAAGGAGCTCTTTTCTCTCAGGGAACAAGTCCGTTCTCTAGAGGCTAAAGTAGCAGACTTGGAAAATATAAGACAGACAGAGAGGTACATAGACGAGACCTACAGGGATATAGTCCTGAAGTCCCACCTCCAGTCTGGCAGCACCCCTGTTGCCATGGAGGAGAGAGGTCACGTGACAGGAGAGCATCACCCTGGTGTGGCAGGAAGTGATCCTGTAACTAGGACCTGTCCTCCAGGTGATGTAAAACCCTCTCGCACCGAGGAAGTTTCTCCAGGGCCATGTGCCCATGAGGGAAGGGTTAGGACAGCCGTTATAGTTGGTGATTCGATCATTAGGCATGTAGATAGCTGGGTGGCTGGTGGACGTGAGAATCGCCTGGTAACATGCCTGCCTGGTGCGAAGGTAGCGGACCTCACGTGCCACCGAGATAAGGTCTTAGATAGTGCTGGGGAGGAGTCTGCTGTCTTGGTACATGTCGGTACCAATGACATAGGAAAATGTGGTAGGGAGGTTCTGGAGGCAAAATTTAGGCTTTTAGGTAGGAAGTTGAAATCCAGAACTTCCAGGGTAGCATTCTTCGAAATGCTTCCTGTTCCACGCGCAGGACCCAAAAGGCAGGCAGAGCTCCGGAGTCTCAATGCGTGGATGAGACAATGGTGCAGAGATGAGGGTTTGGGATTTGTTAGGAACTGGGGAACATTCTGGGGAAAGGAGGGGCTCTTCCGAAGGGATGGGCTTCACCTTAACCGGGATGGAACCAGGCTGCTGGCATTAACCTTTAAAAAGGAGATAGAGCAGCTTTTAAACTAGATATTAGGGGAAAGCCGACAGTCGCCCAAGAGCGGATGGTTCGGAAGAATGTATCCTTGAAGGATACTACCAAAAGCAGAGAGGTTCCACAAAAGAGTAAAGTAGCCCAAATGCCCTCAAGTATGGAGCAGACAGAGCTTAAAGATCCCAATTTACCCATGTCTAACAATAGCCAAATTAGCATGAATAAAATACATTCTCTAAAATGCTTGTATGCAAATGCTAGAAGTCTAAAGAATAAGATGGGAGAGTTAGAATATATAGCACTAAATGAAAGGTTAGATATGATTGGAATATCAGAGACATGGTGGAAGGAGGACAACCAGTGGGACACTGTGATGCCTGGGTACAAAATATATCGTAATGATAGAGCTGATCAAATTGGTGGAGGGGTTGCGCTCTATGTTAGAGAGGGCATTGACTCAGAAAGGATTAAAGTTTTGCAGGAAACAAAATCTGCTGTAGAATCTATATGGATTGAAATTTCAGATAAAAGGGGGAAGGCAATGGCAGTGGGGGTGTACTATCGAGCACCTGGCCAGAATGACCAAATGGATGATGAAATGCTCAAAGAAATCAAGGAAACTAACAAACGTTACAGCGCAGTAATAATAATGGGTGATTTCAATTACCCCGGTATCGACTGGGTCAGTATCACGTCAGGACATGCTAGGGAGATAAAGTTCCTAGATGAAATAAATGACTGCTTCTTGGAGCAGCTGGTTCATGAACCAACCAGAGGGGAAGCCATATTAGACCTACTCCTTAGTGGAACACCAGATCTAGTGCAAGAGATAAGGGTGTTGGGGCCACTTGGCAATAGTGATCATAGCATGATCGCCTTTGATTTAATTAGTGGAGGAGGGATAGTAAAGAAATCCACAGTACTACCTTTTAACTTTCGAAAGGGAGACTATGATAAAATGAGGAAAACAGTTAAGAAAAAACTAAAAGGAGCAGTTGCGAAGGTTAAAGACGTACATCAAGCTTGGGTGTTGTTGAAAAATACTATCTTGGAAGCCCAGACCAGCTGTATTCCAAGCTTTAAGAAAAGTGGAAGGAAGTCCAAAAAACTGCCAGCATGGTTTAAAGGTGAGGTCAGAGAGGCTGTTGTTGCCAAAAAAGCATCTTTCAGGAAATGGAAAAAAGAGCCAAACGACGAAACCTGGAAACAGCACAAGCACTGGCAAGTCAAATGCAAGGCATTGATAAGGCAGGCAAAGAGAGAATTTGAGAAGAAGCTTGCTGCGGAAGCAAAAACACGAAATAAAGACCATTTCAATACATTCGTAGCAAAAAACCTGTGAGAGAGTCAGTTGGTCCATTAGATGATAAAGGGGTTAAAGGAGCACTAAGAGGCGACAAGGCGATAGCGGAGAGACTGAATGAATTCTTTGCTTCGGTCTTTACTGAGGAAGATGTAGGGATGTTACCCATGACTGAAGTGGTATTTAAAGGTGCGGAAGAATTGAAGGAAATATCGATACATCGGGAAGATGTCTTACAACTATTAGATAAACTGAAGAGTAGCAAATCACCTGGGCCAGATGGTATACATCCAAGGGTGTTGAAAGAACTGAAATATGAGATTGCAGAACTGCTATCAGTAATCTGTGAACTATCATTAAAATCATCTCTAATACCTGAAGATTGGAGGATCGCCAATGTAACAACAATTTTTAAAAAGGGTTCCAGGGGTGATCCAGGAAACTACAGACCGGTGAGCCTGACGTCAGTACCGGGAAAAATGGTAGAAACCATCATAAAGAATAAAATTACTCAGCATGTAGATAGTCATAACCTAATGGGAGACAGCCAACATGGCTTTAGACAAGGAAGATCTTGTCTTACTAATCTGTTATGTTTTTTTGAAGGAGTGAATAAACAGGTGGACAAAGGTGAGTCGGTTGATATTGTGTATCTGGACTTTCAGAAAGCCTTTGACAAGGTCCCTCATGAGAGACTTTTGGCAAAACTAAAGAGTCATGGGATAAGAGGCAGTGTACTATTGTGGATCAGGAACTGGTTAAAAGATAGAAAGCAGAGGGTAGGGCTAAATGGCCAATTTTCCCAATGGAGAAAGGTGAATAGTGGTGTACCCCAGGGATCTGTGCTGGGTCCGCTGCTTTTTGACATATTCATAAATGACCTGGAAAGTGGAATAACGAGTGAGGTTATCAAATTTGCAGATGACACAAAACTATTTAAAGTTGTTAAAACCCAAGAGGATTGTGAAAAATTGCAAGAGGATCTTGATAAATTGGAAGACTGGGCATCAAAATGGCAGCTGAAATTTAATGTGGACAAGTGCAAGGTTATGCACCTAGGGAAGAACAACCCAAACTATGGTTACACGATGCAAGGTTCCACATTAGGAACCTCCACCCAGGAAAAAGATTTAGGCGTCATTGTGGATACCATGTTAAAACCCTCGGCCCAGTGTGCTGTGGCGGCCAAGAGATCAAATAGAATGCTAGGTATGATAAGGAAAGGAATGGAAAATAAAACAAAAGATATTATAATGCCTCTATATCGTTCCATGGTGAGACCGCACCTTGAATATTGTGTGCAATTCTGGTCGCCGTATCTTAAAAAGGATATAGCGATTTTAGAAAAGGTACAGAGAAGAGCCACCAAAATGGTAAAGGGGATGGAAGGATACTCCTATGAAGAAAGGCTAAAAAGGTTAGGGCTCTTTAACCTGGAAAAGAGACAGCTGAGGGGAGATATGATAGAAGTCTATAAATTAATGAACGGAGTGGAACGGGTAAACGTAGATCGATTGTTTACCTTATCAGAATATAGAAAGACTAGGGGACATGCAATGAAGCTACAGGGTAAACTATTTAAGACTAATAAAAGAAAATATTTTTTCACTCAACGTGTAATCAAACTCTGGAATTTGCTACCGGAGGATGTAGTAAAGGCTGTTAGTGTAGCTGGGTTTAAAAAAGGTTTGGACAAGTTCCTGGAGGAAAGGTCCATAAGCCATTATTAAGAAGTGACCGAAGATATCAATGCTTGACCCAGTACAAGCATTGTGGAACTTGTGTCTCTTGGGGAAACTGCTAGGTACATATGATCTAGATTGGCCACTGTTGGAAACAGAATACTGGGCTTGATGGACCTTGGTCTGACCCAGTATGGCATATCTTATTTTCTTATCTTATGTTCTTATGTTCAGCCCACACTGCCAGCACTGTTGCCATTATTGACCTGCCAATGTGCATAATGAGCAGCAAGGTACCATGGGTATAGCTCAGACAGGGTGGGCTGGCCAGGATGCATCTGCACAGGGCATAGGGCACTGCCTGGGACATTGTCGTGGCCGGCCACCACCTACACAGACAGGGTGACCTCTTTCTGTCCTGCTGGGGGATCACTCTCACCCTGACTGTGCAGCGACTACAGCATGTCTAGGCACCCCCATAGTGCTATATAGTACTTCTCTCATGTGATATATATGGGTTTCCTTTTGGGGCCCAGTCACTGACTTATTTGCTGGTGTGCACTGCCATCCCAGTTCTGGGTGCATGCATTTCCACCAGGACTAGCTAGCAGACTGTTTTCAGCTGGTCTGTGTTGTGATGGAGTGCCTTGCAGGGTGCAGTGGCTGAAGGCTTGCTGCATGAGAATTTCAGATAGTGGTGGGGTGCAGTTTAGCATATCCAGGCCTAATGTCTGTCTGATATTGTGTTATGGAGGTGTATAGAGCTGCTTTGACTACCCTATAGGGTGTCTGTTCCCCAGCAGGACCGGGGTTGATGGTCCACTTTACTGCCACCATTGCAGGGAGGTAGAATGTGGATCTGTTGATAGGAGACCCTGTTTTTCAACCTTGGGTGGTGGTACATAGCCCACCTAGGTGTCCATAAGGGGTTCCCCTGACTAAGACAGAAGCTACCTATCTCACAGATTAATACTGCTGTGGAGCTCTGGCATGGCCTCTTTCATCCATGGAGGGTGTTGTGGACCTGGTCCTGGGCGCCTCTTCACACCCTCAGGGTAAGCACAGTACCCGCACAATGTGACGGTGTGTAGCTACTCTGTGCCAGTAAAACACCCGGTCAGTACCCCCTACCAGGCCGAGGTGCTGTGTGGGTGCACACGGCCACTTCCTCCTACCACGCCGGGGAGCTGATGGGGTGCATTCCCCATCTTGTGTTCATCTGTGGACAACTGATTTGCATGTGCAGTGCATCATGGGTACGGGTGGCCTAACCCTATCCTGGCTACCACAGCAGACTGTCTGTGTGTTTATGTGCAGGCTCTCTGCAGCCAGTCAGGGGCTTGCTGGCAGCTGTAGCCCAATGGTTACTTCACTGCCTGAGAAGCCAGAGGTCATGGATTCAAACCCACAGTGGGGTAATTTGCTAGGGTTGTCCAAAGTATTTTTTATTTAATGTACATATGTTGATGCCAGAAAAAACACCCGCAGCGTACTGTACCCAAAAGGTGCCGCTGAGGGTGCTTTATAGGGCGCCCTATAGGGCACCTTATGGTTGCCGTCCATATAAGGTGCACTATACATTATTCTGTGATGCAACATATATGGTGACCTATAGGGGACATTCTAGGGTGCCTTGGCGGACAGTGAACTTTAACATGTGCCGTATGGGCCGCCTTATGTTAACACGCTTTGAGAGTGAGTTTGCTAGTACTGATAAATAAAATAGAACTAATATGCCTCCTACAGCACTCATCCCCATAATACATTATGCCTCAGCCAGCCTTGTTCACTGGGCACTATGAGGGATTGAACCCCTGATCTCTGCACCATTGGTCAGTGTCTTAACCATTGTGCTGTGGCTCTATTCCTGTGCTTGGATATTGCCGCACTGCCTTAGGCCTTCATGACGTAGCAGCGCACCGCCTTCTGCCACCCAAACCGCACAAACTTAACAGCGCGCCGCCTAATGCCCACTATTTACAGTGCTACGCCTTATGATGCCCACACCTAACAGCGCACCGCCTAATGTCGCCCAAAATTAACAGTGTGCCACCTTATGCCGCACAAAATTAATATGCCTCCTACAGCACTTTAACCCATTACAGTTATTGCCTCAGACAACAGCTTTTGTTGTGCACAATGGGGGATTGAACCCATGGCCCCTGCACCATTGGTCAGTGTCTTCACCATTGTACTACAGCTCTGTTCTTTTCTGTACTCAGCAGCGCGCCACTTAGCCTTCACATGCGCTAATGTGGACCCCGCACATTAGCGCGACGCGCACAAGTACGGTCGCTTTCACCCGTTTTTTTTCTTTTCTCTGCCTGAACCGCCCACTCCTTATATGGCACAGGCACACTACCGCGGCCCCGCACAATTTCGGAGTTTAGTAAACATACCCCTTAGATTATCTGGTAGTTTATTCCATAATATTAGAGCTAAAAATGCAAATGCTCTGTTACTAGTATTGCAGTTTGTTTTACAGAATTCTGGGGCACTATCAATGTGTTATGTAAGCAGCCTCTTCTGAGTCTGTCGTCGGGAGTTGTTTGTATCAGACAGGATGGGACAATATTATTGGTTAGTTTGTGGTTTTCCCAAGGTCATAAGGAGTGCCAGTAGGAATCAAACCCTGGTCTCTGGGGTATGAGGCTATTGCTCTAACCACACACAAGAACTTAAAAATGTGGATTGTGCATAATTGGAGCACACTTTAATTTTTAGGAGCTCAAATGAACCAAATATATGCTCATAAATGCACACCCTTACATATTTCCTGTGCGGTATTTCATAACTGTTTTGAATGAGGAATCTATTGTTGGACTGCCCTAAGCTTATACATATAACTCATTAATCTCCCAAGCCAGTACTTACTCCATCAATCCCCAAACGTAGTAAACTGCCATTGACCCCAAATATAAGTAATAAAGCCCACTGATTCCCAAACTCTCTAACATAATCCATTGATTCACAGACTTAGTAAAATACTTTACTGCACCCTTAAAACTGTAACATACTACATTAATCCCCCCAACCCACCAACATTCCTCACTAACTGCTTAACCTATTAATATACTCCCCTGATCCTCCAAGTCAAATAACATACCAAACTGACATCACAAACACATAGGCATGCATCACTGACTCCCCCACTCAGTAATGTCTGCCATGAACCCACTATACTTGTAATGTACCTCAAGGTCCTTCATACCAACTAATGAACTGCATTGACCTTCCAAACCAAGTTAAAAACCCATTATGCCTCCACCAAAATACTAACATACCTCGATGTGCCCCCAACCCACTAAGAATATCTGTAGTTACCCACAACAGACAACACATTACTATGGCCCCTAAAAAAAGTGTAATGTGTGCCTTTGAGTCAGTCCTGACTCCTGGTGACACAGAAGCTCCTGGGTTTTCTTGGCAGTGTCACTGGAAGTAGATTGCCAGGCCTTTCTTCTGAGGCAATGGAGGGTTAAGTGATTTGTCCAAGGCATAAGATTTGAACCCTGGTTGCTTGGTTACCAAGCCAGTGTTCTAACCACTAGGCTACTCCTCCACTCCACAGCCTTTACACTACTAGGGAAATACATTAATTTGAAAAATATAAAAATATTTGTTTTGATCTGTTTTTGTTTCATGTTCTTTGCCATTCAAGTCTATTAAACATTCAAGTTTATGAGAAAACAGAATCACTGCATGCTTACCTAAACAGTCAGGTTTTCAGGATAAACACAGTGAATATGGATGAAAGAAATTTGCATAGAATGGAGACAATGCATGCAAATCTCTCTCATGTATATTCATTGTGGTTATCCTGAAAACCTGACTGGCTATGTGTGTCCTGAGAACTGGGTTAAGCACCGCTGCTTTCAATTGACAGAATATAACTGCAGGGCAGCTAAGAAAATAGACACAGTTCCTGTCAGACTCTTTAAGCATGTGTCTTTAGGAAAGGTACACTGAGAGATAGTGTGTCTGTATTTAGTGTACATTGTGAGAGTGTGGTAGGCGACGGCCTATGATCCATGCTAATTGAACTAAGCAGACAGGCCTGAGCAGCTTGACCTGTAACTGAAGCCTGTAGTTAGGCCCAGAGGAATGAAAACCCCCCTGAATGATGACACCATAGAATTGAAACTTAACTCAGTTTAACTGAACATAGCTAAGCAGAAACGAAACTTATAAAAGACAGAAAACAGCTCTAATTGGTACTGATAAGAGAGCACAGCTTCTATGGAATTAATTAACTCTGCAAAAAGCAAGGTTACAGTGCCCTGCTTCCCATATGTTTTAACAAGCTCAGCGACCTTGGAGGAGAGAAGTAACAAGTTGGAGACACTGACCATTGTAATTGGGACTAGAAGGGGGGCAACCAGGTGCTGGGCCCAGACCAGAGTCCCGATTGGGTAGCCATATCAGTACCGGGACCAATAGATGGGTGAGAGGGGTACTGGGACCAATGAAAAGTTTGCCTATGCTTAGAATGGACAAGAAAGCTATAAAAGTTGTTGTTTTACTAGAAGCCATTGCTCAGCCATTTTGAAATTGCTTATTGCTTGAGCCATGTGCACATTAAACTGGCTTGGATCCTTGAAAAGACTCCTGGATTTATTTATTGCATGCTTATCTGCTGCTACATTCTTGGTGCGTTGGCCGAGAAGTGCGAGTGGTGGATAGTGTTCAAGTGAATAAATCCACGTAATTCGCCTTGAGGTTTGGTCCAGTTGGAACCATGCCAATCCGACGCAGGGGAATCTCCCTGGGCCCACCGATCCTCTTGTATCGGAGGGAGTTCTGCCTGGCCTCGGCAGGCACTGAGTCCAGCTGGCTAACACTTCCGACCCGGGGGAGTCCAGGATCCAACTCAGAAGCTTGGGAACCAGATCTGGTAAGTATAGTTTTGAAAACCTGTCTAGACAGATGAGTTAGAACTGCAGTTTGAAACTTGTAACTTGTAATCTCGAGAACTTGGAACTTGGAATTTGGTAATGAGAGCACTGATCCCCTCTCAAGGACGGTCCTATTAACCTTGCATGAGTATGCGCGAGGTGAAGCCATCGTCCTTCTTGTTTGGTAAGACTTAAGTCTTTGTTTGAAAATCCTTGCATGAGTATTCGCGAGGTACAGCTGTTTAAAAAAATAAATAAATCATGATTTAGTCTAGTCAGAACAGACAGGAACTTGGAATTTGTAATCTCGAGATATTGGGAATTGTGAATGAAGTGTGAATGAGAGGTCTGGCAGCACGGACCAAGCGAGAGTGGACTCTGGACTAGCGCAGTTCCTAGTCGGGTGACTGCGTCTAGGTCGCGAAACGGATGAAGCGTTTGGTGTATTGTCCGTCCTGTGTATTTGATTTTTGTTATCTGTTGAAACCACGAGTTTCCCTTCTGTTATAAATGTGAGATTATTATGTTGAGTACTTTGTGACAGTTCACTGGTTAAGAAATTGTATTAATAGAGCAGAATGAAGACCCAAAACACCTACGGTCATTTTTAGAAATCAAAAAGCTGGTCTCACCCAGTTGGTTTTAGCACAGTGAAAAAGCTGACAGGGGGCGTGTCTGTGCAGGAGAATGTTTGGTGCTGTTTAACCCTATGCAGGCATGTTTTTCAACGATCTGCTGCTGGACTAATCAGGACAATTATACCTGTTTCTACCTGTTTTTATTCACTTTGTTCTGATAGTAATGTTCCTCCTGCTGTGGTCATGTATTGTGTACCATTCAATAAGAATATTTAGTCAGAATTTTAGTTTTGAAGGTTGTATTAATCATCAGAGCTCCGCAAACAGTTTTTAGTTATATTCTCTGCTCTGTCTGCATTTCTAAGTCAATTGAGCCTGTTATATTGCTGTTACTTTGCAGAACTATCCAGGAGGTGACGGGTTTAGTTCAGTTATAGTGTGTAGGGTAAGATTAGTTATTCCGGTCAGATAGGTATAATATATTTGTGGGCTTAGCTTTGCCCTGTGTTTTATGATTCAAATAGGAAATGATAAAGAACTGTTTTTGTTTTTCCTTTGATCTACAAAGTAATTAGATCACGACTTAACATTGATTTAAATTGTTTTTTTTCTGGCATCTCTGTCCATGTGAATGAGAAGTCTCTTTTTATGAGCACAGTTCAATTGTTTCCCCGCGAGCAGAGGGGTGTGGCTTCCACATATCCTTAAAAAAAAAAAAAAAGGTTCTGGAGAGACAGCTGGAGACTGCAGGAAATTTCTCCTAGGAATGAAAAGGGACTGCCGATTTGAAAAGTCTCTTCATTTAATCGAAGCGTGATGAATTTATAATTAGTTTTTTCTCTGGTTTCACTAGCTCTGTTTAACCAAAAGTTTTAAAAACAAAGTTTATCTTTTTATGAATGAGTATAAGTCATTTGAATGCATGCTTCCCCTCTGTGCTGGTTACTAATGAACAAATCAGTTAGCTTTTCTGTATTTAAAAAAAAAAAAAGGGAAAGGTGTACTGTATTTTATGAAAAATATCCGGAATGTCTTTTAAATATTTGCTTCCTGAACTAAAAAAATAATTTCTTTTGCAGAGACATGCTGACAGATAGCTATAGTTCTCTCTATAAGAAGAATAATGGATGTATGTGCTCAATCTAAGTGTTTCCTGCCTGCCCTATGTTTACAGAAATAATAAGTGTCTTTTCAAGTATGATCAGGAATTTCAGTAAGGGATTTACTGAAGATTATGAAATGTCTCTGTCCCAATCAGGATTTTGCCCCAGAATTTCTAGATATCCTGTCTCGTCTCTCTCTCTCTCTCTCTGTAAGTAGTTCAGTTCAGAGTGCTTAAGGGGGGGATGGAGCCCAGTCCACCGATGATGTCAACCCCCCCCCAGTGGGCGTGAACTAATGTGCCCACAGCAGAGAAGTGGATGCTTAAAAAAAAAAAAAATCAACCTCCTGGATAGAGCATTGCTAGGAGAAACAGAATCCAGGAGAGGGGGGGGGGACTACAGATTCCCAAGTAGTTTGCTAGCCACCTCTGCAACAGGGGAATGTCCACCCCCTCCGGACTAGAAGTGAAAGTCAGCTGACCAGACTTGTTTAGAACTGAAAAAAAAAAAACTGCATTATACACTGAGAAGTTTTAGGACTTGATTGAACTAATGAACGGAAATTGCAAAGAACTGGATGAATTTGCGGGCATAATGGTTAAATGAAAGTTAATCAGAGGGTGTGTGAATTGTGAAAATAAATGTAACAGAGAAAGTGAATGATATTTTAGTTGAATGATGTGAGGAGGTTATCTTAATTGAAGGAACAGAGGAAGTGAAAAACTGGGTGTGAGTACGCCCATTATAGAAAAAGAAGGACATTAGAGAAGTGAATGCCCGTATCTTGACTCCACCCCAGGAGGGAGTACTTGATTGTAGAATCATAGACAGAATAAAACCAAGCACAGTGTTTCAGCACGAGAGTGGAGCAGCTATAGCGTGAGTGGCAGCCTGAGAGGGCTACAGCATGGATGAAGACTAGGCCAGACCGGACTCTCCAGTTTCCCTGGGTCCCCAGGAGTCAGTCTGAAAAATAGGGGACCAATATATGGACTTTTATGGGGGATACAGGAGCAGAATACTAAAGCCAGTAGCCCCTGTGTTTTTCTCGCAAAGCCTTTTCTGCAGAACCACATGTGTGAACTAGAAAAAAAAATAATAATAATGTACCAGTTCCTGTATATGCCTGAATGCCCTATTCCACTTTTGGGCCGAGACCTGCTTGCAAAGCTTCAAGCACAGATATCCTTTGTTGAAGGGGGAAAAATGAAACTCAAAATCTGCTGGCCTGATGGTGTTAACTGTCCCCAAGAAGAAGAATGGTGGTTCTATTCACCTGCATCCAAAGCAACAAGCTGTACACTTACCAACCTCATAGCCCCACCTGGAGGATGGGCAGAAGATAATCCACCTGGCCTAGCGAAGAACATAGCCCCTGCCATTGTCACCCTCAAGCCAGTCAAGAAGCCTGGGACAGGTGATTACCGCCCAGTGCAGGATCTAAGAAAGAATGAATGATGCAGCTGAAACTATACAACCAGTGGTACCAAAATCCTTATATTCTCTTGGAGCTGATCTCTGCTGAAGCTATACATTTCATCATTCTGGACTTAAAAAGATGTTTTTTTCTGTATACGCTTAGCCCAAGACCCCACTACAAGGAGGTAGGGCCAACTCACCTAGACAAGATTACCACCAACTCAGAAAGTGAATGTCCACCAGCCACCAGTGAACTCTTGCACCTTTTTAATGAGGCTGGATACAAAGTCTCAAGAGCCAAAGCATAATTATGTCAAACAAGTTAAATACCTAGGATTCCAGTTGTCCAGCGGAATTCGACGCCTGGAACCCTTACCAGAACGCAGAGCAGCTGTATGCAGTATTCCTACTCCAACCACCAGGAGGCAAGTGAGAGCCTTCTTGGGTGCCACAGGGTACTGTTGTATATGGATCCCCAATTTTGCGCTGCTAGCAAAACCATTGTATCACATTGTATCAAGCTACCAAAGGAATGAAAAAGTCTCCATTGGAATGGGGACTTGAATAGGAATGCAGTCTTTTGATCTTTGAAAACCCTCTGATGTTATCACCAGTTCTGGGTCTACCCGATGTCCAGAAAACCTTGCAGTCTCTATGTTCATGAGTCGCAAGGAAATGTTCTGGGAGTGTTGACTCAATCTCTTGGACCTTATTTGAGAAGCTGTTACAGCTACAGCCTTCCTAGTAAGCAAAAACTAAAAGAAAAATCCCTTTGAGACAGGATCTTCAAGTTACTGTACCACACTCTGTTCTAACCAATATGAAATACAAAGGAAATTACTAGCTAACAAATCTATGAATGTTGAAATATTAGAGTATGTTGTGTGAAAACCCCAGATACAACTGAAGGGTCAGTCAAGCTTTCAATCCTGCTATGTTGTTATCAGTTGGTCTTGATCCCCTGATCATGACTGTTTAGAAATTATGGACACTGTATTCTCAAGCCACCTGGATTTGACTGATGTCCCTCTGGAGAACCCTGAACAGACTTTCTTTGTGGCTGAAGGCAGTTTCATCATCAATGGACATTGTTGTGCTAGATATGCAGTGGTGACCCCTGATTTGGTAGTTGAGTCCTCAGCCCTGGCCCCAGAAACTTCACCACAGAAAGCTGAACTGATAGTCCTCACTAGAGCACTAACAATAGGAAAAGAGCCCTGTCTAAATGTGTACCCAGATTTCAAGTATACCCTTACAACCTTGCATGCATATGGGGCCCTGTACAAAGAATGAGGGTGGATAACCTTAGGAAGCAAGTCCATTAAGTATAGCCCAAGATATCGATATTAATAGATACATACTGCCTATAGATCTCAGAATTTAGGAAAAGTAGAATGTATGAATAGAACCCTGAAATCTCAGTTGTCTAAACTTTGCCAAGAGGTTTACCTGAAGTGGCCCCAGGTTCTTCCCATAGCCCTTCTTAGGATATACTTAGCCCCTGCTAAGTCTATAGGAGTCTCCCTTTTTGAGATTCTGTATGGGCAACCCCTGCCTATTGTATAGGAAATAAAAGGAGATATGAGACAGATAGGATCTGAAATTATTAGACATGAACTATTGGTTTTAAGTTCTGTTTTGCAGGAGTCTTCATACCTGAGTACAAAATCGATTACTCATCAATTTGCCTGCACCCCTGCATCCTTTCAAGCCTGGAGTCTCGGTGTGGATCAAAGAGTGGAGAAAGATACTGTTAGCCCTGCATTGGAGAGGACCCTATGTCGTCATCCTGTCAACTCCAACTGCAGTAAAAGTCGCAGAATTTGATCCTTGGACCCATCATAATCAAGTGAAGCCAGCAGCTGCTCTTGAACCTGATCACTGGACTACTGTACAGCATCCTGAGACTCCATTGCACCTCACCCTACAACAACAACCACGGACCTAAGACTCATTGGTCCCTCAGAAACTGCACTATTTCAAGACTGTTTGTTTATCTGAAGGTAAGCCTCGCATCTGAAAAAACCTGCAATCATCAGAAAGAGACTGTGTTGTGTTAAGAAATTGAATCTTCTAAGAGACTGTGTTTAAATACTCTGAAAAGACTGTTTTGATCTCCTAAAGAGTGAACTGCTCTAAGGAAGCAATAATAGCCTAAGAGACTATGCTATGATATTTTAAGAAATTGAGACATCCCAGAGGACAGTGATACTTTGGAATCTACAGCCCTACTCCTGCCAAAAAGCTGGTAAGGTCATGTACAGCGGAAGCTTGAGGATCTACAATCAACGCTACACCTGTTGCATGCTACTGAGAGCAAAACAGGTCAACGTACAGTAAAGAAGAAGAAGACTTCGTGGTCAAGAATTATCAACAGATTGCACTGGTTTTTCAAAGACTTGCACTAATTCTTCAGAGAACTTTCATCATGATTCTCTACTGTTTCATCGTGATAGCAGCCTTGGAGTGCTTTGAAATGACTTTTGCCTTATCTCCCTGGGCAGCCTGTATAAGTACAACATGAACTGGACCGAAGGTCACTCAGACCTTGTTTTATCATTCTTCCTATACTTGCATTGGTATACTCTCCAATCCAAAAGTTGTTCTAGATCTTGACTTTCTACAAGGCTATGCAAGCCACCGTTGCAATTCCTCATACCACCACCAGAACTTGTTTCTTGAACTTACTGGAGCAATAGCATCTAGTCTCCACACTTCTGACTGTTTCTATTGTGGAGGAACTAAGATGGGAGATCAGTGGCCCTGGGAGACGCAAGAACTGAACTATTCTATCCTATACAATCAGACTGATTTACATAATACTACTAGTGAGTGGGTATTGGCCCACCCCATTGTTGACAGTTTGTGTTTTGTTCGGACTGGACCACAATCTACTACGAAGGATGGACAGCTGGTCTGTCTAAATCAGAAGCTTTACGACAGCACAACAAAGATGCAACCGAACCTTCTAATCCTTTAGTTCTTTTTCCCACTCTTGCCAAACTATGGACTTTGACTATCTGCCTGTTGCTCCCTTGTTTCTTGCCATTTTGCTTGCAAATGATAACTTCAGTTATTAATAACACTGTAGAGCGTAAGACAGCTACAAAGATGCTAGCTATGTGAACTTACTACCCTATACCACAGAGTGATACCTTTACCTAGTATTATGTGATTTGATTCTCACACCTTATTAACATGCGGGTGAGAATAATCAAAGGGGGGAATGTGGTAGGCGACGGCCTATGATCCATGCTAATTGAACTAAGCAGACAGGCCTGAGCAGCTTGACCTGTAACTGAAGCCTGTAGTTAGGCCCAGAGGAATGAAAACCCCCCTGAATGATGACACCATAGAATTGAAACTTAACTCAGTTTAACTGAACATAGCTAAGCAGAAACGAAACTTATAAAAGACAGAAAACAGCTCTAATTGGTACTGATAAGAGAGCACAGCTTCTATGGAATTAATTAACTCTGCAAAAAGCAAGGTTACAGTGCCCTGCTTCCCATATGTTTTAACAAGCTCAGCGACCTTGGAGGAGAGAAGTAACAAGTTGGAGACACTGACCATTGTAATTGGGACTAGAAGGGGGGCAACCAGGTGCTGGGCCCAGACCAGAGTCCCGATTGGGTAGCCATATCAGTACCGGGACCAATAGATGGGTGAGAGGGGTACTGGGACCAATGAAAAGTTTGCCTATGCTTAGAATGGACAAGAAAGCTATAAAAGTTGTTGTTTTACTAGAAGCCATTGCTCAGCCATTTTGAAATTGCTTATTGCTTGAGCCCTGTGCACATTAAACTGGCTTGGATCCTTGAAAAGACTCCTGGATTTATTTATTGCATGCTTATCTGCTGCTACAAGAGCTCCCTGTCTCTGTCTCCTTCTCTCTCCCGCTCTGTCTTTTTCACTCTTCCTCTCCCTCCTCCCTGTCAAGGCATTGGCTCCAAATGGGCTCATTTTGCACATACTGTACAGTACCATAACAGTAAGGAACCTCAATTCTAACCCAGAGTATGTTGGGTATATCAGTCTCTCCAATTTGCTGCTAGTGCTCATCTTAGTACTTACATTGTGCCAAAGAGGGATTCTTTCTGGAGTTCATAGGATGTAATATATGTAGGCAGCTTATCAAGATGCTCTTGGAAATTCTTTTTAATGAGTCCAGTGGCACACAGTGCAATTGGGAATATTTCTGTATCTCTCTGCCACATTTTCTTAGTCTCTGATTGCATTTCTAGGTACTTGATCTTCTCTCTCTCCATACATACTACTGAATAATCACTTGGCACTGACACTTCTATTAGCAATGCCATCCTTGTTTTTTATATTTTACAACTATATCTTATTTTCTTTCATCAAGTTCTTTCTCAGTTGGAATTAGTGTCATAATCCCACTGTTTTTCTCATAAGATGATGTTATAATGTTGTAACATTTCTGAGGTTTCCAGTTGATACGTCATGCTAATTTATTTTCTGTACCTTCTGTTCTGAGATTGTACTGTACATCTTGAAGTAAATAGATGTCAGTCTTGATATGCAATACAATGATGCTTACAGATTATCCCATATGCATGCAGAAGTTTTCTTGTTTCTATAACTAGTTCTTCAAGATCTTTATAGGGCTTATCTACTATTCCAAAGCTGTACAGGAACTGCAAACTTGTTATTTTGTACTGCTAAAGCACTTTTCAATATCCGCGTCAGTATCATGTAATATTCTTTGCTGACTTATTTTCTCTGTAATGCATGCTGGATTTTCCTTTAGTCTTAGATATTTATATATACTTTCCTTCCCAGGCCCTTGTCAGACTTTTTTAGGATGTGTCTAGGAAAGGCATACTGTCTGACAAAGATTGTGCCATTTTTCATTGTGCACTCTCTCTCTCTCTCTCCTTGTGCAAAGGTAATAGTATGGCACATAGAACCTCCCAATAGTAAACACTGAACAATCTGAGTGACACTGAACAATTTGAGTGGGCACTCAGTGAATACATAGTCAGCAGTGCACTGCTGATTTTCAGACAAAAGTGTCTCTATATGTTAAATTATTGACTCCACTGTGTGTACACTATAAAACTATATAAGCAAGGCCCCATTCACTGATCATCATTTTTCCTGAAGGTTCTCATATTAAGATGGAGAAGTACGAACAGAAATGCAAAAAATCCTGAAGAAAGCAAGACTGTACCAGCAAGAGCTGTGGTGGCCAGTACTAACAGCCGTAGAGAAGGTGTGGATAGATATAGGCTTAGTAGTAGCAATCCCAGAGCTAACTTCAGGAATGATTTAAAGAAGGGGAATGCAGCAGCTAGATATAGAAGCTTGACTGAAAAGAAGGAAGAGCAACCATCTGCCTCCATCGCCACTGTTATGGTGCAGGGCCAGGAGGAGGCGCACTCACTGGAAGGGACCTGCAGCAGAGGAGGCGCTAGAGCAGTGGCCAATGGCAGTGCAGCACTCCCTCTTCTATTCTGACCAAGGTCTACAGCAGATCTTTCAAGAACATAATGATTTAGAGGAATCAAGTCTGAGACCTCAACATTTAAATGAGGGGCTATGAAAATCAGGTGACTGTGGAGAATTTTGGGGAAGCCAGTTAGTAGCATTATATAAGGCAGCAGACAGGTAGCAGCAGCAGACAGGTAGTAAAGCCATGTATATACAGCATATAATGACTAATATTGCTGGGGTGAAGAGCACCCTTCAGCAATAGAAAGTGGTTGAGAGTGTAACAGAAGCCCCTGCCATTTTTCTCTTCAATTTCCCTCAACTCCAGGTCCAGTAGCACTGAAGGATCCAGGGACTTTAGGGCTATTGAGAATCAGTATTTTGTATCACACCTTCAATGAAAGAAGACCATTAATAGAGGAGAGATAGTGGACCATCTTTCAAAGAGTGCTATGCAATATTATTTGCAGAAGTCCATAACCTAAACTGATCCCCTCAAGCCCTTTTCCCATGATATGGCAGGCCAGCAGCCCTCCAGCCTCTCATCAGTGGCAAGTCACAATAGAACAGATAAAGTAATGCTCCCTATCAGTATCCCCCTTAGAAAAAGGCAGATAGTATCAAAGGTGGTGACATGGTACAGTGATGAAATGATTGCCCTTTAGCGTAATTTAAGCAGCTGCTGCAGCAGCTGTTATCTATGCCTATATGTCTTATTGTAAGCCACTCATAGCTCTTATTAGAAGGATTACATATAATTGTAATAAATAACAAACAACAAATAAATACATAAATAGATATAATTAAAAAGTGTCCTTCAGAACAACTTTTATTAGGCATATATTTCCCTCGCTGTATACTTAATGCCATACCTGGAATTGCTCCTGTCTCATAATACACATGTGAATGGAGCAGCCAATATTCGTTCATGATTCATCTGTGGATACCAATATGTTTGGATCACCCTCAGGGTTTTAACAATTGTTTATTTATTTATTTAACTAGGCTTATATACCGCTTTTCTACCAGTCAAAGCAGCGTACATTCAGGTACTGTATATACACATGGTGGCCCAAAAAAAGTGAGAACATCTTGTAGCATATAAGTTATTTAAAATTTCAAAAAGACAGATGTAAACGATTGACAAATTTTAAAAAAAAGATGGCAACCAGAAATTGTCAAAATAAAGACGTTATATAGCTAAAAAAGGTAAATAAGTAAACTATTTAAGCTTTTAATTTACGAGATGTTCTCACTTTTTTGGGCCACCCTGTATATATATATATTTTATATATAACACAAGGAGTGTACACCCTGATTTTGACTTCATCTTCTTTTATACATTTAAGTCCACAGTCCTTTTTCCTACTATATCTATATATGTGTATATGAACTACCTTACCTGTAATTTATTTTTAGATACATTGCATTTATGTGTGTTAAATTTATATGTGCAGTATTGTTTTGAGTATATTATATTTATTTTGTTTTTTTAAATTATTTTATATGTGTATTTTTATAGACCCCTGACACAGGCATGTTTACCAAAACTTGGCCAATTTGAGTTTATTAATAAAAGAATTGTGAAGAACATCTGGTTGTGTGAAGCTATGATCCATCTTTGTTCTGCTTTTTGTTTCCTTGTATTGGTTTATTATGGTGATCACCTTCCCTAATCTGGTGGCAGGAAGTTATCTGGGAGCACAGGAGGAAGAAAAGCGGGTACTCCTACCAGAGGATATACCAGGCCAGGGTCTAATATCTGGTCCTCAGACATGAGCAGTGTCTGACCTGGTTCAGATTTGATAATGTGATACACCATCTATGTCAGGAGCTTCATCCTCTCCTCTGCTGTCCTACACAGAGAGGCCAGCCCATTCCAGTATATCTCAAGATCACCACAGCCCTAGTATTCCTGCTCATGGGTAGATTCCAATTGGATCTATCTGCCATGTCAAAACTCAGCTAATCAGCAGTGTCCCACTGCATATCCCTATTCTAAGCAGCCTTTCTAACCCACACAGCTGACTACTTAGCCTTTCCCTCCATTATGTAGCAGAAGCAGCAAACCATGCTGCAATTCCATGATGTGGCACATTTCCCTGCAGTGTTGGCTGTGATAGACTGCATACATGTGGCCTTCAGGTCTCCAAGAGGGAGAGAACCAACCTACCACAACAGGAAAGCTTGCCACACCATGAATGTGCAAGTGATCTGCAATGCCCTGGGTAAAATAATGGATGTATTTCCATGGCTCCCAGGGTCATGCAATGATTCATATATCTTCACACAATCAAGCATATATGAGCGGGTTCACCAGGGATGACATCAGCGGAGTCTGGCTCCTAGGTAAGCAGGCAGAGAATGAATACCACAGGTGGAAAGTGTGTATGGAGGATGCTCAAAGGGAAAACCAGTAATCCCTGCAGAGTACTCATGCCATGTACCTCTAGTGAGCAAACAGCAGGGGCAGCCTAAGGGGAATGCGGGGCCTCATTTGCATAAACATTTGCATAATTATGGGACCTTATACCTATGCTGCCATTCAGTCTTTTCTCTCAAATGTATAAGAGTTGCATGCTTAACAGTATAGGACTACTGTAAAACAGGTCTGTTCTTTTTATAGCTCAGGATTTCAGAAGGCAAGGAAAACCTGAGGATAGAATCCAAGAACAATCAGTTTCACTTGTAGCACTTACACTACTTCCTATTTTCTTAAGAAGCCATACCAATATAATGCTTTTAATAACATGTCAGATAACACACCTTTGTATATAGTTTCCACTATTTCCCAAGTTTATATCTCCTGTTAAATGTAATCGACCAGACATATGTAAATTGTCGGATGTTTTTTGTTCAATGTAAACCGCGCTGATGTCTAATAGTGCGGTATATAAGAATTGTTAATAAATAAATAAATAAATAATAAATAACATGATTTAATAGGATAGGGTTTTTTTCACTGTTGAACAAATACATAGTGATGCAACCAACCATTACAGCAGAAACGTGTTTAATAGAAATGGTAGCATTCAGGATTAACAAGATATTTTAACATGGTATGAACTTCCATGGGTTATATACTTTTCTTCAGATGCTGTCCTGGAATGCTATAGTCCATTATACATGTCTCATAAGACAAGGAATAATCACCCAACCTGCAACATTGCAAACCACCATATGCCACCTGCACAATCAACTACTGTCAAGAAATGCTCAGGACCTACAGAGCAAATCTAAAACCACAACTACTAATATTCACACAACATTGCCTGAGAAGGGGTAGCACTGTAAAATAGTGCTATGGGCCCCCATTTTTATACTGATAACTCTCAAATCTATCTTTCTATACCTGAAATCTCGCTGACACTCTAGGCCCATATCTCTGCCTGCTCATCTGACATTGCTGCCTTGATGTCTCATTGCCATTTGAAATTGAACATGGCCAAAACCAAACTTCTTAGTTTTCCCCCTAAATCCTCCTCTTTGCTTCCTCCTTTCTCTATCTCTCTTGATAAGACTCTTCTACTTCCTGTTTCTTCAGCCTGCAACCTTGAGGGTCATCTTTGACTCCTCCTTCTCCTTTTCCACACACATCCAACTGCTAAAACCTGACGTTTCTTTCTCTATAACATTAACAAAATTCACTCCTTCCTTTTTGAACACACTACTAAAACCTTTATCCAATCTTTAGTCACCTCCTGTCTTGACTATTGCAACCTCTTCTTTGTTGGTCTCCCTTTGAGACATCTCTCTCCCCTTCAATCTTTTCAGAACTCTGCTGCATGGCTAATCTTCTGCCAGCCCCGATATATTCATATAACCCCTCTTCTCAAGTCACTTCATTACCTCTGTTTCTTTATCAAATTCAAACTTCTCCTTCTGACCTATAAATGCATTCATTCTACTGCTCCTCACTACCTCTTCTCTCTCCCTTCTTTCCCTACACCCCTCCTCATAAACTCTGCTCTTCTAGTGGCTTGCTTCTCTCTATGCCCTTTTCTTTCACTGCCAAGTTCAGACTTCAATCTTCTCCCTTTGCTGCTCCTTATGCCTGTAACAAACTACCTGGGTCTGTATATCAGGCTTCATCTCTCCTCCTTTTAAAATCCATGCTAAAGGCTCACCTCTTTAAGGCTGCTTTTAGAACCTGATCCCTTGGTTTCCTTGTGTCTCCTTACCCTTCCCTATTTGTACCCTTGTTCTCAGCTATTGTATTGTCTGTCTTGTTTAGACTGTAAGCTCTGATGAGCAGGGACCATCTTTTATATGTATCTGTACAGCTCCATGTATGCCTTGTAGCACTATACAAATGATTAATGTTCTTTTATGGTTTTAGTCATTTGATATACCGCCCTTTACTTACGCATCAGAGCGGTTTACACATATATACTAACAGGTACTTTTTATTCCCTTGTCCCTGAAGGGCTCACAATCTAAGTGTACCTGAGGCAATAATAGTAGAACATCAATAAATCTACTGGAAGACTGAACAAGCTAATTGCTACAGATCATTACATAGACACGGGGCCATTGTTAGAGATCCAGGGGCCTTGGATCAGACATTTGAGAGGGGGCTCCAACACCCATTAACAGGCTGTGTCCTCTGCAGTTTTGGGCAGGATTTGGGCCCCCTTGTAGCATGGGGGCCCAGGGCAGCTGCCTGATTGCATCCCATAACTCTGGTCTTGCATACAAACTCAATGCTAACAGAATATATGGCCTCGGTCACATACAGAATTCAGATAGATCTTTGCCAAGTACAGAGTATGTTACCACATCCTAAATGTCAAAATATATAGGCGAAATTAAACATAAACCACAAGGGCCTGATTTTGAGATAGGAAGGCTATGCGCTGCGGCAGTGCATAGCCTGCCTGCCGATCTCCTTAACACGGATTTTCTCTTGCGCGCCGGAGGAAGTGAAAATCCAGGTTATCCTGCATGCCCTGGCAGCCGCAGAGGCTACGTGGGTAGCAGCAATTTTCGAGTAGCAGGAAAAACCTTGCCTATCTTTAGGGTATAGAGGGCTACATGAGTAGCATTGAAAATCGCTGCTACTTTTGTAGCCCCTTCCTCTGCCCCCGCTCTGCCCCAGAACTCCTAATATGCCCCAATGATATGAAGGTAGCATCTGGGCACAGTAGGGATTTAGCTAGGATTTTCGAAGGGCACTACCATTTAGGTGCCCTTCGAAAATCCCAGATAAGGCCTTTACATGGGTAACTAGAGAAGTCACCCTTTTAAAGTCCTTCGAAAATTGGGCCCCAAGAAATTACACTCAGTAATATATTCAGTGCAACACCAGAAAAGTAAAAACAGTAATGCATTTCCCGTAGTACTATGCAAAATATAAATTAGCAGATGTAAAATCTAATATAGTCCATTCACTAAATTGAAAATAAAATTGTTTTTTCTGCCTTTACTGTCTGGTAATTTTTTTTTTCTAATCATGCAGGTATTAGACTCTACCTCTGCTTTTGTTTGTCGTCTCTTAGCTCTGTATCCAGAGTCTCTCCATTTGCTATTTCTTTTCTCTCCTATATGTCAACATTGATCTTTCACTTTCAGCTTTCTTCCATTTAGGTTCTGCCTCTATTCATTCAGGGGTCAATATTCAAAAGACCTTATCTGGATAACCACTGAAGTTATTAGGATTAGGGCATTCAAAACAGATATTCAGCAGCACTAACCAGATCGTGCAGCTGAATATCTCTGCAGACTGTTTCAGCATTATCTGGAACATGCTAGGGTGATCTGGGGGCAGAGAGAGAGCAGCACCAGAAACTACGGAGTCTATTCTGTAACACTGTTGGGACGTCCATCCCCGCTATTCGTTCGCCTTTCTCGTGCCCGCCAAGCCTCTCCGTACAAACAAGGAATTTGTATAGGGAAGTTAGACAGGGAAAGGAAAGGGGTGGTGCAGAGGTAGACTTAGGGTGGGCAGTGAGCGGTTTGCAGCCCTAGACATCCAGGGCCAATTTTGATGTTGGCCCTGGATGTCCGGGGCCGGCAGAGTAGACACTGAACTTATTTCACCTCTGAGGTGGAATAAGTTCCCCTATACAATGGGGGATGGCAGGCACGTGGCACATAAAGGATGGAGCAGACACAGGAGCTTCTCCGTAGCCCATCCCTGGCCTTGGGAGGCCAGATTGGGGTCAGGCAGCGGGGAATGAATAAAGTCAGCGGCGACCAGGGATCGCGGCTCCTGAATGGATGCCAGACCCAATTCCATTCAGGCAACCGGATGCCATGGCACCACAGCTCCATTCAGGAGCCTTGACTGAGTTAGCCAGGCAGGTGCCTGTATGTGCAGGCTGACAGGAATTGGGCCTGGGCCTGCACACATCTTGTGAGGGATAGACATGCCCTGCGGGATCAGAATCTTGTCTACCTCTGTGCGTCCAGTTCCGACCAGATGCACAGAGGGCTGTGACACACATCTTAGAATATGCCTCCGCCTGAATAATCGCTGCCATTAAACAGAGTGGTGATTTTCAGCCACTATCCTGATAAGTTATCCAGATAGCATAGCACCGATGCAGAAGAAGAGCTGGCCACCAAGTGAGAGAAGATGGACCAGTCATACAGGCAAGGCGTGACAGCCAGAATCTAGCTCATAAAGAGACATTTCATGTGATGCAAGTGTTTTATTCACATGGAACCCGATTCGCAAAGGGGTATGTCCGGGCCTTCCGGGCATCCCCAAGCAAGATAGGCCCATTAGGACCAGATTCTGGACTACGGGAAAAAATATTACCACGTTACACAGAATCAGTCCTGGGGATGGTCCCGCATGCCCCTGCCTGTCTGCAGGGATGTCCTCCTCTTCCCCACTGCCTGATCCATGGCTGGCCAGCCAGGGACTGGATCGGGTGCCGGGGGCCCTCTGCATCCAGCCCCAGGGGGGAATTCACAGGCCCAATCGGCCAACAGTGCTGATAATTCCACCTCCACTCTTTCCCAGATCCTGCCCCCCGCCGGCTCTCCCAATCCTATGGCACTAGCTGTGCAGGGAGAGCAGGAGGGGGAATAGGGCCCGATCGGCTCGTGGGGCTGCACATCCTGCCAGGACATGCAGCCCTGCAACCCACACTCTGAACCAGGCTCATAATGAGCACCACAAAACATAAGCACTGGTATTATTTCCCATGTTCCCCCTTTTCCAAACCCACTCTCTATACACACTGCACACCTTACCCCATTGCATACATTCCCACGAGACTAAGCCATTACACCAATATATGGCCTCCCTTCTGCCACCATAACAGCAACTTATCCTGCATTCTACATTCCCCCCTATCCTCCACATCCCTCAAGGCTCTCTGTGCTCTACCTCATCAATTCACCTATGCCCACATAGCACTCAGTAAACATGCTATATGGCCATCTAGGTGGCAACAGAAAGGTCAATGGAGGTGGATAGGCCATGTGGTCTTTTTCTGTCATCATATTTCTATGTTTCTATAGGATCATCATCACACACCACCATCTGCCATGGTAAATGGGAATTTAGGATGCCTGTATCTCCTCCCCCTTATGGCTCCCTTTGCACCCTGCCCCTGGTTGGATTGGAGGGACTGGGAAGGGGTAGTGGAGGACACTGCACTGCTGTCACTTGAACTAGATAAATCATCTTCTCTCTCCCCTCCCCTCCCGCTGCACCTTTCAAATCCCTGCATCACCCATATATATAGCAGATTTTTGAAATTGTCAGTTATATATGCAGCCAATGCTGCTTCTAAAACGACCTCCTAAATGTTCTTGTATAGGGCCCTAACATGCCTATTTTAACATCAGCCTATAGCATAGAGGTCCCTGTCTGTTATTTTGTTTAGGAGTATTAGCTGAGAATTCCAGTGACTATTAGGGAATGGAACACATGTCCATCTATGGAAGAGGTGTATGGCGAGAAAGGCTGAAACATAATGGAAAAACTTGCAATAATGGTTCCTTTTCCAGTGCTGTGTGATGATATCTCTCATTGGAATAAAAATCCTTCAGAAGAATAAAGAAATTAAAAAGAGCAATAAAACAGAGAAAAAAAGATTCAATATAGGAACTATGGTAAATTTTGTCATTGCTTGAGTAGAATATGCTGACATCACAATAGTCAGTAGTTCGTGACAGGCAAAAATAATTTTTCTACTTAGCTGCAAATTTGTAGAATGGACTCCCTGGTAGTGTGGTGAAAGCTGGCAGCCTGATGGAATTCAAATGTGAGATTAGATGATTATTTATGCCTCAGGAAGGAATTATGTGATTAACTAGGCAAGGGTTATAGTACGGGGTTAATCTGCTGTGTGTTATATGAATCAGGATTTAATTTGATTTCTGTACCACCCTCCCCGGCTCAGAGATTTCATTCTGGATGCTGTGTCTTTTCCTAGGGTCCTGCCTCAGTTAAGGAATTAAATTCTTGGAAAGGATAGAGCAGCTGGGATTCTTGCATCTTTCTGAGATTAACTTTGCCCAACTTAAATGTACTGTAACATCTAAATGGATAGTCCCTCGGGAAAACCGTGTACATCATTTTTTTTCCTAAACTCAGAATGTGTATTGCATTCTGCTCATTGTGCTATTATGCTGAGTCAAACATGAACTACATTGAAAAAGATACTAAAATACTGAAGTAGAGATTTAGAAAAAATAATTTTTACATGTTCACAATGTTAAAAAAAATTGGGTATCTTTTTAGAAATTATTATACTGTAGCTAGATGCTACACTACAATCAAAATAAAGTGAAGATCACTGTCTTGGAATACATTTGAATGTTTGATCGATATTCATGGTGGTGCCTCTGTATTTCAGTGAGCACCACACTAGCCTAAAAGGCCCACAAGGATGTGATTGCTCATCTTGGGAACCTTTCTCTCAGTACCAGAGCCAGTATAAAGAAAGCAGTAAAAATGATATCAAGAAGTGCTCACCTGTCACTCAGGTTTTGTGAGATGTTTGAAACAATTTTTGAAACATTTGAACAATTTTTCAGCTTACTTTAATCATTGTGCAGGCTACAATGACAAAGTGATAACTTCCAAAAGAGCTATCAGCTATTCTTTAAAAAAAAAAGTCAACACAAAAATATCTTTCCAGAAAGTATTTTCTCTATAATTCAGGGCCATGGAATGTGCCAAATGCATTTACTTCTGGGCTAATCCCCTGGCCTAAGCCATATAGTTTGGCCCTTTGCTAAAGAAGACTCTTGTATCAGTCTTCTTTTCTCAAGTTCACAGACTCAGTATATTTATTTATTTATTTAATTAGAATTTATTAATCACCTTTATGAAGAGATTCACCCAAGGTGGTATATAATGATTATAGCTTGAAATAAACAACTTACATTGTATTAACAGCATAAGAATAGCAAAATGGCCAAATGTCAGCATGTGATGCCATACACCATTAGAACAATGAGGCAAACTTGAAGGAACGCAAATAAAATCCTAGAAATAATGATAATACCATACTATGTCAGCAATATGCACATTAAAACAGCATGGTAGAACATTTGTATAGCAGGCATATGATAAAAGTCAGCAGAATACCATTAAGGCACCATAATAGGTAACATAGTAAAACATTCATATAGCATATATATGATGCTCACAATGTCAGTACGATACAATAAACATCTTAATAGGAAACAAAGTATACAAGTGCAGTTGTAAGATAGACAAGATGGGTAAGAGAAAAAGACAAAAGCACTGGGATAAGATGTGGATGGCTAGATAGAGGACAAATTATATGTATAGTTGAATAAGAGGAACTTGTCTTATATACAAAGTGTGTGGCAAGAAAATCTAAGTGGGACATAAGTGGATAGTCAATTGCCACAGCTATTAAAGGCATGGGAGAAGAGCCAGGCTTTCACCTGCTTCCTGAAGTAGAGGTAGTCTTGAGTTAGTCATAGCCCCTCTGTGAGTGAGTTTCTGAGTATGTGGGCTACTGCTGAGAAGGCTCGCTAGTGAGTGTCACACGATGTGATTTCCTTCTACAAGGGCACAGTGAAGAGCGCTCCTTCAGAACACCTTAGAGGCCTCAAAGGTATATAGAGGGTTAACTTTTTTTTAGGCATTCTAGCCTATTTTGCAAGAGCCCTTGAAAATTAGAGATAGAATTTTAAATTTGGTTCTGTAGGGTACTAGTAACCAGTGCAGTTTTTGCAGGAAGGGTGTGATGTGCTCGCACTGATAGCAACCTTCTATCAGTCATGCTGCAGTAGTCTGAATTAATTGGAGCTGGTGCACTCTCTGTGGCCAGATCAATATACAGAGCATTACAATAGTCTACACAAGATGCTATTATGGCATGGATCACTATAATCCTGCCCAGGCCGCCCTGTCCAGCTATACCCACAGTACCTCGCTCCTCATTATGCACATTGGCAGGCCAATACTGGCAACAGTGGTAGCGGTGTGGGCTGCAGAGGGTGTTGGCAAATGCCACACACTGGATAGACTGATGCACACCCCCACACCTATGCCAACATTGTGCACCTATATAGGCTTTTGGAAGCCCAGGACACCGCACCAGTCCTGGGCACAGTGCAGGCATGGCTATGGTATGCCATACTGTTGGTGTCTCTCCCCAAGGTGGTGGACACTGTCAGGTTACAGACGTGACACACACTCCATAGACATCACAGAGGTTGGTATGATACAGCCCACTGGGCAGTTTGTGCTAACCTTAGGGATTGCTATGTGCCAGTTATCATAGCAACCTTTTGCTATCTGTGTACCATTCATTGCTAAGTTAATAGAAAAAATCATCCAACTCCAATTGCAAGATTATATTGACCTCCACGCCCCTCTAGACTCCTACCAATTCGGGTTCTGCCCCTTCCACGGCGTTGAAACCTTGTTAATAACATTGATGGACAACCTCATTAGAGGTACAGATGACAATAAACAAGGATTCATCCTCCTTTTCTTTTTTTTTTTAATTCTTTACTTTCGTTTTATAACAACAAAGGAAAGGAAGACATACAGCAAAAGACAGATACATAGAGTATGATACATACATCAAAGTAAACCCCTGCCACCCCCCTCCCCCCTGCTTCTTCTCTAGAAAACTAATCATTCCCGAAACGGGCGTGTATGCGCATTATTGTGTTACAAAACCTAACGGTGATCTGAAACATGATGAGTGTATATTAAACAGACATGTCGGAACAATGAGCAGATTGTACATAATCATTGAGCATCTGCCATTTAGACAAGCAAGAGTGAGCTTGGGTATGGGGAATAGCTCTCCGAGATATCTGCTCATATTTACTATATAAGCAGACGAGGTTCCACCATTCATTGACAGTAAGTCGAGAGCTATCCTTCCAATTCCTCGTGATTAAACATATGGCTATTCCCAGCATGAAATCAAGGAGAAAGCGACCCTTCTTAGGAAGAGAGGGGACCTCCGCCACTGAGCGGAGTCCCACAATCTTCCAAGAGAGAGGCTCGTGAAGGTGTAAGATCAATTGAATATGACCCCAAACCCGCCCCCAGTAAACCTGTAGTTGAGGACATTCATAAATAACATGAGCGAGGGTTCCCACAGCAGTATGGCATGACCAACACTGGTCTCTAGCAGTTGTGTTCCATTTGGCTATTTTTTCTGGAGTATAAAAGCATCTGTGTGCAAAAAAGAAGAGAGTTTGGGTAACTGAAGCAGACCGGGAAACCCGCACTACTTTGCTCCAGAAAACGCTCCATTGCACAGGGGTTAAAGTGGTTTGCAGTTCGCGCTCCCAGGCTTGTTGGGCTCTAAAAGTGGCAGTATCTGTACCCTGACATAATATTTTATAAAAGTTAGAGGCTACCCCATGTGTACTACTAATAGAGTGAACTAGTTCTAATAGCCCGTCCTCAGTAGGGACAGAGGGCGGCATGATTTGAGCACTTTTGAGGCAGTGTTGAAGCTGCATCAATTGAAAGTAATGTTTCGCTGGTAACGCAAATTCCTTTTGTAAATCAGAAAAGGTTTTCCAACGAGCTGCAGAGAAGAGCTGTTGAGGTGTCCAGATCCCCCTAGAGTACCAGGGTTTCCATGCTATCGTTCTATTTAGGACTTGAATTCTGGGGTTATTCCACAGCGGGAGTCCGTCCTGAGGACATACGTTTGGGCCCAGTAATAGAATGAGAGTGTTAAAGGCCGCAAGAGTATCGACAATCATTGGGGGATGGCGGGTGTCTACTTGATGGGACATACCGGGGAGATGGGTCAACGGAATTGGGTTACTAAGCTCCTCTTCTATATCTAGCCAAACTGGTCTGCTGTCTGTTGAGGCATCTAGCCATCGGGCACCTTGTTTAAGTAGGAAGGCTTGATGATATCTGAGAAAATCAGGAAATCTGGTACCCCCTAGTTCCTTTGCAGACTGTAGTTTTTGTTTAGCTATCCTTGGTGGCTTGCCCTGCCAGAGATAGCGGACGAGAAGGCCCTCAATATCTTTATAAGTGTGTAGCGGGAGTAAACATGGCAGCATTTCTAAAATGTAGTTCACTTTGGGGACTATCATCATTTTCACAGTTTCTAGGCGGCCCCACCATGTAAGGGATAAGGGAGACCAACGATTTGTGAGCTCACGGACTTTGGAGACTACCTCTTTGGCATTAAAACTGATAGTGTCTTCTAAAGGAGAACAGTAATGGACCCCAAGATACTTCACCATGCGGGATTGCCAAAGGAAAGGAAAGGCCTGCATGTCAGCCTCATGTACCCAGCGGTTCAGTGGGAATGCTACAGATTTGGTCCAGTTAATTTTATAGCCCGATAATTGCGAGTATCCATCAATCAGATCCAAGACAGCTGGAACCGAATCAAGGGATACGAAAAGCATAAGGTCATCTGCATATGCAGAGAGTTTAATCTCTCTGTGACTGAAGGGGACACCTCGAATACGTGCGGACTGTCTAATAAGGAGGGCGAGGGGTTCAAGAGCTAGATCAAAGAGCATTGGTGATAGGGGGCAACCTTGACGCGTGCCTCTTTGGAGACTAAAAGGCTGAGACTTAATGGCATTTACACAAATACTGGCGACGGGTTGAGTATACATGACTTGGAGGTATCGGAGGAAGCCCTCCCCAAAGCCATACCATCGGAGAACTGCAAATAAGAAGGGCCATTCTAGGCGATCAAAGGCTTTTTCAGCATCTAGGGAAAGACCCACCCATGGATGATCTAGATTGGCAGCACTGGATAGCACATGGCACAAGGTCCGAGCATTGTCAGCGGTGGATCGGCCGGGTATAAAACCGCATTGGTCGGGATGGATTAGGGTGGCCATCCTGTCAGATAGCCGGGTGGCCAAGATCGTTGCGAAGATCTTATAATCGGCATTAAGTAGGGAGATTGGCCGGTAGTTGGCGGTTAGCAGCGGGTCTCTGCCTTCTTTCTCAAATACTACCACATTAGCTGCAGAAAAGGATCCCAAAGAGGATGTATCTACCGCAAGGGCAGTAAAATAGAGTTTTAAGTAGGGAACTAAATCTGCACTGAACGTTCTGTAGAATTCGGTCGGGAGACCATCAGGCCCGGCGGCTCGGCCCGAGGCTGTACGGTTTAGGGCAGATTGGATCTCTGAAGTAGAGAAGGGTTCATCCATCGCATCCCTATCAGCTTCAGAGAGGGTCGGCCGCTGAATACCAGAAAGCAATCGCTCGAAGGTCTCTGATGAGAACTCACATTCAGATTGATATAGGCGGGTATAGAAATCCCGAAAGAGTTCTACGATATCGGAGTCTGTGGTCAATATGCCCCCTCCCTGTGGGGCTCGAAGGGCCGCTACGCGTTTGGCTTCTTTTTGACCTTTCAAGGCGTTGGCTAAAAGTCGACCGGCTCGGTTATTTTCACGATAGTATGTACCTCGTTGAAGCTCAATACTCTTAGAAGCTGCAGTTGAGAGGATTGCATTATATTGAAAACGGAGACGCTGTAAGCGAATTAAGACACATGGATCAGTACGTGAAGTTAGAACTCGTTCGCCTGCTTTGATTTGTTGGTCTAGTATGAGTAGCTGCTGTTTGCGTTGTTTCCGCAGGCGGATTTGATAGCTAGTGATCGTTGCTCGAATGGCCGCTTTGAAACCCTCCCACCAAGCCCAATTCGCAGTATCCTGGGGTAAATTAAAATGGAAGTAAGCCTGTATGGCTGCTCGAATTTCTAACTGGAACTCTGGCTGAGTTAACAGGGCTCTATCAAAGAACCAGGCCCCCGAATTCCCCTGGGGTGCAGTAGTGTGTAATTGAAAGGAAATAGCAGCATGATCTGAAATATGTTGGGAGTGAATCTTTGCAGTGTCCACCTGAGGAACTAACAGTTTTGATATTAGAAAAAAATCTATGCGAGACTGGGATTTGTGAGGGGAAGAGAAAAAGGTAAAGTCAAGCTCATTGGGGTGTAGTAACCTCCATAGATCAACTAAAGCAAGATCTTTGATCAAAGAGGTAAGCGTGATGTGACTCTTGGGGGGACCACTTGTCCTAGGCGGCTGTTTGTCAATCAGGGGATCAAGAACTAAATTGAAATCCCCCCCTATTATCAATGAAGTATTAGCAGAGGCCTGCGCAACTAGAGCAATGGTAGCAAAAAAGGCAGGGTCATCCACATTAGGAGCATAAAGGCATATACATGTAACTTCAAGGCTACCTATCTTGAGGTGAACTCTGGACCATCTACCTGCTGTATCTGAGCTAGTCTCAATAATAGTAGCATGCAAAGATTTCCTAACCAGTATGGCAACCCCACATTTCTTAGAAACGGCTGGGGAGTAGGCGGCCACCATGTAAGGTTTAATATTGAGTTTAAGAGTTTCCTTCGAATTTAAATGCGTTTCTTGGAAAAAAATCAGGTCCGCAGCTTCATGACTTAGATAGCTTAGGATTTTCTTCCGTTTTATCGGATTATTGATTCCTTTTACGTTCAATGAGAAAATCTTACATGGTGCCATCAATCGGTAATAGACATTTTAGGTAAGGGCGCTTGAAAACATACAACATAATCAGAATCTGTGCAACAATGACATAATCACCGAGTATGCTGGCTAATACACCCCATATTGAAAAGTATGTACCAAAGTATCTTAGAGAAGAAGCAAAACCCCCAATGAATATGGCGACCATATGTCTGCGGGAGGAGGCCCTAGAGAGGGAGATAGAGACATGACAAAAGAGAAGAAACACCAGAGTCCATAATTAACACTGT
This sequence comes from Ichthyophis bannanicus, assembly GCA_033557465.1. Classification (NCBI taxonomy): domain Eukaryota; kingdom Metazoa; phylum Chordata; class Amphibia; order Gymnophiona; family Ichthyophiidae; genus Ichthyophis; species Ichthyophis bannanicus. Next base: position 369,168,932 of record CM066038.1, on the reverse strand, counting down.
CTCTGATACTCATCGAGGCTACTGTGGGTAGATGGAGTCGGGTCACAGATATCATCAAAATGAGGCAACAAACCGCTCTCGCCAGACTCTTGCTGAGCCGCGGCAAAACCAATATGGCAGGTACAGCGGAGATGAGAATACTTGCAGGAATATTCTGGAAGTCAGCGCATCAAGTCGGCTTCTTTAGAATCCAAAAACTCCGCTAGTAGATCAGGGTCCTCAAATATTCTTGTCTGATTGTGAAGCGTGACTCGGAGCTTGGCCGGATACATCAGGCCATAGCGTGCTTGTAATTGTTGAAGCCTCGGCCGGAATTCCAGAAAGCACTTTCGGCGGTCGACCGTGGGTTTAGCCAAGTCAGGATAGAAGGAGATCTTGTGGCTCTCAAACTCCATATGGCCCTTTGCCCGAGAGGCACTGAGAATTTGCTCCACATGTTGGTATCTCAAAAGTCGAAAGATGATAGGCCGCGGGGTCTTCCTGTTGAGCGTTATGTTAGTGGGTACACGATGAGCGCGATCTATCTCCAAGTCTTTTTTAAAGGTGATTTGGAGCAGGGAAGGGAGGATTTTACATAAAAACTCTTTCATGTCTCCCGATTCCGCTCCCTCCGGTATGCCCACGAGTCGTAGGTTGTTGCGGCGCGCTCTATTATTGCCATCTTCCACTTCTTTCTGCAAGGCCCGTACCTGGCGTTCAACTTTGTCGAGTTTGGACAACCGGGCCGCATGGGAGTCTAATATGCTCTCCATTTTGTCCTGACGCGAAGAGAGCCCCTCTAGCTTGCCCTGCAGTACACCAAGATCTTCCCGCAGCGCTCGGAGTGCTTCACCGTTTGACTGCACGAGGTCCTTTACCCCTCTAATCTCTGCAAGGATTTCCTGCTGCATTTCGGGGCCCTCGCGCAAAGCCAGCCCCTTCTGCGGGGACGGGGGTTCAGTTTTGGAACGTTTGCCGTGAAAAGCCGCTGGAGATCCAAATTCCAGGCGCGTGGGTTTGGTCCCCGCCATCTCACCAATGTGCCCCGGCAAGATCAGAGCAGAAGTTCAAGTATGTACGGTGTTAATTCAGGATTCTAGGTAGGCCTCTCGGGAGCCTCAGCGTTATGCGACCATCCCGCTGGACATCGGGCTCCGCCCCCCCATCCTCCTTTTCATAGATATAGCCTACGCATTCGATAACATCAACCATAACACACTAATCAAAAAGCTGGCAAATATGAGAATAGGATGCACTGTCCTTAAATGGTTTATGTCATATATATCACACCGTATACTACGTGTCCAATTAGGCCAAGACACCTCAGAAACATTCCCCCAAGGACAGGGAATCCCACAAGGCTCAGCCCTCTCAGCCCTTCTTTTCAACCTATACCTACAGCCCATCACGAATATATTTAGAAAATTCAAAATTAACCATTACATTTATGCCGACGACATCATGCTCTCTATCCCCATAAATACGAGCAACCCCTCATGCCACAATCTATCTGAATGCATCAGAGAGGCTAAATCCTGGCTAGGGACCAACTACCTCAGCATTAACTTTTTAAAAAACTGAAGCTATGTTCGTATCGTGAAACCACGATGCAATCCATCCAAAAACCATCATAATCAACAACACAGCCATCCCTGATAAACAAGAGGTAAAATTCCTAGGGATAATATTAGATCACACACTCAGTATGCTCCCCCACATAAAGCAAACAGTAAAAACTGCATTCTTTAAACTAAAAAACGTACAGCACCTAAGACCTCTTCTCAATACCCATGATTTCAAGTCTGTAGTCAACTCATTAATTACTCCCCACTTTGACTATTGTAATAGTCTACTGAATGGCCTGCCACTTAAAAACACAAATATACTACAAAAAGCCCAGAACATCACTGCCAGGATGGTCGCAAAAGCTCGCCTAACTGATCATATAACCCCCATTTTACATGAACTTCATTGACTCCCAATAAACAGCCGGATAAAATATAAAATACTCCTTACAACATTCAAACTGCTCAATGACATCTCCCCCTCCTACCTACCACCTTCCTATACTCCCCACCAGAATACAGATCACACAGACAAAATGCAAGTCACTCACTTGTCATACCCAAAACCATCTGCTGGACAAAGAAAACCACAAGCTCCAGAACCTTTTCTTCCACTAACTCTCCGCATGACTAAAGACCTCCAACTATTCAGAAAAAGACTCAAAACACTCTTTTTCACCGAACACTTTGAAAACCCAACTAAAACCCCTCACTTCCCACGAACAATCTCTCAACAAATACAGTACCAACCTACTAACTTCCCCCCTCTCTCGCCCCCTACTTAAACAACCCCAGAGTCTTGCCCCACCCATCCAAAGAAAAAGCTACTGTTTACTGTTCCATGTAAAAGTTGTTCAATTGTTAACGGTAAACCGCCCTTGATCTCTGGAAGGGGCAATATAGAAGAAATGTATAAATAAATAAATAAATAAATCTCCGCCGCCGCTGGAACCAGCAGTCACAGCCCTTGTCACAACTGATAAGTGTAGACCAAAAAATATGAACTTCCCTTATTTGGTGGATGTGCAGGATGCATCTCTTCCTTGGCATGCCCCTCAAGGACCCTCCGCTCAACCTCATCATGAGAACAGATGCCTTCAAGTGGGGATGGGCTGCCCATTTTCTGCACTTATGCACACAAGGAGTGTGGACGCTGCAGGAGAGCCAGCTCCATATCAATCTGCTGGAGCTGAGAGCCATCAGGTACTTGCTCCAAGCCTTCCAGTCACACCTGGACAACAAAGTGGTCCTGATTCAGATGGACAGCCAAGTCACCATGTTCTACATCAACAAACAGGGTAGCTTGGGCTCATTATCTCTTTGCAGGGAGGCTCACATCATATGGGATTTTGCACGATCCAAGAGCTGCGAACTCCAGGCTGCCTAACTCCCAGGCAAACAAAACCGCCTGGTGGACAAGCTCAGCCACCAACTGCTACCCCACGAATGGTCTCTCCACCCGGAGATCACAGCCTCTCTCTCTTCCAGAAATGGGGACAGCCACAGATAGACTTGTTCACGCACCCAAACAATGCAAAGTGTGCAGAGTTTGGCTCCAGGCATCTGGCAGAGCGGAAGTTAGCAGTGGATGCATTCCACGTTCACTGGGGGAACCACGCACTCCTGTATTCCTATCCTCCTATGCCACTCATCTCCAAGGCCCTGCAGAAGATCATCACCGACAGGGTCTCAGTAATCCTCATTGCACCATTCTGGCCAAAACAAATGTGCTTCCCCTACCTCCAACGCCTCGCCAAGGACCCCCCGATATGACTCCCTATATCCCCAGACCCCATCACACAGGATGAAGGGAAAACCAGACACCCCAATCTCTCTGCCCTCGCACTGACTGCCTGGAAGTTGAGAGGGAACACCTATCCAACCTGAACTTAACACCGGATGTCCAGCATGTCATTCTGGCCGCCCGGAGGGACTCGACTCGACGATCCTACACACTAAAGTGGAACAGATTCGATGCATGGTGCAAAACGGCAGGGGTCAGTCCCTTCTCCTGCCCCCTACCGCAGCTGCTCCAATAACTGTCCTCCCTCTCGCAAGCTGATCTCCAAACATCATCCACCAAGGTTCACTAAGTGGCTATTGCAGCCTTTCATGACCACCTGGATGGACATCCTATCTCCACACACCCTTTGGTATAGTGCTTTATGAAAGGCCTCACCAACCTGCAATCCCCAGTGAGCAAACTAGTACCCTCCTGGGATCTCAACATAGTGCTCGAGCAACTCACCAAGGACCACTTTGAAACACTGGAGGAGGCTCTGCTCAAGTTCGTCACATGGAAAACACTTTTCCTCATTGCCTTTACTTCAGCCAGGAAGGTGAGCAAACTCCAGGCACTAGTAGCGCACCCTCCATAAACCATACTTCAACCCAATCATGCGTTCCTGCGAACCCACCCCAGGTTCCACCATTGAGCTTCCTACTTTTTACCCAGAACCACATGGTAACCCAGAGGAATGCCGTCTACACACCCTGGACTGCCACGTAGATAAGGTCTTAGATAGTGCTGGGGATGAGTCTGCTGTCTCGGTACATGTCGGTACCAATGACATAGAAAAATGTGGTAGGGAGGTTCTGGAGGCTAAATTTAGGCTTTTAGGTAGGAAGTTGAAAATCAGAACTTCCAGGGTAGCATTCTCCGAAATGCTTCCTGTTCCACGCGCAGGACCCAAAAGGCAGGCAGAGCTCTGGAGTCTCAATGCGTGGATGAGACAATGGTGCAGAGATGAGGGTTTTGGATTTGTTAGGAACTGGGGAACATTCTGGGGAAAGGAGGGGCTCTTCCGAAGGGATGGGCTTCACCTCAACCGGGATGGAACCAGGCTGCTGGCATTAACCTTTAAAAAGGAGATAGAGCAGCTTTTAAACTAGATATTAGGGGAAAGCCGACAGTTGCCCAAGAGCGGATGGTGCGGAAGAATTTATCTTTGAAGGATACTACCAAAAGCAGAGAGGTTCCAAAAAAGAGTAAAATAGCCCAAATGCCCTCAAGTATGGAGCAGACAGAGCTTAAAGATTCCAAATGCTAGAAGTCTAAAAAATAAGATGGGAGAGTTAGAATATATAGCACTAAATGAAAGGTTAGATATGATTGGAATATCTGAGACATGGTGGAAGGAGGACAACCAGTGGGACACTGTGATACCTGGGTACAAACTATATCGTAATGATAGAGCTGATCAAATTGGTGGAGGGGTTGTTCTCTATGTTAGAGAGGGCATTGAGTCAGAAAGGATTAAAGTTTTGCAGGAAACAAAATCTGCTGTAGAATCTATATGGATTGAAATTCCATGTAAAAGGGGGAAGGCAATGGCAGTGGGGGTGTATTATCGAGCGCCTGGCCAGAATGACCAAATGGATGATGAAATGCTCAAAGAAATCAAGGAAGCTAACAAAAGTTACAGCGCAGTAATAATAATGGGTGATTTCAACTACCCCGGTATCGACTGGGTCAGCGTCACATCAGGACATGCTAGGGAGATAAAGTTCCTAGATGAAATAAATGACTGCTTCTTGGAGCAGCTGGTTCATGAACTGACCAGAGGGGAAGCCATATTAGACCTAGTCCTTAGTGGAACACCAGATCTAGTGCAAGAAATAAGGTTGTTGGGACCACTTGGCAATAGTGATCATAGCATGATCGCCGTTGATTTAATTAGTGGAGGAGGGATAGTAAGGAAATCCACAGTACTACCTTTTAACTTTTGAAAGGGAGACTATGATAAAATGAGGAAAACAGTTAAGAAAAAACTAAAAGGAGCAGTTGCAAAGGTTAAAGACATACGTCAGGCTTAGCTGTTGTTGAAAAATACTATCTTGGAAGCCCAGACCAGCTGTATTCCATGCTCTAAGAAAAGTGGAAGGAAGTCCAAAAAACTGCCAGCATGGTTTAAAGGTGAGGTCAGAGAGGCTGTTGTTGCCAAAAAAGAATCTTTCAGGAAATGGAAGAAAGAGCCAAACGACGAAACCTGGAAACAGCACAAGCACTGGCAAGTCAAATGCAAGGCATTAATAAGGCAGGCAAAGGGAGAATTTGAGAAGAAGCTTGCTGTGGAAGCAAAAACGCGAAGTAAAGACCTTTTCAAGTACATTCGTAGCAAAAAATCTGTGAGAGAGTCAGTTGGTCCATTAGATGATAAAGGGGTTAAAGGAGCACTAAGGGGCGACAAGGCGATAGCGGAGAGACTGAATGAATTCTTTGCTTCAGTCTTTACTGAGGAAGATGTAGGGATGTTACCCATGACTGAAGTGGTATTTAAAGGTGCGGAAGAATTGAAGGAAATATCGATACATCGGGAAGATATATTACAACTATTAGATAAACTGAAGAGTAGCAAATCAACTGGGCCGGACGGTATACATCCAAGGGTGTTGAAAGAACTGAAATATGAGATAGCAGACCTGCTATTAGTAATCTGTGAACTATCATTAAAATCATCTCTAATACCTGAAGATTGGAGGATCGCCAATGTAACACCAATTTTTAGAAAGGGTTCCAGGGGTGATCCGGGAAACTACAGACCGGTGAGTCTGACATCAGTACCGGTAAAAATGGTAGAAACCATCATAAAGAATAAAATTACTCAGCATGTAGATAGTCATGACCTAATGGGAGACAGCCAACATGGCTTTAGACAAGGAAGATCTTGTCTTACTAATCTGTTATGTTTTTTTGAAGGAGTGAATAATCAGGTGGACAAAGGTGAGTCAGTTGATATTGTGTATCTGAACTTTCAGAAAGCCTTTGACAAGGTCCCTCAACAGAGACTTTTGGCAAAACTGATGAGTCATGGGATAGGAGGCAGTGTACTATTGTGGATCAGGAACTGGTTAAAAGATAGAAAGCAGAGGGTAGGGCCAAATGGCCAATTTTCCCAATGGAGAAAGGTGAATAGTGGTGTACCCCAGGGATCTGTGCTGGGTCCGCTGCTTTTTGACATATTCATAAATGACTTGGAAAGTGGAATAACGAGTGAGGTTATCAAATTTGCAGATGACACAAAACTATTTAAAGTTGTTAAAACCCAAGAGGATCTTGATAAATTGGAAGACTGGGTATCAAAATGGCAGATGAAATTTAATGTGGACAAGTGCAAGGTTATGCACCTAGGGAAGAACAACCCAAACTATGGTTACACGATGCAAGGTTCCACATTAGGAACCACCACCCAGGAAAAAGATTTAGGCGTCATTGTGGATACCATTTTAAAACCCTCGGCCCAGTGTTCAGCAGCGGCCAAGAGAGCAAATAGAATGCTAGGTATGATAAGGAAAGGAATGGAAAATAAAACAAAAGATATTATAATGCCTCTATATCGTTCCATGGTGAGACCGCACCTTGAATATTGTGTGCAATTCTGGTCGCCGTATCTTAAAAAGGATATAGCGATTTTAGAAAAGGTTCAGAGAAGAGCCACCAAAATGTTAAAGGGGATGGAAGGATACTCCTATGAAGAAAGGCTAAAAAGGTTAGGGCTCTTTAATCTGGAAAAGAGACGGCTGAGGGGAGAGATGATAGAAGTCTATAAATTAATGAACAGAGTGGAACGGGTAAACGTAGATCGATTGTTTACCTTATCAGAATATAGAAAGACTAGGGGACATGAAATGAAGCTACAGGGTAAACTATTTAAGACTAATAAAAGAAAATATTTTTTCACTCAACGTGTAATCAAACTCTGGAATTTGTTACCGGAGGATGTAGTAAAGGCTGTTAGTGTAGCTGGGTTTAAAAAAGGTTTGGACAAGTTCCTGGAGGAAAGGTCCATAAACCATTATTAAGAAGGGACCCAAGATATCAATGCTTGAACCAATACAAGCATTGTGGAACCTGTGTCCCTTGGGGAAACTGCTAGGTACATATGACCTAGATTGGCCACTGTTGGAAACAGAATACTGGGCTTGATGGATCTTGGTCTGACCCAGTATGGCATATCTTATGTTCTTATGTTCTGTACGCATGCAGCACACATATCTATCAGGGACAGTGGCAACCCACTGAGGAAGCCAACTCTTCATGGCCTTCGACCCAAACAGGCCCAAACAGCCAGTCACCAAGCGAACTCTGTCATAATGGATCACCGCGTGCATTGTATACTGCTACAAATGAGCTGGCACCATCTCCCCGGCACATGTGCAGGTGCACCAGCTACGTGCCATAGCTGCCACCCTGGTGAACCTCAGCGCAGTTCCACTCAACCACATCTGCAAGGCCACCACATGGGCCTCACCCCACACCTTCCAGAGGCACTACTGCCTAGAACGTCTGGCCCTGACAAGCAGCATGTTTAGACAGTCTGTGCTAGACTCGGGGATCCAGCCCTCGGACACCAGTCCATAGGCGGGACAGGTATCCTCAACATGACTTCCACTCAGATTCAGGATCTGTCAGATGTTTAATAGAATTTGACCGCTTGTTGCTGGTCATAATTGTTAATTGTTGCTGACATCACTGTTGCTTCATTGATTGTTGCTTCTAACTGCAGGAAGCCAGTTGTTACAATTTGCTGTGCTTGTGTCACATTATTGTTTGCAGTGCTTGTGGCACAATGTGATCCAATAATCCTTCCATTGCATCCAAGGTGTTGTGTTGATGTTAGATCCCTGTGCAGGGCCACTGACCTTCTTCCTACTGCAGCCAAGGGTGGCTATACTACGCTAGTGAGTCACCAGGGGTGGCTGATTCACCCTGCTTGTCCTAGGAGAAAATGGAGTTACTTAACTGTAATGGGAGTTGTCCATGGACAGCAGGATCAGTCAGCCACACATTCCCCTCCCCACCTCCCCTACAGACGAAGGCACAGTGGTCTGCCATGTATCTAGGTGGACCACATCCCTACCAGGCAACTGGATGAGAGACGGACGTAAGCTTAGTACAAACTGAGCCAGGTAGGGGCAGGCCCAGAGATGGGGGCATCCACACATGCTCATAAAGGCTCACCTTTCTGAGCTCTGGGAGAGCACTTCTGTATCCATGGCACCATCGGATTACATCACCAGATGTGGCTGACTAATCCTGCTGTCCACAGACAACTCCTGTTACAGATATGTAACTCCATTTAAACCCCTGTCCTTTTAAGAAGAAAGGCTGGAGAATGCCTGGGAAGGGTGTGGCCAAACTCTAGGCTTTATCCCATGAAGCAAGGGACCTGGGAAGAGAGAGAGTGCGAGGAGCCTAGGGTTCTCTGGAATGTGTAGTGACCAGTTATGTTTGAAAGAGAGACTGTTGAAAACGTAGGAACTGTGGTTTAAGTTTGCTGCCATGCCTTCAGCCTAGCTGTAGACTTCTTCCTAGTTGAAGGACTCTTGAGCTATAAAGTAATGTTTACTTCATTTATGAATATGCTGCCTTGCTGCTAAGAGACTAAAAGAGTACTACTGAGTTGTGCCCCAGAGTGAAGGAACTTTGGGACAAATACTGAATTGTGCCTCAGAGTGCAGGAACTTTCGAGAAGAAGCAGTTTCTTCTTACCTTGGAAATGTCTGTACTGGAACAGCATTCTCTTACCCAGCAAAACAGGGCTGCTAAGACTAATTAAGGAACTGCTATAGCTGAGGAAAGCCTGGAGCAAGAGTGTGTCTGTAACACTAGGTGTATTACAGGCCTAGGAAGGGCCAGGGCAGTTTGCTTGGGTATTTAGCCTGAAAATAAAGTGTAATTTCTTTAAACCTCCTACTTGCTGTAAAATCTAGTATCATTGTTCGGCTGCAGTACACCATAAGCACCTATAAAGAAAGGGCCCTCATTCCGTTTGCAGCTTGTCATGCTGTGAGGGCTTGTGTGCATAAGTGATGCTGAGAGTAAAGCTATTGGAAGCTTAACTATTGGCAGGGTCTCCTAAGATGGATAGGTCTCAGCTGACATACCAGACCAAGAAAATCCACCCATCTGGGCAGCAGCAGAATGGGACATTGTTGGAGGCTGAGGATCACATTTCTGTGACAATGGCAACAACACTAGAATTACCCGCATGAGAGAAAGGCCTGACAATCTACTTCCGTATTTTGCCACGAAAACCCAATGGATAGTGACAAAAAAACCCTAAAATTGTACTATAGTGCTGGAAGATGAGACCCTCAGGTCAGAAGGCACTCTGGCTACTGGGGAGTAGCTGAAGACTTTTCAGAGTAAAGCCAGCATTTATGATGTGACTGGATCAAAGCCCTTAGGACGTCTGACTACTGATGTAGCTGTACATGAAATGACAGTCAGAAGCTGCAAAGATGTTTTACATATTCGGACATGGAATATATGAAGCATGACCCAAGGGAAGTTGGAGGTGGTCAGAATGAAATGGAAAGTGTAGAACTCGATCTGTTGGGTGTCACATGATCACATGCTCTGCTATGCTGGAAATGAAAGACAAAGAATAAATTGTATTGCATTTATAATCAAGAAGAAACTTGCAAGAACTGTAATGAAATTCAATGCAATCAGTGAATGCTTAATTTTGATTTGTCTACAAGGAATGCCCATCAACACAACTATAATTCAGGTATATGCCCCAACAACAGCTGCAAAAGAGGATGACGTTGATGAGTTCTATGAACAAGTACAAGCTGAAATTGACAGAACATGCAAACAGGATATTCTGATAGTCATGGGTGACTGGAACACAGAAATTGGCAGTAAAGAAGGCAGCGAAGTAGTTGTAAAATATGGACTTAGCAAAAGAAATGAAGCTGGAGAAAGACTGATAGAATTCTGCAAGACTAATGATCTATTCATCTCAAACACCTTCTTCCAGCAAAACAAGTGGTGACTGTACACATGGACATCACCCAATGGATTGTACAAAAATCTGTGAAAGTCAAAGATAGACAAGTTCTATAACATCAACAAAGAAAAAAACCTGGAGCTGACTGTGGTACAGATCACCAATTACTAGTATGCAAACTCAAGCCAAATTTGAAAAAGAGCAAGCCACTCACAAATGTAACAAAATATGGGGGGGCGGAGCCCGATGTCCAGCGGGATGGTCGCATAACGCTGAGGCTCCCGAGAGGCCTACCTAGAATCCTGAATTAACACCATACATACTTGAACTTCTGCTCTGATCTTGCCGGGGCACATTGGTGAGATGGCGGGGACCAAACCCACGCGCCTGGAATTTGGATCTCCAGCGGCTTCTCACGGCAAACGCTCCAAAACTGAACCTCCGTCCCCGCAGAAGGGGCTGGCTTTGCGCGAGGGCCCCGAAATGCAGCAGGAAATCCTTGCAGAGATTAGAGGGGTAAAGGACCTCGTGCAGTCAAACGGTGAAGCACTCCGAGCGCTGCGGGAAGATCTTGGTGTACTGCAGGGCAAGCTAGAGGGGCTCTCTTCGCGTCAGGACAAAATGGAGAGCATATTAGATTCCCATGCGGCCCGGTTGTCCAAACTCGACAAAGTTGAACGTCAGGTACGGGCCTTGCAGAAAGAAGTGGAAGATGGCAATAATAGAGCGCGCCGCAACAACCTACGACTCGTGGGCATACCGGAGGGAGCGGAATCGGGAGACATGAAAGAGTTTTTATGTAAAATCCTCCCTTCCCTGCTCCAAATCACCTTTACCAAAGACTTGGAGATCGATCGCGCTCATCGGGTACCCACAAACATAACGCTCAACAGGAAGACCCCGAGGCCTATCATCTTTCGACTTTTGAGATATCAACGTGTGGAGCAAATTCTCAATGCCTCTCGGGCAAAGGGCCATATGGAGTTTGAGAGCCACAAGATCTCCTTCTATCCTGACTTGGCTAAACCCACGGTCGACCGCCGAAAGCGCTTTCTGGAATTCCGGCCGAGGCTTCAACAACTACAAGCACGCTATGGCCTGATGTATCCGGCCAAGCTCCGAGTCACACTTCACAATCAGACAAGAACATTTGAGGACCCTGATCTATTAGCGGAGTTTTTGGATTCTAAAGAAGCCGACTTGCTGCGCTGACTTCCAGAATATTCCTGCAAGTATTCTCATCTCCGCTGCACCTGCCATATTGGTTTCGCCGCGGCTCAGCAAGAGCCTGGCGAGGGCGGTTTGTTGCCTTATTTTGATGATATCTGTGACCCGACTCCATCTACCCACAGTAGCCTCGATGAGTATCAGAGACAGTGTTAATTATGGACTCTGGTGTTTCTTCTCTTTTTTCATGTCTCTATCTTCCTCTCTAGGGCCTCCTCCCGCAGACATATGGTCGCCATATTCATTGGGGGTTTTGCTTCTTCTCTAAGATACTTTGGTACATACTTTTCAATATGGGGTGTATTAGCCAGCATACTCGGTGATTATGTCATTGTTGCACAGATTCTGATTATGTTGTATGTTTTCAAGCGCCCTTACCTAAAATGTCTATTACCGATTGATGGCACCATGTAAGATTTTCTCATTGAACGTAAAAGGAATCAATAATCCGATAAAACGGAAGAAAATCCTAAGCTATCTAAGTCATGAAGCTGCGGACCTGATTTTCCTCCAAGAAACGCATTTAAATTCGAAGGAAACTCTCAAACTCAATATTAAACCTTACATGGTGGCCGCCTATTCCCCAGCCGTTTCTAAGAAATGTGGGGTTGCCATACTGGTTAGGAAATCTTTGCATGCTACTATTATTGAGACTAGCTCAGATACAGCAGGTAGGTGGTCCAGAGTTCACCTCAAGATAGGTAGCCTTGAAGTTATATGTATATGCCTTTATGCTCCTAATGTGGATGACCCTGCCTTTTTTGCTACCATTGCTCAGGTTGCGCAGGCCTCTGCTAATACTTCATTGATAATAGGGGGGGATTTCAATTTAGTTCTTGATCCCCTGATTGACAAACAGCCGCCTAGGACAAGTGGTCCCCCCAAGAGTCACATCACGCTTACCTCTTTGATCAAAGATCTTGCTTTAGTTGATCTATGGAGGTTACTACACCCCAATGAGCTTGACTTTACCTTTTTCTCTTCCCCTCACAAATCCCAGTCTCGCATAGATTTTTTTCTAATATCAAAACTGTTAGTTCCTCAGGTGGACACTGCAAAGATTCACTCCCAACATATTTCAGATCATGCTGCTATTTCCTTTCAATTACACACTACTGCACCCCAGGGGAATTCGGGGGCCTGGTTCTTTGATAGAGCCCTGTTAACTCAGCCAGAGTTCCAGTTAGAAATTCGAGCAGCCATACAGGCTTACTTCCATTTTAATTTACCCCAGGATACTGCGAATTGGGCTTGGTGGGAGGGTTTCAAAGCGGCCATTCGAGCAACGATCACTAGCTATCAAATCCGCCTGCGGAAACAACGCAAACAGCAGCTACTCATACTAGACCAACAAATCAAAGCAGGCGAACGAGTTCTAACTTCACGTACTGATCCATGTGTCTTAATTCGCTTACAGCGTCTCCGTTTTCAATATAATGCAATCCACTCCACTGCAGCTTCTAAGAGTATTGAGCTTCAACGAGGGACATACTATCGTGAAAATAACCGAGCCGGTCGACTTTTAGCCAACGCCTTGAAAGGTCAAAAAAAAGCCAAACGCGTAGCGGCCCTTCGAGCCCCACAGGGAGGGGGCATATTGACCACAGACTCTGATATAGTAGAACTCTTTCGGGATTTCTATACCCGCCTATATCAATCTGAATGTGAGTTCTCATCAGAGACCTTCGAGCGATTGCTTTCTGGTATTCAGCGGCCGACCCTCTCTGAAGCTGATAGGGATGCGATGGATGAACCCTTCTCTACTTCAGAGATCCAATCTGCCCTAAAACGAACAGCCTCGGGCCGAGCCGCAGGGCCTGATGGTCTCCCGACCGAATTCTACAGAACGTTCAATGCAGATTTAGTTCCCTACTTAAAACTCTATTTTACTGCCCTTGCGGTAGATACATCCTCTTTGGGATCCTTTTCTGCAGCTAATGTGGTAGTATTTGAGAAAGAAGGCAGAGACCCGCTGCTAACCGCCAACTACCGTCCAATCTCCCTACTTAATGCGGATTATAAGATCTTCGCAACGATCTTGGCCACCCGGCTATCTGACAGGATGGCCACCCTAATCCATCCCGACCAATGCGGTTTTATACCCGGCCGATCCACCGCTGACAATGCTCGGACCTTGTGCCATGTGCTATCCAGTGCTGCCAATCTAGATCATCCATGGGTGGGTCTTTCCCTAGATGCTGAAAAAGCCTTTGATCACCTAGAATGGCCCTTCTTATTTGCAGTTCTCCGATGGTATGGCTTTGGGGAGGGCTTCCTCCGATACCTCCAAGTCTTGTATACTCAACCCGTCGCCAGTATCTGTGTAAATGCCATTAAGTCTCAACCTTTTAGTCTCCAAAGAGGCACGCGTCAAGGTTGCCCCCTATCACCAATGCTCTTTGATCTAGCTCTTGAACCCCTCGCCCTCCTTATTAGACAGTCCGCACGTATTCGAGGTGTCCCCTTCAGTCACAGAGAGATTAAACTCTCTGCATATGCAGATGACCTTATGCTTTTCGTATCCCTTGATTCGGTTCCAGCTGTCTTGGATCTGATTGATGGATACTCGCAATTATCGGGCTATAAAATTAACTGGACCAAATCTGTAGCATTCCCACTGAACCGCTGGGTACATGAGGCTGACATGCAGGCCTTTCCTTTCCTTTGGCAATCCCGCATGGTGAAATATCTTGGGGTCCATTACTGTTCTCCTTTAGAAGACACTATCAGTTTTAATGCCAAAGAGGTAGTCTCCAAAGTCCGTGAGCTCACAAATCGTTGGTCTCCCTTATCCCTTACATGGTGGGGCCGCCTAGAAACTGTGAAAATGATGATAGTCCCCAAAGTGAACTACATTTTAGAAATGCTGCCATGCTTACTCCCGCTACACACTTATAAAGATATTGAGGGCCTTCTCGTCCGCTATCTCTGGCAGGGCAAGCCACCGAGGATAGCTAAACAAAAACTACAGTCTGCAAAGGAACTAGGGGGTACCAGATTTCCTGATTTTCTCAGATATCATCAAGCCTTCCTACTTAAACAAGGTGCCCGATGGCTAGATGCCTCAACAGACAGCAGACCAGTTTGGCTTGATATAGAAGAGGAGCTTAGTAGCCCAATTCCGTTGACCCATCTCCCCGGTATGTCCCATCAAGTAGACACCCGCCATCCCCCAATGATTGTCGATACTCTTGCGGCCTTTAACACTCTCATTCTATTACTGGGCCCAAACGTATGTCCTCAGGACGGACTCCCGCTGTGGAATAACCCCAGAATTCAAGTCCTAAATAGAACGATAGCATGGAAACCCTGGTACTCTAGGGGGATCTGGACACCCCAACAGCTCTTCTCTGCAGCTCGTTGGAAAACCTTTTCTGATTTACAAAAGGAATTTGCGTTACCAGCGAAACATTACTTTCAATTGATGCAGCTTCAACACTGCCTCAAAAGTGCTCAAATCATGCCGCCCTCTGTCCCTACAGAGGACGGGCTATTAGAACTAGTTCACTCTATTAGTAGTACACATGGGGTAGCCTCTAACTTTTATAAAATATTATGTCAGGGGACAGATACTGCCACTTTTAGAGCCCAACAAGCCTGGGAGCGTGAACTGCAAACCACTTTAACCCCTGTGCAATGGAGCGTTTTCTGGAGCAAAGTAGTGCGGGTTTCCCGGTCTGCCTCAGTTACCCAAACTCTCTTCTTTTTTGCACACAGATGCTTTTATACTCCAGAAAAAATAGCCAAATGGAACACAACTGCTAGAGACCAGTGTTGGTCTTGCCATACTGCTGTGGGAACCCTCGCTCATGTTATTTATGAATGTCCTCAACTACAGGTTTACTGGGGGCGGGTCTGGGGTCGTATTCAAATGATCTTACACCTTCACGAACCTCTCTCTTGGAAGATTGTGGGACTCCGCTCAGTGGCGGAGGTCCCCTCTCTTCCTAAGAAGGGTCGCTTTCTCCTTGATTTCATGCTGGGTATAGCCATATGTTTAATCACGAGGAATTGGAAGGATAGCTCTCGACTTACTGTCAATGAATGGTGGAACCTCGTCTGCTTATATAGTAAATATGAGCAGATATCTCGGAGAGCTATTCCCCATACCCAAACTTACTCTTGCTTGTCTAAATGGCAGATGCTCAATGATTATGTACAATCTGCTCATTGTTCCGACATGTCTGTTTAATATACACTCATCATGTTTCAGATCACCGTTAGGTTTTGTAACACAATAATGTGAGTACACGCCCGTTTCGGGAATGGTTAGTTTTCTAGAGAAGAAGCAGGGGGGAGGGGGGTGGCAGGGGTTTACTTTGATGTATGTATCACACTCTATGTATCTGTCTTTTGCTGTATGTCTTCCTTTCCTTTGTTGTTATAAAACGAAAATAAAGAATTAAAAAAAAAACAAATGTAACAAAATATGACCTTGAGAATATAAAGACTCCTGCAAAATCAATTTGCTGCTTTAGATACAAATGACAGAGCTCCAGAAGAGTTATGGGATGACATCAAGAAGGTTGTGTTGGAAGAAAGTGAGAAGTCTCTACAAAAGGTGAAAAAGCAAAAACGGCCAACATGGATGACCGAAGAAACTCTGAATATTGCCCAGAAACACAGGGAAACCAATCAGAGGAGAAAGAGAGGCATTCATAGAACTCAACAGAGATTTCCAACATGCAACAATATTACTCCGGAGTCTATCCCCTTTCACTCTCATCCTATGTCTCCTTGTAACAGAGCTTGGCTTCAATTGAAAGAGAACCTCCTGGGCATACATTCCATGGAGGTATTTAAATATCTCTATCATATCGCCCCATCCCGCCTTTCCTCTACTGTATGCATATTAAAATCTTTAAGTCTTTCCTCATATGCTACTTAACAAAGACCACTATTCATTTTAGTAGCCATCCTCTGCACAGACTCCAATCTGCTTATATCCTTTTGAAGGTGCGGTCTCCAGAATTGCACACAATATCCCAAATAAGGTCACACCAGAGACTTATACAGAGGCATTATCATCTCCTTTTTTCAGTTGGTCATTCCTCTCCCTATACACCCAAGCATCCTTCTGGCTTTTGCAGTACCTTTTCTACCTGTTTAGCTACTTTACGACTGTTAGACATAATTACGCCCGGGCCCCACTCTTCTTTTGTGGACAGAAGTACTTCACCCCTTACACTGTACCGCTCCTTTGAATTTTTGCAACCCAAATGCATGACCCTGCTTTTTTTAGCAGTAAATTTCAGCTGCCAAATTCTCGACCATTCTTCAGGCTTAGCTAGATCCCTCCTCATGGTATCTACTCCTTCCTGGGTGTCTACTCTATTGCAGATTTTGCTATCATCCACAAACAAGTAAATCTTACTCAACAGCCCTTCCACAGATCTCTGCGGCACACCACTGGTAATCTCCTTCTTCTCAGAGTGAGATCCATTTACCTGTACTCTTTGTCGCCTCCCAATCAACCAATTTCTAACCCAATCAGTAACTTTAGGGCCCATCCCTAGGTTGCTCAGTTTGTTTATAAGTTGCCTGTGAGGAATAGTGTCAAAGGCTTTACTGAAATTTAAATCTAGGGCTCTCCCTCTGTCCATCTCCCTGGTCACCCAGCAAAGAAATCATTCAGGTTTGTCTGACAAGAATTGCCTCTGGTCAATCCATTCTGTCTTGGATCTTGCAATCCATTGAACTCCAGAAACCTCATAGTAGCCTTTCCAATAATTTACTAACAACAGAGGTTAGATTAACTGTCCTGTAGTTCTCAATGTCATCCTTATATACATTTTTGTGTAAAGGGACCACATGTGCCTTTCTCCAGTCCTCTGGCACCACTGCCGAATGGTTTAAAATCAGCAAAGGTGTTCAACAAGGCTGCATATTTTCCCCCTACCTGTTTAATTTATATGCAGACAAATCATCAAAGGAGCAGGTCTATATGAAGACAACCGAGGTGTGAAGATTGGTGGAAGACTCATCAACACCCTTCACTATGCTGATGATAGAGCATTACTGGCTGAAAGCAAAGTAAAGATCAAGGAACATAGGCCCTGATATTCAATAAGACACCAAGGTCTGCCATACCCGCAGGTTACCTGGTCAGGAAAAGTGTTTGAATCATAAGTCAGGTGCCAACAAAATGGGCAAGCAATGAAAATGCAACACAAACTGAGCACAGCAGCAGGCAAACACCACGGCAATGACGGATAAGTGCAAGGCGCCTAACCTGGGCATGGCGCTGAAGGCAGAGATAATACACGTGTATGTGGCCACAACAACAGTGGCTAGAGATGCATGATGGACCATGGTCATCAATCGATGTATCATCTGACTGGCGTACCCGGGTACTGGTCATCCAGTGTACCCGAGCATAGTTGACACCATCACACAGATCCTGTGGGCTTCCTGTGCAGAAGCCCCCTATGGCTGGGGGGACAGACAATAGCAGCATGGTGGCAAGGAGAAGCGCAAACCTTTCCCTAGATGAGAGCGAATGCCTAGTCTGCTCTGTGTTGCAGCATGAGGCGGTCCTCTACACCAGGGAGGGCTGTCGCCCAAACCTGAGGCTGGCAGCAGCCCTATGAGGGGGATCCAACTCTGGATGCATGGGTAAAGAGGCTACAACAGGCAGGGGGGGGGGCTGAGCACCATGCTAGGGAGACACACCCTGAAGAACACAGCGGTGTGTCTGCACAGGGAAATTGGGCATGATGTCAACACAGATGCTGCTGGCTGCCCCATTGTGTGCCTATCAGGAGGTGGAGGTGGGGGCGGGCCATGCATCAGTATATGTGTCAGCCCCGAATGCCTGCAGCAGGGGGCATACCTACACATAGTAGGTGGTTGATAGCAATGCCACAGGGCATGCACAGCAATGGAAAAGCCCGGTGCAGGGGGTGCTGTGGCAGGGCTGGGCACTGCAGGGGACACAAGCAACCAGTGTAGACTTCCTGAATACCTGCCATACCCCCTAGCCCATGTGCCATAGTGCAGGGGTGTGGGGGGACTGGAGGCAGAAGCCATACATGTGGTGCCTATATGTCCCTGCAAGATGCTATGCCACCACAGCCATGCATCCATGACTGTGCCCCTGCACCTAGAAAGGGCATGTCACCAGACCATTGCAGGATACAGGTATGCACAGCAGGAAAAATGATAGTGGCCAACTGAGCACATGTCCGCCCCTCTCTCCCGCAGGGACTATGGAGTATGCTGGACACTGGAGGCCCTGAAATGCCACTTCAGGATTCTGCGCCGGAGGAGACCCAACCATCTCCAGAGGATCAGGGAGAGGCTGGCAGCAGAGGAAGGTCAGTGGGGTACACTGTGGTGCCCAGCAGATGCAGGGGGCAGCAGCCAGGGCTGCAAGATTAGTGCAGACAGACTACCTTGTGGTGGACACTCCCATTATGCAATGATGGGACTGGGCTGGGGGCAGCTATGCCATCCCCTGGTGCCACCAGTCCACCTGTGCACCAGCCAGCATGATGTGCAGGTGTGTGTGAACCTGGCTGGGGTATGGCACATAAGGGCAGTACAGGGGCACACACCCCCAGCCGAGGCCACAGGGGCACATAGTGCACCTGCCCATGCTGCCACCCATGTGTACCCAGTGATTTTGGGAGCCGGCAGGGCACAGCCCAGCATGTGAAGGGGGAACAGAGCAGGCTGGAGATGGGCAAACAGGGGTTCATAGTAACATAGTAACATAGTTTATGACGGCAGATAAATACCAGTATGGTCTATCTAGTTTGCCCAGCCAGTCAGTAAGAGTAGGTGCCCCTGCCACTCTGTGCAGGTCATCCTTCACCATGCATTTGTTTAGGTGTGTACCCACTGTTCCATGTCGATCACCCCATTTGTTGAGATATAACAGAGTTATGATTATTTTTATTTTATCCTGTTGCTATAAAGTGATCTACTATGTCTGTCCCAAACCACTTTGAATTCCGTCACTGTATTTTCCCCCACCACTTTCATCGGGAGGGCATTCCAAGCATCCACCACCCTGTCAGTGAAAAAGTATTTCCTGACATTGCCTTTCAATTTACCCCCTTGCAGCTTTATGTTATGCCCTCTAGTTTGTTTGTTAATACTCTTTAAGTATTTAAAGGTCTGAATCATATCTCCCCTGCCCCTTCTCTTCTCCAGAGTGTACATATTTAGGTCTTCAAGTTTCTTCTCATATGTCTTCTGATGCAGGCTCCAAATCATTTTGGTCATCTTCCTCTGAAACATTTCCAGTCTTTTTATATTCTTTGTGAGATATGGTCTCCAAAACTGAACATAATATTCCAAGTGAGGCCTCACCAGTGACTTGTACAGTGGCATTAGTACCTCTTCCTTTCTGCTGGTAATTCCTCTCTGTATGCAGCCCAGTGGGAGGTGGGGGCAGGCCCCTGTGGGCCGAAGGTGGGTGACTGATGCATGTGCCAGGGGTGTGCCAGTCTCACTCCAGAGACATGCCAGTGTGTACCAGTAACCCTCCCTCCTTTCTCCCCATAGCTGGCTCCAGGGCTTCCCAGGGGATTGCCAAGACACCATACCAACCACCCAGGAGTGGTGGGGCTGCAGCAGTAAGCGGAGCAGCAGCAGCAGCAGTACCACCAGTGGCAGTGATGAGGAGGAGGAGATGTCACCATCATCAGTGACAAGTGGCACCACATCTGAGGACACCACAATGGAGGAAGAGGCCAGCAAGGGGTTCATTGCACAGTGTGAGGAGGGGGTGTCAGAGGAGGAGGAGCGATCAGAGGAGCAGGGGCAGGGTGGGGAGGAGGGGATGTCAGATAAGGAGGAGGAGCAGGGATCAGAGGACCAGGGGAAGGGTGGGAAGGAAGGTGTTTCAGAGGAGGAGGTGGAGGAGCGATCAGAGGACCAGGGGCAGGGTGGGGAGGAGGGGGTATCAGAGGAAGAGGTGGAGGAAGGATCAGAGGACCAGAGGCAGGGTGGGGAGGAGGGAGTGTTAGAGGAGGAGGTAGAGGAGGAGGTAGAGGAGGGCTGAGTGGACCAGGGGCAGGGTGGAGAGGAGGGGGTGGGAGCAGAGGGGGTGGCAGGGGAGACACAGGAACCACCCACCAAGTACCCCAGGTGTGACAACATGGCACAGAGCACCATCAGCAGATAACCAGGAGGGAGGCCAGAGGCAGAGCTGCATCCCCCAGAAGAACACCATAGCCTACAGATGCTCCCACCAGCTGACCAACCAAGGGGCCATGTGCCCATTGCATAATGCAGCACAGGCCAGGGGAGACCTGGAGCAGTGCCGTGGTTCACTCCTGCATTTAGGGTCCTCCACAGCCACCCCATCAGCCAGGAGAACACCCTAGCCATGTCACAGCCAGACCCACAGTGCCACCACCCCCTCATCAACAGATTGACTGGGCTCTGGCCATCCTGGTGGCAGAGGTGCACCTCCTCAGGGAGGAGGTACGTACCGCAGTACAGACCATCAGCAACTGTATCAGGGCACAAGCAGGGACCCCCTGCACCATAGGGTGATCCCCTGTCCTGTACACCCTGGGCATGGGTGGGTCGTAAGGAGTCCAAAGTGCACCAATGTCTGCCACTGTTGGCAGGATTGTAAATATGTTGACACAGTTGTCAAATAAATGTTTCCATGTTTGTAAGCATTGTGTCATCCAGTTTGTGGGGGCAGGACAGTGTGTATGTGTGGGTGGTGTGGAGGTCCAGGGGAAGGGGGCCAGGTGAGGGGGTCCAGGGGAGGGAGCCCAGGGGAGGGAGACCAGGGGAGGGGGACAAGGAGTCCATGGGCATGGCAAAAAAGGGTCTACAGTAGTTGAAGTGGAAGGTTGGACTGGAAAGGCCATCCTGCACTGGCATGGCAGATGGCCCCTACCCGGGCAGATGCCACAGCACAGTGGTGTAGCACATTCAGGATGCCCCCTGGCCCACGAAAGCACACCGTCAGGGTGACGCGCATCGCGGTTGCCATGTCTGCCTATAGTCTGGGCATCCTTAACATAACATAAGAACATAAGATATGCCATACTGGGTCAGACCAAGGTCCATCAAGCCCAGTATTCTGTTTCCAACAGTGGCCAATCTAGGTCATATGTACCTAGCAGTTTCCCCAAGGGACACAGGTTCCACAATGCTTGTATTGGTTCAAGCAATGATATCCTGGGTCCCTTCTTAATAATGGTTTATGGACCTTTCCTCCAGGAACTTGTCCAAACCTTTTTTAAACCCAGCTACACTAACAGCCTTTACTACATCCTCCGGTAACAAATTCCAGAGTTTGATTACACGTTGAGTGAAAAAATATTTTCTTTTATTAGTCTTAAATAGTTTACCCTGTAGCTTCATTGCATATCCCCTAGTCTTTCTATATTCTGATAAGGTAAACAATCGATCTACGTTTACCAGTTCCACTCCGTTCATTAATTTATAGACTTCTATCATATCTCCCCAAAGCCGTCTCTTTTCCAGGTTAAAGAGCCCTAACCTTTTTAGCCTTTCTTCATAGGAGTATCCTTCCATCCCCTTTACCATTTTCGTGGCTCTTCTCTGAATCTTTTCTAAAATCGCTATATCCTTTTTAAGATACGGCGACCAGAATTGCACACAATATTCAAGGTGCGGTCTCACCATGGAACGATATAGAGGCATTATAATATCTTTTGTTTTATTTTCCATTCCTTTCCTTATCATACCTAGCATTCTATTTGCTCTCTTGGCTGCCGTTGCACACTGGGCCGAGGGTTTAAACATGGTATCCACAATGACGCCTAAATCTTTTTCCTGGGTGGTGGTTCCTAATGTGGAACCTTGATCGTGTAACCATAGCTTGGGTTGTTCTTCCCTAGGTGCATAACCTTGCACTTGTCCACATTAAATTTCATCTGCCATTTTGATGCCCAGTCTTCCAATTTATCAAGATCCTCTTGCAATTTTCCACAATCCTCTTGGGTTTTAACAACTTTAAATAGTTTTGTGTCATCTGCAAATTTGATAACCTCACTCATTATTCCACTTTCCAGGTCATTTATGAATATGTCAAAAAGCAGCGGACCCAGCACAGATCCCTGGGGTACACCACTATTCACCTTTCTCCATTGGGAAAATTGGCCATTTAGCCGTACCCTCTGCTTTCTATCTTTTAACCAGTTCCTGATCCACAATAGTACACTGCCTCCTATCCCATGACTCTTTAGTTTTGCCAAAAGTCTCTCATGAGGGACCTTGTCAAAGGCTTTCTGAACGTCCAGATACACAATATCAAACGACTCACCTTTGTCCACCTGATTATTCACTCCTTCAAAAAAACATAGCAGATTAGTAAGATAAGATCTTCCTTGTCTAAAGCCATGTTGGCTGTCTCCCATCAGGTCATGACTATCTACATGCTGAGTAATTTTATTCTTTATGATGGTTTCTACCATTTTTCCCGGTACTGATGTCAGGCTCACCGGTCTGGAGTTTCCTGGATCACCCCTGGAACCCTTTTTAAAAACTGGTGTTACATTGGCGATCCTCCAATCTTCAGGTATTAGAGATGATTTTAATGATAGTTCACAGATTACTAATAGCAGGTCTGCAATCTCGTATTTCAGTTCTTTCAACGCCCTTGGATGTATACCATCCGGCCCAGGTGATTTGCTACTCTTCAGCTTATCTAATAGTTGTAATACATCTTCCCGATGTATCGATATTTCCTTCAATTCTTCCGCACCTTTAAATACCACTTCAGTCATGGGTAACATCCCTACATCTTCCTCAGTAAAGACTGAAGCAAAGAATTCATTCAGTCTCTCCGCTATCGCCTTGTCGCCTCTTAGTGCTTCTTTAATCTCTTTATCATCTAATGGACCAACTGACTCTCTCACAGGTTTTTTGCTACGAATGTACTTGAAAAGGTCTTTACTTCGCGTTTTTGCTTCCGCAGCAAGCTTCTTCTCAAATTCTCCCTTTGCCTGCCTTATCAATGCCTTGTATTTGACTTGCCAGTGCTTGTACTGTTTACAGATTTCGTCGTTTGGCTCTTTTTTCCATTTCCTGAAAGATGCTTTTTTGGCAACAACAGCCTCTCTGACCTCACCTTTAAACCATGCTGGCAGTTTTTTGGACTTCCTTCCACGTTTCTTAAAGCGTGGAATACAGCTGTTCTGGGCTTCCAAGATAGTATTTTTCAACAACAGCCAAGCCTGATGTACGTCTTTAACCTTTGCAACTGCTCCTTTTAGTTTTTTCTTAACTGTTTTCCTCATTTTATCATAGTCTCCCTTTCGAAAGTTAAAAGGTAGTACTGTGGATTTCCTTACTATCCCTCCTCCACTAATTAAATCAAAGGCAATCATGCTATGATCACTATTGCCAAGTGGCCCCAACAACCTTATCTCTTGCACTAGCTCTGGTGTTCCACTAAGGATTTGGTCTAATATGGCTTTCCCTCTGGTCGGTTCATGAACCAGCTGCTCCAAGAAGCAGTCATTTATTTCATCTAGGAACTTTATCTCCCTAGCATGTCCTGACATCACACTGACCCAGTCGATACCGGGGTAGTTGAAATCACCCATTATTATTACTGTGCTGTAACTTTTATTAGCTTCCTTGATTTCTTTGAGCATTTCATCATCCATTTGGTCATTCTGGCCAGGCGCTCTATAGTACACCCCCACTGCCATTGCCTTCCCCCTTTTACATGGAATTTCAATCCATATAGATTTTACAGCAGATTTTGTTTCCTGCAAAACTTTAATCCTTTCTGACTCAATGCCCTCTCTAACATAGAGAGCAACCCCTCCACCAATTTGATCAGCTCTATCATTACGATATAGTTTGTACCCAGGTATCACAGTGTCCCACTGGTTGTCCTCCTTCCACCATGTCTCTGATATTCCAGTCATATCTAACCTTTCATTTAGTGCTATATATTCTAACTCTCCCATCTTATTTTTTAGACTTCTAGCATTTGCATACAAGCATTTTAGAGAATGTATTTTATTCATATTAATTTGGCTATTGTTAGACATGGGTAATTTGGGATCTTTAAGCTCTGTCTGCTCCATACTTGAGGGCATTTGGGCTACTTTACTCTTTTGTGGAACCTCTCTGCTTTTGGAAGTATCCTTCAAAGATACATTCTTCCGAACCATCCGCTCTTGGGCGACTGTCGGCTTTCCCCTAATATCTAGTTAAAAAGCTGCTCTATCTCCTTTTTAAAGCCCATCTCTTCGGAAGAGCCCCTCCTTTCCCCAGAATGTTCCCCAGTTCCTATCAAATCCAAAACCCTCATCTCTGCACCATTGTCTCATCCACGCATTGAGACTCCAGAGCTCTGACTGCCTTTTGGGTCCTGCGCGTGGAACAGGAAGCATTTCGGAGAATGCTACCCTGGAAGTTCTGGATTTCAACTTCCTATCTAAAAGCCTAAATTTAGCCTCCAGAACCTCCCTACCACATTTTCCTATGTCATTGGTACCGACATGTACCAAGACAGCAGACTCCTCCCCAGCACTATCTAAGACCTTATCTAGGTGGCGCGTGAGGTCCGCTACCTTCGCACCAGGCAGACATGTTACCAGGCGATCCTCACGTCCACCAGCCACCCAGCTATCTACATGCCTAATGATCGAATCACCAACTATAACGGCTGTCCTAACCCTTCCCTCATGGGCACATGGCCCTGGAGAAACGTCCTCAGTGCGAGAGGGTTTTACACCACCTGGAGGACAGGTCCTAGTTACAGGATCACTTCCTGCCACACCAGGGTGATGCTCTCCTGTCACGTGACCTCTCTCCTCCATGGCAACAGAGATGCTGCCAGACTGGAGGTGGGACTTCAGGACTATATCCCTGTAGGTCTCGTCTATGTACCTGTCTGTCTGTCTTATGCTTTCCAAGTCTGCTACTTTAGCCTCTAGAGAATGGACTCGTTCCCTGAGAGCAAAGAGCTCCTTGCACCTAGTGCACACGTAAGATCTCTCACCAACTGGGAGAAAATCATACATGTGACACTCAATGCAAAAGACTGGAAAGCCCCCATCCCGCTGCTGGACTACTGTCTGCATCTTAGTTTTAAGT
This sequence comes from Ichthyophis bannanicus, assembly GCA_033557465.1. Classification (NCBI taxonomy): domain Eukaryota; kingdom Metazoa; phylum Chordata; class Amphibia; order Gymnophiona; family Ichthyophiidae; genus Ichthyophis; species Ichthyophis bannanicus. The sequence goes on along the minus strand of CM066038.1, from coordinate 369,143,371 downwards.
TGTGTTTAGATCTAAGTTCTTTACTTACTAAGGGTTGCTATGGATATTTATACTAATAAAACTGTACCTAATATGTGTAATATAGCTTGTTCACCTGAAGCTTAACTAATCTCAGGTCCTTAGTGTATGACTGATTTGGGTAATGAGCTTCACCTGAGAATACCTCCTGTCTTTTAAGATGTATAAGTACCTATAAAGCTACGATTATCCCAGGGGTGGGTGGGTGTGGGGAGGGAGGGAGGGAAATAACACTTTTTAAAAGAGGGCTGCTACACAGTACCCTGTCTTGTGCTGCTGAGGTAAGCTATACTCTGATTTTATTTAAATTATAGCTCTTAGCTGCTGCTAGGCTCTAACCTCTTATGAAATTTAGACTACAAGCTCTCTGCTGGGTTCCAAATGTAACCAGAAAGCTCTGTTCTGTGTTTTAAATTTAAGTTAAAAGTACTTTGCTGATGCTAGGCCCTGAGTGACTATTAAATTTAAACTACAAGTTCTCTGCTGAGTATGAAATGTAACCAGAAAGTTCTCCTCTGTGATTTAAATTTAAACTTAAACTGCTGCTACTAGGCCCTGACTGATTTCACAAAAATAGTGGATTCACAGATTAATTAGCTTTAATACAAAGAATTCCTTTTAGAAAATTACCAGAAGTATATACTCACAATTGCAGTTCTCTCTCCAGAAGTAACAGTCCCTTTTTCTAGTCCTTCAAGACTATCCTTGCATGCCTATCATGCCATCGCTTGGTCCTGTGTGGGTATGGCGTCATGTGGTGGTGAGCTGTAATGCAGATATTCATAGCATCTGTACACAGAGGCCTACGTGTGTACCAGATATGCCTTTGGATGGGGCATGGCCCCGCTGTGTGCTCAACCAGCGTATGCATAAGAGGACCTATGTGAGTAAGCAAATGGCACCTTATTGCGTTGCTGCTTCATGATGGCTGACAAGGCACTAGCAGCGGCAAAGTGCATGAGGAAGGCTAACTTCCCTCCTTCTGAGACAGCCTTTGCTCTGGGGCTCATCTTGCAGCAGCACACTGCCCTTTTCGCAGCTGTGAATGCTAGCACCCAGCAGGCAGCGTGGCGGGACATCACAAACAGGTTCAGTTCAATATCCCACTATAGCTGCGACATGGAGGACCTCAAGAAAAAGTGGCATGTGGTCCGTCAGGTGGCGGAAGAGAAGAGGGATAGAAACAGCAGTCTGCCGCCTACACAGCAGCACAGCCTCATCCCACTGGAGGAACAGGTGCTGCAGTATGTGGAGGAGGTCACCATCACAAGGGTTCCAGGCTTCGACAGCTCCACCACAGACATACAGGGGGGTGAGTAGAGGTGCCCTATAGCACAGGTGTGGCCATGACAGCCATGTCTGTGTCCTCACTGTGCCTCCGTCCACCCAACCTATGCCTGTCTTTCAGACCACAGGTGCTGCGTGGGATGGGTACAATGTGGGCCATGCACCAGCTGCCGATACTGTGGTGCACTGGGTGCCACCCCTTGTGCCATGACAGCATGACATGTCACTAACCTCTGCCACCTCTGTTCTCCCACAGACCCACCAGCTACACCACCTTCACAGCCTAGGACTGATTCATCGGGGGACACCTCACAGCCCACCATGGAGGATGCCAGTGACCAGCCAGGGTGCAGCATATCCCTTGATGCTGGTCCACCAGCCAGCCATGCAGAGAAGCCCACTGTGATGGCTAGTGCAGAGGGGCTGTTGTGTTCACCAGCCAGGGTGTAGAAGCAGGCCAGTATGACCGCCAGTGTTGTGGGGCCAGCTGCGTTACATTGGTCATTCTCCACACTTCAGGTATTACAAATGATTTTAATGATAGTTCACAGATTACTAATAGCAGGTCTGCATCCATAGCTGGCTACCTGTGCAGTTTGGTGTTCCTCATGCAGGCACAGGGGGTGGGTGCTGGTGCTGCCAGCACAGCTGCAAAGCCACCTGCTAGCCCATCTGTCCAACCATCCTGCTAGGGAGGGTGGTGATACCGCTAGCACGTCCTTCCACTGCATCGCAATGCATGTGTGGGTAAGCACCCATGGCCAGCAGGGGGCCCTGAGGAAGGGGGTTCACAAGGGGGGAAATAAAGAATACTCTGACACAATGGATGGTAATGGGCACTTTATTGGGTCCTTCAATATACATTACATAGTACTGGGCACATAATTGGTATTTGTGTATGTACAACTCTGGTGCTGGTGCAGGGCAGTCATCTCAGAAGCTTCCCTGTATCACCTGCAAACGATGGGCCAGTACCCTGGCCTGATGCTGGCTCCCAGACTTGGCCTCATCACCATCTTCTGCTTCTATGGCCTCCCACTCCTCCACATCTGCTGGCTCTAAGTCTGGCACTCTGCACATCTGTGCCAGGTTGTAGAGTATGCAGCATGTGGCAAATATCTGGCATACCCACTCCGGACTGTAGAGGAATTGGCCACCACTCCTGTTGAGGCACCGGAAGTGTTTCTTCAGCACCCCGATTGCATGCTGCACAACTGCCCGTGTCTGTTATACCACTCCTCCTGCTGACCTCTGGGGTGGTGCACTGGGGTCAGCAGCCAGGTTCTCAGGGGTACTTATGGTAACCTGTGGGGGCAATGTGAGATGTGAGCATGTGCATCGGGATGTGCATTGGATATGGTCTATGGACTGCTGTGGACGGCATGCAGTGGTGCTCCTGTGGTGCGTGACATATGGTATATATCTATCATCGCCTGTTTGTAATACCCATAGCATCAGACTGCAGCAGGCATCCACACTGGGCCTGTCCTGGGGCCCACACACGTGCAAACTCACCTAGAAGTCACCTATCTCCAAGCTGACCACTGGCTGCTGCCTGTCCCAGGCAGGACTGTGCAAGGATGAATGCATAATGGTAGGACCCTGGGTAGCAGGCACGCACATCTGTGAAGGCCATGTTGGCATCCACAATGACCTGCATATTCATTGATGTGTGCCCATGCCTATTCCAGTATGCCCTCTGCTCCAGTTGTGGTGCCCGCAGTGCAATGTGGGTGCAGACTATAGATCCAAGCACCGATGAGAAACCTGCAACACTGTAGCATGCCTGCATGGTCTCATGATGCCTCTGCTGTGTCCAGGGGAGGGCTATGAGGTGGCACATCCTCCACAGCAGAGCCCTGGTGAATGTTCCAATGCAGTGACTGGCAGTGGGCTGTGTGATTCCGACAGTCACCCCTATCACATGCTGGAAGCTGCCAGTGGCAAGGAATCCCAGGGCAGTGGTCACCATCATGGCAACCAATAGGGCCTGGCTTCTGGATGTGGTGGGCTCCAGGTCCTCATTGAGTATGCTGCACAACTCGGTTATGGTTGCCCCATCCAGTCTATATCTCTGGTAAACCTCCTTCTCTGTCAGTTGCAGGTAACTCACCCTGGGCCTGTGTACATGTGGTACATGGTACCTGCATCTTGGGTTCTGGGCCACTGCCTGCTGCTGAGTATGCACTGCCTGTCGGATCCTCCGCTGTGCCCGGGCATGGTGTGTGCGCCTCCACCTCTGTACCACCATGTGCATGGCCCACATGGCATCTCTGCCTGCCCAATGGTGCTTTATCTGCCCAGTTTGGATGTGGGCCTGCTCACACACCCCTCGCTCTACTGTCCCCTGTTCCGCCACTACACGAGTTTGCGGCTCATTACCAGTGGTCTTATGCACCAGGTTCTGTTGTTTAAGACTACGTGGTTAGTGATGTCCAATGTGGGCACACATGAGTTTCGTAAATCCGCTTTATGCGGGTTTCACCACAACACACCCCCGTACCGCCCCTGGGCTTCTGCCCCTGGCACTGTATTGGTAGCTGGGCCTCAACGATTCAAGCCGCCTTGCTGAATATTTGGTTTACACAGTTATGGTAGTTTTCCATGGGTAAGACCGGCACTACCATGTAACATATGCCTAGGCCTTTTAATATCTGGTCTATAGTCTTAAAATGGGCCTGCACCTTAATGTAAAGAAGATAAAGATCCTGACAACTGTCAAAATCAATAAATTCATCATTGATGGAGAAGAAATTGAAATAGTTGACAACTTTACCGTTACATAGTAGGGAGTATGTTTACTGAGCGGCGGTAATGACACCGGCGAAAAGTGCAGCGTTAATGTTACCGACACCATATAAGGCAGTGGGCAGGCAGGGGACGTTCCGGCATAAAGGTAGCAATGTCCCGTTAGCATGCGTTAAAGGGCTGACATGCAGGGCAAGTTAAGGCTGACAAGGTGCTTTAACTTAAGGCACGATAAGTCAAGGCGCGTAAGAACTGTAAGGTGCCCTGAATTAACGCGTCTTAAGTTAAGGCGCCGTGGTGCAAGACACCTTAATGCAAGGCACCACAAGGGCTATAAAGTGTCTCATGTTAAGGCACTTTATAAGGCACCTTATAGGGCACCTTAGGTTAAGGCACCTTATAGTTTACCTTAGGTTAAGGCACCTTTTATGGTGAGTATAGGGCACCTTATCCTAAGGTGCCTTATAAGGCACCTTAGGTTAAGGCGCCCTAACCTAAGGCGCTTTAAGGGCTATAAGCTGCCTTAGCTTAAGGCACCTTATAAGGCTCCTTAGGTTAAGGCGCCTTATAGGGCACCCTAGGTTAAGGCACCTTAGAAGGCACCTTAGGTTAAGGCACCATTGGTTAAGGTGCCCTAACAATGTTATGGTACCCTAAGTTAAGGTGCCCTAAGGCAGTAAGGTGCCCTAAGGGCTGCAAGCCGCGTCAAGTTGGCATGCATGAACTGTAAGGCATAAAAACAGATGCAACCCCAACACTGGACAGAGCACCGAGGAAAGGCAATGAACAAGTGATTGAGGAAGGAGAGCTGGGAGCTGATGGACCTGCCATATCTGCGGGCATCCTATGTGGCTGCTAGTAAAGTGGACAAACATGTTGGAGGCAGCTGTACTGATGCACAGGGTGTTGGCAATGTAAAGTACTGCAATCACAGTGGGTGGCAGAGGATGGGAATACGTGTCCCCCAGTGGAGGCAGAGGTGGCAGGATAGTTACAATGATAGGAGGACAGAGGAGTAGTGGTGACATGCAGATCAGGCACAGGTGAGGCAAGCACGAAGAGCTGCAATGCAGAAAAGGGTTCCAGTGCAGGACATGGGGTAGCAGCCTGCACAAGAAGACGAGACTACACAGCTGACAGATGCAGATAGATGGACCGAAGGATTGTTGGCAACTATGGTGAGGGTATTATGGGCTGGCAGCACAGATCTGAAAAGATATGACTGTTACAGGCATGAAATTTATGTGAGTAGGACAGGCATAAAAAGAGAGAACAAAGACGAATTGAACCCATAACCACTGCCTAGAATGTTATTATACTAACTAGTAGGCTATATCTCTATGGCTTGTTTCATAGCAATGGCTGGATACAGAAAGACTGCAGGTCACCGCACAAAATGTCTGCTATGTGTGCCAGGATAGGGTAACCCACCAGTACCCATGATGCAATGCACATGCATAACAACAGTCTATAGCTGATCACCAAATGGAGTATGCACCTCTCCAGTACCTCAGCTTGGTAAGAAGAACTGACAGTGTGTGATATTGGCACAGAGTAGCTACAGACCATGCCATTGTGCAGGTTCTGTGTTCAACTTGAGGGTAAGGATGGGTGCCCAGCACCAGGTCCGCAATACATGTGGTGCTAGAGATAGGTCCTGTTGTATGTACCCATTGCTATCAGTGTGTGACAAGTGTTCTTTGTAGTGCAACCTAAAGTAATTCAGTGTCCATCTGTATTCCCCAGTCACATCTGGTCCTCTGGGACCAGAAACCACCCAGATTAGTGCATACCCAGTGTTACAGTGTGACTGCCATGGTCACCTGTTATGAGGGCAGAGGGGTGTCTAGACTCACATGAGGTTTATGTAGCAATGCCTAATATACTGCTCTCTCTGGGTCAAAATAGTATACACTATACACCCGCCAAGGGCCCACAATCAACCTTTTGTAAGTGAGGCAGTGGAGGGACAGGTGGCTCAGCCATGAAGAATGGCTGTAGGACCAGCAACCCCCGTCATGCTGACAAAAGACAGCCATCCAGGGTTGTTCGGCTCAAGCCATACCTGTGACTAGGGCAGTGTCAGACCAGCAGTAATGCCGGGAGTAGGCCTGGGAAACCTCAGCTGCCCCACACCAAGGTCTGCCATTCACTAGCAGAAGACACAGTCAGACTGTACATGCAGCACCCTACAAGATGTTCCAACCATACACAGACTAACTGCAGACCGTCCACTAGCTAGTCCATAGTGCATGTTCACAGAGAAGCTATGTAAACCCAGAGTTGGGATATACAGCACAGACACCAAGTGGGTATCTCAGCAATTGAGGCACAGAACAGGGAACACACAGACATCATTAGAGATTGAATGTATAAGCACTATGTGGGAACATAGACATGCCATAGTCACTGTTCAGTCAGAGTGAGAGTGACCTCCCAGCATGACATGCTGTGGTGGAGAAGAAGGTTTAGAGTGGAGAAAAAGAGAGGAAAAACAGTCCTTTTTTCCTGAACCCAAAAGAACTGCGGGCACAGCAAGGGTTAACACTCTAAACAAAGCCAAAGATTCCCTGCACAGGAGTGTAGAGCCAAAGACACACCCAGTTCCCATGGAAACCGAGGGAGGTGGTGGGAGAGGTTTGGGGGCGGAGTCAAGAGCCATAGGACAGCCCCAAACATTTAGGCAGGGAAGTTTCACTCACAAGAAAGACAGAAACGGAGACTCAGGCACAGCTCCACATTCAAGGAGAGACGGAGAGAGAAACGCAGCTCCACATTCAAGGAGAGACAGAGAAGGAGCAGACACAGACAGAGATTCAGATTCAACCTCAGGAGTTGTTGCAGCCTCGGTGGGACAGAGGAAGCTGAACAGAGACAGTAACAGAGAGGAGAGAAGGTCAGAGCAAAGCTCAGGGGAAGACTCTTCTGAGGAAGAGATATTTTCTAAATGCTGGTGGATTGGCCACTCTCAGTGTAAGGAGCCTCTGAGGACAGAGCTGAGGGGCAGAGAACTTACTGGAAGGTTTAGAGGAAATACCTCCTGCAGACAGTACAGGGACAGTTCTAGCCTGGAGCACAGCTCAGCTGACAGGAAACCTGCAGCTGACGTGAAGCCTGGAAGAGTTGGTTTTAACCAAGCTACTGTTGGGAAGCAGAGGAGAAGAGTATTCCTGAGAGAACCTGAAAGCAAGGGTACGTCTCTAGCTGAGCCTACAAGGGGACACCACACTGCTGGCAAGGTGAGCCCTTTACAAGCCCTTAAAAAGCTTTTGAATAGGGAAGCCTTTTCCTGCCCTTCCCCCACAACCTCCCGTAGTGAGAAGTCTAATTGGGAGCAGCTGATAAAAGGTTTGTAGCATGTGAAGGCTCCTCAGGCAGACGCTGTGGAGAACAAGTCTCTGAGAGAGTCCAGTGGAGAGGAGATGGAACTGGGAGACACTTATAAGGAAAGTGAGGTTTCTGATATGGAGTTTGAATGTTCTCTTTGTGCCAGAGAGGAATAAGAAGCTGAAAGGGTTTTTAAAGTAATTGGAGAAAAACCCAGAAGTTCTGAATGGGAATATTCTTTGCTAAAGCCCATAACTTTTAGCCAGGCAAATTAATGAATGCTGGTCTGATAAAGCTGCAAGATTAATGGAGCCATGAGTGAGCTAAAAGTTTGAAAGTATCTTGGAGAGAAATGTACTGAGTTTTAAAGCCTGTTGGTGGACCAGGGAATTAGTGCTATGCAAAGCTGTGAAAGTAACAGTGAAGTACTATACTGCCTCCTGGGGACCGGAGAACAGATTGCTGTTTGTAAAGGATTACCTTTTGTGAATATGTGTTTAAACTAAGCCGCAGAAGCAAGGCCAAGCCAAGGACTGTGTGATAAGGCTTATGTTTATGAATGGAGAAGCATCCTGATTATTTTTGTTTGTAATATTCAAATTCCTTACCAAAGAATTTGATTTGGTCAAGTAGAACCTTATTTCCTAAATAAAAAGAAATTTCCTGCGACCTTTGATCTTGGCTCTAATCTATCCAGACACAACTACATGCGAATGGGCTAATTCTAATACAAAGGACGATCGGGGCGCCCTTTTACCCCTAGGCAACTGCCAGGCCACAAGGGGGAGTGCCGACAATGCTATGGCCACCCTGTCCATGCAGGTGGTGATCGCACACTACAATGTCCCAGCCATTGCCCTACACCCTGTGCAGATGCCCAATCCGCCCCGTCCAGGACATACCCACAATACCTTGCTCCTCATTATGCACATTTGCAGGCTAACGTTGGAAACAGTGTAAGCATTGTGGGCCCTGTGAGGAGTAGGAAGTCACAAAACAATGGATAGACAGACACACTCCTATTGCAGCATTGTGCAAAAATAGGGGTGGTTGGCAACCCTGCCCACCACACTGGTCCTGATCACAGTGCTGGCATTGCTAAAGTGTGCAGGAGCTAGTAGTCGTGCTATGGTGATAGCTGCAGCTCCATGCTGGAGCCAACAGCCTGACTCTCCATAAAGCTTTGGATAATGGAGCCTGTGTGAGTGGCTGTTTGTACACCTGTTGGCCGCTGCTTTGGGGATTACACATTTTGTTGTATCTGCATTGTAGGGTAAAATATAGGGACATGCTCTGCAGTATCCACAGCTGAGACCTGAACCTGTGACCTTCTGCTCCAGGAGATGCTAGCTGTGTGTACTGTACCACACTGTTGCCACAAAAGCACAGCAGTCTCTGGGGCTACCTTTACTTTTCATCAAACCTTTTCTGTTGCACTGCACATCACGTACTGGAACAGAGCATGGCCTAGGTCCACTGCAGGCAAGTGCCACTGTCCCCTCCAGTGCCAACACCCCTCCCCCCCAGCCATGCTGACATGCCCATATGCTGTCAGTGCTGGTAACATGCAGTCCCAGGCCATCCAATGTGCAGGTAGTCGGGTACCTAGAGTTCAGGGTCTAGGGTGGGTAGGTATACATGGACATCCACAGATTCCCCCCATCACCGCCTACCAATGTTATGTCCCTTCCACATGGGGGAGAGGTGGCTTGGGGGATGTCAGGTTGGTGTTCTAGCAACTATTGGCTAGGGTGGACCAGGTAGATGTAGGTAGATTGTGTTTTGACAGCAGACTGTGGACAGGCTAGGGCAGTGATGGCTAACCTTTTTGAGCCCGAGTGCCCAAACTGCCGCACAAAACCAAAGAATTTCCTCAAAGTGCCAGCACGTCAATTTGCATAAATATTTGCATAATGCTAACATACACTAACTTTTAGTAAACATGTCTCTTAATGAGTGTATGGATAAAGACAGACTAAAAGATTTCTACATTACTATAATCCAGTGCCAACCGCCAGGCACATTAGGAACTACTACAAACACTGCCCATTTAGAACCAATAGCAAACCCACCGTATCCTAACAGCACTACCAGGACTCACAAAGCACCACACCATACCTATCAAAAAGCAACACTGCAAATATTAAACCAATACATTTCAGACAATAACAATACATGACCTACTGGGGAAAGAGAACAAGTGGCAATGTCAAAAAGGAATTACATAAACAGAATACCTCAGCTCAGTTACACAGTTGCAATTGCTCCAGCCACTTTCTTCTGGTTTCTTCATGTTTTCTGCTAACTCTCCATCATCTGCTGTCCATTTGTCCTTTCTTCTCTCTTCTAGTTTTTTTTTCCATTCTCTCTCTCTACATCCGCTTTAACATACTAATCTTTCTCCTTTTGCTCTTTCCTCATTCCTATTTCATCCACTCAAATTTTACCCCTCCATCCTCAATCCCCACTTACTCTCCCAATACCCGGCCAATTGTAGATTTTTTATCCCTCCCACACAAAATATTTTTCCCCTCTCCATTTTACTCTCCCAGCCCCATCCCATTCTAATCCTCCCCCAACATCAGCTCCCTTCTAGTTCCAGCCTCACCCAGCATCCATTCCCTTCTAGTCCCTGCATCAGCCCATTTCCAGTCCTAGCCCCCCATCAGCCCATTTCCAGTCCTAGCAACCCCCCAACCCAATACCAGTCCTAGCCCCCCCCCATCAACCCACTTCCAGTCCTAAACCCCCATCACCCCATTTTCAGTTTAAGCCCCCCCTATAACCCATTACCAGTCCTAACCCCCATCACCCCATTTCCAGACAGCCCCCATCAGCCCACAGCCCATTAGCAGTCCTACCCCCCCGCCCGCCCGCCCGCCCATTAGCAGTCCTAACCCCCCCAGCCCATTAGCAGTCCTAACCCCCCCGCCCGCCCGCCCATTAGAAGTCCTACCCACCCGCCCGCCCATTAGCAGTCCTAACCCCCCCAGCCCTTTAGCAGTCCCTCCCCCCCTCCCGCCCGCCCTCCCTTTAGCAGTCCTAACCCCCCCAGCCCATTAGCAGTCCTACCCCCCCGCCCGCCCACCCATTAGCAGTCCTAACCCCCCGCCCGCCCATTAGCAGTCCTCCCCGCCCGCCCGCCCACCCATTAGCAGTCCTAACCCCCCCCCGAGCCCATTAGAAGTCCTACCCCCCCCCCCTCCCTCTGGCAAATTTTTTTAAAAAAAAGCAGGCTCTGGCTGCTGCCGTGGCAGATTGCAATGTCCCGCGGGGCCCCCTCCGCCCGCTAAGCCCCTCTGCAAGGGCTTTCAGATTCGCGAGGGAGAGCATCTCCCTCGCGTCTCTGTTCAGCCCGCAGGGGCTAATGGGAAATTTCCCATCAGTCCCTCGCGTCTAAAGGGGCTGATGGGAAATTTCCCATTAGCCCCTGCGGGCTTAACAGAGACGCGAGGGAGATGCTCTCCCTCGCGAATCTGAAAGCTCTTGCAGAGGGGCTTAGTGGGCGGAGGGGGCCCCGCGGGACGCTGCATTCTGCCCTTGCCCCGTCCGCGGCAGCAGTCAGAGCCAGCTTTTTCTGTTTTTTGCGGACCTTCCCGTGTGCCAGCTGCAAGGCCTTCGCGTGCCACAGCTGGCACGCGTGCCATAGGTTCGCCATCGCTGGGCTAGGGCATGCACCTCAGGTTCGGAGTACCCAGTTTGGACTACTGGGTGTATATATGTTTCAGACAATGTGTGGTCACACCCTGCAATGCCTTACTAGGAGCTGCAGTAAAGGGTGTTCATTTAGTTGGGTTTACGAACTATTTGGGACGCATCCTGGGGAAGGTCTGTGGACCCTTGTTAGAGTGGTCCCCAGATGTGCACTGATTGCCCCTATTACAGACATAGTGGTACCCGTGTGACCTTTGGGGTACCTGCTGGGTAATGTTCCCTGGATGGGATACTGTGGAACACAGACTACTGGGCATGTTTGACCTTGGTCAGATGCTGTCTTGCTGATTTCCAGTTTCTGTGTTCCTATGTGCCACCTAGGTGACAGCCTAGTCCACCCTGTGCCCCAGCTGCCCCCACTGCATGTCCTGCCTGCAGCCCCCTATGCCCATTAGCACCATCACCATAGTAGCCTTTCATACTTGGATACTATGCTGTTGCTGCAAATGGAGCACTACTATCACTTTACTTGGGCTCCCTGCCTGTGCTGTACATTGCTGACACACTAAATTGATTCCCTCTCCTGCAAATGTGCATCTATCACCAGGTTGTCACTGGCAGTACTGTCCTGGCATTAATGTTGCAGCATTAGTATAGCAGGGGCTTCTCCACGCCCACTTCCTGCCCATTGACCCCTCCTCTCCGCCTTCTCTTCACCTTCTGGGGCAGTTACCACTGCCGGTAATGTTAACGTTACAGCTGGTAACATTACCACACGTTAATGCTACATCAGGTAACATTAACGCATGGTAACTTTACCACTGCTATGTTACCGTGCCTTAGTAAACATGTAAAATGCAATGTGTGCCTTTGAGTCAGTCCTGACTCCTGGCAACCCAGAAGCTCCTGGGTTTTCTTGGCAGTGTCACTGGAAGTAGATTGCCAGGCCTTTTTTCCAAGGCAATGGAGGGTCAAATGACTTGCCTAAGGCCACAAGGAGTGCTGGTGGGAATTGAATGCTGGTTACCAAGCCAGTTTTCTAACCACTAGGATAATCCTCCACTCCTTAATAAGCATACCCCTATGTTTTTTTCATTGTGTTCAGGTTTCCTTTCCACATGTGCTTTCCCTTTTGTCCATTCTGCATTTTTTCCACCATGCTTTCCTCTTGGCTATTGTGTTTCTGTTTGCCTGTTTCCTGTGTGGGCCCTGTTTTGTGTGTTTACTGTCATTTGGTTGTGTGGTGGGTTCAGCTTACCCCTGCTCCTTTTTCCCTTTTACTTTGTAGCTATTTCCTGGCTCTTTGCACTGTTCTTGTCCCACCACATGCATTTCCCCTGCCTCCTCCCTTTCCTGCTTTGCCCTACTTACTGCGCTAGTCCTTATCCCTTCCCAGCCCCTGTGTGATGCAGCTAGGGCTGGCCTCCGATATCCTGTTGGGAGCAGGGCACCCTCATTTTCCAGGACCATACTGCAGAGCAGGCGGGTCTCTGTCTCCAAGAAATTAACCAGCCTGGTTGCCATTTTCCAAGCTCTGGGCGGCGAAGGGGAGAGGATATCCTATTTCCTGTCACACGTGGACAACTGTGCAGGTGGACACGTTTTCGGAACTACACATCCACAGCATGGCCCGGAGGTCACACGTGTTACTTATACGCAACCGAAACCCCACCGATGCACATGTTGTGCTTTTTGCATCGCAGACGTACAATACCGTATTCTGTGGCGTGAGTGCACATTTAGCCACCCGGGCAGAGAATCACATTTACGTTTTGGACATACACATTCTGTGCGTTTACATCCATCCTACACATCTTTCTCAGAATCGGGCCTATACTGTCTAAATCGGACCTTTCTGTATCTATTTCTTCTGTATTATTTACAGATTTTGGTCTTTTTTGCCTAATTTCTCCTTTTTCTCTTTCAGTTTTTCTATCTTTCATTCTTTTCCTATTACTTCCCACAGATCTCATTTTTATATTTCTTTCCCATTATCTATTTTTGTATTTCTCTGATTTTTCATAATCATTTCATATTATTTTCAAGCAGTGTTTCTTTTTTTTTTCTCTTTCTTGCTTTCATTCTCTCTCTGTCTTCTTCTGTAATGCCCAACTCTGTTCTGTCTCACCTGCGAAACACAGTGATAAGATAGATTATAAGGGAGAGAAATAGAGCCAACGAGTGAAAAAAAAGACAAAAGCCATCTTGTACCTTCACCCTTTCATATGGTGTCTGAAAAAAAAAAAAACAAACACAACCAGTGTAGCACCAGGATTGATGGACCCATCAGACCAAAATGACAGAATACCCTGACGATTCTCATTAAGGACTCAGTCTCTTGGCTCATGGACTCTAAACAATGTGGGCTACTCATCAAGTTAAAATGCTGCAAGCTGCGAAGTGCAAAGGCCAAGATTTAATAGAGAGACAAATCTGTCTCTGAATAGACTTAGTTGACTCCAAAGAAAAAGAAAAGTAATTTTACTTTATCTATGGAATTACTCTTTATATTGTGTCTTATGTTGACTCTAAAGATATACCTTTAACATAGTGTATACAGGGCCGGCCCGTCCATTGTGCGGGAATGTTATCCGCACAGGACCCTGCGCCAACTTCATCCCACACATGCTGTTTGACTCCCGGCAGGACTGGCTGTTCGGCTCCTGGCAGGGCTGGCTTCAGAGGAAGGCGGGGAGGCCCGAGACCCCGGCTCACCTCTGTACCGCCATCAGAGTGAAGAGCAGCATTTTCCTTCTCTCTGGCAGCTGTGTTCTCGTGTAGCCAGCTGGTGTGCCGGAGGTTAAAAGGCATTTCCTGTTTCCAAGGCATTCAGCGCGCCAGTGGGCTACATAAGAACACAGCTGTGAGAGGAAACAAAATGCTGTTCTTTAATCCAGTGATTGTATAGAAGTGAACCAAGGTCTCGGGCCTCCCTGGCTCCCTCTGAAGCTGGTAAGACGTGTGTGGGGATCTTGGGGGGGGGAGGAGGGGGAGGCTAGGACTAGAAATGGCTGATGGGGGTTAGGATAGGAATGGAAATAGCTCTTGGGGAGGCTAGGGCTGGAAATGGATTGATGGGGGGCTAGGATAGGACTTGAAAGGATAGGACTGGAAAGGGCTGATGGGGCTAGGACTAGAAATCGGCTGATGGGGGACTAGGATAGAACTAGAAAGGGTTGATTGGGGGCATGGGCTGGAAATGGACTGATGGGGGCTAGGATAGGACTGGAAATGACTGCTGAGGTGCTATGATTGGAAATGGGTTGATGGGGGACTTGAACTGCAAATGGGCTGATGTGGGGTCTAGGGTAGGGTAGGACTGGAAAGGGTTGATTGGGGAGTGTGGACTGGAAATGGACAAATGGGGGGGCTAAGATAGGACTGGGAATGGCTGATGGGCTAGGACTGGCAATGGGTTGATGAGGGGCTTGGACTGAAAATGGACTGGTGGGGGGCTAGGATAGGACTTGAATGGCTGATGGGAGGCTAGGATAGGAAATGGGTTGTTAGGGGGTTAGGATAGGACTTGAGGGGGTTGGTAGGGGGGCTAAGAAAGGACAGGACTGAATGTGGAGCTGCGACTGGAAATGGGCTGATGGGGGTCTAGGGTAGAACTGGAAAGGGCTGATGGGAAGTTTGGACTGGAAATGGGCTGATGGGGGCTAAGATAGGACTGGAAATGGACTGATGGGGGGCTACGATAGGACTGTGAATGGCTGATGGGGGCTAAGAATGGAAATGGGTTGATGGGGGATTGGACTCAAAAAGGACTGGTGGGGGGCTAGGATAGGACTCAAAAGGCTGATGGGGGGCTAGGATTGGAAATGGGCTGTTAGGGGGCTAGGATGGGACTTGAAGGGGTTGATAGGGGGGCTAGGACAGGAAATGGCTGATGGGGAGCTGGGACTGTAAAAGGGGTGATGGGGGCTAGGATAGGACTGGAAAGGGATGATAGGGGGCTAGGACTTGAAATGGACTGATTGGGGCTAGGATAGGACTTGAAATGGTTGATTGGGGTGGGCTTGGACTGGAAATGGCCTGATGAGGGAACTAGGATAGGACTGCAAATGGGATGACGGAGGTGCTAGGATAAGACTGGAAATGGCTGAAGGGGGACTAGGATTGGAAGTGAGCTGATGGGGAGCTTAGGAAATGGGCTGATGGGGAGGCTAGGATTGGAAATGGGCTGATGGAGGGCTGGGACTAGAAATGGACTGATGCAGAGGGATGGGAGAATGGGACTAGAAGGAAGTGGATGCTAGGTGGAGCTGGAATTAGATGGGAGCTGATGGGGAGTACTAGAAGGGGATGAGACTGGGGGAGTGAGGATGGAGAGGGGAAAAGGTATTTTTTGTTGGGAGGAAAGAAAAATCTACGATTGGCAGAATATTGGGAGAGTAAGTGGGTATTGAGGATGGAAGGATGAAATTTGAGTGGATAAAAAGGAATAAAGAAGCAAAAGGGGAAAGATCAGTATGTTGGAGCAGATGTAGAGAGAGTGGAAAAAACTCGAAGAGAGGAGAAAGGACAAATGGAGAGCTATCAGAAGACACACACAAAAAAAAACCCCAGAAGAAAGTGACTGAGGCAGTTGCGATGGAAAAATAAAATGCCCAAACAACAAAAAAGGTAGAAAAATTCTATTTTATTTTTAATTTATTAACTGGACTATGTCAGCTCTAGGAAATGTGCATTGCTAATGTCTTTGCATTTTGTTTAGTACAAGAGGAAATTAATTTATTGTTTTATTTCTCCAGTGTTGTTGTACATTCCAAGGTGTATGTTTACTAAAGAGCGCTATCGCACGATAAGTGACATTATCGCTTTATAATACTGTGCGATAACATCATTTATTGCGCGATAACATCTCTGGCAACGTTAAGGCACACAGAGGGTAGAGTAAGTCATTCCAGAGGGCGGAGAGAAGGGGTCAATGGGCGGAGAGTGGGCGTGGAGAGGCTCCAGGCACACTAACACTGTGAAATCAGGGTCTGAAAATTAACGCCAGTGAAAACCTCGCGTTAGAGGCACATTTGCAGGAGAGAGAAACCATTTCAGTCAGCAATGTACAGCAAAGGCAGAGAGACCAAGTAAAGTGATAGTAGTGATACATGTGCAGCAACAGAATAGTGCCCATGTACGAAAGGGTACTACGGTAAGGCTGTAAATGGGGTACAGGGGGCTGAAGGCGGGACATGCAGTGGGGCAGCTGGGGCACAGGGTGGACTAGGCAGATGCCTAGGTGACACATAGGAATGTAGAAACAGAAAACCAGCAAGACAGCAACTGACCAAAGGCAAACATGTCCACGAGTGTGTGCCACAGTGTCCCAGGGGACAGTACCCAGCAAGTACCCCAAAGGGCACATAACATTGGCAGGCGGTGCCAGGGGGGGAGCGTGGATGTCTATGTAGGCACCCCTACCCCATATCACGCACCATAGGCAGCCACCTACCCGCACACTGGATGGCTTGGGACTGCGCACCACCAACACCACTGGCATAATGGCATGGCAGCATGGTGGCGGAGTGGTGCTGGTGGTCGAGGGAGCAGTGGCATCTGCCCACAACAGACCAAGGCCAAGCCCTGTTTAGGTGGGTGCCGTGCACTGCAACAGACAAGGAATGTCTGACGAACCGTCATGGTATCCCCAGGGCATGACCTGCCTCTGTGACAACACTTTGGTGCAGCACACATGGCCAGTATACTCAGAAGCAGAAGGTCACAGGTTCACGTCCCAGCTGTGGCTCCTGCAGACCATGTCCCTATATTTTACCCAGTACTAAACCGTGGTAATAAAGACGGAACCTTTATTGCAGATAAAATAAACACGCCATAAACACCTATATTTTACCCCACAGAGCACATACACCATAAACATGTGCAATCCCTAGAGCAGAGTTTCCCAACTGCAGTCCTGGAGGGCCAAACACCATTCAGGTTTCATGCTGTCCCTAATAAATATGCCTGTGATGCATTTGTATGCACCACCCCCATTGTATGCAAATGTACCCATGCATATTCATTAGGGACAGCATGAAAACATGAACCGTATTTGGCCCACCAAGACCAGAGTTGGGAACCTCTGCCCTAGAGCAGCGGCCAACAGGGGCACAAACACCCACACCCACAGGCTCCACTATCCAATGGCTCCTGGAGAGTCAGGCTGTTGGGCCTTGCACGGAGCAGCATCTACCAATACTAGCACCTGCATACCTTAGCAATGCCGTCTTAAACTTGGAAACATGTTCCACATATATCAAAAACTTGTTATGATTAATGTCAGATAACAAATCCTAAGTTAAACACAATTTGTTGCCAGAGATTCATTATAGCAACCTTTCTGATATCTGTGGAGTGTGTTTCAGCTTTTGTTTCTGACAATGTTTACCACCCTGGGGAGTGACCCAAGCAGTATTGAGTACCATAGCAATGCCTGCACTGTGCTCAGGACTGGTGTGGTGGCCAGGGCTGTCAACGACCTCTATATTTTGTGGCGATCACACCCCTACCAGGTGGTTGCCTAGTAGGGATGGGAGACCATCTTGTATTCCTTTTCCAAAGGGTTGTAGTTGTGTAGTCATAAATGAACCAAGCGGATGTTTCAAAGCGCACAAGAATTTTTATTAGCTTCCTTTAGGTAAGATGGTAACAACCTTCAAAGCAACTTTACACTCAAGACAAAGAAACAAAGGATAATCTTCTCCAATTAAAGCAAATATCAAAACAGTGTTTCCGTGGAATTATTTACAATGGCTTTCCTTTTCTTTTCCTTTAAGATGCTTCTTACTTCAGCAATAATAAAGGCACATGTATTTACAACTTACAATCAAAGCCAGTAGGGCTGCTAGCTCCTTCTTTGCTGTTTTGAGTTAAACAGTTCTCAGCTGTCTAGCCCCACCTTGGTTGCACTAGCCACTTCTTTAGGAAAGAACCTTAGTGCTTCAATATAAGACTCATTCTCTCCTTTACTTCAGGCTTTCAGCTATAACAAAGTTGTAACAGCTTTCTTAATTTCTTTCTGCTATTTGGCTTCCATTAATTAGCATCAATACAAACAGCACAGTCCATCTCAGAACAAGAAGAACGCATGTCAGTTCCTCTACCATCTACCTCCATACTTTCTTCTGAGCTGCATGTTGGTAAAGCTTGGAAACGTTCAGGCACTTTTTCCTTTAAGTCATTTAAAAGCTCAAATAGCCTATTCCACTGCACTGCCCCTCCTTCTCTTGGCAGAACTTCAACAGGCTTCTCCTGTTCAACTTTTCTTGAAAACCCCTTTTTTCTAATCTGGGTTTTCCCAGGTACAAATCCCTCTTCAGAATCAGAGCAAGAGATATAAGCCTTAGGCTTCACTGCTTTCTTTCTCCTACCTTGGAGTTTTACTGCAGGGCTTCCATATCTGGGGCTTCTGTTGGCTGTAGCTATCTCTGCCTCAGAGCCAGTCAGGGAATCAGGGTAAGATTTCCTCTCCACTTCCTGGGGCTTCTTCTGCCTGCAGACACACCCTTCACCCGAGGAGTCTAGGCTCTCTTGCCTTAGCTTTTCCAATGCCAGCCTTCTCTCTCTATCTCTCTTGCCAGTATACTTAGTCCTCTCCCTGGAACCTTCTCTGTAGCTCTCTTGGCTGCAGTCCTGGCTGCTCTTGCTCTCCTTGCACTTGTCCTTGTTCCTGTTCCTGTTTCTCCTTCCGTCCATCTCTCTGTTTGTTTGCTCAAACTTAAACGTGGAGCAGGGCACCTCCCCTTCTGACTCCACCCCCATGTACCTCCTACTCTTACCTAGGGTTGCCATGGAGTCTGGGTGTGGCCTTAGCCTAGCTCTACCCTCGTGGTTTTTCTCACTGCTTTTACTATGGTGTATGTGTTCTGGTGCACCCATCCCCCGCAAAGAAGAAAAAGTTCCTTTTCCCTTTATTTCTTCATGCTGGACTGCACTCTCCTTACCACAATTTGCACAATGCTGAAATAGGTGTGGGAGTGTGTGTATGTCTATCCAGTGTTTTGTGGCTGCCTACACCTTACTATGAGCCCACAATGCTTACACTGTTTCCAGTGCTAGCCTGCCAATGTGCATAATGAGGAGCAAGGTACTTTGGGTATGGCCCAGACAGGGCGGCCTGGGCAGGATGCATCTGTACAGGGCATAGGGCAATGGCTGGGACATTGTAGTACCCGACCACCACCTACATGGACAGGGTGGCCACAGCTTGTCATGCTGGGGGGGGGGGTCACTCTCACCCTGACTGGGCAGTAACTATGGCATGGCTAGGTTCCCCCATAGTGCTATGCAGCATTTTTCTCAAGTGATACCTATGAGTTTTCTTTTTTGGGGTCCAATCACTGACTTACCTGTTTGGTGTGTGTTCGTATCCCATTTTTGGTGCACACAGTGCCTCCAGGAGCATGCACTATATACTAGCTAGCAGACCTCTGCAGTTAGCATGTGTATGGTTGGAACATCTTGCAGGGTGCAGTGGGTGGAGACTGACTGTGCCCTCTGCTGGTTAATGTGAGATAGTGGTGGGGGCAGCTGAGCTTTTCCAAGCCTGTCTGTCATTGCCCTATGTGATGCGTAAGGGTTGGCATTGACTGCCCTGTAGGGTGCCTATTCCCCAGCAGGACTGGGGTTGATGGTCCCCTCTACTGCTGCTATTGCAGAGATGTAAAATGTGGATCTGTTGGTGTGAGATCCTGTCCCCCACCCTGACCCACAGAGGGTGGGTTGGGTGGTGCTACATAATCCGCTTTTGTGTCCAAACACCACCCTTCTCTTATAACATGTGACTATGGCAACCACACAGGATATACACTATTCTGAGTGCATCATAGTCCATAAGGACTAGACGTGACTGGGACATACAGATGGACACAAGTGTATCCGAGGTGTATCTACAAGGACTACCTATCACACATTGGCACTGACAAGGGACCAGCAGCATAGCCTATCTCAACCAAGCCAGGTGCTGTGGAGCTGGTGCTGGGCACCCCACCTCACCCTCAGGGTGAGCACAGGAACCATACAATGTCACGGTCTGTAGCTACTTTGTGTCAGTAACACACATGGTCAGTTTCCCCTACCAGGCCGGGATGCTATAGAGGCCCATACCCCATCTTGTGATCAGATGTAGGCTGCTGATCTGCATGTGCAGTGCATTACGGGTACGGGTGGGTTTACCCTATCCTGGTAACCACATCAGTTTGTGTGGTGACCTGCAGTCTTTTTGTAGCCAGCCAGCAGTGTGTTAGACACTATAGAGATGTAGCCCACTAGTTGCGTCAATGACTGTGAAAGCCGAGGTCATGGGTTTGATCCCACAGTGGTGTTATTTGATAAGGCTATCTGAGGCTTTTCCTTTTAGTTTAAATCAGTGCTGCCAGCATAAACACCCTCACAGTGCCGTAGCCTAAGGTGCCTCATAAGGCGCCCTATAGGGCACATTATAAGATGCCTTTGCGGACAGGGCACTTTATAATGTGCCCTATGGAGCGCCTTATAGGGCGTCTTATGCGGCACCTTAGGTTACGGCACTGTGAGGGTGTTTTTGCTGGCAGCACTGATTTAAATTAAAAAAGGAAATGCCTCTGACAGCACTGATTTAAATTGAAAAAAGGGAATGCCTCAGACAGCCTTCTTACATAACACTACTGCAGGATCAAACCCATGACCTCTGCCTCCACAGTCACTGCAGTAACCAGTAGGCTACATCTTTATAGCTTCTAATACTGAGCTGGCATGAACTTAGGGTTAACGCGTATTAACATGCCACGGCACCCACTATCGCAGGATACCGATTCCTTGCAACCTTCCCTCCGAACCGCCCACTATCTTATATGGCATTCTTCACATTAACGCTGCAACTAGCGCCGGTAACATTGAGACAGTTTAGTAAATATACCCCCAAGTTTGGCTTTTGAGGTTCCCCATTTAATTATTGTCTTCATATTTCTAAATTGTGATCCTTTGTTCTATATTTGTTGACAGTCTATGTTTTGCATGTGTAACCAAGCTGCACTATTCTGTTCATCTACTGTAGTTTCTATGTGACAGTCCCACTTGTTCTCTTTCCTGAGCAGCAGATGTATTGGTATGCTCTGAGATGTATTTGTTTAATATTCATAGTGTTGCCTTTTGATAGGTAGGCTTTGGTGCTTTATGAGTCCTGGTAGTGCTTTTATGATACAGTGGGTTTGCTATGGATTCTAAAGAGCAAGGTTTATAGTACTACCTGGCAGTTGGCACTGGAGTATAGTAATGTAGAAATCTGGTAATCTTTCTTTATCCTCACAATCCATACGTATGGTATTCAGACACTCCGAGGCATGTTTACTAAAAGTTAATGTACATTCATGAATGTTAATGTGCGCTAAGTGCTGGAACACCCATTTATTTCTATTGGCGTAGTGGCACTTAGTCACATTAATATTTAGTAAACATGCCCCTATGTTATTGCCAGGACAAAATAGAGGATCGTGAAGGGCTCCTTTGAAAGCCACCTAAAATTTTAGTTGGCAACATATACATTTTAAAATAAAATAAATTAAAATGTATGCAAATGAAGTCCAATGGATATGCAAATGATGTTCCGCAATGAGTCTCCGCACATGGCCCTGCACCACCCTTGGGCTGTCCCTGACTATATGGACTCACACAGGGCTTTATTTGTTAAACAAAAAAGTGGAACTGTGGAGAGGGTGGATGGGTAAGCAGGCCATAGCATAGGAGAAGAGGGGCTGGATTAGGGAGCAGAGTGACTGTTCTCTGCTATGCTCCAGGCTCATCCCCTCCCCTCCTCTTCCCCTCAGACTACCTGGGGCTGCTGTTCTGGAGTCTGCAAAGAAATGATTGCACTGCATTCCAGTCTGTTCCCCCAGAAATTAGGTCTTGTCCCCACAGGATTAGTAATGCCTTTATCCTATTAAAGGCATTACTAATCCTGTGGGTCTGCTATTTATTGAGCACTATGGTCCAACTACCTAGCATCAACCCATTCACTAACCATCCACTGCATCAAATACCACGGGCAATGAATTGCTGAATGTACTCAATCCTGATTCCATTGATCCCTTAACTCAAACATGAACCTCATAGCCTTCACATGCAAATAGCATGCACGACTCAATGTACTACAGTTATTTTGTATTGGCTCCCTGCATAATCTTTATAGCCTCTTCTGTAAATAGTTACTATGATTCACTGTATTATAGTTATATATTGGTTCCATATATATTGAGTTAAATATAAATCGCTTTGATCATCATGAAAAGCAGTATAAAATAAATGTTAGGTAAAAAAATAAATAACCTCTTGGGTTTTTACTTCTTAGCTAAGACAGAAGGTATGATATTAAAAATTCTGTTCTGCATACTTACCACACCTCACACACATCTTTTTGTAGGTAGAATTGCTGTTAATAGTATTTGATAGTTTTAGCTTTAATATACCCTAAAATATAAGAAAAATCATTTGGCAATTAATTTGTTATTCACCAAATTATCTGGATTTTGCATTTTATTGCATGTCTTTGTGGTATGCTGGCTGACACATATAGCTCTAATGGAATAAATAACAGTGTATAGTACTCTAAGGGGGATATTTACTAAAGCACACTACCATATGGATTAGTGCTATGCTAGAAATTAGCACAGGGCCCCAGGCTGAAAGCCTTGTGCTAACTTTGCAGCATGCATTGGGATGCATCCTAAATGCGATGGAGGTGTTCCCATAATGGTGCAGCTAGTAATTTGTGAAAAAGTATGTGAACCCTTCATTAGTACATTGTGGGAGAATAAAACAATTCAAATCATACAAAAGCTACCACAGATCCATTAATGTAAAAAGCTAAACTACATTTTGAGGATGTTTGGATAATGTTTTTGTAATGATGTTCATGTTAACATGTTAGCTGTAATATTGATAATTTAATGTAAAACTCATTTGCATGTCATGAAGAAGACTTTAACAAAACACATAAATATGTGTTGTTAATAACTAGACTCCATTCAGATTAATGGGTAATACAGTATTTACTAAATTGTGCTAAGAATTGGCTTCTTAGCATGGGTTTAGTACCAAAAATTAGCACAGAAGTGTGGCCAACCTGTGCTAATTGTCGGGGGTGTTCCTGGCAATCCCCATGCAGTTAGCATTGTGAGAAGCATCTCACTGTGTTAAACCGGCAACCTGATTAACACGGGTGCACTTACTGCCACCCATTGACTTAGCAGAAATTGCACTGTGCTAATATCAACATTGACAATTAGGGGTATGTTTACTAAACTGCATTAGTGCAATTCGCGTTAGGAGCCGCGTTAGTGGAAGGAAAGCCAAAAAAGGACATGGGCGGGACATCGTAACCGATAACGCGCAGTTGCGTGCGTTATTACACGCCGCGCAGCAACGATCGCTACAGCACGCGCCACTGCGCGCACGCCTAAGACAGTGGGCAGACACCCAAAGACAGAAACAGAGCTGTAGCACAATGGTTACTACACAGACTGATGGTACAAGAGTCATGGGTTCGATTCCCCAGTGTGCCTAATGAAAAAGGCTGACTGAGGCATCCTGTGTAACTCTTTGAAAGCCGACTATAATATTTTAATCTGCAGGCGGGTTACAGTTTGCATATGTCAGGAAAATTGTACCTGTCTTATGCAATATGTTCCAATAGTGACGTTCTCTCTGACATGGTCATGTATTATATACCATTTGATAGGAATATTTAGGCGCTCCCTATAGGGCGAAGTGGAAGGCGCACCGTATAGGGCGACTTGTAAGGCGCGCCCTATAGGGCGCCGCGTAAGGCGCGCCCTATAGGTTGCCGCGTAATGCACGCCCTATAGGGTGCCGTGTAAGGCGCACCCTATAGGGCGCCTTTTGAGCTACCCTAAGGTGACAGTACCCTGAGGGTGGTTCTGCTGGCAGCACTAATATACAGTAAAAATAGACAATGCCTATGACAGCCCTATCAATGAACCCCACTGTGGGTTGTGAACCTATGACCTCTGGCTCCATGGGCAGTGAAGTAACCAGTGGGCTAGAGCTGCTAATAAACACATGGCTGGCTACAGGAGGACTGCACGGCACCACACCCACATTCTGCTGTGGTTACCAGGGAGATTACATACCACCACCCAACGCACCCTCTAGGGCTCAGGGTGGGGGACAGGATCTCCCGCCCACAGATCCATTTTCAACCCCCTGCAATGGTGACAGTAGAGGGGACCATCACCCCAGTCCTACTCGGGATCAAACACCCTACAGGGCAGGCAATGCAGAGCACTACACATCCATAAGGTAATAGCAGACAGACGGCAGGTCTGGAAATGCACAGCTGCCCCCCACCATTCTCTGACATTCTCCAGCAGCAAGCCTCCAGCCGCTGCACCCTGCATGGTGTTGCAGCAAGACACATACTAGCTGCAGACAGTCCACCAGCTAGTCCATAATGCATGGTCCCGGAGGAGATGCATGTACCCAGAACGGGGATATCAGCATACACACCAAGCAGATAAGTCAGTGATTGGGCCCCAAAAGAGAACCCATAAATATCACATAAGAAAAATACTATACAGCACTATGGGGGAACCTAGCCATGCCATGGTCACTGCTCAGTCAGGGTGAGAGTGAACTCCCAGCAGAACATGCTATGGCCACCCTGTCCGTGCAGGTGGTACCGGGCACTACCATGTCCGGCCATTGCCCAATGCCCTGTGCAGATGCGGCCAGGCCAGGCCACCCTATCCAGGCTATTTTCACAGTACCTTGCTCCTCATTATGCACATTGGCAGGCCAATACTGGCAACAGTGCTAGCAGTGTGGGCTGTGGAGGGTGTTTGCAGCCACCACACACTGGATAGACAGACACACTCCCACACCTAGGCCAGCATTGTGCTACTACAGAGGTGTATAGCAGCCCTGGCCACCACACCAGTCCTGGGCACAGTGCAGGCATGGATATGGTACGCAATACTGGTGGGGGTCACTCCCGAGGGTGGTAAACACTGTCAGAGACCAGACCTGAAGCACACACCACAGACATCAGAAAGGTTGCTATGATGCAGCTCACTCCGAACATTGTACTTAGCCTAGGAATTGCTATCTGCCAGTACTCATAGCAACCTTTTGATAGCTGTGTACCATATTCCCAGGTTTAGGGTGGCATTACTAGGGTATGCAAGTGCTAGTATTGGGAGATGCGCGCAGAGCCCAAAGTCCTGCCTCTCCAGGAGGCTTGGGATAATGGGGTCTGTGGGTGCGGGTGTGTCTGCCCCTGTTGGCTGCTGCTTTACGGCAGAGGTTCTCAACTCCAGTCCTGCGGTGCCAAACACTGTTCAGGTTTTCATGCTGTCCCTCATGAATATGCATGAGATACATCTGCATACCATGGGGGTGGTGCATAGATATGCAGCACAGGCATCTTTATCAGAGGCAGCATGGAACCTGAATGGTGTGGGGCCCTCCAGGACTGCATTTGGGAGGCTCTGCTCTAGGTAATGTGCATGTTTATGGTGTCTGTGCTCTGTAGGGTAAAATGATGGTGTTTTGGGCATGTTTACGTCATCTGCACGAACGGTTCTGCCTGTATTAGCACGTTATAGTAGTGGGTAAAATATGAGGACTGGGTTGGCAGAAACCACAGCTGGGACTTGAACCTGTGACCTTCTGCTTCTGAATACAGTCGTTCTGTGCACTGCACCACCATGTTCTCACAGAGATGGTGCATTCCCTGGTGATACCATGACTGTTGGCTAGGCCACGGTCTGCTCCGGGCAGCTGCCACTGCCCCCTCCACCACCAATATCCCTCAGCCACCATGCTGACATGCCCTTCTGCTGATGGAGCTGGTGGTGCGCGGTCTCAGGCCATCCAGTGTGCAGGTAGGTGGCTGCATATGGTGCGTGTTCTGGGGTAGGGGTGCCTGCATAGACGTCCACGCTCCCCCCCAGCCTCGCCTGCCAGTGTTCCGTGCCCTTGGGGGTTGCTGTTGGGTACTCTCCCCTGTGACGCTTTGCGAAACACACTCGTGCCCATGTTGGGCCCTCATAAGCTGCTGTCTGGCTCTACTGTTTACGCATTCCTATGGGCCAACTGAGCATCACCCTAGTCCCTACTGTGGCCCAGCTGCGCCACTGCATGTGCCGCCTGCAGTCCTCTGTATCCCCTTTTCCAGCATCTGCCCGGTTGCCCGTTACGACATGCCCGCCCTGATGTTGCGGGACATGTGCACACCATAGGAACCCTGTCCGATGGTGGGGAAATCCCTGAGCAGTGCTATTTCACTGTGGGCCCATGCACCTTGTATGGGGACGGAGTATGTACCCTTCCACGAATTATCTCTGTTCTATGGAGCTTACTCGGGGAGGGGGGGGGTTGATATTTCTCATTGCTACCACTATTGGCAAGCTTGGTTGTTGTTTTTTTCCAGTTTGTTGGGGTCATTTTCGGTGTTTCTGTGCCCTTTTGTTTTGTGCACATGTATCACACTTATCACCTTTTTTTGGTTACCCTGCCTAGGCTGTACATTGCTGACACGTAAATGGTTTCTCTCCCCTTTAAAGTGCTTTTACCGGTAGGTTTTCATTCGCGTTGGGATTCAGCTCTGGAAGTCAGCGCGTTAGCCTCTCCCCGCCCACTCTCTGCCCATTGACCCCTTCTCTCCGCCCTCTCTCCACCTTCTGTGGTGTTTTACCGCGCCGCAGAGCATTACGCTCGTTAGCGCGTGATAACGCGCGCTATAGCGCGTTAACGATTGTTAATGTGCTATAGCACGCGCTATAGCGCGCTAACGATCGTTAACATCGTACAATGCGTGTTATTCACGTTTACCGCAGTTTAGTAAACATACCCCTTAGTATGTGCTAATGACACTTGTGCTAATTGCAATGTTTAGATAGGGGCCACTCTCTGCCCCTAACCCGCCCAATCATGCGTCAAGCAGTTAACACAGGATTTTTACCATGCTGATATTTTTAGCATGCAACTACTGTTACCATGGTTCCACACTAACCATTTACTGTGTGCTAAACCCCACACTAAACCCCACATTAGTGCACTTTATTAAATATGTTGCAAAGTGTACTAAGGTTCAAAAATGCATATTAACACATTTTGTTGAAAAGGTTGTTAAATAATCCATTAATGCAAACTCATTAATATGCACAATAATCAATATTGTTATTATTATTATTGGGCCTGATATTCAGTGCTGGCGGCTTGCACTGCTAAAGCTGCTAACTTCCAGTACTAAACTTTAAATCCGGATATTCAATGCCAGAGCCATATCCAAGCTCCGGTATTGAATATCCATGTTGCCTGGATTGCCGCAAAGCTAACAGGGCAACAGCGATATTCATGTAAAAGCCTTTGAATTCCCCCCCCCCTCCCAATTTTTATTATTATTTCAAAATCATTTATCTCTCACTTAGCATTGTACTCCTAATTAGGTTACATTACATACATAATCATGATTAAATTATGCAAAAATAAAAAATACATTAAATACATTAACACCACATAAAAATAAAACAAGATCCATGAACCTTAAAACCACCCTCACCTCCCCCAGAGCCACCAAAAATAAACCAAAAGCTTCATTAAATAGAAATGTCTTCACTTCCTTCCTAAGACTTCAACAATTCCCTTCTTTCCTAATCTGAAAGGATAGCTAATTCCAAAATGCAGATCTCAGAACAGAAAAAATATAGGATTTGTAGAGATCAAGTAAACCAGCATCCTTGCAGGAACAAGCAGGACTTCTGAAGTGACCATACACTGTACCAGCTGCCTTCATAAACATTTCCATACCAACATAAAATCTTATAAGCAAATATTTTAAACACCACAGCTGTTATTTTTTAATCCACCTGTGGTATTTAAATATTTCCCATATGGTGTTCCCTTAAACTCACTCTAGGGGCACCATGACATGGCTAAGCCCTGCTGAGCAGGCGATGAGGCCAGGAAGGCTAGCTAGGAAGGAGGAAGAGGGTATGGGAGCTAAGAGGGGGCAAGGATTGGTTAGGGAAGGTTGGGTGGGAATGATAAGAATGTGGGAGAATGGAAGAGCCCAATTGGCTGGGCACTTTTGGGTAGGTCTAATATGGGAGCGTCAAGAAGACCATGTTTTCTGGCCTTCCCACCCTGCTAATTGGCCTTTGGGGGACAGGGATGGGTGGTTGCAATCATGGCTGGGGCAGTTGTGGGGTTTAGGGGGTCTGGTAATGCCCAGCTTTGGTCAAATTTGGGGGAACAGGCCAAGATCGAGGGGGGGGAGGAGATAAGTATATAGAGGTTCATGTGCAACATATCTGTGAGCTGCTGGGCATAGTATAACATCACCATGGGTTAAGCAGGAATGGATGGATGGGCCACAGGGACCCTGGAACTTCACCAGAGCTACATCAGCACCAACTACCCCACTAGAGGACAGCAACCTTGGGCCGGAAGGACTGGGGTTTCTAGTCCCACAGGTGCTCCTTGTGGTCTTGGGCAAGCCACTTAACCCTCCATAGCCCATGTTCCCTGTAAAATAGTTCTCTGTGTGCTGTGCTTTCCTGTCTAATCAATGTGTTTATACCTCAAAAATTTCCTGTCATGATTTGACAATTTCCAATCTGTAATAAAAAAAAAAAAAAAAACGCTGCTGATCGCTGGAAGTAGCGGTATACAAATGTATACTAAATAAATAAAATAAAAACTAGCCAGGGGATCAGGTAGGCAACAGGGCCGGCCCATCCATTGAGCAAGAATGTTGTTTGCACAGGGCCCCACGTTTCAGGGGGCCCCGCACAAACAACATTCTGCCCATCAGCCCAGGGAAACTTTAAAAGAAAAAAATAACATGCTGCTGCTGCCGCCATGGCAGCGGCAGAATCAAGTGTCTCCCGCGGGGCCCCCGCCCGCCCATCCAACAGAGCCCTCCCTCCTGTCCGGCAGAGCCCTCCCTCGATCACTCTCCTCGGTGCGGTTTTCAGAGCCGCGAAGGGAGGGTTTACCTCTCGCGGTCACGGCTCTGTTAAGCCCACTGGAGCTGATGGGAACAGGCATTTCCTGTTTCCCATCAGCCCCGGCCGGCTTGACAGAACCGTGAGAGGGAAACCCTCCCTTCGCGGCTCTGAAAGCCACGTCAAGGAGATTGATCGAGGGAGGGCTCTGTTGAGCGGGCGGGGGCCCGGCTGGAGACACTTGATTCTGCCGCTGCCACGGCGGCAGCGGCAGCACGTTAGTTTTGTCTTTTACAGTTTCCCTGGGCTGATGGGGGGGAGGGGGTTAGGACTGGTAATGGGCTGGGGGGGTCTAGGACTGGAAATGGGCTATGGGGGGGTTAGGACTGGTAATGGGCTATGGAGGAGGCTAAGATTGGAAATGGGCTGTTGGGGGGGTTAGTACTGGTAATGGGCTATGGGGGGGCTAGGACTGGAAATGGGCTGATGGGGAGGTAGGACTGGTAATGGGCTATGGGGGGCTAGGACTGGAAATGGGCTGATGGGGGGTTAGGACTGGTAATGGGCTATGGGGGGGCTAAGACTGCAAATTGCCTAATGGGGGGCTAGGACTGGAAATGGGCTGATGGGGGATTAGGATTGGTAATGGGCTATGGGGGGGCTAAGACTGAAAATGGGGTGATGGGGGTTAGGACTGGAAGTGGGTTGATGGGGGGCTTAGGACTGGTAATGGGCTATGGGGGGCTAGGACTGGTAATGGGCTGAGTGGAAGGGGGGCTTGAACTGCATATATCTGATGGGGAGGGGGGCTTGGAATGGAAATGGTCTGTGAGGGGGGAGCTAGGACAGGAAATAGGCAGATGGAGGTGCTAGGATAGGACTGGAAATGGGCTGTTGGGGAGTGTTGAGATTGGAAATGGGCTGTGAGGGGAGGGAGCTAGGACTGGAAATGGGCTGATGGAGGTGCTAGAATAGGACTGGAAATGGGCTGTTAGTTGTGCTAAGATTGGAAATGGGCTGTGGTGGGTGCTTGGAATGAAATGGACTCATGGAGGAGCTAGAACTAGAAGTAGGCTCATTGGGGGTTTGGAATGGAAATGCGCTGCATGGAGGGGAGCTAGGATTTGACATGGGCTGATGGTGGAGCTAGGAAAGGACTAGAAATCAGCTGATGGGGGGCTGGGATTGGAAATGAGCTGATGGAAGGACTCGGATAGGACTGGAAATAGATGGGGGAGCCAGGACTGGAAATGGGCTGATGGTGGGTTAGGACTGGAAACGGGCTGATGGGGGGGCTAGGACTGGAAATGGGCTGATGCGGGGACTAGAAGGGAGCGGATGCTGGGTGGGGCTGGAACTAGAAGGGAGCTGATGTTGGGGGAGGATTAGAATGGGATGGGACTGGAAGAGTGAAATGGAGAGGGGAAAAGTATTTTGTGTGGGAGGGAAGAAAAATCTTCAATTGGCCGGTCATTGGGAGAGTAAGTGGGGATTGAGGAGGAGGGGTAAAATTTGAGTGGATGAAACAGGAATGAGGAAAGAGCAAAAGGAGAAAGAGTAGTATGTTAAAGCAGATATAGAGAGAGAATGGAAAAAAAAACTAGAAGAGAGAAGAAAGGACAAATGGACAGCAGATGATGGAGAGTTAGCAGAAGACAAGAAGAAACCAGAAGAAAGTGGCTGTAGCAATTGCAACTGAAAAAAAAATGCACAAAAGGTAGAAAAATATCTCTTTATTTTGAATTTATTAACTGGAATATGTCAACTCTGGGATATGTGAATCATTAATATCTGCGCTTTATTTAGTACAAGAGGAAATTAATTTATAGTTTTATTTCTACAGTGTTGGTGTACATTCCAAGTTTGGTTTTTGGGGTTCCCAGTTTAATTATTGTCTTCCTGTTTCTAAATTGTGATTTCTTGTTTGGTGATGGTCTATGTTCTGCATGTTTAACTGAGCTGAGGTATTCTGTTTGTGTAATTCCTATTTGACATTGCCACTTGTTCTCTTTCCCCAGTAGGTCATGTATTATTATACTCTGAAATGTATTGGTTTAATATTTGCAGTGTTGCCTTTTGATAGGTAGGGTCTGGTGCTTTATGAGTCCTGGTAGTGCTGTTATGATACTGTGGGTTTGCTATTGGTTCTAAATGGGCAGTGTTTGTAGTAGTTCCTAATGTGCCTGGCGGTTGGCACTGGATTATAGTAATGAAGAAATATTTTAGTCTTTCTTTATCCATACGCTCATTCAGAGACATATTTACTAAAAGTTTGTGTATGGTAACATTATGCAAATATTTATGCAAATAAGGCCCCTTATGCACCGAGTCTCCGCACATGGCCCCACCCCCCCCCCTTGGGCCGCCCCTGGTAGGCATGTAAAGCAAACGTTACATATGGGTAATGGGCAAGCCAATTTTGGTAAACTGTTTGTAGTTTTAAATGATTGAAGATGTCAAAGTTGAAATTAATCTGCAACCATATTTTTAATGTCAAGTCAATGACAAGTGGTTTGAGGTTAGAAGCGAGGCAGATGGTCTGAGTGCTGATGTTAATTCAGCACTGCTTTTCAGATTGCCAGTGGTGATAAACATATGTGGCACGCAGCAACAACCCACATCATCTGGATAGTCAACTAAATAGCACTACACAGATAACTTTGTAAGGTTCTCCAATGCTCAGTCTTCATCAGGGTTCTCCAATTGCAAGACACTGACAACGGCAGTTATAGAAAATAATGTTTCTGCAGAATGTTATATCGACACTGAGTTCAGGAAAGGACAGCAATCGCGTACCATCCT
Source organism: Ichthyophis bannanicus (assembly GCA_033557465.1). NCBI lineage: Eukaryota > Metazoa > Chordata > Amphibia > Gymnophiona > Ichthyophiidae > Ichthyophis > Ichthyophis bannanicus. Next base: position 369,111,590 of record CM066038.1, on the reverse strand, counting down.
TAATTTTGTCAAGTGTCTGTTGTTGTTAAGTGCCGTCAAGTCGGAGTCGAATCATGGCGACCTTCTGGATAGCTATCCTAAATTGTGTTCGGTCTTGAGTCAGGCGGCTCATTGTTAACAGACTGGTACCCGTAGCTGCTGTTATTGTATCGATCCATCTAATTGCTGGCCTTCCTCTTTTGCGTTTACCTTCTATCTTGCCAAGCATGATGTCTTTTTCTAATGATCTCTCTCTTCGCATGATGTGTCCAAAGTATGAAAGTCGAAGTCTTGTCATCTGAGCTTCTAAAGAAAGCTTTGGTTTGATCTCCTCTAGTACCGACTGGTTTGTTCTTCGGGCAGTCTATGGTATACGCCGCCAGCACCATAATTCAAAGGCATCAATTTTCTTCCTGTCTATCTTTTTCACTGTCCAGCTTTCACATCCATATGATGTTATTGAAAATACCATGGCTTGAACAAGTCAAATCTTTGTATGGAGAGAGACATCTCTGCTCTTGAGAATCTTATCTAGGTCTTTCATAGCCCTTCTGCCAAGAGCAATGAGTCGTCTGATTTCTTGACTGCTTGTTGCTTCTTTATTGCTAGTTGATCCAAGTAGGTTAAAGTTGTTCTTGATTTCAATTTCTTCTCCTTCAACGATGAACCTGTTGATTATGCCAGTTGTCATGATCTTTGTCTTCTTTACATTAAGGTGCAGGCCCATTTTGAGACTATGTTCTTTGATTGTGAGAAGCAAATGTTTCAGATCATCTTCACTTTCAGCCAGTAATGTGGTATCATCAGCATAGCGAAGGTTGTTGATAAGTCTTCCACCAATCTTCATACCTCTGTTGTCTTCATACAATCCTGCTTCTCTGATGATTTGTTCTGCATATAAATTAAACAGGTAGGGGGAAAGTATGCAGCCTTGTCTTACACCTTTGCTTATTTTAAACCATTCTGTTTCTCCTCGATCTGTTCAAACTGTTGCTTCTTGAACCATTTAGATTGTGCAAGAGTATGATCAGGTGTTCTGGTATACCCATGCTTCTTAATGTGGCCCAGAGTTTCTCATGGTTTACACAGTCAAAAGCCTTGCTATAGTCGATAAAGCACAAATAGATATCCTTTTGGTATTCTTTAGTCTTTTCAAGGATCCATCTCACATCCGCAATGATGTCTCTCGTTCCTCGCCCTTTCCTGAACCATGCTTGCACTTCAGGTAGTTCTTGTTCCAGGTATGGTTGTGGTCTCCTTTGAATAATCTTCAGTAGAATCTTACTGGCTTGTGGGATAAGAGCGATTGTGCAATAATTTCCACAGTCAGTTGGATCACCTTTCTTTAGTATTGGTATAAACACAGATCTTTTCCAGTCAGCTGGCCATGATGTTGTCTTCCATATTTCTTGGCAGAGCCTTGTAAGTATGGTAACAGCTGCATCAGATTGCTGCAATACTTCTATAAAATGCCATCAATGCCTGGTGCTTTGTTCTTTGATAAGGCTTTCAATGCTGCTTTAACTTCTTCTTTCATCACCAATGGTTCCCAATCATAAGGTACAGGTTGAAACGGCTGTTGGTCCACTTGATCTTTATCATATAAAAACTCTGTATATTCCTTCCACCTTTTCTTGATCTTCTCAGAATCATTCAGCATAGAACCTTGAGCATCTTGTAACATTCCAATTCAATGCTGGAACTTTTTCTTTAACTCTCATAGCTTTAGGAAAGCCGATCTTGTTCTTCCTCTAATAGTTTCTGCTTCTATTTCCTTGCATGCGTTGTTGTAGTACTTTTCCTTGTCCTGTCATGCTGCACATTGAAAATCTCTGTTGAGTTCTGTTATTGTCTTTCTTTCTCCTCTAATTAATGACGATATTTTCTGCTCAACTCTAAACCATGAGTTCAGTATCAACTTTGCTAAAGAAAACTATTTTTAGATACAACGAGGTCTCAGACTGTTATGAGGCATATTGTTCAGCCAGACTTGCTGGGATGGACTGACTTCTTAGCATCAACGACCTTACTATGTTGTATATTCATATAGTTTTCTCATTTATAGTTATATTATTTTTTCTTCTTTACTTTTTTCTTTTTTCAATTATTAATACGTTCCAAAATATAAATAGTTTCCTATTCTTTTTTAAAATTCTCATAAACAGATAATAGCGCTGATCTTTTTAAATGTTCACAAACAAAACTCCAGACAAACAGCGCTTATCTGGTAATGAAAGTGTTCTTCATTTGCTGAAACATTGTAACACTGCAACGCGACTCAAGCAGACGTTGTTTGTAGTGCAGCTCAGACCAAAGATGTTTCCCAACGTCTAACCGCAAGCGCTGCCACGTTTCACTGTTCATTTCTTCAGGGGAACAAAGCTCCAGGCTTCTGAGTTCACTTTCCAACCTGCACGGACTATAAGAAATCCTCCAATATAAACTAGCTATCGTGTTCTGAACTCAAATAAATAACAGCAATGCACTTATCAGGACAAGAACTGAGCAATAAGTTACCTTCCTTTCTGCCATCATGAACCGAGAACTTGACTCTTCAACTGTTACCAAAAAACACTGTCACCACGCTGTTTTTATACCCAGCACATTGTTGTTATCTTGAGCATAATTTCTACACGATCTGCACAGGACTAATCATCGATCAATCTATTGTATAATAGTCCGAACAAACTGTCTTAATGAGACACCTCACCTGACACAGCACTGCTGTATGTCCCCCGAGGAAGGCGTTTGCCGAAACGCGTAGGGACTATCATCAATAAAGCAGTCTGGTACCAACCTACGTCTCTTGCTCCATTTGTTCCCTAGGCAACACAGAGGGCACACTTTGATGTACAGTGAAGAGATGGAAGGGTGTGTGGATAGGTGATGAATCTGCAGGCAGCGCATGGTCAGGTTAGCACAACACAATAAAATAATAAAACCCCATGTGGGAATCAAACCTGCAACCTATGGTGTTCCAACACATGTCCGTAACCACAATCCCAAAAAACCATGGCAAGCACAATGCAAAGATAGTACCTCAAAGGGAATGTGTTTATGGGAACCTGTAACACCCAGTGATGTGGCAGACGGTTGGCAGATACACAGATGGCACCGTACAAGGATGTGAGCACAGGTGGGCCATGTACATGACCAGGAAATCACTAAATACGTGTGTCAGTGTGGTCAAGCAGCAGCAGAGACAAATGTACGTCAAATACATATTTTTATTTTGGTTAAGCATCAGAGATAGCGTAGATATTTGGTATTTAAAGGTGTGGAAGAATTGAAGGAAATATCGATACATCGAGAAGATGTATTACAACTATTAGATAAACTGAAGAGTAGCAAATCACCTGGGCCATATGGTATACATCCAAGGGTGTTGAACGAACTGAAATATGAGATTGCAGACCTGCTATTAGTAATCTGTAAACTATCATTAAAATCATCTCTAATACCTAAAAATTGGAGGATCGCCAGTGAAACACCAATTTTTAAAAAGGGTTCCAGGGGTGATCTAGGAAACTACAGACCGGTGACCCTGATGTCAGTACCGGGAAAAATGGTAGAAACCATCATAAAGAACAAAATTACTCAGCATGTAGATAGTCATGGCCTAATGGGAGACAGCCAACAAGGCTTTAGACAAGGAAGATCTTGTCTAACTAATCTGTTATGTTTTTTTGAAGGTGTGAATAAACAGGTGGACAAAGGTGAGTCAGTTGATATAGTGTATCTGGACTTTCAGAAAGCCTTTGACAAGGTCCCTCATCAGAGACTTTTGGCAAAACTAAAGAGTCATGGGATAGGAGGCAGTGTACTGTTGTGGATCAAGAACTGGTTAAAAGATAGAAAGCAGAGGGTAGGGCTAAATGGCCAATTTTCCCAATGGAGAAAGGTGAATAGTGGTGTACCCCTGGGATCTGTGCTGGGTCCGCTGCTTTTTGACATATTCATAAATGACCTGGAAAGTGGAATAACGAGTGAGGTTATCAAATTTGCGGATGACACAAAACTATTTAAAGTTGTTAAAACCCAAGAGGATTTTGGAAAATTGCAAGAGGATCTTGATAAATTCAAACACTGGGCATCAAAATGGCAGATGAAATTTAATGTGGAGAAGTGCAAAGTTATGCACCTAGGGAAGAACAACCCAAACTATGGTTACATGATGCAAGGTTCCACATTAGGAATCACCACCAAGGAAAAAGATTTAGGCATCATTGTGGATAACATGTTAAAACCTTGGGCCCAGTGTGCAGCGGCAGCCAAGAGAGCAAACAGAATGCTAGGTATCATAAGGAAAGGAATGGAAAATAAAACAAAAGATATTGTAATGCCACTACATAGTTCCATGGTGAGACCGCACCTTGAATATTGTGTGCAATTCTGGTCACCGTATCTTAAAAGGGATATAGTGTTATTAGAAAAGGTTCAGAGAAGAGCCACTAAAATGTTAAAGGGGATGGAAGGGATACTCCTATGAAGAAAGGCTAAAAAGGTTAGGACTCTTTAATCTGGAAAAGAGACGGCTGAGGGGAGATATGATAGAAGTCTATAAATTAATGAATGGAGTGGAACGGGTAAATGTAGATTGGTTGTTTACGTTATCAGAGTGTAGAAAGACTAGGGGACATGCAATGAAGCTACAGGGTAAACTATTTAAGACAAATAAGAGAACCATTTAAGACTAATAAAAGAAAATATTTTTTCACCCAACGTGTAATCAAACTCTGGAATTTGTTACCGGAGGATGTAGTAAAGGCTGTTAGTGTAGCTGGGTTTAAAAAAGGTTTGGACAAGTTCCTGGAGGAAAGGTCCATAAACCATTATTATGAAGGGACCCAGGATATCAATACTTGACCCAGTACAAGCATTGTGGAACCTGTGTCTTTTGGGGAAACTGCTAGATATGTATGACCTAGTTTGTGCACTGTTGGAAACAGGATTCTGGGCTTGATGGACCTTGGTCTGACCCAGTATGGCATATCTTATGTTCTTATAGATACCGCCTTTCATAATATCAAGGCGATTGGATAACAGGGGAAAAATCGAAAACACATTTTGCAGGGCAGCAACCCACATGTTACAGAAAAGTCACTGGCCTGTCAACAGATGATGGGCAGAAGAGATAATGTGCATTAGGTGCATGGTGTGCAGTATGCATTAGCCCCCCCCCCCCACACACATGCTGCTGCACTCTCCAAATGTGTTAGTTACTGTCATGCACCGCCCTAGTGGCCAGTGGTCGTAAGGGTAGGTGGGACACAAAAATTATTTTATTATGAGAGGAGAGTCTTTTAAGAGCCAGGTGTAACTTGGTCTTAGCAGTTCAGCTCCTAACTAAGAAAAATTGTGAATGCAGAGTAGAGGGTTAACAAGGTATTTATATCCCTTTACGCATAAGATTCAGCTGGGTTACAACCTAAAGAAAAAGTTCCACTTGTATCGGCTCAGAATTATCTCTGTCTGTATCAGTGGTTTCACTGGCTATAATTTCTGGCCAGGGCCTTGTCCTGTTCTCTGGATGTTTAAAGAGTTCCTCTAGTGTTTGCCAATGAGCATGGCCTACCCTCGGGAGTTGGCTACTTGGCTTATGAGAGGTAGCTTTGCTTTCCTTTCTCACAGGTTTAGCATTACTTTCAAAAGGCTTTTTATAAGGTAAGGTTTTCTTCATAGAAACAGAGTCAGCATACCTTGGCTTCAGCAGAATATAGAACTGGGATTTCCTCCTTCCCGCAGTTCTTCAGGAACACAATCCCTGTGCCAATCTCCTCTCTGAAAGCTTCTGTTACCTTTCGGTTTGGCCTCAGGTTCCTCTGGTACAAGCAGGCTTCTTTCCTTCACTCTGCTTTGCCTCCAAATGTGATTGTTCCTTTGCCCAGCACTAGTTTCCCAAGTGCTTCTTTCTGCTTGGTTCTTGCTTGTGGTGCTTCTCTCTCGTAAACCTTCAGCTTTACCTCCAGCTCCACAGCTGCAAGCACTGCTCTGCCCTCTCCAGTCTCCAGTCTTCCGTTTATAAATCTCTCCTGTGTTTGAGCTTCCCGGGCTGACTGTCAGGTGCTCTCGATTATCTAAGTGTGTCCACTCAGGCTCTGTGAGTGCACGCCTGCTCCCTCTAGCTGTTCTGTGTGGATATTGCATCTTGTGCATAGCTTTTTCTTCATGAAAAACAGCTTCTTCTCCTGCATTTTTGCTTTCATCAGCCCCTGCTGCATGACATATCCCCCTTCTTAAAATATTACGAGCTGAGGAATCTTCTTCCCTACAGCACGTAATCTGTGACAACACCTCCGTCCTATAACGTAGCTTTCCTGCTCTGTGCTCTACTCTATAATCATATGGTTGCAACGCCATGTACCATCTGGTTAGCCGGCTGTTATTATTTCGCATAAGGCTCAACCATTTTAGAGGGGCATGGTCAGTAATAAGAACAAATTTTCTTCCAGTTAAATAACATTTCAGGGACTCAACCGCCCACTTGATTGCCAGGCATTCCCTTTCGATCATTGAATACTTTCTTTCGGCCGGTGACAGCTTCCTACTCAGGAACATGAGAGGATGTTCAGCGCCTTCTTGCACCTGGGAGAGAACGGCGCCTAAGCCGGTTTCCGAAGCATCCGTCTGCAGTAAAAATGGTTGGCTAAAATCCACGCCTCGTAGTATCGGGGCTTGACACAACCTTTCTTTTAGGTTCCTGAAGGCTTCATCCGCCTCCGCGGACCATTGTAATGTATTCGGTGCGTTTTTCCTTAACATCTCCGTGAATAGCGAGCTCTCATCTGCAAAATGGGGGATAAAACACCTATAATAGCCGATGAGGCCGAGAAAACTCCTCAACTGCTTTTTATTCTGAGGAACAGGAAAATTTCTTACGCTCTCCACCTTGTTTATTAAGGGGCGCACCGTAACCCGACCCACCAAGTGGCCCAAATACTTGACCTCTTTGGCGGCGAACATGCACTTCTCAGGGTTCAGGGTTACTCCCACTCGTCTCATCGCTTTCAATATGGCTCTGACTTGGAGTAGGTGTTGTTGCCATGTGGCACTATGAATGAACACATCATCCATATAGGCTGTGGCGTAGCTTTGGTGTGGATGTAGAATTATGTCCATTAGCCGCTGGCAGGTTGCAGCCGCTCCATGTAACCCAAAGGGCATCCTCCTGAACTGGAACAGCCCTAGGGGAGTGCTAAAGGCTGTTTTGGGTCGAGCATCTCTTGTCAGGGGCACCTGCCAGTATCCTTTGATCATATCCAAAGTCGGGAGGAATTTTGCTTGTCCTAGCCTGTCTAACAATTCTTCGATGCGAGGCATCGGATACGCATCAAAGGTTGACACTTTGTTAACTTGACGGGAAGTCGATGCAAAAACGCATGGTACCATCGGGTTTAGGTACCAAAACAATTGGACTGCACCAAGGACTATGCGATTCTTCAATAATGCGCATTTGCAGCATTTCCTGTACCTGGTTTATAACTTCTTGTCTTTTTGTCTCTGGCAAACGGTACGGCCTTTGTCTTATAATTTTTCCAGGAGGTGTGATTATCTCGTGCGCTACTAAAGCTGTCTCTCCTGGTACAGGCGCCAGGATGTCTTTGAACCCTTCCAGCAAATGGGCCAATTCCTGCCTCTGTGTTACGGAGAGTTCATCACTGACCCTTGGCGTAGGAAAGGTTTTGCATTCATCCAAGTGTGGGCACAGATCTTCGTCTGGCTGCTCATTCCCGATGGCCACAAAGCCTTCCATATCCGCCTTTCCTGTTGAGCTGAAACCTCCAGTTCCCCAGCTCGTGGGGGTTACCATATCCACTTCTTCTAGGGTTGGGAATCCCACACGTTCGAAATTAATTGAGCAATGTGCTCTCCTGCTTTGACATTAAAGTCTTCATTCGCAAAATTGAAGAAAAGGACTTTAAGGACGCCTCTGTAATCTGGATCCACTACTCCAGCGTCTACATCAATAAAGTGCTTGGAGGCTAGGCCAGACCGGGGTGCAATGCGACCGTAGCAGCCTTGGGGTAGCTCCAACTGGATATCTGTACTGACTAGCGCTCGTCCATGCTTAGGAATAACCTGGTTCTCGGCACTATATAGATCGTAACCTGCGGCCTGTGCAGATGCTCGTTGGGGGCTGCGAGCTTGCCTGGAAGTTTTACAAAACTTTAGTACAAACCTCTTCCAAGGCTCTTCTTGTATTTTAAGCTCGGCCTTTTTAGGTTTTCCTAACAGTGGGCTGGGAACTGCACTAATCTTAGAGCGGGTGCAAGTGGATACAAAAGCTTCCTGCGGAGACAAGCCCTTTTTAAGACCTTTTTTAAACTGAGGCCAGTCTCTGCCTAGCACTAGCTCTTGAGGTAGCTTAGGTATCACAGCAATCAACATCTCCTTTTCAATACCCAAGCCTTTTACCAATAGCTTGTATACTGGGTAATGTGTAGCAGCATCATGTATGCATTTTATTTTTACTTTTCCTTCTGGCTGTTCAGGTACAGACTCACCATGCTCCTTGATCAAAGACCATAATTTGTGGGAGATCATAGTTTGATCTGCGCCAGAGTCTAAAAGTGTTTTTGCCTCAATGCCTTGTATTTTTACACTTAATACAAACCATTCCCTCATTGCTTTCATGTTTTCTCCAATGAGAGCAGTACGCATGTAATATTCATTCTTTAAGTGACCCTTTTTTCCACACGAAAAACATCGTTTAGAGGGTTCCTTTAACATAGCGGTAACATTTTTCAAACCCTTATATGCACAGCGTGAGAGACTTTCTGATGTCTGTGCTTCCATACCCACTGCCAACTTTGGAATCTGCGCCTTTGGTTGGGTGACCAATTCGGCTTCCAAATAATGCTCTGTTAGCACGATGGCTTCAGCAGTGGTGTGACAATTTTGCAGAATAAGGAAGTTCTGCATGCTTTTAGGAACTGCAGACATGTATTGTTCCAATACTATCATATCCATCAAAGTACTCACTGTTTTTTCATCAGGTTTTAACCATTTTGTAGCCAAACTGTTTATTCTGTCCTAGAGCCTTAGGCGTCTCACCTACCTTAAGCTGAGTAGCTCTAAACATACGATTGTATACAAAGGGTTTGAGGTCTAGGCGATCCCTGATGGCCTTGATCACCTCTTCATAATTATTGGCCAGAGCAGGGGGCATCGCCCTGTATGCTGACAGCGGCTCCCCTGTGAGGGCGGCTGCCAGGCGAATTGCCCATTGCTCTTTCGGCCAGTTCGCCGAATGTGCAGTTCTATCAAAGGAGTCAATGAAATCATCCACGTCATCGGTGGCAGTTAACTTTCCTACCGACAAGGTGTCACATGTCCATTGTCCTACCGGACGATTACTCAGTCCAGAGTTCTGTCATAGCTGAGTGTTGGCTCTCTCCAGCGACTCTTTCTGCTGTGCCAGCCAGGCCTCCATCATTTGCAGAACAGGCTTCTGTTGCTCCTGCATGGCATGAATAGCCTGCCTCTGGTTCTGGCAAGCGAGTTCTCCTTGCCGGTTGAACTGCAGAGCCATCCAAGCGCACAGCTCCTTCTGCTCCATGATGATCCCTGAAAAGAAAAAACACAGAGAAAAACCAAGTGCGGCCCAACAACTAACAATGAGCTTCCTTTTTTTTTTTCTCCTTTTTTTTTTTTTTTTTCAACTCTTACTGCTATATCCAGTGTTGTGTCAGCTTTGGAAAAGACGCTGCTGCTCCGGCCTGCAGTGCTCCGCCTTCGGTGCCAGCAACTGGATACTTCCCACTCTGATCCATGTCTCCTTCCACTCCAGGTTCTTGGCCTTCCGGTCCGGGTTTTTGCCACTCCACTCCGGGTTTTGGCGCACCACTCCAGGTTTTGCTTTTTTTTTTTTTTTTTTTTTTAAACCTTGGGGTTAATTTCTTTCTTTATTCTTCTTCTTGCGGTTGTGAACCTCAAAATCCAAACAACTACGCAATTTATGTCGTGCACCGCCCTTGTGGCCAGTGGTCATAAGGGTAGGTGGGACACAAAAATTATTTTATTATGAGAGGAGGGTCTTTTAAGAGCCAGGTATAACCTGGTCTTAGCAGTTCAGCTCCTAACTAAGAAAAATTGTGAATGCAGAGTAGAGGGTTAACAAGGCATTTATTTCCCTTTACGCATAAGATTCAGCTGGGTTACAACCTAAAGAAAAAGTCCTTAACTTCAGGAATGAAATCAACTCAGGTTAACAGAAAAACTGTTATGCTTCACAGTTGTAACAATGCTTAGTTAAGCTTTCCAGAGTAAAGCAAATGTTTCAGCACTCTTCTTCCATTTAGCAAATGAATAACATTCTGAAGATAACATATATCATTCACAGGTTTAACAGTGACTCTGCACTGCCTGAAATACACAAAGAACAGTCCATCTCTTCCTGAGATAAAAGGCTTGGCTCTACAAGTTCCACTTGCATCGGCTCAGAATTATATCTGTCTGTATCAGTGGTTTCACTGGCTATAATTTCTGGCCAGGGCCTAGTCCTGTTCTCTGGATGTTTAAAGAGTTCCTCTAGTGTTTGCCAATGAGCATGGCCTACCCTCGGGCGTTGGCTACTTGGCTTATGAGAGGTAGCTTTGCTTTCCTTTCTCACAGGTTTAGCATTACTTTCAAAAGGCTTTTTATAAGGTAAGGTTTTCTTCATAGAATCAGAGTCAGCATACCTTGGCTTCCAGCAGCATATAGAACTGTGATTTCCTCCTTCCCGCAGTTCTTCAGGAACACAATCCCTGTGCCAATCTCCTCTCTGAAAGCTTCTGTTACCTTTCGGTTAAGCCTCAGGTTCCTCTGATACAAGCAGGCTTCCTTCCTTCACTCTGCTTTGCCTCCAAAGGTGATTGTTCCTTTGCCCAGCACTAGTTTCCCAAGTGCTTCTTTCTGCTTGGTTCTTGCTTGTGGTGCTTCTCTCTCGTAAACCTTCAGCTTTACCTCCAGCTCCACAGCTGCAAGCACTGCTCTGCCCTCTCCAGTGCCCTCTCCAGTGCCCTCTCCAGTCTCCAGTCTTCCGTTTATAAAGCTCTCCTGTGTTTGAGCTTCCCGGGCTGACTGTCAGGTGCTCTCGATTAGCTAAGTGTGTCCACTCAGGCTCTGTGAGTGCACGCCTGCTCCCTCTAGCTGTTCTGTGCGGATATTGCATCTTGTGCACATCTTTTTCTTCATAAAAAACAGCTTCTTCTCCTGCATTTTTGCTTTCATCAGCCCCTGCTGCATGACATTACATATGAGTGCATGTAGACAGTACACGGTGCATGATGAGGGCCCAACACACATCATTCATGATCTGTTCATAAAAATAGATCTGTCTGCCAACACAGGAGGCACACACATGAAACAGCATATGTTGTTAAAAGTAAGAAGGTGTAAACACATATATTAAAATATATGTTACAGCTGTCACATGATGCCTGATATAGGAATCAAAGCAGTACCAATGTAACCCAAAATAATCATCAAATGCAAAATGAGGATATGCTAACAGGTAGCAGAGGCACATGAACACAGAGAATTCAAATGAAACAAACCACAGAAACATGCAGAGATGACACTATGCAGAAGGTCCCCTGCACTGGTTGGTGTGGATACAGTGTCTGTACACATATATCACGGTACATGGAATGCACAAATGAAGGAAGAAAATGGACACCCACACTGGCACACTCCAAATACAACGGGGCAATGTGAGTGCCGGAACCTCAGACATGCAATGCTAGGTTTGTAAAGCAGTGTAGAACGTCACTTTGGTACAGTACACAAACACAATAACCTGTATATAGAGAGTGAAAGAAAGTTCAAACATATGACAGTAGCCCACACAGAAGCTATATTACCACATGCTGTGTTGCACCAACATAGTCAGTCACATGCACATGCACCTTGTACGTTGAAACATGATACAGTGATGCCACACATGCACTGTGACACCCTGGGTGAGTGCAAACATCAATCCAAGATGTTGGTGTGCAGTAAAGTGGTGTGGTGGCAAATACTGTGTCATGTCCAAGTGGAGGGTAGGCGTACATGGACAAGAGGAACTCTCCAATGTCCCCCCTGTGCCACATGCATGGCTGTATGCTCATGTTGAGCTAAACAAATGAGCATATCCTGCATTTCAGGTCACACACATGGGCAAAACACAACAACACAATGTCAAAAGGATGTACAACATACATAGAAACATAGAAACATGATGACATAAAAAGACCACATGGCCTATCTAGTCTGTCCTTCCATATCAACAACTACAACAGTCCCCTTTTTACCTTTACAGATCCTTTGTGTTGGTCCCATGCTTTTTTGAATTCAGTTACTGTCCTCATCTCTACCACGTCCACTGGGAGACTATTCCACGGATCCACTACTCTTTCCGTAAAGAAATATTTCCGCATATCACTCCTGAATCTATCTCCCTTCACCCTCATCCCATGTCCCCTCGTAGCAGAACTTGCTTTCAGTTGAAAGAGGCTCTCCCCCTGTACATTTATGCCACGGAGGTATTTAAACATCTCAATCATATCACCACTATCCCACCTTTCCTCTAAGGTGTATATATTAAGATCCTTCAGTCTGTCTTCATATGCTTTATAATGAAGACCACTAATCATTTTAGTAGCTACCCTCTGCACCGACTCCATCCTGTTCACATCCTTTTCAAGGTGCGGTCTCCAGAATTGCACACTATACTCCAAATGAGGTCGCACCAAAGACATATACAGAGGCACTATCACCTCCTTTTTTCTGCTAGCCATTCCTCTCCGTATCCATTCAAGCATCCTTCTAGCTTTTGCAATTGCCTTTTCTACCTGTTTAGCTACTTTAAGATCATCAGACACAAACACGCCTAGGTCCCGCTCTTCTTTAGTAGACAAAAGTACTTCACCCCCATTCTATATTGCTCCCTTGGATTGCTGCAGCCCAAATGCATGACCTTACATTTTTTAACATTAAATCCCAGCTGCCAAATTCTAGACCATTCTTCAAGCTTAGCTAGATCCCTCCTCATTTTATCTACACCTTCCTGGGTGTCTACTGTATTGCAGATTTTGGTATCATCCGCAAAGAGGCAAACCTTACCCGACAACCCTTCCACTATATCACTAACAAAGATGTTAAAAAGACAATGTCAGTCCCTGCTGCACACGTAGGGACCAGTACACAGTGTCCACAGTGCAAAGGGTGTCTGCAACCCAACAAGTCCCGTTAAGATTGTCCTTGAATCCCTGGGCAGTCAGAGTCAATTGTGACATCTCAATATGCCACAGTACTGGAAAGGTCATGTGTGTCTCCTGTGATGAACATGACACCCAGCCAGAGCATGGCAGCAATGGTGTGTTGGACAGGCCTGTCATGCTCAAAGTAGCAGTCCAACAATAATGTCCATCCTAGGCATCTGTCCCACTCGCAGAGGTCAAACATCATATGGCACCATTTCCCAGGGATAGTTCAATGGTGTTGTTGTGTCCTCCAACAGGTGGGTGATGGTGACGCCAGATGTACTGTAGTAGATGTGCTGTTTGTGTCCTCTTCCCTGTGTCAGAAGAGGATAAACAATGTATTGGTATGCTGCTTGCAACATCAGCCCAAATTGCAGAGAGTCAAACATCAATATGTATGTAATGAAACGTCACACAGGCAAACATAACATGATCACAACACAGTGCATGTTGTGGACATTTGGAATTGGAACTGCAGATGAGGGTGTCACATGGATATGGTCATGACCATGCCCATGTTACACAGTTGTTTCACAGCTCCACCCAATGTGCATCAGCGTTCGTGTACAGAGACACAACATTAAATGTCCATGAAACAAACAATAAATCATTAACATGTAAAGGCTGATGTCATTCCCAAAAGACCGTGTGTTTGCATCAAGTGTCTGTTTGGAATCCCCTGAGGCTCTCAAAGGCCACAACACGTCACAGTGAAGGGAGAAGATGTCAACGAAATGTGTCGAATCACCGTGTCCCCATGTCCAGCCACTATTGATGCATGTCCACATTATGGCGATATCTGTGATACAAAAATGCTGTCACGCAGTGGTCTGTCAGCACACAAGAGATAGGTCAGCTCACAACACGCAACACATGTCCACAATGTTCACAAGGTGAACAGCAGTAAGGTAGAGATAGCAGTCACTACTGCTCCCCAGGTGTACAGACCCCTCACACCACATGATAGTGCAAAATGCCTGCAAGCTGTATCATCACACAGCCAACCCAAAAACACCCACCCACATAGTATGCTAAGGTGAGTGTGTCAGCAGTAGCATACGGCCTGTATGTGCACAATTGGAGATTAGTGGAGATAAAGGCTTGTCAAATGCAATGATACACTGCTGTTGGCTGATGCTACAATGTCAGGGAAGGGTGTACGTGCAGCCCACCACCCAAACACCTAGGACCTGCAGACACACGCAGCTCTGTTGGATGTGTCTCAGAGACAGTGTTGTTGAAGACGAACTGGCCAGGAACATATGTGGATATGTGTGCCAACAGCAACATATGGGGTATGGGGGTGCAGGGCAAAGAGGTGAACAACAAACATATGTACAATATGACAGATCACTGCAGACATGTGCTCCCCCTGATTCTTGTCACAGACAAATTAGCTGTAGGTCCACCTACCCCAGACTACTGCATGTTGGATGACGTACAGTCAGCTGCCACTGCACCACAGCACCAGGAGGATCACCAAGTATGTACTGTGGATTGCAGAACACAAGAGAAACATACATATGTCATGTTGGAGCTGTGCAACACATGCTGCACCTTCACATCCTCAGCTCGCAGACCCCCCAAGACCCCCCAAGATCCTTTACAGGTTGACTGTTCCCCATCACAATGTTCACACTCGCTTCATGCTAAAGTTATCACTGAAGTGTGTGTGGCAAAATACAAGGGCCCGTACTCTGTCCGTCCCCATCCTCACCTCTCTGCTGTCCTCAAAACTGTTGAACAGAACCGTCTCCTCGCTACCATGTCCCTGCTTGGCTCTAAGGCCGCAGTACTATCCTGCACCCCCCATATCGCTCCCACTGCCCCTTCAGTGTGTGTTCTCTGTGTCTCAATGTCCTCTGCTACCCCGCTGTCAGTTCCTATACCACAGTGAAATATCCAGGGGCTTCTTCCTTATCCTCTGTCAATATCAATTTCCTTGGTGTGGCTAGCTCATCCCTTATTTATTTATTTATTTATTTATTTATTTAACAGCTCTTATATACCATGCTATTTGACATCCCTTGACTTTCATTACTTGTTGTGTGCTGATGAGTTGCAAATATATCTCCCAAATATATCTCCCACGCCTGTGCTATGTCTGCCAAAACACACCCCGATGTCTTCTTGCCACCTGACATTGATGGCTGCATGTCATCCCACTCTGTGAAAGTGACAATGGCAAAGCATGTATATCCCATATGTGCACCTAAACCCTCCCCTCCCATCAGAGCGTCTGTGTGTTTGTGGCCATACCTTCCTCTCTCCAGGGTCTTCAATGTAGGTGTTGTCTTGGACTCCACTCTCCTCCTCTACACACATACCCAGCTTGTAGCTGAGGCTTGTGGTTTCTTTCTAGATGACATCAGCTATATTTCCACAGTTCTCCCTGGATACACAACTAAAACCCCAATACACCCCCTAATCAGCTCCCGGCTTGTCTACTGTAACCTACACCTTGCTGATCTGCCTTTGAATCATCTCTGTCTACCTCGAAATATGCAACACTGCACTGTAGGACAATCTACAGCCACACACATAATGGCAATAATACTCACCCTGTCAGGACACCTCACAGGTTCCCTATCCGTCTCCGCATCCATGTCACGGCTCTCCTGCTGACCTATACATGCAGCACACTGTGCTGTTGCAGTAACTTCCCTTACTGATCTCAACTACCACTAATACAACTACTACTGAGCATGTATATAGTGCTACTTGTCATATGTAGCGCTATTCTGAAAACAAGTAACACACAGTCCATGCTCATCAGAGCATACAAACCAATCAATCAACTCATATTCCAAAATGTGAAGCACACATGTCAAGGCAACTGGTCCTATCTATGGGTCGCTCTCCTACTGTTGACCCCAGACTACACGCCTTTCACCTTGCTGCACCCAAAGCCTCAAACTAACTACCTGTGGCTGTACAGCAGCCCCTTTCCCAATCAGCCACAAATCATGTGTGACAGCTTACCAGCTCCCCCAAGCCTACTAATCCTGACACACATAATCCACCTCCACCCGCTGTTGTGCCCCGCTCACATCTTTTGCATTTCAGTCATGACTAGATTGTAAGCTCGGATGCGCAGGCAGTGCATGTTATATGTCAGTGCAGTGTTGCATCTTACTGCTATTGGGATACAAATGTTCACTAGTAGTTGTAGTACACACATTTCTAAACAAATGTATGTGGAAACATATGCAGTACTTACATGAGAAGACCTCCTCAAACACCTGCCGCCTGACTGCTATGCCCTCACGTGTGTCACCATGGCCACGTACAGGAGGGCACGTAGGATCATCATCCAGATCCTCATTCATTTGGACAGGGATATGGTGCCTGAGAGCAATGTTGTGCAGGATGCAACAGGCTGTAATGATCTCTGCCACAGTCTGTGCTTTGTATTGTAAGGCCCCACCTGTCCTATCCAGACACCTAAAGCGACTCTTTAAAACGCCAAAGGTGCGCTCTATGATGGAGCGGCTGGAGGCATGGGCCTCATTGTAACTCCTTTCTGCATGTGTCCGTGGTTGAGGCACAGGGGTCAGCAACCAGGGGCGACACCCATATCCTGAATCACCTGCAAAAAGAAATGTTGAACGTTAAAGCAGTAGTTCATGTCCACCCAAATGGACACAAGTATGTACGCGCAAACCAAATGCACAAAACATCCTGACACCAACATATGACATCACATGATGGGACACCACAACTATGCATCATCGTGTGCAGTTATGACACACAAAACAAGGGGTAGGTGTAAGGATTGCACTCAACATAATCTGTAACCATGACACAAATGCTAGCGTCCATTCTACCATCAATACACAGCACCATAGCAAGGTAGAGCTAGAGGGAACTCCACCCCCCACCCACAACGTTAGATCACACACAGACAGATGAGAGACACACAACTAGGGATACACCTCAAAGACAGACATGTGCACAAACGGTTATTCAGAGGATCACCATGTGCATGTCAGAGATGATAAATACACACCTAGCAGTTTACAGTCCTCATACTGGCCTGCCTCAAATTGTCTGAATAGTGCCAAGTGATGCAGTATATAGGAGTCATGGGTGGACCCTGCAAACCTAGGGACCACATTCAGAATATGCATATTTGCATCACATACAACCTGAACATTCAGGGAATGGTAGTGTTTGCGATTGCGGAACCAGGGCAACATTTGTGCAATCAATAGTTCCCATCACGTGTGGTATCCTGGCCAACGCCTCAAAGGCCTGGTTCAGGGTCCCCCACTGTTGCCTAGTGTTGGGAATGGCAATGTAATTCCCCACCCAGCTGATCATGGCACGCAGCGTGAAAAGGTGGAGACAGCGTGAGAAGGTGGGGTGGCTCATGCCACCCACTGCGGCCACAGATGACTGGAAACAGCCAGAGACAAAGAAATGTATGGCACCAAGGAGCTTGACCAAACCCAGTATGGCATGTGACTGACCAGTCAGGTGCTCGAGGTCAGGTCTTAGATCCTCATAGAGCTCCCTAATAGCCCCCATGCTCAGGCAGTAGAGGGAGATGACCTAGTCCTCATGCATGCCCTGGAGCTGGGCCCTGGGCCTGTAGAGGCGAGGCTTGCGAGCATGCAACTCTGCATGCCTTCTGCTCCGTGCTGGCACAGCCCCTGCCTGGCCTGCCCCCACAGCTGCAGATCTGTGTTGCAGTGGGATTACACCCATGCCCTGTGCCTCAGCCCCATGGACACCATCTCCCCCGTCAGGCAACTGCAGCCGCTGCTCATCTCCCACTGCACATGCAGCAACCACAAAGTCCGCCATAAACTCCACCCCCCTCAACTCCTCCAACTCACTCAAAAGCAGACACTCACCTCTCCAACCTAGCCACACACCTCCCCCACCCCTCACCACCTCTCACCAACCCTGCCAGTCACCTCCCTTACCACACACTAACCCAGCCACACAACCCCATCACCACTCACCAACCCAGCCACTCTCCACCCCAAACCTGCTTCTGACACTCTCCTTGCTTCACCAACAACCAACAACGCACGCCTTCTCTCCCTCGCCTACAACAACCCCTTAACGTGTACCAGGTGTGCATGTGTATTTATAGGTTTGTTTTTACGCTGCGCGCATTGCACATGCACAGTGGTATGAGCGCATTGGCTGCACGCATTGTGCATGCGCTGTGGAGACGCAGAATGTGTGTGTGTGGAACACCATGTTACGCATGTGCTGTGCATGAGCGTGAGGCTTGGCGCATGAGCGTAACGGCACGCAGCACATGCACATATCTCACACCCACGCACAGTGCATGTGCAACGTGGTGTCTCGCACACACACACCTTCTGTGTATCTGTGGCACATGCGCAATGCGCGCAGCTGACGCACTCGTGCCACTGCACATGCGCAATGCGTGCAGCATAAAAAAACCCTATAAATACACATGCACACCTGGTACACGTTGAGGGGTTGTTGTAGGTGAGGGAGAGAAGGCGTGCGCTGTTGGTTGTTGGTGAAGCAAGGAGAGAGTCAGAAGCAGGTTTGGTGTGGAGAGTGGCTGGGTTGGTGAATAGTGGTGGAGAGTGTCAGAGGCAGGTTTGATGTGGAGAGGTGTGTTGCAAAGCAGGCAAGAGAGAGAGGAGGGGAGGCGAGAAGCAGGAGAGAAAGACAGGAGCAGAGTTGAGGAGCAGGTGGCAGGGAGAGGAGGGGAGGCGAGGAGCAGGCGGGAGGTGGAGCAGAGGAGCCGAGGGGCAGGGATGTGTGACAGGGAGGGAGAGGGCACAGAGGGCAGGGAGATGGAGCAACACAACATGGCAGGTGGGGAGGAGGGGGGCACCTGTTCAGCAGGACCCAGAGCCAGCAGGGAGTGTTAGGCCTGTGGTGGTGGCTGCAGACCCATTGGGTGTGTCACAGCCCACCCAGGGGCCACCCAGTGCCAAACGGAGGCATATATCGGTGCCAGCTGAGGAACGGAGGAGGGCTGTGAGATTCATTCAGCAAGAAAACCACATCCTGCTGGCCAGTGTGTTGGAGCGGTATGAGTTGCTCTATGGCCAGCTGAGCAACAGCACCATTGTAGCCACACATACACACGTGTGGGGGGAGGTGCAGGAAGCCATAGCCCAGGCAGGGGGACCAAACAGGGACCTGGACAGCCTGAGAAAGAGATTCAATGACATTAAGTGTGGTGTCAGAGCACACATGGTGGCGGAGAGGCAACATGCCATGGGCACCGGTGGGGTGCCCCCTTCACCCCAACCCTCACACCCCTGGAGGAGGAGCTCGCAGACCGTCTAGGTACCATCTACCTGCGTGGACTGCCAGAAGCGCTGGACACTGCCCATCCACAGGCAGGTAGGTCGGCACATCTCACCCCGCTGCTCCTTACCCTTGGAATAAACGTCCTTTGTCTATACGTCAGGCATGTTCTTTGCCCCTTTCCAAACTCAAGTTAAAAGCTCATCTTTTTGCCTATGTCTTTGGCTCTTGAGTTTGCTGTTCTCCTTCCTTCCCCTCTTTTATTTTGCCTTTCTATCTTCTGTCTCTCCTGCTCTTGTCTCTTTGCCCTTGTTCTTATCATTTTCCTACTCCTTTTATTGCTTTGTCTTTGTAGATTGTATGCTCTTTTGAGCTTCGACTGTCTTTTTGTGTTTTCATTGTACAGTGCTGCATGCGCCTGGTAGCACTTTATAAATGCCTAGGTTGCTCGCTATTTCTGTTACTTTTTTTCTTAGATATCCTTGTAAATGCCTGGTTTCGTTTCAAGGTTCAAAGTTTGTCTTTCTTGATCCTTCTCAGCTTGAGGTATTTCTTTCTGACAAGGAACGGCATGGTAATCAGTAACTGAAGGTGGGTGGGTTAAGTTTGTATGCTGCCAGTTAATTTAGAGTCCGCTCTATTTTGTTTCCTTCTGTTTTTTTCTTTTTCTATGTATCTCCCCATATTGTGGGCTATGATGATGTATTGCTCTTCACTGTGTGCTTTGGTTAATACTTGTTTCTATTTTGCTTGTATGAAACATCTATAGTTTCTTTATGCTTGCTTTGTAAGTTTGTTTGAAATTCTAAAAAATAAATAAATAAATAAATAAATGCTTAGTAGTAGTAGTAGTAGTAGTAGTAGTAGTAGTAGATATGCAGCACATGTACAGGGCAGGCCCAAGCACATGCGGCCCATGGAGGGGATTGGTGGGGGCCCATGTCCTGAGAGCATGTGTGCCCTAACACAGGCAACTGTGGGGTGATGAAACAGCAGCACATGGCAGAGTGGGTATGACAGGTACCTGGGCCTGTGTGCATTATATGCACAGTCCTGAATGTAGTTTAGGATGGCAAAGCTGTGGAGAACCAGGAGGCGTGGCAGACAAGTCCCATATTTGATTGAACACCGCATACATCAATGGTCAAGAAAACCTCCATGCAAAGCCCAGAGGGTTCAGCTGCACAGCAACAATTCATAGCACTACAGATCAGCAATGTCATAGTAATCTAAAAGACCTATCTGAGGAGTGGCTAATGATATCCCACCGTAATCAAAGAGGCTCACAGCATACATGAGCAGCAATGTAACAGTAAAGAGCCCCATTGGGATATCATTTGCCACTATTCAGATAACCTCTTTGTATTACTATTACATTGCTGCTCTCTAGTGCTCTGAATTGTTGCTGTGCTGCTGGACCCTGTGGCCTTTTCATATAGGTGATTTTGTCCACTGATGTATGCAGAGTTCATGTGATTACAGGGCTTGGCTGCCCTTCGAAGGACTCATCCTCCTAAGGATTTGTGGTTGGAGGACTAACTGAGGTCTATTTCCTGTATTACTGGAGTTATCCTACCCAGATTGGTCTAGCGTTCCTTCCTCACATATGGCTTATGATGTCTTAGGGGCTTGTTTACAAGGCCGCGGTAGCGGTTTCCGATTGTTATCCGAGCCACAGCCCCATTGAGTTCAATGTGGCCGCGGCTCCAATAACGATTGGAAACCGCTACTGCGGCTTTGTAAACAAGACCCTTAGGGTTTATATTGATTTGTTTATTTGTGCGTACTATTTTTGGGGTGTGTTCATTATTATCAGCTTGATTTCTCTGTCCCCCTGAGGTCTACTTGCTAAAATAGTACCTGGCATATAGGTCACAACCAATCATCATACATCTGCAGCCAGTGACGCAGCACATTGTGACAGGGGGAAACATGCAAGAGGCACATACAACTATCCCAGAACACATTGACCTGTGGGTACCCACACAGACCACCAAAACAGCTATGACGTGTGTATGCTCTTACCTATCTGGGGACATATCACAGACCACTCACAGGGAAGGGCCTAACACATGGGGATGATGATGTAGATGCAAACAAACACCATCAAACACATCACACACATGTCAAACACTTAACACTCTGTCAGTGGCCAACATACAGTGGGGATCCCCCACCCATCCTCACCAGACATTGGTGTGCACATTGTCACACCTGTACAAACTGCACATAGCACAACCCCCACACCACCTGGGATCAGCCCTTATACGCGTCCCGCAGTGCCACAGACACGTTCCCATACCCCCACACACGGTGCAACCCCATGCCCATCAGTGCTCCACCCATCCCCCGAGACACCCCACCATACCCATGGAGTATGGGATAGATGTCCACCCACACTGCACAGTGTCTTGTGAAGCAGAAGGCCCCCACACACATCTGTCTGACACGGACACATCCTGCAACACCTAACGTGCATACCACTCAGGGCAATGTGAACACATCACTCACACACACAATGATGGCACACAATTCCACTCAGGGCTCCCACATGCACCACGGCCACATGTATTGCTGAGGCCACATCCCAGGACAGGCGGCCAGTCCATACCTAGTGCTGTAGATAGGGGGTGCAGCACTCAGCATACCATCCCCCACACACACCGCATCCCATGTGGCACAGCTACATCAGGGAATGAGGCTGCTCCCCCCCCACCCCCTGCCAGGCACAGCACACTGTAGGCACATGTGCTGTCCCCATTGTAGGCACAGCAACAGCAGGTACAGGCGGACAACACATTGCTGTTGGCAGGCATGTACTACACAGGTGTACATAGGTGCGCTGTGCAAACTAATCTGTGCTGTGTACCCTTTTCCACCCCCCAGGTGACATCTGGACCATGGAGGCATATGAGGAGGAAGATGTGGCAGGGTCTCAGGATGCTGAGGGGCCAGAGGCTGCAATGTATGGGGACACAACCAGAAATGGCGAGGGGACCACAGGAAACAATGTACTGCCCGAGGCAGAGGAAAGGCCACCGGATGTCAACGTTACAGTGGGGGCCGCTAGCAGCAACTCACAGGCTGTAGAGGGTATGGAGATGGAGGGGAGTCACCACACCGTGCAGGCGCCAGGGACATCAGCCACCCCTCCCACCAGCATGGCTACAATCCTGGCAGAGCAGCGGGCCCACAGTGCCTCAGCAAGGCACGATGCTGAAGGTGGATAACAGCATACACAACAATCCCCATGGGGGTTGATGTAACATCCACAATGACATTCCATGTGCACCACAATATGTTGGCAACATAGCAGATAATTTCTTATGTTTTGGGAGGGGGTCTGTGCCATATGTGTTCCCCCCTCTTGTAGCATGGCTTGTAGGCATATTGAGGAGCTCAGACATATGCACACTGTTCACAGCCATATACCCCAAGGAAGCACACAGCGGTAAACACCTATCCCAGGTCACCTAGACAGCTTACTTGACTGACTGCTCTCCATGGGTATCGGTACCTAGCATAGCTTGTCCGCGTAATCTGTACTTTGCGCCAGTGTTAGGGCAAACAGGGCCCCACAGATATATATATGTGTGTGCCATGACTCCCCACATCATCTGACTTATCTCATATGACCAGTGCGCAGATCAAGCATTGACACATTGAACTGTGACACTGTACCATGTATGAGATCTGTGATTCACACGACCCATCATCAGGACCCTTTCCTGGCATGAGAATGGCTCATGGGACACACAGATGTAAACATTGTAATGCGTTGCTAGTCGTCACGTGCATGATTGCTCTGTGGACTGGTCTGGTGGGATGTGCCTGACATGTGCATGTGTCACAGCGGGGGTTGTAACAGGTGTCTCACACATCACCTTGTGTCTCGCCCACAGGCATTTGTCAGGCTCTGTTGGCCATTCACCAAGAGATCCACCAGTTGCGTGCCACAGCGGAGACAATGGCAGCGGCGCTACTCTGTATTGCGGATGCCCAGGAGGCCATGGCTGCCCTACACAACAGCCAGCACCGGCACCAGAGGCGGCACCAGCAGTCCCGGCACAGAGGAGTGGGTTGGGCTGTGGTCGCCGTGGTCGGCCACAGAGGATGTGAACATTGTAAATAAAAACATCACAACCTATTACCACCTATGTGTTTGTCTCCAATGTGTGGCACTGTGATCCCCTGAGTACCCTGTACCCCATTTTGTCACCCTGCCCACATGTGCCTACCCATATCCCTCAGGGCTGTGGTGTCTGCACTGCCACCAATCACCACACATACATTATACCATGCCCTGTGTGGCATGGACTGTGCCAGGTGGTCACCCTCCTACCTATGCGTGGGGATATACCCAACCTCTCCCGTTGCCCAGCAAGATGTTTACAGTGGTACATGTCTGTTGTACGGATCTGTCACTCTCTCCCACCCCATATGCTCTCCATTATTATACACACATGTGTGACCATCCTCTCTGCCCACACCAGGGCCTACGTGGCTGTCTGCCCACATAGGCTTGCATTCGGCACAGGCAGACAAAGGTAGCTCGCTATAGTCAGCTGATCACTCTTCCCCAGTGCTTGTAGTTTCCCACCGCTCATCCTCGGGATCTGCATCAACCTGTCTCGACCTCACCAGCTATACCCCTGTGCAGCTCCTGGGCACAGCACTCCCCCCCAACCTTCCTGCCACATACCTGATGATGGCCATCCCCCCATTCCCCTATGAGCATGGAGCATCAGATATGCAGCCTACACATGACAGGCAGCAAGCATGTGGCCATAGCTGGTGGTACACACAGCAGTGTGGTACATCACAGGGGCATCAGGGGGCACTGATGGCTACGCACATGGACAGACCCCACACATGAGTGTGGAGATGGTCCATGTATGTTACCTATGTCTAATACACATATACATAGGGATGAACACACATGTCCCATGCTCACTTCAACATTCTGTCTATAAGGAAGACACGTGACCAGTGTGATGTATAACCAAACCTGTGTATTTGTATATATTACACTGCTAATATTTACAGGTAGACTCATGCTGTGGCCTGAGTGACACGTCACCACAGGGCACATGTGTGGCCGCCACTCTGCCCCTCAGACACTCCAGGGCCAGCCATCAGGGGATGGCTGACGAGATGCACCCCCCATACCAGCTGCACGCTGCATGTGCATCTCGGCAGTCAGCCACTGAATGGCGCCTGCCAGCCACCGCATGGTGTGGTCCTGGGACCACTGGCATTGCAGCACACCAAGCACTGCCACAGACAGATCCCAGACATACCTGTCACCACATCCATCCCAGGTGCCCGGAGTTTGTGTGGTGGCATGTGTGTGGGCCCTGTCTGTGGCATGTGGTGGTGTCACTGCACCCACATGGCCACCATCGCCACACACAAGCGGCAGCTGACAGGAACCCACAGTGCCCTGTGGTGTCGTGTGTCCCCTCCCACCCACAGGGCCACCCTCTCCCCCCCTCAACCCCCCTGACACCTCCCACCCACCCTCGCTCTCCCTCCTCCACACTCTCCTCCTCCCCCTCCTCCTCTACCTCCTCCCCCCACCCACCGGTGCACCGGAACAACCCTCACCTTTCCCTCTCTCCTGCCCCACACCACTCTCCACCCCCTCCGTTTCCGCAGAGTGGTCATCCAGCTCGGCCCCCCTCCTCCATCATCTGGACTGGAGCTGCGGGCCCTGTGGTGTGTGTCCCGGATATAGATGCCCGTTCCATAGCAGCAGCGGCCTCTGTTGGGGGAAACAGTCATCAGGACACCATCATGCCATTCCCACACCTCATAAACATTGTGTGGCCACACACAGGCTGTTGGCCCACTGTGACATGCTGTACATCCCTACAGTGGCCGCAATACTCACCGTCAAGTTCCTGCTGCGCCTTCCTTTGTAGGCAGTCAAGGAAATCCGGGCAGTGCAGCCGCAACTCCCGTCCCTTCTTCCGAAGGTCCTCCACCTGGGGGAGAATGCAATGGGTGGGAACATCATGGGGAGGATATCTCTGGTGGGTGGTCAACGCATATCACACATCACTGCATGCAGCAGGGTGTTGCTGCTGCTCTGGCCAGTGGGTCCTCTACTACCTGTTGACAACACCACATGCATGTGTGGCTGTGGGTCTGCACATGTGTGGGGTGCCAGCTACGTGTACTGTGTGCTACCCTCCCAGCCCCTTTACCCTGTTCCCACACCCTCCTTGCATGACATGAGTGCACCATGCCATGTGTGTGGTGGTGACGTTGGTCTCCAAAAGAAGTATGTTCAAACTCTCTGTATGCTGCGGCAGACACCTGTGTATTTGGCTGACCCACACACATCAGCCTACACACCTACCGTGGCACCATGAGCTCTCTAAGGAACATGTGTGATGTGTTCTGATCTCTCCCAGTGATTGGGTGGGCCAAACACATCAGCAGGGGCCACTACCATGACATCAGACCTACAACTCTACCTCTGTGGTCAGGACTTAGGCGTCCTTTGAATAGGGCAGTTGTTGTCGAATGCAACCAGAGTATGCACCAAACCACCTAGCTGAGCTATTGACCTATGTTATCTGGTCTAGGCCCTCCTGGGAGTTGGGCAGAGCAGTGACACCCCAACAACTGCAGGTACGCTTACACCAGCAGCTTTAACAGACCTCTGTGATCAGGTGTGGGACTCCTGGTGTTTGGGCACAGCAGTGCAACAACAACAGATGCAGGTACCTTGACACCAGGATTTCGAACATACCACAGTAATCAGGTCTGGCTCTCCTGGGGGTAGGGTGTATGTAAACACATGCACAGCAGCAACTACTGTACCAACAGGATGTATAACTGACCTCTGTAATCAGGTCAGGGCCTCCTGGGGATAAGGTGTATGTAAACACATGAACTGTAGCACCTACCATACCAACACGAGTTATACCAGACCTCTGTAATCAGGTCACGGCCTCCTGGGGGTAGGGTGTATGTAAACACATGAACAGCAGCAACTACCATACCAACAGGATGTATAACTGACCTCTGTAATCAGGTCAAGGCCTCCTGGGGGTAGGGTGATTCAAACACATGAACAGCAGCAACTTCCATACCTACAGGATTTATGCCTGACCTCTGTAATCAGGTCAGGACCTCCTGGGGGTGTGGTGGATTGAAACACAGAAACAGCAGCAACTACGTACCAACAGGATTTATGACTGACCTCTGTGATCAGGTCAAGGCCTCCTGGGGGTCGAGTGGATGTAAACACATGAACTGTAGCACCTACCATACCAACACGAGTTATACCAGACCTCTGTAATCAGGTCATGTCTTCCTGGGGGTAGGGTGATTCAAACACATGAACAGCAGCAATTTCCCTACTTACAGGATTTATGCCTGACCTCTGTAATCAGGTCAGGGCCTCCTGGGGGTGTGGTTGATTGAAACACAGAAACAGCAGCAACTACCGTACCAACAGGATTTATGACTGACCTATGTAATCAGCTCTATGACTCCTGGGGATAGGGAAGATGTGTGAGGCTGCAACTGCCTCAATGTCCATAACACCAGGAGGACTGTCACACATCTTCAGTCAGGTGTCAGGACTCCTGGGGGTATGGTGGATGTACACACATGCACAGCAGCAACTTCCATACCAACAGTATTTGTAACTGACCTGTGCAATAATGTCATGGCCTCCTGGAGGTAGGGTGTATTTAATAACATGTACAGCAGCAACTACCGTACCTACAGGATTTCTGCCTCACCTGTGTACTCAGGTCAAGGCCTCCTGGGGGTAGGGTGGTTTTAAACACATAAACAGCAGTGGTTACCGTACCAACAGGATTTATGCCTGACCTCTGTGATCATCTCTGGGCATCCTAGGAATAAGGTGGACATGCACTCATGAACAGCAGCAGCTACCATACCTACAGGATTTCAGCCAGACCTCTGTAGTCAGCTCGTGGACTCCTGGGGATAGGCCAGATGTGTGAGGCTGCAACTACTCAACTTCCAAACCACCAGGATGAGTGACAGACGTCTTCAGTCAGGTCTCTGGACTCCTGGAGGTAGGGTGGATTTACACACACGCACAGCAGCCACTTCCATACCAACACAATTTCTAACTGACCTCTGTGATCAGGTCTGGGCCTCTTGGGGGTTGGGTGGATTTTAACAAATGTGCAGCAGCAACCTCCGTACCAACAGGATATCTCACTGACCTATGTATGCAGGCAAAGGGCTACTGGGGTTCGGGTGTCTTTAAAACACATGCACAGCAGCAACTACCATAACAACAGGAGATAAATATGACCTGTATAATCAGGTCAAGGCCTCTTAAGGGTAGGGTGGATGTAAACACATGAACTGTAGCAACTATCATACCAACATGATTAATAACAGCCCTCTGTGATCAGTTCTGGCCCTCTTGGGGGTTGTGTGGATTTAAACACATGTGCAGCAGCAACTTCCGTACCTGCAGGAATTATGCCTCACATGTGTGATCAGTTCAGGGCCTCCTGGAGGTAGGGTTGATGTAAAGACATGTACAGCACCAACTACCATACCAACAGGATTTATGGCAGACCTCTTTGAGAAGGTCATGGCCTCCTAGGGTTACGGCATACTTGCACACAGCAGCATACACACCTACTTTCAGCACTGCTTACACCTCAGAATGTTACCTCTCCCATGTTGTACATGTAAGATGTGCATTGATTGCTGGATATTGTGTTGCACACCTTGCATCGTGTGACCTGACTCCATTCACTTACCTCACGTGGGTGGTCAGCAATCCCATTAAAGCACCTAGTGAGGCGCCCCCATGCCCTACTGACGCAGTGGAGGTCTTGCCTTCTCAATGAGCTTGGAAATAACCTGGTCTGCTTGGTGAAGATCAGGTTTGCTAGGTGTTTTAGGTCACACCTGGTGAAGGCTGGCTGACGTGAACACCTCTCTATATTCATGGAAGTGACTGGGTTACTGATACATGCACGCAGACCGTGCATGCGCGTTGCCGTGCACGGCACACACTCAGTGCATATGCGGTGGCGCGCTGCCACGCATGGCAGCGCCACTCCCAGTAACCGGCGACCAATGGTGGCGGCGCTAATATACTCAGCATAGCAGGCTGTTTTCCATTTAGACATGCCGCTCTGTGGGTCTCCTTATGCCGGACATTCTGTCACGCCATGCTCTTCAGTACTTGGAGTACACATCTACATTTAAAAATAACACAGGTACACTAAAAAAATTTTTTTATAAACTGCCTCTAATGTTTCGATTGATTTTTACGTTTTTTGGTGCGCTGAATCCAAATCTGGTAACCAATTTGCTCCATCACGCACAGATTTTTTGCTACATTGTGTTAGCAGTTTGAGGTGAACGTTTCAGATTGAGTGCGATCGAGATAAAAGTTTCTTGGATGATTTCTTTATACTAATTGTTTAGTAGTTATTCAAATAAGAATAAAGAAAATTGTAACAAGGCAGCACATAAGAATAGAGTAATGTCAACAAAATACACTGTGATGGTAGCAAAATTGTCTGCACTTAAAACAGCCACATACATGTGCACAAACATTGAGCATATAAGAGCGAGGTTAGACACAAAGCAAAGCAAAGAAATGTGCAAAAAATGTACAGGTATGTATGTAAGAATAGAAAACGCAAACCGCACCATTGCAATACATGAAGACAAACACCCGATGGTGTGAAAATAAAATTCTAATAAATGAGATCCGACAGTGTGGTAATAACTAGCAAATTTTTATTTCAAAGTTTAGTAAAAACACGATATTTGTCAACACAGTTTAGATTTTAAAGTCATTCTTGGGTCAATCAATCTCCTGGTGGGCCCGTTTCTTCTTCCCCCGAATGCTTCTCTTGGTGCGCTGCTTGGCGTATTTTTCATCTGGGGTTTCCCGCAGCAGCAACCAGCAGAAATCAGCCATCATAGTGGTGTTCCATCTTCCTTGGTACCTTCTCTCTGCGTCCTTGATGTCCTGGTGAAACCTTTCACCTTGTTCTTCACTGTACGCCCCCAAGTTTTCGGAAAAGTAGTTCACATGGGAGTGCAAGAAATGGACTTTCAGGCTCATGTTACAGCCTTGTTCTTTGAAGGCATTGAGCATCCTGGCAACAATATCCTTATACTTTAGTTCTCATCCCGCCTGTTCCCCAAGAATTTGAGAACAACATCCTTGAAGGAATCCCAGGCTTCTTTTTCCTTCTCAGACATCGTTTCAGCGAATGCTCCATCTGAAAAGAGTTTCCTTATATCAGGGCCAACAAACACTCCTTCCTTTAGCTTTGCTTCAGAAAGTTGGGGGAACTTTGAGCAAAGCTACCGAAAGCACTCACCATCTTTTGGAAGGGACTTGATGAATTGCTTAATGAGACCCAACTTAATGTGGAGAGGTGGTAATAGAATTTTATCACGAGGTACCAAGCTCTCATGAAGAACATTTTTCTCACCGGGTCTCAAATACTCCCGAATTGGCCAGTCTTTTTTCCCCCAGTGTAGGTCGCGGGCCCGGCTATCCCACAAGCAAAGGAAGCAGGGATATTTGGTGAAACCGGATTGCTGTCCTAATAGCATGGATAGAATTTTAAAGTCTCCACACATCATCCACTTATGCTCATCATAACGAATCTTCTGAAGAATCAGGGCCAAATTCTCGTATTTTTCTTGGAGAATAACAGAGTGAGCAATAGGAACTGAAGCGAATGTGTTGCCATTATGAAGAAGAACACCTTTTATGCTGTCTTTTGACGAATCAATGAACAGCTGCCATTCAGCAGGATCATACTTGAGTTTAAACTTTTCCATCACTCCGTATATATCGTTGCAAAATACCAAATCTTCCTCTTTGCTGAAATACTTCAAAAATTGTGTCTCGCGGTTGCGGTACCAATAAAAAGTTGTTCCTGGTGACAATAGATTTTTCTGTTTAAGCAGAGAACCTAGCAGTTGGGCAGCATCTTTTGGGAGTCCTAAATCCCGGACTAAATCATTCAATTCAGCTTAAGAGAAAAGTTCAGGTTTCGGATCTGGTTCAGTTTCAAACTCAGAAGTACTGGACTCATCGGGAAAAGCCATCTGATGAGTCTCATCATGATCAGAACCGTCCACACAAATATGATCCAAAGATTTTGGTGGTTCAGGCACAGGTACTTCGTTGCTATGAGGCATAGGCCTAATTGCTGAGGGAAGGTTGGGGTAACTTATTACGTTCTTATTTTTTAAGTTGTATCCCTTCACAATGCAAGAGCAAAAATAGCAGTCACTGCTGTGGTCTCTTTGTTCACGCCACATCATAGGTATTCCGAAACGAAATGCTTGTTTTTTACCTTTCATCCATAAGCGTAGATCTTCCTCACATGTCTTGCACACTTTGTGAGGAGCCCACGGTTTGTCTTGATCGCCTAACTTCAAACCGAAATAGGCGAAATATACTTTTTTAATAAATGCAGAAATGTTCCTCTGCCGCTTTTTCACGGTATATTCCCCACAAATAAAACAAAAACTGTCCGGAGAGTTGACGCAACCTCTGGCTCTGTGAGCCATTACAAATACACAGCACTGCAAACTACAACTGTAGTGAACCACTTCGGAATAAAGCTGGATTACGACTGAGCAAACAAAAGGTAATAATGAACTTGCAAGAAACTGAAATTTGACAGGAACGTTCATGTCGCGACCACCGTGTTTGAGCGAGCGAACGAGGCGAGGCGAACAGGAAAGAACATGCGCCAGCGCGAGTACTGGATTTAGCCCCCCGCCTCCCAATTGTCCTGTTAATGTATAAAATGAATACAAAACACTCTAAAATATCATGAGGGAGTGTTTCTAGTTAGTTAACCATTACAACCTCTATTTTGGGCCAAGAAAATAAACTGCAGTCGGCTAAAAAGAAATTATGTGAACATTCCTTATATGGGTAAGAAATCTAATTTTGCAAGAAAACGTGACGTGATGGAACATTTTGGCTATTTTTCCTGGATTCAGCAACCCAAAATCTATAGGAATCAGTTGCAAAACTGGAGGCAGTTTTTTGGTAGTGTACCTGTGTAATTTATGCTGCAGCCACACATTGCAGAGATGTGTCAGACTATTGTTGCCGCAATATGCAGCTGTCTTAGGCACGTGTTTTGATTTTGGAGCACTGGGGTATTGAACCCATCACCACTGTCTGGGCAGGCATTGTATTAACCAGTGTGCTATGCCTTTTAACATATCAATGGCTGGCTACACAGCACCACCAGATCATCTGCACACACTTTCAGCTGTGCTTACCAGTATAGTGTACGGCCACAGCTAAGGCACTTTACTGGCCACCTTAGATTCGCCAATTGGGGTGAGTGAGTTGTTGGGTGTAAACAGAGGTTTAATCTCTCTGAGTGACTGCTACAGGCATAGACGGCCGTAGCCTCTAACAGTTTTTCAGAGAACTCAGTTTGCATATCGCTCAACAGCTAATATTGCTACCTGCCCCACACAGCATTCTTTCAACATACACACTGCATGCAACTGACCACACATACATAATTTGTTTTATGTGCTAAAAGGCTTTGAAGTCATGATCTTGTGCTATGTTATATCCATCCAGTAAAATAAATAATTCCACCCACTGGGGGAATGAACCTATGACCTCTTCCACTCAGGTCATTGTATTAACCATTGTGCTATATCAACATTCTTCTGAATGTAGCTATGACTAGCCACTGCACAGGGGCAGATCAACATACACACTGTCTGGTATGACTAACAGGTTAGGATAGCACCAAGATTACCCATGATGCACTTCACATGCAGAACAGCTGTCTACATCTGCTCACAAGATGGTGTTTGCACATCTGCCACAAGTCAGCTGTGAAAGGGTGAGTGACCGTGCGTGTTAATGCCACAGAGTACCTACTGACCATGACATTTTGCTTGTTCTGTGCTCACCCTGATGGTGAGGTAGTGTGTCCAGTTCCAGGTCCACATTACATGGGTTGATTGCAGTGAGCTTTGCTGTAGGTCGCCATCAGTGATAATGTGTGAGGTATTCTCTAAAACAGGGTTTTACAACACAGCGCGTGGGGCACATCTAGGGAATAATGCATAATTTTTACCTTAACATGCATTTTTGCTGCATTGGATAGTAATGAGATGAAAAGCACACAAATGCATGTAAAACACAAACAAGCTGATTTTGAGCCTACAACAGTCAGCAGTTTTTTAAATAGCCACCACCATGAGGAAAGCGAATCTGCATATTTGTCTGCTATCACTGATTATTTGGATTTTGTGGTATTCGTGGTGGCTATCTACATAGCAGCAATTCTAAGCCATCATCCAGATAACAATTCTACATAAACATATGACAGCTTTTTATCTGTCCAAAGTTAAACAGATCCCTATCTAAAGTTAAACAGATACCTATCTAAATAGCGGAGATGGAAATTGCCGTAATATGGATAACCGCTGGTTCCTCCCAAGCTCTGCCCATGGACTGCCCCAGAACTATCCGGAGAGTGCCATGGTAATCAGAGGAAATATTCAGCAGAACCTTCTAGATAATGCTGCTGATTATTGGGCCCACTGGGGCTTATCTGGTTAACAGGTCCTTCTAACTGGGTAAGTCCTTTTGAATATAGAAACCCTCATTATTATAAACTTTGCAAGCTTCTTTTTTACTGGAAAAATAATGCCAGCTCAAAGGGTAAAAGTCCTTATATGAAAGCTTGACCCTTAGCAAGACTACCGCTAGGGGTGAGCCAGTGCCATTGTCAATGTAACACTAGAAGGTGCTGGAGTGACTGGAGATTGTTCCTGCCCCTTACTCTAGAACAGGGTTTCACAACCCAGCGCTTGGGGCACATCTAGCCAGTCATATTTTTAGGAGAAGTACAATGAATATGCAGTAATAGAGATTTGCATGCACTGAAAACCTGACTAACTAGGTGTGTCCTGTGGACTGAGAACTCCTGCCCTAGACTGTCAGGGATGTGTTCATGTAGACTGGGAGCAGGGTATATGGAGCGATGGGTGGTCTTCAGTGGAGGGGGGTCTTCTTTGGGGGGAGTCTCAGATGGGGGAATTCATCAGGAAATGGGGGACTCTATGAGATGT
The DNA here is from genome assembly GCA_033557465.1 of Ichthyophis bannanicus. Classification (NCBI taxonomy): domain Eukaryota; kingdom Metazoa; phylum Chordata; class Amphibia; order Gymnophiona; family Ichthyophiidae; genus Ichthyophis; species Ichthyophis bannanicus. The sequence continues at coordinate 369,078,018 of CM066038.1, read as the reverse complement.
CTTTAGGGGTAGAGTGCGGGCCTTGCCTGCGATCTTAGGCGAGTCTTTAGGGGGGTTGGGGCTTTTGACTGAGGTTGATAGTATTATGTGAAGCCATTAGCAGACATTGGCCCCTTTAAAATAGTGTCAGCAGCATTGTGCTGCATGTTAGCAACCAGTGCTCCAGGGGAACAGAATAATGCAGCTTGTAAGGCTGATTGCAAGTTGCACTATTCACTTACCCGAGGATTCACTAACCTGTGTCACCGAGTTACTACAGGTTAGTGATTTCCAAATCAAACTAAGATGTGGTAAAATGTACTATTTAACTGCAGCTTAGTAATTAGCACTCTAAGCTGTGTGGCTCTTGGATAAGAGAATGAAATATCTGAGAATAAAGTAAGCAATGCATTACAGTAGACAATTTATAATCACTTTCGTAAGTGTGTTTGCTTTATATTTCTTCAATGGAATGAGCTTTGCTATACTCCAGCCTATTCATGCCCCTCTCCTGTGCTTTATGGGATATACTGAAAGGAGAGCTCTAAGTAACAGTCAGTATGCAAACTGTTTAGAAGACATTGAAAGAGGCATCCATTAGTTTGGATGAAGTTTTTTAAATGGTTACTTTAACTGTAAATGAGTAGCATAGCAATGAAGGGAACGTAAGGGCTTGGGTCACTGTTATTAACTTACAAGAGTAAAAAAGAATGGCTCCATAATGAAAATATACGGTCCAGCAGTGCCACGATGTACAAAGATCTATTAAAAGCAGAATGAAAGGTACATTTGTTCTCTTCTTTATAGAGCAATCCAGACATGTTGGTGACAACTTTCAGAAAGCCCTAGAGAGGGCCCAGGTTTGCTTCGCATCGTTTGCAATTTATCTGAACACCTGAATTTTAATCAGGTTGAGATTCCGAATGAATTAAGTTTGCTCTGTCTCTCAGAGCTAAATTAAGATAGAAAAGGGACAATGACCTGACGTCGTCTAGACACCTGATGGAGTGAAATATTGATGATGCCCCCTGCCTCACTTTAAAAAGAGAGTTTATATCTGATTTTTGCATTTAGCATTCTCATATGGGTATCTTTTTCCATCATCAATGCCACCATACAGTCTAGCCAGCTTCTATTTAGGGCAAGTGATAATCTGAGTTTCAGGAGCTACAAAGACAGGATTGAGGTCCTTGAGAAGTTCTGGGCAGATCCCATTACTGGAATAGCTTAAGGTTAAAGGGGGAGGATTGAGGTACAGTAGAAAAGCTGTATGAATCAAAGCCCTGTGCTAGCAGAGTTACAGAGAGCAATACTGAAAGTGCACTGGGACAGCAGAATGCATTTCAGTATTGGAGGCATAGATATAGTATAGGAATAGAGCCATAAAACCCGAATCGGATCCAAATTCATTGCCAGCCAATGTCAACACAGGCTGGCACTACCCAAGGAGGCTAAAATATATTGCTTATTAAATACTCATTAAGTTGGTTATGAGACTTATTTGTTTTAATTTGTTGACCAGAAAAGACAGATTAAGACAAATGCCTTATTTTTAACTCAATACCAGAGACAACAGGGTACATGGAGCATATTAAAAGAAATAAAACAATTGCATCTTATCAGTGATATAAACAGCTAAACAAAATCTTTGCAGACTTGCTATATTATTGTATAGTTATCTCAAGAAGATTTTGCTCCTTATTTTAGAAGCATCTCTACACATGTGAATAGCAACAATTATACAATGTAGATTGCATGCAGGTGTAAATAGCGATTTTATAAAGACGTAATGTGCACATGTAAATTGCTGGGATGCATAGTTCCCTAGGGGATGTGGTGGGGGACATATTTAGGGTGGACCCCAAAAATATACATGTCATTTCCCATTTTACAAAGGGATAAACATCTATTTGAAACAATTTCCACATAAACATTTTCACCTATTCTGTGGCATGCCGATAAAGGGACAGGTGAAAAACACCACCACCCCCTACTACCCAGTCCCCTCCTCTGACAGCACAGAAACCCCCATTAATGCAATACCTCTGACAGAATTAACTCCCACCCCAAATCTCCCTCTGAGAACATAGAACCCCCCAGCTCCCTCTTGAGAGCAGGGTAACTCCCACCTCTTTTCCCAGCTGGGCACCTACTGGGAAGGGGGGGGGGGGAGGTTTCTGGTGGTAGTGGTGGGGTTGGAGTGACCCCTCAACACTCCTGCCCCATGGATGTCATAGTTCAAAATAAAACCTGACCACTCTATAGCGGTGAAAAGTAGAGTTTTGTTTAAAATGTTTATGCTTGGTCTTCAAGGTGTTTCATTATGGGATAACTAAATATCTAGCATATCTGCTGGTAAATCATAATCCTCAAAGTGCTCGATATGAGTCACAGCAAGTGCTACTTAATGTTCCACACATGGAAAAAATAAAACATATCTATTTGACAGATGGTATTTGGATACTATAGATTGCCCCATGGAACTCCATGCCAATGGAGTTAAACCAGGAATTGAATTGAGTTGCCCTTTTTCTAAAGTGTAGCAAGCAGTTACTGTGTATTATGAGCACCATTAGCTCATGGCCTCCATAAGTAGTACTGTACTGGCATGACAGTATGCGCTAATTCATACAATAATTGCATATCATTGAATGGGGTGCAAAATGGGCATGGAATGCACCTTGCAATTAGTGCATAGTAGCTTACCATGGTCTGTCACCACTGCATATATTTTGGATGCACTTATCACTTCCTAAATAGGAGGCAGTAAGTACATCTGCCCTGCCAATGTACTTACTGCACAGTAAAGATTTTTTCCTCTGTGGTAAGTATACGAGAAGATGCTGGGAACACACTCAACAATTACTGCAGACATTTAGCATTTGCCGTGCAGTGATTTGGACACTTAACCATGTGGTAGCTGTAAAACTTCACCACACTTTAATAAAAGGGTCCTTGTGGTTCTTTCTGCAAAAAACTAAAACCTAGGGGTATGTTTACTAAGGGGTATGTTTACTAAACCGTCTTAATGTTACCGGCGTTAGTTGCAGTCTTACTGTGACGAATGCCATATAAGGTAGTGGGCGTTCCGGTCTTAAGGTAGCATTTTGGGTTTATTTATTTATTTATTTAGACAGTTTTGTATATCACCTTATCCTTGAATCAAAGTGGTCACAGCACAATTGGGGGATACATTTAACACGAGGGGATATGAGACACATAAACGGGTTATCACGTGATAAAGTTCATTATCGCGCGAAAGAGGGAGCCGTGGCACGTTAATGTGCATTAGCCTTAATTAGACGCGCTGACCTAGCAACACAGCAACAGAGATGTAGCACAGTGGTTAATGCATTGACTGATGAAGCAGGGATCATGAGTTCAATCCCCCAGTGGGCTTAATGAGTAAGGCTGTCTGAGGCATTGCCCTTTACTTTAAATCAGTGCTGTCTGAGGCATTTTCTTTTTTAATTTAAATTAGTGCTGCCAGCAAACACACCCTCACAGTGCCGTAACCTAAGGTGCCGCATAAGGCGCCCTATAAGGCACTCCAGAGGGCACATTATAAAGTGCACTGTCCGCCAAGGCACCTTATAATGTTCCCTATAGGGCACCTAATAAGGCGCTTTATAGGGCGCCTTATGAGGCACCTTAAAGTTACAGCACTGTGAGGGTGTTTTTGCTGGCAGCACTAATTTAAATTAAAAAAGGAAATGACTCAGACAGCCCTATCAAATAACACCACTGTGGGATCAAACCCATCACCTCTGCCTCCACAATCAGTGCAGTAACCAGTGGGCTACATCTCTACAGCTACTAACAAGCCCCTGGCTGGCTTCAGAAGGACTGCAGATCACCACACAAATGGCCTGCTGTGGTTACCAGGATAGGGTTAACCCACCCGTACCCATGATACAGTACACATGCAGATCAGCAGTCTACAGATGATCACAAGATGGGGTATGCACCCCCACAGCACCTTGGCCTGGTAGGGGGAACTGACCGTGTGTGGTACTGGCACAGAGTAGCTACAGACCAACATATTGTGGGGGTACTGTGCTCACCCTGAGAGCGAGGCCATGCTGTAGGTCATCATCAGTGCCAGTGTGTGATAGGTAGTTCTTCAAGGCACACCTAAGATACACCTGTGTCCAGCCATATTTCCCAGTCACGTCTAGCCCTTGTGGACCATAATGCACCCAGAATAGTGCATATCCTGTGTGGGTGCCATGGTCATATGATTTAAGTGAAGGGGGGGTGTTTGGACCCATAGACAGATTATGTAGCACCACCCAACCCGCTCTCTGGGGCTCAGGGTGGAGGAGAAGATCTCCCACCAACAGATCCACATTCTACATCCCTGCAATGGTGGCAGTAGAGGGGACTATCTTCCCCAGTCCTGCTGAGGAACAGGCACCCTACAGGGCAGTCAGTGCAGATCTGTACACATCCATAAGGCAATGGCAAACAGACAGCATGCTTGGAAATGCTCACCTGCCCCCCACCACTATCTGACAGTCTCCAGCCGCTGCACCCTGTAAGGTGTTCCAGCCATACACATACTAACTGCAGACAGTCTGCTAGCTAGTCCATAGTGCATGTTCCAGAAGGAGATGTGTGCACCCAAAACTGGGATGTAAGCACACCCAGCAAGCAGATAAGTCAGTGATTGGGCCCCAGAAAAAAGAACCCATAAATATCACTTGAAAGAAATAGTGGATAGCACTATGGGGGAACCTAGTCATGCCGTGGTCACTGCTCAGTCAGGGTGAGAGTGACCGCCCAGCAGGACATGCTGTGACCACCCTGTCCATGCAGGTGGTGGCCGGGCACTACAATGTCCAGCCAGTGTCCTATGCCCTGTGCAGATGCATCCTGCCCAGGCCACCCTGTCCGGGCCATAACCACAGTACCTTGCTCCTCATTATGGCATTGGCAGGCTAACACTGGAAACAGTGCAAGCAGTGTGGGCTCAGTAAGGTGTAGGCAGCCACAACACACTGGATAGACAGACACACACCCCCACACCTATGCCAGCATTGTGAAAATATAGAGGCTTTTGGCAGCCCTGGCCACCACACCAGTCCTGGGCACAGTGCAGGCATGGCTATGGTACGCAATACTGTTGGGGTCACTCCCCGGGGGCGGTAAACACTGTCAGAAACCAAAACTGAAACACACTCCACAGATATCAGAAAGGTTGCTATGATGCAGCTCTATCAGCAAATTGTGCTTAACTTAAGAATTGTTATCTTCCATTAATCATAGCAACCTTTTAATATATGTGTAACGCAGTGGTTCTTAACCAGTCCTCCTTGAACCCCTAGGCCAGTCGGGTGTTCAGGATGGCTCTAATGAATATGAATGAGATATATATGCATTAGAGATATCCTGTCAACCTGACTGGTTTGTGGCCCTCTAGTGCTGGATTTGGAGACCCCTGCCTTACACCTCTGTCATTTAAGATTGTGAGTGGGCAAGGTACAGATGTCCTAGACATCAAAAGGGTAGATAGAATGTGTCACATGCCTCCTCAGTTCTCACCACCACCAAGAAGTTGTGTAATAGACAATATTTTGGTGGTGGTGAGAAGCAAAGAGGCATGTGACAAATTCTATCTAACCTTTTTGATGTCTTGGAGATCTGCACCTTGCCCACTCACATTCTTAAATGACAGAGATGTAAGGCAGGGGTCTCCGAATCCAGTCCTAGAGGGCCACAAACCAGTCAGGTTGGCAGGATATCTCTAATGCATATATATCTCATGCATATTCATTAGGGCTATCCTGAACACACGACTGGCCTAGGGGTTCAAGGAGGACTGGTTCAGAACTACTGCACTGGTGTAACGTATTCCCAAGTTTAGGGCGGCATTGCTAAGGTATGCAAGTGCTAGTATTGGGAGATGCTGCTGCGTGCAGGGCCCAACAGCCTGACTCTCCATGAGGCTTTGGATAGTGGAGCCTGTGGGTATGGGTGTTTATGCCCCTGTTGGCTGCTGCTCTAGGGCAGAGGTTCCCAACTCCGGTCCTTGTGGGCCAAACACGGTTCAGGTTTTCATGCTGTTCCTAATGAATATGCATGAGATACATTTGCATACAATGGGGCAGCGCATACAAATACAGCACAGGCATATTTATTAGGGACAGCATGAAACCTGAATGGTGTTTGGCCCTCCAGGACTGCATTTGGAAAACTCTGCTCTAGGGATTGCACATGTTTATGGTGTCTGTGCTCTGTAGGGTAAAATATAGGCGTTTTAGGCATGTTTATTTTATCTGCAATAAAGGTTCCGTCCTTATTACCATGGTTTAGTACTGGGTAAAATATGGGGGGAAAGGGTTGGCAGTAGCCACAGCTGGGACTTGAACTTGTGACCTTTTGCTCCTGAATACACTGGCTGTGTGTACTGTACCACACTGTTGCCACAGGGACAGCTCATTCCCTGGGGATACCATGACTGTTCGTCAGACAGACCCTGTCTGTTGCATTGCACTTCACCCACCTAAATGGGGCTAGGCCATGGTCTGCTGTGGGCAGATGCCACTGCCACCTCTGCCACCATCACCCCTCCGCCACCATGCTGCCATGCCATTATGCCAGTGGTGCTGGTGGTGCGCAGTCTCAGGCCATCCAGTATGCTGGTAGGAAGCTGCCTATGGTGTGGGTTCTCGGGTAGGGGTGCCTAGATGGAAATGCGCACTTCCCCCCGGCAACGCCTGTCAATGTTATGTGCCCTTGGGGGTACCTGCTGGGTACTATCCCCTGTGACACTGTGAGAAACACACTCTTGCCCATGTTGGACCCTCATCAGTTGCTGTCTGGCTGCTCTACAGTTTCAGCATTCCTATGTGCCACCTAGGCATCTGCCTAGTCTGCACTGTGCCCAGGCTGCACCACAGCATATGCCGCCTGCAGCCCTCTGTATCCCATTTCCAGCATCTGTACAGTTGCCCTTTCCTACATGCTCACCCTGCTGTTGCGGCACATGTGCACGCCATAACAAACCTGCCCAATATAAAGGGAAAACCCTGATCACCGCTATTTCAATGTGGGATCATTCACCTTGTAGGGGGACAGAGCATAGACCCTTCCAAACATGATATCTTCTTTTGTATGCTTTGTCAGTAGTGTTTCTTTATGTTTCTCATTAATATCACTATTGGCCAGCTTGGTTATTGGGACTTTAAGGAGTATGTTTACTAAACTGCGTTAGTGCGATTCGCGTTAGGAGCCGCGGTAGAGACGGAATCCCCAAATAAGGACATGGGCGGTACATCGTTGCCGAGAATGGGCCGAGAACGCACGCTACAAGGCGCCATAAATGAATGAGCGCTACAGGGAACGTTACCGCGCATTAATCTTAATAAGGCGCGCAGGCATGCAATCACAGCAACAGAGCTGTAGCACAATGGTTACAACACTGACTGATGGTACGGGTCATGGGTTCGATTCCCCAGTGGGCCTAATGTATAAGGCTGTCTGAGGCAGCACCCTTTACATTTAAGTAGTGATTGTTGAGGCATTTGACATGTATTTTAATTTGTGCTGCCAGCAAACACACCCTCACGGTGGCATAACCTAAGGTGTTGCATAAGGCACTCCATAGGGCACATTATAAAGTGTACTGTCCGCCAAGGCACCCTATAGGACACCTTATAAGGCTGTGAACAAAGCCCTGGCTGGCTGCAGGACTGCACGTCACCACACAAACTGTCTGCTGTGGTTACCAGGATAGGGGTAACCCATCCGTACCCATGATGCACTGCACATGCAAATCAGCACTCGAGAGATGGGCAAAAGATTGGGTATGCACCCCCACAGCACCTTGGCCAAGTAGGGGGAACAGACCGTGTGTGGTACTGCCACATAGTAGCCACAGACAGTCACATTGTGTGGGTACTGTGCCCACCCTGAGGTTGAGGTGGGGAACCCAGCACCATGTCCACAGCACCTTTCATGGCTAAGATATGCCATGCTGCAGGTCCCCATCAGTGTGTGATAGGTAGTTCTGTTAGACACACCTAGGATACATCTGTGCCCTGCTGTATGCCTCGGTCATGTCTAGTCCTTATGGGCGATGATGCACCCAGAATAGTGCATATCCTGTGTTGGTGCCATGGTTACCTGCTGTAGGTGAAGGTCTAATAGACAATTTTTTGGTGGTGGTGAGAAGTGAGGAGGACTGTGACAAATTCTATCTAACCTTTTTGATGTCTTGGACATCTGCACCTTGTCCACTCACAATCTTAAATGACAGAGGTGTAAGGCAGTGGTCTCCAGATCCAGCCCTGGAGGGCCACAAACCAGTCAGGTTGGCAGGATATCTCTAATGCATATATATCTCATGCATATTCATTAGAGATATCCAGAAAACCTGACTGGTATGCAGCCCTCCAGGACCAGGTTTGCCCACGCCTGGGATAGACAGACACACACTCCCCACACCTATGCCAGCATTGTGCAACTATAGAGGTGTTGGGCAGCCCAGGCCACCACACCAGTCCTGGGCACTGGAAAGGCATGGCCATGGTATGCAATACTGTAGGAGTCACTCCCCAGGTTGGTAAACACTGTCAGACACAAGACCTGTAGCACACTCCACAGACATCAGAACGGTTGCTATGATACAGCTCACTCAGAATATTGTACGTTACATAGGAATTGCTATCTGCCAGTAATCATAGCAATATTCCCAGGTTTAGGGTGGCATTACTAAGGTATGCAAGAGCTAGTATTGGGAGATGCACGCAGAGCCCAAAGTCCTGCCTCTCCAGGAGGCTTTGGATAATGGAGCCTGTGGGTGCGGGTGTGTCTGCCCCTGTTGGCTGCTGCTTTACAGCAGAGGTTCCCAACTCCAGTCCTGATGTGCCAAACACTTTTCGGGTTTTCATGCTGTCCCTCATGAATATGCATGAGATATATCTGCATACCATGGGGGTGGCGCATAGAAATGCAGCACAGGCATCTTTATCAGAGGCAACATGGAACCGGAATGGTGTTTGGCCCTCCAGGACTGCATTTGGGAGACTCTGCTCTAGGTAATGTGCATGTATATGGTGTCCGTGCTCTGTAGGGTAAAATGTGGGTGTCTTGGGCATGTTTACGTCATCTGCAATAAAGGTGCCGTCTGTATTAGCACGTTTTAGTAGTGGGTAAAATATGGGGACTGGGTTGGCAGGAACCACAGCTGGGACTTGAACCTGTGACTCTCTGACTCTGAATACACTGGTTTTGTGCACTGCACCACCTTGTTGCCACAGAGTCAGTACATTCCTTGGTGATACCATGACTGTTAGTCAGACAGGCCCGTCTGTTGCAGTACACGGCACCCACCTACACAGGGCTAGGCCATGGTCTGCTCTGGGCAGCTGCCACTGCCCCCTCCACCAGCAGTATCCCTCAGCCAGCATGCTGACATGCCCTTCTGCTGGTGGAGCTGGTGGTGCGCAGTCTCAGGCCATCCAGTGTGTAGGTAGGCGGCTGCCTATGGTGTGGGTTCTGGGGTAGGGGTGTCTGCATAGACGTCCACGCTCCCCCCCAGTCCCGCCTGCCAATGTTCCGTGCCTTTGGGGGTAGCTGTTGGGTACTATCCCCGTGACTTTGGGAAACACACTCGTGCCCATGTTGGGCCTTCAGCAATTGCTGTCTGGCTGCTCTGCTGTTTCAGCATTCGTATGGGTCACCTAGGCATCACCCTAGTCCGCACTGTGGCCCAGCTGCACCACAGCATGTGCCGCCTGCGGCCCTCTGTGTCCCCTTCTCCGGCATCTGTCCAGTTGCCATTCCGACATGCCCGCCCTGATGTTGCGGGACCTGTGCACGCCATAGGAACCCTGTACGATGGTGGGGTAAACCCTGAGCAGCGCTATTTCATTGTGGGCTCCTTCACCTTGTATGGGGACAGAGTATAGACCCTTCCACGATTTATATCTGTTCTATGGAGCTTACTCAGGGGGGGGGAGGGGTTGATGTTTCTCATTGATACCACTATTGGCCAGCTTGGTTATGGTTTTTTTCCAGTTTGTTGGGGTCATTTTCAGTGTTTCTGTGCCCTTTTGTTCTGTGCACATGTATCACACTTATCACTTTATTTTGGTTTCCCTGCCTGGGCTGTACATTGCTGACGCTGAAATGGTCTCTCTCCCCTGTATTGTGCATTTAACGGCAGGTTTTCATTTGTGTTGGAATTCAGCTCTTCAGATCAGCGCGTTAGTGTGAAGAGAGCCTCTCCCCGCCCACTCTCCGCCCACTGACCCCTTCTCTCCGCCCTCTCTCCACCTTCTGCGGTGTTTTACCGCGCTGCGGGGCATTACGATCGTTAGCGCATCATAACGCGCGTTATGTAATGTTAATGATCGTAAGCGCAGCATAACACGTGTTATGATGCGCTTACGATCGTTAACGTTACATAACGCGCATTATGTACGATTACCGCAGTTTAGTAAACATACCCCTAAATGTGGTTCAGGTCATTTTCTATGTTTATTTGCCTTTTTGTTCTGTGCACATGTATCACTACTATCACGTTTTTGGGTTTCCCTGGCTTTGCTGTACATTGCTGACTGAAATGGTTTCTCTTTCCTGCAAATGTGCCTAGCACGAGGGTTTCACTCGCGCTAATTTTCTGCCCTTCATTTCACGGCGTTAGTGTGCAAGGAGCCACTCACCGCCCACTCTCCGCCCATTGACTCCTTCCCTCCGCCCTCTGGGAAGCCTTACTCCACCCTTCAGAGCCGGATTTCACAGCATTAGGGTGCCTTAACACCACAGCCGCGTTATCGCGCGATAAGTGACATTATTGAGCGATAATGTAACATTATCGCACGATAACGTCACTTATCACGCAATAATACCACCGCTGCGACGTTAAGACGGTTTAGTAAACATACCCCCTAGTCTTTTATATAGGAATATAGTCAACCTTGATTTATTTCAAAAAGCTGGATATATAATTTTCTTTGAAGGGCTTTTTTTCTAAAGGAGTGGTATGTTGTTAAGTGCCGTCTTATGATGGGTATTGGAGGGAAGATACAGAATTGCTTAGGTGGATTGATGGAAGGAGTGTTTGGATAGATTGTACATTTGATTTGGTCTTGTTGGCTTCTTTAAAATTGTATTTTGTTTCTTTATCAGTATGTTTGGATAGAAGATAAGCTTTGTTTTTGTCTTGTTGACTATTTTAAATTGTATTTTGTTGTTTTGTCAGTATGCATATTTTGGCAGGGTCAGGTTAAACAAAACACATAGATCACACTGCATGTCCCAAATTCCCTTGAGATAGGGCTAGGAAAGCCCCTGCTACAGAAAAAGCTCCAGGTGATTCAGTAAGAAGGAGGAAAAACCAGGAGCTGGGTGGAGTTTCCCAGACCTACAGAGATTGAGTTGATATCCTCTGGGGTGACACGGGAAGAACTGTTGATGTGTTGGTTACAGCTCATAGAGGAAGAGGAAATTGGAGGTTGAACAGATTCTCCTTGAAGCTAATGAACCCACAGACTGTTCCTTAGGTATTAAGAGGCCGATGCAGAAAGCTAGTGTGGCCTTTAAGAGCCCATAACACCATGTTTAAGCACACTTTATAAACCTTTTCAATGCAGAAAACAGACATAAACACCAACGGAAAAACTAACACCCAATTAATGCCACTTGTATTTGAATGTATTTATGTGTATTTTATTCAGCTGCTGGTATGAAGATCATGGCTACGCCCAATGCAGAGACAGGCATAGAGGATTTCTCAACGAGCAATAGCTCCAAAATTTTACTACAGGGTCTGAGGTGACTTAAACCTCTAATGTATGCTCCCAAAAGTATTTTGATGGCACCGGGTTCTTTCCCCAATGCCTAGGTCATCTTCTCCTCAGATGATCAGGCATTGGGTAAAGCCCCCAATGTCATTGAAACGGTTTCGGGGGCTGGTGACTGACAAAAGAGAATCTCTGGTAGCCCAGCGTCCCCAGCCCCCGCCAAAAGTATTTTGATGGCATTGGGGATAATCATGGCATTGGGAAAAGCCCCCAATGCCAGAAAATCACTGTCGGGGGCCATTTCCCCAACAGAAAGAAAATACCTGGTGGCTTAGTGGCCCCTTGAACCCCCCCACCACCCATTATAATAAAACAGCCTGGTGGACTAGCGGCTCTTGAGCCCCCACCCCAAATTAAAATAAAGTAAAATAAAATCACCTGGTGGTCTAGCGGCTTCTGTACCCCCACCCCCCATTAAAATAAAACAACCCGGTGGTCTAGTGGCCCTTGAACTCCCCACCCCCACCCCAAATTAAAATAATGTAAAATAAAATAACCTGGTGGCATCACCATTGTTCAAGGTGGAGGATACAGAGCTCCCACTTAGTTTTCTTGTTTGTATTTTAATGGGGGGTGAGGGGTACAGGGGCCACTAGACCACCAGGTCATTTTATTTTAATTTATTTTCTTTTGGGGTGGGGGTATAAGGGCCACTAGACCAGAAGGTATTTACTTTCTGTCAGGACATCAGGGGCTTTTCCCGATGGCGCGATCGTCTCTGATACTGTTGGAGCTAATATGCAAATTAGCCACACGGTGCCTGGAGAGCAAGCCAAACTAGCGCAGACTTCTTGTACGCATGTGTTTGGTTTGCTCTCCCAGTTTAACACTGTGATGCCTCATTTGCATGTGCACGGTTACCACAGCAGTCATTTGCATATTCTATCCTTTCTGCATCCCACATTAAAATATGTGCGTTGTCAGGGAATGTAAAAACTCGATCCAGCGGCTTTCTGCATCAGCCCATAAGTGAGCTGTTCTTATTATATTGTGGTAAGGAAGTTGGATCCTAAAGGCTGTTTAAGAATATATCCTTCATTTTATTCACCTTCTGGGGAGAAGGGCCAGAAACTGTAAAGATATTTGTGTTTGAAGTGGTGCACTGCTTTGCCAGGGTTAAACTGTGTGTGTTTATAAATTTACCTGAGTGTTGTCCATTCTGCTGTGTGAGATAAAACCTCAGTGAACAGGGGGAAGTTGTCACTCCCAGTGCAGAAGAATAAGGGCTGGAGATTACTGAAGCTGCCTGGAAGCTGTGGAGTAGATTGCAAGCAGCCAATTTGTTACCAGCCTGGAAAAGGGAGGTAGGAGCGTGGAACATAGTTCTTTTTGTTAGATGGGAACTGAGACTGCTGCTGACTTGTGATAGGAAAAGACAAGTTGAACAGTTGGCTTTAAAGGGCTGCCTTGAGAATCTGAACAAGGGTACATGTGAGTGAATGCCTGAACTGTGCTATTTGCAACTGCTGTCCAGAGTTTATATGAAGCATGGGACACTGTAGTGGCCAGTGTTATTCAGCACTGAGGACCTATATTACAGTATGGCACAACAGTGGTAAAAGTGTTTTTGTTTGAACTAATATAATTGAACTGAACTCCTGTGGAATTTATAAGGCTGGTACAGATGGTTGGGAGAATGTTCGCTTGCTAGCCATACACAGAGTGGTTTCTACAGTGTGATTGGACTAGGGTGCCCCTTGGTGATATCAACATGTAATTTTGCTGTGCAAATTTATGTAACTTGCCCTGAGCTGAAATGGCAGGGCGAGCAATGAAGTTAAAATCATAAATAACAGTCAATGATTATGCTTTTTTTTTATAGAAAAATACCATGAAAGTCGGAAGAGGCAAAAGGAAAAGAGAAGTGACCATATTTGATTTACTTTGGTCATGCTACTTCCTCTCAGGAAATAACTTGCTCAACAGCCAATGACTTTTTGGGTTTCCATGCATGCTCACATTGCGATCATATTTTTGGAAACATTTTGTCAATCCCACTCTTAATCTTTTCTCACCATGCATACAGAATAAATATATTGGCCAGAGCACACTAAGGGGCCCTTTTACTAAAGTGCGTTAGGTTTCAACACTTTTCACCTATTTAGCATGAACACTAAAATGTTTTAAGTACAAAGCTTCCATGGTAACTATCAGGGGCGTGACAAGCGTGTTCCTAGAAGTTAATGAGTGGGTGTGTACTCTTACACATGGCGCTATTACGGTGGTGCACTTACTTCCACCTATTCAGGTTGTGTTTGCTAATGGCAATATCGACAGCACGTGATATATTCCCCCACATTAACTGCAGTGTTCTCATCATACCTTCTTTCCACTTCTAACCTGCCCATTCAGCACCCTAATGTGCAATCGGCAGTGCAAAAATCAGCCTGCGGTAACTGTCATGCCTCCATGGCAACTGTTGCCATGGGTCTGAGTGTGCAGTTAATGCATGCCAGATCATATGTTAACTACATAGCACACTTTAGTAATATGGCCCTAGGTTATTTTTAAGGAAAGTTTTATCGGATAGACCTCTTAGTAACAGGATCCATACCCAAAGCAGTGGAGAGTCACACGTACCTCTAAGTGCAACAGAATCTATTCGCTGACCAGCAGAGTCTTCCATACATCCTCAAAATTCAGCAAGATCCGGTGCATCAGAGTTCACACTCACATTTTCTAGGTGCGAGTCCAGATTTCTGCACAACACATATACTTATCTATTTATATAAAAAATATCCATGCATTTCTCTTGCAGTAGTCTGGATTCTGCTTCACCTACGGTATGGATGGATTCATCATCTTTAATTTGAATGTAGGTGTACTCACATTCCCACATCTAGTTAAGCACTGCAGCAACAGGATACAAAACTATGTCTGTGAAGCAGAATCAGCATTCCTATACATCACCTTACTCCTTAATTTTATACTGAGTTAAATACTAGTTTTTGAGACTACGAGCCATAGCATCTCTAGTAAGTGCATGCTCACCTGACATACCAAGGGCTGGAGGGAAGTTATTATCGTATCTGACAGCTGTTAGCTTCACCTAGAGCTCCCTCGCCTTTGCTGCAGTTTCACCAACATGTAATTACTTGGCTTTTGGAATACTGCTGTGGAATATTAGGCTGCATACCGCATAAAGTCACTAGGGAAATTTAGGACAGGATAAAACAGAAAAATTGAGAAGAGTACTTCAATTACAAAGTAAAGCCCAAAGGCCATTTCTACTAGTCCTAGCACAGATTTTTTTTTAATAAGTTCTCATTATAGTCCAAGAGAAAAGCAGATTGATTGAATGGGAGGTAAAAAGGCATGTTATTGCCAAGTCCCTTGATAATGAGATACAATACAATCAGGGGTAGAGCTAAGTGAAAATTTGGCAAGATTAAAAGACTGAGCTTATTTCTTATGGTGTGTTAGTGAGCAGGAAGATTTTGAGATGGGAAAAAGACTATATATGTCCCACACTTCATCAAAATCCATGTATTGCTATAGAAATTAATTTCTATCCTGGACAGAGGGTTGAAACTGAGGATGTTCTCTTCTCCATGAAAACTATGCTTGGATTTCAACTGATTTGCAGGGCTTTTAAAAATTAAAAACTATTGGCTTTTTTCCCCTTTGAATTAAATATATATTTGCCTTGGGACATAGTAGAATTGCAGCCACTGGATATTTTTAAAGAGCAGTTTAGACCACCACATGTTCGGAATGATAGAAATAGAGAGGACCCTGCCTGAAGGCAGAGGATGGACTAGTTGACCTCTTAAGGTGCCTAGCAGGCCTATGTTCTGCAATTTTATACAGGTGTTTCTTTCCTAGGTGTAAAGAATTATGCCATTTTAAAAGATATGGCCTGAATTCTCTGCATCACCATGGATTGTTTTCGCTTTACAACTCCCAAACAAAGTGGTCCTGATTCTGAGATTATTTCAATATGACTATGAAACCTTTTTAGTTTAGTTTGGTGTTCAAGAAAATACAGAATGTAAGAATTTTTTGCTAGTCACAGATGCTATATTGATAATAGCAGAAAATGAAAATGTGCATGTATCTGTAGAACCCTGTCTTTGCTAATGTACTTGAATTCTGCTCTGGATATTATCCCCTTTCCTCTACCCCCCAGATCTCCCCCAAGGTGGAACTCAAATTGTTTAATTTTCTGTCTGCTTTTTCTCTGCTGAGAGTACTAATGAAGTGAGCAATAGCAAAGGCATGAAGTGAATTTTGGGGACATAATTGAATGGGGTATGTTTACTAAAGCGTCTTATCGTTACCGGCGTTAGTTGCAGCGTTATCGTGAAGAATCCCATATAAGGAAGTGGGCGTTCCGGCATTAAGCTGTTTATCACGCAATAGAAGGTGCCTTGCCATTTTCATGCGATAGTGTGCGGCGTGGCACGTTAGCACGCGGTAAGCATAAGTACGTGGCAGTGCTGTGAGAACAACTGCAGAGGAGTAGCACACTAGTTAATACAATGACTGCAGAGACAGCGGTCATGAGTTTCATTCCCCAATGGGCTGATGTACTAAGGCTGTCCGAGGCAATCCTTTTCATGCCTGAAACAGGCAGACAGTTCAACAAGCCATGCTGCTAACCAAAACCCTCAGCCCAGTGCAGTAACCTAAGGCGCTCTATCAAGCGGCGTAGGATGGCACCCACCAAGGCAGCATATACGGTGCCCCATAAGCTGACGGAAGCTAAGGTACCGCTAAAGATGCCCAAAGGATGTGAAGGTGACCCATGAAATGGTGCCCCAGGGCAGTAAGGGGCCCCAAGTTCACAGGCATAAAATATATGCCCCAAACACAGATGTAACCCTAACACGGCACCGAGCACCAAGGAAGGGCAATGAACAAGTGATGGAAGGAAGCAGATGTGAGAGCTGATGGAGCTGGCAAGTCTGCGTACAGCCCATGTGGCAGCTGGAAAAGTGTGCAAACCTTACAGAGGCAGCTGTAGCGATGCACAGTGTGATGGCAATGTAAAGTGCAACAATGACAGTGTGTGGCAGAGGATGGGAATATCTGTCCACCAGAGCAGGTAGAGGTGGCAGGATAAGTGCAATGACAGATGGACAGAGGAGTAGCAATGTCATGCAGAGCAGACACAGGAGAGGCAAGCATGAAAAGCAGCAATGCAGAAAAGGGTACCAGTGCAGGACATGGGGTAGTAGCCTGAACATGAGGGCAAGATGCCACACAGCTGGCAGACGCAGATAGATGGACAGAAGGATGGGTGGCAACTGGGATGAGGGTAGAATGTGCCAGCAGCACAGATCTGCACAGATATGACTGTTACAGGAATGAAAAGCAGGTGTGGAGGACAGGCATAACAAGGGGGAATGGAGAGAAACTGAACCCATGACCACTGGCTGGGAAGGCAGTGTATTAACCACTGCACTATGCCACTATGGCCGAGTTATAGTAATGTCTGGTTATACAACAACTGCAGTTCACCCCACAAACATTCTGCTGTGCTAACCAGGATAGGGTAAAGTCACAGCTAAGGCACTGTACAGGGCACCCTAGGTTAGGGTGTGTTTGGGTGGAAACACTGATCACAGAAATATGTCTGACTGTTGCAGGCATAAAAGGGATTTGCTGTGGATGGCATACTAAAGGAACCCCACTGTGGGATTGAACCCATGACCTCTATTACTGAAGTCAGTGTATTAACCATTGTGCTGCATCAATAAGGGACTTATTATATCAATGGCTGGCTACAGAAAGAGTGCAGGTCACCGAACAAACTGTCTGTTATGGTTATCAGGATAGGATAGAACCAACAGTACCCAGAATGCAATTCACATGCAGAACAGCAGTCTACATCTGCCTACCAGATGGGGTATGCACCTCTACAGCATGTCAGCCTGTTATGGGGGACTGACCGTGCGTGTTACTGGCACAGAGTACCTACAGGCCATGCCAGTGTGTGTGTTCCATGCTCACCCTGAGTGTGGGGTGGCGTGGCCAGCACCAGGTCTGCAGTACCTGGATTGGTTGAGTTAGGTTCTGCTGTAGGTTGCCATTTGTGCTAGTGTGTAACAGGTAGTCTTTGCAAACATTCCTATGAATGACCTATGTCCATTTGTATTGGCTAGGCATATCTGTCACTGGTGGACCATGATGCACCAGAGATAGTGCATGTCCAGTGTGCTTGCCATGGGTATGTGTTGTAGGAGCAGGGGTGTGGATGCACATGATGATGATGTACGTAGCAGGCCACTCTCTCAGGGTCAGGGTGGGGGATTGGATCTACTTCCAACAGACCCACACTCAGAATGTTTGCAATGGGGACATTAGAGCCACATGCTAACAGGCAACCACAATCCTATTGGCAAGCAGACAGGTTCTGCAGCTCAGTACCTGTGACAGGGCCACTAGCAGAGGGGTAGTGGGCCTGAGCAGCTCCCCCTCCCCCCCCTCGATCAGAGGGCACAGACAGTCTGTACCCTGCAAGGTATAGCAGCCATACACATGCTTACTACAGACAGTCTGCTAGGCCATACATAGTGCATGTTCCCAGAGGAGCAATGTGCACCCAGATGTGTGATATACACAGTGACACCAAGCAGGTATGTCAGTGTTTGGGCCCCATAAATAGGACCTCACATATATCACTTGTGCAAAACACTGTATAGCACTATGTGGAATGCTAGACATGCCATGGTCACTGCTCAGACAGAGTGAGAGTGACTGCACAGCATGACATGCTGTGGCCACCCTGTCCATGCAGATGGTGTTCGGCCAAAGCAGTATCCCAGCCATTGCCCCATGCCTCTGCAGATGCATCCTGGCTAGACCGCCCTGTAGGGGCCATAGCCACACTACCTTGCTCCTCATTATGCAAATTGGCAGGGTATCACTGGAAACAGTGCAAGCCTTGGGGGCTCAGTGACGTGTAGGCAGCCACAGAACACTGGAGAAACCTACACAGCCTCCCGCACCTATTTCAGCATCGTGCATGGGTAGAGGTGGTTGGCAGCCCTGGCCGCCACACAGGTCATCGGCACAGTGCAGGCATTGCTACGATACTCAATACTGTTAGGGCACTCTCCAGGGTGGTAAACACTGTCCGAAAGTACAGAGGGAGCACACTCCACATATATCGGAAGGGTTGCTATGCTGGCTCTCTGTTATGCATTGCATTTACTGTAGGATTGGTTATCTGATATTTTTCATAGCTACAGTTTGCTATATATAAGTGTTGCCATGTGTATGTCATACAGGCAAAACCCCCCAAAATAGCAGAACAATCACTGTCACAAAATGAAAACAATAAAGATTGTCTGTATTGCAGGCATATATACTGTAGTGTTTTCCTAAATTTTTTTCTTTTTTTTTTTTCTTTTATCATGTGTATTTTGTCGGGTCCTGCTCATATTTAAACTCACAATGTGGGCTTGACCCCTTTTAATCAAACAAACAGTCAATGTAATGAGGTGAAAACTCAAGTTTAAAATAGCTAAAACTTAGGGGCTTGTTTACAAAGCTGCGGTAGCGGTTCGCGATCGTTATCGGAGCCGCGACCCCATTGATTTCAATGGGGCCGCGGCTCCGATAACGACCGCGAACCGCTACCGCGGCTTTGTAAACAAGCCCCTTAGCTTCAAAATCCAGAATCCATTGCTACCATCCACCGCAGACACACGTGTTTCGGACCAACGAGGCCCTGCTTCAAGTGTGAATCTTTTAGGTCAATGGATCTGGACCCTGTGCCCTAGCTGCCCCTAAAAGATTACTACTATCACTGTTCTGGGTCTCCCTGACTTTGTTGTACATTGCTGACTGAAATGGGTTCTCTCTCCTGCACTTGTACCTCTAATGTGAGGTTTTCATCCACGGTAATGTTCTGCCCTACATTCCACAGTGTGCCTAGAGCCTCTCCCCGCCCACTCTCTGTCCCCATTGACCCCTTCTCTCCGCCCTCTGGGATGTTTTCCTCCACCCTCTGTGTGCCCTAATGCTGCTGGTGACATTATCGCGTGAAGCCAAACGTTATCGCGTTAACAGTACGTTTTTGCGCGATAACATTACGTTTTTGCGCGATAACTTTACGTTTTTGCACGATAACTTTACGTTTCGTGCGATAACATCACATATCATGCGCTAATTGCACCACTGCATCATTACCGATCTTTAGTAAACATGTCCCATAGTCACATAAGCGGGTGTTCATCCAAACTTGCACATGATCTGTGGCTCGGGTTATATGAGAAAGCAACTGGGAAAGTCTACTTAAGCTAGAGGGCTGAACTGATGGGGAAGAATTGTTTGCAGCTGCCATTAGTTCGAATAGGGAAGTTGGCAACTGTACAAAGGCAAGTCTATAGATATGGGGTCCCAATCATATGAACCAATAGCCACAAAGGGTGGATTTGACGACCTTAACAAAGAGCTGGATTGGTGATTAATATACTAGTAAGAGATGACATTTTTTTGCTGCTTAGTTTTCTTGTTTGTATTGTGCAATATTATTTTTATGTTTTATGCATATTTATTGTGAGCCTTCCTGGGTTTCCTGTAAAGGGTGGGTATAAGTTAACCTGAAATAAATAGATATATTTAAATACATATGAAATCATCAGTAATTCCTTTCTCAAGTGCTATCAACTTATAATTACCAATGAATTGTCCATTAAAAAGTACTCACCAAGCTTTATATCTTCAAACTACAATTACAGGAAAATATTTTCCTACTGAACTGTAGAATATTTTGACTTCTAGTCTAGTGTACACAATGCCATATCGGTGATGATAGAAAGCCACTGAAGGGGCACATTTGCCAGCTGAGCTATCAGAATGCCCCTGGTGGTTTTTAATGATGTCAGTGATCTGGGGACTTTGAGTGGTGCAGACTACAAACTCATTTTGCAAAATAATATCTTAAATCATCATCAAACAATAATGACTTTGTAATCAATTTACGCCTACTGTTATGAGCCTCCCTTTGGTAAATAGCACCACATAATCATGTTTTGCCAAATAGAAACTGTCATAAAGTCTGTTCAGGAAATGTTGGGGACAGAGAAGGAATGTGCACAAGGCAAAAAATATTTGGTTCATTTTCAGTTCATTTGGGCTTTTTCCCTGATTTTTGGAGGTTTTGGTTTGTTTTATATATTAGCTTTAGCAAAAAAACCATCACATGCATTAGAAAATTTTAATATACACTAATCAACTTTACAAATATTAATTCACAGGTGAGTGTATGTTAAATTTATTTAATGAGCACTAAAAGTGCTGAGGTGCCAGACCAAGGCAAACCACCCATCAGGGCAGCAGCAGAATGGGATAGTGTTGACGGCGGAGGATCACATTTCTGTGACAATGGCAACAACACCAAACTTAAACTGTGCGGAAGAAAGGCCTGGCAATCTATTTCTGTATCTTGCCATGAAAACCCAATGGATAGTTACAACAAAACAAATTGTGCTATAGTGCTGGAAGAGGAGACCCCCAGGTCGGAAAGCACTCAACTAGCTACTGGGGAAGAGCTGAAGACTTTTCACAGTAAAGCCAGTATTTATGATGTGGTTGGATCAAAGCCCTCGGAACGTCTGACTGCTGATGTAGCTGCGCATGAAATGAGAGTCAGAAGCTGTAAAGATGTCTTACGCATTGGAACATGGAACGTACGAAGCATGAACCAAGGGAAGTTGGAGGTGGTCAAGAATGAAATGAAACGTGTACAACTCGATCTGTTGGGTGTCAGCGAACTGAAATGGACTGGCATGGGGCACTTTGCATCAGATGATCACATGGTCTACTATGCTGGAAATGAAAGACAAAGAAGAAATGGTGTTGCATTTATAATAAAGAAGAAACTTGCAAGAACTGTAATGAAATACAATGCAGTCAGCGAACACTTAATCTCTATTCATCTACGAGGAATGCCTGTCAACACAACTATAATTCAAGTATATGCCCCAACATCAGCTGCAGAAGAGAATGAAATTGAAGAGTTCTATGAACAAGTACAAGCTGAAATTGACAGAACATGCAAACAGGATATCCTGATAATCATGGGTGACTGGAACGCATAAGTTGGCAACAAAGAAGAAGGCAAAGTAGTTGGAAAATATGGACTTGGCAACAGAAATGAAGCTGGAGAAAGACTGATAGAATTCTGCAAGACCAAGGATCTATTCATCTCAAACACCTTCTTCCATCAACACAAGCGGCGACTGTACACATGGACTTCACCCAATGGATTGTATAAAAATCAAATTGACTACATCTGTGGAAGTCAATGATGGAAAAGTTCTATAACATCAACAAAGACAAAACCTGGAGCTGACTGTGGTACAGATCATCAACTACTAGTATGCAAACTCAAGCTAAAGTTGAAAAAGAGAAAACCACTCATGAATGCAGCAAAATATGACCTTGAGAATATACCACTGGAATTTAAAGACTGCCTGCAAAATCGATTTGCTGCTTTAGATACAAATGACAGAGCTCCAGAAGAGTTATGGAATGACATCAAGAAGGTTGTGTTGGAAGAAAGCGAGAAGTCTCTACAAAAGGTGAAAAAGCAAAAACGGCCAAAATGGATGACAGAAGAAACTCAGAAAATTACCCAGAAATGCAGAGAAGCTAAAGCCAGAGGAAAAAGAAAGACAATCACAGAACTCAACAGAGATTTCCAATGTGCAGCAAGACAGGACAAGGAAAAGTACTACAATGACGCATGCAAGGAAATAGAAGCAGAAACTATTAGAGGAAGAACAAGATCAGCTTTCCTAAAGCTACGAGAGTTAAAGACAAAGTTCCAGCCTCGAATTGGAATGTTACAAGATGCTCAAGGTTCTATGTTGAATGATGCTGAGAAGATCAAGAAAAGGTGGAAGGAATATACCGAGGTTTTATATGATAAAGATCAAGTGGACCAACAGCCGTTTCAACCTGTACCTTATGATCGGGAACCACTGGTGATGAAAGAAGAAGTTGAAGCAGCATTGAAAGCCTTAACAAAGAACAAACTAACCCCAAAAACCCACTTAGTTCCCCCTACAGATAACCACATTCAAAAAAGGAAAACGTCGTTCACACTATTTTTGTTGGAATGTACGTTTAAAAGGAGAGAAAAAATCTCACCTCTATCGTGCGTATTGTTCCGTTTTTCTCTTATATTAGAAATTAGGGAATCACCCTTAATGAGGATCAAGGGACCACAATCCCAATACCAACTAGTATTGTATGATTTTAGAAAGAGTACTTAGCTCTCTCAAAAGAGAGCGTTCAGGTTTGAGAAAGAGCCATGAGAATCGGTGGCTCGAAACATAACAATGTTGGGTCACAACTATAAGTTACGCTTCGTGGAGTTGACCGGGTATTGGCTTGAAAGCAGTTTCCATCAAAGGCTGTACAGTAACCCACTTGCCGGGACTGGCGGATTTTGGATCCAAAAATGGCGCTGAATGGAATTGAAAGAGCGCCGTGATAGCTAGAGGCTCGTAACATAACAACAATGGACTTTCCATCATACCGAGTCCTTTTGGGGAGTTTGTAAGCATCATAGGTTGCTTATGAAAAATCGCCTTTGGAAGTGCTGTCTCAAGCTAAGTACTCTTTCTAAAATCATACAATACTAGTTGGTATTGGGATTGTGGTCCCTTGATCCTCATTAGGGGTGATTCCCTAATTTCTAATATAAGAGAAAAACGGAACAATACGCATGATAGAGGTGAGATTTTTTTCTCTCCTTTTAAACGTACGTTCCAACAAAAATAGTGTGAACGAGGTTTTCCTTTTTTGAATATGGTTAACAAAGAACAAAGCACCAGGCATTGATAGCATTTCCATAGAAGTATTACAGCAATCTAATGCAGCTGTTACCGTACTTACAAGGCTCTGCCAAGAAATATGGAAGACAACATCATGGCCAACTGACTGGAAAAGATCTGTGTTTATAACAATACTAAAGAAAGGTGATCCAACTGACTGTGGAAATTATCGCACAATCGCTCTTATCCCACATGCCAGCAAGATTCTACTGAAGATTATTGAAAAGAGACTACAGCCATACCTGGAACAAGAACTACCTGAAGTGCAAGCAGGGTTCAGGAAAGGGCGAGAAACGAGAGACATCATTGCGGATGTGAGATGGATCCTTGAAAAGACTAAAGAATACCAAAAGGATATCTATTTGTGCTTTATCGACTATAGCAAGGCTTTTGACTGTGTAAACCATGAGAAACTCTGGGCCTCATTAAGAAGCATGGGTATACCAGAACACCTGATCGTACTCTTGCACAATCTGTACATTGATCAAGAAGCAAGGAGTGGAGGAGTAGCCTAGTGGTTGGGGCAAGGTACTTTAGGCCAGAAGGTCAGTGGTTCAAATCCCACTAGAGGACAGCAACCTTGGGCTGGAAGGACTGGGGTTTCTAGTCCCACAGGTGCTCCTTGTTGTCTTGGGCAAGCAACTTAACCCTCCATAGCCCATGTTCCCTGTAAAATAGTTATCTCAAAGTTATAATGCCCTGTTCAATGTAATTTCAGTTTGTTTAATGTAAACTGCACTGATGCAGAATAGCACGATATATAAGAGAATGTAAATAAATAAATAACAGTTCAAATGGAACAAGGAGAAACAGAATGGTTTAAAATAAGCAAAGGTGTAAGACAAGGCTGCATACTTTCCACCTACCTGTTTAATTTATATGCAGAACAAATAATCAGAGAAGCAGGATTGTATGAAGACAACAGAGGTGTGAAGATTGGTGGGAGACTCATCAACAACCTTCGCTATGCTGATGATACCATCTTACTGGCTGAAAGTGAAGATGATCTGAAACATTTGCTTCTCACAATCAAAGAACATAGTCTCAAAATGGGCCTGCACCTTAATGTAAAGAAAACAAAGATCATGACAACTGGCATAATCAACAGGTTCATCATTGAAGGAGAAGAAATTGAAATCGTGAACAACTTTAAACTACTTGGATCAATTATCAATAAAGAAGCAACACGCAGTCAAGAAATCAGACGACGCTTTGCTCTTGGCAGTATGGCTATGAAAGACCTAGATAAGATTCTCAAGAGCAGAGATGTCTCTCTCCATACAAAGATTGGACTTGTTCAAGCCATGTTATTTTCAATAACATCATATGGATGTGAAAGCTGGACAGTGAAAAAGATAGGAAGAAAATTGATGCCTTTGAATTATGGTGCTGGCGGCGAAAACTGTGGACTGCCCGAAGAACAAACCAGTCGGTACTAGAGGAGATCAAACCTAAGCTTTCTTTAGAAGCTCAGATGACAAGACTTCGACTTTGATACCACAGGTCTGCAAAAAATTTTTTTTCGAGAGCTGTTTTGGTTATTCCACGTAATCTTTATGTTTTTTGGTGCGCTGAATCTGAAAATGACCTCCATTTTGTCATAGGACATCACGTTTCCTGACAATTTAGGTAACTATGTTAAATAAGGCAATACCTCAAAATAAATGGAAATAGACTTATAAAATGAAAGTTTTATTATAATATTTTCATGAAAATCCTTGTTTGAACTGAAATGAGCTCACCTACACACACTAAACTCGATTCTTCTTCCTTGTGAGGCTCCTCTTGGTGCATTTACGCTTGTGAGTAGCATCTGGAATGTCTCTCTGAAGCATACAACAGTAGTCTGCCATCATTGTAATGCTCCATTTTCCCTGGTATCTCCTTTCCATCTCTTTAATGTCTTGGTGGAATCATTCACCTTGTTCCTCACTCACAGCTCCCAAATTTTCAGGAAAGTAGTCAAGGTGGGACTGGAGGAAATGCAATTTCAAACTCATCAGGCAACCTAAAGCTTGAAATGCTTTCAGCATTCGTCCAACGATCTTTTTGTAGTGAGGATTGTTGTTATTGCCTAAAACTTTCTGTACGACTTCTTTAAATGCAATCCACCCTTCTTTTTGAGAATCCGTCATGGTATTGATAAACTCTTGATAAACTATAAGCCTTCTAATGTCTGGTCCGACGAACACACCTTCCTTCAATTTTACCTCCGACAGGCCTGGAAACTTGGTGACCAAGTATTTGAAACATTCTCAATCTCTTGGAAGTGATTTTTATGTGGAGAGGTGGTAGAAGAACTTTATGGGAAGGTACCAAAGTTTCTCGGAGGACATTTTTTTCACCGACTGTTAGCACCCTTGGCTGCCAACTCTTCTTGGTCCAGTGATTTTGTCGGTCTCGACTGTCCCATAGACACAGAAAACAAGGATATTTGGTATACCCAGCTTGTTGCCCGAGCAGCATGCACAAGACCTTCAAGTCCCCACACACTTGCCAACCATGGTCTTCATATTTAAGTTTACGAAGAACCAATTCCAAGTTCTCGTAGGTTTCCTTCAAGTGTACGGAATGACCTACAGGTATGGAAGTGTAAAAAACGTTGTGGAGTAAAACTGCTTTGAGACTTCTTTTTGAAGAATCTGTAAAAAGACACCATTGCTCTGAATCATATTGGATTTTAAAATGAACCATCAGACCTTCGACATCGATGCAATAAACCAACTTGTCTTCCTGGGCGAAGTAAGGAACAAACTCCTTTTCACGATGTCTGAACCATGAAGATGACACTCCTGGCAACAATAAATTCTTGCTTTTCAGCCTTGATCTGAGTAACTCAGTGGCATCTTTGGGAAGATTCAAGTCTCTTACCAAATCATTCATCTCCTCCCGAGAAAACAATTTTGGTCTTGTATCATCTTCAAAGTCAGAGCTTGATTCGTCATCTGGTTCAGGTATGACTTCACCTTCATCGGAGCTAGGTATCTCTTCCAAGGTAGCAGCAGGCTTGGGTACTGGTATATCTGTGCCATGGGGGATGGGACAAATTGCCTAGTGAAGAATGAAGTATGAAATGGAATGCTTCCA
Organism: Ichthyophis bannanicus; assembly: GCA_033557465.1. Taxonomy (NCBI): domain Eukaryota; kingdom Metazoa; phylum Chordata; class Amphibia; order Gymnophiona; family Ichthyophiidae; genus Ichthyophis; species Ichthyophis bannanicus. The sequence goes on along the minus strand of CM066038.1, from coordinate 369,051,347 downwards.
TTTGGAATTAAACCCTTTCACATCGCATGAACAAAAGTAACAGTCGTCACTATGGTTCTTTTGCTCTCGCCATACCATAGGAATCCCATAATGGAAAGATTATTTTCTTACCCTTGAACCAGTTTTGGAGATCCTCAACACACCGTTTGCACACTTTATGAGGCACCCAGACTTTATCTTGATCTCCAATTTTTAGTCCAAAGTATGCAAAGTATACTTTTTTCACAAAGTCTGTAATATTCTGCTGTTGCTTCAACACTGTATATTCACCACAGATGAAACAGAAACTGTCTGGCGAATTAATACACTTTTGCGGAGCCATAACATAATGGTTGAAGAATGACGAGCTAACACGAATTGCGATGAAAAAGTGTGAATAGCTTAGAACCAAGAACCTGATGATGATTTGTGCACAAGTGTGGCATGCAGGAGAGAGCAGCTCTGTGTCTGTACACGAGACGTCACAGTGCTGGCCACGCCCCCCTGCACTGAGCGGAGCTGCTGCTATCTGCCCTGTGTCTCCCTCCCACTGGAAATATTAACCCCTTCTACCATTAGAAACACGGACTTAAAACTTGCTTAGCTTATGTATATATTGCTGACCATCAGATTTACAGTGCTATATTTTTTTTTACATAACTCGGACAACCCCTTTAAGGGTTTTCTTTGGCATTTTATATCTTAAATGCACTTATGTGAATTAATTAATAGTAATTTGAATTAATTAATAGTAATTTGAAAAAATTTGATAAATTTGAAGACAATTTTGCATGTTGTGGCAAATCATGACGTCTAGGAGTTTTTTCAATATTTTATTTGTTTTCAGCACACCAAAATACATGGAAATTAGATGAAAATAATCAAACAGCTTTTTAGTCACAGACCTGTGACTTTGGACACATCGGGGTATGTTTACTAAACTGCATTAGTGCAATTCGCGTTAGGAGCCGCGGTAGTGAAAGAAACCCCAAATAAGGACATGGGCGGTACATCGTTACCACTACCGCACGTTAGAAAAATTAACGAGCGTTACCGGGCGCCGTGCCGCGTTACTGCGTGTTAATTGTAAGAAGACGTAAAGACACAAAGCACTGAAACAGAGCTGTAGCACAATGGTTACGGTACTGACCGCTGTTACAGGCAGCATGGGTTTGAGCCCCCAGTGTGCCTAACGCAAAAGGCTGTCTCAGGCATCATCCTGTACATTACAGAAGGAAAGAGGAGGCATGTTTTTCATTACGCTGAGTATTGGTGTCAGAAAAACACCCTCGTAGTGTGCCTAGCCACGTACATTGGTGCGTGCATTGGTACGTGCGTAGCTGCGCGCGTACATTCGTGCGTGGGTACGTGTGTTTCTACGTGCGTGGGTACGTGTTTGTTTACGTGCGTGGGTATGTGTGTTTTTACCAGTGTGGGCATCTTATATTACAGACTTTGTAGGGTGTCCTGCACCTATGCATTATGCTAACAGATGTACGTGTGATGGCCTATGGTTTAGCAGAGCCTGTGAGCAGGTGCTGGTGTTTCACAGGGTTGGATTGGGCCAGTCACACCCATGATGCACTGCACATGCAAATCAACTGTCCACAGATACACACCATGGGGAATGCACCCCCACAGCACCTCGGCCTGATAGGGGGTACCGACCGTGTGCTGTACTGGCACAGAGTAGCTACACACCGTCACATTGTGCGGGTACTGTGCTCACCCTGAGGGTGCAGTGAGGCGCCCAGCACTAGGTCCACAGCACTGTCCATGGCTGAAAGAGGCCATGGCGCAGGTCCAAAGCAGTGTTACTGTGTGAGATAGGTAGTTTCTGCAGGAACACCTTGGACATCTCTGTCTGTTTCAGTCAGGTGTAGCCCCCATGCACCACCACACCCCTCCCCCAGGGCTGAGGTTGGCAAACAGGGTCTCCTATCAAAAGATCCACAGTCTATCTCCCTGCAACAGTGGCAGTAGAGGGGAACATGAACCCTAATCCTGCTGGGGAGCAGACACCCCACAGGGCAGTCAATGCAGCTCTGTACACAGCCATAACACAATAGCAGACAGACATTAGGCCTGGATATGGTATACTGCACCCCACCACTATCTGATATTCCCCTGGTGCAAGCCATCAGCCACTGCACCACCTACCAGCTGCAAACAGTCTGCTAGTGCCCAGTGGAGATGCCTGCACCCAGAACTGGGATGTCAGCATACACAGCAAGCAGATACATCAGTGACTGGGCCCCAAAAGGAAACCCATATTTATCACATGAGAGAAATACTAAATAGCACTATGGGAGTGCCTAGCCATGCTGTGGTCACTGCACAGTCAGGGTGAGAGTGATCTCTCAGCAGGATATACTGAGGTCACCCTGTCTGTGTAGGTGGTGGCCGGGCACTACAATGTGCCTGTCACTGCCCTATGCCCTGTGCAGATGCACCCTGGCCAGGCCACCCTGTCCGGCCTATACCCATGGTACCTTGCTCCTCATTATGCACATTGGCAGCCCAATACTGGCAACAGTGCTGGCAGTGTGGGCTGTTGAAGGTGTTTGCAGCCACCACACACTGGATAGACAGACAGCCACCCCCACACCTATGCCAGCATTGTGCTACTATAGAGGTGGTCAGCAGCCATACCCACCACACCAGTCCTGGGCATAGTACAGGCATGGATATGGTACACAAGACTGTTGGGGGGTCACTCCCCAGGGTGGTGAACACTGTCAGAGACCAGACCTGCAGCACACACCGCAGACATCAGAATGATTGTTATGGTGGAGCTCAATGAGCAAAATGTGCTTAACGTAGGAATTGATATCTGCCAGTTATCAGAGGAAACGTTTGATAGCTGTGTACCATATACCCAGGTGTAGGGTGGCATTGCTAAGGTATGCAACTGCTAGTATTGGCAGATACAGGCAGGGCCCAATGTCTTGCCTCTCCAGCTGGCATTGGCCAATGGGGCCTGTGGGTGTGTGTGGCCCTGTTGGCTGCTGCTTTACGGCAGAGTTCCCCAACTCCAGTCTTGGTGTTCCAAACACTGTTCGGGTTTTCATGCTGTCCCTCATAAATATGCATGAGCTACATCTGCATACCATGGGGGTGGTGCATAACTATGCAGCACAGGCATCTTTATTAGAGGCAGCATGACACCGGAATGGTGTGGGGCCCTCCAGGACTGCATTTGCGGGACTCTGCTTTAGGTAATGTGCCTGTTTCTGGTGTGGTAAAATATAGGCCTTGCGTATGTTCTCTGCACTAAAGGAGTGTCTTTACTATCACTGTTTAGTGGTGGGTAAAACTATGGGGACTGGGTTGGCAGGAGCCCCAGCTGGGATTTGAACCTGTGACCCCCTGGTCTTACAGGCACTGGCTGTGTCTGTTGCACCACACTGTGGCCACAGAGACAGTGCAGTCCCTGGAGTTAGTTAAACCGGCCTGACGAGTCAGAAACCCTGCTCTGCAACAGGTTTACTGTGGCCTCATTTACCTTGTATGCAGACAAAGGTGCACATAAACCTCAGAAAAGACCTCACAAAAGGGGCACACACCCATAACCAAGCTGGGCAACAATGATATCATTGGGAAACATTACACCACACGCCCAGGACAGCTCCATTACAATGTAATGCTCTTTGAAAGGGTCTGCGGAGCGTAGACCCTTCCACACATCATTTCCTTTTATTTTGGTGCTTTCCAGGGAGTGTTGTTCCTTGTTGCCCATTGCTATCACTGTTGCCCAGCTGAATTCTGCTTTTTAAAATGTTTCTTGTGGTCATTTTTAACGTTTTATGTGAAATTTTGTTCTGTGCACATGTATCACACTGCTCACGTGTTGTGGGTTTCCCCGGTTTTTCTGTACATTGCTGACGGAAATGGTTTCTCTTCCCTTTAAATGCCTTTAACGACAGGTTTTCATTCGCGTTGGAATTGAGCTCTGAAATACAGCGCGTTAGTATGAGGGGAGCCTCTCCCCGCCCACTCTCCGCCCATTGACCCTTTCTCTCCGCCCACTCTCCACCTTCTGCGCTGTTTTAACGCGCCGCGGAGGTTTACGATCGTTAACTACGGTTAACGCGCGTAGTATGACGTTAACGGTCGTTAGCGCGTCGGTACGCGCATTATACGGCACTTACGGTCGTTAACATCGTATAACGCGCATTAGTCACGTTTAACGCACTTTAGTAAACATCCCCCATCATGTGAAGAAAGAGATCATTAGAGAAAGACATCATGTTTGGCAAGATAGAAGGTCAACGCAAAAGAGGAAGGCCAGCAATGAGATGGATCGAGACAATAACAGCACCTACGGGTACCAGTCTGTCAACAATGAGCCGCCTGACTCAAGACCGAACACAATTTAGGATAGCTATCCAGAGGGTCGCCATGAGTCGACTCCGACTCGACGGCACTCAACAACAACAACAAAAGTGCTCTAACAACACAAATGCATCGTAATAACTGCATATTCCTAAGACATATAGGCATCTATTTGGTACAACTTGACCAACAGGGAGTTATTCAACCCTGTGTTCCCATGCTTGCACAGTTTTTATTTTCTTCCTGGCTATCTCAACCATAGACACTGGGTCTAATAAGCTCCCCAAAACCTTGTGGGCTGGTTTGAGGCATAAGCATCAGAATGGAGGGAAGTCACACAGACCCTGGCTCCACCAACATCCTACTTCTGTGCTGGCTCAGTGACAGACAAACCAGTGGTGCCAGCAGCAGAGCTAGAATAGGGCAGGCAGAGTGGCAGGAACGAAAAACAAGCTCCAGGAATTTAGAAGTGCTAGAAGTGTCTGGAGAGCTCTGAAGAGGGGGCTGGTGCTCGGGTTAATGTGGGAGAGTTTCAATCCAATGCTGGATTTGGGGGGCTGGGAATGGAAGAAAGGGTCTGATTCTGGTTCTGGGAGAAGGAGGCTGTGGGTGCCAAAAGGGAGCTGATGTTGGCAATTGATGGAGATGGCAGAAGGAGGTCGATGCTAGATCTGGGCAATGTTCCCTCTGATTTTCTGTAGGCTATGTGCCCATAAAATATCAGCTGTGCAGCTTTTGAAGGAAGGTTAAATTTTTGTGCGCCACATAACGACACTCTGAGTTATATACTTTAAAATTTGACTACACGTCAGAATACAGAATGTACACCACATTGATTGTACTAGAAAATATTGGAGAACTTGTGAAAACCGTAAATACACAACAACTTTTAAATTTTAAGACATCTGTGTTGTTTCTATCAGAATCAGAACTGTAATTCTTGTGCGCTTTGTTATAAATTATGTGCGCTCACTCAGCGAGGTGTGTGCGCGCGCACACGCGCACAGCTTAGAGGGAACAGTGGATCTGGGATAAAGGGTGGATGATGGGGCTAGGAGAAGGGGCCACAGAGCTAAAATTGCAGTGGGGGATGGCAAAAAGGGAAGATGATAAGGGTTGGGGTGGGAGAAGGGGTATAATGTTGTGTATGGGAGAAGATCGATGGGGCAGGGGTGCCAAAAAGGAGGCAGGTGAAAGAAGGGAGCTTGGATTTGGAGATGGATCTGATGCTGGGGCTGGGGGCTGATGCAGTGCCTGGGGATGGGGGATGGGAGGAGACAAAGGAGCCCAAATTGCAGGGAGGAGGGAGAGAGGCAGGGAGAACAGAGAGAGTGGTCTGGGCTGGAGAGTTGGGGGATAAAGGGCCAGAGTGGAAGGAAAGAGAGAGAAAATGAGTGAGAAGTGGTCAGAGTGGAAGGAACAAGGGAGAGAAGAAGGCAGAAGGAGTCTGAGTGTCTGGAGGGAGGGAAGTTGTGAGCAACAGTGGGAGTAGAAGGAAGTGAGAAGAGTGAAAGGAGGGAGGGAGAAGGTGAAAGACAGATTGGAGGAAGATAAATGGTTTGAAAGTGGAAAAGTGTCAGAAAAGAAGAGTGAAGAGATGGTGTGAAGGATCTGGAGATGCTAGAAAAGGGTTGAAAGGCAATGTAAAGAGAGAGATGAGGGGCAGATCTGTGAAGGGGTAGAGAGAAAGGAATGGAGGTACTGGGTACCATATAAGAGATTAAGAAAGGGGTTGGATATCAAGAATTGAGGGACAGGTAGGGAGCTAGGTTGGTGAGGGAATGAGACTTGGAAAAGATGAATGAGGGCTAGGGACGGGTTGAGAGTGGAAGATGGAAAGCTTGTAGGCAGGTGCGATGTGAAAAGAGGATAATTCAGTGAGAACTGGAGGGTGGGAGGAGAATGAGGGATAATATCTATCTGTGAGTGGAAATACAGAAAAGAGGGAAATGGAGACAAATGATAAAAAGATGAAGCAGAATGATCATGTCTATGACAGATGTAGAGAGGAAGGGAAGACAGGAGAAGAAAGAAGACATTAAAATGAGACCCCGTAAAAAAATGTAGATGAAGATTGACAGAAGGAAAGTGGGAAGGAGATACTGGATCCAATGCAACTAGCAAAATAAAATGCCCAGATGGCAAAAGTAGAACATGTTTTATTTCAAAATGTGAAACCCTGCTTACTTTTTATTTTGCACAATTCAGAAATAAATGAATTTCTGTTTCTCTAATGTTGCATTACACGCAGACTTCTCAGGGTTCCTATTTCTAGTCTGTGGTTGCTTATTTTACATTTGAGGCTATGAGCCCGATTCTGAGAGTCGGGTTTCAGGGCTGGACATCCCGGTGGGACATGCAACCCTGCAAGACATCCAGGACTGATTCTGCCTCCGACTCTCCCCATACTTCCTGAGCAGCAGGACGGGGAGAGCCATCGGGACCTGGGAGGAGTGGGGGTGAACCAGCCTGGCAGGATGAACAGGGCCAATTCAGGTCACAGCTCTGTACATCCTGCCAGGTCAAAGGGGACGTGCTGCTTATTCCACCTCGAAGGTGGAATAAGCAGCATCGACCAGGCGATTGGTCCCAGAAATCCTCCCCGAGGCCGTGGCCTGATGCGGGAGGGATTCCTGCCACTCAATCCAGGCCCTGGCTGGCCAGCCATGAGTCAGTAGGGGGGAAGAGGGGAGCCTGCGGGGAGGATGTCCCTGCAGGCATGCAGGGGCACAGTGGGCCGTCCTCGGGCACAATTCCATGTAGTGAGGGAACATTTTGTTCCCACAGTTCAGAATTGGGTTCTAACAGGCCTGTCTTACACCGGGACATCTGGACGGCCCGATGTGCCCCTTTGGGAATTGGGCTCCATGTCTGTATTCCTGCAGGTGTGACAGAGGTGAGGTACTCTTATCATGTTTAGTTTCTGTATATGGATCTGTAGCAGTCTGATGTGTTCTGTTTTTCCAGCAGGAAGTATATTGGTATTCTAGGGTGCTTCCTCTTGTAATTGGCTTGAGGGCATAACATTGGAGTAGCAGGAAGTGATTTTGTAGCTAAGATCTGCCCTTTATAGGATGCAGTATTCTTTTACATTGAAGATGTGTCTCTATCTAGCCCAGGAGGGGAGGGTTAGAATGACCTTTTTTAGTTGGGGATTCGATCAATAGGCATGAAGATAGCTAGGTGGCTGGTGGGCATAAGGATCACCTGGTCACTTGCTTGCTTGGTGCAAAGGTGGTGGGCCTTACACTTTCCTAGATAGAATTTTAGACAGTACTGGGGAGGAGCTAGCTTTCCTGGTATATGTTGGTACTAATAGAAAAATGTAGGAGGAAGGTTCTGGAAGCCAAACTGAGGCTTATAGGTATAAAGATGAAATCCATTACCTTCAGAGAAGCAGAAATGCTTCCTGTTCCATGCATAGGACCCAAAGACTGGCAGAACTCTGAAGTCTCAATGCATGGTTGAGATGATGGTGCAGGAAGGAAGGGTTTAAATTTGTTAGGAACTGGCCTACCTTCTGGAGAAGGAAGAGCCTATTCTGGAATGATGGGCTCCATCTTAAGTGCGGTGAAACCAGGCTACTGGCACTGATGTTTAAAAATGAGAGAGAGCAGATTTTAAACTAGAACCTGGAGGAAAGGCAGCAGTTGCTCAGGAGTAAGTGGCTTGGAGTAAGTTATCTTTGAAGGACAGGGCATCCCGATAGAGTGGTTGCAGTAAAGGCTAAAATAGCCCAGGTGCCTTTAAGTAAAGAGAAAAAGAGATTGCAAATTCTCCCTGTCAGCATCTAAGAAAATGTAAATTCCAACAAACATACTTTGAAATGTATACAAATGCTAGAAGTCTAAAAAAATAAGATGAGTGAGTTAGAATATACAGTACAGCAGTAAATGAAGAGATTGATATAATAGGTATCGCAGAAACCTGGTGGAAGAAGGATAACCAATGGGAACTGTGATACCAGGGTCGAAATTATGTCACAATAATAGGGTGGATCAGATAGGTATAGGGACGGTGTGATAGAAGAAAGCATTGAGTCAAACAGAATAAGAGTTTTGCAGGAAATCAATATATGCCTAGTAATTTTATGGATAGAAATTCTATGTGTGAAGGGAAAGAAAAGAGTGGCAGGGGTATACTATCATCCACCTGGACAGAAGGAGCAGACATATGATAAAATGCTAACAGAAATTAAGGGGCTTGTTTACAAAGCTGTGGTAGTGGTTTCTGATCGTTATCGGAACCGCGGCCCCATTGAAATCAATGGGGCCGCAGCTCCGATAACGATCGGAAACTGCTACTGCGGCTTTGTAAACAAGCCCCTAAGAGAACTAACAAATTTGTCAATACAATAATGGGGGATTTCAATTACCACAATATTGACAGGATAAATGTCATATCAGTACTCAGCTAATTTTTTATAATTTTTATGATTTTATTGCTGGTCCTTGTTCTTATTTCAGTTTACTTTAGAATTACATGTTTCTTAATATTTCATAGTTACATGTTTGTCCCAGGAAAAATTGTCATTCTGTGCATCCCTACCTCTTGTGATATTGTTTTTAACTTTTTATTATAATGTATTTTAGCTCCAGCTTTCTCTGTATTGTCAACCACCATGTTGTTCAAACCAAAAGGTGGTATTCCAAATTCTTTGAAATAAACAAATAAACATAAATAAATAAATACAGTTCCTAGATGAAATCAATGACTGATTCCTGGAACCAAAAAGAGGAGGAGCTATCTTAGGCCTCATCCTTAGTAAAGCAAATGCTAACTGTGTTGAGAATATTTGGCACTAGTGATCATGCTATGATCAAATTCATCTTAATAACTAGAGTAAGTATTTAGATTTTCGGAAAGCATCCCCTAGTGGTAGTCTCACGGTACTACTGTTAGTGCTGAACCCCATCATTGATGGGAGGTGGCAGAAAAGACTTGACACACTCAAGGGAGGAAGGGGGCAGCTACAAATCCTTCATAGTCTCTTGGAGGTGGTGGTGCATGCTGAAAATCTACCTAGAGCAGCAGATAGATTTCGGCTGGCTCTGGGAACCGCACGGTCATTTTCAAAGGGAAACTTCATGTGGGGTATAATTTTGAAAAATAAGGACTGGCATGCACAATGTGAGTACAAAAGACACATTGTAGAACATATGCAGATATTTAAAAATGCATTCTCTTTTTTTGGGTAAAAGTATGCACATAGAGATTTTTCTTTAGAAAACTCACTGCCTGCAAGCCCCATCGGGAGAACAATCATTGGCCTTTTCTGGGACAATTTTCATATATAGCTGCACAGTTCAGAAGTCCATTGCATCTTTTGCTTTTTCATTTTTAAAATTGCCCCATGAAAAGTTATCTGGAGAATTTTATGCCTGCTTTCCCTGCAGGTTTATTTTCAATACAAAATAATGGATATAATTTTGAATTTTATAATATTGGTGTATTTAGATTTCAGTAAAGCCTTTGACACTGTTCCTCACAGGCGACTTATAAACAAACTGAGCACCCTAGGGATGGACCCTAAAGTTACTGCTTGGGTTAGAAACTGGTTGAGTGGGAGGTGAGAAAGGGTACAGGTAAATGGAGCTCACTCTGAGGAGAAGAAAGTTACTAGTGGTGTGCCCCAGGGATCTATCCTTGGTCAGATTCTTTTTAACATCGTTGTTAGTGATATAGCGGAAGAGCTGTCAGGTAAGATTTGCCCCTTTGTAGACGATACCAAAATCTGCAATAGAGTAGACACCCAGGAAGGTGTAGATAACATAAGGAGGGATCTAGCTAAGCTTGAAGAATGGTCTAGAATTTGGCAGCTGGGTTTTAATGTTAAAAAATGTAAGGTCATGCATTTGGGCTGTAGCAATCCAAGGGAACAATATAATATAGGGGGTGAAGGACTGTTGTCCTCTAAAGAAGAGTGGGACCTAGGCGTGGTTGTGTCTGATGATCTTAAAGTAGCTAAACAGGTAGAAAAGGTGATGGCAAAAGCTAGATGCTTGGGTGCATATGGAGAGGAATGGCTAGCAGAAAAAAGGAGGTGATAGTGCCTCTGTATAAGTCTTTGGTGCAACCTTATTTGGAGTATTATGTACAATTATGGACACCGCACCTTCAAAAGGATATAAACAGGATGGAGTCAGTGCAGAAGGTGGCTACTAAAACAGTTAGTGGTCTTCATTATAAAGCATATGAGGACAGACTTAAGGATCAAAATATGTACACCTTAGAAGAAAGGCTGGATAGAGGTGATATGATTGAGACGTTTAAATACCTCTGTGGCATAAATGCACAGGGGGAGAGCCTCTTTTGATTGAAAGTGAGTTCTGCTATGAGGGGACATGGGATGAGGGTGAAAGAGGATAGATTCAGGAGTGATATGCGGAAATATTTCTTTATGGAAACAGTGGTGGATCCGTGGAATAGTCTCCCAGTGGAGGTGGTAGAAATGAGGAAAGTATCTGAATTCAAAGACCCATGGGACAAACAGAGCATCTCTAAAGGAAAAAAGGGGGACTGGGTAGTGATTGATATGGACGGACAGACTAGATAGGCCATGTGGTCTTTTTCTGTCATCATTTTTCTATGTTTCTATGAAAATGTGAATGATTTCTGAAAAATGCCCTTATGGGAGGCTTTTTTAATGAGCCACCTAGATTTATGCATGTTTTCTTGTGCATATTTCTAGCCTATTTTTTAAAGCAAGACATGCACATACTTTACTTTATTAAATAGGGGTTAAGTGGTCAAAATGCTCATTAAGCTAGCTACAAGCCCTTACTCCTATCCTATGGTAAGTGTACCGGTAAATGCTTGTGTCTAGGTTTTTCAAGAATGCACATAGGTTATAGTATTTCATAACTTACATGCTTAAATTTGTGCTCTGCCCATGTTCTGCCCAAGCCCTACCCCTTTAAAAACCCACAGTGAAAGTACGCACCAGTGGTCCAATGAATGTACTTACAGAATAGCAGCCACCTACATTTTGCATGGAAACCACTAAAATACTGTACATAAGAACATAAGAACATAAGATATGCCATACTGGGTCAGACCAAGGTCCATCAAGCCCAGTATTCTGTTTCCAACAGTGGCCAATCTAGGTCATATGTACCTAGCAGTTTCCCCAAGAGACACAAGTTCCACAATGCTTGTACTGGGTCAAGCATTGATATCTTCGGTCACTTCTTAATAATGGTTTATGGACCTTTCCTCCAGGAACTTGTCCAAACCTTTTTTAAACCCAGCTACACTAACAGCCTTTACTACATCCTCCGGTAACAAATTCCAGAGTTTGATTACACATTGAGTGAAAAAATATTTTCTTTATTAGTCTTAGGGGCATGTTTACTAAAAACCGCACAATTGCGTGCCGCACAATAGCGCACTAAAAGCAGCACTTAAGTGCTCTTAAGCGCCCTGCACACGTGCGATGAACCCCCGCGAAGGTGCGCGACACACTAACGGGCCACGCACAAATACGGGCCCACAAATGTCCGATAGAAGCGTGGAAAGGCTAACGGAGGGCGGAGGAAGGCTCCCGAGGGGCGGAGAGACGGGGTTAATGGGCGGGGAAGGGGAGGGGAGAGGCTCCCCGCACATTATCGGGACCGATTTTTCAAGGAAAAACTACCGCGAGTGAAACACTCGCGGTAGAGGGCATTTAAAGGGAAGAGAAACCATTTCCGTCAGCAATGTACAGCAAAACCGGAGAAACCTGAAAAACGTGAGCAGTGTGATACATGTGCACAGCACAAAAGTGCAAATAAAAATAGAACATTTCCACACCAAAAATATTAAAAATAGTAATTCAGCTGGGTAACAGTTATAGTAATGGTCAGCAATAAAAAACACACCCAGGAAAGCCCCAAGAAAAAGAAATGATTTTTGGAAGGGTCTACGGAGTGGAGACCCTTCCAAAAATCATTTCATTTTTGGGAGCTTTCCTGGGAGTGTTTATTATGGTTGCCCATTAATACCACTGCTGCCCAGCCTGGTTACATATTTTCCCCCTTTTTTTTGCGGTCATTTGCGGGGTGTATTTGCACGTTTGCCCCCAGACAAGGTGAATGAGGCCACAGTACAAATGTGCAGAGCAGGGTTTAGGATTCCTACGTCAAGGTTGTCCACCCCCAGGGACTGCACTGTTTCTGTTGCTACACTGTGGTGCAGTGGACAGAGCCAGTACCTCCTGGACCAGAGAGTCACAGGTTCAAAGGCCAGCTTGGGCCCCTGCCAACCCAGTCCCCATACATCACCCACCACTAAACACAGATAGTGAAGACACTTCTATATTGCAGAGAACATAAGCGTGTCTCAAACACCCATATTTTACCCCGCACCGCACACACACCATTACAATGGGCATCACCGACAGCCGATTCCCCCAAATGCAGTCCTGGAGTGCCACAACTCAAGCAGGTCACATGCTTCTCCAAGATAAGGACATGCCATTGTGTTGGCGGAAGGGTACAGGTGGTGGCGGGGGCATTGGCTGCTAGCCACAGCAGACAGTGGCCAAGCCATGTGCAGGCTGGCACCGTCCACTGTAACAGACAGGCCCTGTTGGATTTACAGTCATGGACGTCCCAGGGAATACAGTCAATCTGTGGCTACACGGTTGTGCAATGCACACAGACAGTGTGTGCAAGAACAGAAGGTCACAGGTTCAAATCCCAGCTGGGGCTACTGCCATCCCAGTCTACACATATAACCCATGAAGGAAACATGGTAGTAAAGACTGAACCTTTCCTGCTGAGGACATATGCATTTTTTGAAAATAATATTTTACCTTAAACAGCAAACAGCACAGAAACATATGCAGCACCTACAGCAGAGTCCCCAAAATGCAATCATGGAGTGTCACAAATCACACAGGTTGGACGATGTGTTCAAACAAAATGCTTGTGCTGCAAGTTATGTTAACGCCCCCATGGTATGGAGATGTATCATAGGCATATTCATCAGGGACATCATGAAAACACAACCAGTGTTTGCCCCACCTGGACTGGATATGGGAACCTCTGCTCCAGAGCAGCAGCCAACAGGGGCAGAAACACCTGCACCTGCAGGCTACATCATCCAAAGACTAATGCAGAGGCAGGATGTTGGGCCCTGTGTGCACCTCCCAACACTAGCATGTGCATACATTAGCAATCCCACACTACACATGGGGATACGGTACACAGATCTCAAAAGCATGTGATCATCACTGTCAGATAGAAATGGCTACGTTAAGCACAATCCGCTCATTGAGCTGTATCATGCCTACGTCTCTGATGTATGGGTAATCTGTGACAGGTCATGGGTCTGACAGAGTCCACCACTGTGGATAATGACACCAACAATAAACCTTAACATTGACATGGCGGCACTGTGCCCATTACTGGTGCGGTGGCCAGGGCTTCCAAATCCCTTTACAGCTGCTCAATGCTCCCCTAGATGTGGGGAGTGTGTGTTTGTCTGTCCAGTTTGTGGTGGCTGCCAACACCCTCTGCACCCCACACTGATAGCACTGTTGCCAGTATAGGCCTGCCAATGTGCATAATGAGGAGCAAAGTATTGTGGGTATACAACAGACAGGGCGGCATCAGCAGGATGCATCTGCACAGGTCACAGGTGAATGGCAGAGACATTGTGGTGCCTACCCATCATCTCCACAGACATGGTGTCAAGAGCATGTTCTACTGGGAGGTTACTCTCACCCTGACCGAGCAGTGAACATGGCATGGCCAGGTTCCACCATAGTGCCTTCTTGTAGTTCTCTCATGTGATGTATCTGGGTTCTGTATTTATGGGGCCCAATCACTGAGTTAACTGCGTGTTGGGTGTGTTCCCGTCACAGTTATCGGTGCACACATTTCTTCCGGTAGCATGCACTATGGCCTGGGCCTGCTGCAGTTAGCATGTGTATGTCTGGAACATCTTGCAGCGTCCAGTAGCAGGCTATTCACAGTGCCTGCTGCTGGAAAATGTCAGATGGTGGTGTGGGAGTTGGGGGGGTCTAAGGACCGACTCTCTGTCTGCCCCTGAAATATGGATGGGTACAGACCGGTGGAGAGTGCCATGTAAGTTGTCTGTACTGCAGCCGTAATGAGTTTGATGGCACTGTCTGCTGCTACCACCATTGCTGGGATAGAGAGTGTTCCACAGGGCAGGTTTGGTGGTGTGATACACACCGCCTATGGGCCCAAACAGCTGCTTTCCTCACACACACGGCACATAGATCATGTGGGCAGGGCACACACACAGGATGTGCACTATTCCATGAGTATTGTAGCCCACAAGGGCCAGATGTGACTGGGAGATACAGATGGTCAAAGGTGTACTGTAGGTGTGTCTGATGGGACAACCTATCAAACATCAGCAGACATGTGCATCTGACGTATAGGCCATCTCAGCCAGGACAGGTGCTGTGCGTCCCACCTCACCCTCAGGGTGAGCACATGCCACACACACTGTGACTGTCTGTCAACACTCTATACCTGCAACACGGAAGGTCTATAACCACTATTAGGCCTAGGTGCTGTGGGGGTGTCTACCCCATCTTCTGACTATCTGTAGAATGCTTGTTTGCATGTGCATTGCATCATGGGTGTGAGTGGACTAACCGTACCCTATTAACCACAGCACACACTCAGCATAAGTTATATTGCAGCCAGCCAGACATCTATTCACAGCTCCAGAGCTGTAGCCCACTGGTGAATACAATGCCTGTGAAGCAACAGGTTGGTGGTTCAAATCCTTATTGTGCTGTTTCCGTGAAAAGTATTTTGGATATATACATTGGGCCATATACTGCACCTGTCAGCATCAGTACAGTTCACATTGCACAAAGTAGAGATACATTGAACATCTCATTGTAACATCACGAATATCATTTTACACGGCACATGGGTGCTGCTTGGGGCAGTATGTGTGTAATGTCATGTACTACTGGCACCAGACAAAACAGCACAGCTCTGTAACCTTAACGTGCATGATAAGGTTGTTTATGGGGCACCTGAGCATTACAGCACTCTGAGGGTCTTATAGCTGCCACCACTAATTAACATCACAACACCTGGCATTGCATGCACTCACGATTAACCACAGTGTGGACAGCAAATCACTACCTCTGGCTCCACAGGCAACAATGAAATGTGTGGGCCACAGCTCAAGAGATGAGAAAAGAAGCCTGTCTGGCTAGAGAGGCAATCCTGCAGACTGTGTGTTGTGGGAATGAGGATTGCATTGATCCATTAGTAACAATGCTGCACTGCACATGACACATATAGCACTGTGAAGGTGTTTCTCCTGGTAGTACCGCTGTAATGTAGAAAGGAGACTGCTGCAGGTAACACTCCTGTAACATAAGAAGATGTATGCCTAACACAGCACTGATGTACTTTAAAAACACAATGCCCAATTTGGCACTGCTGTCCAATAATGTGTGATACATGCGACAGGTAATCCAGAACCCCACTGGAGGGTTGAATTCATGACCCCCAGCTAAGCAGTCCATGTCTGAACCATTGTGCCACACCTCTGCTACCAGGGCAGCATGTTAGCACACATAAGAAAGGATAACGTGCATTAAGTTGTCATGCCGAGCCACATTGCCTCATAATGGCCACCAGGCAACCTATTGTGCATGTCCAATGGTCAGATATGAAGTACCCACCTCCCCCCTAAGGCAACATCCACATCATTGCTGGACACACATCGAGATGCCCCAGCGAACATACCCCAGTGGCACACACAACCCCGTATCACAAGGGTGACTGATAGCTGACGTTGATGGTCTGTCAGCACCCCCTGTTGTATGTGTATTGGCATTACCTACTATGTGACACACATAGCACACATCATCAGACACTGCACTATGACTCGTTGGATATGTATCCAGAGGTTCAAACCCACACATTCAAAAAAAGAAAAATACATAACAAGAGAAATGATCCTTTGTACACAACAAACACATAGGTGCTCTGTGTTTTAGCAAAGATTGTCAGACATACTTTTGTTGACACCATAACCTGTGCGGCATAAGGATGTCAGTATTTCAATTTTTATGTCGCGCAGCCATGCGGTGCGCCACAGCGAGCTAATCTCTGACGTGCAGTCATGCGGCGCGCCGGTGCGCGAACTGATCTGCGCATGTGCGGAAGTAGCGTTGCATGCGTCCGCACATACAGATGCACATACTGCAAAATGGCGACACGCAGCAGAAACCTGCCTTCACCCAAAGGGAGCTATGCCTCCTGGGTTCCCTGATTGGTCCCAGGATGCACAGGCTGTTCCCTGGGGCCTCCCGGAGAAGGGACATGGGCAAGGTGACGAGGGCCTAGGAGAGACTCACCAGACACTACAATCGTGAGGCGGACACCCCAGGGAGGTAAGTGTATGGCCACTGGTCATGGTAACCATATACACAGACAGGTAGTGATTGTAGCTTTCCATGCTGCTGTGTGTAGGTAGTGTATATTATTAAAGTGCAGAAGGTTAAACCACATCCCATATTGTGTATGTAGCACATCTGAGTGGTTTGTCCTGTACCCCGGTGATGTTGCATCTGGTCACCCAGGGCATGATGCCACCCTGGGGTCATGGCAGCTGCTGCTGTAGATGTGCTACAGCACACTGTGACACAGATAGTCCAGAGATCTAAGGAACTACCAGAAACATCATGGACTGACGCTGTGGTTTGCATTTACAAGATAAAACATATGGGCCACCATCAGGGACTGTGCAACGTGCATCACATGGTGTGTGAGTCACCCTGGTGATATGGGTTTGTGTACCAATGTTCTCCAATACATCCTCCCTATCCCCAGGAGTCCTGAGAGCCCACCATAGTGGGTTCAGAGTCACCCTGGTGATATGGTGGAGTGTCCCTGAACAGTTTAATTACATCACCCTATCCCCAGGAGTCCTGAGAGCCCATCATAATGGGTTCTGAGTCACCCTGGTGATATGGTGGAGTGTCCTGAACAGTTTAATTACATCACCCTATCCCCAGGAGTCCTGAGAGCCCACCCTAGTGGGTTCTGAGTCACCCTGGTGATATGGTGGAGTGTGCCTTTATTGTTTAATCAGGTCACCCTATCCCCAGGAGTCCTGAGAGCCCATCATAATGGGTTCTGAGTCACCCTGGTGATATGGCGGAGTGTCCCTGAACAGTTTAATTACATCACCCTATCCCCAGGAGTCCTGAGAGCCCATCAAATGGGTTCAGAGTCACCCTGGTGATATGGTGGAGTGTGCCTTTATTGTTTAATCAGGTCACCCTATCCCCAGGAGTCCTGAGAGCCCACCCTACTCCGTTCCGATTCACCGTGGTGATATGGTGGAGTGTGCCTGAAGTGTTTAATCAGGTCACCCTATCCCCAGGAGTCCTGAGAGCCCATCATAATGGGTTCAGAGTCACCCTGGTGATATGGTGGAGTGTGCCTTTATTGTTTAATCAGGTCACCCTATCCCCAGGAGTCCTGAGAGCCCATCTTAATGGGTTCTGAGTCACCCTGGTGATATGGTGGAGTGTGCCTTTATTGTTTAATCAGGTCACCCTATCCCCAGGAGTCCTGAGAGCCCACCCTAGTGGGTTCAGAGTCACCCTGGTGATATGGTGGAGTGTGCCTTTATTGTTTAATCAGGTCACCCTATCCCCAGGAGTCCTGAGAGCCCATCATAATGGGTTCTGAGTCACCCTGGTGATATGGTGGAGTGTCCCTGAGCAGTTTTAATTACATCACCCTATCCCCAGGAGTCCTGAAAGCCCATCATAATGGGTTCTGAGTCACCCTGGTGATATGGTGGAGTGTGCCTTTATTGTTTAATCAGGTCACCCTATCCCCAGGAGTCCTGAGAGCCCCATCATAATTGGTTCTGAGTCACCCTGGTGATATGGTGGAGTGTGCCTTTATTGTTTAATCAGGTCACCCTATCCCCAGGAGTCCTGAGAGCCCACCATAGTGGGTTCGGAGTCACCCGGGTGATATGGTGGAGTGTGTCATAACTGTTGAATCCATGCTCATCATCCCCAGGCGTTCCTGATACCTGTGTATGGTCTCCTGGCAGTCACCCTGCTGCTCTGCTTTATGTTGCAGACGATGTGTCGTAGCACATGCAAACCCCAGGGGGAGTGAGACCTGAGTGAAACAGAGGGTAGGTCAGGCAGATATGTTAGTACGTTATGTTGGGCAGGCAGCACATCTCTCACAGTGCATTATGACCCCAGCTCACCACACACACTGTTGATGTATCCTGAAGATATGGTAGGGGCAGAGGTTGATGTGCGTCATTAACACCTCACCCACATCAGCTATGCGAGCCAATGGCTAAGGTCTGTAACTGAGACATGTACCCAGATATGCATGCAGAGTCAGGTCACACATCTGCCCATCCACCAGGGATGACACACGTGTTTGAAGATGGACATCACAGATGCAGTTTGAGGGATACGTGCACCTGTGTAGGTTACACACCCTAGGCTGACACAAAAACATGGGACTACCTATGGCCACATCTGACAGAGATAAGCTGGTACAGGTGGTTAAGTCTGGACTGCATGACACACACCACAGCGAAAAGGCATCATCATGGTGCTGCCCACACAGGGTTAGGGTTCTGTTGTCCACACCCCGGAGAAGAGCCTTCATTGCTGACAGCAACCATTGTCTGCATATCCACAGGTGGAGGATTTGAGGAAGAAGGGGCGTGAGCTCCGCCAGTTCCACCCTGGTTTCCTGGAGCTGCACCAGAGAGGGCTGGAGCCACACCCTGATGGTGAGTAATGCCACACATGCGTGTCACGTTCAGGTGACATGTTGCCACTACAGCGTGTGTGTTGGCTGCATATGTACATGTGTTATGTGACACACATGAGGGTGTTGTAATGTGTGTATGTCTCCACAGAGGGTGATGACAACGTTGAGGGGGAATGAGCGGCACACTACCCACTCATGCGCCCCACCAGACACCGTGGATGGGAGGAGGAGGACGATGATGTGATAATCGTCGACGATGATGGGGAGGAGGAGGAGGAGGGGGAGGAGGAGCAGGAGCACCCCGTCGACCAGCCCCGCAAAGCCACACACGGGAACAATGGGGATGCAAGTGCGGATGTGGGGGAGGGGGGCAGGTTTGGGGGGGCAGGTGGGCCATGTGGGGGTGGGGGATTCAGATGACGGTGGGAGGGTGCTGGATGGGGGGAGGAGAGGGGAGCAGGGGGGGAACCACAGACCAGCACAGGGCACAGTGGTCTCCCGTCAGACCCTGCAGGTGTGTGCATAGGATGCGAGGCGTCCTCTCGGTGCACCATCCATTGCCCCACACGTCGAGTGTGCACATGCCAGCACACAAACCATGCCAAGTGTGTGTTTGTGTGCTGGCAGGTGCATACATGATGTGATGGAGGCAGTGGATGGCGTGCAGAGGGACGTCCGTCTCCTGCTGCACACCTGCCGTTGTCTGACGGCAGCCGTTCAGCAGGTGGCCAATGCGATGGAGCAGCTCAGCCGTCGGTTACCATCTGCTGAACGGCGTCACAGGAGTCTGTGAGGGCACCTGTGATGGCCACATGTGCCCTGTGCTGGCCTGTTGTCAGGGGAATTAATCAGGGGCATGTTTTGTTTGGGCATGTTGCCACAATGTTTTGTCTACAATACTAAACTATTTATACAGATTGACACTGGGCTCATGCATTGTCCTTACCCACTGACTATGGATGCAAGCATGGGATATGTGTATGGACCTGCCTAGGCTGGACACGTACACATGGGTAGCATACGTGGAACAGCGCCACATGCAGTCATGTGGGCTAAACATGTGTGTGTGGGCATGGGACCAGGGTAGACACATGAGAGATTGCATAGTAACGGTGTCCCGGACACATCCATGTCACAGGGATGGGTCTTTTGTAACAAGATGTGTTAGTGGACTACAGCATTGGATATACGCATGCAAACCATGTCTGTCTGTGACACATGCATGCCATGGGAGTGGCAGGACTGGCATGTAACCAGTGTTAGAGACAGGGGCAATGGGCACACATATGCACCCAATGTGAGGTGTATGAGGGGATGGAAATGGCCATGGATCTGAATATTGGCGGTGTAACCTCGGAGCAGGCCCCCAGGTGCAATTGGGGGGTATGTGTAAACCGGTCCACTGCAGCCAAGGGGCAGTGAACACACACTGTGCAGGTCAGAAATGGCATGTGATGGCATCTGTGCAGTAATACCTGACAGTGTGAACAATCCACCAGCAATGGACCTGGGTGCAGGTCATATGGTCATGGGCAAAACATGGATGTACACACAACATAGGGGACCACAGGGTCACACATTGGAATGGCACATTGCATGTATGTTCACCAAAATATTTATTTCCACAGTTAGGGGCGACGGCGTGTCCGCCCACATCTGGCACGTCGAAACACCCCCCCCCCCTTGTGCTCGACCCTCCCCCTCTGCTGGTGCCTGTGGTGGAGGCAGTGGTAGTGGTGGTGGTGGTGGTGCTAATCACTCCAGTACAGCAAGTATGCCCTCCAGGGCCACACAATTTCTCAGAAAGGGCATGGCCCTGATATCCTGCCATAGGTGGGCAATCTCCTGTGTAGTGGCATCCACTGAGTGCCTCAGAGCTGCCAATTCCTGACGAATACCTGTGGGGGGAACAAAGGGTGTCAACGTTCACACACAACAAGGTGACACATATAACACATGATTGTCATTGTGATTGTAAAAACTCGACCAGGCACGTTGATATGGTTCTGAAACCTCATTGTCATGGAAGTGTATGTCATAGCCACACACAGGACATGGTTCAGTTAGGTGATGTGGGAGGCAAACCCAGGGATACACAGGCTGCGCACACCCCCCCACGTACTGCAGACGTAGCAATAGGCTTGGGGAAAGATGGCAAACACATCTCCATTGTGTACGTGGGTGGGGCGTGTGCAATTGACATCAACCAGACCTGTGAATACCCATTGATGAGGAGAGGTAGGTTGTGAACAGCAAGACCAGGTGGTACCACAGTTGGGGGGATACACACAGCATGGACAGGTGACAGGTGCAGCGATATTGACTGTGAGGGATGTGTGGGATCAGCAGGATCTGAACCCTTACGTGGGCAAGTCCACTACTGCCGCATGTGTCAGATGGCAGAGGGGTTCACATACACCCAGGGTAAAAGAACAGGGGTCAGATAACAGTGCATGTACACCGTGGGACACATGTGGAGGCTCCCCAACGAGCATGCGTAGGACCAGATGGTGAAGCACAGGGTGACAGACCGCAACATGGCAAAGACAGGGTTATGCTGAGCATGCAACAGCAGGTGGTAAGCCTTAGGGAAGAGTGGTGAGTCACAGAGCTAGGGGGGGGGGCATTCCTGGTTGTGTTTGGCAGCAGGGGTGGTCACCTGTGAGGTGTCCATTCTTTCAAAACACAGCAGGGGCAACATAGAACCTGTATGATCCGTTGTTTGAGTCACAAACCATGCAAATGTCCACCTCATTGTCACATATACATGAAGGGGACATGTTGAGAGCTGTGTCTGTATGTCACACAACCTACCCTAGTTGTGGCCATACACGTGGTCTACAGGGACCTGTTCCCCCCCCCCAAACCATGGGTACATGATCTTAGACCCTGTCCTGTCTGTAAATCCTGGTATATGTGTATATGACGACATCTTGACTGATAGGTTTATATTTTAGGATTGTTTGACACCTGGTGATGCAGACTGTAGGGGATGGGGTCTGTGTGACGTTGCATGACATACATTTATTAGCTATGTGTATGTCATCTCGGATTCCCCATGGCCTAGGGGACAGTTGTCATGATTTGTTACTGCCAGACGACTGGCCTACTGTGATGAGGCTCATTTTTATCAGTGCTATGCTATTAATGAGGTATTGCCTTAGAACATGATGCACCTTAAACTGCATCCCTAGTATGTCTGCATCCGTAGGTGTGAACTCACCCCAGGCTGTTATGGTGTGTGTCACAGTAACATCAGCTAACATACGTCACACCCTTTTTGTATGGCAAAGGTGTACCGTCTAACGGAGACAAACAAGTCAAAGATGTGGAAGGTATGTTGTCACATCCAGCACAGACACACCCCATACAGAGACTTGTGGTTTGTGTGTTGTGTTTGTGACGGTCAGTTGTCACCACTGTTCCCTCTCAGCTGTGCACATGTGTGTGCGCACACACCTTGCCAAGCAAACATATGTACTGTATGGCATAGCCCACAAAGAAAAGTTATGTTAGTTTGATCAACCTCAACAAATACATGTTCACATGTATAGGTTTCTGTGTATTTCGGGTTCCACTGGTTCTGACATACTTTCCACTGCAAGCAATGTGATGCACATACTGTATCCTGACGTGTAGTCCACTGTTAAGTTGGATAACCGCGAGGGTCGCTCTGTGGAGTTTAAAACATTAACATTCCTGCCATACGCTGCACAGCTGATATCTAATGTGCACACATCATACAGAACATTGGAGGCAACATTGGTTATCACCCACCTTCTGCATCTTCCTGGGAAGATGTAGCGTGGGCTCTCAGCTCCTCTATGAGGACATCCTCGCCCACATCATGCTGCCCTGGTGGTGGTCTGGCACCTGGCTGAGCAGACATCATTGGTGGGTGTCTGCGTGTCTGTGGCTCCAGCAGCCCCTCCCTGGAACATGGGCTTGCCCCCGACCACAGAGCCTCAGCATCCTCCAGGATGTGAGGGGCTTCCATATCACCCCCCTCCTCCTCCTCCTCCTCCTCCTCCTCTACCTCCTCCTCATGTGGCATCATGGTACTGTAGTCACCTGTATTGTGGGCAAACACATATAACACACATATGTTTACGCACTACCGCTATGTATACGTGTGTGCTTGCGACAACACATACCTGATGGTGTGGGGACCCTGCATGTGTGCTGCATACAGGGCCCCCTACACACTCACATACCTGTCTATCATCACCATGTACCTGTACCGGGGGAACAGGTGTGTGCTTTAGGCCTGCACACCTTGTGTGTTTCCCATGCTTCTGTTTCTGCTCAAATTGTGCATTTTGCCCCATTCCATCTCTCACCCCATCTGGCCAACATATGTCCACACAGGGCTGCTCATTTCCGACACATACAAATGTTTTTTCCAGCCCCTGTTTGAGTGTGCATGCCATTGAGCAGGGCATATTTCCTTGGGACATACTGTCATCACAGTGCTACATGTGTTTGCCACTGACCTAAAATGCAGCGAGCTGCTACTGTACATCATCTTCGGCCCATTGACAGGCACATGCAGCACTGTGCGTATCGTATGTCACATAAACATGCACTTCTCACAGGCCACTGCAATATGATAGGGGATGATAGGCACTGTTGTGGGGGTAGGTAAGGGGCTGGTACACGTTGACATGTTTGGGACAGTTTGGGGGACTGATGGGATGAGGGACACATGTATGTGTCCCTGGAACATGGCAAGAGAACAGGGTGACACAAGCCAATACACAGACGTGTGCAGCTCTGAGGGTCCAAAACATATTTACATAAAGACATATGTCATTGCCCCAACACAGGCCAGGTTTCGCTGCCTTACACAGGGGCAGAAGGTGGACGACACATCTGCCCTTATCCCAAGAGCATACGTGTATTAGTACACCTTGACACGTCATTGTCAATCGCATGTGATAGGGAGGGTTCACATAAACGATGGTGAAGTTGGGGCCTGCTGTGATGCCAGGCGTAGATAACATGCGGTTCCATCCTCTCCTCCCATCTTTCTCTGTTCTATCTCCGTCCTTCACAACAGTCACATATGTCCACATTTGCTTGACCGTGTACAGATGTAACTGTGAAGTATTGGAGGGGGATAGCACAGTTAAAGATGGATGCGTTTTGTGATGTGCATTACCTCTATGCCTGCCATATCTGCAGTCTCCAAATGCTCCATAGTGTAGGGGAACCTTCCCTGTCACACGCTGTGTAACGTTTGTGGCCATGGTGTAGGATTACATGTATGTTTGAGGAGGAGGAGCACCTTATAGGGCCCCTTATAGCTGTCCTCCTGGGTTTCCCATGTCTTGGTATTGGCTTGATGTAACCTTTGGGGTGTGCATGTGTGTTTGTGTTTGACACAACAGGGTGTGCAGGGGTACAGCACACACCTCTGACACCAGCATAGGTACATGATGGGGCTTTGGTGAGAGTTATGGGAGTGCATGTGCAAATGTCTTATGTCTACACAATGGTGATTTCCGGAAGGTCTTGACAGGTAAAGGATATGCGTGACATACTTACCTGCATGCGGATGTGCTGTATCCAGGGCCGCAGGAAGGCCATATGTATATACTGGCCCCAGCCTTTCGGCAAGCTGCTGCTCCAGGGGCGTGAGCATGGGTGGTAGGGGGCCCCCGCCACCTGTGCCCCTAGCATGCTGTTCCTCAGCAGACAGGTGCTGGCGCACCCCTCTTTTTATGTCAGAAAACCTTTTTTTCAGGCTTTCAATGTCTCTCAGGGGGCCCCCTACCTCTGCAACTCCTCTGCGGACCTCCTCCCACACCGCATTCTGTCCTGCTGTAGTTGTGCGGGAGCTCAGACTCCCAAACAGCACCTCGTAGTGCTCTAAGACCATCGCTAGAAGGTTGTGGTTCTCTGCATCAGAGAACCGTGTGGCCCTCCTACTCTGGGTCTCCGGCACAGGGACCCTCTTCCTTTTCCTAGTGTGTCTGCTGGGTGCAGGCTGGGCCCTTGCTGATGGCCCTGCTGCTGGCTCAGCCTCCAGAGGAGCTGGTGGGCCCACCTCCCCCACCCCCCCACCCCCACCCCCTCACCCTCAACCTCCCTCACCCTCTCCCCCTCCCTCTCTCTATCCCTCTCTCTCTCCATCCCTCTCTCCCTCCCTCTCTCCCTCCCTCTCTCTCTCCCTCTCTCTATCCCTCTCTCTCCCACTCCCGATCGCTCTCACTCAGCCTCTCCAACACCCTCCTCTCACCACTCCTCTTCCTCTCCCAACACCCCTCCTCACCTCACCTCACCTCACCTCACCCCTTCTCCCTCTCCAGCACACAAACACAACACAGACAAAACAGCTCTGAACACAATACAACCAACACAACACAATAAACGGCACAGTACACACACCAATACGAGACAAAATGACCACAATAAACAGTTGACTACTGAAATGACTACAATAAGCAAATGACTACAGAAACACCACACCAGCTACAATACGCTCTCACCAACCTATCACTCACCAACCTATCTCTCACCAACCTATCACTTTTCAAACCACCCTGAACGTGTACCAGGCGTGTAGGGTGCTTTATAGTTTTTTCTACTTTAGTTACGTTGCGCATGCGCCATTGTGCGACAGCGCTGCTTGTGGGACGGCGCTGCCTTTGCGTGGTGCGTAGATGCAATTGTGCATGGGCGGGCATCTGTGGATGTTGTGTGTGTGTGTGCGGCGCGCATGTGCAACTGTTAGCGCATGTGCATCTGTGTGTGAATCTTCACGCACAAGCAAAAGCCTAGCCCATGGCGTAACGAGATGCACATGCGCACTGCGCACATACAAACGCACATGCGCAGCGATTTGCACATGCGCGCCACACACATACCCACGCACATCCGCTAACAGTTGCACATGCACTCCGCGCACAGATGCCCATGCGTAACGGGTTGCACATGCACAAACTATTGCACATTGGCGCCGCGCACAAGCAGCACAATCCCACAACTGCGCATGCTCGACGTACGGAAATCCATTGACCTGTATAAAACATGCTGCAGAATTGGTCAACATTGAGGGTTGTTTCGTAGGCGCGGCGTGTGTTGGTTGGGAGAGACTGAAAAAGCAAGGCAGGTGTTGTGCATTAGATTGTGTGTGTTGTTTGTAGTGTGTTTATTGTGTGTCTATTATCTGGTGTGGTTGTTAAGGTGTCCACTGGTTGGGGTGTGTGTGTGTGTGTGTGTGTGTGTGTGTGTGTGTGTTTGTGTAGCCACACGGGAGGGGTTTATGACGGAGATATTTGTTGTTGCATGTGCCCGGAGACGTGGGCGGATGCTGCGGTTGCTGGACAGGGGAGATGGTGTCCATGGGGCTGCGGCACAGGGCATGGGTGTAGACCCGCAGCAAATGAGACCTGCAGCTATGGAGGCGGTCCGGAGAGGTGCTGTGCGTGGATGGCGCAGACGGCGTCTGAGGTGCAGGCTCGGCAGCCTCGCCTCTACAGGCCCAGGGCCCAGCTCCAGGGCATGCGTGAGAACAAGGTCCATCTCCCTCTACCGACTGAGCATGGGGGCTATTAGGGGCGCTCTATTAGGATCTAAGACCTGACCTCGAGCCCCTGACTGATCGGTCACATGCATACCAGGTTTAATCAAGCTCCTTGCTGCCTTATATTTCTTTGCCTCTGGCTGTTTCCAGTCATCTGTGTCCGCAGTGGGTGGCATGAGCCGCCCCAGCTTATCACGCTGTCTCCCACCAAGTACGGCGTGCCATGGTCAGCTGGGCGGGGAATTACATAGGCCCTCCCCACAATAGGCAACAGTGGGGGACCCTGAACCAGGCCTTTGAGGCATTAGCCGGGATACCACACGTGATGGGAGCTATTGATTGCACCCATGTTGCCCTGGTCCCACCCAGAGACAGGGAGGGTGGTGTTCCGCAACCGCAAACACTACCATTCCCTGAATGTTCAGGTTGTATGCGATGCTAATCTGCATATTCTGAATGTGGGTCCCAAGGTTTGCAGGTCCACCCATGACTCCTATATCCTGCATCGCTCAGCACTATTCCGGCAATTTGAGGAGGGACAGTATGGGGACTGTATATTGCTGGGTGAGTATTTCACGATAAATTATGTCATAATGCATATATGTATGTGTTTCCGTAACATCTCTCATATAGTGCGCTGTTTGTTTTCTGTGCGTTTGGAAAACTGAACTCACGTTCAGACAACAGAGGACTGGTAGGAGTTGACATTGTTAGAGGAGTGTAGACGTTGAGTTACAGGGGACAGGATTAGACATGAAACATCAGGATTGGAACAATATCGGACAAAACCATGCTGATGTTGTTGAACAAAACTATGCACATGTGCAGATGTGTGTCCTGGTTGTGGATTGCTACTAGTGTGTGTGCATTTCATCTGCCCACAGGGAGGGGGGGGGGGGTGGGTTCCCTTCTCACCCACCTGTGCAGGCATTGATTTTGATTATACCTGTGTTTATGTCCTGTAACATTTATGTAATTGACAATCCATACACCTAACGCTTCTCATGTGTGTGTGAGGGGCACACACTCACTCAGTACTGGGGTTGTTAGTGGAGGAGTGGCCTAGTGGTTGGGGCAGGGTACTCAGGACGGAAGTCGGGTTTCACATCCCACTAGAGGCCAGCATCCTTGGGCCGCAGGGACAGAGGTTTCTAGTCGCACAGGTGCTTCCTTGTGGTCTTGGGCAAGCCACTTAACCCTCCATGGCCCATGTCCCCTGTAAAATAGGTATCTCCAAGTTATAATGCCCTGTTCAATGTAATTTAAGTTAGGTCAATGTAAACCACACTGATGCAGACTAGCGCGGTATGTAAGAGAATGTACATAAATATATAACTTACATTAATCTGTAGATAACATGGAGGGGTGGGGGTCAGATACGTATGATGGGTGTTCCTGACCTTTGCAACTGGTAGTACATGTTTGCAGAGGTATGCTGATGCATTTGGCCTGTGCCATAATAGGGGGGAAACCAAGTCTAGGGTTTGCATTACCTTGGCCCACTGCAGATGTGCGGTACTTAGGCATCAGTGTATGTGATTATCCTGATGTCGCTCAGCATTGGGGTGAGAGGTGACAGCAAGGGCAAAGGGGGGGCAACTTGCTGCGGCATAAAGAGAGGTTATTTGGTAGCACATACACAGGAAAGTAGTCAGACTCAGTAAGATGTGATATTATTGAAGGCTCATGTGGGCTACAGTGTGCAATTCGTCTGTGGACACCACAGCTTAACCAAGGATGGGAACATGATGGGGGACAGTGCACACGGGGTGTCTACTAACATGGTTGGTGGTCGAGCAGTCAACAGCATAATGGCATCAGACTGCTATATGTAGATATTGTTAGACCTTTGGAGGACAGCGTGCAAATTAGAGGTGATATTGTTGGTTGATCTTGTCCAGAGCCTCCATGGCATACATTGTTTTCTGGTGTGTGACGCCTACATTGCCTCACCAAACACCTTATTGTGGTGTGTTGCTTTTGCAGACATATACTTTCTAAAACATGTTTTCCCTGGGTGTTGGTGGTTTAGCCTAACAATTGGTGGTGGTAGAGATTAGAGAACATGAAACTGCATAACAATACGCATGTGCCACACCATAGAGGATCTGTAGCAGGTAACATTGGGACTAGTTTGGTTGTTTGGCCTGTCGGTACAGAAAAAATTTCCCAATAGGCCATGTGTTCCATTTCTATCACCATAGGTGTTTATTTGGTTTCAAATGCATATTTTGGTGATGTTCATATCTTTCTGTCAGGATGTGTTCTGCAATTTGTATTTCTCATGTCTATACCTGTGTCAATGTGTGGGTAGCATGAGCCCTCATGCATTCACATGCAACATTCTTTCTTTCTTCTGCAGGTGATGCCTGGTATGGGTGTGCAGCCCCTGGCTGCCTGACACCATGTGCGTCAGCCCACGGAAACGTGCAGAGTGGAGGTACAATGAGGCCAAAACCGCCGTTCCAGCCGCTCTGTCATAGAGCGCACCTTTGGCGTGTTGAAAGAGTTACTTCAGGTGTCTGGATAGGCAACAGGGTGGGGCCTTTACAATAACACAGCCAATGACTGTTGCAGTAGATAATCGTAGCCTGTTGATCCGAATCCTGCACAACACTTGCTCTCCAGGCATGATATCCCAGCAGATGATTAATGATGGATCTGCGAGGAGGAATCCACCGTGCCCGCCCTGTTAATCGTGCCAGTGGTGACAACACAGGCGGGAACAGCGGTAAGGCGGGAGGTTTGATTGCGAGAGAGAATTCACTGGTATGTATTCGCATGGATTCCCACATACTATGTGGTATGGTGTTGTGTGCGTCGTGTATGGTTTATAAAAGGGTGATGGTTTCTGACCATCTAGCATTCAGATGCAACACTGCATTGTCATTGGCAGTGGAACATCCAATGGTAACATATAGCTCATGAGTGCTGTGGACCAACAATGGTGGACAGGGCAGCACAGCAGCTGTTTGTGTATTGTGGGTGTTGGGTGTTGATACACCTTTATCGAGCCTTTTGGGGGGTCACAGTACAAGGTTTTAGTGGCTGGTTGTGATAGCAGCTGCTGTGCAGAACACAGTTTATTTGGTCTTATAGTGTGTGTCAGGCAGATGACAACACATCAATAAGACACACATTGTGAGCACCGGTGGTCGAGGCATATGGTAACGGTGGTTCACTGTGTTAGGGAGGCACAATGTTTGGGTGGGGAGCTCCCCTGCGGGTGGTTTCCTTGTTTTAATCTAGTCCAATTTGTAGGTGCTTGTGTGGGTATATGCTCCTGTGAGCTGGCTATGTCCTGTCTGTTTTCTTAAGGTGGTGGTGCCACAATGTCAGACATAGCCACAGTACACAGGCGCATGACTACGTTCCCATGATGGGATTTATTATGTGTGACGTGTGTTGCTGCAGCCCCACATTGTGTCCGTAAGTAGGTTATACCGTCATCACGTTAGAAAACAGAGCATGGTATATGGTGAAGCATGTTTGGACATGTGCAGTGTGCAGCCAGGGGTCCATATCATTGCTACAGTTTCCTTTGGGAGAATAGTAATTCATTGCAGTATTTCCCCGATACTACACACATACAGAGGGTTGCAGGCGGGTCAGATCACCAAGAGGGGTCGATTACAGTAGCCAACTGTGGACGCTGCTATGTGTGGGTGGTTCTTCTGTGTTTCACGTTTTTACCATTAGAAGCATGGCAATATTGGTAGGTGAATAGGATCGCAACATATGCCTAAGGGCTGACGTTACCTGCTGTGTGTAGGGCAGTGGAAAAGGATAGCACAGTCCACATCCACCAAAATGACCTGGTGGACCCTAGCGAGGGATGTTATGTCCACATACACACATACGACCTAGATGAGAGTTTATTTGGGTAAGGTGCACATATAGAACTATCCAATGGTTCATCACATTCGACACTGTCAACACCGTGGGAGGACAGTGCAGCCATCAGGGTCAGGTGACAAAACAGCCATGGGGTTGTGGTTTGGCCAACATAGGTGCTGACATTGCCATGTATTTTCATGCTAAATCACAAGCACAACAACTTGTCAGTATCTTTGGACCGTGCTCACTTGTCGGAGGATGTAAACTACAGAATATGCATTTGCACAGTACGATAAGGGAGGTGTTAATGCATATTTCCCAGGTGTCACAGCTATCTACCCTGGGGGTAACAGACAACAGTAACGGGACCAATACACCCGGAGAGGGGGTATTGGTGGCAACATGGGTGACACAGACTAATAGCTGTGACCTTGGGGATGCAGACAAAACTAGGGTGGGTGCAAGACACCTCATCTTAGACCAGGTGCTGGAACAACAGGAAGAGGGAAGGGAAGGCGAAAGAGGGATTGGGGAGACCTTTATTTACCATCAGAACAACTCACAGGCGGACTCTCCCATGTGGGCATATCAGTACAGTGTGAGAGTGAACAGTCAGTAGGTAGGTACTGGTTGTGGTGTCCTGACAGCTGGGGGCGGGGAGTTGCAGTGTGGCGTTTTCACTGAGGAAAAATGTACAAATTGTTTTTTTTTTCTCGTTTGTTTTCCACTGCCCCAGGACATTACTGCATGAGGATGATGTTTTGTGTTGTAGCATTGGCACGTTGACGGGGACATCATGCCAAGAGCTGTGGTCCAGGGTAGGTGGATCTA
This sequence comes from Ichthyophis bannanicus, assembly GCA_033557465.1. Lineage (NCBI taxonomy): Eukaryota > Metazoa > Chordata > Amphibia > Gymnophiona > Ichthyophiidae > Ichthyophis > Ichthyophis bannanicus. Next base: position 369,020,087 of record CM066038.1, on the reverse strand, counting down.
AAGATACATTGTATGTGCATGCGGTCAGGGGGGCAACAAAGCGCCTGTTATGTGTCAAATTAGGCAGCTGGGGTGTTTCACCTATCTTCCTTAAGCCTCCCTTACCCATATTTTGCTGTTGGCACACCCTATCCCCATGTGTTTGTGTACAGTATGTCAACTGCAACACCTTTCTGGCATATTACAGCAGAGTTACATGTGTGTGTGTGGTTTATCTTGTTTTGGGGGATCGCTACACGTGGCTTCCTCCTCCAACATCGTTAGCTCAGCCATCAACAGGGTATCAATGCATGTCACTGTGCCGTTATGTGCACAAAATTGGCACTTGTGCACATACAGGCCATGTATTACAGCTGTCCCGATGACCTAAGCTACTGTGTGGGTGTGTGTTTATGGGTTTGACTGTGT